>JBBMOC010000010.1:8001357-9317178 GCA_037975185.1 Centropyge bicolor
GAGACTGTATATATCAGCCTGTCATTTTCAAATTCAGGTTGACTTATATTCCAGTCAAAACAGTATGGTACACGTACTTTGAAGTGAGACTCTATGTAGCTGAGCTCCATCTTCTCTTCTCATACCAATCTAGCACCAAGTGGATGGATGTGAGTAACACGCTGAGGCTGAATCTAGGTAACACCTTGATCATGCCAATCTACGTCTTCTCAGATCTGTTTTCAAATGTTGATGGCGTGTCACGTCTCCTCACTTCACCGTTCTATAAAATGAAGCCCAGAAAGCGAGCTGCCGGAGCAGACTTGACCTGCGTAAAAATCTATCTCTAATCTGGGAGAAAACTGAGATGAATTCTCGGTGAGCCAATTAGAGCAGCGACTAATCCCCTCGTAACTCGTCAAAGACGTAAAGCATCCCTTTCTTTCCTCTCTCTTCCTCGCACCCTCCGTTTCGCTACACTTTCATCTCTCTGCTCTTTTATCTTATCAATAGGCACATATAGAGCGCCGCAGACGCAGAGTGCCGAGCCTGGATCTTTCAAAAACACTCAGTTTGTGACGTTTTACACCGCTTGCCTGCATTCAACACTAAATTATATTAAATTCCAACATCAATTCACCTGCCTGAGTGAGAATGATGGAGTTTGCAGCTCATACAACTAATGCAATGGCAAGAAAGAACTGACAGCTGGGTTTGTAATTTAACTAATGGCTTACATGAAAAAGTATAATCCACTGGGTCATATCATATATATCACAATATAGTTCTATATATTACGTGTATGCCTTGCCTCTCCTGAGTGGAATTTACTAACACATGTCCCATCCTGTGTTTTGCTATCTTCCTTTATATTATGGCACATATACACTTTACATTGGTATAATTGATAGCATCACTTCAACTGGTCTGTGAAATGGGGGGGGGGTTCTCCCCCCTTTTCCAGTTAATGGCCACGTAGCATCGTCTCCACGTGGCATCTGATTGGCTGAGAGCCACTCCACAGCAGCGGGGTAATAAAAGTTACAAATGAGAGCAGGCTATTAGAGCCATTGACGTGCGTAGGCTAGCTTGCTAATTAATTGATCCTGAAACTTCATCTATTTTGTAGCCAGAGAGGAACCCTTAATTAATCAGCCTTTCCATATCGTTGTCCTCCTTTCTTTCGATCCTTCTCTCTCTCTCTCTTCTTAACCCCCCCCTCCCACCTTCCCTTTCCCTCTTTCTCTCTCTACCCTAATGTCTTTTTTAATTGTGAGGTGAAAATGCCCAGGGTCCCACGGGCTGGCATGGAGTGCAGGTCTGGAGTTGTGAAGAAGACAGAAGAATGAAAGTGTGTGTTGTGTGGGTGTGTATCTGCATGGTTGAGATGTGGACTTTGAACAGCGAGCCTCCCATGTTTCAAGAGCCTTTCAAATAGGGAGGGGCGTGACGAGGCTGGAGTGGTCCCCTTTGTACCCCTACCCCTCCTCTCCCTCCATCTTTCCTGGCAGAGGGGCTGATTTATTGGGGCTTCCCAGCCATCCGTCAGAGCCAGCAGCGCTGGCTGCATTAACCCCAGAGACAACCCCAGCACCCGGGGCCCCTAAGTGCTTCCAAGTGGCCCTCGCTCTCCCCACTGGTGAGGAACCCCCCTGCCCAGCTTCAATCGATGTCGTAAATTACCCATCTAACTCTCTAAAGTCGATAACCCACAAGATGATGTTTGGACAGACAAGGACTTTTACCAGCTTTTTGTTTTAATGGAAACTTAAAAGCCCAATCACTTTTTTCTGGCCACAGAAAGTAGACTCACAAATTTAATTTTAATTATCAGCATTGTGTGTTTCTGAACTGGTAATTATTTCAAAGACAGGCAAGATTTAGTCAAACATTTACAGACATTGTAGATGTAACCTAACCTTTATTCCACCCTCAGAAAACATCAAGAACTGGCTTGCTTCTTGTACATTGTTAGCCCCCACTGTGGGACGAATAAAGGTTTATCTTATCTATCTTAGTATTGCTGTGTGTTAAAGAGACCTTTCAATCAATAGGTCTTTTCCATGAAAGACATTTTGTCTCAGTAAGAAAAGCACATGTGTAAATAATTAAATAAACAATGATTGAATTCTATTTAGTCGCTTCGCTTTCAGGCTCCTCCTATTGTGCAAGCTGGCTCACTGTCACACTGTCATGACTTACTGGGACATCTGAAGAGAACAGAGCCATTGTTAATGTTATTAGTAACACTTGAGCTTTTCCTACTGTAACGTGTTAAAAAGTCTTCTGTGAAAAAGGCTTACTTTGTAACTATATCAGAAGACAGAAATTATTTATATTTCATTATTATCATAACCATTTACAATTTACAACTATTTACTAAAGGCTATAAAATGACACTGATTTTAGTTTAGTGGTTTCAGCTGTTTTGGAAACCACTGTAAAATATGTTGTTGTAATGCGTAAATTAAATACATGAAGTGAATAAAAACAAAGGAGAAGGGACATCTTGAAATGTTGCTTATTTAGGAATGAAACAGCTGTTGGCCAGTTGAAGGCAATACAGACTTTTTAAAGAATACAGATGTATTTTTTATTTGTTCATTCATCTTCTTTTTTTTTTGGTCCTGCTGATCATTGTGGAACAAGGATGACATCTCTTTAAAAAGAGAGTGGGACTTGACAAAAGGTGTACAAAGCTGCGAAGGACAGTGGGGCTTGTAAAGGGGTTTGTATGCACTGAACAGGCGGCAGGTCAGCCACATTTCCACTTGACTTTAAATGCTTGGCTTCTATTAAGTTGGCCTAGTGTGTAAGGAACAAACAGCCAACACTGGTAATGGTTTCTGCCTGACTCGTTGATACATCCACCACCCCTCCACACACACGCACACACACACACACACACTTTCTTTTTCTCTTTCTCCCTCTTTCTTTCATTTCCCAGGATTTCTTTTTTTCCCTCCTGCTCTTTCTCCCACACCCCCTCCCTCCCTTTTCACATCAAACACTAATGTTTCCTTCAAATTCCTTTTCCTCTCCGTCTGCCAACTTTGAAATCACAGGAAATTACGCTAAGAATTGGCGGCACTGTGTTTTTTTTCTGCTTTCTTATTTTTTCACTTTCAACTTCATTCCACTTCCCAAACAGACGCTTCTCTCGTGTGGCCTGTCATCCCCAAGATGCCCGCCTCCTTCTCCTACTTCCTCCTCTTCCTCTTCCTCTTCTGTTTTTTTTCTTCTGCTGATATGTTTGTTCTGGCTCCCATCACGCCACACACACACACACACACACACACACACACACACACACTGAATCTTTCAACCTCTGTGACACGTAAACTGTCTCTCACCCACATCCATGCAGACGCAGCATGCGGCTAACTATACCTAATGCAAGTTCTAGGCCTATTTGCTGGAGGCTGGTTGGAAAGGTTGATTTTTTTTTTTCCCTCTGAGANCCAGGGAAATCACACAGATAGACGTACACGCATATCTTTGTTGACGTCACGTTGCCTGGCAACATCCCAGCATGCTTGGCTGTGACAAGCTGAGGTCTCAGCCCTGAAGCGCGATGCATCATGGGGGATTGTGTGTGCCGCGTCTTACATCACCCACAATCCCCCTTGCTGATGCAGCCACAGTCAAGACGGTGAGAATGTTCTTTGCAGCTGATCCTGTAACATGCGAGGTTAAGAAAGAGGGTGGATGATTTCTCCTCCCCCAGACACGGCAGCAATCATGTCCGTCTTAACTGCATTTGGTGCATCTTTTGATATGTAATTAATAGTCACTTTAAGACTTGATATACAGTATATTTTGCCGTATACATCTGGGGCATTCATTTTTAGCCCTCCCTGCTCCTCCCTGATCAGACCCCTGACCGCTTTTCTGTAGGTGAGGCTCATTACGCTCATCTGAGAGTGTGGAATTAAACCTCCTCCTCCGAACTCATTACTGTGAGCTAGATTTCACCGGCTGCAGATAGGCAATGCGGTGGTGCTGCTTTTAAAGCCAGAGCCAGATAATTAGAAACTTTAGAAGCGCATTTCCCATGGCTATAGCCAGAGTGAACAACTAATTCTATTTGAACTAATTACGTTCCATAGCGCTACGCTCAGGCTATGTAATACGCCCGAGGATTTCATCACAAAACAGTACCAGGGATGTATTTTTGTGCGTGTTACTGACTGAGCGTCATTATGCGTTGGCATTACTCTCTATGCACAGCCCGTCTTCGCATATACACCCCCGCTGGCTCCCAATTGTGTGTATTTGATACTGCAAAACCCCAGAGCAGGCTCAATAATGCTCATTTTGAGAGTGTGTCGACATCATCAAAATGCGTCAGACGAGGTTGAGGCCTGCGGCCTGAGTAATGGAGCCTAAGATGAAGTCTCCCTGTTAGGACTGCAGAGTGTGGCCGGTGACACACAATGAAATGAAATTATTATTATTACAAACTCAGATAGCCTGCACATGCATAACCAAAACAGCACAAACACACACACAAAAAATAAATACATTAACAAAAAAAATGAATACAATTTTGATCAGAAGCTTAAAATATAGGTCACCTTGTAAAAGAGATACTTCCATATACTTTGGGGATTTACAAGACACAAATTTGTAATGTTGAAAGCCAGACACACAAACACACATGGGCAGGTGTGGAGGAAGTATTCAGATCCAAAACTAACACCACACTGTAAAAATGTCTTGTCTGTTACAAGTAAAAATTTTGCATTGAAAATGTTACCGAAGTAAAAGTATGCAAATAACATAGGAAAATGTATTCAATGCAGACAAATGCCCCTGTGACTTTTATACTATTAAATATCATTGGATTCTTATTACTCCTGCATTAATGTCAAAACAGGATTTTACTGCTGTAGTTGGTGGAGGTCGAGCTCAGTTTGAACTATTTTGTATAAGACTGCAAATTAGTTGCAGTGAATATCCTGATTATTTTTCACAAGAAATCAGATCTATTATTTGTTTGGTTTGCAAGAATTCTGAATGTAGTGAGAAATGTCATCACAAATTACCCAGAGTCCAAAGTGACACCAGCACTTTGAGCCAAAGTTTGTTTTGTAAAACCATGGCACAAACCTCAAAATGATTAAAATTGCAATAACACAAATTTAAATTAAATAAATCAAATCCATTACAAGAATTCAAAGACAAAGGAACCATGAAATGTTTTAGTATGAATGATCTAAATAGTTGCCAATTAATTTTCTGTCAATTAATCAATTAATCAACTAATCATTTCAGCTGTACTTGTATATAGTGTTGGGTAGTTTATAACAAAACATCATCTTATGAGTCAAAAAATCGCAAGTAGTAACTAAAGCTGTCAGATGAATGTAGTGAATATTTTCCTCTGAAATGTAATGAAGCAGAAGTATAAAGTGGCATGATAGAAAACACTAAAGTACATCGAATTTGTACTTAAGTATTTAAGGAAATGCACATAGTTACTTTTCATCACTGCGCACAGGCAGAAATCAGTAATTTAAAAACAGATGCAGCAGAAGCCAGACATCCTGATTTTTAAAACGCAGAACTGGTCAATCTCCAACACAGTGTACTGCATCATACACTTCCCATAATGCAACTTTGAGCCTCGCTGCCTGGTAGACAACCACATCTCTCAACGTCAACCCCAGTGGCTTTCGCTTAAACGTCTGTCTGCGAGCCCAACTGAGATAACCCTGACGACATTATTTGTTCTTCCCTCAGACTTTATAAAGCTCCTCCAAAGCCACGAAAGACATCACAGAACTGTTTTCACAATCTGAGTCGTGTTCCCCGTGGTGAGTACACTCATCCTCATCTGTGTAGTTAATTCTTTGTGTGTCTCTCTGTATACCTATCGGTTAATGTCTTATCCACCTCCACATAATGTTTTATTTAAAAAATATACCTTCACTGCATAATGTGAAAACTGTGCGTGAGAGAGTGTGTCTATGTAAACACAAGAACTTTGCACACCAATTTTCTCTGCATGTGCGCACATTTGTACAATATTTTAAGACAATTTAAGAAGTCTGTCAGTCCATCTGTGTTTCCCTCCTTCTCTCACCATCTCTCTCTCTTTCTCGCTCTCTCTCTCTCTCTCTCTCTCTCTGTGGTCTTGCTATGTCTGGAAGCTCGCTCACTCCAGTGAAGGGGGGTGTCCAAGTCCAGACCAACAGACCATGCTGACTAAATATAGCAGGCAGTGACAGCAGGGGACACCCCCCCACCCCCCCACCCCCCGCTCCTCCTCGCTGCTGTTTCAATACCAACTACACTGATTGAACTAGACTGTCGCACCCTAACACGCACGTGCACACACACACACACAGACAAGGAGTTTGTTTTCTGCCAGAAATGTGGGACACACATATCATCCAAACACATAGATATAGTACACACAGATTAATACACATGCAAACTTCCTCTATATCTCTCAGTTTAACACACACACACACACACACACACTACCAGTCCAAATGGGATTTACTTAAGACTCAATAAAGCAGACAGAAGCACTATTGTCTCCAACACAGGCCTATTGTGTTGCACAGAGAGGCTGTGACGTGGGTCGGCTGTGCTGTGTCTATGTTTACTAAGCAGAGAGCATTCCACTACACACACACACGGACAATCAAAGAGATGTGCATACAAAAAAAATTAAACAAGCATACACACACACATACAGAAGCATATAGAGATACATAATCAAGCATACAAGCGCTCCATTACACGAGCGTAAAGAATGAACATGCTTACAAACGTACACACACACAGCATCAAACCTATCTCGCTCCAGTGGGAGTCTGAGTGATGAACAGGACTGACACCACCACATGCCAGGGTGTGAGATGTGCTGCCTGGTGTTTTAGGCTGCGTCTCAAATTGAACATGCCAAGCCTTGAGGGGAAAATCGCTGGAGAAATGTTCACCACGAGAAGCAAATGTCCCACAGCAATATCGCTTATAATAGCAGCTACAAAGTCTGGATCGACGCTGCTGCAGAGGGGGCTGACTCATTCATGAATCACTGTGAGAAGTGAGCCTCAAAGATGCGCCGTTTGGGTTTGTTGACATACCTGCTGCTGAGGGTACTGCATGCCGGCCATGCCCATTTGGCCCCTCCCCTGCATGCTCATTGGATATCTGTGCGGAGGAGGTGATGTGTAGGTCTGGCTCGGAGGGTAAGGCCCGCCCCCCGGCTGCTGTGGGGTGGAGTAGGGATTGTTGGCCATGCTGTACAGCTGGGAGCGCTTCATAGCCATGAAGTCCATGGAGGACACCTGTAGAGGGAAAAAGAGGGATGAGTGATGTGTCATTCGCTTTTCATTCTTGGCTAATATTTCACATTCATTTGCGAGGGTGCCTTGCGATTGGCTGAGAGGCGTTCAAACAAATTCATCCACCATCTGCCAAGTTGGAACCCCTGACAGAAGTCCACTTAGTGCACACACTCCAAACCACAGCCACCATTGATTTATTTTATAATTGCGCAGCGGGTGGAAGCCTTAAATTAATGTCCACAGGTCATAAATGAACTACAAATGGAATTAAGTAAGCAAAGATGTTTATTGCATAGCTATCAGGAGCAAACTTTGCTGGAGGAGAGCCAAAAGAAAATGATTTAATTAAAACCTAAAGCTTGTATCTTTGTTTTAATGTCTGAAAGGATTTTGAAAGTGTTGTAAATGTTGTTTAAAGTGATGGGAAGCAATAGCAATAAAAACTCTATGGCCTTGTTCCCACAACCACAGCCCAGCAGTGCCAATAATCACCATACAGCGCTCTCCTCTCACTCGCTATGTTGTTGCTTACAGCAAACTGGCAGAAACAGCCATTATTACATTTGAGCTTATGCTCTTCTGAATGAAAATAAGCAAGCAGGTGAGGGTTGAGAGTCTGGCAGGGATCCAAACTTTTGCATGACAATTGTGACGAGGCATTTCAAGTTTGCAAGTTTGGAACCCGGGTGGGACTTCAGGGCAGTCAAGCAGTCAAAGTACCTGCTCTCCAAAGTTCCACTTTGGGAGAGGGCTTCTTATATGAACACAAAACAAAATCAAAGCGAAGAAAGAGAAGGTGTCAAGGGCGATTTATTCCATTGTAAGTATTTCAGAGCCTTTTTAGAGGGTGTTTGGGGTCTCGGTGAGCCATTGGAAAATTCCGGTACAGTGCGTCAGGCTAATGCTAATCCGTCACCCGTAGCGGTGTGTTTGTCTGTCTGCCGGGCAGATAATGTGGACTTTCTCTATCTTCCCTCTCTCCTCTCATGCTCTCTCCCTTTTGTCTCCGCCGTGTAGGATCATGTGTGATTTATGACATTTTGTTCCTACTGTTTCTTACACACACACACTTTCGCTTCTCCTCTCTCATCTCTAACTAACCCCCCCCACCCCCCCGCCCCCGCTACTCCTCCACCACCACCACTAGCTCCCTCCTCAGTTCCCTCTCTTCTCCCCAACTCAATATCACCTTGTCTAGTGTAGAGGAGAAATTGCCGCTGCCTCATATTGCCAGGCTAATATCAAGAAGACATGTCAGGGGATGGGAGCACTTTATTCAGCAGGTTACGTGCGGACGGTTACGGCGCTCCAGCTTTAAAGTGGTTTTGTCTACTGAGGCATGTGCGTGGAGTAGTTTGGACTATTTCACAGAGTGCGGAGGAGAAAGAGAGGAGAGAAAAAAAATGTGTGTGTTTGGGTATTGAGAGAGATGGAGAAAGAAAGCTGGAGAGAGAGAGCGAGAGAAATGAGTACTCTTGGGTGTTTAAAAGTTATTTCACAGCATGGAGGTGCGTGTGTGTGTGTGTGTGTGTGTGTGTGTGGGTGTGAGGAGAAGGGGTTATCCTGCAAAGGTCTCCATCACCAGGATTCCACCAGGAAGAGTTTAATCCAAGAGAATTTTTTTTTTGCTATGCTAATGCATGATGATAGATCTGCTCATGTGCTCTACTCTTTACTTTGCCCTCCTTCATTTATGAGACTACTAATAAGTGGATCATTCCCTATGTTGCAGAGGCTGAAGTCACAATGTACTGGCAGCGCTAATCTAAAATGAAACATTTAGCCACCGGACAAAGCTGACATCTCATCTGACAAAATGATTGCCAGCATTAGAGTAAAGCACATTAGGGAATAATTAAAGTTATGAGCAAAACACATTTTCAATTTTTTTGGTAGAAAAATAATTTGTATATGTGAAATCCTGATGGATGAACATCAGGTTCAAAAAGTTAAATTTGTTCCATATCGGATTGTTTAAAAAAATAACAAAGCTTGAATCATATAATTTGTCTCAGCTCCTTATTGCTCTGTAAGAAGATGAAGAGCCTGACTGAACAGGAACAAGAGTGATCTAATAACATAATGCAGAATGCAACTAAAATAGACTGACTACTTAAGTGCATCTGAGCTGAGAGATAAACAGAGTTATACCATCTGAATATCAAAGGAGAGGTTTGTTTGAGAGAGGCTTTTTTAATGTGGTAAAAGTGACGCTGGTCAGATGTTTCTAATGTAGCGGTTATGGTATGACGCGGAGGGCAACACATGACCTGCTTAAACGTTTGTACACTCAAGTCACATCACAAGTCAGTCACACACACACACACACACACACACATCCGCTAAGCAATATCTGCAGTGAAAGGGCGACGCTCTCCAGTTTCCAGGGCACTGTGCCACCCGTGATATGGGACACACACGCCCCCCTCCCCAGCTCCATCCAGTTCACCAATCCATCTCAAGAGGTCCTCCGTTTGCCAAAAATGCTGAGCGCAACACAAGTAAATCCCCTCACACGGCTGCCAAGTCTATACACACACACACTTGCAAAAAATAAAATAAAAACCCAAAAAACATTAACTGCTGCACTTAGAAAGGCACTGGACACAGAAAACAACTTCAGAGTTTTGGGAGCGGACAAGTGGACGCTCGATTAAACACACATGCACAGAAATGTGTATTAGCAGGATATCGCACTGGCTCTGGCTGTTCTCTCTCTCTCTCTCTCTCTCTCTCTCGTTCCCTCGCACACACACTTGTGGGCAATTCTTAAATAAACCAGCCACAATAAAATTATATAGAGCTATCTGATACATCGGTCCATCTTCCACACATGGCATTATCCACACCTGTCCACAGAGGCAAAAAAAAGAGAGAGTATTCTCCGCCTCCCCAAACGGAGCCTCATATCTGCTCTCAAGACAAGTTCCACTAAATGAGATTTCAGCCCACTGCAGCCTTTTCCTAGAGATATGCCCACCATTTCCCTCACACCACCAGGCACAAAAAAAAAAAAACGACAACAATTCTTGACAAATTGAAACATTATTTTTTTTCCTCCCCTCAGAGAAATGGCTGTACTTAGGAAAAAAAATTATGAATATGACACGAAGTGAATCGTGTTTGTGCCAGGAGGGACAGCAGATAAAAAACTAGAGGGAATATACAGAAATTGTTTTTTATTTTCTTCAAATGTGTTTTTCACTTTTGTTCATCTGGGCATGCCATTCAATGGAGGAGGGGGAGGAGGCAAGGGAGACAATAGTAATTCAACTGCTAAATTTAAAATTCAATTTATGAACTCCTCTCCAGCGTTCTGACTCTCGTGAGCTTTTTTTTTCCGCAAAACAAAGCCATTAAAACAGAACATGGGTGAAATTACTGTGGGGTGAAACCTGCTAAATTGCTTTTCTGAGCTCAACATTTTTATGTTGCAAAAATGATTTTACTCCTCGCTTTAATGTGCTAAGTTGTTAATCAGAAAGAGACAAAATGCTCGACACAAAAGGCTCGGATATGTGGATTATGAGACACACACTGGGATCAAACAAACATAAAACAATATTGGTAAATGGTTATTATTCCAATTTCATTTTGAACGCAGGAATTATTTTGGAAGAAAAAAAAAATCTTCTGATTTATCAGCCGTGGGGAAGGAACATGTTCGAACAGGGCTGACGCACACACGCACACTTACACACTGTGTCCCTGTGGCTATTGCTACCCTTGTCCTTCACACTAGATGACCAAATCATCAGCTGTCTGCATCAGCCCTTCATTTCAGTTATTTACTGCCCCCCACCCCCCACAACCCCCCCACACACACAGTGACAGAGACAGGCTCACCCACTTAGCAGGTGCAGTAACAATACAGTGAGATCTGTGTTGCTGCTCTACAGATACCATCCTTCAGAGCTACACAGTACGGTGGTCCTTATAGAACCAAAACTGTAATAAAACATGTTCCTTTATATGTTTTTTTACAGCAAACAAGCTGCTACACTGAGCTACAGCTACTTCAGAAAATTGTTTAATACTGTCAAGAAGAACAGATTTTTCCTGTTGGATAACTAACATTTCCTAAAGGCCCGATGAACAAGCTGCTACAGCGAGTATTGGTGCTGGAAAGCTCTGTGTACTTAGCTACTTGGATACTCCAGAGTATTCAGTGTGATGTACAAAAATAGCAGGATTCATATTGTTCAACTATTAGGTATAAAGACCTATTTGGTACTCACATGGCGCAAATTGTTCCCTATATCACCTTAGAAAAACGCGTCAGACCTGATTGTGTATGAAAATTAGCCCCAAGATGCCTTTTTGGTATTGATTATCTTCTCTTTTTCTTGGAAGAACTACTGCATAATGCAGGCTTTTATACCTGTGTAATGAAACCATTTTAGCCTGTGTGTATTTGTGTAGGAGAAACAAATAAGGATAATTATTGTCAACGGATCCCCTTTATCCTCTGCGCCGCGTCTGTCTCTGGAGAATCAACATGCTGCAGCCAGAGCCGGTTGGTCTGCTGGGACAATCAGCCCTGTCTTTTATGTTATTTATTTATACCATGCAGCAGAGCACTCTCCAATTCCGATTACACTGCGGGGCCCGGCGATGCCTCGGCCTCCAGAACAAAGCTCTGCGTTTCAGGCTCGAAACCCCGTGCATTTGGGCCTACGGTTTCCAGCATAAAAAAAAACAAAAAAAAAACACAGAAAGGGCGGAAAGAGAAAAGATGGGAGAGGAGGAGAGGGGGAGAGAGAAAGAGGAGAAGAGAGACTGCAGCAGTGGGCGAGTACAGATCGAGTTCCATATTAATGTGTGCAAATTCCCCCGCTCCTGCTGACTAAGATTAGAAAAATTAATTTCATGGATGCAGAGACAATACTGATGTCATCAAGCGGAGAGGAGAGGAGCAGCGCGCTGTTAACTCCTCCCTGCCTGGCCTCCGTGAGGAATAGATCACTCTTTAGTATCGGTTCATCACTTCATTTCACTGCCAGGATTCAAGCAAGTTAACTACATACTAATACTGCTTAGCCTTGACAGATCTTTCCTGTTATCAGTTCAACCCTGTCCTAAAAAACAGAACTTCCTGTGTAACTGTGTAGTGAAGTCGCTGAGCTGTGTGCACGGTGAATTCCCATGTGAGTGCTGTATCGCTAAGAGGACCAAATTCTGTGAATTATGTCTTGAAACACAATCTCATCCTGCATCTCAGCACGCGCGCCTTGTTAGTAAAAAGTCTCATAACGAATGACAGTGTGAAGAGTAGCACTGGTCCGCGGGGAGCTGGGTAGAGCCAAATTGCCTTTCCTCAGCCCAATATGCCTGGATGGCACAGGCGGCTAGGCATGAAGGCTGGCTAGCAAAGGGAAGCATGAAATTATCTGAGGAGAGAGAGGTGCGGGGAGTGACAGCCATAAAGGGGATGGTGGGAAACGTATACATCCACAGTGTATGTTTGGCAACGATGCTGCGAGTAGAGAAAGAAAGGCAGACAGAGAGAAGACAGATAAGAGGCTGTTGTTATACGGCCGGCCAGCGTGCTTTTGTGTTTGGCGCAATGCACATAATTGCTCTCTCTCCTGCGTCGTCCTCTGAGCCGCTGATCGGCGTGCCCTCTGCTTTTGACACCAGTATTTACACCTCACACAAACAAGTGCTTGCGCACACACATCGGGGTGCTCAGAAACACACCCACCCCTTCCAACCCCCCATCCCCTGTGCATGAGGAAAAGTTGCCGAGCGTTCGGTTCGTCACGGCCGGCACAAAGACGTCATTAAGAGAGGGGAGGAGGGGGCTGGAGGAGAAGAGGGGAGGGGGGGTAGGAGAAGGAGAGAGGCTGCTTCATCTGTCTCAAGTGAGATTGGGGTCGCAGGGTCACTGGAGCCCTTTTCCTTCGCCAAGACTGAGAGCTGAGGAAGCGGCAGGGAAAAGAAAAAAAATAAATAAAAAGGGAGAAAACCTCAATGACAAAACGAGATGTGGCTGACATGCTGGTGACACGCCATTAGAGAATGAAAACAAATAGAATTCAATCGTCTGCAAACAGTAGAGGAAACACGTGTGGAAGAACATAGACCACATATTTGCCAGTCAAATCTCCTGCCAGGATGCAGCTTTCTGAGACTGAATTCATTCAGATTTCCACTGTATAACAGGGAGCGGACTTGATAAACATACACAGGTTCTAGTAAGAGCAAAAAGCTTTTTCCAGGGGACATTTTGTAGTGTTTTTCAAGTATGGTCAAAGATCAAAATTCCACGTTCTCTCCTGTTCATGAAATGAAACAGTTTTTTTTATGTGCTGAACATGTGTTTTTAAATCATCTGACAAACTTCGCTACAAACCAGCAGTGTTTTCCCTTGAAAAAGTTTCTCACTGGGTGGAAAATCCATTGAAAAGCCTCTAGGTAAGACCGTGTGGCGCTACAGCTATTGCTTTGAAACCAATGCAAATTAAATGCTTTCAGGAAATAGTGAAGGCACCTCTTGCAGCGCTGCTCGCCTATTTTCATAGACTCTGTTAGCGAGGTGAGAGCCTCGCTACATTCCCAGTCTTTTCTTGTCTCTCAGTCCTGTGTGCTTCCTGCCTGCCGCGACCCTGGGACAGCGGAGTGCCGCTCAAAAAACCCCATTTCATCTAAAGGGCCATGGAGGAACGGGAGGAATGCGCTCGTCTCTGACTTCCCCAGCCCGCAGAACCCCATGGAGAGATGCTGTTACACAACCAAATGGAAGAGTGAAAAAAATGGGCTGGAGGGAGGAAAATAACAATAACTCCATCTGCCCCAAAGAGAGAGAGCAGGCTATTTGAGTAAATATGCTGCCCTTTTGCTTCCCCCGTCTCCCGGAGCCGAGTCGAAATGCTGGTATTAAATATGCAGGCTAGATTCCCCCCTTATTCAAGGAAATCACCACCTTTGCTAATGGAATGGTATTGGAGAGGAACTGCGTTTCTACAGCTTGGATAATTATGAACGAGGTCCCGTATCGCCAAGTGTGTTTATGAATTAGCAATGGTTATTCATGATATTGTGCTCAGAGTACGGTGAAAATACATAAGTGAATACTAAGCGAGCAGACCAACAGAAACGATGCTAAAGGGTCCTGAGGGGGCTTTCTCTGCCATCCATTAGTCTTCCCTGTAAGGCAAAGCTTAACGAGCTCCTCAGGCTGGGAAGCTGGCCATTGAAGGCGAGGGAGCAGAGTAAATTATGAATGCGAAAGCTCCATTTAAAGCAAGACCACAATAAGCCCCCCTCCACCTTTTCTCCATACTACTGTTTGGCGCTCCTGAAACACAGGTGTAGTATTCCAATAAAAACAATGTCTTTCATCAAGGAATTAATAAATAGTAAATATACTGTATCTATAAAAAGCAAGTTGTCAAACTAGGTCACACCCGTGGTGCAGTTAAAGAGGCTCCCCACTAAAAACGAGGATTTACATTCAGGCTGTTTGTTTTGGAGCACTGCCCAGTCCTCCAGGGCGGAACCATCCATATTTCTCCTGCGGGTGATCCATCACTTAAAAAAACACAAAACAAAAACACAAATAACAAACAGATATCCTGACCTTCCTTCCTCAGGCGGATATTAGATACTCATTAAAAGTCACCTGAAACAATCTGAACCAAATTGATTTCATTATAGGACTCGGCACGACACACGAGGCCCCCACGTCTGATAGCTCAGCGGGAAATTTACAAAGTTAATTAGAAAAAAATTGATTTTCATATAATACTCCCCCCTCCCTCCACTTTACTTTATGTCACTTTACGGTGGTAAAGTGACATGGAGAGGGGCTTGTTCACGCACGGCGGTGGTGATGTTCAGTGATGGGAACACAGCAGGTTAGAGGCTTGAACACTGTAAGTGGAGTCAGAAAATTTATTCCAGCTTTCAGTGGTAATAGAACAGTTTGTGTGTGTGTGTGTGTGTGTTTGGCTATGACAGGTTGTGTAATAGCATGTTAAGGTAGTGTTCTCTCCTACCAAACCCACACTCGCCAATATCTCTTAACCTCTTCACCTTGTGTATGCATGCACTCAAACACACTCCACTACAACCCCACCTTGTTTTTCCCCACACCTCAATACAGCGGTCACAGCAGCAGCAGCAGCAGACGTGGCCTTAATTTTCTCCAGTAATGAATATGAGCCTCCACTCTTCCACCCCGCTGTGAAGGCTTCCCCAGAAATGGGCTCCTCGACCTGGGTTAGGGCCCTGGAAATTGGCTTCCCTCCCCCCGCAGCCCCTCCAGGTCACCCTCTGGGAGGCCCCAGGCTCTGTGAGCCCGGGCCAGGCCTCCCATCTCCAGGGCCCTGACTGGGAATCAATCACCAAAGCTGGCTGGGAACGTGAGGTGGGGGAGCGGGGTCGATCAATGAGAGGCTCCAGGCCTGTGGGAGCCCTGATGCATGGCCTGACTGTACATACACACCTCTGACTCACACTTAACTCCACCATTCACTTCCATTATTGCTGAGCTGCAGGGCAGCTGTGTTTACGGTGGACTGGCCGTGCCAGACCATATGAATAGCATATGACTGAGAAAATTGAGTGATATTTGCAATTGAATGGCCATAATTAGATTTGGACATGATCACGCTGAAAATGTCTGAGACTGTGTACGTCTCCTATATGGTATCCAGCCCTTTTTTCCATTTTCATCTTGGAGTTTTCATCAGCTCATATGAGAAAAGGAAATTAAACAATAGCTGAATCTTCCTCTTATTAAATCCAGCATTTAGTAACAGCGCAACCACATACTGTATCTAAACCAGAGCAAGAAAGAATGAGTACCCTGATCATGAGTTGTTTTACGCACTGAACCTTGACCGACCCTTTATGTTCAGGTTTTTATTAAAGGCCAGACATATTAAAGGGATGCACATATTTCCCTGGAGAGGCAACAGATCCTTTGGCTGCAACACACAGATTTCACCATGTGTCAGATTCTGTGAAACAAAGTGTATGTGTGTATGTGTGTCGGAGTATTTATTGTATGTGTTCACCCACAAGGCAACTTTCATGTGACCAGTGCATATATATGATTTTACACACTACGGGTGCAGATAAAAATTATTTTGAAAACAATATGTGAGTTAACTATGTGTATGTATTCATGTATGTGTATGTATATGAATATGTGTGGGTGTATGAACGCACACACACACATCAGTATATTTACCAACTGTAATTTCACAGCATGTCTGTGAATGTCTGCCAGCATCAGTAAAACATGTGTATAAGTATTTTGTGTGTGTGTGTGTGTGAGAGAGTGTGTGTGATCAGTGTGTACCATCTGTGTCCAGATGTTGCGTAGAGAGCAGGCTGCGTGGACAGCCAGACAGTTGGCAGGCCTTCTGACAGGCCTGTGTTCCTTATTGATAAAGGGATCACAGAGACAGAAGAGTCAGCCGTGCTCAGCTAGACCACAATATTGTCCTCGCTGCTGTTATTCATCCCAGTCAGCCAGGAGAAAATGGGATGTTCTGAGCCAAGTTTATAGCTGTCAGATCTGGGCCAAATGGGAGTTGAATAGGTTTCAAACATTTGGAAAACAGCATGAGGAACGTTTGATTTGTCATACAGATGCAGCCAGATTCTCGTGCCAGGGCTGAAGAATTTCATTGTATTCCAATTCTGACAAGGATTTTAATACAGATGACAATAAAGCCGAACCTGAAGTGTGCAGCCTTGTGCATTGGGGTGAACGGCAGCAAGGGCCAACATGTCGACAGGAGTGGTTGGACTGGTTCTCGTGTGTTTGCGGAGATGAGATTGTGGCAGCACAACAGAGAATATTCAAGCAATTTAACTGACTGCAACTCCGACCTTTACTTAAGTCGTAATCTCTGAGTGTCACTGAGCAAATCAAATACTTCAGATGTTGGAACCATTATCATACTCGTACACACACGTATTAAAAAATCTCAATCACAATAACTGACATTAAGAGCTAATATACATTAAGGGCCTGAACTATTGTGTACATTACCACATTTTCTCTACTTCGCTTTTACAAAAGGCATCTGTTGACCACTTAGTTTCCATTATTGCCTTGCAGAACCATCTCCCTGAACTTGCACCCTGTGCCATCTTTCTTCCCGGGCTCCTGCCAGAGTTATGGAGCGGGGCCGACGTTTATGGAGGGCAGACCCTCTTCCCGGAGCTTTGATCCAGAAAGTTCTATAGCCTATAGTTTTGCAGGGGTCATCCAAGAGGAGCCATGTGGGCAACAATGTGTGTAAGTGAAAGCACATTGAGCTGCTCATTTTAAACAGAGGCTCAGTGCGGAGGCTAGTGCAAAAAGGCCTTGGAGGACTTGAGGGGTTATAAGGTGCATGTTGGGTGTGTTGCATGTGTCAGCGAAGGCTAAGCTCTGCCCACTTGTGCGGGTGTGGGAAAGGAAGAGATGCACTGCGCTAATCCATGAGAAACAAATCACACAAAAATGAAAACAAGTGCCAGAAAATAGCGAATCGGAGGCCAACCCAAAATTTCATCAGGCAATATCACAGCTCTCATATCTGTCATCTCTCTTTCATCAAAACCCTCCATCCCCTATACAAATTATTCATGCCACTAGCTAAATGTATTCATACCATTCTGTTTACTTTATTACTCCACTTTTATTCTGCTCTTTTCCCCACATTTGTTTACAAGAATAAAAGCCTACTCTGACAGAATTATCCCTCTGCACAACAAAAATAAATCACAGCGCTTGCACACACATCATTCACATTCAAAGAGCACAGCTAAATTATAGATGGCCCCTTTCTCCCCAAATATGCATTTCATTAGCATTTCCTTCGCCTGTTGTCTTTTTTTTTTTCCTTCTGCCCGCCTGCGTGTACGACCCACTGATGTGTGTGTGTGCGCACGCATGAGTGTGTGTGTGTGTGCGTGTGTGTACGACTGGAGAATGGGAACAGACTTGCAGCAAAGCAGGACGCGTCCCCTTTCCCAAGCCTAATTTAGGATTCAATTACAATACTCTTTAAAAAGCGTCGACTTCGCAATTAATTATTTTAAGATTAGCCTGACAGTAATGGGCCTCCCACCGACGCCAGCCAGCGCAAGACTGGCCGCCTGCACCCCAGGACCACTCTGTCTCTCTACATACAGTATATATATATATATATATATACACACACACACACCTTTCTCTTTTACTCTTTATCCCCTTCAATCTCTACCTCTCCCCTTCACACTCCTCGCCCGCCTTCTCTCCATCTTCCTCTCCTGAGGAAAAAAAAAAGATAAATCTTTCTCCTCCTCACCTTCACTCCCTCCCTCTGTCCTTTCTTTTTCTACCTCCTCTCATTGCTGCGTTACATTTTGTTTCTTTTCTTGTTGCTGTTTTTTCTTCCCTTTGTTACTTTGCGTCGTGCTCTGATCTCCTTGGCGGTTGCCGCACAATTGATATTGCTTCAGTACGGCGGCCTGCTTTTTACGAGCCACAAGGGCCTTCTCCCACGTCCTCCCGCGTCCCCAGGAAATGCTGACGGATGAGCCCCGCGACTATGTGCACTCGCACCCGTACGCCCATGCGCATACACAACCGTCTGTCACCGCTGCTGCCAGGCGTAAGCGGAAAAACACGCCGTCCTCCTCCGCCCGTTTTGATTGGAGCCAAGCGAAGCATTTTTTTCTCCCCCTTCCTCTTCGCCACTGCTGCCTTTCCTCCCACCACCCCCTCCACCCAACCCTGTTTTTTTTTTTTCTCCCCTTTCCTCGTTTCGGAAATGAATGTCATCATCCATCCCCTCTCTCCCTCTGCCGCAACACCCCCCGTCACCCCCGGGCAAACCTCAGCCGAAGCCCCCGATTCTGTTTATTTAAATATTTGATATGTAAGCAGTCATAAAATAAATGTCAGAAGAGGGAAAGGGAATGGATATGCGGGGTGTGGGCAAAGAGGCCATTATGGGTAATGGCTTCTGATGTACGTCACAGCCCCCTCAGTGTAACTCCCCCCCCCCCTCCAACCCACCACACAGACAAACCTGCACATGACTGAGCTGAGAGACGCTGAAGCAACAGGGGAATAGATGGAGCGGGGGCATGTACAGTCTGAATGTGTGTGTGTGCTACGAAGGCACAGATGCAACAGCTACACACACACACACACACACACACACACACACACACACACACACACAGTGACACACTTGTTCGACTAGCGATATGGAAAATAGGCCCTCCCATGCACAATTGACTTCTAATACATTGTATACTCCTCAAACCATCCATTTACCAGGCATTGCAATTTCAGGGGCCCTGAAAGAAGCACTTTGCCAGCACTTTACAAAATACCTTAAAAAATCTCCAGCCTCTACAAATGCTCTCTCTCACTAACTGCCAATTCTAGCATGTCTGTTAAAGTGACAACACAGCCTTGTTGCCTGGTATATTGAACATCACTTTATTGACTTGCCAGGATTTCCATGTTGGACACAAGACCCGGTGCTACCTACTGTTTAGACACTCCGCCGCCAATACCATTACAAACACACACACCCATCGCTCTGGTTGCGTGGCTGCGTGCTCACGTGCGAGTCTCCCAGCTAGTGGCACCCAAAGGATTACACGGCTGTGACAATTTCACCCAAGAACTGATAAAAAAACAGGAGGTAGGCGGGGTGAATAAATCAAGTGCAGCCGCTGAGAAAGAGAAAGAGAGATGGAGGGAGAGCAAGAGAGTCTCTCAGTGAACAACCTTGAATTTCTCCTTGATGCTGAGATGCTAAAATACTGCTAATCAGCACAAAAAAAATCCTCCAATTAAGAACAAAAATCATCACAAAATGTTCATTACTGCTGATGGTATATTGGCTTGGCATTTCAGGGCCTTTTATTCTCAAACCTTTGCCTAACGAGCTCCCAGGCCACACCAGAGGGCTGCGGGAGGGGGAATGACATCACTTCAGGGTTAAAAGGTCAAAGAGAGGTGTTGCTTGCTGTTGACCTCCGTCACCTCTAAAACTGGGCATAAATCACAAGTTTAATCATGATATTAAATTTATCCTTTAGACAATGGTAAAATATTTGCTAATATCACAATGTCTGCCACGATACGAATTCGAATCAGTTCAGCTCAGGGGCCTGCATGTTGATATGAGACAACATCATATGCTCATTTAACACAATGAGTTATACGATGACTGGAGTGTAACAGCTGTCTTGACAGTCACAAATATAAGCAGTCAGTAACAGGTTTTGAATGGCAATACAAAACAGCAAAAATCAAGTTATTATGCTTTTTTCCGACTTACAATTAATTCCTGCTGTGAGATTTTAACAATAAGGTTTTGTTGTTGTGGCTGAAATTGACTTTCACTCTGTCCCAGCAGCAGTGCAGCTCTCCCAGAAGCTGTAACTTTTACCTGTAACTCTTGATGAACCGCTTTACAAACGACAAACTAGCAGTCAAAATAAAATACAGTGATATGAGTGTGTATAAAACTCTCCGTTGTCAGGAAAAAATCACTACCCTTAATCTTTTAGCCAGCAGCAACAGACTATCCACCTGATCTCATGCTGGAAATCCAGCTGAGGATGAGGGGATAAAAAAAAGACTGTGCAGCAATTAAAGCATTGATTCAAAATGTACATGTATTTTAAAGATGCTGTTATGGATCAATGTTTTCACTTTGCATCGATGATACTGGATCATTGATCACTGAATTGACACAGCGATCCAGATCGATGGATTGTTACACCTTCACCACTAAAGTCTTAAACTTGCTGAACCCTGCTGTGATTTTCCCATTTGCCAGCTCAAAGAAATGTAAACACTTACAGCATTGCCTTATAATGGACATGTAACACACACAGACATATTGAACATCCCAGAAACACCTATAAATCCACTTGTCACCTTAATACTCATATTCACACATAAACATATTCCATGACATTGATCACACACATGGCTGGTGAATTACGATTATGACAACAAGATAATCAAGATAAAATGATTATTGTGCCGCATTGTTTTGCAATGTGTGCTTGTTTCGTCGTTGTTATACATCTAGCATGTTAATAATAATATATAATATAATAATTAGAATTATTGTATTGATTTTTGTGAAATTACATTTAAAGTTCAAGGAAACAGTTTTAAGTTTAAAAAAAATTAGCAGTAATCCTGTTATAATCGTATAATAATCATGATCTCTATATTGATCAGAATAATCATTTTGAATGATCAAAGCAAGCAGCCCTAATTACACATAATGTATATACATTTCAACCTCCCTTATTCAAATACTGCACGTCCCTATTAGAGTGATGACACACACATGCACAGGTCTACTCCCGGAAGCACACATACATTGATCACACAACTCTGCTTCCCTCCCACACAAAAATCCACACCTTTCCATTTCATCAATACACAAACCTATAATCGGCTTCCCTAACTAACAGATAGGTTCTTGTACAAATATTATTACTTTATACACACCGCACAATATGTATACCTAAACCTCCTCCACACGCACGCCCACTGCTCCCCTCTGCCCCCTCCAGAGTCCGGGTCAGGGTGCCCTCCAGAGCGCCTCGCCCTCAATGCTGTTAATTACCACTAATTGGCCCCGCTCGTTTTTTCCCTGCTATAATGGAACCATTCATCTTTACTACTTAATGAGTAGGCACTCTCGTCACCAGGCAAGGTCACCCACAACTAGCATCCAAAAGACAGAAAGACAGAGACTTGGAAACAACTGGGGGGGGAATAAAAGAGGAGAGACAGAACAGCAGAGAGAGGGATTGAGACGTTGTTTATGCTTTAAAATACAGAGGAGAAAATGTGAGTTTGCAAAAGTTTCCACGCATGACTCTGCTTTTTGGATCGTGGCCAATGTGTAAAAAAGTTGAGAATTGTCTGGGAGCTGTGGGAGTCTGCAGTGTCCAACGCAAACCACAACACACACAGGGAATTTCCAAAGACAGACTAATTAAAATACCCGTTATGCAAGTGAAAACAATGGATCCCTCAAAACAACGCTGAAAGCAGAGTCTCACAGTCCAAATGAGCTGCAAATATAGAAATGTATTTTTCAAAATGCAGCGAGAGCCTGCTCTCCGGCTTGTGCACACATAATTATCAAAACAATCACTCCGACTGTCAGCACAGACTCCAGCCCCAGCGGGTGAGAGGGCAACATGTTAGCCGCCATAAAGCATCTAATTAACACTGAATGCTTTAAATATTAGTCCACTGGTTGCTTTGTATTTGAAAGAAGGCAAGTTACTGATGAAAAAAACAAAAGCAACAAATAAAAATTGTGGATATTTTGATAAGAAAGTGCCCAGGAAAACTAGTCGAACTATCACTGGTGTGAATCTGGAGTTTAGAGCAAAATTTAACCCCAAAGTTATCATCAGGAAAAATAAAGTTTCACTCAGTCTTTATTCGTCTGACTTCAATAAACTGTTGCCAAAACAGCGCTCTACACACTGAATTATTAGAAGTTTCCACAGCGCACAACAAACTGTTGACACATGCACCCAGAGGCCAGCAGGTCAGACAAGACAACAATAACTTCTCATTTTATAAACGTGTGAGCAATACAAGCTGTCAGTCTTTGCCTAAGGTGGAGCAGAGGAATGTTTCAGGTTCAAGCATCATAATTTGTCCTGGCGAGTCCTGCCAAAATCTGACAACCAGCCATTTTCCTTGGAAAAGTCTTTCTGTCAGAGAAGTGCTATTGTGTTGTAGTTCCTTCATTCAGTCTCATGCAGCGTAGCGGAAGCGAGCAGTCATGTGCTCCTGCAGCGCTGTGGCGATCCGCCCGGCACAGCAATGTTTGTAAATGGGACAGTTGTCTATGGATTATGTTAATGTGGTATTCCACACTCCCCTCTGGCATGTGTCTGACATTACAGTAACCTTTGCATGTTTAGCCAACAGTAACTATGGATGTTCATTGAGTAGGAAGACGCACACGCATGCATTCACTTAGAAACACACACACACACACACACACACACACACACAAGCACAGTTGCACAGGGAGATTAACTATGAACAGCAAACATCTGCTCTTGCGAACCATATTGATATCCTTTGGAAGAATTAACATCTTAAAGAAATAAGACATTTAAACTTCAAAATAAAGTTCACTTGTGTTGTCAATATCTAATCCAGTTCATCCGGTTTGTGTCAAAGGAGTGGCTGGAATGGAAAACACACGTCTGGCCATATCAGAGAAAATGAGAGAAATACCAGGACCAAATATCCTCCACACCCACTCCAACACATAACAACGACCAAATTTTTAACATAACATTTTCTCCCACATACAGTATCTCCAGTGAGCAGAGAGTGTGTGTGTGTGTGTGTGTCTCAACTGTGTATATGTCATGTGAGGAAGAGGATGTGGTGTGAAGTTGCTTCCTAAATTGCTCAGATAAAATTGATCTAAATTAGGTAGCGTTCAGCCAGGAGTGACCACGAGTGTCCTGTTGTGACCAGTGTCTATAAATTACCAATGTATCAACACACCATCACGAGCTCCGTTCTCACACACACATACACACACACACAGACACACACAGAGTAAGCTGTAAAGGACAATCATAGGTTTGAAAGGAAAATGCTGTGGCTGGAAAAATACATGGATGACCAGTCAACATTTAAGGTACAGAGATGTACACATAAGTGTATGTTTAAGAGTATGTGTATGTGCATTTTTGTCTCCTCATTGAGACGTTTTCTGGTATAAACACCAACCTTGTCAGGACAAGTAGTCCTCATGGGAAACAAAGTCCGGTCCGAATGGAAAAACATAATTTCTGCGGTCCTGGTTAAGGTTCGGGTTAGGCTGTCCCAACGAGGATAGCTGCACAAAGTTGTGTGTGTGTGTATGTTTGTGTGTGACAGAAAAGAAAAAAACAAAGAAAAAAAAGACAGTCAAACTCGGAGAGAAAAAGAAACGACCCCGAAGTAAAAGACAAAACTCATCAACAGAAACTCGGTGCGTCGTCCGTGTCCCATCGTTTTTCTATTTTTGTCTCCCTGTGCTTCACAAACGACAGACAGCTCCTTGCTGGTGGTTGGTATCTTTTTTTTTCTTGCCGAGCAAATGGTCCCACCGTGCCAGCGCTGATTAGGATCAACTCAAACCAAACAGCAAGATGTGTGACTGGAGAGCACAGTCTACAGTCTGGAAACAGAGACGAGCACAGGGGCTTTGATGTGTAAAAGTGATGGACGACGGTGATGATGATGATGATGTTGATGATGATTTTCTCACAGGCTGGTAAGAGGAGGAGAGTACGTTGGCAGTTGGAAGTTCATACATGAAGTCACACACACATACACACACACACACACACACTATATGGATTACACACTGGCTTTTATGTGAGCATGCATTTACATTTTCATGAAGGATTATGCAGCAGGTTGACTCTGTTTTTCAACATTCTCCCGCAACAATCAATTAAAAAAGATTCTTAAGTCACATCAAAACACTGCGTTTTCATTTTTGGAAAAAAAAACAAAAAACTGTTTTCTGAGCAGGACATGAAAAGACACAAGCCTGACTTTACAAAACAAGAATAATTTGTGTTTGGAATCGGTTCATCTGGGTTCACCTCAGCCTCTTCTAAGTTTTATTTCAAATGTGAAGCAGATTATTTAGTTTGTAAACCAAACCAAAAGTTTAAGGTAAGGAAATTCTAATGATATATGTTTTTAAGCAAAAATCCTGTACACCAAAAATCTTCTATATTCTCACAGCATAAATAAAAACAACCTCCATGGTAATCTGCCAATTACCCTCCTCTTTTATTTTTGTTCAACTGAACTATGAGACTGTTAGCTCTTCTGTGCAAAGAGGCAAAAGATGCCGAGTCGGGTTGGATCTTAAAAATGTCCTGCTGACTTAAATATAATAATAATTGCATTAATTCACACAATCACAAAATTGCTAAGTTCTCGAGGGACTGGCTCATATGTTTCCCATTTCCTCTTCTGTTGTGCAGAGAGGAGAGAAAGGAAGAGGAAGCTACTGTCAGCAGGGCAGTGTTTCAGCAGTGGCCCACAGATCTGCTCAGTATAGTGTATAAATATTCGATAGGATACGCTGGCTGTCTAAATACCTCTGAACTGACTGCTGGTCCCTTGGGAGACCTAGCTAGCTACTGAGATCCAGGGACATGAGGTAGATAAAAGAGGAGAGACCATATTTAGAGAGAAAACACAGAGAGAACAAAAAGAAATGGCTGTGAAAGTGAAAGCAAATTGTATAGTCTAGAGGACCATCTGTTATTAAGCATATTGCTATTATTTAACTGCCATACATTTGCTTAGCAAATACACAAAGAAAGAAAGAAAGAAAGAAAGATCACTCCTCCTCTGGGATCTGAGATAGAGGGGGAGGAGGGGGGTCCTTCCTTTCAGTAGCTCCACGTGGCTAATTAGCATATGTGAAGGTCAGGGTCGTGGCGGTGGGGGGTGGGGGAGGGTTGGGGTGCCACCACAGCACCCACTGCAATGAGACCTGGCGCCCTGCCAGCCACACACACACTGCTGAAGGGAGGAAACCCAATATATTTGTGTGTGTGAGAGGCTAACAACTCATAAATACTTCTTTTTCCTCGCACCGTTTGCAAGGCTGAAGCCGGGTGAGATCCAGAGGGAGAGGATTTTAGCTATGCTGACATTTGCCAGAGTTCAGATACTGATTCTCTCTCTCCCTCTCTTCCTCTGTCTCTGTGAACTCGGCCAGGCTCATTCCTCAGAAGTCAGCAGCCCTCCATGTGACTCACTTCAAATATCGCCTACATTTCTACATCTCTAGCCTTCCTATATTCTGTTTACACAGAGAAGACAAGACTAAGGCTCAATGCTAGCAGCTTTATGCAAATCATGACCTATTGAAGTAGGAAAGACAAATTAAAATCCAATCAATTATCACAAAAAGTGATGAAATTATACTTGTTTGTGGTTGATTTTATTTCTTTTCTTCGGTGGTGGTGATGGTGGTGGAGGGAGGGGAATTCTGTGATAAATATCATTTGAAATGCATTGGCTGGGTAAGTAATGACAAATACAGCATTTGTTTGCTGCCAGAGCTGTGCCCATGCAGAAGTTGTGATTACATGATGATTATAATACTGACAAGAGCTTTTGTTTCAGTGTTCAGGCTGCTTAACTTTTGCTGGTGGCTGTAACTGTGTACAAAATGAAGAAGTCTGTTTATTGACTTTAACATAGATTGAAAGCTAACAGTAATTTTAAATTTGTCTGCGGTGACAATTCTTTTTGGCATTCAATGTAATCATCCCTATACGGTCCATTAGGAGGAAGTAGTGGTTGGGGTGTGTTAGGTGCTGTATCTATACAGCCTATCTATAGTTGTATCTAACCCCGGACCAGACCTGTGATATTTATCTTACAAATCCCAGAATGCCAGTGGATGGCTATAGTTTAAATACAGGTTCATCATGAGCACAATCCACCACTGCTGATGCAGGCCAAATAAGGTTGAGAAAGAAAACTGAAATCACTATCAGATCAGAACAACAACAAAAAAAAGCCTTGGACAGCTTCGTCCATGCGTAAAAGTCAAATTCTCCCATATGCACAATTAACTTTCTTCCCCAAAATTGCTTTCGTTTTGATTTTTCTGCTCCCTCCTGACACCGGCAGTTCGGATAAGACAGAGCTGAGAAACAGCTGACACCAAATCAACGCCCGCTCGCAGTAATTAAATCCTTTCTTCAGGGCGTCTACACATCAACCTTTGACTCCAGGGGATGTTGTGAGTGCAAAGCTGGGCCAGACAAAAAAACTACAATTATTTTATTAGATAGCTAATAATTTGAGTGCTTACGTCCAGGGATGCAACCGGACAGCTGTTTCCTTTTTTTTAAATTCCTATTATTTTTAAAAATCTGAAGTAATTGGCATTTTGTGGTAACCACATGCAGACCAGGGATAACCCCGGCCTGCCAATTACCTAAGCAGGCTCTGTGTTTCATCCAAGGAAGATGAAAAACGCTGCGCGGGGGCCTTATCGGACGCAACAGAGCAAATTAAAATTTCACTCTAGTGTTGCTAATCAGCAGTGCGCTGGCTGGCCAAGACAGAGATGTAAACAAAACAACGTAAACAAACGAGTGACGGGAGGGGGCAGAACGCGAGAGAGGGTGGGGGAGAGAGACACTGTGAGAGGGGTGGGGTTGAGGTTGGACTGCTTAGTGCTGACGAAGGGGCTTTAGGCTTCTCCTGCCTGCACACACACACGCAAACAGAGAGGCAGAGAGAAGAGACACACACTCAAGGACACACATAAACAGGGGATCTAAACACACACCCCAGAATAAAAAGATGCACCCAACTTAAAAACACACACACACACCTGCATGTCCATTTCCTGACCGGACCCCATGGGCTGTCCGTCCGATGCAGAACATGTACTATAAATTAAATTCCAGCAGCCACAGTCAGGCCCATCACTATGCACAAGGCTCCCTGAGATAGCCGCATAATACAATGTGACATTGATGCATTGCTCCTATTATAAAGTCTTTGTTCGTATCACACTAATAATTCATAAGAGAGAAATGTAAACAGTATGCACTGGAGAGCACTGCGAGCAGGAATCATTTCAAGGTAAGCACATTACCAAGGATGGGATTGGGTCGAGTCTTTGATATGTAGAACTACTGAGCTTTGATTTCAATTCCAAAAAAACAAAAGCAAAACACTGAGCATAATGGCGAAATTAGTGGAAACTGTAGATATCCATTCTTGTTTTATTAGGTCAGATTTTAAATGAGTTGCTGCTGTAATTATCTAAGCAACAGCACTATTTCCAACTTGCTAGGCCCTCATTATTTTCTACTAATTACTTTTATTGTTCTCTGTGTGTGTTGTGTGTGTACTGATTAGTGGATAACAGACAGATCTTTGTTACACATATAGGTTGAGACAGAAAATGCTGTTTCATTCAGACGTAAATCTGAGTAAGTCATTAGGATTGCACATATGCTGTTATATTACTGCTATAAGTACACACCGCACATCAGCAAGGAAAAACACACACGGAGCAGGAGCGGCCTGGATTTAAAGCAGCGGACGTGCACTCAAACATGCACACACACTAAGGCAGAAGGTCGCAAACAGAGCGCTGAATATTGTTCTGTTTTTCTTCAATCAAATAGGCCACGGTAATTTAAAAAACTAGGACAATGTCATTTTGATGAGAGAGCAGGTTCAACATGCACTTCTGAATAACATACCTCACGTTTCTCTGATGTGTTTGCACATACACGACACACACACACACACAAAGTGGTGTGGCTCTGTCTTCATTCTGGTGAGTGGCCAGACAAGTGAGTGTGGTGGGGTGGGGGCAGCAACAGCGGTGTAAATGAGGTGCACTCGTTTCGCTCACAACTTGCTCCTGAAGAGAGGCAGTGGGGAGGGAAATTGAATTTGAAAGAGGGGAAACTGTGCCAACAGGTGACAGAGGCGTGCTCCGACCAAACGCACTCTGAAGTGAAGCGCAGTCATATCACGGGGCCAATTTGGAGGCAGTATTATGCACTACACTGCTCGCCTTTTCTCACACAGCCTGTCAGTGCACAGGAGAGCAGTGCCGCCGCTCCAAATATGAATTAAACATAGGGCTTTTGTAGCGTGAATATACTGCTGCTGAAATGTTGATAGAGTCAAGAAAAAAAAAAACAGTAGCACATGCACTTACTCCTAAAGCGGAAAACTGAAAGAAAAAAAACATTTGCAGTATAAAATGTTAAATGTAAGATTTGTTTAAGAGGCTGGTGTGTTGAAATTGTCAGTGGTAAAAAAAACTGAATATGAACAGTATAGAATAAGGCTCATATAAGTGTATGCTGTGACTGACTTGCTGAGTTTCATTTAAGTATCTCTGATACATATACATACATTCTTAATGTCCGATCTACTCATTACTGTGGTTTCTAGTGACCATATTATCAGTGCATAATTTGATACAATCAATACAACAGCAAACCCTCCCACGCTAAAACATTCATTTAATTTCCCCAGCATCCAACGCAATTTGCCTTTGATTGAAACAATGTAGGCTAATGAACTGCTTTTGTTTTGCAAGAGGCAGACAGTATAAGCTACGCTCAGCCACCTTGCCCTCCAGTTGTCCAGATGTGCCATCCAGCCGTGCGAATAATTTAGTGCATCAAAAACAACCACAGAATAATGGCTCTTGTGAACAAATGCTGTGTGGTTATGGGGGCAGAGTTCTGAACTGGAAGCTACTCCCTCCCCTGGCTGGAGGTCTGCACGCCGATGACACACCAAGGTTTTCAGCACAGGGATCCTTGTGTACAGCCCCAGAAAACAGGAGGAGGAAGGCTTGAACAATTTGTCACACTTTCTTCCTTCCCTCATCTGTTAGCGCTGATGTGCCCTCGAGCAAGGCATCCGACGCCCAGCTGCAGCAATGGCCAACAGTAGTCAGCTTGCAGGAGTTGTTGTGGAAAACTGTAGTTGCGAATATGAGTATTTCAGTTTATGAATCATTATATGCATAAGAAAAATGTGTTGGACAATTTCTCTAAAATGTGCATGAAATTATACATTTATATTAGATGGAACAAACAAACCTGCACAACCCGAAACAAACTATAACAAGTAATTTGAGATTATAATTCACTCTACATGAAAACACATTATCTATTTTCTTTATCATTTTGGGCTGACATTGCAGTGTCTGCTCAGTGTGGAAAAATTATGAGAATAATTATCAGTAGCAGCCTTAAACCTTCATAAAACTTCAATTATTGCTTTGGACGGCCTCCAAGTCTAGAGTATTCCCATAAGACGTGAATGCAGCATCACTCCTGCATGGCCAGGGATCCCTGCAAGAATCCTCCTGGTTTTTTTTTTTTTAGTGCAGTCTGCCCAGCGGGGCCACAGTTAGCCAATCAGATGGCAGACTGGGTGTCAACTGTGAGCCGGGAGTAAGGAGAGCTTTAAGCCAGTTTACCTCCACTATTCAAATTCTGCACTGAGCTGCACGGGAATAAACGCACAGAAGCGCGCAGCTCGGTGAGGAGCGCACCGAGAGGGACACACGGTCTCTGCACGGCCGCAGTGTCCGGATGCTTTCTCACTCCAACATCAAGACGTGATGCATGTTACAGATCAGTTGCATCGATAGTGATCATTTATGCACATTTTCTACAGGAGTGTTTTACTTTATTCGAGGAGCGCCTCGAACACAACGCGTCCTCCAAACAGGGCGTTTCGCAACGTGTCTGACACCACGTCGACAGAGAGGTGAATCTGCCCAACATGAGTGCTGCTTTCACATGATGAAACTAAAATGAAATAACACAATCAAGAGTGGACAGCTGGAACATGAACTACTAAAGTGTGAGGACAAATACGGTCTCTAAATTAACCTATTAATTATTGTAGGCTCATTAAAATTGTCTCAAGAATGAAGCTGATTTTTTTAGAGAAAAATGTAGCTTTTCCTTTTTTTTCCTGTCATATTAAAGCTCATATATTTAACACAAGTCAAAATTGTGCACATGTAGTGTAATTTTTTCTGCCTTAAAATGATTATTAACTCGTGTAATTTTTACATGAACTTCAACACACGTTTGTGGCGCACAGGCTGTATTTGTGATCAACACACGCGCGCGCGGTAACCACAGTCTGATGACACACCAGCGTTGAGAAAGCCAAGTTCACTGGTGCGCACCGGAGCGCCTCACCGACAAGTTTCCCAAACTTACCTGCGTCCTGCCGAGGCCCTGCCCCCCGTTCCCCGGGCTCATTGAGTGAGGGTGGTTTCTCTGCTGCCCTCCCCAGCCGTGCGCCGTGGTGGCTCCATACTGGGGCCCCACGTCCTTCCCTAGGCCCATGCCGGCTTGCTGCTGCGCCGCGGAGCCGCTGTAGTCTTGATAGGCGCCGCCGTAGCCCCGCATCATGGGGCTGGGGGACGTCAGCAGCTGGTTGAGGGTCGGGGTGGCCCCCGATGGGTGCTGCTGAGTCTGCCCGGGGAACCTCTGAAAGCCACCCGAGGCAGCTCCCAGCGGAGACTTGCTGTGGCTCGCTGAGGAGTTGCTGCCCATCATCATGTTCCCAGGTTGCCTGCATCCGGAGGGGCCCATCATCCCGTAGGCCCCGCCGCCGTAACCCGCCCGGTAGGCCGGGTACTGGTTGTACTGGCTGTTGTGGTACCCAGCTTCGTGGGAGTTCTCCATGCTGTTGTGAGCCGAGGAGTGCGTTATCCCCATCCCGCTGCTTTGTTGCTGCTGTCCGCCATGTTGCTCATAACAGGGCCTCGGAGTGTAATAGTTGTTATTAAACTCAGAGTTGTTACTAGTTGGCCCCAAGTTCGAGTGTTCGTACCTGGCGCCCATCATCCTCTCCGCGGGCTTACAGGTGAGCTCCCCCTCACCTTTCCCTGGCACGTGCTGCTGCTGTGGCTCCCCCTGGCCCCCCAACAGGTTCTCCTTGCCTCCGTGGTGTTGGTGATCCATGAGTCTGTCCCCACGGGGCCCCTGGCCGTTGTTATTGGCCGTGTTGTTACTTTGGATCTGTCGCTGCTGATGTGGCGCAAACTGGCCGAATTGCGGCGGCGGCTGCTGTTGCTGCTGCTGCGGCTGCGGCGGCTGAGGCTGAGGGGGATCTCCGCTCCCCACACATTTCAGCTTGTGGTTCGCGATCAGACCCGCTTCCATCGAGGAAGTGGTTGAATGAGTCGAAGCCGGGGCGGACGCGAGGTTATTCCCATCCTTGTCGTCCGGAGCGCCGTGAGTCGTGGAAGTTGAATGAACCATGTTGAGCTCGCTCCGGCGGTGATGGTCTACATTATTCAGAGTCCCGTCTCCGGCACCCAGCATCGGTCCAGTCCTCTGCACGGTCCCTCCTCCTCCTCCCCCTCCTCCTCCTCCGGATTTCCCCGAATTGAGCTCCGGACCCAAACCGCTGGATAATTTTTTATTTTTGTTATTAGTTCTGGTGGGAGCCGACGCAACTTGCGCAGCCATGGTCACTCCAACATCTCGGCGCGCGGTGACAGCGAAGCCGCGAGCAGCCTTGCGCGCACAAATATAACACAAGAGGGGGAAGAAAGACACAAGCTGGGAGGTGAAAAACAGAATGAGTGGAAAAGCCGAGCTCTGTTTGTAGCGCTGGTGTTGCTGTGGCGGCGGTGAGACGGTGCGTCAGCGAGGCTTCATGTTCAAAGTTTCTCTGCCAGGTTTAAGCGAAACTTTTTTTCCTTCCCCCCCTCCGCCTCTCCTCCATCCCGGTTCTCGGTAATATGTAGCAGCGTCTCCCGGAGCCCTTGTGGCCCAGCATGGCACGAGAGAGAGCGGGCTCTACCAGCTTATCCACCTCCAGGGCTCCGGCGCGCCTCGCATGGAAAACCCGGACTGGAGTAGCGAGCCATTACGCACGCTGCATGCTGGGGTTTGTGTGTTTACGATGCTTTGCGGGCTGAGTTCATGTTTAAAAAAGAAGATGCGTTGAAGTGACAGTATTTGGGGACAACAAGAACTCTCTTATTGTCATTTTAATCTAAAGATTTTTGCACCTCAGATGCCCATAAAATACCCCCCCTCCACTTAAAGCGCACATCATTTTTAAACAAACACATCGAGCGTCTCCAAATTACGCACGGACGCTGCGCCTCCGCTCCGCGCGCATCCTCCAAAATAAACACACCAGCTTCTCTTAACTTTGCCCCTGCGAGTTTCTGCGCAGTTATCCAGATCTGATTTTCCCTCTTCCCACCCTCTATGTCCCTCGGCTCAAGCCAGTTCTCTGCAGCTCTGACAGGAGTCGGACACGCAACCACAAGCTGTGCGCAATAATGTTGCCATCGGAATAAGAATGTAATCACACTTTATAGCGGCTATAATGTTGTAATATCTGTACCACAGGGTTCATCCCCCGACGTGCTCCTATCGCTTCTTTTCAGCTTGAGAAGGAGTAATGTTCCCCTTCAACACAAAGAAGCACAGCAACCCCGTAATAAGAGGGAAACCATGGAAAGATCACAAACTATAAACTATAAAATATTCTACAGAACTATTCAGTGTGAAAGCAGATTAAAAAATGCTATTCAGTACGATTAGGTCATTATAAACTCACTGCAAGTCTCCATAGGAATGTAATATGAATGTTATGAATATTAAAGGAATTCTTCATTAGGGCCTTATTTGAATAAAAGGCTACATTCTTTAATTTCCCTCATTTGATTTACTTTGTCAAAGACTAACCTGTCTGAAATGGTAATGATTTTTTTTAAAAGGAAAGAAAAAAAAAATCAACCCCAGGCTGCAATGTAGGACCACACAAAACCAAAGTCTACAAGATATGCTATCCCATCAGTGGTATTCAAACATGAATGTAAAATAGTGCTTAGTAAAGAAGCTGGGGTGTCTGTTGGGACTTGAATGAGCAGAGGGTCCGCTTTGATGAGATCAGATGCATTTGATCAACAGAGGGAGCTGTGGATGAAAGAGGGGAGGAGGAGGAGGAGGAGGGGGGAAGAGAAGGATTTGGGGATGAGAGTTGTGCTGAGGATGGCCACGATAATGATGATGACTGGTGGTGGTGGGAACAAATGTGATGATGATGATGATGATGGTGACAAGGAAGATGCCAGTGGTGGAGGTAATAATGAATATAATAATAGTGATGACTATCGGGGTAGTGATGAACATATCAGTCAAGCACCTAATTGCTGCTTTAGGTCACATATTGGTGAAACAAGGAGGCACAATTCACTCTGCCTTATACTTTGTGCATAGTGCAAGATAATTCACTCTGAAGCCATGTCCATGACAATGGGAAGACCCCTGCTGGAGATATAGTGTTAGTACAAGTTAGGGCTTTAAAAAAGTATATAAAATAGAAGCAGAAACACACCATGTGCTTCAGTAGGACAGAGCAGAGTGAGTATATCATGGCCTTATGTAAAAACATTTATAAATGATGCATTGCGTGTAACCACTTGTGTAACATGAAAAAAAAAATCATATCACATGACAGCAAGAGGCTTAATCCCACTTTTCCAAATGGAAGCTTGCTCACTGGAGACAAATAAAAGCGAGTGACATCCCTAGAAACCTTTTCCAGCCGTTTGCCTTTATGAGCCCATATGGCAGAGAATAAAAGCTATAACGCTGTTATGGTCCAACTACAAAGTCTCCGTGGTGTTCACCATTCAGTATACTCAGGCCCAGCCTATAGCATCAACAGGACCAGATGGCTATTTATCTATAGGACATCCTGAGAAGACATCACATTTACATCCTCTGTGGATGTGAGAGAGGAAAATGTGTAGGTGACAACAGTGGCTGTGGCTGGTATGTGTGTATGTTTAGACAAAGCTACATCTCCTTAAATGATCAAGAATTTCTCCATGTTAGGGCTTCATCACTGTTTGTGTGTGCACCTTTTCTGATTAGAACAACCCCATCCACACCCATCCTGCTCTCTGTACTTTGTGCACATGACGATTCTGGCTCCCATCAGTGTCCCAGATCAAAGCCTCAGCTCTGATCTCATCTAGAGCAACACTAAGGCTGACAGTGAGGGGACCTGGAGCATTAGCATATTCTATGATGGCGCCCGGCTTTTCAAGCCGTTGCCTCGGCTGCAGCTCTGGGTGTGCGCGCTGTGGCTTTGCAACTCTAATTTCCCTCTCTCGCTCATTAAAAAAAGCCCACTGTTCTCCTATTAATTCGCAGACACACTGATCTGTTTGAATGGCGCGGATGTGTGTGTGTGTGCGGGAGGAGGGAGGTGGAGGAGGGCAATGGCTCAGCGCATTTGCATTTATGTTTAATTTATAACCTTCAGGGGCCCCCTGATGCAGCAAGATTGAAACAATAACTCCAGACAAACACGGGGAAGAGAGGAGGAGGAGCCGGAGGAGGGTGGATGGAATTAAAAATATACAGATCTGGGATGGTATGTGCTTTGCATATGTGTGTGAGAGTGTGCATGTGTGTGTGTTGGTGAGGATGCTGTTATTGTGAGTGCATGCATTATTGTGAGTTTTCATTTGTGCGTCTGCATCAAGGTGCATCTGAAACTCTCATACGCACGCACGCACACACACACATATACATACACACACGCACGCACACACGCTGACAGAGAGGCAGAGGTCTCCTATCCGCGGGGGGATAACATGCCACGGTGAGTGTCTGTCAGGAAGAGAGCTGGAGTCTGTTCCGAGGGAGTCTGCAGGGATCTCCCCCTAGCAGCACAGCACAGAACAGCACAGCACAGCACAGCACAGTAGACAGCAGCAGCAGCAGCAGCACAAGCCTGGCCAAGCACAGAAAGTGGGTCAGCCCAAAACACACACAAACACACACATGCACACATACACACAGATGCACACACAACTCAGACGGATGCAGCCCCGGTGTCACACTGTGGGTGTGTTTGAAAGAAAAAGAGAGAGAGAGCATGCAGAGAGAGAATGGCTGGATGATGGTTTGTGTACGTGAGAGAGAGCATGGTCGTATATTTTGCATTAGTGATGTTGAGGGGGGTGAAATGGAAGGGAGGGGGGGGGTCTTGTTTAAGATGAAGGGTGGATGGCTAAGGAGGAGGACAAGGGGGTGTAGCTGAGACAAAAAGCCAGCCAGCCATTGTGAGCACACCCTATGGAAGTGCATCAAATTGATCCATAGTCTTTTCATTTCAGGCTTGGGTAAATAACAGCATTTGCATTGATCAGTCTGCAAAACCAGGCAACGATGGGCTTGGGAGCGCACGGTATGTGCGTGTCTGGGTGTGTGCGTTTGTGTGGCTGCTAACAAAACACATCTCTTATTCCTTTCTGCTCCTTGCGGAGTCGAGGGCCTCACCAGAGCCCTACAAACGGCTATGATGGATAAAATGTTTTCAACAACACTTGAGAGGAGTGGATGCTATTGTGTCCGCCTGTATACTGAAACACAGAATCACAGAATTCCCAGGACGCCGCATGCTCTATTTATGTGTTATGAAAAACATGACTCAAAAGAAAACGGCAAACAGCTATGCTCTACTTTTACTGTCAGCTATCATGTGAAGTGTGAAGAGGAGGGAGAGGATGAGAGCGAGATACAGACAGGGAGAGGAGAGTAGAGGAGAGTGATTTTCTTCATCCACAGATCCTATCCTGATGGTGACAAGGGACTGGGCTCTTAGAAACACCCCCCCCCCCAATACCTCCATCCCCTCCGCCCCTTCTGATGCCTGTCACTGCTCCTCTCCTTCCCTCCCTCCCTCCTCCTGACTGGAGGAGTGTGTGAAGTGTCCCCCGAGAGGCACAGACTCAAAGACGGTATTTACAAGATCCACACTGAGCCCACTTTTAACTGCCTGTGAAGAACTTCTCCCGCCGCCTTTGATGTGCAAACCTAATGGGGAAGAGCTTGCCGGCAGTCATTGCATATGTTAGCGAGGCAACGTGAGCTAATCCGCTAGCATTGCAAGGTAGACTTCATGCTGCTTGTAGTAAGTGAACACTTCAAATGCTGTATAGCTTTGGTGCATTGCTGCCCTTGGAAAAGTCCCCATTGGCAAAGAGACGCTTACGCGATGCGTCAACTTTTACAGCAAATTAGCAGCACTAGCAGCAAAAGATGAGCACTTTGCTCATTTCATGGTGGACTTAGCATATTCATGAGTTGATACAGAAGCCTGTTGATGTGATCATCAAGACTATAGTAAAAACTAGTAAACTAGTAAAAAAAAAGATGCTGCAAAATGCAAAAACTATGGCATGATTAAGATAATTCTTTATTGATCCCCCATAGGGGAAACTCGGGAAACATCTGCTGCGACGAGGATGGGATTCGAACCCACGCGTGCAGAGCACAATGGATTAGCAGTCCATCGCCTTAACCACTCGGCCACCTCGTCTGATAAATAATAATATATATATAATTATATAATTATAATAGAATATATATATATAATTATATATATAATATATAAATAGATTATTTATCCAGTTTAAAGTTAAAACATCAGCAGATCATACAGCCATTCTTTATGGGGATTTTTTAAGTGGTACAATTGATCAGAGAGCTTTTTGATTCTCCTGCCACTTGACATTTCTACCCAGATGGGATGACTAACATGAACAAAGGAGTCAGCAGAACAAGCTCTCCCACATCGAAAAACCCCGCTACAGCCTGCAAGTCTGTTTAAATCAGGTTTTCTTTGTTCTGCTTTCTGGTATAAATGGTCTTGAGGAATGACTGATGCATCAGAGCAAATGGCGCCCCCTGCCTTCTGTCAACTGAAAGGTCAAAGGTCAGGTGACACATTTGGGGACTCATTTGCTCAGTTATCCACAAATTCACACACACACATATACACAATCCGCAGAGGTGAAACGCTGATGCCGGTCCAACTTAGTTTCATCTTTAACAACGGCACAGAGAAGGAAGGCTTTCATAAAAAACAGAGGCATTTGGAACGATTTTGAATTAGGCTAATTAGGTTTGTGTTTTGTTTGTTGTTCAGGAGGCATGATCAAAGTGATATTTCACCAATTTGTGTCAGCTCCGGAGGAGAGGAGGAAGAGTTTGGAAAATGCTGCCTATTAATCTCCTCAGGTTCGGTGCGCTGTGCGTTAGGGACGGTAATCAAAACAAGAAAATTATGAATAATGAAAAGTGTTGATCAGAAATGAAACAAAACAGTAGATTTGTGCTTTATTAGTGGCTTATTAGTAACAGGATTGGACACATTGTGTTTTTTTCCCTATTTTCCAGCTCTTTAAAGGGGGGGCTTCAATTTCAATGCATGCTCAATCCTCCCTGCTCAGCCTGAGTGGAAGAAGAAAAATCAAAGGGATGTGGATGGCTTGACCCAGGAGCTCAGAGTCTGAGAGCAACTGGCTGTTTTGATCTTATCTAATATTTATGAATAACTTCCTTGATATTTCCTTCGCTCCATGAAGCCGTCCGCTTTTACAGTGTTACACAATGATGTCTTAGAGGGGCGATGACGGAGATCAAACGGGGCCTGGGCTCAGAATACAGAGTGTGCTCTCTCTCTCCGTAGCCTGAGAGGAAACTCAGCAGCAAGCTATCTAACGCTGTGTGATTGAAATACAAGCTCCACTAGGCTGCAGCGTGCAGTGTGATGATATTTGTATTTGTGTCTCTGTCAAAGGAATATGGGCACAGAAAGGCAAAACACTGTCACCCTTACGGCATAAAGTGTGCCTGTGTTTCTGCTTGTGATTTCATCCTATGTATCTCTGGCCGTATATATGTGTGTTTCCAGCAATGGAGATGATTCCACAGGCTGTCTTTCACAGAGCCACCCGCCACAGAGCCATTCAAGGCTGTTTGGATCAGTAATGGCCTCAGATGCTTTTCACTATCTCTTCACAAAAGTCAAGTGTTCTCAACATGTTATTTGCCCAAAGTGGCCTTGTTCCAAGGCTCTATTGTTAGCCTAATGGAGGCTAGACGACACTAAGACTCTAATTATGGACACCAACGATCAGCCCTGATAATATTGCAAGCAAAGTGGGTAATTTGTGGCTGTTGTGTTGAAGGGTTGAGGGGAGCAGAAGAAAAGGGAGGGTTGGTGGCGAGTAGGAGAGGGGAGGTGGGGAAGTTGTTTTCTTGTGTCATCACCCCGTCGTCCGTCACCCTAATCATTCCCCCACAGCAGAGAGCCAAGACGTGGGCACAGCAGGAGAATATTAATGGACTGTGTGACATTATGGTTCCCGCCCATTCAAAAGGAATGTTCTATTACATTATGGGCCATCAACAGGTGATTTCTCACCATTCACTAGGCTTCATCGAAGTATACTCCTATTTCATAAAGTGCCTGCACTGCACAGCTCAAGTGCCCATTCGTCTTATTTAATACAGATATTACACATACAGTTGACCCATGCTTATGGATCTCTCTCTAGCTTGTTTGTCACTACGCTTGCTGCATAGCTTTGCACATACCCACCTGAAAGATTATCTAATAAAAATTGATTGACAGTCACGATTTGATTGAATGGATTTTTGCGTACAAATCCAAAAGGGTAGAGCAATAACAAGTCATCTCTGCATCATAACGCCGGCTAGTAACCTAATTCCCCCAACAATAGCTACTGTGAAAGGTTGGACAATGCTTGGCCTTTAGCTTAAGTGCGGCCTGAGGTAAACAGCCTATCACGATCAATACAGCGCAGTGCCAGAATTGGCAAGACAGACACCAAAGCAACTCAGCAAGCCTGTGCCTATTCTGTCAACACCCAAAATCAAAACCCCTCTCCCTTGAGTGATCTGTCCAAACAATTAAAATGGAACCTCTTTGTACCATCACACTTAACATGTCAGACAGAAAAATGAAAGGAGCCTTGTGTGCTGGAGCTGCATGCCGTGACGCCTCCCGTGACAAGCCCCACGGAGAGAGCAGCACGCCACAGGAATGACGGCACTGTTCAAATTTTAAATATGTTTTGACACAAAATCAAAAGTTGCTCACCATTATGGGGGAGAGATTCCCCGTTTTCTGTGTGATCACTTATTAGACCCCTAGGTGAACGAGGCAGAAATACTGACACCTAAATATTCTCTTTGCACTTTCTTTGACATTTTTTTTAGCAGATCTGGGAATCATTTCACATTGTGAGATATCATTTCATAGTAAGATTGATACTCTGATCTCTCCACATCTGAGGCTCATGAAAAGCCACCAATGATCAATGAGGATTCCTGCGCGAGTTGCTGGGTTTTATCTGCCTCACATTCTCTCTTCTGGTGTCCAAAGCTAGGCTTGCTGCTGCTCCATTTCTGATTATGGTAGTATAGAAGATTTGACAGCTTTGCTGTTGCAGCTCTGACGGTGAATGTTGGGCTATTTCCAACGATCCTGAAAATACACTGAATCAGAATTTCCAGGATTTTTCTGTCTGTTTGAAAGCTGATTGTCTTGATGAATTTGATCTCCAAAGCACACTGATTGGACAAGAACCAATCATCCGACCAATCCCATCAGTCAAAATAGCTGCCATCTGACATCTTTTTGTCATATGACAATGGCGTTATGCAGCGAATAATACATTTTTCTTTCACATTAATAAGCTTGAGTGGCTTTAAACATAATGGAAAGAAAGACTATTTCATGGGCTTTCACTGTACTCTATGCATAATCCTGAAGATGAAATTCCTAATCTTTTACCAAACAGGGGAGAGGTTTTTAAAGCAAGACCCCAATTATGCCCAGCCACAAATTAGCATGTTTAATGCAGCAAAATGTTTTAATAAAGAATAAAAGCAAGGCAGCAGAAAACAAAAGCTGCCTGAGTAATAAGATTATCTCTGCCAGGCGCCCAGTGCACATCATTGTAGTTCACACAAATGGAAGAGATTATAAGTCACATTCAAAACAGCCCAATCCGTGAAAGACTCCCGATATGATTACTTTCTATTATGTTTGGTGACTGAGTGCGATGGATTTATCTGGAATCCTGAGGAGTCTTTAAAGTACAGTTGGACATAAAGGCAAAGAGCCAGTTGAAGATTAGTTGAATCCATCTGTGATAAGCTTCAGCAGTTTGGCCACAAACAGAGATAAACACAAATCTGAAGACCAGATGATGTAATACACATTTGACAGCTATAGATTATCCCTCAAGATCAGAAATTAACATAATGTATCAAAGGCGTTATCGCTTTCCAAAATACACAAATAGATTATTTACTCATTTCAAGACACGGTTAGATTTTAAAGTAATTATTAGCTACAGATCTGACTCAATGCCATCTTAACTGCTGTTTAGACTGTTATAATGTTCTTAGTCATTTTTGTAGGTGTTCCGCCGATGCGTCCCGTCTCTCTAGGGCCGATTACAGCCTTCTTCATCCCTGACCTCCCCTTAGTTCCTGACAAGGTCAAACATCTCCCATTAGGGAGAACCAGGCCTCGCCTTTTGCCAGAGAAGTACCCAAGTCATACAACGTGAAGGTCAGGGGCTGCATAATGAACTGGAAAATGTCAGTTATAGTACTCCCCATTTAAATAGCAGATTTTCCGGCACCAGGAACAAGGGTGATATTTACCCTTTTTCCTGTGCAGGCCTGGAGTAAGGAGTCCTCTTAATCCAGCCTGGGGTGTGAAATTGAGTCGTATGTGTGAGGGAATGTGATTTCCTGGTTCCAGAGATGAGTATATCTGCTATGTTATACTTCACTACAACCAAGTCCTCTTCAACAGGGGAAAAAACATGAGGAGAAAAACTGTAATACCTTCCTCCCTGTGCATTAGAGGTGCCTGCAGTTTACAACAGTGGAATCGCATACTGGATGCTAAAAAACAGAAATGATAGCAGTGAAGACAAGAGGGAAAACAACAGCTAAATAAGATTATAAATGCATGATTGATATTCTTCTAATGCCAAAATATATGCCCACTGAAGTGACAGAGCAATTACTAATTATTAGTCTGATTATTCACATTTCCCAGCACATTCACACACCAACAGGAATGTCAACGGCTGCATAAATTAGCGTGAGAATAAAACAGGAGAGGCGACAGGCCCGAGATGACAAAAGGGCATCCAAAGGAGAATGTTAATAATGATTCCTCTAAAACAATTTCCATTAATTTTCAGCCATCTCGCCGGGGAGTAATATCTACATGCCCGAGGCAGGTTTAAATTGCATAGTCTGCCTGAGAGAGGAGACGAAGACTCCCCAGTGTCCAGCTGCTCTCATCAGAACAGGAAGACTCGAGGAACACCCAGGAGACAGCGGCACAAAAGTGGAAGCTAAGCTATTAGCACCGCATCAAACCAGGAGAGAGACACACTGGATACTCTTTGTTTTGAATGATGCTGTGTAACAACGCATGAGAGACACGTGCACGCCAATGCTGGGTTTCCTGGGTTTTTCCTCACTTGATGTTTAGACACACTACCTCAGCTGGAAGGCACTGCCAGATTGCAGCTCTATCTGTGCTGCCTGCTGCACAGCTAACAGACAATGTCAAAGGTAGGACGTGAATAATACGATCATTTCATATTCTGACTCCCTGCCAGGGAATATGTCAGTTGGACACCGGGTCACATACCCAGTCAGCGTGTGAAGGCAGAGCTGGGGCCGCGAGCTTTGCCGAGAGGAGAGGGAAGGCAGCCAGCTAATGTCACACATACCAGCGTCGGGGGTCTTCTCCGTTCGCCGCTAAAGTTATTCTGTGGCCGAGCTGGCACCTCGCCTCCCTTCGTGGCCAATGTGAGCCTGCTTTGCTTGGTGACACCGGGCATGTCTCTTGGGTATGGGCACACCTGGCAGACTGTCAGCGGGCACAGGTTTTAAGAGAGGGCAAAGAGGGTAAGACAGGGAGGGGCAGGCGCTCTGGGATATCTTTAGGCAGGAGACGACAATGCTTTGGAGAGCAAGTCAGCTGCCTCCACCAGTCTTCTGACTTAGTTTTAAGACTAATATAGATATTGGCAGAAGCTAAAAGCAGACTTTATGAAGTTATCACTGCCTTTAACATCAAATTTTATGAGAAAAAATAGAAAGTTTTTTCACTTAGTAAGAGATGTGCCTATTTCTGTAAGTTGTTTACTAATAATAACTAATTTGTCACTGCATGGAAAAATTACAACAGGAATGTGTTTTCTACATCCATTCTTTTCCCAAATCTTACTGACATCCCGATTTAACACAGACCGGATATGACAGGACAGAGGCTGCTGAGCTGAACACTGCGGCAGGAAGTGTGCACCAGGAGTCAACACCACGTGTAACAGTCACTGAAAAATCAGCAATCTGACACCAAATTTACCAACAATAATTATGAATAGGCCAACAAAAAAAACGCCCATGAGCCGTGACAAATAATAAGCCCCCTGTTCGTGTCCAGATCAATCACGTTACACACATTATTGACAGAAAACAAAGTCAGCCACACTGGCCAGGGCAATGACACATATGCACAGTAAAATTACAGACAACAAGACATTAGCCTTTGATTTAATGTATGTCTTAGATGATCCATTGCAGCATTAGAGTCGTGATTTATCAGTTTTTCAAGCCCCTGGCTTCTGGGGGAGCTAAGCCCCTCTACCTTCCCCATAATTCCAACATTAATTTTAGGATACATCCAAATCCATACAAATATTTCCTCTATCAGCCACAGAAACATGATATGCTCTATACTATTACGAGTATTACTGGCTGATGTTACCCTAATGCAGGTATATCAGTATTGGCACATGCACCACCAACAACAATGTCACCACTGCACAGTTTGTCCACAGAGCACTAAGATTTTTCAACCTCTGTCAATTACCACTAAAGTTAAATAATGTGAATCCACCCTATTGCCAAAGCATGACAGTGGGTGGCTGGCATTTTATTTTAAAGCCCAAATCAACAGTTTTCTAACCTGACCTAACCTACTGATTGAGCAGTTCTACATATAGATTAAGAAAATCTTAATTTTGCTTTCCTCAATTAGTCAAGGTTAAAAACATTGGCCATTTTTCCTACAGTGAGCATGGATAGCATTAACAACAAAATTACTAAGTTTTAGGTTAGTGTTGATCCATATATTACAAAACCTGTCAATCAATTTGTGAGTGAAGGTAGGTTACAATCTTGGATTTAGATTTATTTATCATCGAAAAAAATATCCAAAAGACTCATTTTCACAGTTCATTTCAAAACATGTTAGGGAAATACAAAACCACCAAGCAGCACCAAGCACATCTCCTCCCACAGTCACTCACACCATATACTGTATATAGGACCATATAATGAAAACAAAGTTTCCACCCAATAAAACTTTTCTAATATCCTGTCCCTCGCCTGCTTCTCTAAGGGGTTGGATGTCTCATTTGCAAGTGAGGGCCAGGAGAAGAGACGGCTGCCCACCAGCCTGTCCGTCAGAGGAGCTCGCTGGGGAGAGTGTGTGTGTGAGCTTGAAAGAGAGTGTGTGTGTGTGTGTGTGTGTGTGTGTGTGTGTTGATTAATATCAGGAGGGCAGGGCAGTGCTCAGGCTGCGGCTGTCGGTGAGAGCGAGAGAGGACAGTTCTTTTCACTGCCGCCCAGGGAGAAGTCTGCTGGCGGAGGGGGTAATGAGCCAGAAACAGGCTGAGAGGAGAGAGGAGAAGGCTGAGGGGAGAGGAGTGGAGGAGGCACAAGGACAGGCCGCCACATTTCAGCGCCCCCCCAACCTCACACACACCCTTCACTCAATCTCTCTCTTTCCCTTACGCTGCCATCCCTCACCCACCCACAGCAAGCCAAGCACCATCAAGGTTTCCCTGGATTTTTTTTTCTTCACCATTTCACACTCATTCCCTACTTCCTGCTGTCTGGCTCTCTGTCTGTTCTGCTCTACATCACACTCTAACTTGAAAAATACATTTGTATGTGCTTGTGTGCACACATTCACAAGCTAGGCACACACGCATCCTTGCATTCCTTTTCATATGGGGGCTTTCCATTGTGCGAGGTTACATGCACACTACATGACACCTAGTTTCTGTGAATAAGGTAGCAGTTCATCATGGTTAGAATACAGTTTAAAATAACCTGATTTCACTAATAACACATTGTTTTTCAAAAGGATGTCCTTTGCTCATTTGCTATCTTAGAAAGAATTAGAAAAATAAAGATATCAATAACACCTGCGTATCCAATATAGTGGTGTTGACATGTGTGAAGCCTTGGCTAGAATAAATACTAGAAGTTAGCCTTCATTATAAATGAAAAACACAACTTCTAGCCACAAATAGAACTAGCTTATTTACATGCTTTATCTTGTTTGCTAGAAAACTAAGACATCAATTGTGATAATGGCCATGTACAAAACAAGACTATAAAAATGGAGGATGATAATAGTGTTTGTTAATGTAGGGTTTTTACAGACAAATACTACAAGCTAAAGCTGCTCTGATCAGTGCTCTTACATTATCAATCTATCAAATATGTACTATATAAAAGGGGTCTCTTGTAGTGACAAACCCACATAGTATTATCACCAGACTCTGCGGCCCCCACCCCCTGCCAAACAGCAGATAGAATGACAGCAGTTAGCTAGTGAACATTTAGAAGCTGAAGAGCCAGATATTTCCCTGAGGAGTTGGTGGAGACCAAAACAGAGCTAAAGAAAAGTGAATACTGGACTTATATTCATCAGGTCACTCAACAAATGATAATGTTGCTCAGTGTCAACTGACTGTTTAAATAGGCAAATGCTTTGTAGCCAACATGTTCTCTCCCTTTATAATGTCATAATGTTGTAGTTACTCATTCTGCTGCCCCCAAGTGGCCAAAATTAGAGTAACACAGCTTTAACTTTTAATTTCATTTAACCCAAATCCTGATTCTAATCTGACCTCTTCAAATTAGAAAAGTTCAGAATTTCCTCAATTATTAAAGGCATAATTCCATCCTGTTGATACTACTCTCCTCCAAAACCTTGAAACAGGTACAGTGTCTCACCATTATATGAAAAAAATGTTTTGAGGCCCTGTAAATCTCTCTGACTATACCAGCACTCGGACAACACTCATAACAGCGATGGCCTCAGAGCAATAAGCCATAAAAAAGACACAGCCACGGGAAAAATGGGGCAGCATGTGCCTTTTCACAGTGGCCAGAGGGCGATGAGGTAAACAAGAGGCCATGGGTGGGGATTAAGAATGGATGCTCAGTGTTATGGCCGGGTCGTGGTGTCAGGGGCTAGTCGTGCTGTCTGAGAATATTACCCTGGGGATGAATTTCTGTTTTTTTGGAGCATTGGCCACTGAGCTGTGTGCTTTCTGGATAGAGGATTGGGCCATTCGGGGACTATCTGTGGAGAGAGGATGCATTCACTAAGACTTATGAGGGAGAGCTGGGCACGTGGGGGTGGGAGGGTGAGGGGGCAGGAAATAACATGAGCAATTTCATAAATGGAAGGGAGAGGCTGTGACTTCCTAAATCGTCTGTGAAAGACAGAGGGAGGGAGCCGTGAGGTGGGGGGAGCTGGTGAGCGAAGGGGACGACAGGGAGAGAGATGGAGGGAGGCGAGAGGGAGCGTGACGCAAAGTGTGAAAGAGAAAGAAGAGAGGAGAGAGGAGAGCTTGGGCATGGTGGTAAATGGATATAACTGGGTGAAGGGAGGCAGGGGCAAAGTGAGAAAGAGAGAGGCTGGAGAGATGAAAAGATGAAGAGGGCAGATTTCCCACCAGCTGAGTGAGCACCTCTATTACCCTTTCTCTCTCCCTCCATGCCTCCCCTCTGCCGTTCCCTCCCCTCCTCTATCTCTGTGTCCTATCAGCCTCAGTGTGGCATCCTCTCACATCAGATTAGCTCCAGCCCAGAGAGACGGTTCAAACTCCACTGTCAAAGTTATTTAAAACACATCTGACGCTGAGGCCACGCTCCGTTCTGCTCCCTCCCACCATCTGTCTTTCTCCCTGTACGTCCTTGTCGCGGCCCAAACTTAGGCCGGAGCTGGGGATCCAGCCTCAGCAGCTCAGCTGGGATGCGCATCTCCCCATGGCGTCGAAAGTCACTATCAATCAAACATGAGGGTGCGGGGGAGGACCTAGGTGTGGCAGGAGGCAGGAAGGAAGGGAGACTGCAGGAGACTTGCATAAATCACCAGCCGGGGGAAAGATGTCAGAGATAAACACGACCTGGATATTCAGATTCATATTTCCTCATTGGGCGCAGATTAAAAAAATGGCCTTACAGAGGAAGTGCCATTAAATACTTGATTGTTTTCTTGTCTGCGAGACAAGTTGTTTTTACCAAAGAGCAAAACAGCTTGCCTGGTATCCTTTTTATATGATTTTTTTTTTATTCCCCGCAAATCGATAAAAACATGTTAGGTGAGAGTAGAACACTGCAATCCGATAGAGCAGTTAAGGGAAGCTTGGCTTTATAGGCATGAGTGTGCATTGACCAGCACGCTATCGATGACTCCTGTGAGTGAGAGGAACAGATCACGCCATGAGCCACAGTGTCAAGGCTTCATCCCTCCTGATGAGAGAGGACAGTTCGGTGTGGCACGGCACAGCCCGCTGCAGCCCATTTTCTGACAGAGACGGCTGTTTGAGCTCTCCAGTCATGGCCTCAGTGATGAATGGCCTCCACTGCCCGGGAAAGAAAGGAAAAGGGGGCCTGGGAGCCCTCCGAGGATCAATACGTACGCACAGGAGAACCTGCTTCGCATGTTAAAAACCCTGATCCAGCCCCAGCCCCCCTTGCCCGCTTGCTCCGCTGTCTCTTGCATCGCTGACGGCCGAGCCTCTGGGAGCGAGTGGGTGGGGAACTGAGGCTGAGGAGGGAGGACTTTGGCGTGTGTATGTGCGGGTGCATGTGTATCTACATGCAGTGTGTCAGCAGGTTTCTAGAGGGTCTGGCATGTCAGCAAACTCAAGGTCGACATGGCACACACGAGCACAAGATGCACACGGACACACGCGCTCACACAACACCGCAAATCCACCCAGTGTTGATGCTCTGAAAGGGGCCACACTGTGACATGGTAATTCAGAGGTGTCTAAGGCGATGGATATCCTATTAATGAGCCCAAAACAATGACTAGACTAATGAGCTTATAATGGGAATATTGAATGCATGGGAATGGGATTGGGCCCTGTGTGAGCCAAGAAGGGGGACCATTGAATGAGAGCCAATGCACAAGGGCTAGAGGGCTAAAAGCTTGAGACGAATACAAACTGCAAGGGGCGTAGCAGGGGCTGTAGGGGTAGGGCTGTGTGGAGGGGTGCACAGTCAACCCAAATCAATACACCCCTACCCGCCTTGCCTCGTTGGGTTTGTGATATACGAGAGCAGGCAGCTTCTCTGAGCATAAATAAAACATGAAAATGCAACAAATTATCAGGCCGAATGGACAGAGATCTATTTACTCAGTAATGCTGTATTTTTTTATTTGTCAGATCAGTCTGGGGTGGGAGGGACCGACTGTTACCCTGCATCCAATTTGAGTCAACCGAGTGCTGAGATGTGATTCAGCTTCTGTTTGTGAATTAATGAATTAATCAAAGGCCGGTTTGTTGGGGAGGGGGACGAGAAGCGAAGTGAGCAAACGGCAAGCTGTGACTGGCTAATAGCTGGAAAAGGAATTACAGTCCAATTGCTCTGTCTTATTCTGGCCTTAATGCTGCTGAGGCCTTTTGCGGCGAGCTGGGCAGCCCCTCCGTGTGATTTGATTCCATTTGGAGAGCCTTATTTTCCTCTTGATCTCACACATTAAGGACCTTGCTATTCACCAGAGCAGGAAAAAGGGGGAGGACAGTCAGAGCAATGGAATGGATTAGCACACAGCTGTTGAGACTGGGCAGGTCAATGTTTTAAATCTCTGGCCCTGTCCAGTTAAATCTGCTGGCCTGTACTTCACAGACACTCGCGGATCTAAAAGGGATGAATAGCTCCGTGCAAGGTAGTTGACAATTTAAAAAAAAAAAAAGCCCTGTTTCCTAAAGGGTGAGGTGATGTCCTGGTAAAAATGGGCCAAGTAAGATAATCCTTAGTGGTTTAAAAACAAAAGAGACCACATGGAAAGGATCCTAGTGTGGAACAGTCGACTGTTCACTACACGTATTATCTACACACATATTATTATTATTATACAAGTTTAAAATACATTTGGATCACTAAAAGTATATTATTATCATCTTCCCATCCTGAACTTCATCCTATCACATTAGATATGATGTTGACCTTCAGTGGACAGATGTCTCTGCTGTGTGTGTGAGTGTGTGTTTTGATGCTGAGGTAAGGGATGGAACTTTACCAGCAGTGCTTGTCTGCCCAGAGCGCAGCCAGCCAATTATCCCTCTTAATTATCTATTGACGAGATGGAATTGATGTTTTTGGAGCGGTGATTGGATAATCAGGAATGTTGGCCACAGTTATTCTCCTTGGCTGGTCTCACTCATCTGTCCAATCTGGTCTCCTTGTTTGAGTAATCTGCTCAGTTGCACTACATATTCCTGCTAAACAAAAATTCACGATCACAGTGGAAGGCATGGAAGACGATTCGTTTTTGCTACTGAGGTTAGCATGAGAGTACGTGCAACTGTGCATGGGTTTCCCATCACAAGGCTTTTCTCACAATGGACCGTCGTTTTTCAGGAGCTCCAACAGCGAACACCCCCAGACACCCACTCCCCCTCTTTTCACATCAGCAACCCATTTTCTTTAAACTCTCTTGGAGAGCAAGCTGGCACAGGACCAGGCAGGCACCAGGAACAGGAGAGCACAAGAGTGGAGTGACACTGATTGTGCCTCCTCTAATTAAACCCTACCTGACCCCGGTGTTGGGACATCATTAGTTCTCCCTCGTAATCATCACACAGCAGCAATTACATTCTGTTTGGCCCCATTTGCATTTCACAAGATTTCCCTGAACAATCAAAGACGGATTGGGAAAAGAGGAAGCAGCCAAACAAAGCATGGAAAAGCAGCTACATTCATTTTCAAAGCAGTGTGCTGCAGTGGACTGTTGCAGAGAAAGAAAGGCTTTTTGCAAAATATCATGGGAGCGTCAAGGTGAAAGGTTAAACTTGTTGAGTCTCAGTTGCCAGGATTGTAGTCTGAGACCACTTTCCCATAAAGTATTAATGCTATCCTGATGTTCTCTGTAGTGACAGGAAAGTACGCCCCTTCTGGAAGAGAAAAAAAGAAAAAAACACAACACAGAACCACATCTGCGACCCCCTTATTCTTGAGAGTCTTACATTGTGCCAGGAATCAGAATTGGTTTTCCAGCAGAGATACCTGCCTCAATTTGGTAACAGACACGGGGACAGAGTGAAACCCAGACACTAAAAATAATCACGCTCCAGAACACTCCACTGCAGCAACCGTAGGTCTCTCCAGTTGCAGAAAGTACACTAGACGGAAACACACACACCAACACCAGTGTGGAATAGAGCCATCGATGTAAGTACGTACTTCAGGGAAAGTGCACAAGGGCAGATTCTCCATCTGTATTCTGGGTGACAGCAGGGTTGTGCTGGGGTAGTGTTTCTCTCCCCGAGATGTCGTTGACACAGAAACAGTCATACGTCACAGACATAAAAGGGGGCCCTTTGAAAGCTCGTACGCACAGTTGGCATTCGAACAAGCCGAAGGAGACTTTTCCTACCAGCTCCTCTCATGCGTCTGCTGTTACTAAATCTGACAACAACAGCAGAGTAAGGTCGTCGTGTTAAGAAGCGAGCTATGCTGGCAAATACCCCATGGGCCTCCTGCTTTCTAGGCAGTAGATGATCGGACGTGCACTCTCATCTCCATACTGCAGTAAATAAAAATCATTCAGTCAACTAGACACATGCAAGATAATTATAAAAATATACACATAATATCTGCAGCAAACTAGACACACTTGACATTGTATACTAGAATATGTGAACATTTTTGTTTCGCCACACGTGTATCTAAATTCTAATATGAGTGTGTGCACTGTTCAAGAAAAAAAAATCCTCACGATAATAAGAAGTCATATTAGTGATCACATTATCAACATCTCATCTTATTGTCAGGTCACTGATAGACCCGACCTTTTATAACTTCCCATGTGACGCCCTCAACTGGCTTTTCGCTCCCAAACCAATCTCCACTCAAGTGTTTCTAATCTCTGCAAAGTCTGTTGAGAGACACTGCTGAGAGATGCACTCTTAACTGTGACTTGAAACAAGATTATCTGGCTGAGATACTGTGAGGTGCATTCATTTGTTTAGAGAAGGATTTTGAGCTTTTGGATTTATGGAAAGGTTATACTATCTTATCATAACGTGGACATCATCATTTATTAGACTCATCTAATAAATGTCGGATTTGTGCAGATTTTGTTACTGAGGTTAACAAAATGCACCATTACTTCTAAACAGGATAACTGTGATAACTTAGAGAGAATCCCAAAGTCAAGTTAATCCACTTGGCTCACAGAGGGAATCAAATGCAAACTGAGTAAGCTAATCAACAAAAGGGGAACACAGTATGACAGATGAACAAGAAATAAACGCTCATCAAAAAGATCAATTGTCAAAAATGTAGACTTCATGTTTAAATTCAGTTCAGCATTCAGTTGAGGAGCACTACCGTGAATACTGTCTTTATATTTTCACATCACTGGCCAACAATAAGCTATACAATGAAATGAGCCTCTCTTTGAAATTGCAATTACTTTCTGAGGAAATTAATCATATAAAGGAACAACGTGATAAGAACTGCTAACAGGTTATTACAGCGGGCCGTGTTCATCATGGCTAAAAACTTACTTCATACCATCAGGAGAGAACAAAGTGCATTCTGGAGCCAGATTTCACATTAAGGCAATTTAAAATATTCCAGACTGCCTAATTTAGGGGTCGGACTTCTGTGTAACTTAATTCGACAAGATTAATTATACAATTAAATCCAAACTTCTCTCAATTATGTGGAGAAATGCTGCCTGCCTGCTCGGGCCGACCCTTCACCTTTGCTGAGGCGAGGTACCTGATAAGCATAATTTCAACAGGAGCAGAAGAAATTGCTGCCTATTTTGTTGCCGTGCTCGACTCAGCATATTATAGTTCTTAATTGCTGGCAGACTTCGCAACCGTGCCCTTGACATGGAAAGGCAAAATGTTATGCCATTCACTCGCACATTACTGAACGTGTGTGATTGACAGGACAATCCACTGAAACAAAAGACTTAATTGTGTGTAAATTGATTCTGTAATTACAATTGACAGGCTTGCCACTTCAGTTTCATTGATTTATCATCTGTGACGAGAGAGTACCTAATGACATAATATGGTGTTAGCTTTGTGGTAGTCTATGTTGTTAAGAGGCTGACCTACTGTATTTTGGTAGGTCTCCTAGGTCAGTTTAGTTGACAGGCAGTTGTATGGGCAGGAACCAGCCAGGTAATGTTAATGTCTTCTCTCAGCAAGATGTATTCCTCAAGTGCCCTTTCATAGAATATTGTACCCTTTACAGCTACATTAAGGGGCCACTGACATCCAAAATGCAGGACCCCTACTAACCCCCAATTGCCTTCTTTTCATATTTATGTCGAGGCTATGAGCTGAACCAGCAGGACTGAGTTACAAAGAGCAGGTGGGCTCATCCTCCTTGACAAGCAGCCATTATCAACACAGTTCTTGGAGCGAGAGAGGAAAAACCACCAGGGATGGGTGTAAAACCTATTTCAAAGACCTTCAAAATCCCAGTTTCTCCCCTCGCTCTCTCTCTCAATCCCTCCCTGTCATCATTTTATTCGCCCGCTCTCTGCTCCCTTCAGAGGAGAGGGGAAAAAAAAGGGGGGAATGGTCTACTTGACCTTAATCTGCCCAGTAGTGAGTTTCAGAGAGATGACATGCAACCTCGGAGGTAAAGGGCAATTGTTTCTTTTTCCCTCTTCTGAGAGCCAATTTACAGCCCCTGGGGACTTTTTTCTAAAGCTGCGAACTATTTCAGGTTCTGCCACATTGTTTTTGATTCACTCAGCTGGAAGGGGCTAAAAGAGCAAGCACCTTCACTTTCCTTATTCTCAATGTTTCCCCCAGCCCATTAAACTCCATTCAAACCTGCGGTAACATCTGCATTTCATGGACTACTATATATTAGAAAATGCTTACTTCTTGTTGCAATGGCTATTAGAAGAGGTCAGCAATAACATTAATCTACTCAACAACTTGAATTGAGCATACGCCAATAAGCAAATAAATCCTGCTGGTGATATTCTGTGTGTATAATCCTGAGGCAGTGAATAAGAAATGCTATCAGCAGCAACTGGCTTAAGAACAGGATATTGCCTATAGACTCTAAACCAAGAAATCCAGAACAGCCAATCTGGATTGGCCATATTGATTTTATGAGCAAGGAACAAAAAAGATGATTCAAAAATCTCTTTCCAGCTACATCACATGCAACTTCATGAGCCAAGTGTAATGTCCAAAGATACGCTTGGAAGGTTTTCCACCCCTGTTTTATGACAATCATTTTCTACTTCAAATTCAAGTGGCCTGACTGATTAGGTTGATAATTTCACCTTCAAACAGAGAAAAAACATCAAAAAACACGACCTGTGATTGCTGGATTGTTAGTAGCTCCAATCAGAACCACCTCATTAGCTCAAACGAGGCCAACTTGAAGACATTTCGCTTAAATAAGGGCTGCTCCTCAAAGTAAAAGTGACCCACTGTATCAGTCTATGCCAGCAAGCCCACATCGGCACTGTGCACAGAAGCTATTTCTCCAGTAACAAACAAAGCATTCATTTAGACTAGAATATTTAAATCAGTATGTCAACAGACACAACTGCAGCTCAGATTTTCTAATAAAGTCGCAAAGCTCTGACCGATTTGCCAAGCGCTCATATAGAATAGTCAAGAAGTGATGCATATTTAACAATGTATAAAGGCAGAGAAATTAACCATGAGACAAGTCTTGCCGAGGCAATGCGAGCCATGAATTAATAATTCGGAGTGAAGTTATTAAGTTATTTGTTAACAGTAAATATTCTGTATGTGTCCCTGAGAGCATGGCTTTTTAATAATTTGGAATTTTTAAACTTTAATGTTTTGCTCCATTCTGGAAATAATGGTGCTTAGCTGTAATTGATTCTTCCGGCGGGGAGTAATTATGATGGCTGTGTCGGAGTGAAGCCTGATCCACTTGGCCTTGGGTGATAGGAGAGAGAGAGCGAGGGGAGAACAGAGATTTAAAGACAAGGAGGAAAGACATTGTGGAGGTGCAGGTTTGGATATATCTCTTGACAGACAGCCTGACTGAACTGGAGGCAGAATACAACACACTGGTGGGAATAGCCTCCAACCCTGAACCATCCATCTTCCAATCCTCATTTTTTAGGTCTACGTCCACCAGTCTTGTTTATTTAGATGGTTTGGGACTGATAAACACCCTCCACCTTTTTTTCCCAAACCTGTGCTCATATCTCTCTCTTTGCCACTTTTGCCATCCTTGCCCCTGTGTCTTGTTGCTAGCAGGTCACTATGCCAAGGGCAGCAGACAGAGTCGATCTCAGCAGGGTGGTGTTTAATCTATCAGGGCTCAGTGTTAATTACTCACACATCCACAGGGCTCTGGAGTGAGGCTGGGTTAACGTACCCTGGCACTGCTCTTTAAAGGGAATGATCCCACAACCATGTGCTTTGTCCACTACCTTGGCACAAATTAATATGTAAAAAGTCAAACATCTTACCAGCCCCATGAGCAGCGACACACACAAATACATCCCATAGAGCACACAGCAGAACAGAGCAAGGTAAAACAAACACACACGCACCCCCTCCAGGTAAAGGTGCACGGTCATCTGCGACTGATGGGGTTTCCCATAGGTCAGTGACACACACCGCTTCATCGGGACCGCCAGGAGAGAAATGCCAATTGTCTTGTGGGTTAAGTCCCAATAGCACACAAAATACACAGAAAAACACACACACACTCTCTCTCTCACATACACACATGGGGTCCTGTCTAGAGTGGCATAGCAGGCCCTGGTCACAGCTGCTCTCCCCCGCCTCGGGAGGAATTGCTTCCATTTGGCCTGTCACTTTGGCCAGGGCCACTGTGGCTTTTCTCATTTGTCAGAGAGCGGGGGCGATCCTCTGGCTCTCATGGCTAATCTGCAGCCGCAGGCTACAGGAGACGCACACACACACACACACACACACACACACACACACACACACACTATTTTCTCTCATCTGACTGATATAGGCTTTGGTTCACAAGGGTCTTTTTACGCTTTCCATTCAGTGGGGGAAAACAAGAGCAACAAGTAAGAGACAGACAGAGATGTCAACAGTATCAAGGTCATGGATACAACCTCTCATGGAACTTCATTTCTTATTGACACATTATTTACACACGCAGGCTGGATGATGAGATTATGTTCTCACAATCACTGCAAAACCTTTTTTTACTATTGACTTGAAGAACTACAAACAGCACACAAAGGTAATTGGACATGGTTTTAGTAATTATCCTGTGATGGAGGCACAAAACATTGCTTTAACTGTAACACCAAGGAGTCTGAGTTCCTCATTCTCTTACATGCATGAGTGCTCAGCTAGCTCTTGATTAGGGGGAGAAATGATTCAGTAAGTATCGGAGAGGGACATCAAGGTCCAAATGAACATGAAATTGCCTGTATTCATAAATAGACGTACAGAATTCCTTGAGATCAACTTTGTCTTGCTTGATTTTATTACAGTATATTGTGGAATAATTATACCCTAACAGCCAAGCAATACTGGCTGGTAACATTTTACAGCACCGAGGGAACGGAGCAGTCCAATTAAAGAGCTGTCACACAAGGCTTTGAGGGAAACATGGCCAACGTGCTGTGCCAAAACCGATCCTATCATTAGAAGCTGCCGTCGCTTTGAGGTACAAATGCTTTCAAGTCTTTCTTTCAGTCAGCTTCGCTGCAGTCAACAGGTGATGGCTCTACTTGATTATGAGTCTGTCTTAAATCTACTCGTATCAATATGCAGCTACCTGCGAGATCTATATTGAAATGAAAATGTATTCCTCTGATCAAAGGCAGTCCGAAATTGGTTTGTCTCTCAAGATAAAAACACGTAAGTCAAGGCTCTCTTGATGCATTTAATATCAAGAGACAAACAGATCAACTCCAAAGGCAATGAATGGGACACAGTGTCAGTACAACATGACTTACAGCTACAGCTACGGCTTTGGGAAAAAGTCATTAGAAGAAGTTTATGACCAGACAATATCATTTGTTTGAAGCATGTCGGACTTTCATATTCCGATAACATTTCAAAATAGAGCTCGGTTTTTAGCATTTGTCAGAGAGTATTGACCATGTTCACAAATATTGCTTGAAGCATCTGAGTTCACAAGAGTGAACTAAATACTAATGAACTGATGAGCACAATTTTTGCTGGAAGGCCATGATACACATACAAAATACAATCAGTTTTATTATTCCAAGAGAAAGGAAGATGATTTCAATTCACTGAAGATTATTTCAATTCAATTAATTGGAAAGGGCAGCACAAGCACGCGCAAAAGTGCACATATTTAAAATACATATGAAGCTATGTAATTGAATAACAGGCAATTAATCAACTGTTTCATCCTTAACATACACACAGAAATGGGGTATAATTCAAATATATACACATATAAAATATATATCGACAAAATTACTTGGTTATAATTTCACTGACTAACTGCAAGGTGTGAATCAACACCATAATTGTTCTGGTTTCAAACCACCATTTAAACAAGCCCGATATATCTCTATTTAAACATGCATACATTTTAAATGCATCTTGCAAACAATTAAATATTGTTGTGCTTCCCAGACATCATATTCATTATCATGCAATACAATTGCAGATAAAATGATAACTTTTACCAGTTTCAAATCCAACAGCTAATGTTCCTCTGCCAACCAGTCAAGTTGCAGTTTACATCCATGTCCATTCAGACTCATAATATATTTAGTGAAGACTTTGAAGAAACTGAATAATAGGTAGTCTATTAAACGTATTTTTAACACGACATTGACAAGTATGATTCCAGTGAACAATTTCCAGTGAAAAACATGCTGTGAAATATCTCCACTTCAGTGCTCAGAAAAGAGTTTTTGCAGATCATTATGATATCACAGTAAAGTTGACCTTGGACCTTTTGGATATAACATGTCATCACCTAATCAGTCTATCCTTCTACCCTTTTAAGTGAAATTTTGTCATTATGAGCATATGACAGTGGACAGACAGACGGATGGAAGGATGGACAACCCGAAAACATAATGCCTCCAGCCACGACTGTTGATAATGTGGAGACAAAAAGAAACAACAGATTTGAGTACCTGTGATTTCATGAACCTGTGGCTCCTTCTGCCATCCCTTCGGTGTCCTTTTTCACAGTTTGTAGAGGCCATTGGCAGGTAACTGCTCTAAAAGGGAAAGGAGTTAAAGGTAAGTAAGCAGCTTCTCATGCTTCTAAACAAATACATAGGTGATTGTGTAGCTTACTATCTATTTCAGTTTGCCACACACACTTATCAAAGTCTCATCTTTAATTTACAAATAATTGCAAAACGTATTAGAGAAAACATCATTTGAGTGATGGTCACAACTTTTTAAGTATTTCTGACAACCTTAATGTATTCCCAAGTTTAATTATTTCTTAATATTGACATTTCTAATTAAGCAGCATAATTGGAAAGCCTGTGTGCAGTGGCAATCATTTAAGCGGCCACTGAAAAATTAATATAAAAATTATTAATGAATACTACCGCTTTTAATTGCTGTGTACCCATATTCATAATTGCTGCAGCATGCTCCTTGAAATGACATGATGACAAATACAAGTGTCATGTCAGCGCTTTCCTTCTTCATCTCACACCTCAATCAAAGCTAATCCATTTCACCTCAACTATGAACACTGAAACAAATTAAAGTCCCATTTCATTTTCCACCTTCATTAATGCATCTCGTTTCCAAGGTTACAATCATTTAGTAACTGTGGAACAAACAAATTCAAAGAGGGGCGAGCTTTTGATATTTGGAGAGGAAGACAACCAGTTTTAATCCTCCAAGCTCCAAAGTGTTCTGCGCATGTTTATCACTAAACAAAGCCTTTTTCATCTGAACAAACATTTTAATATTTGACTTTAGAAGCTTATGCCCACAGAATAATATCCATAATTCAAACTTTGCCTTGCCAATGTTATACTACTAAGTATATCCCGTATTTAATTGTTCCTATCCAAATGTCGACAGGAGACAGCATGAGCAGTAACTGCACAATGTCATTATGTTCATAGTGTTTCCTCCTGTGGTGTGATGTGACAATGCCAGACACAATGACCCAATTTGCCTGAGTGGCTATAGGGGGGTGCCAATGGTAGGTTGCGTCATAAATACTGTACAAAGACCCTCTTAGAGGCAATAATAAAATTTCTTGCATGTAATGAAACGCAGCCATATAAAATGCCACATTTTGAGAGTGTTTACACACTACATTTTCTTCTTCACTCACATATAAAGAAAAAAACAGAGCCCAAAGAAATGCAGGGCTGGAGGTGGTGGGGGCAATGATGAGTTCTCAGACTAGCCTCTTTCGCATGCAAATCATATCTGAATTTCTCATTAGCATAAATGCATGAGCAACTTTAAATGCTTTTAATTTTCAATCTCGCCAAGCAGAGGAGTAATTTGTCACTGTCAGGATGGGAGACTAAAAGGGGGGGGACCAGAGGGAGCCAAGGACTCCACGCTAAACTGGAATCACAGAAAATTTCTGATTTACTAATTGACTGATGTGCAGTTCAGTCGAGTTGCCTTGAAGGTGTAAATAATTCTGTGTATATTCAAATGGCAAAAATGAGAGAGTGTGGGGTGGATGCGGAAAAGCACATTACATGATGCTTTTCCCCAGGCTATACTTTTTTCTGGTGATTCTAATTTCCAGCCTTTTACATTTTCACTCTGTCTCTTTAAAGGGGTGCAAGTTTGCTGTTTTAGTACATAATCACAGATAATCAACTGGAAATTAAAACAAAATGTCACATTTTTTACATCTCTTTACCGTTACACAAAATGAAGCTGCTCAAAGCTATTCAGCGGTGCAGCACAAAAACATTCCCAACAGCTTATCGCATAAACGGTTTAAAGTCATTTCAAATTTTATCTCCATTCTTTCAAGATGTAAGATGAATTGACACTGCACTCTGAAGTCTAAAGCACTAATGCCTCATTCTTTGAACAAAGCAGTTCAGATTCAGACAGACCTTGTTAGCTAAATTTAGCTGTAGGTGAAAACAGGGGGGAAAAGATTTAACAAGCTTCCCATTAAAATGACTAAAACCAATTATGCAAACATAATTAGCATTCAGTAAGAAAACTAAAGACGACTGCAGCGTGGGGCTAGATGCAACCGCCAAAAAGGGCCCCATCAACCGAGATCTTGGTTTGTGCATCGGCCTGTACAACAACTGTGCAATGGCTGGTGAAATGCACACTGGCCATACTGGTGTTGTGTCAAATTCTGTTTTCCCGTCGATATGTGTTTCCTTTACCAGCATCCAACCTCATCCCTAAACCCAACCAGTCATCCTCTGAGATGCTTAACAGGACACCAACCAGGTATCTCTGCTACCCCTAACTATAACCACAACCTAAATCCTAAAGTGAAATGTGAAATACAGGAAACACTAACAGGAAGGGGACCAGACTTCAACATAACAACGGGTCATCACATTGCCCCATTTTTACATTTCAAATATCACCACCTCTGAAAAAATGTGTCACTTTTCTTGTTTCAAGTTGGACACCAGATCATCACAGTCCCAACCTCACACCTCCTGTGGGCACATGAAAGCCAGACAAGCGGGAGACAGTGTAAAAAGAGATGTGAAGCACTTAAACGGTGAGTCTTAATGAGCAATTAAAGAGTCCCTGGCCTAAATTAGGAGTTCCAAGGTGAAACTTTTATTGCCTGCTGCTTCTGGTTATTATTATATTATTTAAGGGATGACAGCGAATTCAAGTCACAGTAAGTGAATCGCAAGTGAGGTCCCAGCACATCTAACATGCATGAGAACACCGTCATTACCTTTTACTGTGTGTGCTGCTGAGTGCATTCAGCTCTTTACTTAACCAGGTTGCTTTTGGATAAGAAAGCAACAAACAACTTTAAAAAAAAAAAAAAAAACAACTTATCACCTCAGTTTGACTCCAGCTAACCGAAGCTAACACCAGCAATTTGAAAGCAGTAGCCAAATAAATGCATATTTCCCCAACACTTATCTTAGCTCTATAATATGCATAGCATTTTGTTCACTGTAATAAACAGTGGTGACATCTTACATCTCAACTAAGTTTTATCTACCAAGTACAGGTTAGTTTTAATAGCTTCATGCTATTTGAACACCAAGCTAACCTTAAACTTTCATCAGTCTTTGACCAGACAGTCCTGCAATTTTCATGTCTTCACCTAATATTAGCTATGTGTGAGAAATTATTACTTTTTTTTTTTTTTAACTTTAAATTAGTTACTACCTACTTACTATATTTTTTTCCCAACTGTCAATAGCATCTTAAGGTCTTCATAAGAGAACATAGCAGGCTCAGGGTGTCCGGTATAACTAGTTAGCGAAGAAGCTAATGTAACGGAAATGAGCTTCTGTGCTAACTAGTTTAGGTGAAACCAAGCTAATGCTAATAACGTTAAGAGCTGTGCTCTCAAACTAAGCAAAGCAGCTCTGAAATTAGATCGTATCACAAATAAAGGTCACAGAAATATGCACCTGACACTGGGGTTTGGTTTCTGATGATTTTCTGTGCCAGTTTAAAAACATAAAAGTCGGCTGGAAACGAGTACACACGCTAGTTAGCTGAACAGTTAGCCCGTTCATCCTGTCAATCATATTAGCTTGATGGCTTCAGGCTAATAGTTTGTGTTTTGTGTTGTTGTGACGTCTCAGAAGAACAATTCGTAAGTCTGATATTTCCTTTCTCCTTAATCTAGACCTCTGTATTTAAAGTAATATGATAATATTAAAATAAGTGTACACTACTAATCTTTAATTATACTGCATTATTCCATTTTAATTTAAACCTAATTTAGTTCTTGTGATGTACAGACTCCACAGCTGACAATCATATAAAAAAGGTCTTGAAATAAAGTACACTTTAAACAAACAAACTAAAAACATTCAAAATTGGTTTTGCAATTAAAATAAATGTAGATTCACTTTAATTTATATTACAATAAACATTTAATTTTTCACCTCAAACAAAAACATTGTAATGTAAGTTCAAATCTAATCAGTGACACTGATATAAAAACATCTAATCAAAGCAAAATTGTTTGTTTAGCTGGTAAACTATGGTAAGGAAGATCAACAGAATGAAATCTTACAGTTTTATAGGTTAATTTGGAGAGTTGACTTTCTGTGGAATGACACAGACAAGCACCATTGTTAGACCCATAATAAGCACAAACCAGTGTGACCACAGCTCAGCCTACATGATTTGGGCCAGATCTACCTGTTTGCTGCCTGTCTGTGAGCATTACAGCATGAGCTCCAGTCTATACACTCCAGCAGGAGTGTGTTGATGGTAGAAGGGTGCAGCTGGAACATGTCACCTCTTTACATCATGCTAACACTGCCATCATGTGTTCAAAGGCTGAACAGAGATAACAGGAGGTGGACTCAGTACAAGCAACAACTGTTCAATATAAACTAATTTGATCTAACAATTCTGGAAAAGCAAAATATGGGAAGCAAATATTCAATCTATGGAAATGTTTAGGTTGAGTTTGTGGTGGTGCTGCATTAGATTAGTAACTAAATTAATGATTAAATCAGAATCTGAATCAGCTTTACTAGACAATTGCAGTACACATACAAGGAATGTGACTGGTTTTTCATTGCTCTCAGTATACTAACAAACGTTAAAAAAAGGACAGTATAAACCTTTAAATTCATACAAGTAGGTGAAAAATATAAATATATATCAAAAGGTACTGTATATATAAAAGTAAACAATAATATACTATATAATAAATATACAATAAACTAGTCAAACTGTTTCTCTATAGTGTAAACAAGAATTCAACAGTGCAAAGAGTGCTGAAATAAATACTGAATTATTAATGTAACAGGTTACTTTATATTCATGAAGTAGGTGGAAGTGAGTAGGTGGATATGACAGTGTAGGCATGTATTCATATCAATTTACAGCACATTAAAATACAGTATATTTGATGATGATATGTACATGTTTAAAAAAAAGATTGTGCAGCTCAAGTATAAAATATGCAGTTTATAATTTGTAGGTACAGTGAATGTTCAATGTCACAGGGTTATGTGACTGTCAAATTAATTCATTTATTTGATCCACCACCTTACTCTCAGCGGGCACAGCACAAAACAACTACACTATTAAATTCCACTCTTCATAGTGAGGTGGATTATCCTGAACAGTACAGTACAGGTTTAATGCTAAGTGCCACTATTGAAACTCTGTCCACTGTGATGGCCCATTCACTGTGTGAAAATATACAAGGTTATAGACATTATACTCGCAATTTGTTAATGAAAGAGGACTTTTTTTTTTCATGTTCAGGTCACTGAGGTCTTCTCCTGCGACTGCATCACTGCAGAGGTATAACAAGGGCAGGTTTTTAAATCTTTTAAATGTAGTGTAATGTCTGGCACATGTACTACAAGGAGCCACCACAGGGACAGTGTAGACAAATAGCAAAAATAGCATGAAATAATAAGAAAATGAAAGCAAAGCATAGAGAAAGAGAAAATCTACACTGCAGCAAAGCAGAAAGCAGGTCATGCATGTACATGCATGTGTGTTGAACATGTAAAGGATCATGTGTTCAGAAACAGTCTGAAAACATGACACGTCTCTGAAACAAATAAACATATATATTAAAAAAAACAAATGATGTGATTTTGACTTACTTGTGGTATGTTAACCAAATAGCATAATAGTATAATTGTAAAGACTGAGTGCAGTTTTATTGATACAGTATATGAGAATTATCTGCCTAATGTGGGATGTAGGCTGGTAAACAATAGACAAAATGAACTGTATGCCAGTTTAATTTTATAAAAAGGAAAACAGGTTAACTTGACTTATTCAAGACAATAACTGTATGTCTGTATATTTAAATTAATGGGACAGTGACGAAAAATGAAATGTTTTGTGTAGCTCTTGTGCTTTTACAAATATGTCAAATGTCACCATCTTTTATGGTGTTGAATTAAAGTTTGATTATGAAGCTTTTGAAAAAAGAGCTAACTCACAAAATCTCCCCATTACAAATGGCAGCTTGGGTTCATGAGGACTTAAAGACTTAGAGATCCTTATTCAGTGCTTCAGCCTTTCTTGGTCTGGTTTGACCAGTAGGTCACTTTAGATAAATGCTACTGTGTCACTGACAATATTAGGTTAGTCTTGTGCTACTGAAACACTGTGGTCTAACATATCACAGAAAAAAATTTCAACGTTTCAGCATCAAAATAAAACTGGTAAACTCACATTGTAGACATGCTTGTTGTTACTTCCTTGTGCCCCCTGGTCCAACTGCTGTCATTCAGGTCACCTAATGATGATGTCTTCAAAGCAAATGACCCAAAAGAATCCTGGGAAACGAAAGGAAATGGATGTGCCATTTACCTGTAGTTGCCACCTGTGGCCACAGAGGCGCTGTTTGACACAGGGTCTCTCACTGCGCCCCCTCATGAATGCAGGGCCAGAAAAAGTCCCCATGCAAACAACCAAACCATCTACAGTTTTGGGGAAAACAACACACAACTTTGTTCAAGACGGCTGTCAACATATCTGCCTGATCTTGTCTTTGTTGATACAGACATAATATATTGTAAATGCAGCTGTTAACACAGAGCTAATTATACTGCAGCTGTGTTTATTGTGATGTTCTATGAGGTTATCGTTTGATGTTTTATCACAGTGTTTTCCTCTAATGTGCAACTTCTCACTCTTTGGTTCATTGTTCACCTGATACGCAGACAGATTATTACAGGTTTTACAGTTTATGTCAGGTTATTGCCCTGACAACTTGAATTAAAGGGTTTCAAATATTGACTGTAGAGATGCACCTTAATTTCCACCTTATTATGAAGCAACTCTGAACTATTTAAGCTTTAGTGCAGCTGATACATTTCATATAGCAGGGAAACAACACACTCCAGTGATAAAAGTTCAGTATTGCATCAAGGTGTTTTCTCAACATTCGAGGCTGTTAAACTCTTAAACAAAAGGATGGAGGAATTATGTGTACATTATATATTGTTTTAACATTTTGGTTTGACTTATAAGGCATTCGTTTTTTTGAATTACTTAACAAGTTATGAGAATGTTTCTTATAAGTTACTTTTTAAATGATGTAATCACTCTGAGAAAATACTTCATATTTGTGAGTAAAGTTTGAGTGAGGTTCTTGTAATGAATTATAAGTCATAAAAAACAGTGAAAGTAAAAAATGAAGGTAGTGGAAATGGGCTTCCATCAGCTTTTCATTTTGTCCTATATTAAGACTCTGGATTGATTGATGATGCAGGTGATTGGCTTGTAAACCTAAATACACTCATAACTGGCTGAAATAACATAATTATGAAAAGCTGGATTTGCCATAAATATGTTCACATTGGCCTAAACTCATAGAGCCTGTTAACATGGAATTGTCCTTGATGTGATACTATGAATATCACAACAATCGCAGTACAGTTGTCGACAAGGAAAACACAGTCAACTGAGCTCTGAAATGTTTTGTTTGGCGTGACCACATATTACTAGATGCTGTTACAGACAGTATCCACTAGGTGGCAGCGTTCTTCCAGGTATGACAGCTCAACCAAAAGACTGCAGCATTGAAGACATGCTCAGAAAACCAGATCATTTTCAGACACAAAATATTTTATTTGAAGCACTTAGTTCTGACTGATATACATTATCCAACAGCTAGTTTGTTAGCCCACTCCATATACCTTGACCAGGAAGCCTAGCATTGCGTTACTTTACTGTCCATCACAGCAGCGGATCCAAAACTACCAAATCCATACAAAAATTCACAAAAATACAGACGCCAGCCAGCAAAAATATCAAAACCACATCCATTTTATCCAAATCACATTGACTGCTTGGAGACGTTTCTACAAACATTATGAAAAGCAAATTGATTCAAGAATATATATATTAGCTTCCATATAAAACTCCCACTTTGTTATTGCAGCAGCAAACAAATACTGTGCCTAAAAGAAGGAAATTTAGAGCAAAATTAGTATTAATATGCAGTGATGCCAGAAGAACGTGGTTTGTTAGTGTCATGACAGCAGGATGTCTTGTTTGTAGAAGCAGTAGGTTCATGGCCTGACCGTGCTGCACACTTGGAGGATCAGATTTGACCTTTGACCTAAAGGATGGGCCCTGGTCAGTGAAGACACCTGTTAGCAGGTGAACTTGGGTCTGATGCTGTTTCACACAGGGATAGAAAGGTAAGAGATGCATCTTTGTGTATTGTTAATGGCTCGATTTCCCTTAACTTCCAAGAAAGTCCCTGTTAGCAGCAAACATGATGCTCTTCCTCCTACAACTATTGCTTTAGTCTTTTAGTCTGACTAGTGAGGTCAGAGAAACGCTTTCTATAAGGAACTTAATCCACAAAAGATGTGAAAGTCTGAGTCAGTCTTTTTTAAATTTAAGACTGACTGAATTATTCATCTTTGGCAAATGTGCTAAATGCAGGAACTGTAACACCTGTAAGTAAACGCAATGAGCAAAATTTCATATTCTGAATTTAAAAATAAATGTCATATATGTATTTTTAAACCAAAACCAGTTCACTTTTCTATTTTGCTCTTTATATACTTCTGACAACATTGTTGCACATTGCTTCTTGAAGATAGTGAAACGTGGAATTTTGATTTGACTGAAAAGGTCCCCTGAATGAAGGCAGGTACGACATGCTGTTTAAATGCTTTGCAAAGGGAATATTTGTGTGGTATCAGACTAATGCAGTTGTTTTTTTGCTGACTCTTACTTGACCTTGACTCACAGGCTGAATTCAAATTGAGGTAGAGGTGCAAAAAACTAGTCGATTAAACAATTAGCTGATTGACAGTAAATAATCAGAAACTAGTTTGATAATCGATAAATAACTTTTCAAGCAAAAAGGCCAAACATTTTTCCAGTTTCTCAAATGTGAAGATTTGAGGGTTTCCTTTATAAGATATAATAGTTTATTAAGTTTTTTTGGTTTTGGGCTTTTGGTTGTACAAACTAGATACTTCAATATGTCTCCTTGGGGTGTGGACAATTTTTCACCATTATCTGACATTTTGTTGACCAAATCAATCATAAAAATAATGAAAATCATCACGAGTTGTAGCCTTAGTTTGAGGAATACTGTATTCCTTCCAAGTCAGATTCCCATTATATGGTAACCATTAAATAACACAGCATTACAGCAGAGCCACCTGTATATTCTGTCTCATTTGCATAGAACCTGTGTTGCATCATTCATAAAGCGCACTACAACTTCTTCCATTCTTTTTTATACAACTTTCGACAAAACACTTGTTTTTGTTACCAAGGTCACCAGTCGACTAGTTAATATGTTCTAAATAACATCTACTCTACAAAAAGTGCACCAAAACCAAACTGAACACAGGAAACACACAAAATAACCTACAGTCACTGTCATCATGTCATTATCTACAGTCGGGTACAAATGTTGTTGCAATCATTCAACACTAAAAAAAAAGTTTTCCTTTTAAGGCTTAACCCTGCAGACACATTAAATTGCCATGCAAATACACACATTCCATCGCAAGCAGGCAATGAGACACTGAGATCGAAAGCTGACATTGAAGAGTGTATATTAGATCTTCTGCTTCTTCCAGTTTTGCTATGACGCATTTACTGTGTTATTCTGGATCACTATGTAACTTTTTCAGGCTTTTCAGGCAATGTGAGAACAAAAGGAAAAAGAACGCCTTTTGCCTCCAGAGGCGCCCTCAGCGGCTCCTCAACAAAGTAGGCGTTCTCCTCCTCCACTACAAACTGAAGAGTCTGGCTTTTGTTCACGCAGTAGATGCAGTTCCCGATAACGGCACACCTGAAGGGCAAATGACTTCCAAGCCTCTGTGATGCGCAGTCGTGCCACATTTTCACTATGGTGTTGTACTTGAACACGGTGATCCCCTGCTCGCGGTTGACGTCGAAGCGGTAAATGAAGCTCTTCAGAGCCACCATGTCGGTGGACTTCTTCCTGCTGTTGTTGTAGGGGCACTCCTGCCACTCGTCCCTCTTGGTGTCGTACTTGAGGAGTCGGTAGAAAAGTGAGCCCCCTGAAACGTAAAGTTCTCCGCTGCAGGTTGTGGCTTCGTGAGCCACTGCGAAGGCTCCCTTGGGCAAGGGGGCCACCGTGGTCCAGCGATCCATTCGAGGGTCATATTTTTCCACTGTAAACAAACACTCTCCTCCAATGGCGTACAAGTAGCCGTCCATGGACACAAGCTTCAGCTGGGCACGAGCTTGGTTCAGAGGTCGGACCTCAGCCCATCGGTTGGTTATGGGATTGTAACAGAAGACCTTGTCTGAAACCTTGCCCTTGTCCCCGTAGCCCTTTATTCCCCCTGCCACAAACAGGTAGTTATACATGGTGCAGATCCCGCATCCTTTAGTGTTTATGTCCTCTGGCATCGCAGTCAAAGGTCTCCAGTCATTTGCTGTTTCATTAAAGAAGTAAATCATGTGATTCTCCTCCAAAGACCCGACCGACAAAGGGCTCTGGGGTCGGCTTCCGCAGCGGCTCGGCGGTCGACTCCCAACACGATCGAACACGTCGTTGATCTCTGCCACCATCAGAGTCTTTCTCCCGTCCATTCTCTTCTTCAGGATCAGATCCCGCTCGGACCCGGTCAGGCGCCCGTACACAGTGGGGTCTTTGAGGACCTGGAGGAAGTTGTCGCTCATGAATCCGTAGGCGGTCTCCTTCAGCTCGCTGAGTCGCTGCTTTTTGGCGATGGTGAGGATCTCGTAGCAGTTCTCTGCTGTGATCTGTGCAGACATGGAGTCCATGGCCGCCTGGACAGCACAGGGGATCTGGAGGATTTTAGCCCCCATGATGACATCTACAACGTTGTCCTTGCTAACATTCATTTTAGAAGTGTAAACATAGTCTATCAATGTCGACAGAGTCTTGTAGCTCACGCCCTTGACTTTGAGAATGTCCCGTGACAGGCGAGCTTTGAAGTAGTCGCTCTTCTCTGCCAGGACAGACTTGTGAGCGTTGATCGTCTGCCCGCCGACTTCGATGACTAAATCAGGCTCTGTTTTGGACTGTGCATTTTCAGCTTCCTGGCTGCTGTCCCTGCGCTCGAGATTCGATTTTAGCACTGACCAATCGGTTTCCTGTTTGGCTTGGCTACCCAAGCCTACAGAGGAATCTGCACTGTAAGACATTTTAGCTCTGGCGCCATTGAGGATTTCACCTCTTGCACAATTTTGTTGCATGCCAGAAACGTGATTGGACACAGCGGAGCCGGCGTGAGGAGGGAGATCCGGAGTTCCCTTATCATTGGAGAGGTGAAAGTTCTCAGCTCTTGAGATGTAGGCGCCGTTACCTTTCTGATGATCGATGTGGTTGTTCTCCATCAGCCTTCCATCCAACAGGTACTCCTTCTCAAACACCGGAGAGGGGCTGAAATCCTGCTTGCCCTGCAGGAGTCCTTGAACATAGCCTGGACACAAACTCCCGTCTATGTCAGGCGGAGAGACAAGGTCAGGATTCACGGCGTGGAGGATGACATCAGCCTCCACGGTGACGGCCCCTCCTCCCTGCCTGTGGCCCTCGTTCATCTCGTCGTACTTAGTGGCGATGGGGGGCGGCGTCTTCACCGACCATGCCTAGAGTGGATGGACGAACTTGCGACTGTGCTCCTCTCACTTCACCTGCATGGAAGGGAAACAAGGGCGTTTAACCAAGAACAGAGAAGGGAAAAAATGTGAAAAAATGAGTCTTGAAGCTGCAAAGACTTCTGTATTCTCTAAGGGGCGCCCTTTCTCTAATAACAAACATCTTGGAAAAGGGTGAATTTTAAAGGAAAAAATGACTGTGTGCTGCATTTGCCAACTATGCTGTGTAATCCACTCCTGTATGAACGTGCCATCAGTTCAGTCAAAGCAGCTGCAGCAGAAACATCTGCAGCTTGGAGACACAAAATCAGCCTCCACACGCAGCTTCATGTGGCTGCAAACTGCACTGACCCACTACAATAATCAACCAGCCTGTCCATTATTTGTGGTAATCTGGGGACGGGCAGAGCGCATGCGCAAATGGAGGAATTAATCTCTAATATGACTGGAAAAGAAGGTTTGTCATTATGTCAGAACTCTTCTCTTGAATCATTTTGGACAAACACATCAAACACCAGTCAGACAAATCAGGATGGATCAGAAGGATTTTGTCATTTGAGCTAAATTATAAACCACAAATAAGAAGAGTTGAACGTGACCTACCTGCGTTTCCAGGCTGTGATCGAGCGGCTCGGCTCCGCCAGCTTCCCCCCGCCTGCCCCCCGCCCTCCACAAAGCTCGGTTACGTAAGGCGGTGGCAGCCCCGGAGAACCAGCCGGGCTCCGCTCCTCTGTGCTCGGCTTCACTTCACCCAACAACCGCAGCGGCTCGATCCCATCCGATCACCTCCTCTCCATCCGACACACTCACACCAATGATCCACCTGAAACCTGCTCCACGATCACACAGTCCACGTCCTCATAAAGTGTCCTCATCCGGCGTCTCTTCCCCTCCAACAGGCTGCAGCTGTCAGATCCCAGCTCTCAGACCTGTGTGCTTTTTGTTGTCCTTTTTTTTCCTCCTCTTTACACTTGACTACAGTGAGGCGGTTATCATTGATCTAAGCCACGCCCCCTCCAGGCGGTGTTAACCCTACACTCAGCAGCAGCAGCAGCAGGCATCCATCTGCCACATTCCTGCAGGCATCCTCCCTGTCCTGGGTACCAGGAGGGGTGGTGGGAGTCAGGGGGGGCTGGATGTATGGGAAACCCTCCCCTCCTCTGTAAACATTTACACCAAACACTTTTTTTAAATTTTGCATGCAATATAACCCTATTAGAAGTAGAATTAAATACCAAACTCTCTAAGGTCCTCAAAGTGATTTTACATTACAGCATTTAAAAATCAATACCTGCTCCATTAGTACACTCCACCTGTTTGTGCATGAGATAGATTATTTCATTCATGAAATTCATGAGGTCTAATAATGCTCAGGAAATATGACTCTCATCTCCTGGAAAGGATCCAAAGTTATATCCAATCTGTGACAGATCCAATCAAGACGCAGCACACCTGTGCAGTAATGCAGCAGTGTTGTTGATTTGTACAGACATGCAACCCTGGAAAATATCTGTGCTACTACAGGGATAAAAGAGGCACGCGAGTTGGAAAAGGCCTGATTGGAAATAGCATGAGGTCACAGCAGCAGCAGCAGCAGTTTCTATCCAGGGTCTGCAGCCTCTCCACCGAGGAGCCTGCGTGTCTTAACAACTGGCCTTCGGATATAAAAATAGAGGGGAGCCACCGCAAGGGCATCACACAACTATCAGCGCTGTGAGATTAGAGGGCGTTCAGCTGGGAGGTTTTAATGCCAGATATTCTGAGAACAAAGGCTCGCTGACGGCTGATACACAAAATGAGTGGTCTCCGTGGAAGCCTCAGGGTCAGGGGAAAAACAAAAGGCTTCCAGTCACAGACTGTCTCCATATGTGACCAATGGCGACACCCAGACAGACAAACTGATAACTGGGTGACTTGGTGGGTTCAGTGACACTGAGGCATGTCATGCTTTATGTGTAGTTAATAAACACAAGACAGTATCTAGTTACGGGAGTTAAATATTATCTTTCAAGTGAGCGTGTTAGATACTGCCAAAAAAATCTGATCGGGTAATATTTGGGATAAGCCAGTGGTGGATTGTAGCATGGGAACACCTCCAACCTTAACTCATCATGTGTATTTTTGTTAGACCTGATAATGGAGTGAAACGCGGTTGTGCAACAGTGGAGGTGGGCGTCGCAAAAGAGAAAAAGCCTTGACCCCCTCTGTTCGGCAGTAGGAGAAATGAGCGCTGAAATTCCCGGAAGAGCTGTATCAGGCTCAGTTCCTGCAGCCCCTCAGGCGCATTGCTAGTGCCAGCATGAAGTGATGGCTGCGCACAAGCAGAGCAAAGTACAAGTTGGGAGTGAAGGAAAAACGGCACTCTTTTACTCCCCTCATGTCTCAAAGATGACTGGAATCTGCTTTAGTCACTCTTTACCAAAATCTCAACTTCTTTGTTATTTTGTTTAGCTGGAAAAGTTGCCACAGAGTTGATGCATTTTTCCCAGGAAGAGAGAATTTAATAAAACTACTGATGAACAATAAGTAAGAAGAATCACTTGCAGAAAATTAAATTCGAATGACACAAGTTTGCTCAATAAAACAGTTTATGAATTTGTTAATACACATAACAGAAATACATACAAAATGAGACACAAGTATAAAGCTGTCTTTTTTTAAATATCCTTATGCGAAACACATAGATGTGATGGGGGGGAAACAAAACTCTCCTGGTGATAACAACTCTTTCATCCCTTTATGAGGAGAAACCTGGCCAGCCAGGGTTTCTCATCAAGCCTTTCCAAACAAATTCAGTCACCAATATTTCACCTTTTAAATCCCTTTTCTCCACAGAGTGTTCGGACCACCGGACAAGCTGGTCCAATAGTGAAAGGATTTGATTCCATATAAACACTGAAACTTTCTCTGACCAATAAAACTCACACACATGTAATCCTGAGTTGTCAAACCTCATATTTACAACTCTGGCCTTGACGGATGATCTAAGGTCCGGCCAAACACCCGATCCTAATCTTGCTAAAACTTTTATGTAACAGATTCAAAGCCCGTTACCTTACGCCGCCTTTCTTTCCAACACTGATTTAAATACTGCAGTCCTACACAGTCCACTGGTATGGCACAAACACTGGAGAGTCATGTATTAGACATGTTACAGATCGACATCATCAGAGGGTAAAAATAAAGACCTTTCAGTGTTTTCAAACAAGTGTATCCTCGGCGAGTGCAGTATATCCTTTGACTGCTCCGTGGGGAGCCGTTTGCACCGTCAAGCATCATGATTGAGTGGTTATATTGATCCTTTGCTTTCTGTGCGGGAGGAGACATCATTAGAAACATCACTGGAACAACACTGGACATCATTGTGGATGATGCTTAATGCACTTCTGGTTTCAGTCAGACGTGTGGTTGTTTTGATTGATCCCAAATGGAAGCACAGATCTCTTGTTGTACTTCTGATTTAGCCTGAAAAGAGACACAGAATATCCATAAGATCTGTATATAAGTAAACAATTTGATCTTCTACTGGTAATACATTTCCAACCTACCAAGGTGCTTTGGTGTCACATGTTGAGTAAAGGGATCTGCCAGATCATGATGGTCGAGGTGGTGTCCTCATGGCGAGACTGTTTGGTCTTTTTGTTGACCCTGCGGTGGCCCAAACCTCCGGACACCACCAGCAAAGAGCTCACATCCACCTTGCTGGTGCGACGGCCCTTCTGGTGATGGGCCGGGTCGTGGAGCACGTCGTAAAGGGCCCCGTCCTCGGGCCCGTGCTCCAGGGAGCCCTGCGACGGAGCCAGGGAGCCGCAGGACGACGACAGGGAGTCCTGGAGGGCCATGGTGGTGCAGCCCGCCTCTCCCAACCACACGCCCCGTCCCTGAGGCGGGGTCAGGGCTGAGTCCACGGGGGGCTGAGTAGTCTCCGCATCGTCCGGCTCCGTCGGGTGGGTTGAGCCGGCAGAGGTGGAGGCTGGCAGGCCAGAGGGCCGGTTACACACCGCAGCAGCCACGGTGAGGAACTTGACCGACCCGTTGTGAGCGTGTAAAGAGACCATCCCCCGACCTGACAGCAGGTACACACACTTTAATACTCATCACATGTTTTACACACGTAACTGTGGATAAATATGAACAGTACATATATCTGGTCATTGAAAGAAATATTCCCCAACACTTTTAAATGCTTGATTTCATTCAGTTCCTTTTCTGTTCACATGTTTTGCTACTTTGTTATAGCATCTTTGAGGCAACTTGACCCTAACCAGGAACCAGAAAAATATCATTGCAAAGGTCACCTGATTACAAATTGAATTTGACAACTATTGCTTACTATTACTGATATATAATTGTAAACCAATACATATGAATATAATATATATAAATGCATAAATATCTTTAGACTGTTGGTCCAACACAACAAGGCATTTCAAGATGTCTCCTTGGGCTCTCAAAATATATGAAGGACATTTTCACACTTTTATTTACTCATGTATTTTCTGACATTTCATAGAGTAAATGATCCTTCAATAATGAAAATAATCATTTGTCACAGCCCTAATTACATGTCTGTGTATGTTAGTAGTGATGAAACAATGAGCTGATTCACCAATGACTCGATCACGAGAAGACAATTCTGATGACAGACAAATCATTGGAATCTATGTGTGGGGTAAAATTCCCAAACACGTGATGGTTCCAGTTTCTAAAATGTGAGTACATTTGAATGTGTGATGCAGTAGTGCTTCAGTGTTACCTGTGACCTTGGGGATCCCCTGCAGCCTGGGGACAGAGAGGGCCACAGTCACGCCCAGGTTGGTCCCTACCAGCAGCAGACCATGGCAGACCAGCAGACTGCTCACTGACACTCGCTGGTTCCCTGTGGACAGAAGAACAGAAGCACAACATTGGTTTAATCTTGCATGAATTAAATGTCGCTAGAAATACTGAGAGCAGACAAACAGTTCTTGGCAAACGTATTCCACCACTCTGAGTGATCTACAGTGTCGAGCACGACCTGCACACTCGTATCCTGGATAATCAGAGAAGAGCACAGTTAATGGGCCACTTGAATACAGTGTGATGTGGAGGAGGGAGGGGGCTGTATCTTTTTTTTCATGAGTGGGGGCATTTCTGCGGCAACAACGGTTATTTGTCTCCCGGGCAACGTAAAAGAGGAGCCTGGATAAAAGCAGCTCTTTTCAAGTGTCTGAACAGAGAAAAATGCCCCATTATGGGCCGCTTTGAGTCAAACAAACAAACACAAAAGTCTTATGTAACAGAATGAGTGAAGCGTAATGCTGTAATTAAACAAGGGAGCTCTGCCTCTGTGGCGGCTACAACAGGACAATCTGACCTTTTCCCGTCCCGTCCGGGTCAGAAAAATCCCTGAGTTGCCACTTTGGACTGTGAAGGCTGCGATTGTGAAGAGCACCTTTCAGCAGGGACGGCAGTAAAATCAGGCTTTGCTGTGCTAGGTGACTTATTATGTGGAGTTTGTCACTTATTTCCATCCCCACACGAGAGCCTTGCCAGGAATAAACTGTGCAACAAATGGTATCTAGTCAGACATTTTTGTCATCATTTTTTATGACTGTAATAAGAATCTGGGGTTTTTGCAAAAACAGTCTTTTCAGTCCTGCTATGTGGGAGGCGAGACTGTCATGAGTCATTACTGCTGTAACAGCTTGACTTGAATTTCCTCCCTCAAAGTAATCCTCTCGGGCTTTAGGAAAAATTACTGCCAGTCTCTCTGCCTGACCCCCCCTCACTAGACCTGACCCCTTGCATGGGGCACACGCACGCCACACTGCCACACTTCCAGGAATCCTGCCAGATAGGCAGGCAGGTACAGTTAAAGAGCGGGCCCCGAGTCCTGCCCACATGTGCTTCTAATGAGGGCCCGGAGTTAGCAGAAACACACATACTGCTGGTCGGGGGCCTTGCTCAACTTCCTCCTTTCATAATATTTGGAGTTCCCCACCCAGAGGGTGAACTAAAATAAACCCAGAGTGAACGTCAACACGGCCCAGCTCTGGCCCTGATCCTACACCAGAGAACCACTTTGATCTACACTTAGTCCTGACAACCAACAGCAGGAGGGAGGAGCAAATCCCAAACATTACAATAATACACTACATCAGCCATTCAGTCTAGAAATAGCTCCGATCAGCACAATGAGTGATTACGCCTTCGATTTACATTTGTGCACTCAAAACTACAAACACAAATTTTAACAATGGCGTCACTGAGAGCTGGGTTTCTATGAGCTCCGGTAAAAGCCATGTAAGCGCTTCTGGGAGGATGTGATGTGCAGCAGTTCTTTGAGCTAAATGCTAATGCTAACATGGCAACGTGCTCACAAATTTAACATGCTGATGTTTAGGTGCAATGTTTAACATTTTAGTTTAGCATGGTAGTGATTATGATTCATTCTGAGGGGAAAATATATGATGGCATCAAATGGGAATTCATCAAATATTTGTCAAGACATCACTACAAACCAACAATCTCAACCTTATGGTGGCGCTAGACGAAAGGTCAGGTCATCAAAGTCTGAGGGTTTCATCCTCTGGGGATCATGAATTCTGTATAAAATGTCCTCACACACAGAAAGTGTCACATCTTGAAATGAGCAGACATTGTATACGTCACTGATCAAGAGGAATCATAATTCATATGTCAGTCAACCATTTTTGCAAGGAGAAGCTGAGATTAAGACGTTTTCACTGGAGCTGCTTCACGCTGGAGCTCCAGTATGTCATCCAGCCCATCCTGTCTGCTCCATGCTTGTATCTCTGAGCGAGCGGACGTTCACTCAGACATATGTGTCTTATCCCTGTTGGGGTGTGTGCAACAATGTTGGCGTACAAACAAAGGAGAGCTGGAGGTGTTATTTGTTGACCCCCCCTGATGTTTGTCTCCCATTAGGCCACGCATGGCTGCTTATGTAGGTCACAGAGCAGCAGACAAAGGCAGACTAGACCCTGAGAGCAGCAGCCAGCTACACACCTTCCTCTGAGACGTTGTTACAGTACAGTCGGCTCTGATGGAGGACGACTGCTTCCTCAAGTGCTCATTAAAAACTTTTTTTTAACATATTCTTTTATTACATTTACACTGTCTTTACAAAATTATGTGCCTCATTTTTTCTTTAATATTAGTATTTTATGATGAGCTTTTGTTCTTGTCCTGATGTGGATTGATTGTCTCACTTTGGAAAAGAGAATCAGTGGGACTCACATGATCAAACAGAGGTTCAACAAAACAAATCCATAGTTTCTCATGACGTCTAATGCAGAGAAATATATAGATATAAACCTGTTTATATACTGAGAGCAAGACTTGGGAATATAGAGTAGCACTACAAAGTGGCATGTTTAAATTATCACCCAATCAACTACTAATGCCACTAAATTACTCTAAAACACCAGCAACTGAGAATTCTTTAATAAGCACTAGCTGTGAGTTATGGTGAAAATTACTGCTATTACAGCTTATTAGCCCGCTGTCTGTTTCGCTCTTGGTTAAGAAACCCCTGTCTGCAGTGACGGGAGTTAGCACAATTGCTCCAACATGCATGAACATGAGAAGGGTAACCCCACCTACAGCACCTCCTGCATTCAAACAGTGCACCATTTATACAGGCATTCACACTGAAGGCAACGCCCAGGTCTCTGATTGTGAGCCTGATTGTGCAGGAAAGCCAAAAATGCATTAGGATCCGTAATTTGATATCCCCTCATAAAAAAGGGGACTTCCGGGAGAATTCAGAAATCAGATGTCAAATAACAATGTCGCTTGTTGTCATTGTCTGATAAGCTCTCAGTACATGTACATTAATGGAGCACTGAGGTGACATAAGTGTAATAGACACAACAAAAAAACCCACAGATGATCAAAACTTTACATAAATATGCTGAGAAACTATGAAAAGTAATACAAGAGAAACGTGGGAAAAACAAAGACCCTTCAGTCAGTGCCGGTGCATAGGCAGTGATTCACATAAAAGCCTGTTCATACAAGTGTGTTTCCACAAGGGATTTAAAAGATGAAACCGATTTTGCTAACCTAATTTCCTCAGGCAGGTCGCTGCAAAGCACACGCGCCCTCATAGAGAGAGTCACCTTTAGTCTTGAACCTGGACAGTGGAACTACCAGAAGGGCCTCGCCTGAGGATCTGAGGCCGCGTTCCGGCTCATGAAGAGTTAAAAGGTTGGCAATACAGCTAGGGGCCAGACCTTTCTGATTTTAAAATCTTAAAATTACTAGTAGTACAGATGTGCTAAGATGGGATAATATGATCTCTGTGTTTAGTGCTGGTTAAAATTCTAGCTGCAGCATTTTGAACAAGCTGGACGTGATATTGATGTTTGACTTAGAGTATTTGGATAAGATGAAATAAAAACATGAATCACCTTCTCTAAATCAGCATGAGATAAAAATGGCCTTAGATTTGTGATTTGGAGATAACAGGGCTGCACAACAAATTCTTTACCTGCTCCTCTAAAGTCAGGTCACTGTCGAAAGTCGTTCCTGAACTTCAACTACAGACCCATCGGTCTGTGCCTCTAACACGTCGGTTGCAGGCAGTCCCTCCTGTGCAAACAGTTTGGCTGGCAGTTCCAATTACATCAGAGTTTGTGCAGGAACAGCACATTTTTTTGGTCTCATTCTGCTCCATGGCAGCAGCCAGCGGTGATAAACGCCGCTGTGGAGCGTTCTGGAAAAGCACGGATCACGTCAGAGAACAGAAAGTGCGACAGACAGGTGGACCTCACGGAGCTGCTTCATTCAAATATCCAAATCACAACTGATTCAAACTGTGTGAAAAACTTTTGATTTCCATGCTGACTGACAATCCAGGGACCCAATACTGTTATCGGGAGCGAGCTCTTAGTGGTGAGGCCCAGAGAATGAAAGCTTTCATGTGTGGTGGGTCTGTCCCAGAACCAGCTTCCTCTGCGGTTGCATGGATCCTATTAGCCAATATGGGCAGCGAGGTCCCAGAGTGGGCTGCTTTTATCATTCACATCTGTCTGACAAAGAGGCCTTCCTCTTCCAACTCTAAACACTGTGTATCAGAGTCAGATTCTCCCACAGTATCAAGTGAGGGCGGTTCCTCCCAGCAGTCGCTCGGCTCTTACATTTTTACATGCAGAACTTGGGTTTGTAAATGTAGTGTTTCTACCCTTGCCAGTACTCTCTGTATTTCTGTGCAGTCAGAAGCGTGAGGCTGCAGAAATGCTGTTAATCACTGTGCCAAACTGAACAACTTGTAGCCATGGATATGAGAAGCTGTGGATGCTTTTCTGTTGCAGTCTGTTTCCAAGCCTTCACAGCACTTGATTCTGCCTTCATAGCCACTTCAACAGCGAAGTGATATTTAAAACCCAAAAAGCTAATTTCTGCACTAATTCACTTCTGTCATTCTGTAGTGATACTTCTGGTGCTTTTTCTGAATCTATTAACAACCTTGTGTGCAATAGCAGAGATGTGAAGTGAAGGTTAAGTGTGCGCACAGTCTGGGCAGAGCCAGGCTAATGACAGCACTGCTGATGATGCTGAAGATGAGATAACACAGAACAACTGCAGGCCGGTCATTAACTGCAGACCGCAACACGCACAGATTAAACCACAGATGTCATCAGGAGACACGGCTCGGATCAAACCCTCATTCGAGGATCAAAACACATTCAGTTTCAAAGAAGGCCAAGAGACGATTGTCCAAAAACGTCCATGTAAGACTTTGGGACAACACTAGAAAGAATGCTTGGGGAAGTGCACGCCAAACCTCAGCTGTCTGCCTTACTCAGCACGAAGGAGAAAGAGACTGAAAGCAGCAGCGACTTCGGACCAACTGAAGCAATCTCTCCTCATGATGAAAAAAAAAAGACAATCATCCTTCTAGGCTGTGCGTTTTTGGGTCAAGCTGATGTAACATGGCAGATTACAAGATCCAAAGCAGCAGGCCGCTGTGATGAGTTCAGCCTGGGACGACTGTCACTGACTGTCATTTCATTTGACCCCCAACATCCTCGGCTTTTTGGCAGGAAGCTGTTTCACAACCAACTGCTGCACTGAGTATAACACCATCAACTGTGGTGGCAATAGTTTCATCACAAAACTAACGTCCGTGCTCAAGGACACATCCAAGAGTTCTTCAGTGTTACAGGATGACACCTTGACTTTGTTATATATATGACAAGTTTTAAGTGTCTCAAACCAATATTTGCTCCCTACATGTGAACTCATCTGGTATGAAGTGGTCTGTGAGCTGGTGCATTTGTTTTGCCCCTGACATTCTGCAGATATTACAAGCAGGTAATGACAGGTTTCCATCTGCAGCGCCTTACACAGTGACAGATTAAAGGTGAGACGTTTTAAAGGAATGATGTAAGTAAAGTAAATTGCTCTTCAAAGCACGGGCAAACCACTGTTCTCATCTGAATCACTGCACTCTCTTATAATGCTATATTAGATCTGTGGAAGGGAAAAACCCAACCTTCAGATACTCCTACACTGCTTATGTTCAATCTGCATTTAAAGTTCAATTAATGCAGATCACGTCATTACAGTTAATGTTCTGTGTTAACATTCTGAGCGAGTGAGGTTACTTGCTAATGGTGTTTTTGTTATTTCTACTTTATAAGTGATGAATACATTCACACAATCACGAGGTCCAAAAAACAACTCTTGATCTTTGGTGCAACTAATGTTTCAGATAGCTGAGAAATGTTATTTTACGCTGAACTTTTAAAGCTCAACTTGCAGCTCAGCTGCAAATATGTTGTATATGTCGATGAGATGTCCTAATTTATAATTCTGTTTGGTCAGTTATCAAAAGGATGTCCCGCTATTTGTTTTTACAAGTGTTCAAATATGGGCTGGCTCTTCCTTTCCCAGACTGAGTTTCCTGAAAAATGACTCGACGAGGTCTAAAGTGTTCTTGCAACACTCAGAATAGAGATAAAATGAGAGGTTCTTCATTCACTGTTTAGACTAAAGGAGGCTTTGAAAGAGGACCTGTCATAACAGCAGCTGTCTGGATGAGCACCTACACTGATGTCAGCTAATTACTGAGAGGCACCGAGTAAGACAGTGCTTTGAAAACATGAGGTCATGGGGCCTGCGTCACAGTCCGCAGATACAGGGCTGGATTTGAATAAGTTTATTTGACCAGATCAGATAACAGAGAGAGAGAGACCAAATATGCTTTGCTGTTCTTCGTCAGACGATTCGACACCCTTTAAAAAGGTTTCAGAGTCAGGCATCCAGATCAAGAAAGACCACAGAATCACCACAAGGCGCCAAACAGATCAAGGATTCCTCCAAGGTGAGAAGCGCCTCTGAATACTCCAGCACAGTAAGTTGTTAGTGTGTAGAATAAACCATCAAAGATTCAAAAATATTTTTTTGGTTTTCAAACACTTACAAGAACAGATGTGTGTTTGATGTTTTTCATTTCACATTTTAAACCTTCACGACTGTCCCTCTGGCTACTTTGATGAGGAGATGAAATAAGAAACTCCCAGCCAGACTGTATTTGTCCAATGAAAATAAAATGTTGGGGATGGGAGGCAGAGGCCAAAAGAAAAATAGCATAACAAAGACACATAGCAATGTAGGCTGACTAAAGTCTTTGATACTGACTATTTGAACTATAAACTCACATATTAATCTTACCATTTACAAATCTGTTTATTGGCAGAATAAATGACCGTGGATATGTGACCTTTTCTCCATATAATTAATACTTAAGCATAATGTTACCCTGACATTTAGAGATGGAATAAATATCTACAACACGTCTTCTTTTTAATACCTGCTGGAAACTAAACTGCATGGATATTTTGTTAGTCTAGAAATGAAAGCCTCATCTGTCTTACCAGGCAGCGTGTTGTGGACAGGTGTGGCTATGTTAATGTCCTGCAGGTGCTCCAGGGTCTCCGTGTGGAAAAGGCGCAGAGTGGACCCAGAGCTGAAGGCGATCCAGATGCCCACCCCAGCCACCACCATGTGGGACACCACCATGCCCTCTTCCTGGTGGGCTTCCAGCTGCCTCTGGATTGGGGGAGACAGGACTGATTACTGACTGCACTTTTATCATAAATTCAGCCTGAGGGAGGACGTCTGCTGCCACAGTAACAAAAACTTTTATTGAGTATGAATGTATTCAAAATATGATCAAGTGAAATTGTAAAAATGACTTTCTTAATGTTGGTCCAACTAAAACAGAAAAGCAAGTTTGCAAGTACGAGTGAACTTGAGACCACACCAGCATCTAAATGGACCAAAGTGATATTTGTGCTAATTAGCTGATTACCAAGCAATTAGCATGCAAACTGATGTTAACAGAACACTTTTCAACAACATTAACCTGAAGCTCAATATTAGCAAAATCAACAAGTTAGGGATGTTGCTACAAAGAAGTTACAAATCCTAAAATGTGTATGCTTCGGATCTTCAACCCAGCAGCACAGAAGATCTGTAGAATCAGCAAAAATGGCCAGAAAAGTTTTTTTGCAGAATATTATGATGTCACAGAGACACTGACCTTTGGCCTTTTGGATACAAAAAGTCATCACTTCCTCATTTTTTCCTAAAATTTGTCATAAATACCACATAAATTCTTCAGTTAATATAAGTTATTCCTTATTCATCCCACAATGGGGAAATTTGCAAAAGTTCCCTTTTCACTGCCGAAACCCGGGATCGAACCAGGGACCTTTAGATCTTCAGTCTAACGCTCTCCCAACTGAGCTATTTCGGCCTGTGCAACGACCACATGATATGGCTACGGGGTGAACGTCTCATGTTGGTTGTGTGTGTCCATAAACTAGAGGAGAACTATGTGAAAAGCTTATGACACCAGTCAAACTGCAGAGAGTCTGTCTCAGTCTATTTAGACTACAGTATTGTCAGTTCTTGTTACGTCTGGCACCCTGTGATTATTCTTTAGCATCCAAATGGAAGCAAAAGAATCACATTTCCACAATAGACAACATAGAATATGAAACCCTGTTGTTTTCTTTTGGCCAAATAATCCAGAGATGTTTATTCAGTGGTGATGTCAAGATTTCAGAACATAATGAGACTGTCAGGTGTAGTCAAAACAGGAAGCACACTGAAAGGCAGTATTTACCAGTGTTTAATATCTTGTATATAAACCTTTAATCAACTTTATAACTTATTTTCTTTAACTCTTGATTTTCATTTCTTTCATTAGCGTGAACAAGAATCGTTCCAAATGTGTGCAAACTTGAAATCTCTGTGCATGGAGAGCAATAAACTTCACTACTGGTTACGTAATCTCACTACACATTGCTCCACATGTAGGTTGAGTTATATTTGGCTTAGGAGAGGCCATTCACAACTATGTCAGTGGAGAGTTCTCATAAAATGTGTTGAAATGAAAATGTAAGGTCCTGCATTTCTGTTTTTATCACGTTAACCATTGTAGTTCATATTTAATCTATCCTTTATAGAGAATTTTTAAGTATTTATTCCATACTTATCAAAATAATCAATTTCTTCCTCTCTGTCTCTCTCTCTGTCCTGTTTCCCTCACAGTCACCACTGGGACTAACTGTAAGTCCTCAGAGAGAAAAAGAGAGCGAGACAGGCAGGTGGTCCAACATAATGAGCTTAATGAGGCTAAACAGATTATGAGTGAGTGCATGTCACAGGAAGGTTACTATTCCTGGACTCAAGGCAGGTGCTCCACTCCCTAAGCAAGGCCACAACACACACACACAAGGAATACCATAAATATTTCAGGATAAGGAAATAAGAAACATTCCTTAAAATTGAAGTGACACTTAGCAGACAGAAATCTTTCCTACAGCCAACTCCTGAACAGACTGGCCTCTTTTCTCTCCTGCTCTCTACAGACAGGAGCAGTACTGACTTTGATGTCGACATGACGAAATGTACAATGGCTTATTTACACCAAACACACACTGATCTGCTGTTTATGATACAAACATATGTAATCATAGCCTAATAATAACAGAGCTAGTTTACATACCTCTATACAGTGTGTGTGGCTGCTGATGATGAACACCTGTCCACCTGATGAAGCCCAGAGGTGCTCCTCCACAGCCAGCATGGCCTTGACTGGGAGGACTCCCAGTTTCAACACCTTTGGCTTTTCAGAGCTCCATAAACCATCTGTAACAACAAACACAATATTGACACCTCAGTGCTTAATAAAAAATGAGCATTTGACAAAATACTCTATGAATAAAATATAGTTTATATGTGAGCACAGAATAGGCATTAATTCAGTCAGACATCTAATAAAGTTGCAGTGTGATGAAATATAAGCTACAACAAACCAGACAGCACAGCACTGTACATCTTTTCTTTTACTGTTATTGCATTCTCTTGTGTAATGAAAACCTCCAGCAATCTTTCATCGCATAGTTAAAGAAGAATACTTTACACTTTAGATGGAAGACACAGTAATAGTCACTCCATCTTTATAAATGTCGTCTGAAAAGGCCATCTGCATTTATAAGTCTGCTAATGCTGCTGGAGTGGCCATTGATGGTTTTCACAGCCTTCACTATGAATATAGATGGGCTGTGAGGCATTAGTCAGAGCTCTATCCCACACACACCTCCTACACACTCTGTTCTACATGTGCCTGGGCACCTACAGTGCCAAACTCGACTGCAACGAAACACCCCATGCAGTGGCTTTATAAATACCGACACGTTATATTTCTGCAATATTCACTGGTTTAGATTTCAATCAGTGTTGTCATAAAAACAAGAAGAGATGTCGGTTTTCTTGGAAAGATACAAGTTCTATATTTGATCAGTTTTAAACACAAAAACGTGTGCATCAGTAAAAATGGCCTTTTTGACTGATAAGCACTTTTAGCCAGAAGGGCCCTGTGGTGACTACGAACTTCATTTCCTCCAGATACCACATTCCCTGAGCTAATCTAGGCCAGGAAGTGAATGAGGCCTCACCAATAGTGTTTGTTAAGAGAAGGCACAAAGGCGGCTATTGAAGGCAGAGGTGCCACGCAGGGAGAGATGTTCTTTCAGAGCTGCTGTAATGACTGAGGAAGTGAGGGTGAGCTCCCACTGAAGTGGCTAGGTGGGATTAGCATTGCAGCAATGCCCTGTGTAGGTGAGTGCACATGAGAAAATGAAAGAGGAAAGGAGCAGCGGAGAGAGCGAGCCGCAGTGCCAACTTGCAGTCTTATGTAAGTCTGCCCACCTCTCTCACTTCTTAAGCTGTAGCATTCCACCATGGCAGTGCCAGCTGCAACTGCTCATCACACAGTATGTGCGCAAACAGTAGCACACGAAGCAGACAGTGAAGGCTGATTAAACAAGGGCACAATAGTCTCAACAGGACTAAGTAGATGATACAGGATGGCAGGATAGAGGAGAACAGAGTTTATGTTCTGACTCTGCAGCTATGACGTGTGACCTTTGCCGAATCATTGCCTCCCTCTTGCACAGTCAGTCACAAAGGAAATAGCAAGCCTGGCAGAATGAGGCTGACTGGCCAGCTTCAGACACAGTGCATCTACAGCAGGGTAGCATTTCCGTGCAGGATTCGTGCAACACTCCCATCTCTTCAGGTTTTTTTTATTGATGTCTCGTCACTATTCTCTGTGAGGGTCTTTTTTGAACAGCTGACAGTTTAACATCAAAGAATATAAGCTGATCATTCCTCCCAGTTCTGCTTGCTTTCTTCTCTGCGACGTAAACCGCGGGTGTGCTTGAAATGCTAATGGAGTACAGACAGAACCTTTCACAGTGACAAAGTACTCGAGCAGCATTACAACGGGGATGCGGGGAACAGCTTCCCTACCAAACTATGCAGGATGACTCATCATTTAAGCGTTAGGCGTCATGTTTTAGTGACAGTGACAGAGCTGTTGATTGGAAGAAATCACACAAGTCAGACTCAGAGAATCTAAAGCCTTCTGGGAATTCATTCGACACATCAGTGGTGATGAAAAACAGTTACTGAAGCTACTGGAACATTAAGTGACCAGAGTCTAAAGATTTGTGTGTGACATGAGCATTTAAACAAGAATAATGAGTAGCCCAATAATGATTCCTGAACTGTTGCATATATACAGCATGTTACCTCCAGGCTAACTGTAGCTAAGCTGTGGAATGAGAGAGAATATTTTCTGTCCTCAGGCCATCAACCATATTCTCTCTGTCCATGTTTCTATCTTTAGCACACACAAGCCTCACAGACCAACAAAAAGACAATGTTAGAAATTGAGCAGGGACGCTGAAGAGATCTTCCTGGGAGATGTTGGAAATCTAATTAGAGTCACGTAAGGGCATGGAGAGGAATGAATATGTGTGGCTGAAGTTAATAAAACATGCCTCTGGCAATGGTATCATCACAGGATGGGGATACTAATACTTACATTTGACAGCCAAGAATTACAAGGCCTGTTTCCTCGTGCTCTGTAATATGTACTTATCTTTAGCCACATTATGTGACAGAGAAAAAAAAAGCAGAGGAAGGACAGAGAAAATCACAGAGGCAGAGAGAGGAGGAAGCTCCCAGACCCTCTGTTCTGCACAGCTATGAAAGCCAATAGGAGATGGAACAAAACACAGAATGTGAAAGACTGTGGGAAGAGCACAGCCCCGATCAGTTCGTCTAATGTGTCTGTGCTCGTCTGGGAGGGAAGACGCTAAATAGGTCACCGCTAACAGATTGGCTTCTCCCAGACAACCAAGCAAACGGATACAGAACCTCGACGCAGAGCAGAGGGAGACCTCTGACCTTCGAGCTACACAGCAAGCCTCTGACTTACACAGTAACGGCAACCCAGTGAGTCAGAGACAGAAAATAGCAGTTGGAGCGATGGACCACAAAGCAACACCTCTGCGTATGTTCTGCCCAGAATAACCCTTTCATTCAGAGTTGCCAAATGTTTAGCTGTGTCACTTTAGCAACAATCTCTTCAGCATTGTAGCACATTACAGTTTGTGTAATTGGAAAAAGTCATGATGTGGTGCTAGTTGCCTTTGGTGACCTGTCAGCAGAAGAGTGTTAAAAGTTGCTAAATCTAACAACAAAGTTGCCAAAAGCAGCAACAGTGCTCTTATTCATATACGTGGCCAATTATGGCTGAGGTTCCAAAATTCAGGGCTTGTGCAGACTAAATCCTCAAGTAAACATTGTGAGCCAACACAGATTCAAACCAGATCTAATTAACTCAATGAATGCATTTCTGTTTTACACAATAACACCTATTTAACCTTGTACTGCTCCTAATTATAGCAATTTAAGAGTATCAACAAACTTTACAAAGGCACAATTCTGAGAACATAACAGAGGAGATACACAAATTCACAAGTACGTCTCCTCCTGAAACACGCACCTTGTGATCTGGAGTAGATGGCCACAGAGCCACTGACCAGGCCAGCGTACAGACAGTGTTTCTTATAGACCAGGCTGGTGACCGTGGACTTGTCTGGGGTGAAGAAATGTTGCAGACGTACTTTCTTGGACCGCTGGCTGCTCTTATACACAATGATGCTGAACAGGACAGGAGATAAAATTACAACCAAATTTAACACAGTGAACTTTTTTGGTGGACATAATGTATAATATATGCTACATTGCTTTACGGTCCATATATGTTAGTGCAGCTTACAGTTGGATCCTTGTTGATCCTGACATTTACTCTTAATACAGGTATAACAACAACCTGACATTTATTATTTATTAATGGATAGTAAAGAGACTGTCTCCTAATAAGTGGTATATTGCAAGGTGTGGCTACAACTGACTTTGTTTCACAACCTGTAACCTGTGGATATTTTAATATATTAAAGACCTGCAGACACACTTCTGTAAATACACTGTGTGCTGTACCTGCCCTCCTCCATGCCCAGGCACACACTGGGGGTATCACTGGCCTTCGCTGTGGGGACATGGTTGTTTACGGCGTCCTTCTCGCCATTCTCCTGGGGTTGTTCTGCAGGGACGTAGGCCATGCAGAGGATACGGGATTCTACATTGAAACACTCAGTCACCTTGGGGCTGGAGTTCTGCATGGCCACTATGGATATCTGGCCCATCTGGTTGGTGCAACTTGCAACCTGAACAAAGATAAAGAAACTTTTTGCTTTAGGGTTACTTTGATTAACTTATGTCAATGTTTCTTCTGTTGATATCCAAATGCTTTAAACCAGTTAAGACTGATATCCAAGAGAGATACATTGCTGAGAACACACAGTAAAAGTAAAAGAAAGCAAACTGCACTAAGCATATGACTGAAGTACTCCAGACATTACTCAGGAGAAAAAAGTCCCTCAACAGTGCAATGTTTATTATATACGTTCACATCAAATTCATGTCATAATAGGCAAAATCTTATGAAACCAATACTGATCTCCTCAGACATTCAATTATGTTAAAAAACAGCTCAAATCTACTAACTTTACCTACTTTGATATTTCAGTTTAACATCTTTCACCAACAGTTTATATATTACCTCACTGTGAAAATAACCAGCTAGAATGATGTTTATATCTTTAACAGACCCAAGGTTTTCCCTGATGGTGAAAAAGACTGCATTAGCAGTGATTACCATGGCATTGTTTATTTTGAGAAAATGAAGAAAAATGAAGCAATGATTTTCAAACCCCGATTGTCTTCCTCAAGGGGACATGAGACATTTTAATAAATAAACAGCAAAAACTTACCATCTGTTCTGATGACACATTATAGTAAAACTCCGCTCTTCGCCAAAACTAAGAGTCAGACTCGCTGACAGAAAAGTGGTTAAACTTAAACACTGTTAGCTGCTGAAAATAAAAGAGCTGCGAGACCATTTGCCAATATGAATTTGCTAAAGCCACTCAACACATTTAACTTAACATCCTCTAGTCCAAGACTCAGAACTGAGATCCATTAATGTGTTACACCTGCTCCAGGTAGAAGTCCACATTATTGTTGGTAGCCACTATAAACCTTGGCATGACCTCTTATTTTGCGTAATTGTTGAACCGTTAGCCAACACGCTGCTTCTTTTCTGGATGATGTAGATAAGACGTCTCACCCAGACGCAGCCATGGCCCACGACAGGCGTGTCAGCTGTGCTCTCTGTGTTGACATGGGGCTCCGGGTTATGAACAGCACACTCCACCTGCCACGGAACAGGAGGAAATAAGATAAGGCAAAGAAAGATAAAGAAACAGGCCATATGAGTACTCGCATCAAGTCACCATGTAGGAATTCACAGAGTAAATAAAACAGGCGTGTCTTGTGTCCAGTTAGTGTTATGTGCCCAAATAAAAACCTAAGAGATCCAGCCCTACTGAGGAAACCAACTCGCATGAGAAAACCTCAGACAACAGTCATCTAATACTTTGTTGGTCAGTGGTGAGAGGTACAGAGGAGCTGCTGACATACAGGGGGCAGTGAGAACTCTGGTAGACATACAGTCAGGTAGAAAGAGCCAACTAGACTGCCAAATTTATCAATCGCGATTAGAAATTCTGTAAAAGTCTCTCCTTAAAAACTACTGGCCCGTACGGGGATCGAACCCACGACCTTGGCGTTATTAGCACCACGCTCTAACCAACTGAGCTAACCAGCCACATACATACATTTGTGGGCTATTTATTGCCCCAGTGTGTCATTTACTGCCAGTCATGTAATCTGACAGCATTCCACCAATCAGTGTCATGTAACAGCATCCAGCCAAAAAAAGGCAATAAACATCAAAATACACAGAAACATTAAGAAGTGTTAATGACTGGTTTGTCATTTCACACTGTTTAGTTTGACAATTTCAGTGAAATCGGTCATATCCACGACTAGAGTTCCTTTAAAGTCTCCCGTTTAAAACATGTGGCCCGTACGGGGATCGAACCCGCGACCTTGGCGTTATTAGCACCACACTCTAACCAACTGAGCTAACCGGCCATTGTACCTAGTGATAAGCTACTTTTTAACCCACTAGATCAGTCTATAGTAGTTGTTCAGTTATTATTGTAAAGACATATAGACATGGACATAAAGAGAAAAATTAACGTATTAACAAATATATCTACATACAGAGACTTCTATATTGTTGGCAAACTAGCAAGCAAACTAAAACAAATAAGTAATTTTGTTCTTAATTCTCGCTGCTCTGAGAGGAATTTAAAAAAGAAAGGCAACATTTATCGGTTTGTGTAGTGGTATATAAGTGAACCTAAGGTGGAACATAAAATTGCGAGGTTTATAATGAAGATCTCATTACATAGTCTAACTTTGCACAAATCAGTGAATGAATCTGTTTGTATTTTTAAATAGTGACATTGTGATATTTTTGTTTTTGACTTTCTTGTTTACTTATTTATCAGTGTGAAAGTCACATTGACTTACATTCATTTCCTGGAGACTTACCCTTAACCCTAACATAAGCACTAATTGCCTAACATTGTCAATGACTTAAATTGGCCAAAGGCTCTAATCTGCACAACAACTCTCAAAAAGCTTTGTGGCCCGTACGGGGATCGAACCCACGACCTTGGCGTTATTAGCACCACGCTCTAACCAACTGAGCTAACCGGCCCTGGAAACCCCATCTCGTCACCTTGAGAAAGTTACATGAAGACTCACCTTGAACTCCTGTAGTTTTGACATGACCACGGGCATTTGTCGAAGCAAGAGAGGGTGTTTCTGCTTTTTGATCTGATTGGCATCGTCCTCTGCAAAGAACCAGCCCTGCAGGTTGTCCTCCTCTGATGTAAAACACACACACAAACAGTGCTTGTTTCAATAATGTACAGTTTGCACTAAGTGTTTTTAAAGTCAGAAGTTATCTGACTTCAAAAGTCATGTTGTTAAAAGAAAACGATCTTACTTCTAAATCTTAAACACATTGTGGTACAGCTTTCATTTCATGAGATTTGGATATAATATATAGTTACCCCAAGAACTTCTTGTCAACAATGTTTGACAGTAGTAATTTGGATAATCATAGGCAATAGATTACAGAGAGAGATAAATCAATAAGTCAATAAAGTAAACTGACATATTGTATAAATGCATGCATGCACAGTTCAAAGGGAAAAACAATTGTGTAACTGAGACAGTGGATGTTTACAGGCGGACAGTGTATCGTACCTAGAGCCAGCTTCGCCATTTGCAAGTTACTGATCCATGACTGTTTGATGGCTGGGCTGAGAGTATTGAACACTGCACTGAAGTAGGTGGGTTTACCTGACCTGGCAATGGAGAGGAAGAAAGTCAAAAGAAAATTCCAACCTTTAATACTGTTATTTCTATTATCACAAATATGAGTTGCTTTACATATATTACTGTTTTTAACTCTGCACAACAGCAACACATTGGACAAGAGGTCAGAATTCAAAGACACTGTTTTTCATTTCTCTTCATTACAAGCAAACAAATCCTCAGTGTCTGCATGGGGCTACAATTTCACACTAGTATACTATAAATTAAAATAAATTTACAATGTGACACCAGTCATCACACAGAGCTTCTAAAAATGCACTCAAACACAGAAGCAGACAGTGTTTGTGAACCAAACATCAGAGATGCTTTAACAAGCCTGTACTGAATGATTAATGTACTGTGAGATGTGTCAACACTCTGGCAACCATGTGGCCGGAATTTGAATTAACATTTCTCAAAGCAGGCATGTTAATGTTTGAACATTACTGCATGCACACCAGTCCACTGATTAGCATCTTTTACACTAAAACACCCATCAGGTCAAATGAAAACTGTCTGGGTTGAATCTGAGCCAAAGGGGCACATCAGTCTGCCTATTCAATGCTGACTGTGACAGAAATGTGATAGAGGTCAATGTCAATTATCGCTTCTACCAACAGCTAATGTAGACAGTATGTGAGTGTATTTGTTTTGTGTGTGTGTGTGTGTGTGTGGTGGGGTCCTGTCTAAAATGCATCTCTCCCATCACAGGCTGCTGTGAGAATTGCTGTGTTCTGCAACTGAGGGATCAGGAGAGGAATGAGAGAGGCACAGCTGTGTTTCCAAACATACCCGTGGATTATCTCACTAGTTAAGTGCGGCGCGGATGAGGGATGGAGTAAGGAAGTAAAGAGAGAGAGAGTGTGTGTGTGTGTGTGTGTGTGAGAGAGAGAGAGAAGCGAATACGCTAGTGTTTCCAGAGAGAGAGAATGTGAAAAAGCCTAAACAAGGTGCACCCTTGGGGGACCACGTGCAGACGATAATAGTGTGTGTAAATGTGTGACATGGGCACTTGTGCTCAGCAACAGCTGCCCCACTGAGCGCCCTTTGGTTACAAACACTGATGCACATTTTCTCCCCTGAGATTCGTGCCTCAGATTAGAGCCGGTGGAGAAACTTGTTTATCCAAATATCCAAATGTGCACTAATACTCTCTTAAAGCTGTAGGCATGCAGCGTGGCTGGGAGGACAGACGGAGAAAGCAGGGTAAAAAGGGATAAAGACAAACCTAGGATAAACAACACAAGGGGTGGGGGGCAAGGGCTGAGACTGAAGGCTGTTCAAATGTTGCATATGCTGTCCAGTTAAAGCTAAAGAGGTGAGTGTATATGTGTGTAAAACACAAACTTGTCTTGTTTGCCGGGCAGCTGAAGTTGGATCCGACACCGGTCAGCAGCCCTGATCTCCTCCTCCTTCTTCAGTATCAGCCTCTGGAGACCTGATACCCAGTCCTGGGCCACTGTGGGGTTTACATTCTGCACACAGGGATATTGGAGCAATACAAAGGAAAAAAAAAACGAGAGAAAAAGAGATGGTAAAAATGAGTCATGACATTGCGGGAAAAGAAAAACTGTGTGGGAGAGAAAGAGAGGTATAGGGATGGGCACAATAATGAGAGGAGGGAAAAACTACTTCTACTTCAGGGCATTTAAACATAATACATGGTTATGTCCAACTTTACAGAGCTTCAGAGTCAGCCTGACGACCTGAGTTAGACTGGTCATTTCCAGTACTATAAAACCTCGTCTCTTAAAAAGCATGTGGCCCGTACGGGGATCGAACCCGCGACCTTGGCGTTATTAGCACCACGCTCTAACCAACTGAGCTAACCGGCCATTGTGCCCATTTCTGAGCTATTTTTTAACTCAGTGGGTCAGTCAATGCTGGAGCGCCAATGTGCAACCACAGTAATTATTGTAATGACATACAATGTGAAATTCAGGACACAGAGTTACACACCCACAAAGTGAGATCAAGACACTCTGATTGTATATAAACTACATTTTCTACTCTCGCTGTGACATCCTGAGTTACAGTCACACACTCACACAATCAAATTCTAAACACCCCATTCCATATAACAGCGTCAATTAGTTGTGTCCAGTCGCATGTTTTATACTGCGCTTCACACTGAGTGACACAAAGGTAGAAAAACCTGTCACTGTGCAATCCAGCACAACAGTCCTATAACACATGCTACCTTTGAGAAATTATTATTTTGACAATGATATATTGGCCTTTCCATGCATGCCTCTAAAATGCATAAAGATCCTTTCAGTAGACTAGAGTACTGTCAGTCCTGCGTCTTTCTTTCCTCTGCCATCAATCTCTTCATCCCCTCCACCATCTCTGGGACACATGTCTCTCTGAGAGCTTCTCTTACTCTGCCTCCCACTCTGCTTCTGACAGACCTACCAGCACAGCACAAACACAGCCTCACACACTCACATGCTGTGCTCTGCAAACTAAACCTCCATCCCAACAGCACAGACAGGCTTGTGTGTGTGTGTGTGTGTGTGTGTGTGTGTGTGTGTGTGTGTGTGTGTGTGTGTGTGTGTGGCCACATGATACGACAGGCCTGAATGGTGCAAATCTAGACTTAAGAGACTCCCAGTCTCTGAGAGACAAATTGCCCACTCTGGCACATTCCACAGCTTAAACATTATATGTCTCCATAACAGCCCAGCCCTTATGGACATCTGAGGGAAAACATGATGAATGTGATTTTAAAAGTGGAGCAACATTTGTCTATGTCAACTTTTGTCAAGCTTCCAAGAATATTAAGAGACATTCAAAGATCTCACATCAAGTCTAAATAACATAAAAACACAAGTTAGATTTATGACCATATTAAATCTTCACCTTTGCGATAACCTAGAAGTTTTTCTGTTTCATTTTTTTATATTGATTCCCTCTCAGACATGTTTATCTGGATTGAATATGATAAAAAGTTATTTTCACATACACATTAATCCTACTCCCCCCAATGGACCAAAGGACTAGAAATGCACTGAGCCCAGCTGATGTGACTTTAACTATATACTTGTGCGTAGTGCAGTCATACAGTACCTGGTAGTTGCCTTTGAGGCTGCTGATCATGCTGGAGATCTGGTTGACCAGGCTGAGGTCATGGATGAGGTTCTGCAGATCTTGGTACAACTGGCCAGGGCCCATGTACAGCTTGTCTACATAGAAATGAACAAAAGTTTTGTTTATTGTGTTTTGTTTACATGTGAGTTATAGCCCTATTTTCAACTCATAGCAACGAGTGCACGAATAGAAAGAAGAAAGAATAAAAGCATGCAAAACTGAGGTAGCATGAATTGGAAGTGAGACCCAAAAGGCTGATACAGAAGCAGTGATGAATGAGGCCAGTCTCATGAGAGAAGCAGTTTCAATTGGACAAACAAAGACAAAGATCAATACAGGCCAATCAGTCAGTTTCCCACAGGGAGCGGTGACAGCTCTGCAAACTTGGCAGTGATTCTCAGCAGCGTGCTAGTTTGTTAACAAGAACTCATGTTAGCTTTCAGAGGCCACACAAGTACTGTGTTTACGTCCCTGCATGTCAGCATATTTATCATATATATCTGTTCTGTATTTGTGCACAGACTGTAAGTATGCTACAATAGTTACGCTGTTGGGTATTTGCCTCTTATCGTTTTTTCACTTGTGCTCAAAATATCAAACCTGATGATTCCAATATGATGTGATGAGAGCAGTTACTGTGTTGTTCTTCTGTATCAAAAGGAAACAACGGCTTGCTTTGTGTGTGCACAACTACATCGCTCATCACAGGTCTGGCAGGCTTTTCCCTCTCTATCTCTTTCTCTCTCTCTCTCACACACACACACACACACACACAAAATTATAAAGATTATCATGAAGAATAACTTGGAGGAATGCCTGACAGTTGGCCAACAGAAACGTTATTCAGGTCAGTTGATCAAATGGCTCTGTTAACAAACTGAAGACAAGTTAGTGCACGCTATATGAGCCGTTGAGAGTGTGTGTATATGGTTGAACAAAGAGTTAAACTGCATCAGAGTCTTTGGCACCAAAATGACTTTGTTTGCTTCTGCCATTCTACTTTCTCTTCCCCCCCTTTTTTTTTCCTTCTCCTCCTCTTCTTCTCCAGTGGTCACAGAGTCTGCCTTCAGCTCCATGGTAACCCTTGTCCACTCCTCTCTCTACTGGTCTTGCTGACTGGGGCAGTCGGGGGAAACTCGACTTGTTTGTGCATGGCCAAAATTCTCATTTGTAGGTGGTCTCCGGGAGGATTACTCTACAACGTCTCCCTGTGAGTTTGTAAACAGGAGTCGGCTCACAGACTAAGAAATTCTTTGCCCTCCGCACACATGCATGAGCAGCCCGACTTGCAGAGCGCAGCGGGCCTACAGTCGTGTGTGGGTTTTCGATTTCATTGATGCTTTCATGGTCAGTGACCTCCTACTGTATTTTCCTCATGTCACTGCCTCAAATCATAGCCACCCTACTGTAAACTATTAGGTTATGTTGATTTAGTTAAACCATTAATAAGTCCAAATTAGAAATTAACTGTTGGAGTGTGTTGTGCACTGTTGTGACTGTGTTTTAGTCCATTGCAAGTATGTGTCTAAAGTATCTTCTCTAAAGGAGCTGTATGCAATTTTCATGGCTCATCTGTCTCAGCAAAGGCTGATCCACGAGGGGTGGAATTCAGGTCAGGGTAGAAATGCTGAATAACCCCTCTAATGCTTGCTTTACAATGTGTCACGTTAGGAGCAAGTGCAACTACAACAGTTCATTTATAGCCAGTACTAGTTAAGAGTGCTATGTTAAGACTCTACTGGAGTTTGAATCTAAATAATTTTTTCCATTATCAGTTCATAGCAAGCCATACGATCTGTCGCTAGTGTTTCGGGATATTTCCACCTCCTTAAATAAACGTGTAAGAAAGCTGAAAATTCATCACATAGATCTATAAATCCATCTTTTCATTTGGGACAAACAATAAGATGCCGCCAAGAATAGAATTCGACCATCACTGAATCGATCGTTCTCACAGACAAAACGGCCACTGTGCGACCCATTTCAACCCAGGTCCAACTTCCTGAATGGCTCTTTGTGAGTGTGCCAAATACCACAAGTTTTTTTTAAAACAAAACAGGCCTGGAAGCATCACAGGAATCATGTCAGTCATCCCAGCAATCACACACTTCCTTAAAACAAACAATGCATCTACAAATTACATACTGACTGTAAGATGTAGAAACATAGCTTGAAATGACCAGTGTGCATGGTGGTCTGATTGCTATGCAGAGCAGAGAGGAGATGAACTAAGCAGAGAGACACGCAAAGAGGTGACATCATATGCTGGAGAGGCTTTTCATTGCCTTCAAGCAGGCCGGTCAGCGAATGGCTTTTGGCTGGACGCAGTGGACTGAGAAACAATAGTTTCCACTTGTTAAAAGTTCCTGGACAATGCACACATTTGTATGCACACACACATTCCCAAACACACACACAGAGCTGAGGTTGGTTGGGGAATAACAAAATAGAAGGAAATCAAGTGAAGTTATTGTCGATTAACATCATCCAACAGCATCCAACCACAATAATAAAACAAACATCTAAATGCACACAAATTTCATTTGCTTATTTGTTAGCAGAAAAAAATATTTCCTCCTTTTAAAGGAGCAATCAATTATTTAATTATGATCCAGAATCAGTCTGCAGAAGTTACACTGCTCATATCCAGTACTCTACTATCTTGTCTCTTTAAAAAACATGTGGCCCGTACGGGGATCGAACCCGCGACCTTGGTGTTATTAGCACCACGCTCTAACCAACTGAGCTAACCGGCCATTGTGCCACTAAACCATTTTTTAACCCAGTGAGTCAGTCAAAGCTGGACAACACCTGTAGAACCAAAGTAACTATTGACACTTTTTAAAGCACTGTGGTCAAATAATATAATCTCAAAAATCAACATCAAATTCAATAAATCACTCTCTGCAATAACAAAACAACACGTTGAGACCCATATGGTCTTCCTCAGGCCTTTAAGAAGAGCGCACATACACTTGTATCATCACATGGGGTTAAGACGAGTCTGTGAACCTGTCTGTCAGCTGCATCCCAAGAAAACCCCTACAGTTAGAGCAGATGTTACTCAGGTCTGTCAGTGCCATCTGTTACACACTCATGCCACTGCTGGACTTTTCACATTGCCCGGTGAAGTATCAGAGGGAGACAGGTGGCCTGGCAGGAGAGATGGGTACAATGGAGAGCACACCAAATGTGGCATGAGTGGAGGTAAAGGGAAAAGGGCACAAATGGCAGATAATAAGAGAATGGAAATGAAAATCTTTGATATTTTTAGCATAAGAAGATGAGCAGGGTGTGTGTGCTTGGAAACAAAAAGGGTCTGTCTACTTCTCATGCTGTCATCTGCATAGCAACACGGCAGGAGGACGATGAAGATAATCACATGTGCATCGTCCTACTTAATTTCATTTACAGTCGTTATTGTTACACCTTGTGTACAAGGGTTGAAATGTATCCAGGAGAGTAATATTTTTATCAGACATGGTAGGTAGACTGCATGCTATACCACATGAGGGCTTTATAAAATGTGACACTGTGACACCTGGCTGCAAACGACTGAACATTATGTAACTGTATTACAGACATTAGATTAGAGGGAGGCTGAGGGAGAGAGAGAGAGAGAGAGAGAGAGAGAGAGAGAGAGAGAGAGAGCTATAGAGTGCAGTATGTACTTCAGTGGTAGTGATTCCAACCTGCTACCACTGACAACAGAGAGAGTGAGCCTTTGACCTCAGCTTGAACACATACAACCTTTGACAGACCAAAGATAATACAGTATCAAAGCGCTCGGCAGCCCAGCTATGTGCACTACCATTACCTCGGCACAAACACACACATATACACACAAACGCAAAAAGAAATCCTAGAATAAAAACTGCAGTGCTGTGACCACAAAAACATACGCTCTCGCTACGCCTCTTGTTTGTCTGATCTGGGCCTTTTAAAGTGGCTCAGCAGCTGTCTGTGACAGGGGAGAGCCCAGTGGAAAGACTGAAATCATTGGACTCGGCAGCCAGCAGACCAGAGGACTGCAGAAGGAAAAAAATATACACTCAGTGGCTGGATGGTCTGCGCTGGGCTATTTATTCTGTGTATTTATAAAGTAGACGACAACTGGTTTTGTTTATTGTTCAAATCACTTCAGTTGCTACAGTTTTTTGCAATGCTGCAGCTACTATTAATAATCACAGCCGTGGAGAGAGCCATACTTTAAAAGCCCTTCACCACCTTTAGCCCACAGGTTACACAGAGTTCAGCACAGGCATAGAGATATTTACCTTTAATCACCACTGAGAACTTCATTAACCAGTCATCAAGAACAAGCAGTTCACTGACCAGCAGCTGTTGGCTGGCTCTTTAATCCCATTGGCTTATACAGGGATCAATCCTCAACTCCTTGGCATGCTCTAACAAGTCAGCTAATTGAACTCCTGTACCAGACCTTTACCAGTTCACAGAGAAACAGCCTCACAGACAGGCCGCTGAAAATAACTATGACAGAACGTGACACTTTGGTTCTTACTTGGTTTAGCGTTGATGACCACCCTCTCCCCAGAATGGGGCGTTGGGTAGTGGCTGTTGTCGGCCATGTCCTCGCTCGATCCAAACTCAAGCACTTCCACAAAGCTCAAAGGCACGCTCCACTTGAGAAGGAACTTCTGGTCGAGTGGGGCATTGCTGCTGCTACTCCCAGTGCCATCCTGACATCTGGACAGAGGAGAAAGAGAATAGGGTTATGTGACAAAGTGGCTCTGCTTGATGTTGTTCAGTAAATGTGACTACTGCTCTGTGTCAGAAGGTGATGGTCGTGCCAATGAAGGAGGTATATGGGTGCCATGTTTGTAAGCGAGTGCGTGTTTCCCAGAGTCCTTGTGGTGACCAACATGTTACAATTATAGGATAGAAGCTGAAAAGCCCAGGAATGGGGGCTCTCCATCACTCTTGGCTAAAAAGTAAACCACAATGTGCACAATGTGGGTGGAAAGCCAGGGACTCAGTGCGGTCAAAAGTCACCCCAAGGACACAAGTTACATACAGTGCTTGCCATCTTTCTCGACACGTGACACTTTCAGTTCAGTTTAGTTCACTTTAAGACAGATTTTTAGTGGCATGAAATTCCTAGTTGCATTTAACATTCCCTCACGGTGAAAAAATAAACACACGACATCTACTTTCTAAAATTGTAAAATGGTTAAGAGATTACAGGATATTGCACCCAAGGACAGCAGAAGGTGCACATTAAAGGAGGGATTAAGAGCAGGTGTGGTTTGCGGCCGCTGTTACCGGATATTGGGCGTGGCGCACATGAGAACATCGTTGAGCAGGAAGAGGCGTCGCTCCTTGGTTTTGATGATTTCACCACGCTCATTGTAGACCGTCTCCACCATGTCGTCTGAGCGGATCAGGTAGCGGCTGCCATTACTCAGAAGCTAAGGGATGATAAATTAGAGTGATACAATATGAGTTTGGATCTCTGATTAAAGTTACTTAGCTGCTAATACCAAGCTAAGAGGAGGGATGTAGACCAGACATATACCAATAGTACTCACATCCTGCGAGGCTTTATTGGCTTTAACAAGAAAACAATTCTGATGCAGACCTGAAAACTAAAAGTGAATACCACTGTATGTTGGGTATTAGGAGTATTCTGGAGCATTTATCTCCCACAATACAGTCTGGCTGGGAACCTTTGTCTCGTGTCATCTCGCTCTTCCTTCCCTATGTTTCCTGTCTCTCTCTACCATGAAACCATCCACTTTGAGTAACAATGTATAATATATGGCTATCAACAGTGGCTGTGCAGTTAAAGGCTTTGAGGAACAAAACTCCTCTGCCCCGTGCAGGGTATCCTGTAAACACATGCTTCTACACAGATGCCAGAGTGGGTGGCTGTAGATAGACAAATAATTACACCTCGAGGAAAGCTGGTGTTTGCGCACATGCCCTAAAATATGCTATTCAAGCAGGAGAATACTTGAGAAAATATGAAGCTCAAGAGCCTGATGGCCGCCCACACTGGGACAGAGACAATGTCACAGCATATGCTAAGAGAATCAAACATCAGGCAAATACTTACACACTGACTGAGCGATGACTACATCATCACCTCTAACCACTTTTTCAATCAGCACATAAAAAAAGAGCTTTACAAACCGAGTAATGGCTGCAACATCCCACTGTATGATTCAAACATGCATGTCACACACACACACACTCAGCAGCAGGCTGACCTTGTTGAGGTAGCGCTCGTTCATGGCCTTTGCAATGTGACGGATCTCGCAGCGCTGGTCAGCTTCTCTCTTCTTCTCGTTGAGCTTCTCCGCCAGCGTCTCCAGTTCGGTCAAGGCCATCTGCAGGGGCAGACGGTCTGCATGGCCCACCGGTGTGTTCTTCAGCATGTCCTGACGAGGACGCACAGAGAAGTCACACATTAGAAAGTCATGTGTTAATTAACCACACAAAGGACCAGTCTCCCGGTGCTTTGAAGCAATTTCATTCATGGACTCATAAAAAACCCCTGCACCTATACAACTCTGTGTAAATCTGCATACTTGCATACACTGCTCTCTCCTACTCATCCATTTTTCTATATTCATATATTACACATCATCTTGACTGACGAGCATTTAGTAACTAAACAAAGCAAATTACAATCCCTGCTATCATGAACGCTGAAGCTATTTTGATCGGTATTTGTAGTCATTGAACTGCTGTTATATTTAGTTTAGATTCATTTTATGCTTAACAAACAATCAACCCAGTGTCTCATATTTTGTCTGAGGTTTTTTAGCAAGAGACACAGGAAAAGTAAGTATGTCAGGAGAGAATTAAGAGATCCCCTCAGAGCATTTCCTTCACCTCCCCTTGAGGTAAGAATTTTGAAAAACAAAGTGCCTTGATTTATATGCCAGGTGCTCCCTCTGCTGGTGAATGTACATATCACATGCTCTTCTGTCTGTATATTGCAGTTTACTGAAAAGCAGCCAAAATAACATTTCCTTTACCTGAAGGAGCAGAATGAACTGAGGGAATCTCTGGATAGGTTTCATCATCAGGCCATACAGAGTCATTCGGTCACTGCTGGTATCCTGACGGTGCTGTAGGAGAGAAAACAGGTTACTGCAGTGTAGTGAGGAACTAGTACAAAGACTTTAAAGGATGCAAGTGATAGAGCAGTAGGAGCAAAAGCATGACAGCAGGGTACATAGTTGTATTTCTAATGTAACTTCATGTACTTCTTTATTTATTTATTTATTTATTTATTTATTTATTTTTAGAATCTATATTTTGCATTTTTGTAAGGAAATTATTCTACCTGTCTTGTACTTGTACTACTGTCTTGACTGTCAACAGGCAGCTGAACAAGAATCCCACTTAATAAAGGCTTAAAACAATTAGCTGCTTCTATTGAAAAGCACAAGAATGAAAATAATGTAACTGTGAATAAATATGCATTTTTTTTTATTATATTCATGACACTGTTTATATGCTGCACTGTAGGGCCAGCAATAGTTTAACACTTAACTAGCTTAACATTGCATTTGTGAGGTTCTCTCAAACCTTGAGGAAATCCAGGAAGCCAGGTTTGGAGGCGCACGTCTTCCTTACCACTGCCATTGCAGTGCTAAAGTTGTTCACATACTCACTGTAGGCATCCAGCACCATGGACTTTGAAAACTGTTGGGGAACATAGATGTTTTAACACATTTATCATTTGTAGGAACATATCACATCACACATGACTTTCAGAATTTGTTATGTGTCTGTAAAAAGCCAAATGGTTTTGCTCCTCTTGTGATCGAGCTGAGCTTCTGACAACATCTGATATTCAACTGAGAATTGTTCAAAGCCATCGTATAAAACAAACTCCTCGCTGCAGTGCTACTCTGGGTACTGTGTAAACCTTCCTCTTCGTTTATCAGGTCTCAAAGACTCATGTCCAGCATCTCAAAGCCAGGCAAGAGAGGCTGTGGAACCTGAAATTGTCACTGAATCTCACTATCTTGTTTGTCTCTGGGTCGAGTCTTGATTGCTTCTAGCCTTTTAACTGCTAGCATGGATCTGTATTGTCACAATGCTGGCCATTAAATTGACAAACCTGCCTGCTTCGTTGCCAAACATTCCTCTCCATTAAACTCCGTTACCAGGTAGTGGAGTTGCAGAATAGCATAACATGCTTTTGTAACTGGTCCTGAAACAGTGTGGGTGGTGTCTTCTTCTTTCCATTTTAATTATCTAAGGTCATAGTTGAGGTCGACAAGACTTTCAAGTGTTTCCAAGTACTTTCCTGAGTTTTTCTTTTAATTTGACAGATGGAGTGACTAACATGGGGACAACCATTGGGCTCTTCCCCCTCACATTAGGTCACCTGATATCACTTCCACTTCCACAAATTTCTACAATTACAATCTACAGACGCTTTTATCCAAAGCGACGTACATTGGCATACCAATGTACAATGGAAAAGCCATTGGGGGCAATTAGGGGTTCAGTATCTTGCCCAAGGACACTTTGACACACCAACCTTCTTACTGGTTGACAACTGCTCTACCTCCTGAGCTATAGCCGCCCATAAAACATCCGCTGCGACGAGGATGGGATTCGAACCCACGCGTGCAGAGCACAATGGATTAGCAGTCCATCGCCTTAACCACTCGGCCACCTCGTCTGATGAATATCTTAATTAAATTCACAATTTCTGCTCCCCCACCAGAATACAGAGGAGCTTTGACTCCAAATGTTCCATGTAGATATGCCAAATGAATTCAACTATATCTTAACTGAAAATGTGTAAACTGAAACTGTTTTTAGAACGAAAAAAAAGTAAAATATTTGACTGTTTCTAAAGGATCAAACTGTGCTTGATTTTTGAGTCTAAAAAAAATATCAAGCAAATAAATAAATCAAAATGTTGCTTCCACCTTAAACATGACTATATACTTCTAAAATTTTATTTTATTCCATATTGACTAAGGAATAGGGAATATTCAGTTCCCAAAATAAGCTCTTAGTGTGAGAGAGTCCTGTTGTTTTATGGTGGGATGAGAATTGTGAGGTGAGAAAGGGCAGTGAGCAGATTTCAAATGGGTCTCATATGGATTTCACTGCTCCTCTGATGTCATGCCAGGGGTCGATTTTTAGACAAAAACAAGGAAGAGAAGTGATGCAACAGAAGTAGCAGATGAGGTCTATTGTTTTGATGATCCTTGCCTATGAGTTGCCAAGCAGCTAAATACAAGAGGAGGGTGGAGTACACACTATTGAGGACGGAGTGCAGCTTTTTCTATGTGCATAAGAGCAAGTGTGTTTGACATGAAGTGAGATGGTAAGAAAGGGAGCAGTTTGGCTGTACTGCACGCAATCGTCCTACATGCCATCAACATCAAACTGATTACAAAAAAGCTGGATTCTGGGAAATTACAGCTAATGTAGATTATGACTAATACGTTTGTGCAGTTTATGTAAAAAGACTTACCGATGCCACAAAGACATCCCCAATCATCTCCAGGCTGTCCCACTCAGCCACCCGGCTCGCCAGGGCGATCTGGAACAGGAAGTGGCACTGCAGGATCTCACGCACACGATAGAAGGTCATCTTCAGTTTCCTGTCGCTCAGCAGCCTCGGCTCAATCTGGGACAGGGGCTTCTCATATTGCTGATAAACAGACAACGGAAACTGTGAGAACAAACGCTTCAAAGTGGATTTGGCAATCACTGCAGCCGTGCTTGTATACCTCTAATATCCTCTTCAGTGCCTCAAGATAGTTCTTCTCACTCTCCAGTATAGATCCCAATATACATCTTCTCACCAGCTGTAGAGGAAAATTAACAAACCACTGATCTTCAGGCATTTGGCATGGCTTTCTTTCACAGCAAATTCACACAGATCCCCAGAGTTACATAAATTCTGGTGAGAGTTGAAGGACCTGTCTATTACCTGTTGCTGTGAAAGACCCTCTGGTGCTGGACACAGCACTGGCTCAACATTGAAACAGTCCACCTCGATGAACAGCTCGGACTCCTCATCCTCAAAACATGCTGACTTCCTCTCTAGAAGATTAAGGAGAAAGAGAAATAAAAGCCCAATTTTAATTAAACAAATAATCCATCATGCATTTCTGAGAGAACAGAAAAATGTCGCCCTGGCTAAACTATGTTAAGCTTTACTAAAATACTAAAAGTGTCACATTAACACTGATTTAACACAAACAGAAGAGCAGGGGGTGGTTATGGCTGAAGGGATTTATGAAGGGAAGCAGTTTTTAAGGATTGCCTACCATGACAGAAAGACTTGGTCTTGATGAAAGAGCGTCCCTTCTTCACTGCAGCTTTGGTTTTCTCAAGGCCATCTTTGGTCCCTTCCTTTGCTGCCTTCACCAGCTTTTGCATCTTTGATGAGACAAAATACACCATCATCACTATCACACAAGTAACACAAAGTCATGTTATGCACAGCTGAGAATTTCAATCCAAGGTGAAGTTTAGTTTACTTTATCTAAACTGATGTTTAAAAAGCTACTGAACTGAGCTAAGCAGGACAGGAGTTGTGTTAGAGTAGGGATGAAAATAAATGGCAGATCATGGAACAGAGGAGAGCAAAGCTGACCACAGAATGACACAGTAAATGGGACGTTAGCTAAAAGTAAACACTGGTTACAAACACAATGACTGCTTTACATTATAAGAGACACTGTAAATGCTCCAAATACTACTCAAGAATATATCATCAAGCTTCACAGCCTCTGAAGCGTGAACATATAACAAGGCAGGTCAGTGCAGCAGACAAGGGGGGCGAATTAACTGTATGCAAACCCATCACCAACACCAACACCACAAGTCATTCACATCAGAGCAGGATGAGGATACCGAGCCAGTGAGAGACGCCCAGAGTGGTTAGCTAGACTGAGAGTAAAAGGTTGGGACTACTTTGTCTAGCACAGACAGGTGAGGTGAGCCTCAGCTAGTTTACCTTGTGCTCGTGTTTCTGTTTTAGCTGCTGCAGCTCTACCGTTCCCACTGTATTTGCCATTAGATCTTTCATCTTTTTCTCATAGTGTTCTTTCAAGCGTGTCAGATCTTGAGAGAGCTAAACAAAAGCAAAGCAGGCGTTACTGGTTATGGTTTTGGAATGAACTTGCACCTCAGAGCCACAGCAAGGTCGCCTCAGTCTTCATACGTGTGCTGCTAGAGTGCTAATTCTACTGTCCTTCAAAAAAATTTCTTTGACTTAACCCATTTAAAGTGTGCATCAGATGGTGTGTCTTCCCTTGATCTGATGTTAAGTGGCATTTTTTATTTTCTGGGGGCCACTTAAATATAGCATATTGCCTGACATACTGGAAAAGGTTATATCAGTAAGATCTGATGTAACTGAAATATAATGTTATGTGATAGTTTCTGACAATTGCCTCAAACCACAATACCCACTTTTTTGTTTTCATTACTGCTGTTGTTTTCATCTGAATTCTTCTTATATTTTTCCTTCATTTTGACAAACTCAACATTAGTTTCATTCATGTGTAAATACATATTCATTAACTCAACATAAAATGTACACAATGCAGCATAAATCCAACTATTGGGAGTAGTTTTCATCTGCCTATTTCAAAGGCAACTGGCTTCAAAACTTGAGAAGTTTTTTTTTGCCTGAAGGAATTGTTAATTTCTGACCATGGTACGCTGAAAACAAAGTGAAGTTGCATTCTCAAAACCACAAGCCAAAACATTACAGTGAAGTGTGACACAAGCTGACTGAAAGTCAGAATGATCTCTCTCAGGTCTGCAGAAGCACATGGACTATTGAATCCACATCATATGCACAAATGGACTGTACGTCATTGAAATCTTGATCCATAAATAATTTGACAAAAGGTTAAGAATAAGCACAATAAGAGAGTTTGTTACAATCCAACTACTATTTCATATAAACAAACATTTGACATCCATTATCAAAATCTATATCAAAGATAGATATGTGAAGGGCAGAACAGAAAACACAAGGCCGCTTAATAAATTCAACAGTTACAAATAAATGAATCCCTGCTTCATCTGCAGTTTTCCTCCGCCCACCTACAGATGTACAGTACACTGACACAGGACTTGTTTGTTGGCTGTAATGCTGACAGAGAAATGAGAGGATTATTGTTATACACACATGGGTTTTCCTCTGTGGTGGCTTTCCTCTCATGAAGGCGTGGGGCAGGCCGTTCTCAGGGCGACCTTCCCCGTCGCTGGCCTCGTCATAGCTTTCAAACTCGCTCGAGCTCCAGCCGTTGTCGAGGGAGCTGTTGCAGCCGCCCTCCTCGCCGAGCTCCACGTCATCGTAGATCATCTCATCTGGATCTGTACGAAGAAACGTGATAGGCTGTTATCAGTTTTCATTTTAGTTTTTTCTTGTATGTTTTGGTTCCTCAGTATTTCCTCAGAAGTGTTGTGTTGGTTTCACCTGTTATTATCCCCTCCTTGTGTGTTTAGTGTGTGTGTTCCCTTCACTCTAGGCCAGGTTGCCTTTGCACCATGTATCAAGCAATTCAAGTGTTTAGTCCTTGAGTTCCTCTAGAGTTTTGGGATATTTTTTGCTTTACTCCCCTGGACGTCACCTGTTTACTGGACTTTGGAAACCTGCCTTATTGGAATTTTTACTTATGTTGGACTGCCTTCTGGGTTTTATCCTAGCTTGACCATCCCCAAGCCTGTGTATTTCCTTTGTTAATATGTCATTGAACTGCTCCGGTCCTGCCTCTGTTGTCTGCATTTGGGTCCGCAACACAGACACAGAAAATGTAATCAGAAATACTATAGTTTTGATATACCCCATATGCATATTTTGGGGTCTATAGAGCAAGAGTGTAGATGCAGATAAACACTAAGAATAAGATGCACTCAAATAGAAGAGTCTTGAAATAAATATGGCCTATGAAAAGCTTAGACTTTTAGCTGAGAAGAACTCAAAAATTGTGCTGATTTGACATTTTCATTCTCAGTGCTATAGCATAATATGACAAAATGTTCCTGTTAATAGCCTAAACAAAAATGAAACTATTTTACACAAATCATATGATCAAATCAAGCTTGATGATACTATTAATTGAACGGCTATTGTATAGGTTGACAAACCAGAACATCTGATTGCAACAAAATATTTTCAGCCTGAAGAAATGAATGAAGGAATGACAAATATAGACGTTTTTTGGGGAAAAAAAAAGAGAGGACAATCGAAACAGAAGTGAGAAGCACTGACAGGCTTGAGGCTACAGAGAGGAACTAAAATACTGAATTAGTGAACTGTAGGAGTGACAAATACACTTCACAAACCTGTGTTGGAGTCAGAGTTCTCTCTGGGCACGTCATCGTAAATCACCTCATCTGGATCTGAAGCATAACGTTCACAATAATGAATACAGGATTTCTCACATAGCTGTTCACGCAACAAACAGGACGTAATCTGAGGGGGATCTAAAAGAAAAGCACACACAAGGGTCTGCTTCCTCAAAAGAACGGGGAAGGAAGTCTCTGGGAATTCAGTCGTGTCAAAAGAGAAAAAAAGGAAAGATAAATGGCGCCTGAAGGCATGCACTGTGTGTGCAGAGGCAAGTACAGAGAACTGAAACAACAGCAGTATTCTTCCATGGAAACTATACGTGCATTTCTACTAGATGTACATTTGTGGCAGATGTCATTCCTTACTTTCCATCCATGCAGTGTTGGCAGGATCTGAGGCCCATTTAGCTAAAGCATCTTCTTCTCTAATAGGTGGATATTCTTCACTGAAAACACTTGAGAAAACATGCAAACAAGCGAACTTTTAACTCTACAAACAAACATATTGTCATTGTCAGTATAATCTCAGAAAACCAAGAAATAATTCTATATTTGTCTGGATCAGTACAGTGATCAGTGATTAATCTAGCTATTACTACTGACATGAGAGTATTTGACATTTAGAATATGTTGGCAAGGATCAGACTAAAACTAGGACATAAATGTACGTTGGAAGTACACTTTGCATACATGTCTAACGATATAGCACTAAATAAACTAAATGATCAGTATATACATGCTCTAACTGTGAGGTACGCGACATACCTGTCGACAGAGGTGCTGCCAGTCCCAACCACAGTGACTAAAGAAGGAAAAAGAAAAAACATTACACAAAGAAAACCAAACCAGGCCCCAGAGTTCTGATTCCAACATTTAGGAACTCTGCTGTAATTTTTTGCATTTGCCACAAGATGTCAGTGTTGATTCCATATGTCCTACATTACCAATGATTTAGTAAAGATGATTTTTTTTTTCTTAAATATGTGCTTCTAGAAACTTCACTCGACACATGTGCCTGATTTAAAAGTCCACAATGAGATAAAACTTCTGTTTTCCGAGGAACATGTCAGGGCAAAAGCGACAACTGAAGCAAAATGTCCTTCTTATGTATATCATGGCAACAACACTGCCAAAAGTGTAAAGACTTGTCGACATCATCACACACAGCTGTGACTTTTCTGACTCTTACTTAAACATCTGAGTAATCCAATCTGGTGTAACCTTTCGGAAGATAATTACAGTGTAATCAGACTCCGCAGCGTGCCAGGCCACAGGCTTGGACTCAGCTACTGCTTGATTTTAGTGAAACCGGAAAATGCTCACAGCCAGCACAGATCTTTGGGGAGGGCTAAATTTAGTCCCTACTTCCTTGTGGCAAGGCTTTAGGAAAAACAAGAGAAAGAAGAGAGGACAGAGAATAGAAGTAGCTGAGACTGCATTTACGTGTCACAGCCTTGTATCTGTGGGCCTGAGTGCAGGGAGAAAGAAGAATTTCACTCAAAGTAAAGAATAATCAGATTCTTGATATCAGTTGTTGGATATTCCAAAATAAACATTGTTTTTCTGTTCTGTTCTACGTCATTATTATTATTATATCTGAATCATTTAGAAAAGAATTGTCATAATTTCCCGCTTTACCATCCTCATCCATGGAGAGGTGTCGAATGATGACGGGAGTGGTGTAAGTAGGTGTGATGAGTGGTACACCAGAGGGGGTCGCATAGCCACAGGGTACTGGGACCGAGTATCCTGACGTGATGCCAACAGGGCTGGTGTGGGCATCCTGGGCTTCTCCCTCTCGTTCCTTGGGCTCCATCGGCGAGGAGGCGGGTGAGGAGGGTCCATGTTGCTGCTCAAGCTGCTGCAGTTGGAGAGGAGTGATGTCAATCACAGAGTAGGGGTTGACTTTGCCCTGGGAGGAAGTCCTGGGGACGGCCTGTGGAGGCTGAGGTTCGTCGACAGATGCACCGTGGCCTTCTCTCCCTGGTGTGGGCAAGATGATACATCACATGACATTTTCATTCCATTCTTTGAAATTGCAGTTTGGAAAGTTACTCAGATCCCTCAGTCTCATCAACTAAATTATTGTGGCTATACAAGATTTGAACTTTCAACTTAATGATCATTACTTCCCTAACAATCTGACGTAAACAGCTCCAAAGATCCACCAAAACAACATATGCTGCCAAATCAAACAACAAGGATTTATAATGTATTTGTCATTGTTTTATGATTTCATCATTTAATTTTCTTGATTAGACTGCACACATATGCATGACTTTCATTTCCATGTACTTACACAGGACAATAAACTCACAGCACAGAACAGTGCTGTTAGTTTTCAAAAGTAAAATTTTTATTCATATTTATACTAAATTTAATTACTTTTTTTTACTTTTTCTGATTCTCCAAAAAAAATTTTAAGTTCAATATTTATGAAACTTAAACATTGATCAACATTTATCAATTAAACATTACACTTTTAGACTTTTTCAATCCAAGGTTACAGTCAATGGCATTCACACTGCACTCATTGCTTGCATGGATCATGTGTGACCTATCAAGCTCTACCACATCTGATGTATCATCCACAACCCTGATTCCAAAAAAGTTGGGACGCTGCGTAAAGTCTAATTAAAAACAGAAAAGTTTGACAAAGTGAGCTCATGTAGTAATCTCCTTCATACAGTCATGTCAAAGTGTTGAACCTCTCTCCATCCTTGCTCGTGAACGACTGAGCCTTTCCAGGATGAACCTTTCATTCCCAATCATGATACTATCACCTGTTACCAATGAACCTGTACCTGTGGAATGATCCAAACAGGTGTTTTTGGATCAGTCGACAACTTTCACAGTCATTTGTGGCTCCTGTCCCAACTTGTTTGAAACATGTTGCTGCCATCAAATTCAGAATAAGCAGATATTTACAAAAATCTATGAAGTTGATAAAGAAAACATCTGTAAAATTCTGTTTTGAGCATCTGTCTGTGTAATAGTCATTTCAGTTTTAGATTTTTTGAGTGAGGAGACTTTTCCAAAGTATGGTTTTGCTTAATGAGCCTTTTCACGCAACGGATATGGTGCTAGGTTAAAGTGAGGTGTGACATTTTGCAGTATTGAGTAGTGCTAAAGCAGTGCATTTGAGAGGTGAGAATCAGGTAATATGTTATGAATGTAGCCAAAGGAGTGAGTGAGTGAGAATAAGTAGAGTCAGGCCCTGCCTGCTGCTGCTGTCACGGCTTACAGTGATAAAAGCCAGACAACCTCCAGCACCAGGCAGCTAGAGATACAAGGCGTCATGAGAGAGACAGACTGCCCCACTTCACTACTTCACTTGAGCCTGATTTAAAGAGGCTGGATTAGATCCAGATAATGTATACAAACATCAAAGAGGAATGTGGAGAATTTCAGACTGCTGATAGAAAATATCAGACATTTTAATGCATGATTTGCAGTCATTAATTTCCTTGTGCAGTGTAGAAGAACTTCTGCCTACAGGAAAGGCTAAAATGAGCTGAAATCCTCTCACTCCCTTAGAGCCAACAATAACATGTCAACACTTTTTGGTTGCAAACCTGTTTTTCCAGGATCTGTCTCTGTGTCACTGTCAAGAGGAGGAGGTGGAGGCGGTGGTAAATCTATTTCCTTGTCATCATTCCTGTCAGCAGCAGATGTCCCCTCTCCTTCTGCTGTTGCTCCACCTGCTGTCGTGGATCCGCCTGTGGCAGCTGGAGTGTCTGCTGATGATGGAGCTGTGTCGGATGTGGTCGAAGGTGCTGGGGGGTCCAGGCTGGGGAGATGGCCCTCGGGGTGACTTGCCACCATCTTGTCCTGGCTCTGATCCTTGACGCTGGGCGCTAGAGGAGTTGGAGGTGCAGGGGGTAGGCGGTCAGCCTCAGGGATGTCATCACCACTGTCGTCAAAGTCAAAGGCTTCCCCCTCATCTTCATCTGCAAAGGGGACGTTGTCTGCCAACACTGGAAAGAGAGACAGGGTTCAGAGAGATTGTTTTGAATTGTATTACTGATAAAGGAAATATCAGAAAAAAGAGTGGGGCAGTATGATGTTATATATGATGAGATAATAAAAACTGGCAATTTGCAAAGAATTTGTTTTATAGTTTCTACAAAGGTAACTATTACATTAATATATCTGATTATATTAGGAAATTGGAGGCAGTGACTTCGTTTACTATCATAAATGACAACGAAAACCAGCAAATCCTTACATTTAAGAAAATGGACCAACAAACGTTACACATTTTTGCTTGAAAAATGACGGAAATGATTAACTGATCATCAAAATGGCTGCCGATTAATTTGGTTTAGACTGACTAATCGATCAATCAGTTATTCTTAGATGAATAGTATGGGCAACAGTAGTATGGTAAGGGAGTACCAAAATATTATTTAAGGTGTCCTCGGGCAAATATGTCTGGAAGCATCACTTTCATAAATGTGACCATGAGACAACTACATTTGAATTCTTGCAGCATGAAAAGTCTTGTGAATGAGAAACAGCAAACTACACACAGAGCAATTATCTCTAAACTTCTGAAGCCTTGTGAGAGCTTATACTAATAAAATACATACAGTAACTCTGGGCTGACAGGCGGGGTCATCATACCACACTGTATGTTTTTGTGGATTTGGCTAAACATAAGTTAAATTTATGTAGGATTTAACTCAATAATCATGTTATTGCACTCAAAGACTCCTTTAAAGACTGTTGACAGATACACTGTGGGTGGCAGTTTAAGTCCTTGGGCTGTGAAAGTTAAAGGACTGAGCCACATACAGACTTATAATTAAGGGTGGGGTCTACTGCAGCAGTACGTTTTCTTACAGATTTTTTTACATCAAGGATCTTCATCAAAACAGCACATGAGCTGCTCTACTTTATAGCAAAAACAAACTAGGGCAGCGCTACAAGATATAGTTAGTGTTCAAAGGCGTCACGTTCACATCAGAGCAGTCACTTGGCAGCAGACAGGAAGGCAACAACAAATGTCTTTCCAGTTTCCACACTGCAATTAGGCCAGCAGGAAAGAGAGCTGTTACTCCCTCCAGTGACGAGTACAGCCAGAGTTTTTGCATTATTTCTGATCTGATGAAGAGTGCCTGCGTCAGTGAAGCTCAATTAAGAACAAGAGAAAGTAAAAGGATTATCAGTTCATCATCTGGCTTTATGTATTGGCCCTAAGAGCTGAATGTGTAAAGATCAAGTATTTCAGGTTTCATTCAGTGGAGTGGTGAAAGACAAACACTCAAAAAATTCAACCTTAATTCTGTGTTGTGGAAAGTATTCGGTAATCATTTAAACAGAGTTCCTAGAAGGATAAACTGAGCCATAACCACAGAGCTGGACTGAGAGGAACTCCCATTTCCAACATTCAGCCTTTCAGCTCTTCCTGTAAAGCCAACATTTAGCAGGTCTCCCTCACTTTTTATAATGATATCTTTGTCACAGTTTTGCTCGCAAGCATACCACAAATTCTTCATGAGCACTTTCATCAGTAGCTACAGCTTGACTGTATTAACTTACAGTCTCAAGTCTTGCTCTCATATCCTGAATGCAGTCCCAAAAACAACAGAAAATTCCAAGTTTGGACAAGTTCATTTCCAGCACAACCTGATCAGATGACCCCACTGGTGTCAGGTGCCGAAATAGCTCAGTTGGGAGAGCGTTAGACTGAAGATCTAAAGGTCCCTGGTTCGATCCCGGGTTTCGGCATTTTGACCTCCTCTTTGTCACAGCCACTTCTTAGTCCCAGATAAAGATCCTTGTCAATCCTCCATAAATCTTCCTTGTAACACCTAGGCTACGCCTTTTCCTTCTGACACATATCAGTATTCTTAATGCTTTCCCAACATTCTTCCTGCTGGACTCCTTCAATGCAAGAATTTATGTGGGCATTTAACATTTAGCTGATAAGGGGTTATTCTTTACACACAATTACCATCCTCAGAACCACATTCACTGTTGCGACACGTTCTGTTATGCCTCCAGGCTCGAGCAGCCCACTGATAGTGACCAAGTAAACCTTAACTCAAATAAAAAACTCCCTGTGGCAAACCAACTAACTTTGAAGTCCCTCACTGCAACGTACACAGCTCTAAATCACCAGTACGATTCCCTCAGGCTTTGACAGGTAGTCGTTCCACCCTGTAGTCAGTGTGTGAGGGAACGGCCTGTGACTAACGTTCCAGGTCAAAACTGTGACCCTACGTCCATCTGCACCCGTGACTTCAGTCGCATGAGAAGAGAGGTGCAAAGATCAAACCTGGAACCAAAGATGCTATCCATCTTTTTCCATCTGCGCAATAATGAATGGTGTGAGACACAGAGATAAGGCACAGCTAGCTGGCTAATAGTCAGCGGCACTTCAAGACTGTGGCAAGTACATTCATATGCCAATAATGGGCTCAAAATGCACTCAGATCCTCTCTCTTTCTGGTGTCAATGTGAAACACTTGACTGTGCCAGAACAGAACAGGGCCTGATCTGATTGGATTTGGCCAGATGACAAGTCACAACTGGCCATTCAATAGTACATCTGCAGCGATGTGTAGATGAGACCATTGACAGTTGGCTGTATGGGTATGCAAGCCTGCAGCTTAATTATACAGACTGTGCTGGATGCTGACCTTACCTCACAGTGCAAGCACACATATCTGTGCACACAGAGACACACATAACAAGTAGTTTGAGGATCTTCTCACCCTTCTAAACTACATTAATAAATCAACCCTAAACTGGACAAAAGTGTCTTTACTGTTGAGATATCTTTCATCTAACTTCCCCTGTGCAAAGTACAAGATCATAGAGAAATATAAATGCAAGTGTATGTGCACGCTGACACACTTTCCTTTGCTGAGGTGTCCTTTGTCAATTCATAATCACAATATGGATTCTGTTCTGCGGGCCACATCTCCACTCTGCTACATAATGGTCTGCTCAAATGAGTCACCGGGTTACAATCCGCTCCAGCATCGCCCTGGAAACAAAGCAAGTGACTGGCCAGCTGGAGACGAAGCATTTCTCTGGCCTGTGACTATCCCCGGAGGCTGTGTGTTTGTGTGTGTGTGCTGCTGCAGCAGTATTCAGCCTAATACTGAGGCACATTGTCTGGTATTCACAGCACCGCAGCACATTTTACCCTCCTTACTCCCTCGTTCCTCTGCCCACACGCTCTGGGAGAGGAATCCTGTGTTGTTTACTCATACTGTCAAGCTTCACCAGCCCTCCAGGAAGTGATGCGACTACTAGTGGTATAGCGGAACGCAGTTGGTCCGTGATCCCCGTGATTTAATAAGGCAGACCAAAGGTGACATCAGAAGATCAATACAAGCACAGCAAAGGTACTGTCAAAAGAAAGCTGTCTTGTAGTGCAGTTTCTGAACCTCTTATTTAGAAGGGAAACCAAATGCCAAAGCCAAATGTTTGAGGTGGGCTAAGAAATACCAGAATTTCACAGTGGATGAATGGAGAAAGTCCTACTTACTGATGAATCCAAGTTTGAGATTTATGGCAGTAATAGAAGGGTGTATGTAAGGAGAGAAAGAGGAGAGAGAATGATACTGCAGTGTATTAAACTGACAGTGAAACACGGTGGAGTTGGGCACCTGCACCAAACTGACTACACCCTGACAAAGTACCACTACATTCTTCAGAGACATGCTATATCCTCTAGTTTGCATCTTTGTGGAGAAGGATTCATATTGCAGCAGGATAATGACCTCGAAGATTTGCAAGAACTATTTGAAGAAAGTGTCTGGAGTTTAGCCTAAAAGCATCTCATAATCTCCATTGATGTCTTTGTTGATGCTTTGTGGCTCAACTGTAAACTGTTCAAAGTTTCAACATAGGGTCACACAAATTATTCAATTCAAAACCAATTATTCCACTGATCTCTTTCCTCATTTAATTGATTAATTCTAGAGTGTGTTCTTGAAATTTTCAGAAAACTGTGAAAAATGTTCACTGTTTCCTAGTCCAACATTATGTCTTCAAATAGCTAACGTCATTTGACTGTCAGTCCAAATCCCAAAGGTTAACCTTACAATCACATAAGAAAGAGAAAGAAAAGCAGTTTCAGTAGTTTGGGCATATAAATTGAGGATTTAATTTATATGCCCAAACTACTGAAATTCTGGCAATTTTACTTGAAAAATGACCTCAACAATTAATTAATTAGAAAGCTGGCAATTATTTATCTGCCAATAGTCAATGAATCATTACATTTTGGATATTTGTTTGTCCTCCATGTCCACTCATTCCTCTAATTTGTATTGCCATGTATTTGTGGTGAAGGAGCTGTTATCACATGACAGCGTAATAGAATCAGCTTTCCATAGATCACTTCTCAAAAGCTGTGGCCCGTACGGGGATCGAACCCGCGACCTTGGCGTTATTAGCACCACGCTCTAACCAACTGAGCTAACCGGCCCATGTTCACCACCACATTCCTTTCACCTCTCCTGAATTGCTCTGTCAAGTTAAGGGCAGAGTGCATAGCATGTGTGAGTGACAAAGCTTTGTTGACTTTACTTTCAGGAGGTGGGGGAGGAAAGTCTTCCACATCCATGCTTGTTGCTCTTCTCCTGCAGACGCTCTTCAGTCAGCAGCATGAAGGAAATCAACTACGCCGACACACATTCCTAGAGGAAAAAGACAAACGTCACCAAACAGCAAAATGGGCGGGTTTATGCACACAGTATTTCCAATTGATTTTAGCATTAAAGAATTTTTCCATGCATCATAAGTAAGGCGCTTGTGACTCGGCATACATTAGTCCCTCAGTCCTTGACACATTTGGTATTCCATGTTACTCAATCGCTGCAGCATTTTGTCAACAGAGGAGCATGGCTTATGTTGTGGTCACGGTCTGGTACGTTTTGTGTCAACATCCGAATCTGAACCAAAGCTAATTCAGACAAATGAATGAGTGAATGAAAACAAAAGAAGCTCTTATACTGCTCGGGGAGACTGTTGACACTACCACGTGTTGAAGAGTACACAACACTCTCATATGCTAATTGTGGGTGTGTGTAATGTCATGGTTATAAACAGGCTTGCCACCATAACAATTGATTTGCCATACCCTGTGGAGTGACCATTATGAAAGAAGGCTGAGGGCAGGGGGAGGTTCTGTAGCCAAAACAAAGTTATTCAAATCAGGTTCATGTTCATGTTGATTTTAACTCTTGTCCATTGTGGTAATTCAAGTATTAATTGATTCAAAGTAATTTAACATACGTCCCAGTTTACTCAGCTGCGGCCTTATCAAAATGAGCAATCTATTTCTTCAAGATAGGAAGTCAAATACAATAAAATGTAAATCAGACAACTAAACACAAGTAAAGACAACCACTACTTCTACTGCTGAAAAGTGTTTGTGTTCAAGCCCTTGAAAAATCTATTCTCATACTTGTCAAAAAGGTTACATCAAGCCTCAGGCTGTGAAAAATCTATTAACGTAAACCCAAACCCAAGAACGTTATCATGTCTCTGTAGGTTTCCCCAGGTGGCAATAATCCATTAATAGACTTGACTCTTGACATGACTTGAAATAAAATCAAGTGCAGTTTGCACAAGCATTTAGGGCGCAGAGGTCAATGTGGCATTTTGGTTTAATAGCAATGGCACGTTTTGGCCCAGAGAAATGTTATTAGCATGCTGAGGCAGGAGAGCCCTTTGGACCTGCATGGGCATGAGAGACATCGCATTCCTCGGCAGCCCAGCCTTTGTTTGCAGATGTACAATTCGTATCCAGAGGTGACAGTTTCTGTCAAAAGCCTCCTCGAGAAAAAAGTGGTGCTATTTCCAGACTTCTTCAGCTTGCTAGTATCCACCAGAACAGATGACAGATTCATGACATCATGCCATGGCACAGAGCAGCCATTGTTGTGGTATGTATGCCCCTCATATTATATCTGTGCGATCTCTATAGTTCAATACAGGCCACAACCCAAGTGCACAACTAGGATACTTCTGACTAAGACAAGCCTACACCACAGTATTGCAGCAAACAAGATCCAAAGGATAACTCATTCTGAGTCTCAAAGCTTGTTTTGTCTACCAATAATGTGAAATCCTCTGCTTCTTTGTCCTCCACCCTATTCACTGGGCACAAGGCCAGAACAGTGGATGTGAACACACAGGGCCAGTGTCTGCTGAATACACTGCAACTGACAGATAATGCTAGCGCTAACAGGCAGGTAGAGTATGCATAGCCTGAGGAGAAATAGTTTACACAATAGAGGCGAATCCAAAGAGGTGGAGAGGGGCAGCTGCATTGTTCTATAGTACAACTGACGACAAGGCCCTCTTTAGGCGATACACTGCACAGCCTGAGAAACACGATGAACGAAACAGGTAGTTACATGACACACATGGTTGTGAAGTGAGTGGCACACTTTGGAGCGACAACGAACAGCCTAGCCCTGTCAGGAGCCTTGAGGGGTGACTCATCTCTCCCTTCAAACACATTGTTTGAGGTCTAGGACAGCAGGAAACGGAAGGAAGGGAGGGGAGAAGAGGTGAAATATTCAGGTGTGCTCTTGTGGACGCAGAGGCACAGAAGAGAAGAATCGCATGGTTAAAGTGAAAAAGACTTTTTTTTCTTAAGTAAAACATTTTTGTTGAATTCCTTTTCATGTGTTAAATGCTTTAAGACAACTTGTGTTTGATTGCCTTCACACATTAAGTCGTCATTCTTGCTTTGAAACCTGTAGTCTGCAGATTCCTACAATCCACCTCTCTCCTATAATTACTCTGGTTTTTGTTGTTTTTTTTACCTGCTTCTTGAAGAAAACTAAATGCACCTTTCCACAAATTACATCCTACATGGCCTGTGGTGTGGTGTGACTTCAAATGTGGTGTGCAACATACAAACTCACACCATGGAGATGTCCAACTCAACAAAAGCCCTCCCTACATCTCCAGCGTCTGTCAGCGATACTATACTGCAGAACACACATTTATACTGTGCAACAAAGCAGGCGGATGAGTAGGTGTAGCTTATAAATCCTTACAACTAAATAATCATCATAATGAATTTATGTATAATGGCTTTGCTAATCTGCTCAGTGCTGAATTAAAAGGGTGCTGTGTTACAGTCTAAGCTGAGAGCAATGATTGAGGACAGAACAGAGGACACCAGGGAGGTAAAATCTGCCATATAGTTGATGACAGACTCAGCTGAGCATGTCATTACTCGCAGGGAAGGCAGAGTTTTTCTTTGCAGACAGGAAAACAGTCATCTGGCCCGCTGGTGTAATGCAGACAATTTGCTCACCTGTGTATTCCTAATAACCTATGTTAAAGAGCACAAAATGGCAAGGATCAAAATACATATGTATGCACCTTACATAATGTCAACATAATCCAGAGCGTGCAGGATAAATTGCCACCTGTGTTCACTTTTTGGCAGCTGTCTATAGGAAAACGCTTTAATTGTCAACTGCAAAATTCTGGCAGATTACTCCATATTAAATGGAGCTGAAAGCTGTAGATTAACCCTAAATGAACCGCAGTTCAGAAAGATTTTTTTGCCATCTCACTCTGCAAATAAATTGCTAAGTTTATTATACTTTAATTGACTTTACTATTATTTTAACATTTTAAATCAAGGATGATCTGAGTGAGAACACATGCTTGCCTTTCTATGAAGTGATAATAATGCACAAATGACACATTATCAAAACGGCAGGAATCAAGAAACGATGTAACATGCAGACAGACACAGGATACAGTAACTGGAGAGAAAATAAAAACTTTTCTTCATACTTTCAATTTTAGATTTCTTGTCATTTCTCTACAGTTTCCGGCCTTAACAACCTTTGTCAAACTTCATTGATTTGTCCCAAACCCCTTGGCCATCGCTTATGTCTACCAGAGATCAGAGAAAAATTGATTGTGTGTGTTGCGGAGAGCTATTCTACGTCAAACACCCTGCTTTTCTAAAGGGGTTTTGATTCTTTTGTAGAGTTTTCTGGAGCACACTTAATGACAAGTGGCATTCCACACACGGGCTGAAAGTCATAAACAAAAGCCTGAAGGAGAGAGAGAGGGAGAGACTTGTAGTCTGCTGTGAGTGTCTGTCTTTGGCTGTGCAGCTCTTTGGCTGAATGTTTTATTGAGCAGTGTGTCCCAATCTTCTCCTCCTGCCAGGATTACAGTAATCAGGCTTCGACCGAAAACAGCACATCCCAGGCCTACAAAGAGTGGACGGACGGGCTTAACAAAGCACTGTAATGTATTTGTGGAGAAGTTCAGGGGAGGACATGAATGCACCCTGCAGCATACTAAACAGGAAAAAAAAATGTACCTCTTTCTAACCTCTTCACGATCAGCTTTAAAGAGCTGAAAAATAGAACTACTGCCACAAATGCCTTGTATTGATGGTTTGTGTTTATATCAAAAGAGAAGAATATTTTCAATATGTCATAAATAAATAGCTCAAGCTGAACATCCGCAGGTTGTTTACTGTGCCAGGTAGCACATGAAACCTGTTCCCTAAATCTCAACTCAAAACACTGCAGCTCATTCAGGATCAACCTTGCAGTCATCACAGTATCAGCGTATCTAGGCCAACCAGCCCTGATAAACCACATATCACTACCCACCCTAACCTCAAAAAGGGGCGGGGAAGCTTACAATCTGCCACAGGATAGCTGACGTTCCAAAGTGAGAAAGTCTTGGCAAGTTGAACTTCTTGATTAGAACAGTAAAGGACAACTTGGAAGCATAGTCATAGACACACACACAAAAATCCCAGCTATGTAAGCAATCTTCCTCATTATTGTATCTCTTTTAATTTTTGCAGTAGTCTCTAAATTCATGGCAGAGTGTTTACGTCTGCACCCAATCCCTCACTCAGTGTAACAGAATTTACCCTCAACAAACTGAACAATCAACACAACCAGACGACCAGAGGATGAGTCTGGCATTTCCCATCAGCCACCACTTATAATTACAGGCCTAATGGGGGTGGATTCCAGGGAACACACTTCAATAATCAGGCCTGCAGGACCGCAGTATTTTATTTGATGTCAGAGGTGTGATCTATCAGACATGTGAAGGGCAACTAGCTCTGAAGTCATGCTTCTACATTGAATGTGGTCAATGCTAAGCTACCACAGTGACTCATTGCTGCATGGTGTCATCCAAAACATTACAGTATGTTGTATAACTATTATGATGCACCACACAACACAATAGTACCCCATTACAGGACATTTTTACATTACAACCATAATGTTTACTTTTGCGTTGGCCTCAACTTGGGAGGCGGATTCTGTTTTCAGTAAAAGAAACAAAATACTGGAGAATAACTTGCGAATCACAGGACAAAATGAAAGACCGGGGATGTGAAATATTTGAAACTCGGTGTCCATTTGAAAACAGAGGCAACCGCAGTTTTGGCTGTCACTCCAAACTGGTCTCCACCCTCCCAGTCAGCCACACCAAAGCTTTGAGAGGCCGACATGTCAGCAGAGGAACACTTTCTAGTGTGTGGTGAGCAGCGGATAAGCGGCTGCTTCAGAGAGCTTTTGTTGACTGGCTGCATTTAAGCTCTGAATGCATTTTAATATGAATAGACCTACTCAGTCGGATCACAATTAATGACCACAGGAAAACCGCAATACTCTTGATCGTCAGAGTACCAGTCATGGCGCTAACTTCAAAGGGGGGAGGCGCTTTTGGGAGACAAGACTGCCATTGACCCCTGACTTCACTGTGCAGTCATCATCTGTAGCTCAATTCCTGGAACATGTTCTAACATAGGCACCTGAATCAAGGGAAGTGGGGCATTTTGGTGATAAGGTGGTCTATGATGCCTACCTTGTACCCTGTAACTGAAAAGTATATGTATATGTAAATGCAATGGTTCAATTCTGGCTTTGGTGACACGTCAAATCCCTCTTTACCCCTACCCCCTCATTCTATCTCTCTATATGGTCTACTGTCAAATAAAGGCTAGAATGCCATAAAATAATGTTTAAAAATACTATACAATGGTACAGTGCATACTAAAAAAAATCCATTATGCACTATATATATTCAACACATGTTCTCAACTGGTAAACAAGCATGTGGTATGTGAGCAATTTCACACGTCCACCTGCAGAAGAGTAGCGACTATTCTTTCCCAGCTGTTGCTGAACTATGTTGTTAATCCATGTCTTTTCTCAGTGGATCCTTGGTGGAGTGGACATTGCCTCTTTAACTGCCTTTCTAAAAATTAATGGTATGCTCCTCTGCTCAACCACTGCGTACTGACATCCCAAGCTTATTCATGGTAAACAGAAGGCATCTCCACAAGCTACTACTGTCAAAATAGAGTTACTGCTTCATCACAATTACTTTAGCAATTAGCAATTCCTGGCATTTCTCCACTGAGCTGTAACACAGACTATAACAATGACAGGAGAGGATACTGCAGTTGGCTATATGCCGTGTTTTCACGGCGATGACAAAAGGGTCAATATGATGCTATGATACCATCTGCCTAAGCATCTACATAACACACATGGCAATTACCATTAGCACTGATTGCCAACATCCCTTTGCTCAAAACACCAATAGTTTGGTCCCAAAGGTGTCTGAAAACATCCACTATGAAAGCAGCTGTGGTTTGATTAAGAGGGACTCTGTCTGCATGACTTACACAAGTGCTTACATTAGGAAGCTGCAGTGAATTTGAGCAAGCAAGAAAAAAAAGATCTTTGTTTACTGGGTAGCTTTCGCTGGGTGTTATTACAGTAAGAGGAAGCATTAAGCATCTGTATTTGCAGCCAGGCCACTCTGGTTATTTGCCAAACAAATTACCAGTGGAGCTGTTTGTGTACATACATGTGTGTGTGACCCCCTCACTGCTCCATCTCGCCCATGTACTGACCCAGTGAACTGGACATGCATGACACCAGACAATACAAATGAAGATCAAAGCACTTGTTTAGCACTTGTTTGTTCACTTTTCAGTGGCTCAACAGATCCCTGAAAGCACTCCAGTCTTTTGCTGTGCAGAAAGGCAACTACGAAGGGAAAAGTTGAATTAAATCACGGTTTTACTACCTGTTTGATCTGATCTTCCAGTTGACTGAAGCTGTGCAGTGCTTTCACTGAGGAATGCTATGCATGACTACTTGGATTTGCAGTTGGGCTGACTGCTGCAGCCCAGGAAGACATCCCAACTTATTCATCATTTTAGGTCTTAAAGTCCACATTTCAATAGAAATGTTTTGCATGAATGAAGTTATGGTTATAACCAAAATGGCAATCTTAGATCCTCTCAGTCTTTTTCAGGCAAAAGCCTATCTTGCACCTGCAATTGCATCCTTGAGGAGGAACAGTGGGTTCACAAAAGCATGAGATTGTGCTCAACACTGAGGCATCTATCATAATGTGACATGACAGAGTCAAAGCCTGAGGAAATGTTAGTGTCCTGTTCTGCTGAGTTTGAGACGTTTGAAGCTCTTACAAGGGTTAATTTCGAGATTAGGACGCATTAACTGACATGACTGTAAGGAGAAAGCAGTGACTGTCTTTCTTATAGCAGATAGTTGATACTGTTGGCAACTTGGCAAAGTTAGCTGAGGCGCCACGTTATAGCCATGTCCCATTACACTGATTTAAAAAAAAATGCACTTATGTCGCTAAAACACACAGAACACACACTTTACATCACTTTTTAAAAGTAACCATTTAGACTGTTGTTACCTACTGCTCACCTGAACTTACAGCTAGCAAAACAGATATGTTAGTCATATCTACAACTTTGTCAGAAACTTGGAAAAACGTCCTCAACTCACCATTTTTTTGGCTTTTCCTCCCAGAAGAAATACCTTATCCCTTCGCTGTAACACCGTGCAAGTGTTACACGTAATGCATTTCTGCCTTCAACACAACTTCAAACACATCAAAACACAGTAGATTTCGCTCAGCGTCCGTCTTTTAACTTCACTCTCTTCGATGCAAACCGACTCCATCCATGAAAAACCCCTTCACCTCCTCTGAACAGCTGATTGGCCGACGAGTCCAGCCATCTGTGCTGTGATTGGCTGTGCAGAACGTCAATCGAGCTTCCAACGTCTTCTCCCGTAGGATCGGCTCGGCTCTGTTCGGCTGGGCTCGGAGGTGGCTTCCCTATGAACCAGCTGTCCGGAGTTGATGGATTAAAGTTTTGTCCAACTGTGTAAAAGTGTCTAACTAGTAAATAAATTAATTTTTAAGTAATTTCCCTCAAGAGAAAGCAAAAAAATTCTCTCGTCTAATTCTGGGGAATGTTTGTTTCCTTTTAAAGTAGCATCCTAATAAACAGGATAAATAACTCACTTGAAGTCAAATTTCATTACTGAATTAACCTAACACGCATAAAAGCTTTAATGTGATAAGAGTTTTAGCAAATTTAAGGACTTCTAAGGACATCTCCCACACCCACATTGTAACCTTTAGGCTAAAACACAGAAAGATCTTGTAGAAATCTAACTTAAACTCTAAGCTCAAAAGGTCACATTTCTACACTTCATTAATTTCTCCAAACGAAAAGCAAATTTTATGGTTATGGTTTTATGGAAAACTTTTTTTCTTCCAAACTCTGCACGAAAGTCTTCAAATCCCCAAATTATTACTTGGCTTTATTTAAGATAGAATTTGAAAAGGATTTATGAATGAAACTGTCAACAGGGCTCTTTTAGGGACAGTCAAATTTGGACTAGATGTGTCAAACACATAGGTATCAGCTCAAATGAGGAAAAAAAAAACCTAGAACCACATACTGATGAGATAATTATTCCTATTCTGCCATCTACAGGCAGCTGCTCCTTTGCACAGCCAGAATAAATTCTAAGTTAAATTTAAAGAATAAAAATAAAATTAATGGACACAATATTGTGTATAAAAAAACATTTTATTTTGTAAGCCATTTAATGCATTTCCCAACACAAACAGGATGTTGAAAAGTCTGGCATCCAGCCATCTCATAATGTTAATGCTATGCTGTCATAACAAATTAAATGCAAAGTGAAAATCCAACTCCATCTTATTTAAGATATTTTTTTTTAGTAACGATATAGTAAAAGCACAAAAAATGATTTTGTTAATAAATAAACAGGTGAAAATACCTTCAGATGATGTTATAAATATATTTCCTTTAAACTTACTTGCGTTGAATCAGTCAGTGAGGTTTTTTCAGTGCACACAAATGTAGTACACGCTGTAGCTTCATCTTAGTCATCCTGACACCTGTTTCATTGTTGATGAGTATATCCCAGAACATTTCTTCTTACATCGGCCAACGTCTCAGATTCAAGGGGGTTCTGGATTTGACTCAGCAAAATTATACAGGTAACTTCAACTTGTTCAGTAAACACTGCAGTGGACTGATTTACACTTTGCTGGTTAAGTTTGAGCCAGCCCTCAGACCCAATCCAAGGTGATGTATTACAACCTCAAGATGCAAACATTTAACACAGATTAATACTAATTGTAAAAACAATGTCTAAAATTCTTGCATAATTAAATTAAACAACCTACAGTAGTAATGCTGTTAGCACAACCAGGCTGAAAAATATTAAAACCTGTCAGAAATGATGTGACCAGATGTGAAAGTTTGCAGCAGAGTGACAATAAAACACAAAAACGTATGCAGGCTAAATGTCAATAGACAAACTGAACACACAAGGCCAATATATCTCCAGTACAATGAGCCCACTGTGTGAAAAATAAAAACCTTGTTGAAATTTTCATGCAGCTTTTGCAGAAATAATACTTTTTTTTTTTCAAAACCCCAAAAAATCACTATCATCTAAACATTACTTTGTTATTGACTTATCAACGCTGCTTTAGTTTTGGCACTTTTCATCTCCATTTTGCACAAAAGAGCCTTTGTGGAGTGGACCAGTCCTGAGCTTTTGTCCACCAACAAAGGAGATTCTGTTTAAGGCCGTTTCTGTCATGACCATGGAAAATATACGCTCTCACTCTTCAAAAAATGCCAGTGTGGCTCATCAATGGACTGATCTAAATGTACTTACTATCTCCTGGCCTAACCAAGAGCATCAGCTTCTTTAAACTTAAACCAATTTTCCTGCCAACTCCACCCAATCAGTGCTGAATAACTATGTTGTAAAAGAACCAACGAAACCCTGTATGACCGAGACTACTGGGTCTTTTAACGACTGCAGAGAAGAACATAAGCTTTTCTGTCTCATATTGTACTGACAAGCACATTACATGTTAGTAGGTTTCTTCAATACCTCCTCAAGAATTACAGTACGTAAATCTGTAAAATACTATAGATGTGCAGGGTTCTTTTACGTGTTTTTGTCTCTTTTAACTTAATGAAGTAACCATGAGCTGACTTTTCTTGATGAACAAGATTTGAAATGTTTAAGCTTGTATTACTGAATGGCTCTTGTAAGAAGCACTGTTGCATATTTTTCTCCTAATGTGAATACATAACCAATCGTATAACTGGTAGGGTGGATCGCAACACAGTGTCTTGAAGGTGATGGAAACAAGCAGGGCCCCATTCTGTTGCCCTACACAACCATGCCTACATATTTAAAGAAAAGCTAACTAGATGGAAAATATTCTTTCTCAATAACAAACTAACCTGAAAACTGTCTCACTGAAGACAATGAGGCAGCAACTTTATCAAGACAGTCAGGATAAACCTTTCAGGGCTTTTTTGAATAGCAGTTCACTTATAGTAATTATAAAAAAAAGTATTAATATAGAATAAATCTTTGGAGCACCAACTAGAAATAACCTAGTTGGTAAACCTTAGCTGGTATGCGGTTTGACAGAAACCTCAGACTGACCCCGCGTGACACCATTTATGGGGGCCGGCTTGTTGCCAAAGTTCCAGTCCACTGGATTAAGCAGCTGCATGGTCTTCTTATGAGTCCAGACGGGGTTGATGATGAACGTGAGCAGAGCGAGGCCGGTGAAGAAGAGCACACGTTGGGGCAGGGCCACATGGGTGCTGATCTCTCCCCAGTGGGTCAGCGTTACCCACCACATGTAGTAGGTGAGCACCATGCGACAGTGGAACATGTGGATCATCACCCACTGGTTGGCTCTCCAAAACAGGGTGCTTGCCCAGCCAGCCTGTCAGTGAGGAAGAAAGATGGAGAGAGAAAATGATGCCGAGGACTGGGACGCAAAATTCTTAATTTTTATTTTATAGTAGCATCATGCCCACATCCTTGTAATTTACATGTACTGAAGTGAAAAAGTAATAGTAGGAACAGAGAAAGTTTTGGTACTGGCTCAATCTGTTTTTATAGAACTTCCTCTTTCTAAGAATGCAAACGTTATCTCTTGACAAACAGGAACTAAAACCTGGTGACACTTCCAATAATATCTGGTGACTAACAAAAATCTGCATCAAATGCAACTAGACTATTCAAATGTGATGAGGGTAAGAAGTCATATGTCAGATATGTGAATAATCAAGTGATAGCAGGTAGTTTAAGTCAACACACAGACACTATAAGGTCCCTACCTTCAGTAACATCCAGGATATGCAGGTGAATGGCGTACTCATCTCCAGCAGCAGCGTGACCATTGGCAAGAAGTGGCCCAGAGAATCCCACACCACCGCCCCAGCGTATCCTGACAGGGCGAAGAAATGGTGCGTCGCCAGCGGGAGGTCAAATGACCGAAATACCACGTTGGAGGTGTGAAGTCCTACATTCTCAAACACAAAGAAACCTGTGGCTGTGAGGACATTGAACCATGACCAGTCTTCTTGTCCCCTCACTCTGTCTCTGGTTAACAGCGAGTCCTCAGTCAGGGCCCTGAGGCCGGCTACGGTACTCTGGATGCCAAATACTGCCCGAGTGGCTGCGAGGTTCCAGAACACCTTCTCCTTAGGCAGCAGGGACTTGTACGTGCGGGACAGAGCCACAGACAGGAAGTGGGAGAGGATGAATACTGCTGTATAGAAGGCAAAGCCCAGGCCAATGAGCTGGAGGCGGTAGTCCCATGAAAAGTATTCCGCACTGGGCTGGGGAAGAGGGCTGGTCTGCTGGTCCAGATCCATGGTGTTTGAAGGTGGATATTGGACCTCAGGCTGAGGGGAGGCTCAGCTGCAGGTGGGACTGGAGGCTGGAGCTGGCAGATTCATGATACGCTACTAAAGGAAAAATAAACATCACATCATCCACTGAGCACAAATCCAAAACATTACTATCGCCATAAACAGGTGTATTGAGGTTTCATTAAGTTACATATTCGACTCTGTGAATGATCCCTGTTCTTTTCAACTTGTGTAGCATTAATGGACTTTGAGGCTTCATACTTTGCTGGGCAGGTTTGAGTCAGCTCTCAGGCCCAGTTCAAGATGATGTATTACATCATCAAGATGCAAAATTTTAACACAGATTAATACTGATGGTAAAAAAACACACCAATGAATTCTATAGTGTATAAACACAATTACACGTGAGCTACAGTAGTGATGCTGTTAATGCCACTTGCACATATAATGACATTTAAAAGAAATGATCTGATCAGTTGAGAAAATTTGCAGCTGAGTGACAATAATGGAAAAACTTACAATGAAGCCACCGTGTGAAAAAACACAAAAGTAAAGCCTTATTGAAAAATTTCATGTGACATCAGCAGAAAAAATACTTATTTTACAACCGTAGTCCCAGATAAATCATCATGATCTAAACATTACTTTGTTATTCAGTTATCAACACTGCTATGATTGAAATTTTCCTGTAAAGACAAGATAACCATCTCGACTGCTAATAAAACGCATTGTATAATAAATCAAGCCAAACCTTTACAGTCAAGTCATTCAAAACACACACGATGAGTAATAGTGAAGTTACAACCTCAACCTGCAATTAACCGTGTTGTAAAAGTTAGCATCAAAACAAACACTGCGGCAAACAGCGGGATCGGCTAACAAGCTAACAAAACACGAAGAGGTCTAAAGCGGTGGTTATTAATCACAGACCTAACATCTTGTCAAACATACCGCACAAACGTGTTTCCTCAGAACAATGTGTCCTGATGCTGAATACGCTGCACACAACAGGAAAATTCACATCATACGACTTCAGTTTGGTCATATGACCCCCAAACAGGAAGTAACGCCCACTTTAAACTTCCGGACACTCCATTGGTCAACGCCGCTCTCAGCTGTTAAAACCCCGCATCCTATTGGTTAATACCGAGATCGTTGGTTATATGCGGTCACTGTCGTTTGGCCTGGTTTCTGTCATGCGGGCAAGTGCAACATGGTTACAAATATAAACACACAAGTCAAAGAACATATTTTAATAATCAATGTCTGGCTTGGTTAGTAGACCCTACCTCATGCATGTTAATACCGGTGCTTTTAACCGACCAGTGTATGGTGTAAGGAAAATACATGGTTATGTGTTTTACATATAATAAATGTTGCAATCATCTACATATTGCAAAAATGTGATTATATACAGCTACTTTAATGCAATGAAAAAAGAAAAACAATAGATATGAAGAGGACACTTTTAAAAGCATATCTGATATTGTTGCAGAATATGTGATTGCAATGGTGAAAATATTGTGAGAGCATCATTTGATTGATACAAGTCATGCAACAAAAACAAGATCTCCAACCATTATGTGCAGGGTTACATCAGATGGTGCAACTTACTCTCAAGGTGCACTCAGGACATATAACCACAGAGCTGTTGGAGGAAACCCACAGAGAGACACATACAAAGGAGCTGGGTCAGATGGACTCCAGGCCCTTCTGGCTGAGATGTGACTGTGCTTGGTTTTTGAAGCACCATCTTAGCTGTGCAACCGCTCCACACACCATTACATAAAAGCATCTGGCCTGCAGGAGCTGCTGCACATCACTGCTCAGTCACTTTCACTTCCCAAAAACAACAATATTCAGGGTCATGTGTTAAGTGTGATAAGTATGTGATAAGTATTTTTGAGATGTTGAAGTACTACATTCATACTTCACCAAAATCTTGAACACATCCCTCACTGGTAGGTTGGTGACTTCCCCACATGTCCACATGTCAGACCTGATAAAATCTCTGGGATGAAAAGTAAAAATTCTTCAAGAAATGCCGAGCAGCTGCCTTTGATGAACTACTTTGAGATATCTCAGGTCAAAATAAGCAAGCAGTACTCAAAAATTTAAGTCAAATTAAATCTTCCTAAATCCTCTTGCTGATTGATTTTTGTTAATAAAGGAAAAAAGGTGTAGGCTACTGTGAAATCCAACTATGAGACCTTTTATTTGAACAGCCCCATGAAATTCTTTTTTTGTCCAACAGGGGGCGATCTTGCCATGGATATTTGTGTTTGAATGAGGGCGGTGAGAGGTTTAATTTGAGTTTTGTAAAGTTTTAAACCTCACGCTGAATGGCTGATTTCTGAAAACAAAAACAAAAATATATTAATTACAAGAACATACAAAAGAAGGTCTTTAATTGTAAAAGCATAAAATAGTAAGATTTTTGCAACCTACTGTTAACGGATTTATATCTTCCTAACTCTCCTGTTAGTTTTGCTGGGTGGGCACAATGGACTTTTTTATGTGCCTGGCAATGACCTTGTAGGTTAAAATGTTGCATTAATCAAAACTTTTGGGGGCTGGCAAATTTCAATGCGCAGACAGTCTCTCCTCCTGCAAATTGCACCTTTATCATTCTCATTAGTACACAGTGTTTGGTGACCTCATACAATTCCCAGCATAGCTCTGCACATCCAGAACCTGAGAAGAGGTCTAATCAGCCAGAATAATTGAAAACACCAGTGTGCAGGGTCTTTAAGACGAGGGATTTGGAAAGTTTTCATGGTCTGAAGTTAGAAAGTAAAGTCCTGATACATTATAGCGAATCAGAATATGCATGCAAACACGGCTACAACCTGCAGACATGCTAGTATTAAGCATCTACTAATGGATCAATCTTAAAACATATATTTAATGATGATAAGACACAAAAAAAAACACTGAATTTTATTATCAAAATGTGATCAACATATCTTCATCTGCAACAGTTTTGCTACTCGGGCTGTATTTTTTATACATCTTCTCTAAGAGTTCCTCTTAGACACCTTGTGAGATTGTAATCACTGAAGTGTGACTTCATCCTAATATCTTTAAAAAAATACTGTTTTTGATTTTGAGGATCTGATTTGAATATTTTTATGACAATAAGTGTTTCATAAATTCAATATTGTATTAAGTTTTAAGGACTCACAGTCCAAGGTGAGTGAACTCATGCTGTCTGTTTTTGGTGCCTGAAAAATAATCATACATTTTATGAGACACCCATTTCTTTGTTTCTTATATTAACTGATAATATATTCTATGTATGACAAAAATGTCAAATCAGCGGTGACCGTCGTGACTCACTTAACCAAGAAGAGTGAAATGTAAATGAACCATTTTCTCTGACAGATGATTCAGACCCCTCATCTTTATCTTATTAATATTTTGGTTAGCAGCTGCATACAGATATAAAGTACAAGAAATGCCAAGAAATGTCACTGACGTTTCCTCATGTGAGCTAAAATACTACCACCAGAAATACTGTTGACTCCTGTTGTTGTCATTAGGACAAGCATTGAATAATTGTATGATACAGTTTGGTGTATATAAAGTAAAAATGGATTCTCTCTATCAATTCAACACATTTTACTAACATTACTATTTTTCTGTAATTGGCACTGAATTACTAAGATGAATAAGTTTGGTTTTCCAGAGTAAACAGTCACCACACAGACAAACTTTTCCAAACTTTTTCTCCAAAAATTTAATTGCAGAATTATTTACACTGGATGACCTCAGCAATGATCAAACTACTCAAAGAGGCAAAATCTTTCAATAGCTCAGCTAGGAAAGAACAGAGGAAAATGCATATGTCGTTTGCAAACTACGGAAATAATACAAAAAATAACTCAGTGATACGGTAACTTGCACTGAAATAACACACATTGAGAAATGCATATGTGATTGACTTAAATAAATACATAACATATCCGTGGGACAGTGTCAAAAAGTTTGAACGAAAAAAATAAAATAAATAAGCCTACATTCAGAATCAGTATTTCGCATGCCATCATATCAGCTTATAAAATAACCATAACAAAGTAAAAATGACAACAAAACATGAGCAAATGCAGAAAATAGTTATGTTTCAATGAAGCATATATTATATATTTATATATCTATATATATTTCTTTACAAATAATGAATATTTGGCATTATATTCATCCTCACTATAGATATGATATACAAGAGATGAAAATAGTTTTAGCTAAACAACTACCTTTTTCATTTTATCTAGTAATTATAGAGTGGTTTCACATTCCAAGTTCAAGGAAGTGTTGTATCCGTCTGTCTCAGTGAGTCGGACGCTCTGTCCACGGCATGGTTACGAAAAAGTCCCCCCTTTGAAATATTTCACATCGTGGGTTCTAGAGTTAAAAGCAGATAAGACAGTCGTACCAGTGGAGTGAGGCCACGGATGTCGAGACGCGAGCTGAAATGATAGAAGTACGTGACAGGAAATGGGAAAAGGAAGGCGATGGCAGGAATGGTTTGGCTTCTGTGAAGTGGGTGGAGGACACGTGGCTGTGTAATGAGTTTACAGTATGCTGGATAGGTCAAAAAGATGGCACTTGGAGTTAATTGCTGCCCTCATGACTTTTAATGTGACACTGGTGCAATTTTCTGCCCTTGGGAGGTTTTGCACAAGGTTTTGGTGGGTGACTAGCTGTTAAATTACCATATTATTTTTAATGGAATAATCACCTTCGCTTTCCGACAAGAGAGGAATCTTCCGGAGTATCACATGCACACAGCGCAACCAAGGTGATCCAATGCAAAGCACCCAGTGAAATAAGTTTCAACGAGGAAGTCGCTCTGTGAGGAGGCCCTAAGAGCGTGTCCATTCCTATTTGGACAAAAACAAGTGAAAACAACTTTTCATAGCTAGAAAGTGATTTTCACTGGGAGACAAACTTGGCACAGCCATTACAGGAAAGTGGTTTTGTTCATAGTTTAAAAAATGGCTCTGAGAGTATCAAGATAATTCTTTTTCCAGAGAGGTGTGGTTCTAAAACTACAAGTGTGATTTCTGCAACTAACTGTGGCTGTAAAATTACCAAGGTCTGTGTCTCTATTGCACACATCCTTTTTAACATTGTCCCCTCCTCCGTGAATTCTGAAACTGATTCTGAGACTGTTCGCTCACGCTTTAACGTGAAACACGGTCTCATTGCGATTACGTGAATGTGTCTTGGAGGAGCGACAGATACGCTTTAAACTGAACCAAAGAGGTGGATACACTTTTCACAGCCCTGGTCAAATTTGCATAAAGGGAAAACTCCTCTGTTGTTTTCCAGCTGCCAGCCGTCAGTGAAACTGAGCTGAGACTGATAGAAATACGTGCAGTGCTGATGCTTAAGTTCTACAGTATAGGCCACTATTCAGCAATACATTTATCAACACGAGCTTTGCAGGGCCTTGGAGGCTGTTTGCTTGATCTCACCAAGGACCTGGAATCTTACATAAGCTGCTTTGCTTAGTCAAAAGGCGGGCTGAAAAATACCCAGCACAGCGCCGAGCGATCCTCACAGAACAGCCTTCCAGCTACACAACAGCACACAACAACCAGCAGTTCGGGGCTCAGCGCGGAGCTCTCGTCTCCTCTAAGCCAGCATATGTCAGGCCGAGTCTGTCTCTCTCCCGTCTGCCTGCCACTGTGGCAACAGCAGGGGAACGTCTCTGCTCTGCCAACTGCCTGGCATCGCACACCCAGACGCTTTCCAGAAACCCACTGTCGCGCTCTTAAAGGTCCCTGCCTCTGCAATGACAAAACAGTGGAGCTATGGATGGGTGTGTTTTATTAAAAAAAAAGTCTAACTCTCGGCTGAGGGCGACTGGAAGCCCGATCTGTAACTGAAGAACGGCACTGCATGTCTGAGACTTTGGTTACTTGGTGATGTCTTGGACTGGATGTACGTCTTAGCTCTCTGAATTTATTGTCTGCTACGAGAATGTATGACAAGTAAACGGTGTCTCATGTGATACAGTGTTGAATACCGGAAACAAATCCAGAGTATATCAGCCTACAATTTGAGTCATGATGTGTTAAGAGACTAAAATTTCCAAAGATGCACATGGTTAAAAAATTGGATTGTATTTTATTAAAATACAATCTGTACCAAAAAAAAGGAAATAATATGCTATGATATCTAAAATATGTTCCAACAGAGTGCTGATGACATAGGGACAATGTTGCTGCCTGTGTGTGTGTGTGTGTGTGTGATAGATGCATGTCAGGCCACAGTTGGGTTGTAATAGAGAAATCAAGCATCAGTGACCCCAGATTCACTCTCTCTTTTCTGAATATGTCAGCAATGCGCTACAAAAGCCACACATCAACAAACACACACACACACACAAACACACACACCACATGTTCAAATCAAGAGAAATGTACTCTGTGGATACTATATGATAAATCTCCCTGGTCCTACCCATAATGAACACAATCACTCAACCACATGTTTCATAAAAATAGATTTTTAAGTGACGTGTTGATCGGCTGACAGCGCATCGTGTTGCATTGATTGTTGGTCTAGTACTGTGTTTATTAAATACAAAACAGCACCATTGAGTTGGTTGATTATCCAAAGATTTTTTTTTTTTTTACCAATAGACTTCAGTCTTTAGGTTAGTGATTAGAATAGAACATTGGCAATATGAGGAGGACTGATGTTCGAGTTACTGGCACCAACGTTTGATCGTAAAGAAGAGAAAATTTTTTAGCTTTTGCTTAAGATGAGTTTGCTTTCATGAGCAAATTACTTATAACGACCTGGAAGTAAATTATACGACTCTTAATCAAGGTCCCATAACTTTGAGATTTCCACCTCACATTAAATCCAGTACCATGATTGGGTTGCACCAACTCTTTGTAAAGCCATTACTAAGATCTATCTACGAGCTAGTTTCAATTTACTAAATCGGGTTCCACCGTCAATAAAATGTCTTAGCTAATAAGCATTTAGTGATTTAAATGAGTGTAGTTGAAAATATCTTACATATGTATCCTGCACGTCATTAGCATCACGTTATGTAATTTGAGGTGTGTTATTTTCATGAAATGTAAGTTAAAATCTTTACATCATTACTAAAAGACATTTTGAACAACTGATGGATCATTTGTCGATTAACCACTTAAGTTATTAGTAAACCTTTAATTATAAGTTTGAAGTTATGAAGAGCTGGTGCAATTGGTACGTCTCAACGCTGTGATGGGAATCAAAGGCAAACGATAATATTGAGCCAACTACATCATGTTGTGACAAACTAGTCTACACACCCTAATCCTCATGTATTTCCTTTCAACAGGAGATTTGCAAACTTTGAGTTATTCGGGACTTGCTGTTTGTCTCCCCCTGGAATGCCTTTGCCCCAATTTTGTGTCATTATTTTTCGCAGCCTTTCCTGGAGGGAGCGAACGCAGCTATGACACCGCTTCAGGAGACTTTGAGCGACGCAGAGCTTTTCAAGAAACGCCAAAGATTACAAGCTATTTCTCGGATTAAAGAAGCGAGCGCGCAGATATTTTGTTTTTGTTTTTGGCAGTTGTTCTATCACTCCTCATTAACTATATGCTGAGGGCGCTACTTGAAAGGGCCTGAGAGAACTATATTAGATGGGAACACAGCAGTGCAACTTTGTGTGTGTGTGTGATCAAAACCACTGTGTGTGTGCGTGCAGATCTAGATTTGCCGAAAGCAATAAAGAGGGCAGGCGAGCAGTGGACATGGAGGAAACAAAAATACGCACGATGAATATTCTTCCCGCTCACAATTCAAAAATACAACAGTACTATTGTGAACTTGGGTATGTACATTTCCCTTGGAAATAGAGAGAATTGTAATAAGTGCATAAGTGCATTTGTCTACACATTTTGATCTAAGAAGTTACACAAACCTTCATAATTTTTTTTTTCTACTGCATTGACATAATGAAAATGTTGGCACAAGACTTGCATGTTTTCAGCTTCAAGTAAATGTCGATATTTGAAAGTTGGCAACAGGAACGTGAGATATATAGGAAAGTCGTTTGAAATGTGCATGTTAATGAGCTGACAGATGTCGTTCTTCCACCAATCCAGACCAAGAAAAAAAAGAAACGTTTGACTACATCAGATTGGGTAGAAAGCTGCATTTTTCAACACTGACCAGTCCAGAGCTTATAAGGGCTGCCTGAATAACCTTGGATGGGTGATCAGTGCCACATGCGCAGAGTTGAGGTATTTCAAGCATTGGCACTTTTCAAAAGTTTTGAACTTACAACAATTTTTGTGATACTTAGCTTTGTAATTAACATTTATCCCAGAAAAAGACCAGAGAAAGAAAAATGTGTAATCATAATATAACCTTAAATTATCGAAAAATACTGAAGGGTTACTAACTTTGACCATTTTTGAACAAGTTGAAATAAATATAATTTCTCTCATTTACTCTTTTTTTTTTTTTTTTAGCTCAAAGGCCTGGTTGCTGGTAGGTTTTTCAAAGCTGCACTTTTTAAATGGCACTTCGCAAATGCTGAAAAACTACAGACGTACCCATCCAGGACGTTGGATGAGAGAGCTCGTAGGGTCTGGGTACCACCATCATCAGCAAAAACCAAGAAACCCAACCGACCCACGTCAGACATACATTTCTGCTAACGCTTATTCTGGCAATGGGAGAAGAGGCTTGGCACATCCTACAGACCAATGGTGTTGGCGATGGGCACTGAGGATGGCTATCGAGATCAGACAACGGATGGATAAAGGAAGTAGTAGAGAGAGTAGCAGTCTAGAAAAAAGGCTAGTTTTAAAGTTGTTTGAACGTGGGAGCAGAGAGGCGTGTGTCAGCCCCGGACCCTATCTTCTCAAAGTCTAGTCTGAGCCTCGGGAATATAGATCTCGATGCTGTCTGCTCGCTCCGAGGCTGAGTTCTGCCGGAAGGAGGCCGCCCGCTTGGCAGCCATGAGCCGTCGCCGGGCCTCCTGCCGGTGCCTGTCTGGGAGGTCCAGGGATTTCTCCCTCGTAATAACACTCTTCTGTCGAACTGTCTTCTTTGGTACGGGAGCTGGTGGCTTTAGGAAGAAGAGGGAATCATTAGGAGGTGTTTGCAACTAAGAATGCAGTAATATATTAGAGCTGTCTGGGTTGAGGCTCACCTTCTTCTCCGGGCTGTCCATGGGCCTCCAGTTATTGTTCTTGATCTGCTGCAGCTGGTCGAACTTCATGGTGACGTCATCGATGGAGAGCTGCAGCAGGTCCCAGAACCCAGCCAGGTCCTGAGAGGTGGGCCGCGGCATGGCGCTGGGGTCCTACGAGGGACGCAGGCAAGAGGCGTTACGGCACAGACAACATCACTGTCTGTGATCACAGATGTATGTCATATTGCATATTCAGTACATATACATCCAAAAGAGTCATGCCCACACCATTTACTGCACTTCAGCTTAGATCCACTAGATGTCCTTATCACACTCAAAACAGGCATGCTATACCAGTTTTGGGGATTTTGGTTGAAAAAAAATGGACTTGTGTTGGAGACCAATCCTGTCTTACTTCCTTCAATTAGCTCAAAAATAATTAACTGAATTTGTCACTTCGGTCCTTATCTTCACCCGATTCCTGACATGAAAGAAACGTCAGATTGAGGCCTCATTGTCTCTGAAACTGGCCCGGAGCTGCTGCAGGTTTTAATGAGATTCTCTACTAATTCTTGATATCAATAATATAATTTGGAGGTTATTTCAAATGTAGAACTCCTTTCTGTTGGGTTTGGGCTGTTAGGTCAGTTCTATCTTCACATGTTCACTGTTTATAAGCCAAGAATTTGTGCTTACAGACTTTGGAGCACAGATATGAACAGAGATGCTTGAAGAGAAATATATGAGCCGTTTTGCTGCTATAAGACACTCACGCATAGGATCTCAATCAGTAAATGTTTAGAGTGATGAGTCAATGAAAATATATCAACTGTGACTGTGATTGTTGCCAGAATACAATCACCTACGTTACCGAGCAGCTTTATGTGCTCTCGGGGAAAGTTTATGGGTCACGTAGTCTTAATGTGAAGAAACAGCGTGAACACTTACAGCTGTGGAAAACAAGGTCTGTGATTGTTCTAAAACAAGCATTAATACCTGAACATTAAATCTCAACACTGAGCAATCTTTGCTGTAACATGACAAAACAATGCTGACTTGTGAAAATGACCTTGAACTAAATGCATGCGTATCATTAATCTTTGTTCATTACAATTCAGAGACAGGTTCTCTGAGGAGAGCCAACTTCTTCTTATTGCTGAACACATCTCTGGTGTAACTCCAGTGTGAAGGACGGCACTGTCTCCACAATGGTCTCATCATACGAGGAGCTCTTCACACATCACACTGTACAATTTATTCAGGACCATTTTATACAACATGGTGCGAATAATATCAAGGTTGTGGTTTTTAAGAAGCATTGTTGAATACGTGAATGAGGATTAGGAATCTGACTACTGAGGAAACGGTTTATTATAAAATCATTCATGTGTTGCAGATGAATGTTATGGCTTCAGTTGGCTGAGATTGCACCAACTGCATGTTGTTCTTTCATACGCGTATAACTGTAACTTATAATATTTGTAATTGTACTTGCAATTGCAATGTAGGGCTTTCCAAACTCTGAGATTTTTTATGGATCCAGTTATGGGCTTTTTTTTACTACAAATAACATGGTTGCTTTGGTTGTTTGCAACTAAATCAATCTATCCTTTGCAGAGTTTAAGTCAACCTAAAGTTTCAGATTGCTTTTTTGATTTCTCCCAGTCAGCCTCAAGCAACCTAAACTGTGTCAGATCCCAGATTCCAGACATCATGAACCTACATCAGCGACACATCTGTGGTGAGATCTGGTGACATTAAGATGAGGTGGCTGCTGCCTGGTATTCTCTCTCCTACAGTCATGGGTTACATAAGTTTGTTATCGCTTGCTTAAAAGTGGCTCTTTCTGCTTTATAGAGCGGCACTATGTCCCGCCACATATCAAAGAGATGCCTCGGTTTGACTTTAAACATTCATGATCCTATAAAAGAAAAATGTTATGGCGTCGCAAAAAGCTCAGAATGTGAATGGAAAGCAGACCAGCTCTTTCCTTAAAGGTGGATTGAGTTATTCTGGAGGAAGATAGTGGATATTTCCATCTCTCCTTCTTCACAATGCAATTACACCTTAGCACGCCAGATTTACCATCCTTCTCTTCCTCCATCTCCACTTCTCCTTCCACTTGTCCACCAGCGAGAACGCCACCTGTTGCTGATTGGCAGGGCTTGTGTGCAAAACCCGGATCTTGTTATTGGACAGCGAGTGGACCGTGAGGAGACACTCACTGTGATGCGGTTTGCTAATGTGTAATCGAATGGTGAAGAAGGAGAGATGACAATATCAACAACCTTCCTCCAGAATGACTCACCCCAACTTTCTGTCACAAACCCTCCGATCACTTTAGCCAAATTGTGCATCAGTATATTAAAGTGTGTCAGTGATACAGAGTTTACTTCATGGCTATTTTTTTTTTCCAAAATCTCATATGGCTTGACTTAAATCCTCCACATTTGCATAAGAGTCTAAGTTTTGCTTTGATATTTGTGTAGCATTATGAGATTAGTGTAATTCTCTTTTGTGCAGCAGAATAATTTAAAAGCATTTATCTAAATTGCTCCACATTTCAAATATCACAGTATCCATCATGTAAGGTAAGCCGGGAACAGAACAGACTCCTGTTATCTGTAATTACCGAGGGAGTGCCTCCGCGCTTCATCAGCTTTATTCTGACCTCTGAACTGGTGATGTTCTGCAAACTGTCTCAGAAGTCTTAAGGCTTCAAATATCCAGAGCTGGTAGATTTAAGGATGAGTCAGTGAGTTTTAAGCCGTGTCAGTGTGTGCTTTTAATCCTCCACCCAGAGAAATGCTCCTCACATGCTGTTTGTCTCTGTGTTTTTTAAGTCGAGTTTTATGAAAGTTGATCCACAGAGGTAGAGAGAAGCAGGCTGATTAGACAATTAGACGTTTATTTAAGCTTCAAATTTGTGTGCATTTATTTAAGAAATGAAACCAAACTATGAAGCGAATACTGTTCTGTATGCATTCGTCATGTGGAGAAATGCTGCAGCTTTTTGAAATGTAAAATCTGTTAAAGTGAACGTGCACAACACAGTCGTACTCGACCTGGTCTGAAAGGCTGGTTCACTGCATCTAATGCCCGTGCAACTCCCACTCTCCCTGAATGAGCAGTTTCTGCTGCACATTGCAAAAAAAACAGTATCTCTCATAACTCTGCACCAACTTCATTTGAAATATTGGGTACTTGGCTCGGATCGATAAAACGAGTTGTGAACAGCGCAAGAAAAATATGAGGCAGAAATCTCTGACCCTGTGTGTGTTCCTGCATTGAATGAGCAATAGAGTGGCCAGTGTCTGCATATTTAGGTCTGTTTAAAAGTCAGGTTTGTCTCAACCCTCTGCTCTTCCCAGGACAGAGCTGCATCATTGAAAACATCTACGCTCATGCATTGTTCATTTCAAAACCTTCAGGTCACATAGAAATGTGCTACTGATTCTCAGAGCTTTCCACAATCAATGATATTCAGGGAGCTGTGATTCAGTTTGTTAGTGCAGGCTAAAGCATTAAATGCGTGTCAGAGGTTGGAAAACAAAGGTTGTGAGGACACATGAAGAGCATGGAACTGTTTCTAATGATATCAGTTCATTTCACAGTTTTTGTTCATTGTTCATGAAGCAGCTGCACTCATATTTCTTCCCTCACTTAAAATTCAGAAGTGAAGATTTTTTTTGATTTATGCATATAGAGAAAAGTTGAATGGAGTCTCATTATTTAAATTCTGATTTGGAGCCTACAAATGGGCTACAAAACTGGATTTGACCCACATGTGACTTGAATACTAAGTTGGTCTGTGCCGCCATGAAAATAACAAATTCTGACTTTTCTGCGAAGACTGAGAAATGATTTCTACACTGCAATATGGGGAAAAATGATTAATATATTGGTTTGAATAATGGAAATGACAGCTGGTTCATTTCTCCCACCTTTATTCCTTTTAAAATTTCTTCCCACCCTTTTCTTTTTGCTCTACACTTTAGCACTCATGGATAGTCAAACTCACATTATGTAGATCTGCATTAAGACTGTTCCTAATTGTCAGTGATTGTGGGTAATTATATAGATGTGATGAATGTTTCTTCTGTTGTTATTGACATGTATAAAATATAATCTGATATTTACTGTAAGTACTAGAACCCCTGTTTTTCCACATAAGACAGTTGACATACAGTCATTTTACACATCACAGCTTGGCTCATGTTAGTTTCAAGGACAATGAAAACACACACACACACACACACACACACACACACACACACACACACACACACACAAATAGACTTCCTCTCTGTGACAGGTTTCTTACCAGGTTTTGTTGACACAGCCAATAGAATTGCTGGAATTTCTGAGACATGAGCAGCTGAGCACTTCCCACTGCACTTCGGATTTTACCTAGGACTGAAACACGCACACACACACACAGCGTATCAAGTACAACCCATACAGTACAGTGCATTTAAAAAAATCCATCTTTCAATCTGAGGCGGCCTCAGATCAGACATGCATGAAGCTTTTGAGCACAGCACTCACTTTCCTCTGACAGGTCATTCTCTTCAGCCTCTGCCTCCATCTCCTTGCACCAGCCCTCAATCCTCTTGGTCTCCGTGTGGAGCAGCTGCATGAACCAGCTCCCGTCCCTCCTCAGGGAAGGGGACGCCCTGCCCGACTCGCCCGCCGAGGCCACGCTCTCCCGCGGGGAGGGGGGCTCCAGCTGCCAGGTGGTCTCGCTGGTGGTCTCTCTGGGGCTGGGGGGTTCGGCGGGGGTACGGTAATCCTCACGGTAGCTGAAGAGCCCCTGGGTGCGTACGGTTCGCACCGCCCCGTACTGGGTGGGCGTGCTGGGCTCTGAGTGGCGCTGGAAGCCCCCACCGAACTGCAGGCCCTTGTCCTCCATGATGGGGAAGCCCTCCAACTCCATGTCGGCCTGCACAGCTGCAGTCACGCTGTTGGAGCGTTTGAACCGGCCCTGCCTGAGGTAGAAAGACACAGATGAATGTGTTTATATACACAGGCCACAATGCCCAATAAGGGCAGAGACAAAGACATGATTGTTCATAATAGCGAGAGCAAACATCAGAGATTGAGGTTTTCTAATGAGCTTAAAATCCCAGAATCATTATCTCACCCTTTCTTATTGTCCTCCACCTGGATCCCGACAGAGTGGTACTCCCGTGAGCCTTTGCTTTCAGACTCCGAGTCCGTGGCTGCTTCCACCTAATGTGAAGAAACGACACAAACCGAGAGTGCTCCTCATTATGTGAGCTACCATTCCCCAGTGCTTCTGCGTTTTATTGGTCTGGGACTGGACGGAGCACCTTAACTGTACGCGGCCTGTCAGAAAGTAAACATTGCATGATTTATGGAGGCGGCGAAGGCAACAAGACTGAAGAGGTTTCCTGTGGAGGATTTTAGGTTCCTATGGAAATTAATCTAAAAAAATGAGGGAAGACGTGCTGTTTTATTGCACACTATATAATGTCTTTAAAAAGTTCATTTTTGTTATAAACGATCATGGTTGAACAAAAATCTTCTAATATTTATAATATTTAATAGGCTTTTTAAGGTCAGGTCACATAAGTTATCATATCAATACACAGTACATGAAGCAAAAAAAAGGAAGGTATGAAGTATTTTGTTGTGCTATAATACTTAATTATGAACTGTTTCCCCCAGCAGGCAGGACTCCATTAGATTAAAGCTGCATTGATCAATATGTTTCTGTGAACAATGGGCGAAACACTCTGTGTAATGGAAGGAGCACACTTGCAATAACAAACCCACAGAGAATTATCATCTGGCTCTGCAGTCGCCCTCAGCTTTATGGAGCTTTTTTTTTAGCATCTTTCAGCTTATTGTTTTGATTTCATAGGACAAAATTTACTACTTTATCACAGTCAGTGTTTGCAGTGATGAGGCCCTGATACACCTATTCTACACTACCTGCCCAGCACCAAACATGAGACAGTTACCAACCAGCTGATTCACATAGCATGAGCATTTAGCACCCAAACAGTCAGTCAGATGAATAGTTGGTTTGAGATTGATTATCATTTCTGTTTAGTTATTCACTTTTTATTCCATAAGTAACACAAATATCTGGCAAGAAAAACACTCAATACTATTAGGTGCTCTGGATCCGTCTTTGTCCTGTATTTACAGCTGTGTGACCGCAGTTACACAGTGACAGATAGGCCAACATTAGTGGATATTAAGGGACGGGAAGGAAGAGTGATCGATGATGATCCCGTCTCCCCCTGCACGGCTGCGATCCGGATCCAGCCACCCAGGCTCAGAGACTCTTTATCGCTGCCGGTGCCGCTCTCCCCGGAGCCCCATGTTTTTACCGGCTTTATGGAAACTCCTGTCAGCGCTCACCATTTTCGCTACGCTTTTCCATCTGTCACTTATTCCTTGCTTCTCCAATTGCTCATCTCTCTCTTGTTTAATTTCTTCGCTTTCACTTCTTTCTTTGTCTGGCGTTCACAATTTCCTGCTGGCTTACTGTCACAATCTTTTTTCTTTCTTCCGCTGTCTTAAGCCTTTCTTTGTCTTTTTTTGTCATTTCAGTATTTCTTCTTTAGTGCCCGCTGAGCCCTTTTTTTTTTCTTGCTGGGACTCTACCACAAATGGTCTGCAAATCAAAAGTTTGATGGTACAGAGTGGCCCGATATAGAGAGAGACATATGGTCGCTGTGCAGTACTTTACGACCAAAACTCATGACATTCCCATCAGCCTCAGATGTACTTTGGGTTTGTGCTAATTAACAAATACAGGAAGCCTAACATGCCAAACGAGGTTGGTGAACATCATCCCTTGTTTCCAACCAAAATCACTGCAAGAGCCATCCAGAAATGTCCATACGAGGCCTTCAAAGCATCTGACACTCATAAATCTTCAGCTCACTGTAGTATCATGACAACGAGAGCGAGTCAAAGGCGCTGGTTCAAAATAAGGCGTGCCTCTGTTGTGAGGAAATGTCAACCCTACCTTTGGTGTAGAGTGGTCAGTATTAAAGCTGGGGAGTGACATTTTTGGAGAGCCATTTGGTATTCTGTCAGGCCGTTTGGGAGAAGCTGTTAGCGGGGAGGAAATGAGTGTGGAGCAGCTTGCCGAGGTGACCTCCATTACTTTGTGTTAGAAGCAGAGCAACATCCACCTCATGAAAAGGGAATGAGTTTCACGGGCGTGATGGATGAGGACGGAGGGAAGACAAAACATTCCGGGAGGCTGTGAGATTTATGTCCGACAGACTTTCCTTCCCTGGTATTCGTACACGGAGATACGCCGGCACGCACACACACACACACACACGCAAACACACACGTGTGCAATCCATCGGTAATCGCTGTCACAACGTCGGCACAGGTGTGGAAACTGTGAGCATCAGCGAAAAGTTGAACCACTGTGAAAACACACAAACACACAGCTGGTGACTTTTCCCAACCACCGACTGCATTTAAGGTTAAAAGCTTTGACTTCCTCTTCATGCAGCCTCATTATGGCTCCAATTAAAACTATTTCTGTAGATAAATCTATCTGCGCTTTAGAACACACACACATCTCAGCTTCAGGGTAGCAAAAGGTTATCAGCAATGAAGTGGTCCTTGAGGACTACGGGAAGTCGAGACAATGACACGTCAAAGGTCAAAGGTCAAAGATTTAAGAATATGTTGACGTCCCTTAGGACAGGGGTGTCAAAAAGAAAAGGGTGAATCAATACAGCGGCAGGCTAATTCAGGTTAATTCCCCTTCCAGTAGTAGGTGAAGCACACTGTTTGGTCATATAATACAATGATGACCATGCAACTGAAGCTGTCTGCAATATTGAAAAATCAATATTTGCAAAGCCCCAAGACATTATTGTCATCGTCTCGTGACAGTAATGTGTTGCAGAGAGGCACTCGACCGGAGCAATGGTAGCTATCAACAAACTGGCCGGCACCAATCTGGTCTTATAGTTATATTTATTGACTTTGAAAAAATTGTAATTATATTTTTGTTGTGTTTAAATGGAGCAGCTCTCTGGCGGAAATTCCTCCAGGAATCGACGACTGCTTACAAACTCAATTAACAAAAATCTAATTTAAATAACTCACTCCGAATTAGTACCAGAATAAATAGTTATTTTTAGAAAACTTCCTGGGGAATTTGGCCCAGTTATTTAAAGCATTTTATTTCCCAATATTGAGGGCCAAGTGCTATTTATACAATGAATACAAATTCTGGTGTTGAACTACTAAATTATACATGTATTCATTTTAACTATAGAATATAAATCCTCCTCTACCATCATGATGTCAGTGTCCTCACTGTGAACAGATGCACCAGCTCTTCTAATAATGTCAAACAGACATTCAAACTGGATGTGGGTTCATGTCCAGGGGTTGGATGTTTGTGGAGAGACCTCGATTCCAGGCAAAAGCTGTCCCAACATTTTTGTCCGTCTTGAATGTTTCTGTAAATGCAAACCTTTCCTGCACCTGCACTGATAATCAAAAGTGCTTATGGACTTTGCACACATCGCTGGAGCCAATTTGAAAGCCAGTATAATTCTCTGTCGCTCTCACTCAGACGGGCACAAACGCACACACACTCTCACAATAATAGATTGTCCCTGGTGACTCTTCTCTTAAAATCACCCTCGCTTTCACTCAACAGCTCGGACTTTCCGCTCCACACTTATCTCATCCACACTCGATTTGATCTGTATTCCCCGACTGTTGGTAATGAATGAGCTAAATCCGAGCTGCGTGCGAGCTTGATTTGCGAAGATGGCGCCCCTGATTGAGTGTCGCCCACCGTGAAGTTTGGTGAAGCATGACAATGAGATTTCTCATGTTGTAGTTCTGCTATTTAAAATTAGCACTCATCAGCGTGGTTAGGCTCCCTGATCGTCGCCGGATGACTGAGCGTGACCCCTGACAAACAGGAAACAGAAGCTGCGCAGAAGTGTTACGATCAAGTGCATGAATGAGTCAGGGGGGTGAACACTTTGGGGACAGGGTGAGCATGTGAGAGAATGCAGGATGGATTCAATTGACTGGAGGTAAATGCAGGTTTTGCTGTAACCTGGCTGCATGTGAGAGACTGAATTACTGTTTACATGAGGCAGGAAACTCAACTCTCCTCGAACATCTCCACCACTTTTGAAACAAGGCTGTATTAATGATGATGACTCTGAAAACAGACTATAGTAATACAGACTGTTGTATAATCAGCCGGGTATTTAGCTTATTTACAGCCTTATTAAAACAGATCTTTTGTATTTTCAGTTTGCATTTTAGTCGCACATTAAATTTGAATGTTGTGGATTATTTTTATGAAGATTAATTTAATTATTAAGCAGAGGGCTAAGTTTAAGTGGAGCTAATCAAACATCTTCTGAGGGCAGGCAAAACATGTGACAGCTCAATAAACAAATCAATTTTACAGCTTGGGGCCATGGTGCAAAAGCAACTGTAACCAAGAGGGGGGAGCCATTAAAATATCACTAAAACATGCAACCATGCAAATACTGTATCTAAGGTGTGAGAATATCTCCAGGCACAGTGATGCTCTCTGAAGTGTTTGATTTTAAGACATTTCACACACACACACACACACACACACAAATGCACACACACACACACACACACACACACACTTGACTAGAAATATATGATATAATAATAATATATAATAATAATATGTGTATATCTGACCAAGTTCACGTTTCTCTTAGTCCCTCACCTTCATCAAATCCCATTCCTTGTGTACATGAAGCTAGAACCATATCTCCACAGAAAGCCGACACTGACTACGGGCTGAAGCACGGTGCCCATCATTTGAATGGGTCGCTAGAACTAACGCGTTGGAGGCTACTTCTAATTGCTCCCATTCGCACATTACAGTGAAATGTGACGTGGGCGAAGGAGGGTGTAGCAGGATCAATTGACTTTGAAGGGATCATTTATTCGCTGGCCGACTCCCCGACGGCAACATCTGACAGTCAGTGACTTCAGTGTCATTTAGGTGTTAGACCGATCTCCAGCCAAAGGACTTTCTTAACACCGCCTGCAATTACCCTTTAAGGTGTGCTTGACTTATTTTTTTGCAAGGAACTTGAACAGTACCCAGCGACATTCAAACACCTCCAGAATGAGATTAATGAGGTGGTCGACTTCTTTTTTTACCTTCAAATATTTGAATGGCTTTCAAGTTCAACTTTCGCCCTGGACTGAGCAGATTGGACAATCAGCAGACAAGTGTGTGTGCGTGTGTGAATTTATAGATTTGCGTGTGAGACAGAATAAATTGAGTAAATGGCATAAAATGCTAAGTGTATGGGGGAAGATTAATGGAAGAAAGTAAATGTGGATGAGGGGGGATGATGATGAAGAGGAGCTGAGAGCTTAAATATATGAAACAAGAGAAATACAGGAAGAAGAAAATACACACAATGACGTTCCTATTTTCAAAAATACACACAGTGACTTTGATATTCTGCTTTGACAAAATACTATAAATGGCTCTGAGGTGAGCTGCCACACACTCCTCGCTCTTTGTTCTGCGGCAGACCTGCAGCCTTCAGACTGCAACTGCAGATCAACGACAGCACAACCTCAGCCAGTGTCAGAGAGTGAGGCAGACAAATCCGAGATACCATCGCCACAGAGTGTGAGTTGGAGAGGGGCGAAGAGAAAAAGAGAGAAAAAAAAAGGGAGAGAGAGCGGGAGAGAGGGAGCGTGAAGACCGTGAGATTGGAAGAGAAAGAGAAATAGATACAGTGAGTGGAGGGGGAGCGAGTGAACCGTGGAGTGAACTACCATTCACTAAAACCTGCTCCAGCATGAGTTGAATCTTAATTGATGGATTGCAGTAAGATGACTCACTCGTGCTATTTTTAGCCGCTTTAAAGAGAGCACTGTTTCTGTGTGTGAGTTGTGAGAATTTTCATCCTCGTGTGATCCTCTGCCAGACTAACCTGTATCCCTATAGAGGACCGAGGCGTCTTCAGGTACTCCTCGGCCTTGGACACCAGGATGGCCTTGTCGCAGGTGAGCACCGAGCTGTGGCTGTCTGTGGACGGGTGTCTCTTTCCGGCCATGACTCCGGCCGCCTCCATGGCTATGGTCACGGCTTTGGTGCTGTCCAGGCTGTCGGTGGAGTTGTAGAGGGCCCTGCCCGGGTTCAGCCCCAGGCCCAGGCCGTCAGGGGCCCACATCCCGCCGTGAGGGTGCCTCCCCTCGTGGTAGGCGTCCTGGGTGGACTCGGTGCTGCTCTGGGCCGTGATGGAGATGAGGGGTTTGGATGTGGTGCGGGGTGGGACCGGAGGAGGGGTCTTCTTGTAGTTGGGTGTGTAGGTGATGGCTGGAAGAGGCAGAAAAATATTTACCATTATGGAAATATATGTACTTTAAGTGCAATTACATGATCAAGCTGATGTTTTTTTTATGATTAAAGCTTACTTCACAGGCATTAAATCATTGTGACCTACAAGAATTTTCAAGATTTTTGTGTTAATTCGCGTTTGATGTCATCCTTTAGAAACTGTGTTATAAAATAACATTGACAGCATATATGTCTATGTCTCAACCCCCTCCCACCACACAGGCATGCTTGAGAGAATTAAGCTGGTGATATTTAATTAAGACCAAAAACCAACAATGCATAAATCTGTTTTCCAATTTTTTATCTTAAAAAAGCCCAAATAATCTCCTCAAACAGCTGGGCTCTCGAGCAAACTTTGTTCAAACACGACTAAACTGTTTGATAAACTGAGAATCTGTCGGAGGATGGTTTATGTGGAATCAACTCAGAAATGCCACTCAATGCAGAAGTGTGGTTTGTTGTTTTTAAAAGTATTCGGACAACAGTGAAGCCATGTGGCAGAGAGGTTTAAGCTATATCTACAGGCAATACTCGATATTAAGATCAACTTATCATTGAGTTTGGTCTTTTCATGGGATTGGCTGACATTCAAATGTAAATATCACAAGACATTTCCAACATCAATCATCATCCCTCGAACCTCTTGATTGCTGATTACTAACTTCTTAGTAGTACAGTTTATACTAAACAGTCAAACAGATAAAACTATTCTTAACACAGCATCTCATGATCAATATATATAATAATATATATATAGCCGAAGCCTCATGCATACGCCACATATCGCCACCCATTTGTTATATAACAACAAGCTGATTACAGCACCTGTTTCCCACTCTATTATAAATTATTATTATTGCTTAGTTTTATCACTTAATGACCTCATTAGCATATATTTGCTGAGCTAATACATCACGGCGATTATGATGGAATGAAATAGCATTTGTGTCACATCTTGATAAAATGGAGCTGGTCCCAAAATACATTACGTCTAACTTGTGGCAAACTTTGCGAGGTGGGTTTTATGTTTGTACTTTGCTGATGTTGCTGATGATCTAATCGATCCAAGCTCCTGGCCGAGCGACCGCTTTGTGTTCAAGAGGCGTGTTAGGCCTCTTTACCAGAGCAGAAACCTTTTTCCTCCTCTTTTGTTCGCTTTAAGTGCTCAGATAAGGGAGAGAACGATTGGAAGCTCAGACACCGTTTAAAGGTAAAAAAAAAAAAAAATCAACAGTATATACTTTTTAAATAATGAATAAGTCAAGTAGAGTAACAGAGAAAAATTAAAGCCTGTGTGACATGAGACAATTATCAGACATGGATGATGGTGGAAAAAAACCAGAGAAGCAATCACCAGTACTCATGTGTGGAGGATCGTGGTGAGGAGGTAGAGCTCAAGGAAGCCTGACAACTCTCATCTTCTTATTCTGTCCATTTCATGACAGGCAGAAGGGGGATTACTTTCTTTCAAGTGCAAATGAGAATATGGACTTAATCCACGGAGAGATGGACTGAGGAATGGGTCATGAGCGCCTGCTAGGCTTTGACATGTCTTTATTTTCAAGCGGGGCTTTGAGAGAGAAGCTCGCTCGGCGTAGTCTGCAGGCTGAAACGTCTGAAGCGCGAGCCGCGTTCGGCGTGTTCTGATCAAAGCCGAGAGCGCGCCAGGTGCCTCGAAGCAGAAGAGGCGAGGAGGAAGAACACCGAATCACGCTGCGGGTTAAGTTATGGGTTATCGTTTTCCTTGACAAAGAGGCAAACCGCGACGAACTCTTTGTTTCTGTTTCCGTCTTACAAATGCTTACATCACACGAAGCAATTAAGGAAGGGAGCAAAATGGGATCCGTTTGGAGTTCTAACGAGCTGCACCCCCACCGACGCAGGCCCTTAAAAGTTGTGATGTAGAATTAATAGCATTTCATCCTAATTACATTGTAGCCTGAGCAACAAAATTCAGAACAAACACATTGTTGTCTGCAGCAAGGAAACGATTTTCTTTCTGTTTGCAACCCTTTTTTAAATTCAGTAAGAATAATGCTTCACCTCAATCCTGCTCAAACACCTTTTGGCCTCTTTCTCATCCGTATTTTAGTTGTGTTTATAAATAGCTAGAGACAGTCTGGTCTATGAAGAGCGTTCTGCTCCGGGGGGGCTTAATGACTCATGCTGCTGTCCATTCACAAAATTAACTTCTCATGGATGAAGAGATGCATCAGTGAGGGACAAAGACGAGCGGGGAGAGAGAACGAGGGCGGAGAGGGAACATGAGGAGAGTGGATCTGTGCAGACGGGAGGAGAGGGCGAGAGAGAGAGAGAGAGAGAGAGAGGGGTTTTGTCTGTGTGTGTGTGTGTGTGTGTGTGTGTGTGATAGAGAGAAAGGATAAATCAGGGAGCGAGGAGAGATCAAGGAAGGAAAGAGATGACCCATTCAGGGGGCATGATTCAGCAGGAGGACCAAAATAGAGCCATTATTATCCAGCCAGTCGTGCAAAGGCGAGTCATAATTCTCGCTCCCATCTTGGCAGTGGCAGTATTACTCAGCATTTAGATTTCATCTGAAGTGAACTCGCTCGCTCACGCGCTCACTCACTCACTCACTCACTCACTCACTCGCTCATTCGGTTGCAGCAAAAGCTTTCTTTGCTACATACACCACTGCAACATCAACAAAATGATTCACTTCGAGATGTATTGAAATAAAGCAGAGTGTGCAAGCTAATAAATTCTAACGTCGATCATTACGGCTCACACCGTGATAAACTGTTGGCAAAGTAGTCAAATGGTCAAGCAAGACTGGATCAATGAGCAGCACAGAGGGCAACCCGGGTTCACTGTGTGTTCACTGTGGTAGGATGTGCAGTCATTTAGTCACACTGCAAATATGGGAAATTAGGAATTTGCACCACTAAAGTACAATATCAACTAATATCAACTACGACATTATCTAATCTTATAGCATTATACTGTAGTTTGTATCAGTGGTTCTTAAAATGGTGGGAACGTAATTGATTCATCAAGATTTATGAGATATCAGACAACTAAATATTGCAAGTTTTAAAGTTGCAGTTTTATTTCTTTTCATGCTTAGATCTGCTAATTAGAGGACAAATGCATCAAGGTTGATGAAGTGGAAGAAATTTACAGGTTGCATAAGTAATGCCATTCAATTTAGGCTCTTTCAAAATCAGACAAAGGATATGTGCTACAATATGATGTGTCGTTATCAGTTTAGTTCATATTGCGAAACTTCTTTGACAATAAATTAAATGATGATAATCTCTGTGTTTATTCAAAGGCTGTGTGAGACTCCTGGACACTATGGGACTGAGTAGTTTGCAGTAGTATGGTACAGTGATGAACTAACGTGGACTGGTGCAGCAGGCTGTGGTGGGGACTGTAAGGTAAGGTCAAGGGTAGCACTCATCAAACTGAATTTTAATCACCTGCCAAATTCCTCTTCAATACTATAGCAAGGGGTTGGAAAGCAGCTGTAATAGTATGATAGTCCATGTAACATCTGCTCATATATTGTAGGATGCAGTTGGCTATATCCACAAAGAGCAGTAAATCTTAGAGCCACAGCAGCACGGAGGAGCACATAGGACGGCTCTGTCACCTTTTCAACATCAGCGATTCTGGTTTCAGACAGAGATACTGATATTTCAAAGAGCATCCAGAAATTCCTGTGATTGATGAGCTCCTGGAACTGCAACAAGCAGTACAATCTCTTGCTGTTATGAGAGCTGACCGAGGAAGAGGATTCTCTGAAATGAGCAATATAATAATAATTTCTTTGGTCGGGCCTCCTTATTGGATGAGTGGGATACAGAAAATCATATCAAGAAATGAGTGCTTAAATGAGGGTCAGCTGATCACATCGCCTGTCCACTAAAAACAGTACAAATCAATTATTTTGAGTTGAGCCATTGCCCCCCTTCAGCACCCGATCTTAGTGCTCCCCCACCTGCCAAATCCCATGTTAACCCCTGGGCATGACGGATGGTTCACTATACTTCCAGTGCTCAAATGGTGCAAATTCTTACAGCAAGATGAACCAAATGTTCCCTTGCATGCAGGTGAAGTTTCAAGTAATCGTATGTAGAGCGAGCACAGTTTAAAATAGGTCAACAATAGAGATATGTTTAGATGCAGCTGAGCGTATTCAGTGTTAATACGCCATTTAATCTCTCTCACTCCTTGACACACACACACGCACACACAGACACAAGTACAAACAACTACCGCTGTGCCAGTGAGGCTGATTAACGTGAGACACAAAGGCAGTGATTCAACCACTCCATCTCTGTTAGGACCTCTCTATCTATCAGGACTGGCTTGTATGCTAACATGGGGGTGGGGTGTGGGGGGGTGGTGGAGTTGAGTGACACGTCGTTAAGAGTCTTTCTTCCCGATTGGATTTATCACTGTAAAGGAAATGCAGCAGTTTGTTTTGCAGCAGGCTTTTAAGGATATGTAAATGATGTGGAGGGAGAGGAAAATGGATGGTCAGCTCCACTATTGGCACCGTCAACGTGCTGCAGACAGAAACAATAAAGAAATGGATGTAAAAATAGCCGAACATAGATAACAAAAAAACAGCCTGGGTGAGCCGTGACTCAAAAATACTTAACCCAACCTGGATGGTTTGCAGAAGTTTAAAGACTGAACACTGTGATGAACTGAGAATAAAGTCACTGTTTGCAACAAACAACGCACCCCCGTGGCAGCAAACACAGTCATTTCAAGGCCAGTTCATCTTGATGTGTGCATCAAGGACGTTCTCTAGCTCAAACTATAACGTCTGGGATATTGTCCCGCTGTTCACGAAAGTCACACATCTTTCAGTAATGGCTGCTGCAGACAGTAATCGAGACACTCCCCTGCTGTTGCTCCTGGTGGCACTCTGAATAGCGTCCGCGTGTCACCGGTTAGACGCACGCCGCTGTGGTTTTAACCTCGCCCTTCACGGAAACAAATCGGCCTCTTGTCGACCAGACGGGTTGCTAAAATGCACAACGGAGGCTAATAATAGAAACATCTAAAGGGTGTGTGTGTGTGTGTGCTCATGTGATACTGCAGACTTTGGGATGGAGGGATGCTGGGAGGCGGGTTTCAGAGAGCGGCGCTATCATAAATATGTCAGGCAACAGCGGAAAAAGCACTTTTACCAATTGAGCTCTGTCACGACTACAGTCTGTCTCCAACAAAGGAGGACGACGGTTTATAGTCGGGTGCGGTGCAGGTAGAGCGGAACGACTGCATCTTCCAGTGAATCTGGCCGCTATGAGGTCAAGGTCTTCATGAAAAAATAACAGATAATTGTGCTGAGGATGTTAAAGGAAAATGTGCATTCATACAGACAGAATTTTAGCGTGAATGACTCATTTCTTATTCAACAAAATCAAAATGGCATCTCAGTAGTTCATTATTCATATCGTGACCTCTGATGAAGTCCACATTTGCTTTCTTTGGCTGCGAAAGTGTGACTAATTACAGATACTCACTGAGCATTATTTAAGCATGTCCTCAACAGTGGCTGATGTTTTATTAAAGTAAAAATCCCTCACGCTGAAAATGGAGCAATGGAGGATTCCCCAGGAGGCAGGTTTACCTGGGGTTAGCTGGGGAGTCCGATCAATGCTGCAGGTGGAGGGAAGGCAGAACTGGATCCCTGAAAACAAGGGAGTGGGGTGGATGTTCAGAAAAAGCAGGCATTATCTGCCCAAACAGAAAGTACAGTCTATTTACAATTACACAAGGAACAAGAGTGGATCCTGGGAGTGACTGCAGGCCGTGAGGTTCATCCTGCCTGGTCCGACGTAGGTATGAAAACATCACAACAAAGAACTGTTAAAAAATGTCTACATTAGTGAGGCACAGTTTCCCAATGCGGTTCGCTGCTACTGTTTTCATCTCTGATTGATTACTAGAATTACACATCACTGATATTTACTGTACATCAGACAGTTGCAGCGACCCCTGTTTGAAATTGGTGTAAACAGGCCAACAAGCATCACCTGACCTGTCTTCATGACCCTTGCTCCAAACATGCTACCCTCTTACAAGATCACCAAACGTAGAACAGATATTCCAAAAAGTCATTGCAAAACCCAGTTTTTATTGAAATGAGATGACTCCCATCAAGCGCTAATGTTTTTCCTTGGTTTAGCAGTGATGTGTATTAAAGTGCATTTGCAGATGGTGACATTACCAGTCTGGTATGAGGGGATGAAAATAGAGAAATTATTCAAATGAAATGTAGCTGTTATGCTTTTAGATACTAGTATGCCATCTTAATAAAGGCATTTGTGATGTATAATAGGATAAGAGTGCATTTAGTTGCCTGTTTTGATGATTTTGCAAAATGACATCTAATAAACATATTATTGAAAAACTATCCACCCTCTCAACCTCTTAATCCCTGTTGAAGAAGGGGTACAGGATGACCAAATCACATGACACAATCTTGCAAAGGGAGAGTCCTTTAGATCTTAAATCAAGTTAAGCTCTGCTGAGAACTGATGCAACAAATGGGTTTAAGTGATAATTCACTTTTTTTCCCTATATAATATATGTGGCAAGTGCTTATAGTCAAATGAAAGATTATGATCGTGAATGTGATATCTGATGTTGATTAACCTTCTAATTTGTGTTTCTACTGGGTGACCGCCCTCTTACACTCCACTTCAGCTGTATAACATTCACAGTAAATATGAAACATACAGATCAAAACAATCATGTCAACTGCAGTTCACTCCTCTTGCATTCCACTGAGGTTCCACTGAGGTTCCACCGAGGTTCCACTGAGGTTACTGGCTTACTTGCGCAGCCACACTGAATATGTAATAGTAATATTTGTGTGCTAATAAACACAAGGTCAGACAGCAGGTCTGGTTTCCTCTGCAAGATCTACCTTCAGTTAAGTAGATATTTCATAACTATTCATCAGCATCATTTCCTCTATTTCAAAGTTCACAGTAGATAAAGGACCTGTTATTATGCCGGTATCTTTCACTGCATGACTGAATCCCGAAGCAGTTTATTTAATGATTATATCTTATGAATAAACATAATGTCAGAGCAGCGCAGGTTAAATTAATCGCTACTTCTAGGTAACAATTTTGTGAATTAAAAGTTAAGCATGGAAGAGGTCCAGGGAGGAAAAGGGGTGCCGCATTTTTATGCCGGTGAAATGAGCAAAATGAATACAATAATACGGCCTAATTAACTTGCAACCCTTTGAAAACCTTTCACATTCAGTCAATTTAGCAAACTTTCATGAAGTGTTCTGCACATATTCAATCCAAAATAACACACAGAGAAATCCTTTTCTGGCAGCTCACTGATGTTCAGCTGAGAGATTCTTTTTGTTCCAGCGAACTTTATTAGAGCACAGACTTCAGTGGGCGATTCCATATAGAGCCCATTAATTGGACAGATAGCACAGATATATCTTGTGGTTTGCCTAGTTTTTTTGAGTTGTTCATTGCTGGTAACAGAAGTCTTCTGTGGTACGTAGGCTCCTTTCTATGCACTGAATATCAAAATGAAACTCTGGATAGAATCGAATACGTACAATGAGGCACTGGATATGAAATGCACAAAATATTGAGGCCGTCTGTCATGCACCATTACAACATCACTTTCCTCATTCAGTGTCAGACATTTAAAAAAATAGCCACGCGATGTACACCTCTTTTGCAGGAAGTAACACAATTCAACATGTCATTACACATATGTCTCAGTTGCATTACATTCTCAGTCTTTGATTCCTGAGCATTAAGATGATATCTTGCAGTAAAAAACACAGCATCACCTCTTGACAAGGCCTGTTATTACTATAGTCAGATTATCAGATAGATTTAATCACAATCTATTGTGTAATTTTGAAATTAATTTATCCCTATACTTATTGTTAAGCGAGATGTGTGTATGCGTGCTGTATGTTTGATAGTGTGTGTACATGTGAGTGACATGAGGCTGTGTGTACATAGATGCTATACCATAACTGTACTGGTATGTGATTATATTTGAACATGAGTGTGAATGACCTGACTTAGTTTCCAGATGAATTAACAGTATAGTATTTTGGCTCCATCTAAAATTGTGCAAACATCATTCCACAGCATCATCTCCTTTTGCTTTATAACTCCCCTCCAACAGCTCACATAGTAAACAGTATGTCCTTATAGTTATATGATAACTGGTGAGATTTACTTCACTCCAATCCAGAGTGACAATAAACAGAGAGCTCAAAATAAGTCAAGGAAAGTTTCCATCATCGCTGCAAGGATTGTCGGGACCTTGTACATGTCAGGCCATCTTGTTCATCGACTATAACAGAGCTCCAAAAGATTCTCTTGAAATAGATGTGTCATCCTCTTCTTTGATGTAATACACTGACTGAACAAGAACATTCATTACTAGTGTATCCGATGATTAAATAAGGTACACTGAAATAAGCAGTACTGTCCTGGAAGATATTTCACATCAGTTGTTCATACTGTAAATTAATGTTTTTGAAGAATGATTGTTCAGTAAACCTGTCACCACAAGGGTTCATCACATTCTTGCAGTATGGTGCAATCCTTGAAATATGTTTTTTGCTGCTACCATTGCAGTTTTTTTTTCCTGGAATATTACTGCAGGTTTGTCTTTGAAGAAGTCCTTGCATTGAATGCCAATGATCACATGACATTTAGATCTGCACGTTGCTCTACAGTGCACTGGCAGCTACAAACCATAATCTATAAATATACTTTGAGCTACATTTTGTCTGCTGAGAATGAGGTATCAGCTCACAAAGTGAGAGACACGTATGTGATTTCTGCACTGTTGTAGTCGTATCTCCCACTCCAGAGTTCCACACTGGCACTCCGGTGCATTGATTCTCGTCTCTGGCCCCTCTTTTGCCACCTGTACCACAGAAAGGCCTGCTCACTTGAGGACTTCTCTGGACTACCTGGGGTCTCTGCTTCCACTTCTTCTACAAGTTCCACATACTCCTGAGATACAGTCATACACTCCAGGACTTCTACAATCATTTCATCTGGCTCCATGTGTGGCAGATCCACTGAGGGTTCATCTTCAAGATCTGGTAATGATGGATCTGTGTCAGGCGGAAGAGGATCTGGGGCTGGACTTGTGGGACCATAGTCCATTTCTAGTGACGTATCAGGAGATACTGAACTAGGAGGGGATATTGTGACAGTGACCTGGGGGAGTGGGACTTCATGTAATTCTGAGGCTACATCCTGAGGCATGTGAGATAAGCGATACTCCATAGCTGGATCCAAACAGACAGATTCTGCTGACTGTGAAGAATCCAAGGGGCACAGCGAGGCAGGGTCAACAGCAGGCAGGGCTGAACTTGGACAATCTGATTGGTAGACGGGTGGATCTAAATCCTCTGTATTAGATGGAGAATCAACACTCAGGTCAAACGGCTCTGGTTCAGGGTCCATGAACACTGAGTCAAGATCATCTTGATCTAGAGAAGTCAGCATAACTAAGTCAAAGTGGACCAGATCAGCATGATATATAGGGGTGGTATCAAGTGGTTCAGGAAGTGGTGGCCACTCTGAGTCTTGGGACTCTTGTTCAGTGTTGAGTTGAGTTTCTTCTGAACTGGAAGCAAAGGTTGAGACGGTTGTGATTTGTTCTGGGGGAGGGTCAGATGGATAATCTGGAAGGGTGATGATGGGATCTAGATTTGTGTCACTGTCAGTTGGACTTGCGGGGGAATCTGTGTCAAGGTACTCTGACACCACTATAGATGGACATCTGATGTCAGTCTCTAAATTACATGGTGTAACAGTATCAGGATCAAGTTTGGGTGCATCACAGACTGGGACTGACTCTTGACTTATGGGCTCAGATGAAGGAACCATGGGCAAGTCTGATGGTTTTGGCTCTGATTCTGTTGGGTCTGCAGGATCTGAATCTTCAGCTTCTGAATGTGGTAATGGCACAGTAGTAAGGTCTTGAGACTCTGGATCTGGCTTGTCCATGGTGACAGGATCCGGAGACTCTGAATCTAACATGATGTCGCAATCATGCTCATCGGGTGGAGACACAGTAACGACAGGAACTGGATATGGTAGCTGTATCTTATCTCTTTCAATGAGTTCTGAGTTCAGGGATTTAATGTCGCAAGGGTGAGATGCTTCAGTATCTGAATGGGACTCATTAGCTGGTTCTTTGTTTATTAGCTGTGGAGTGATTAGAATTTCTTGTTCCACTGTCACTGAATCCAGAGGGCTCTCAAGGGCTACTTCTGAGGAAACTGGCACTGTAACATGAGTGGTCATTGGTTCATTAGTGGCCACGGCAGATGAACTAACAATTGCATGATCTGATTGCCCTGGTTCTGGTTCTGCTTTAGCTGTAGAGGGAACAGCAGTCAAGTGAAACGTGTCTGGTTCGACTACTCTAACAGAGCCTGGAAGTATTGGATCCAAAGAAAGTGGTATAGCGCTCTCTACATACATTGACTGTGGACAGGCAAGAATGCTTGGGTCCATGGAGAGCTGTTTTGGCAGATTTCGGCGGGCGCCTTTCATGTCCTCTTTCTCTTCTGGACAATTCACGGCTGCGTCTGCAGTGCTTTGCCGGACCAGGACCTTGCTTCTGGCCTGGGTCCCCACAGACACTTTTGATACTTGGGGTTTCTTCTCTCTAGCTCCCCCAGTGCCTTTATCCCCCACAGAAGCTCCAAGTCCTTCTGCCCCTAGCCCTGCCCCTGCCCCCGGCCTCGATCCTGTCCCTGTCCCTGTCCCTGTCCCTACACCCGCCCCCCCACCTAAACCTACATCAGCTCCAGCAGCCATGTTGCCACCTTGGGGAGACCACGTGTTGTAATGCTGCGTGAAAGTGTTGAAATTACTATTGAAAGCACGAAGCTCTTTACAGAGGTCCCTCCTCAGGTCAGCTAGCTCTCGACGCATGGCTGAGACCTCTTCCTTCCACTGCATGCTGATAGCTGCAGCCAAGGTAGCCGACTCTTTGATGCTGGCCTGGATGGCTTTTGGTGATGGCCGTTCTGGGCCACTAGATCTGGGGGATCTGAAGAGACTCGGAGAAACAGGCGGTCCAGACAGAGGTTTGGCTGTAGCCCCCATGTTATCTCGGTATATCCTGTCTCTTCTGATGGGGCAGCCTAGATCATCGTGAGCCAAAGGGGCCGTGTCTGCATCCTCATGTACACTCTCCTGGTCGGGTAAACAAGAGTCTTCCTGCACATAATTTCTGTCTGGAAGACAAATGTAAATATGGTTCTGTAATATGGCCACAGGTGTGAGCAGCTGGAGAGAATGTGCTTTTTATTGCCACAAAGCAGTAACATCAAATCATGCACTGAATGCCATGAGTCAAAATAAGATAATAGCAGAAATCTACAACAACTAGGTGCTATCCTTATGATTATTGCCCCAATTGACTCATCTGTATACCGCAGATGTGTAATAAGGAATTTTTATTCTAGAATTCTAATAATCTGTAATATCATTATACATCATGGTGTTGAAAACCAGTGTAACACTGGGAAAACACTCCCATTTTGACTCATTTCCTTTAATGGTTTACACTGCCTTCTCAACCTTAATTTGTAGCATGCATTCTTCACATCTTTTCAATGCACAAAGCTGAAACTGCGATCTCAGAACACATCACAGAGAATGGACAATATTTCTTATAAATGAGGTGTAAGAACAATTCTTGCATGCTCTTCTGCTTTCAGTCGAGGTAAAGAAATGTGTACTTTGTGCAATGAAAAGAGGCAAAGATGAGCAAAGCTTCCAAACCATTCCCCATCAATCAGGAAGTACAGTATGAACCCTATTGAAAATGTGAGGTCCAGTTTGACAGATTGATTCGAAGCACCAATTGCCCCATGTCCAAAATAGTGAAATCCATCACATACCAAACTCTGTATTCTAAGAATGCAAAGATATTTGAGTTTACTGAGAAAGCAGTGTAAGCAAACATTTATAGGAATGAAGAATTGACCATAAGCACTTCTCCAGATGGCCACACCTCTAACCCTCCCTATCATAGTCCAACTGTTGTTAGTTCATGAATCTACTGTGAGAAGAGGTGGAATCCACTCAGACTTTTCTTCCGGACACTTTTTCTTCTCTTCTTCCCACATTCTTCATCTGCACAAGGACGTATTATTTCCTCTGCGAATCCAGCAATCATGGGAATTGTTGAAATCACCAGCAGCTTACAAATTATAATCAAGGCTCAGTATCAGAAATAAATGCATGTGTCAGCTGAGTAGGGTTTAGACTGATTGGAACAAGTTTGCATATGTGATATATGTGGCTAACCAGTGTGACAGTTCAGTTACCGGTATATTCATTGTCAGCTTTACATTATTGATTCTCCAGGTCTGGACACGAGAGTCTGTAATGTGATCTCATTGTGTGCAAACACGAGCTTTGCAGTGAGACAAAATAGTTTGTGTGAGGTGAACAATCTGTGATATATTTAACTTAAAGTAAACAGTGCTTATAATGCATACGGCAAATTCACCATGTCTTTGCCCAGTTCGCAATAAAGCTGTGAGTACGTTCACAAGTGTCACCATGTGGCATCATTAAGAAAGTCAGATTTCCAAAAATGTAGTGGAAAAAGCAGTCATGTCCTTATTCAGATTTTTACTTCAGACAATTTCCATTTGCGGTTTTCAATAGGGTTCATAGCTTTACTCTCTGATGCATCCAATGGATGAGCAGATGAAGCACTGTATCCAAAATACAGTAGGATGAACTAGCACAGCTCACAAGTGGTCGCTACGGTAACCATATGTCCATCAAAAACAACGTAAACATACAAGAGTGATTCATGCAAAGATATGAAGCTGTTTGACAGTACAACCAGTTTGCACTAACTGTTCTATATTCATCCATGAACACACGTTAATGCCAAATGTAAGCTTTTGGTGTCGGTTTGTAAGTACACACAAAAAATACCAACATCCAGGATGTCACACACTGCATTGTGCAAATTGATGTTGATGTCCAACTGCCCTTACCTGTGGTTGACCTGATGGTGGAGGTGACGGTGGAGGCCATGGGAGGGATGCAGTCGTCGTCCTGGGAGTAGCCAGCCTGGATGGCTCGCAGGTAGCTGTGACTCCGGGTCCTGAAGCAGCCGGGCAGGTCCAAGGCCTCCATGGCCTGGGATTCCACCTCGCTGAACACCGACTCGCACACTGATTCAAACTGGCCATTTATTTCAGTTTCACTCACCTGCGAGAAACAAAAAGCCCTGAGCGTGCTTTCTCCATTTTAGGCAAGTGAGGATATTTCTTTGTTCATCAGGAGAAATAAATTGGTTGGTTGTAAAAACCTGACATTGTGTTCGATGTCAATTTCCCTTAGAATGAGAAGGCTTGCTGTTCAAATCCAATGAGTGCACATGGTTTAATAGGCAAAAGACACAGAGATCAATGTAATTGTGTTTTTATAATGTCACAAAAACGATTTTTGTATTTTTTCCAGTGTTGCCTGGAAATTGTTCTGTCATATTTCCACACTGGTAGATAGCCTGCAGGCTGGATCTTTTTGCAGCAGAAGCTCTTAATTTGTGTGAATACAACAATGTGACGTACATTATATGTAATCAAGGTCACACTGTGTCACAGAGTTTTTGCTGTAGAAGATTTGTTCCTGATGTCGGCATGGACTTCTGCTGCATTCTGTTACAGATGTGTATGATGTCTTTGACACTGACTTGTTACAAATGGTTGTTTGCTGAGTAGAAATCGTTTGATGGTTATCACTCCGCTCCTCTTTGGCAATATCAAGAATCAAAGACAAACATCTTGTTCTATTGGCATTTGGAATTAGGAGGAGTTTAGTTGAGCTTTTAAGAGTCTGAACAAATCAATATGCCTCTCTTTTAAGAGGGAGATGAATATCTCAACAAGCCCTGTTGGAGTCTTTTAATGTATCCAGATAAACAATGTGCAATGAAGTAAAATGGAGTCAGGAAAAAAAATGTGTGGGTTCTAAAAACATCACCTAAATGCTGTATGATAAAGGGGCGGCAGTGAGAGTGAAAACTATTACGAGGGACTTTAACTGAGGTTTTAAATGATGGTGAAATTATTCAATTTAATTTGGCTGGAGGCTCCCTGGGATCTCCTCGGGGTCCCTTAGCGGCCCTCAGTGTAAGACCCACATCTCTCCAGAACGAGGGAGAATTTCCTAATTGAAAGTGTGCAGACTCACCTGGCTCACTTGGCTAACACAGCTAGCCTGACTGAGGGTGCTGACGGCCCGCATGTAGCTCTGGTTCCTGGAGCGAAACTTGGGCGAGTTGTAGTTGGCAGAAGGATCCAGGGCAATGCTCGGGTGCATGTCCCTGGTGGCTTGCAAGTGGTAGCTCTGACTGAACAGAGAGAGAGAAAGAGAGAGGGAGGCGGGGAGTGGGACTAAAGCCATGGTGGTGATTTCTGAAGCAGGTCAATTAAACGTCATTTGACTAATAAACAAGTTTGACTAGTGGCTAAAGGTGTAATGTGACGACAAAAGCAATTAAGTGTTATTAAGGGCAGTGGGGGCTTCTTATGACATTGTGTCTGTCTCTTCTCTCCCCCACTACACTGATCGTCCTTAGAAAGGCAGGTTCGATTTCTGTTCTGCTGAAACATCCAATCAATGCTTGGAAATGAGGGAAATGCAAATCAGGAGCTAGTTAGTGAGCAAGCACTTCAGAGAGCACCCCAGTGTCAGGCGGGTCAATTAAATGTGCTACCCCAGCAGTGCGAGGGAGATGTTGAGAAACCCAAGTCTTGGTTTGAAATCTGCTGGAGAGACTAATAGAAAAACGCAGGAGAAGAAAGGTGCTTTAAGTAAACTAAAGAACGCTATGTGAGTCACATTAGGAATACCAAAATGAGGTTCCCTCCGCCAGATCTATTTCTAACGACAGGCGGGGATGAGTAAGCAGTTTCTGGGTTTTTTTATAGAGATAAACGCTGGTGTTTGGCAGCGAGGAAAATGCCAGTGTGATTAAAAGTCCCCCCAATCCATCTTGTCGTGCTGGAGCGGAGCCGTGTGTATTTGCAAAATAATATCAACCTTCTCAACATCCGAGAGCAGAGACATCCAGAGATCAAGTCTGAATGAGGCGGTAAAGAAATCAGAAAGGAGTGGGAAGAAGTGCTATCTCTTAATTAATGTGATTAATCTCTGAAAACATTCGAGCTACTAGTTCATTTTAGAACTGTATCAAATAGACATTTACTGCTATGCTGGTGTAATGTAAAGCAGTGGATCACATCATATCTATAATGTGTTTAACTGGGCCTTATGCTTTGTCTGAGCACATTGCCCCAGGTGACCTCTCATTGACTGGTCTTGAGTGTTTGCTCTGTGAGGCGTCCATATTGGGTATGTCAGCAGGGCAGCGAGCCAGCTGGCTCCGGCGTCTGACCACTGCAACATGGCAGCAACAGAGAGGTGAGGGGAGGGGAGGCGCTGAGCCTGTATTCACCTTAAGTCTGCAGCAAAATTGGTGATGTAGTTACGCATGTCACTGTTGATTTTATCCAGGCGGTAAGAGCTGTGGGTAGAAAAGAAAACAGAGTTACTGGGTCCCACAGGTGGGAGTTTGGATGGATGTGACGTCACTGGGCACAAGTCCGAGAGAAGTGGCTCTGCATGGCGTTCATGGTGAGCTGAATGTTTGCTTGGGAGTTTTCACCAAAGTGCTGCAAACATTAGGGCGATACCACATGACCAGCATGGCCCTCAAGCTAATGATAAAAGTGGGAGGATGTTACAATTACATTTAGTTGGCAGACACAATTGCCCGGTTAAGGCATAACTCATGAATGAAACGACGTAATGAGGAACGTGTTATGAGTTTTGTTGCACGGTAAGTGCACATACACACACACACACACGAGCACTGTCCACCAGCACTGATGAAAAATTATAACAAAGCACTTGACGAAAAAAATGCTGCACACAAATACAATTACACTACATCATAAAACACACATTCTTTCCCTGCGTAGCTAATTAGATTTGGTTAATTGAACCAAATGAGAATTAAAAAAAAAACCCCACCTAACATCCATCCCTGAGCAATGAAACTTAGTGGAGCTTTTTAGCTGACAAGATCAGATATAAGTGCACCGGGCTGAGGCACTGCTGAGGCATACTTCATCCCTCCCTGCCTGTAGAGATGTCTATTATCGTCAGTTGAGTGACGGGAGGCTGTTTTGAGAATGCGTTGGCCCCTTAATCAAATCATGCCAGAGCAAATTTCCTCTAATGTCTCTGATTGGTGCTAATGCACTTCCATTGTTGGACAATAGAAAGGCAAGGGAAGATGGGAATCTCACACTTCCTGCCTTTCACGCAGCAGCGAAAAGTACTCTTTCTGCGACTGAAAGAAAAAAAAAAAAGTCCAGTCTTGACAATAGCTGTTGCCGTGCCAATTTCTGGGAAGAAAGGTTCAAAGTAAGACATTTGATTGAACAGTATATAGAACAGGAGCAAGGACAAATGACAAGTCTGGAGCATGAAAAGGGACTGCTGCGGGAGAGAAGACTTTGCAAGAAGGGTTAATACACAGTATGTACTAAAAAGAACACAAACTTAGAGAGCAAGGGGATGAGGCCACACTGAGACTGAGGAGGAATGTGTCTGCAAGTTCAGAATGTGGAAATCAGCAGATATGTTTCCTTTTCTGACACAGAGTGCACTGCAAAGCCCTATGGAGAGTAATTACATCTTCCCAATGGCTCCAACGGGGATGGAGGATAAAAAGAGGAGTGGATCTCATCTTGGTAAGAAAAACCCTGAGGGAAGGAATAAATGAAAAGTCAGTGTGTTTAATACACCTCAAATTCAGTGTATCCATAACATACACTCTCTGTCTTGTTCGATCCTGATTCCAAAAAAGTTGGGACACTGCGTAAAATGTAAATAAAGTCAGAATGCAATCACTTGCAAACACTGTTTTACAAGATGTTTCTGAGTCCATGTAGTAATCTCCTTTCTACAATCATGTGTTTGACAAAGTGTTGAACCTCTCTCCATCCTTGCTTGTGAACGACTGAGTCTTTCCAGGATGAACCTTTCATACCCAGTCATGACACTATCACCTGTTACCAATGAACCTGTTTACCTGTGGAATGATCCAAACAGGTGTTTTTGGATCAGTCCACAACTTTCACAGTCTTTTGTTGCTTCTGTCCCAACTTGTTTGAAACATGTTGCTGCCATCAAATTCAGACTAATCACATATTTACAAAAAATAATGACAGGTCAGACACTAAATATATCATCTTTGTACTGTTATGTTTTACACAGTGGCCCAGCTTTTTTGGAATCTGGCTTGTAAAACACACCCAACTCTTTCTATATTGTAGGTTCAAGCCCAAAGATCAAGAGTCATATAAAGCACTTGATATCTTTTTAAATGGGTAGCAGGAGACAAAAATGACCAATCTTTGCCACAGAGTTATATTCACAGTGTGTTGAGAATAAGCCCTGCCTAGAGAAAAGCACGCTAACTATGCATGACACGTCCCACACAGTCGCAAATCAATGGATTGGAATTCTGCTTTGACCTTGAGATCTGAGGGAAAAAATTGCTTATATCCAATGCTATGTGAATGAGTAATTACATTACGTCAAATCAGGAATTATTGAATTCTTTGCCAGTCTTAACTTTGATTAATTATAGTGCTTCAAAAAGCTAATCATGGATTGGAGGGGGGGCAAACAAATGTGAGTTTTTTATAAACTGCCAAAAATGGATGGGATTGATTGGCTTGTGGTATTTATAGACACCAGTCATTTAAAGAGAAGTGAAGTTGCTTTGAGATGGAGGTTAATTATTGATATTTTTCAATGCACATGTGTCAATTCAAGCTGCTATCAGATGTGACATATCATTACTGACTGACTCACTGATTCATTATGCTAATGGGTATAGTAAAATTTGCCACATGTCATTCAGTTCCCATCATCATTAATACATTGTTTAAACATCTTTGGCAGGTCCTTACTATGGCAAAAAAAAAGAAAAAAAAGCTGATTCATATTCAATCTATCATAACTGTCGGCTCTGCAGCACGCGGGACGCACAGGACCCGAGGGGGCAGCTGTAATGAAGGGGTGTTTGGAGGGTGTAAATGATTATTAATTAAAACAATCATTGACATCTAACTCTCCCTCTCGCATGCAGGCTGTTCCACCTCAGCGGAGCCGCGACGCAGTGATGCATTCTTCATTGGCGAGACGAACAAAGAGGCGATCCTGTCAACCACGAGAGCGACACGGAGCTTGAAAGAGGGAAAGATGGAGGGAGGTGACAACAACCTGACAGCCTGTTCTCACTTTAACATGATTTGCTTCAGGGAGCGGCTGCTGTCAAATTTGTGTTCGGCCCATCTGAATGCCCCCGCGGGACATCAAATTGCTACAAGAGCAGAGGAAATCCAACCTACGACCATGTCTGTCTTGAATCCAATCTAATTCCATCCCAACAAGCCCAATGAACCATAATAGCATGAGAGCTCTCGTGTCAGGTGGCACTCGGCGTCCGTGGCGCCTCTCATGTGGGGACTTAAAACAGTAACAGATACGGATCACAGCGCCGCTATGCCAAGAATACGAAAAATGAAAACAGGCTCACTTCTGAACAAACGATGAGAGACGCATTCAAAATGGCATGGGACAGGACTTTTATGTAAACTGTGTCCAAGTCAAATCCTCTTCAGCCAGATAAAAAGTCAAGAACATCTTTGTCCAAAAGGGGGATTTGAAATGTTGGACTGTGAAACAATTGTTGTCAACAACACTGAGTATTTCTCCTTGGTCTCACCATCGTTTGGTTTCCTGCCCCTTTGTATGAAATGATCACAGAGCAGGCTGCTTTGCAAACACGAGCGTGCTGTGTACCCTGTCGAGTGAGCTGATTTATGGGAACTGAAGTTCACAGTTTTCACAGTCACCTCTTGCTGCACTTTGAAGCTGCCCGAGTTTTCAGCTAAACTGTAGCACGACCGATTCTGTGGTTTTGAAGATAAAACAAAAAACATACAAATATTAATTCACTTCTCCACTTCGATCTGGATTATTAGAAAACTGCATATTTACACATGCATAGTACAGTATAGTACATGCATGGACACTGGCTGGACTTAGATCTTTGCTATCTGTTCATATATATTTCTGTACTTATCTGTATCCTGTTCCTCTCAACCTCACTGCTCTACTTGTTATGCTGCTGTAATGCACTATTTCCCTCCCGGGATCAATAAAATGTGATCTTATCTTATCTCTTAAATGAGCTTTTTTTTTTAACCCTCCTATTATCCTCAAATATTACTAACACATTTTACCCTTGGGGTCAATGTGACCCCAGGGATATTTGCCTTCAGAAAATGATTTACAGAAAATTGTTGACCAAGTTTTTGTGTCAGGCACTTTGTTTTTTAGTTGAATACATAAATAACCTCTTCATAATGAAACCTTGATCTGTCCTCTAGCGCCACCATCAGGCCAAACTTTTTAATTAGAATTAATTTATCTTGAAAAGTTCTCATCCAAATGACCTCTAGAATATGAACCCTATTGGTTTTGGTGATGATATGACATTTCCTGCAGCACCACCTGAGGTCAAACTTTCAGTTTTAGAGTTAGTGTATCTTGGAAATCTTTCATCCAAATCTTTTCTAACTTGGGGTGCACATTCATGACTCTCACAGAATGAACCATATTGATTTATGTTGGTGACCCCCCCCCCCCCCATAAAACTAATTTAGTTAGGACGTTTACATGTTTGAAAATTCACCCATTTGTGAAACAGAAAATCATAATGAGAACATCAGATAGTCAGAACATGGAACAGTTCTTTATGCCCACAGTCAAGCTTCTAGTTTACACAGGATGTGCAGAGTGTGTGTGCATGCTCGTTGTAGACATAATTCTCGCAGAGCAAACAGGTCTTGTTGGTCTTAGAATCATTTGGGGTGGGACAAACCCGACACCTGCCACGTTTCTTGCCTGCGGTCTGTACCATTGGAGGAGTTGGGGTGTTTGTCTCTGTCTGTATGACCTTCTCAACAGCTGCAGCAGCTGTTGATGCTCTTGGAAGGCACGTCTTCTCTCAATCTGAGGTTTCACTAGTGCGTTATCAAGCTGCTCCAGGAAAATCCTCCTTCGGCTCAGTTTTCCCCTGCTCCAGTCCAACAGTTGAGTTACAGTTCAGAAATAACCTTGTCAGTGGTCATCATGTCATGGAGACACTGTTTCTAAACCTCACACATATCTTTTGCTGTTCATTGGCCAACACATACACCAATACCAATATATATCTGCTGTTGGCCATATATATTGACCTGGCTGATTTATTGGTCTTACTCTGCACCAAACCAGTCTCACATTGTTTTGATCAGCAAGAATGTTATCTTTGTAAGGATGCACAAGATACAGAACAAAAAAACAGAGGTATCTCCATTTAGATCCAAGAGTAAAGGAAGTATCAGGACTCCTCAGTAATGACACGCTGAATATCACCAATGCTGCTGCTGCAGTCAATGGACTCGGCCACATAGCCCGATCCATGCTGGTCAATATCTTCCTTTCAGCAGAACCCAGCAGACTCTGGGCCTGAGCACTGAGAGAGCCATTATTCAGAGGGGCCTTTGAGTACAATAACTGCAAGTGATAGCCCTTCCTGCTGTTGCATCCTCATAAATCATTCACTGTTTACAGCTATTCAAAACGGATAGTCGGGGGAAGCTTTGCAAGATGTGAAAAAAGGAGCATTCCTCACTGTAGCTGCCTCATACATTACTCCATGCTGTAAAAGAGCTGTTAGAGAGGCCAAACGATGGCGTCTCCTGTGACAGATATCATTATGTTCCTGCCTGATCACGGTCGATAACATTCGATTTGTCATTATACATCCCCCGGGATAAATATCTGCCTTATTATGCAAGCAGGCACGGGTAGGACTTGTGGCCCATGACTGTAAAAGCTGAACGTCCTTCCTCCTGCTCCTGTCATCCCGCAGAGAGATGTCACAAACACCGGCAGAAATGCTTATCAATTCTGTGTGTACGCACGCGCGTGTTTTCATCGAGGTCGGCTCGAACGGCGGCGTATTAGAGGATTCTGTGGGTGACTGTCTGCCGCCGTTTCCGAGCTTCTGGAGGGGGGGAGCGAAATCTGTTCTGTACGAGAGAGTAGCAATTTAAAATCCTCTGCTGAATGTCAATGAGTGTGGGGTAAGCAGAGGGAAGAGAGAGAGGAGGGTACGACAATAAGAGCGAGGGAAGCGTCACCGTTACTCAGTATGTGTATCAGTGTCTCTCGCTGTGATCGTCTGACATCACATACTGCAGCTATGTGTCTGTCACAGGCCGCGCTCCACGCTGAGGTCAGACGCGAGGCCTCCTTTGCATAATATCTACGATTTGTGACAGATTATTTGCCTTCGGGCTGGTGCAGAGCAGAAGCAGAACAGACACACGGGGTGATTTATGCAGAAGTTGCAGCAGGCCAGCGAGTCCAGCAAACCTCCCTGAGTAAAACACTGTGTTACTCATATTGTGCTCCAACGGACAGAGCAAACGGCATCCCAAGCCTCAGCTGTTTGAACGCTGTAACTGACCGAGTAACTGATTCAAGTCATTCGTTTGAAAGAGGAAAGTGTTCGAGACAGCAAATACGCAGTTGATTCAGGTTAGCTGTGATCCCTGGTCTGGACTGTAATCCAGACACGCAAGGACACATGAGCCAGCGATCGATAAATCCTGCCCCTGCAGCACCTGGATTTCTCTCCTTTGCTGTAATTCTTTTTTAATTCCAGGGATTTCTTCCCTTCGCCCTCTCTCCCTCTATCAGTCGACCACATATTTACTTAACATTCAGTCTTAGTTAATTAAGAAATAATTCAATATTTGACGTTGAAGGAATAATGCCTCTGAAAGGTTTCAGGCTCTTTCAGTTGTCCAAGCGTGTAATGTCAGGATGTGTGATGTATTCATTGACACAACTCCAAGTCATTTCACATTTACACAACTGCACAACCTGGATGCTTTCAATATGAAAAGACAAGGGTTGTCGAAGTCCTGTTGTCTTTCACCACTGTCACTTGTGCTCACTGGCTCACTGATATTTCACCAGACACTGCCCCTCACACATAATGACACCGGGTTTTTCTGGCAGTAGCAGACTATTTTCTTCCATTACCAAAGTGTCAGAGTGCATGAGGCACGCTTTAGGTGACGGGCGAGAAAACAGGTGATTTAATTGGTCATAAATGAAGCGAAGCCCCGCGACAAATTTCTGAAAGCATGTTCCCGCAGTGGCCGAGAGAGAGAGAGAGAGAGAGAGAGAGCTGCAATTTACAGTGAGAAAACAACTTTAATCTTCTTCAATTTGACAACTCGTGCACAGCATTCACAAATACACAGAAGCGCTGGGTGATGAAAGCAGCGCTACATTGGAGTGTTATTTAGCTAATAACATGGAATCTGAGGTTATCGCTTTATCAACACAATACTTGGCCTTCTGTAGCACGAACCTCGGGATATTTCTGCTCTAATAAGGCAAATGCGATTATCGTGCAGGTTATCTGTCGTAAACACTACATCTCCTACAAAATAATTAGAATTAGAATAAGAGCTTTTTCCACTCTGCAAGGTCCTGCAAGGTGCATCACTATGTGCAGAGTAGAGCAGCAGCATGAAGCCAGAAATCCACAACATAAATGGATAACACACAGAGCAGGCTAATAACTTCATGAGTCACAAACCGCTGCAACGTTCAGCCTTTCTAGTGGAAACACTTCTACTGTTGTTTTGTGTCTATACATTCGTGTTGTGTGTATTATATGATGTACACGTGCTGTCAAATTGATGAAGACACTTTCTTAATTTGCACATGTTTTCTTAAGTTGCACTGCAGTCAGATCTATGTTCATCTCAAACCAATCTTGACTTCAAACTGCATCGCAGTCGCTCACAGTCTGGCCACACAATTACCAGGAATCAGCTGTCTCTAACCTTGCTGAGGTTTTCGGCACACACCTTTGATTAACACAAATAGAGCCTCCGAGGGTCGTTCAAGCGCGGCGCAAGTTACATCTAAAGTTTTCTCAAAAAGCAGTGGAAAATAAAAGGAAAGACTGCATCTGAAAAAACAGAGAACGCACAGTACAACCAGGTCTTTAAAACGCTGCTGCAGGCCTTTGATGAGGACTGCCACAACCAAACCTTGACTGGTAAATGCACTCAGTGTGTGCGGCTCGCAAAGTAAAGCGAAGGCAAGATAAATTGTGTTGTGTTCCGAAAGAGCAGGTCTGGTATTTTTTTTTTTGTCACATTATTAAAATAGACTGGTGAATTTCGCCCGTAATTACTGTATTCACATTCTGCGGCGAACAAAGAGAAACGGGTCCCTTTGAAGGGGCGAACAACGGCGAATTTGCTTTCTCGTAATGCCACCTTTTAAAAAAATTGACTCTGGAAAAGATGAATCTGCCAAGCACAATGTGATATTTTGCCGTTTGAAGCGCTATAACAATACGATCTGAAACCACAACGGGGAGTAAAATAAGACGATAAGTAACATTTGAATAGTTTCACTTATGAATTCATAATTGAAAAATGAAAGTAAAAACAGTTGGAAATAATAGAAAAAGTAGGCTTTTTTAAAAACAACCTTACTGAGTAACAACAAATGACAGGTAATGGCAACATCTTTCGTGGTTGTAGTGGGTGTCTGGCCGGTACCATGCTTCATGCTGAAAACGAAATAAAGATGGAGATTGATGTGAGGTGCAACAGAAGGTGAGGCAAATACAGAGCAGAAAGATAAAACAGGCACTCATCAGGACAAACACAATAAAGCTGCAGCATAGAGAAGGGAATTCATGTCTGACCTATAACGGCTTTGGAGTGACCCCTGCAGTGTATCATCGCTGTATCACACTCTATTATAATTGGCTTTGCACATACAGATATTAAGAAAGGTAGATCATCTTGATATTTATGTTAATGATGACACAACCCCAGTAAATATCTTGGGGGAGGACCTTTTAGTCAATTGCCTCTCAGTTATAACAATATTACAGATGGCTACTCTTGATTTTATTACTCTTTTTGGTGCAAGGACTCTATAATCTAATTTCATCCTAATCTAAGGGATTTATTAATCATAATAACTCTGCTTCTATCTCTCCATAACATAATTTCTCGTGTTTATTTTCCTGTGACATTGTCTTCGGCTTGTCTCATCGTGTAATCCTCTTACGAGCGTTTTCCTCCGCCGAGCGGAGTTACCAAAACAAAAGCCCTCCGTTTCCCTCACCATTTAATGGGACGCATCCCAGAAGAGCGCAGACACTTTCTTACAGTTGAGGACACTGATATGAACGCCCGTAAAGGGATTCTAATGAGCGCAGGGTTCGGCTATCAAGGGCTCGACACTGATGTAGTGGTGGGGCGCTACCACAAGAAAACTGCTGGAGGGAATGGATTAAAGCAAATAAATAACAAGTATGATGATGCTCAAAATATAAATAGATACTAAGCTGAGAAAAGCTGTACTCTTATAAAGCAATATCAAAAAGGAACATAGAAAGAAGCATGTGTCCAAAATAATACAAAAAATATTGGTTGTTGTGATACACCAAATCACGTTGTTGTCAGGATTTCCAGGATTACTTTATTTTAATATGTGATATTTCTAGAACTTTTCTGGATTGATTTATGTAGAACTTTTTGTCTTTGGCGCCCCCCAGTGGTAGTATCAAAAATCTCACTATCCCTGTGGGATCCCACCTGGAGACACTGAGATCAATTGGCTTAAACCAAGCGGCAACCTCCGGCACTGAAAAATGAAGCCAATGCGGAAGTGCAAAAAAGCTGCAGTTCCTCGAATAACTGCTAGAGCAGGCTGCAGAAGTGAGTCAATTACATCTGAGCCGATCTGAGCCCCATGTTAAAATGTCCGACTTTACGACAGAAAAAAAACTTATTTACAGCCTGGTTCAAAACATGGCTCTAGTCTCATAAGCTGTTTTTCTACTCCATGACAACTCTGGGGGGGGCAATTTTTTTATAAGGCGTTCGTTTAAAATATACAGCATACATCATTATGCACAGTTCATAGCTGTCAATCTAAGTGGCGCCACTTTGATTGACAGCTATGAACTCGCGGTCTAAAGGGCGTCACCCCGGCTAATTCTAGTCACTGAGTTTCGGAAAGAGATCGTCGTGGGGTTAGCCGGCTAGCAACGCTATTTAGCATTTAACCTAGCTGGTTAGCCGTAGCGAGTTTGATTATTTCGAATAAAGCGGCTTTTTTCAGCAGCTTTTTTTCAGCCAATAGCGTTCATTCGACCCGCCTCAGCTCCGCCCTCGCTCCACCTCTTTGTCCATATTTGGAGTAACCGGAGGTAGGCTACCAAGATGGCTACGCACTACGATTTGCTTCATTTCTGCTCTTCAGAAACCTATGGGTGACGTCACGGACACTATGTCCATATTTTATACAGTCTATGGCTTAAACCAGTACACAGAGTGAAATTTTGACTGGGATTCTTTAAGAAGAAAACTGACAGATGATATACTCAAATAAACATCCTGCACTTGGTTAAGATTTCAAGACACAAAATGGGACAGAATTGTTTAGATGGTTTGTTTTGCATCATCTACACTAGTGGTGAAGTGAATGAAATCTTTAAACTGCGTGTGCTGTACCTCTGGGAGTCCAGCAGGTCCCTGGGTCTGACGATGGCCTTGACCAGGGCGTCGGGCCGCACCGACTTCTGAGGCGACGTCTTGGGGCTGGAGTCCGACTCCCCGCTCTCCTCGTCCCCCATGGCTTTGACGTAGCTGCTGCTCCGCATCCGACGGCAAGGGATCTCGTCATCCTTTCCATCGCCGGGGTAACCCCCCCAGTCATCCTGGGGCACCTGGGTAGCATGAGGAGTGTAAATGGTCTGAATAGATTTTGGCCACTTTGGGGGCAGCACAAGAAACAGTCAAACTGCCATATTATCAATTTATAAAGTCATGGCAGACATGAAGGCAAACAGCTGTTTACACATCCAGCACACATTTGTTCCGAGTTGTTTTTCTGGCTGCAAATGCAAATCAAATATTCACTCTCCATTTAGCTGTTAGCTGATTTGGTCTCAACCAATTCATGAGAGAAATATCCCAGTCTTTAGCTGCTGAATTCTCCACTTTGCTCACCAGCTAGTCACCAACTCTGTTTACCTGCCATTTGGTGCTGATCAGGTAGAGTAACCCCCCCCCCCCACCCCCACCTCAAAAACAGCTGCCTGCTGTTATGAGAAGATGCTCTGAAAGTGGTGAAAAAACAGTAGAGTTGCACATGCACACCATAACAACGAGCCAAAAGATGCTTTAAAGCTCATTAGAGGTGAGCAAAGTCGAATGATAAGTCTCGCAACAAGTGACATCTTTCACATTGTGCTTTTCCATTCATTGTTCCGATGAGCATTTTTGGAAAATTAGTCCCAGAGGGATTTTTCTTTGGATATCGCTAATGACTCCTTTGCAAGATTTGATGTGTTTCCTGTATCTTCCTACTAACATTACTGTGGGCACAAGGTCACAACTATTCAATCTTGAAAATGACATAAAAGGACTGAGATATTTCTTAACTCCCGGGGGGCCACACAAATATAAATGAAGCCATGTCAACGCATTAAAACCCATAAAAAGCAGTGTTAGAACATTTTCCAGCGATGAAGCAAAGCGCCATTTGATAGACACTTGAATTGAACCCCCTACCTCTGGCGCAGCGGTTGCATCCATTGAGTTACATGAGACCATTTATGTAATGAGTCAACACACATTAAAACCGTCTCACAAGCTTCCACAGCTGCTCGGTGTTTTAGCTTTTCTCTAGTTTGGCCAGGTTACAAACTGCTGAAAACCTTGACGGAAACGCTGCTATAAATTTGGCTCGCCTGTTAATCGTAATTACTGGCAAAAGAGAAGCTCGGAAATGGAAGAGGAGAGGAGCTGTCTTCGCTCACCCTGCGTGCAGCTATCACACGTGCGAAGCCGCCATCCCGAACGAGTCGGGCAGTTTACGTGTAGCAATTTTCTCCCACTCGTTAAACCAGGTAATTGAGTATCCAGACGTCAGCATCGCCATTATCCCATTCAGAGCGAGCAAAGGGTGTCGCACTCGCCTGCCTGTCGCTGTGAATATTTCACAGTGAACAAGTGGCATCGCGGCCGTCTTCAATGTTGAGTGAGGAGGAAGACAAACGGCAGCTGAATACAGGTGCTCTGGCAGCACTAAGTCCAATTTAATGCACTTTGACATCAGTCTTGTGCTTTCTTTGCTCAGACAGGCAGTTTCCTTTTTGGGATCCAGTTCAAGTGGAAATGTTCTACCGGATCGTTTGTGAGGACAGGTCATATGGAGCAGAATTATTTCTCTGATTGTCTTGGCGTGAAAAGACAAATGTGACTCCATTATGGTACATGCCATTATACAACATGTAGAAATGTTATTATATGATCCTAATGGGTTTCCCTATCGGAGACGGTGGTGCAGCTTATTAAAATCAGCCGGGCTAACTTCACCCACTCATGTAATGAAGTGATGATGATTGTTCACAAGCTCATTACACACAATACCACCCTTTCTATTTCTCTCTCTGACTCACACGCTCCCTCGTTTTCTTGCTTTAGTTAAACAGTACAACAGTGTTCAATTACTGTGACAACAATGGCGGCGGCAGCTGAGTCAGGGTCTTCGCCTCCACGGCAAACAAACACACACACACACACACACACACACACACACACACACACACACACACACACACACAGAGGTTTGTTTTGCTATTCTTGTGAGGACGTTCCATTGACATAATGCATTCCCTAGCCCCTAACCCTAACCATCACAACTGAACGTCTATCCCTAACCTTTACCCAAACCATAAACTTTTTGTAATTGCAACCTTAACCCTAAAACCAAGGCATCCTAGCATAATCCTTGAAAGGACCAGGCAAAATGTCCTCAAAAGAAAGGTTGTTTGTCAAGCGTTGGTCCTCACAACTATAGCAAAACATGCACACACAAACAGACACACACACACACACACACACACACAGACCCTCTACAAGCTCAAACCTCTCTTGCTTCCCTTCCCCTCTTTTCTATTTCCCTTTTTCAGATTTACCCCGTCGCACTCTGCTGACTGTGTGCAATGGTCAAGACGCTTTAGCTGGACACGCATTTCCATGGTCAATGATCTGCACTCATAAAATATGACACTGTCAGTAATCATTAAATTCTATGTGGAGGCTGAAGGCTTCTCTGATGCTGTGTCCATCCGTCACTTTAACATCCTGGCAGGCGGATCAACCTCGGCGCTGTGCCAATCCACCCAGCTCCGGATTTCATTAAGTTAAATCTGACTTGGGTCCATATTTCTTTGACTTTACAGTAACGCTGGACCAGAGCTGCACTCAAGAAGAGCTTTGAAATATCCTCCCAACTTTTCTTAATGATTAAATAAATGTGTCATTATACTGATAATACAGACTGTGTGTTGTTTGAAACTTTCCTCCAATGCCAATCAGTGACTAACTCGCTGCTCACAGGTTCACAATAAACTGGGTGGCAGCTGACTGGCTGTGGCAAATGTCAGCGGGAGATAGGCTGCATCCAAATGTCACTAATGCGTCAGACACATGACTCTAATCATTTTCTGTTGCAAATGTCATCCATTGGAAAATAACAATTGAAACACAATTATTATTCAAACAGAAATAAAAACAGAAATGATCCCTTCCAACAATGTGCTGCTGAAAAGTAACCAGCTTTATACATGAGAAAGCAGGAAAAGTAGCTGGAACTGTCCAGAGAAAATGTTTTTGCAAACTATGCAGACATGTTGCCTTTATGAGACATAAAAATTCAATAAGAGCGCTGAAGGTATCCGCTTAACAAAACGACTTCCCCTTGACACTAATTCTACTAACCTCTGGCATCAATGAACGCCCACCCACGATTACTATTCTAACAAGAGTCACATCACATCAGAACGGCTTGAATAATTGATCAATGGCTTTATTACAACCCACTCGTCGTTAATGACGGAGCATGCTAGGTCAGAGCAGCCTTTGACTCTTATGTTATGGCGTTATAGCGTGATTGATGGGGATTACATCGTGTCCTCTAGGTCTGTAAAGCTCAGCGGTGAATTTCACTGCAAGGCTGCGGTGTTATGCACGTCGTGAAAAAAGGTAACGGCAAATTAAAGATGCTTCTCAACAGCAAGAGTGACACACAGAAATGCACTGAAAAAAAGGACACTGAATGAATGAATTTAGAAAGCTTACCATGATGCCCTCTATCCTAAAACATGCAAATACACACACCCAGGCTGGAACGCACACTCAACACACACACACACACACACACACACACACACACACACTGATAAAAGTCATTCATCTCTCCTCCAAAGACAGGCATGCACCAGCTACCAAATGGAGTCGATGGGTTAATTAAGTCTTGGAGGGGTTTGATATTTTTAGACGTCTAATTAATGAACGGAACGCCAGAGGACAGGCGCAAGCTGTGGTGAGATTTGTTTAATTTGGATTCGCTGATAAACTGCATAGATTGTAGGGTGTCTCCCTGTGGAGATAAAGAAACGGGCTGGGCGGCGGCGCGCTCGTATCGACTGCCGTGAAAACACATGTGGCGTCCCGGCGCGGTCCGTGGAGCTGAAAGGTGGATGCTGTCCACGTGGACGCTCACCTTGACCTAAAGGTCCCGCAGAGAGGAAGACATGGGATTCAGAGGTGGACACGCTGCCATGTGCAATCATTCAGGGAGGTTTTGATGATCCTGTTGTCCTTAAATAAATGTGTTCCGCTCAACAGTGCGAAGCCCTTTGCAAATATGAGCCGAGGTTTGTGTGAAAATTCGCAGCTCAAGTGTGAAGAATCGGCTCACATGCATCTCAGAGCAGGACTGTGCAGACATTGGCAGATTAGCTGTGTGTGTATACCTTTACTTTCAATGCTTTGATCTTTGGCTCTGTAGGAGACCCTGGGGAATGTGCTGTGTGTGTGTGTGTGTGTGTGTGTGTGTGTGTGTGTGTGTGTGTGTGTGTGTGTGTGCGCTACTCAGGCTTCAGCCAATGCTCCTGCAGTGCAGCAGTGCATTTCATTGATTAACTCTGCGGCTCTATCTATACACAGCACCTCTCCCACTAAGGAACATAAGTCACTGCCATTAAGTTAAGGAACAGAGCGAGATAGACGGGGAGACGGGGAGGGAGAGAGAGAGACGGGGCAGAAGGGATACAGTGTGGAGCGATGGATAAATGGCTAAGAAGGAGAGAGGAAGGGAGAGAGTTGGAGAGCTCTTAAAGGTTCAATCATTGGTAATCCCACCCACCAGCCTCCAGCCCCTCATTTCCTGCCACAAGATTGCATGGGTACGACGTGTGTGTTGGAGCAGGTGCTGTTTTCTCTCTCCATCTCCTCTTCCCACCTCATAGGGGAGAACGAATACACGGATTCCTTACTAGAAGTGACTAAACACCTACCGTACGCCCACCACCGGCTCGTCCTCTCTCTCTCTCTCTCTCTCTCTTTCACACATGCACGCCCACGCACGCAATATTGTAATGTCTGTGTTCGTCTTGTCCTCATCCTGTTTATTTACCGACACTTTGTGCCATCAGATGTTAGCGCAGAAGTGTAAATGGACACGCTCAGTGATAAAAAGAAACAGTCGCACGCGCTAGAAGGTGTGGGCAAAGGAAACATCTGAGCCGCTGTCGAACATCCATAATACTATCCTTTCTATTCTGACAGTGTTGGTATGAAGAAAAGCCAGTGCTGTTTCTGAGATTAACTCTGAATCCAAGTCTAACGCTGAATGTGTGAGGATCAGCAAAACATCTAGTCTCAGCATCCAACTACTTGTAACAAGATTGAGGGACTACAGTGCAAGCACTTGATCATTTTAATATTAATTTGCACTAAACACACAAACAGCTGAGGCTGGAATTTCATCACTTTTGCAGGTATTTGTTCATAAATCAATAGTAGTGGACAAGTGAACCTTTGACCTGATGGTAGCTCTAAAAGAAAAGTCAGAGGATCACCAACTCATCCTCTGAACACCATGGATATCTGTACAAAAGGTCATGGCAACAGTTGTAAAGGTTTTTCAGTCTGGATCAAAGTGGTGGATCAACAGTGTCATCCACAGATTCCTGTCACTAGCATGGCTAAAAATGTTGATTTCTTGTGAGGTGCAGGTGTGATTTTCTTATTCCTGTGTGAATCTGGACAAATGTAAATGCATTCCGGCTGCACAATAGTTCCCATGCAGCTACGATAAAGGTCGCTGACACTGTCTGCAATGATACAGTGAGGAATCCATTGCAGCAGACACAGAGTATCTTCACATGTTGCACAGGTCCCTGAATACACTCTACGCAGCCATGAGACCTTTTTCTTTACCTTAAATTGCCACTGTCCTTTCACTCTACTATCACAATGACCTCTCACAGCTGAAATGCAACAACACTTTCCGGTGATTATCAAAAGTCAGACTAGGAAACACAGGACATCACAACAATGTTAGACTGGATTAAACAGGACACAAAAAAGTCCAATTTAACACTTTCTCACAAAATAAAAACTCAAAATATAAATAATGATTAACTTATTTGCATGGAACTATTTAAACAAGCTTTTACAAAACACTACAAAAAACAGGACAGGAAAAACTAGTTTGGCCAAATCACCCCAACTGAGGCCAAGGAGGAACTGGAAAAAAAAATTCATAGAAACCTTGAGGCAGAAAAAAGCATAGTGCATTTTCAGAGAAATCTAAAAAGAGTACAGTACATTGTTGGACCTATTTCGATGGCAGGTAAAAGAGAGAGGATGTGGTTGCCGCATGCTGAGACAACCACACACACTCTTTGCCTGCCTTGTCCTCCTGCATCATAAAACACCCTCACCCTTCCACACATTACTCTAACTGCACACCTCATTATGATGTTTCAGTTAACTAAGTAGTTTAATAAATTACTTCTCGCATTAGAACCCTGTGTGCAGCCTCCGCTTTCGTTGCCAGCTTTGAGCCAAGTGGTAACACCTGTGCATCAGTTCCAAGCCACATTCACTGAGGACACTGTGGACAGGTAGAAGTGTTCCCACTCACTGACACACAGAGACACTGAGAGAGAGGGACAGATGGGGAGACACGTGTCAGAAGTGCATGTGACTTCGTTGAAACAGCAATGAGACATTTTGCTAAAGTCAGATTTAAAGCAAAGCTCTCAATTCACCGACATTTCTGAGTTTCATTTTTATCCATATTAATGAAGTTTGACTAGTGACCAAACGAGATTTCATCTATAATTCAGTAGCCAAGTTGAGGTTTCTCCACAGGGTGACGGGTCTCTGTGTTTGGGACACGATGAGAAGCTAAGGACTTCATGGGGATCTTGGTACTGAGACTGTTGAGACAAATTAAGCAATTACAGTAGTGAAGACACCTTTGAGTTGCCTCCCACCTGAGGGATACTCCAAACACAACCCAGTGGAAACAGATCTCCCACCATACCTCAACTGACATAGTACAAGTGGGGGAAAGAGCTGAGGAAAAGTCATTCAGGCTAATTTCCAAGTCAGATATCTACCTATAATATTTTGAAATATTCCCATCATAAATCATGATACTTCTCTGCCACCCCCATATTGAAGTTTTACCTTTAAATGATCAAATAACAGTGAGGACATTTGTTCAGCAGTTTGCTTTCACTGGCGTTAATTCACTGGTCAAAGATGAAGTCAGTGTAATATTTATGACAAATCCTGCAACCACAGGGTGCCTCTTCATCCACCTGCTTTTCTGTCGAGTGGGATAAAGATAAAAAAGTAAACTATCACAAAAGTTTTTAAGCTTGGCTAAGGTGGAAAGCAAATACGACAAATTGCAGAGGAAACAGACTTAGTGACTAAATCAGTGAAGCTTCATCTATGCTGGAGAATTGAAAGTGAAAGTGGTGGCAGAAGAAAACATCAGATCTGTATGAAGCGTTGAGGAGACGTTAACCTTCCTTAAATTAATACAGGAAATAAATAAATTTCCATCACATTTTCCTCACATGCATACATCCACCCTGTGTCATCTTCTTTGGTACGTTCAACACCTCCACATTACATATCTTACACATCCATGCATTCTTTCATTGCTCATGTTTTTTATCTACACACCCTACTTATCTTTACCTTTCAGTCTGAATCAATTACAGATGTGTCAGTAAATCTTTTACGTGAACTCCCTCCTGGTCACAACGTTGCGTAGTTTGATGTCATCAATGTAGAGGCCTTGGATGTCCCTCTTATTTCTTTTAGTTTTTTTAGTCACTTTTTGGCCATTAGGGGGCAGGACAGCATCAAAACATGTGCTAGCACACAATTGCCTACTTTCACATCCAGCAAACTTGGAACAGTGGCATTAACTGTGTGTTTTTGGGAACTGATGTTATTGCAATATTCAGTCTCCTGTGTGGGCTGCTGAGAACAAAGATCTGGCTCTTTTAGCTTGCTTCCTTCCCCAACCGCCGAGCTTTGTCTGTCTTCAGTTTGGTGGTGGGAAGACATCGTACAGTTGGTTTAGCAGAGGCTCTTTTTCAGAAATGGCTTCCTACAGGACACTGATAAAAGCTGTTCAAATGTAACCATATGGTAAACTATAAAAAGATATAACAGATGGATGGGAACACTTCAAAACGAAGAAATAACAAGTCAAGGGCAATACAATAATTCTTCCCTCTATTCAACACACTCACATTCTCCAAAGTCAAACCATGAGATACTACAGAGTACTGTATGTCTTGGACTGCACCAAATGGCCTGACCCCTTATCAGCAGCAAATATTGGTATTAAACCATCCAAATATGAGTACGCCTCAATAGCTGACTATTATTCTAGCCTTGGTCTGTGAATGCAGTAGCACACACAAAAAGGATATTCTGCTCAGCAATTGACAATTAAAAGGTTATAGCCTGAGAACCTCCTCGTAGAGTCAAAGGAAACATACGGTTTGAGGTAATAAAACACAAATATGAGCAGATGCTTGTGGCCGTGGTAACCACAATGCTCCACCATCACCTCAGGCAACAGAGATGACTAACACACTGATTTAGCCACAAACTGCCGTCTGATCCTGGAGTTCCTGGGACGAAACCTTACTAAGTAGTGGTTTATGGCCTGATAGCTATCTGGGAACCCCTGATTGAAAAAGTTAGGAAACCCCTGTGTGTGTGTGTGTGTGTGTAGGTGGTGTTACTGCAGCTTTCAGTCACAGTGCCAGTTTTGTTTCTGCTGCTTTGCACTTCCCTTTTGTAATTTAATCAGCTGCCTTTCTGCGTCTCAAGCTCCACCTTTGGCAAGCCAACATGGCAATTAATTGGCTTATTAAATCCCTCTGCAATGCCCTATCAGCAAAACTATCAAAGACTAATCCTCCCTTTGTACTACAGTACTGTATGCAGGGAGAGAACAGAGGAGCGTTTGCTGGAGCAGCTGACTTAATCAGGGCTGAGAGTTGTCAGTAAGTCAAAGTTATTGTGCTGTGAAGTTACAGGCTGGGTGCAAGGAAGGTGGAGGAGGCATAGGTTACAGCTGTTACTGCAGTCCAGGTGTATTTACATATCTAATTTGGAGAGTGTGTGTCAGGGAGAGAGAGAGAGAGATGGTGCCCAGAACACCTACTGTGTATGCAGAGAAGGAAGAATTTGAAATTCATCCAGATGAGCCTGTCACCAACAGTAGACGAATGCTTTGCCACAATCACCTGCTTTCATTAATATTAAACTTACAGTCAAACCCATGAACATGAGGACTGTGTGTGTGTGTGTGTGTGTGTGTGCGTGTCACAAGGGCAATTGGGGATAATTTGCGAAATGACTTCGCCAAAGACAGAGAGCGATGGCTCATGCCAGGTCTGATTCCCCAACATTTGTCATTTCAGAGAAAGAACAGCCAATATCAATCTATCTCTGTCTTCCCCAGTGTCCAGTTAATCGATCTCTCACGCATACACAAAGGTTCACACACACCTGCTGCATGCGCTCAGATTAACACACAGATACTTCAAGTGCGACAAGTCCTGTGCATCTTTCTGTTTACCATCTCATCCTCTCTTCAGAAATCTTTCATTCCCTCTGTCATCAACCAAGGACGCAAACAAGGTGACTAGCACATCATCAAACCATCTGGTGTGCGATAAACAGGAAAAAAAAAAAAAAAACAACCCACCCCCACACACACTTTCCCTCACTCACACATGGACAGACAGTCAGCACACACACTCTCCCAGGATACAGTTTATGTTGTTACAGTGCAGACAGTTGTGGGTAATCCCAATTCAGCAGCAGCAGGAAGTGAAACCTTCTCAATGTGACCCCCTTGGTGTGTGCAAAGTATCATTCCTGACTATTGGCTCTGCCTCTCTGCCCGACTGCTCCCGGTGATGAGCAACAACAGAAACCACGGGGAGCGAAAACAGCCATCTCTTTTGCCGTTTCCTCCCCTCTGCTTCCTCGAGTATCTCGGCGCATCCACAGAGGCGAGGATCTCTGCGGTGTGCGTCTTCAACTTTCTCTCCCTCTCTCCTCTGAAAGCGTCTTCCAGCTCTCTGAGAGGGCATTGATTCTCCTCAGGGGAGGGAAGATGTGTCACCCTGCATGGATTGGATTGATAACGCCGGGCTAAATATAGCCCTGCGGCAGGAAGGCGGAGAGGAGGATATTTTTAGAAGTGTTTATGGTGCCGTGACTCGGACGCTACCTCAGCTGAATGACCAAATGGGAGGAAGGCCCGGGGGCGGCTGGGGTACTAAACGCTGCGACTCTCTCATTGAGAGATTACTGCACTTAGTGGGATTGTAAAAAATTTGAGTGCTCTGTCTGTCCGGTTCAAAATGTACATCCTTTATGTTTAAAAATACGCTCGTCAAAATTAGTCCTCTGAAACATTTTCCGTTGGCGTAAGCTCAGATTGAGTGGTTTCTTTGGCTCCATTGGCTGATTTGAGTAATGTATTGGCTTTCCATTTACAACATTCCCTAATCCATACAACACACTCTCTGCTTCGAGTGCCGAGCGTCCGAATCTTCTCTCCCGATGTGCTGAAGTGCTCACTTTATTTTGGCTGCAGGGGGTACTTACATGACGCCATCAGATATCACATTGTTGTATAGAGAGCAGGGTTGTTACACAATCTATTTTTCCCTGCTTTCGCAATTTGGGATTTATAAGCATGCGTTCCTTTCATTTTTTTTCCTCTGCCACATACCCTTCAGTCTGCACATAAAACCCATGAGACACTTCTGCGTAAAGTGCTGACTCACTCTGAATCGATCCCACTGATGCCACGGGGTCTCACGCTGGGCCGATCATGGTCTGAGCTGAATGCTAACCTTTCTCAGGACTCAAACCTATGTGAAATCGACGCAAACAACGCGGTACAAATCAACATCGATCCCTGGTCTTTCATCCTCGTATTGCCAGCTCTTCCCCTCTGGCACAGATCATTTATGGAGTTAATTGATTTGTCCTGCTGCGACAGTCCCTTCTGCTGCCAGCCACATGCTGAGCCACAGGACATGTTCACATTGTAATACCCAGGGCAGCGACGAACAAAGCACTGTCTTTTAGATCAATCAGAAATCCAGCTGAGATGAGCAACTTTTCTTCCCTGTCTATTCGCCGGCGATGCCTGGAGATAAAGAATGCTTTGTGTTGTACAATGCGGGCCTATGTTTTCAGACTGATGTTTTTCTCTGCTGCAGCGCCTCAAGTTCTTATGAATTATACATTACGGTGAATGGGCACTCAACTACTGTCGTGACTGAGTGATAAAAGTTGTGTTTTTATCATCTTTTCAATTGCTTGTCGCTGTGATGTGACTTCATACAAATCTCCAGTTTCTCCTTCCACCAAATACCCAGCATTTAGCAAGTCACAGATCCATGCATTTAAATAAACAAAATGTTTATCAGTCCGTGATTTTCTCCAATCGAGTGGCATCAAAAGTAGGGATGGGTAACTTTCACCATTGAATCGATATGATACTTTTTTCGATACCTGGGAATCGATACAATACCTTAAACGCTACCCATTTCGATACTTTTTGACAAAAAAGAATCTAATATATATATATATATATATATATATATATATATATACACACACAGTCTACGAGCGGTGTGTCAATCTGTGTGAAATACAACCAAACTTTCGACCGCTTACGGTTAGCCATGACGCTAATGATAATGGGTGTTTTCTTCTCACGGTGAACTACGTGACCTGAAATGGTGCGTTAAAGGTTCCTCGTAAATTACGCCTGCTCCGCTCATAGACTGTATTGCTCCGCTCTGTGAAGGTGCGTTCAAGTATCAAAATGTGGTACCTTTTGTTTTAAAGTGAGTCGGTACTCAGTAGTACCGATGTGACTGAGCCGGTTCCAAGAAAATACCGAGTTCGGTACCCATCCCTAATCAAAAGTGATATCTATGCAGAAGCCACACTCACCTGTAGATAGTGGCAGGGCCTGAGGTTGGGCTTGAGGTCGGTGGGTGTCATGGGCTTCTCCAGGTTGAGCGAGGACTTTCTGTAGGCCTCTTTGGCTTGGCTGACCGTTAGCGTCGACCAGGAGCTCCTCTTCATGAACTTTCCCTCCGGTGCCATGCTAATGCTCTCGCAGGCCGAGCACTTGACGTCGTTGTTACTCTTGGAGGTCTTTAGTGACAGGTCTCCAGCCAGGTGTCCGTGCATGGAGTCAGGGTAGCAGTGGCTGATGTGGTCCACAGGATGCCGTGACATGACGCTGGGCGTTCTGTACGTGCTGTCGCTATCCAGGTTGTCGTCCGAACTCCACCAACCTCCCGAGCGCTGCTTCCCGCTGCCGTCGGATTTACGCTCTTTGCTCTTGCTGCGTTTGCTGTGTTTGTGGTGGCCTTGGTGGTGGTGATGGTGGTGGTGCGAGCTGTCCCGGTGCGAGTCACTTTTGGTACCATTCATCTTGGAGGAACCCTCTAGAGAGTGTGACTTTGTGAAGAGCTTCTGTACCGAATGAACTAAGTGGCGTATTCGCCCGGGGCTTTCGTTGCGCTGCTCTGTAGTCGTGGTTGTGGTGGAGGTGCGTTGGTATTGCAGTGTGTGGAAGCCATCCCGGTGCAGCGGCATCTGCTTCTCAAATTGATCCAGGAGGTTTGCTGGGATTCGGTTCATTTTGCCGCTGCCGCCGTGAGAGGACGAGCCGCCGTCGTCTCGCGATTCCCTGCCGCCGGAAGTGTTGCCACCGCTGTCCCGCGAAGCGCTGCCGTAGTGCATGCGGGGGAAAGTGCTACTAGAGATGGAGTGGTCAGTGGCCGACATGGACACTGGCATCACCATGCACTCGGAGTGGATGGAGCTCCGCGGGGAGCAGCGGTGGTGGCTCTCCAGGGGGCAGCTCTCAGTGGGGCTGAGGAGGTAGGAGGGGGGCCGTGAGTTGCCATGGTGGAGGTGATGGTCCAGGGAATGATCGCACTCAGCCAGGCCGCAGGTGTGGGCTGAGGTGGGAGAGGTGAGCTGGAGCTGAGTAGGGCGGCCACCAGAGAGACCCTTCATGTTCCTGGGTGGAGGGGAGTAGCTGTCCTCATCGAAGTACTGCGAGGGCGACCATGAATACTGCTGGTCTGAAAGAGAGAGAGAGAGAGAGAGAATATTAGATCAAAACCAAAGTAAAAAAGCATTTTCCCAGAAAAAGAAATGCATTTCACACTTAACGATGGGGCGGAAAAAAGCCTAGCACCAAATGACAAGCCAGCCTCAAACAGGTTGGTCATTATCGAACATACTCTCGCTCTCCACATCCACTCCGACTACAAAGGACACAAAAAAACTTGAAAAGTAGCACATCTGAAATGTGAAAGTGAAATCAGCAGATTGAGCAGACAAAATCTCAGCCGTTTATTTTTCTTCTATCCAGGTCTGAGATGGCACACTGCTAAGAGAGACGGGGGGAAAAAAGAGAGACCGAAAGACAGGGAAAGGCAGGCGACAGGTAGCAGCCCGCACTGCCATTTATCCAATGCAAAGTGAAATAATAGCCTATCACTCCGTGGTGCTGGTGTCATCCGTCAAAGCCCCGAGGAGAGCGCTGTGAGGCGTACGGCCAGATAGGCGTCCTTGGGAGGCGATCACCAAATGCGCCCTCCCTCCTTTTCCTTTCTGTTGGCCATGTAGTCTTAGATTAAAACCCAATTCTGTGTGATCGGTCACCAAGGGCAGACGTCCCAACACTCTCTTCCAACGTATTTAACTTAATCAGAGGATACTTTATCTTTATGCCTCACCACCATCTGCAGGCAGTTAAATTATAATGTCTCCCCTTTGCATCACGTCAGGACAACAGGGGTTAAATTTCCTCATGGGGCATTAAGCATTGCTATATGTCATGAATGATAAATAATAAACTTGATCCTCTTGAGCTTTAAGCTTTAATGTGGCTTTATCTTGGAAACAATGAAATATCAAGTGGATCCCAAAAAGATTATTAAAGGCCTTCATATCAATACTTTTTTTCAGCCAATGAGCTTTTAACTAGTTAATGAGCACTAATTTATACTATAATGGGTAAAAGTGGAGAATATTATTAGTCATACACATTTGCTTCTTTGCATCTTTATTTTTATCAAATAACAATCCTCTGATTCTAATCGTCTCCCCTCTGCTTCTCTTCATCACCTGGCTCTCTGTGATGAGCTGAATGCTGTAGTAGAAATTCTCACTCAGGTCGTATTTTGAATATTTCTGTACACTGTCTTGTGAAATAGGAAACAAAGAAAGAAAGAAAGAATGACCATATCTATAATGATACTCCTTATAAACTCTGCACTTTCACTCCCACACTGTAACCCCATAAAATGAAGGAGAGTTTTTATGAGCTACTGTGATAGGAGACACAGGAGGAGGAGAGTTTTAAACTACATCAATGTGTTAAATTCTTAAAATATGATATCATATTACATAATCTCAAATTTCATAACTTGACTGGATATAATATGCAAAAAGGCTCGAGTGGGCCCCGGCAGGTGACTTGGCTTATTCAGGTGTACTGTACTGTCGAGTGAATCACCAGCAGAAAGTCACAACCTTGTGGCTGCACAAGCAAGTTTGGAGCTCTGACTAAATGTTATTATCCTTCTCATGCTGGTGCATTCCTAGTGCAGCACTTCCTCAATTGCTTTCTATCTGATTGCTCCGTTTTTCATTACCAATAAGGGAAAGTATTTGTTCCTATCTTTGCAAATGAGGACAAAATATCTGTCTTTCCCAGAAACTCTCTCTTTCTGTTTTGTGTCCGGCCAGAGTATCATGATACAACTTTTTTTTTTCAAAAAGGATTAAAATCGATGCAGTAGATACAAAGATATATCTTTTCATTATTTCATGTACTCTTCCTAAATTACCCAGAATGCAAAGCAACCCGCCCCCCCCCAAGTGACATTTTAGTTTATCAGATTTTGTGGAGCTCCAAAAGCTGTGCCATGAAAAAAAAGAAGTATACTGTATGTTAAAATGAAGTAATTTCAATCAATCATTTTTATTAGCCTGACCAGTAATGAACAGTCACTCCCAGGGCTCTTGATTTCAGTTTCCTTCGACTGATGGAGTAGGTGACAATGGGTGGAATAAAGATGTCAGCCTTCGGTCAGAAACTGTAAATGAAAGGATGAAGGCTCTTTCATTGCTCACAAGAGACCAACATGGTTATGATCAATTATGATTATGAATAAAATAATCTGTGTACAATCCTCCAAATTAATACCTGACAATCAAGTTACTTCGTCACATTAATGAAAAACTAATTTTCATAGTTAAATTGCTCACAAGAGCTGAACCGTATCCACAGATACGTAAATATAAAATGTACATTGTGTCACACTCTATATCATATCTCTCAACCCCTCCTGCAGATATCCAGCAGAAAACAGATTTTTTGACATCTCAAAAAATATCCGATGCTTCTAAAGTCAAATACAACCATATAAGTTTTACTCTGTTATACAAGTTACAAACCAGACAGCGTGCTCTGTGAGAGTCCCCCGGGTCCTGTCACTGCACCCACTAGATGTTTGTCACTGCGTACATATTGAGGATTTTCCTCTTGATTATTTTCTCAATAGCTCTGAGAAAGTCACAAATCAGAAAAAAAAAACCCTCCAAGATGACGAGAATGACTTACTGCGCTGTGAGTGAATTGTGACTAAGGGTGGATGTTCCCCTTTCATCTTTTCAAACTGGATCAAATGTATTCCATTCAAGCTCATTTTTTAATGAGGTCTAAGATCTCAACCCCTGAGGTGCAGCCCTGCTCTTCTGTTGCTGTCGTCCTCCATCTGTCGAGATGAAAACAAATTCTCCTTGTTTACCAGTCTTAACGTGAGGACGTCTAGTTGGCGGCCTGATGCAAAATTAATCCAGGCAACTCAAAGTGTGCATGGAGGGGAAAACGACATTTTCCCTGAGGAGGAACTGTTTTTGCAAGGCTTTTAAAAAAATACTTATCTATTACTACAGAGCACAAATCAACAGGTTAAATCAGGTGAGCTCGAGCTGGTCCAGGTCACTGCTCGCTAATAACAGCAGCAGAAGGATGATGGTGCATTATTGATTGATGCGATGCTACATGTCTGTCTGAAGTTATGTCACTGTCTTTACTCCAAGGCCTTTCTCTGACGGCTGACTATTCCTTGAGGTATCTCGGGGAGCCGCGCTGAATAAATTATCTACCGGCGGAGTTGTGGCATTTCCTGGGATTATACGACAGATGACACCACCCTCCATCTCTCTTTCTCCTTTTTTTCTCCTCGTCCTCTACTGATATGGAATTTGCTAAAGGAAAAAAAAGACAGTAGATGCAAAAGTAAGTCTTACAAAAAACATTTTGAAGGTTATTTAATATTAACGTCGGGCGGATGGAGGGAGAGAGGCTCTCTCGGAGAGCGTGCATCCTTCTGGCAAAGTGCTCTGCAAACAGGGAGACAAGTATCTGTGACAGGGAGAGGGCTTGTTGTTTTTACACCGATACCAGCACCTGCCATCACATTATCAGCTTCCTGGCAAGGGTGCCAACTGCCGAGATGGACTGCGAGGATGGAGGGTGAATTTAGAAACCGGATGGCAATTAAATTTCAGCACAACATACGGCAGCGGGACGACTTTTTCTTTGAATGTCAGGCTTTTAAAAGGAGACAGTGCAATGACAATAATGATTATGCAGGTGAAGAATATCTGATATTTCTAAGAAAGGAGGACACTTGATGCATTCTTCACTCGACACACACTTTTGCACTGCAGTGATAAAAAAAAGTCCTGTGACATTTCCTCAGAAAGAAAAATAAACCAATCGCACTCAACCGAACACTTGCCACATTCTGCAATCATCCAATCATGTTTGACTTAACACCACAACCAATATCCAGCTCTATAATGTTGTCAAAGTCCTCAGGGAGCGACAGTGATAAACACACCTTCCATCTGACACGAGGTGCAGAGGGAACGAGAAGCAGAGTCAGAGGAAGAGGCTCATTTATTAAGGGCTTCTGTTTTGTGAGTAAAGGTCGTCTTGCTCCTCTTAACACATTAGCATTTAAATAGCATTATATCTGCTCTGAGTATCACTGACAGCTCCCACTCTTCCACTGGCTCAGGCCCTAACCGGAGTTGAAAACAAAGTTAAAAGATAATAAAGCGCCGGACTAGACTGAGAGATCAGAGGCATGTGACCTTCAGACTTGGCAGTGGTTAGCATGGTGGCTAGCCGCAGCACTATTTAAGAGAGGATTAAGATAAATGCGACTGTGAGGAAGAGTCGCAGCGTTTGAGGCTACTCATGAGAGACTCATTTCTAAGTAGCCTCAAACACATGAAACAGCCCAAACTGCTTCGCCGCTTTGATTTGGTTTGCTTAATCACGCTGCTGTTAAATATGCATCCATGCTGCAACAGGAGATAAGGACTCGTATACAATGTATTAGCTACATATATGCAATCATTTTGATGTAGAGATAATTTTGATATTTTGAACATTGTATTTTAGATTCTTATAATTTAAGAAAAAAAAAAAAGCAAGATGCCAAGTTTTTTTCAGTTCAACATGTTTTTACATTTAGTGAGAATTTCCATGTGAAACAAATGTCAAAGAAAAGGAAAAAAAATCTTTTGAATAGCATTTTGGCAGAACAAACAAAAGTGGGTTAGAATGTGTTTCCAAAAGCAGCCCTGTCAAGCTATTCCAGCAGCATCCCTTCCTGCAGGCCGGGGGAAAGTCACACCCCTCATTTTCTGAGCAAAACAAATCGATCCAGCAGCTTTCTTATCCATCTCCCAAAGGTTAAATGCAGTCTCCCCTGAATTCTGGCCTTTCTTCAAAAAAAGAAAAAAAATGAAAGGAAGGAATAGCGTCTTCAACCCTCGGGGCAAATCAGCAATGGCCCGAGCTATTAGATCGGAGAAGGAGGCGATGGACGAAGAGTGGCAAATCTGTCAGCTTCGTGAGCCCTGTGATATCCACCACGGCGGCTCCGATCAAAATAAGGCCCCGGCTTACGGCTTTGGCAGATATCCTGCTCACTTGTCCGTCCGAGTGACAGCGCAGGACGATTCGTGCATACTGTATATATGTCGAGCTTGTGAGCGCGAGCTGAAAGCGAAACCCGCAGCGTTTTAGTTGCTAATGCACTACTCAACTAACTGAGCTGTTTCTAACTGCCGCAGCAATTTGGAGCCAATCACTTGTCACTGATATTTTTCCTCATAGACCACCTGTCTCTGGCCGAGCGCGACACCTAAATCGGCAAGGGGAAAAAAAAAAAAGGTTCCTCTCACGTCCGTCGCTCTGACTGACACCTAATGCTGAGACGTGAGATGGGAAACAAAGAGCGTGTTACATTATCGCGTGCTGAGTCAGCGCTGCGTCTGTCACATTCGGACATGTATGTTCGCAAGGTTGCTCACGCACTTACACAATGGGGGAGGACACGTTTTTACAACTGGCCTTCAATCAGACTGGGAATTCATGCCAGGCTGATTTAGAGCCACTGAATCTATAGCATAACAATAATTTCCACTATAGAAACTAGAATTGCTCTGTCACACTGACAATAGCTCATGTTGCTTTGATTTCCAAAACATCTGACTAAATGTCGAACTACATAAAGACAAATGTCAATCACAGTCAAGTGTGTGCATATCTACAGTAAAACCATGCATACAAGGAATGAGACGATGGAAAAACTATTTTCTGCTAAAAAAAGAGTTGTTGCAACAAAATGAACAATGTCCCTGTGCTTTAAACCGCAGAAATAACAAGGCAATATGGGTGCATGTGAGAGATTTCCCTTCGCTACCACAGCTGTGTCAAGTCATATTCTCAGGTTAGCACTTTAACGATACAACCACTTGCACGCATTAAAACTAGAAGGAAACGCTAAAATAATTCTGCATGGTTGGTATTAACTCTTTTTTCAACTTTACAGAAAAGTTTATAACAACAAAACTATATAATCTATGAAAGAATAATATAACAAAATACATTTCTATTATCCCCAGCTCTGTGGTTAAAATCCAACTTTATTCACAGTGAGGATGTTTTCACAGGAAGAGAGAGATACATTCCCGGGAGGAACTTAAAAAAATCACAAACCGTTCAGGACATCAGCACCGATGGGCACGCTGACGTTCACCTGCACAGACGTGCGTGCTCGGCTTGTTGCCTCTGGCGCTTCGTGTTGCACCAAGCTGCATGTGGTTACGCTCACACGCCTGAGAGCGCTGTCTGGATGTGAGCGATGGCAGCAAGAGAAACCCCCCCCCCACACACACACACCACCACCACCACCATCACCAACACCACCCTTTCCATACCCCACTATCTTCCTCCCAGCAGGGCAGAGGTGTGCCTGTGAGCATGGAGGGATAGATTAGAGCGAGGAGAAGCTGGCAGAGGTAAGTGGCTATTGTCTAGTGAGCTCCTGTAAACAACGGTAATGATTAAGCGAAGGCAGTGTGTGTGTTGCTGTATGTTTTGGGAGCGTCTGAGGAGATAGCAGGTATGACTGTAAAACGATCCGGACGCAGAGCAGGCGGGAACTATAACGGCAGATATGCATATTCCTCCTCAAAGAGCTCCGTGTGCAAGTCTATCAGCCTCGGCACTAATCTCTTCAGAAATGATTAGGCTATTGGCAGGCCGTCCCAACAAACCTAAAACGGCAATTTCTCTTCTCTAACACCCAATTTCACCTACAGAGTGGTGAGCTGAAGGCAGCCATAGTATTTAGCTGCAGAGAGATTATGGAGGCCAGATAAGGAGAAGCCGCTGAATGTCTGAATACTTATCATGAGCCCGCTAATGACGGAGTGTGTTATCTGTGCTACGCTCAGCGCTCTCTCTCTCTCTCTCTCTCTCTCTGCCAGTCAAAGTGGGGACGGAAGGATAGGTGACGGAGAGAAATTCAACAAAGTGTCAGGATCAGCGTTCCTTGTTCCTCCCACAATGACAGAGCTCGAGGCTTTTGTTGTCGCTCGACTTTCCGCTTCCTCTTTTGCACAGAATTATCAACGCTCAGGCTGAAAACGTATGGCCTCGACCCGTATTCATCCTCTGCGATTTTCACCCCACACGACGTCACAACAGCAACGTTGGCGCCAGAATTGTCGCGCTATCTTCCCATCGTTTCTTATTCAAGCAAAGATCTCCTCGGTCTAAATCTTTTCAAAGTCCCCTTTTCATTTACAACAGCCACAGAAATCGACTTGGAGTCCAACAATGCCCCCCCCCCCCCCGCGCAAACTCTTGCCAAGTGTGGTAGATTGCATGGGCTTGCATTTACACGGTGGAATCATAAATCCAGCGCAGCTATCCAGCTATGAATAAATCATGCTGAATGTGAAATTCTGCCACAGGAAAAGCCCTGTGACTGTGTGTGTGAGACAGAAAGAGAGTAAGTCACATCTTATGTAACAGCCAGGACTGCATTCCCAGGAAACTTGTTAGAGGAAGCCTCAGAGCTGTTCCTGGTTGCGTAGCAACACGCTCTGAAGTTCCCATCCTCTGCCGTCTCTGCAGCCGCTGAGGAGTTCAGGACAAACTGTGAGATAATTTGATATCATAATTTGGTATCGTCACACTGTTATTACTTGCAGGGGTGACGTAAGTGATAAGTGACGTGAAGCATATCAGGTGTTTTTAATGCTCGAGTCGGCAGCAGGTTCGGGACGCAGCTCATGTTTCAGACCAGAAGGTCCGGACCAGCCCCTCAGTCCCCAGAGACAATCCCATCACGGAACTGATTTTAAAAACACTACAGGTCCCCACGGGCCCTGCAGGCATCCACACTCCTCAGCCTCGAGAAGACAATTGAAATCCTTTCCCCTCTAATGTAATTTTCCTCTCTGCAGACCACAGCAGCCCAGAGAGCGAGAGAGAGAGAGAGAGAGAGAGAGAGAGAGAGAGAGGAGGAGGAGGAGGGTGGGGGCCGACCATAATGACTTTTTGGAGATGGAAGTGATAGCAATAGTCCAGTTCAGATCCTTGTCTCTCTTTCGCCTTTTTTTCTCCAAAGTCAGCCGGAACATTAGAGGCACAAAGTCAATCAGCGTGTTAAATGATTAGCTGCGATGTTAATCTGGGCAAAATCAGATGAGAGGATGAAGAGTACTGACAGCATTTGAGGGTGAAAACAAGTAGGACGGATAGAGTGCTACGCAAAGTCTTTATAACCATAAAGATCACATGCATCATATGTGATGGGTAAATTTCAAATACTGACCTATGCTGCTACACAAAAGCATCACAGGCTCACCACAGCACCCACGTGTTGATTTGTATGGAGGAAGGCTGCACGTCGCTGTGGGGAGTGGAGGTGAACCTGGACACATCTGACAGTAAAATGTAATTAGTGAAAGTGCCTGTCCCAGTGTTTTACTGGCCTAATTTCACAGCGGTGAAATGAAACAAGTGCTATTGACAATGCCCTGGGTGCACTCTAAATGCATCATACAAAAGCTATTTACTAGCCGATGCTGGAGAAGCCAAACTGCAGATAAAGGTGCTCCATGGATTTTTACTGATAAACTTGTGGAGCGATAAACTGCAAACAGCTGCTACTGTTATTTCACATGTGGCTATACAGTATGTGTTGTTATTGCTTTACATTGCATCTTATTTACAATGTTAAATATTGAGTTAATAATGTAAGGAGCGCAACTAATTTTTTCATTTACTATTGATCACTCTGCAGATTATTTTCCCACAAAGATATCGTCAAGGTTTACTATTATAAAAATATTATATTATATTACTATTAAACAATAAAACCAGAAAATGTTTACACTTGACAAGCTGGAACTGGTCCATTATTTCCATTTGCGCTTGAGCAATTTCCTTTATATTACTTAAACTATTAATTAATTCAGCAATTAATTGACCATTTATTCAGCTTTAGAACTAAAAAAAAATCATTTCATAAGCACTTGAGGAATTAAAAAGCATGAGCTGTATATGTTTAATAAATGAATATTAAACATAAATAACAGGAAGAAATGAACAGGAAGAAAAATGTGTACATGAAGATATTACAAGAATTATTTTTCTTATTTGCTTTGCATTTGCACCAACTGATCTCCCCTGGCAGATTTCAGCCCATTGAACACCTCCTAAAACTGTGAGCTGAGAATGACCCACAGTAATGAGAAGTCATTAACAGACCAAGGGTTGTCCAAAAATGACCTTTCAGAGATGAGAATGATTCCAGTACAAAAAGCAACACTGAGATATTACTTAAATAATTCACGTCATGTATGAAGGCTTTACCATAAAGACTTAATTAGGTAAGAACATGCTGATGAAAGCAACTTATAAAACACTTGAACGGGTGCTCTGCTCCTTTACAGTACATGTCACACGATGGGCTCAAACACTAATGTAATCGGATGTTATGTACGCTGATGCCGCCTTGATTGTCAACATCTGCGTAAAAGCACTCTTGAGGGGCCAGGTTGGCTTTCACTCGCCTCCCCAGGCAGTCACTCAAACCACATGATTCGAGTAATAATTCAATGGAGTGAGAGGCCTGATTTAGTTTCCCCCCCTTGAACCAACACAAGTAGCTGTAATGGGATAAAAGGAGATATGGAAAACATGGATAGAGGCTTTGGAGAGAGCCGGACTGGACTGGATTTACGGCACCTGTCACCTGTGGTTTGAGGCTAAAAAGCGTGTGTGTGAAAGAAACATGCATGAATCACATATCAAGAGCAAGAAACACATATCAAGAGCAAGTGTTAAGACTGATTGGCCGACGTGAACTTCACACTCATTTTATCCTTATTCCCACGAGTTTGACTGCAGCCTCTTTTACTGAATCTCATCAGCCGTCTCTGAATCCCTGTGAGATGAGCAGAAGTAATTCATGATGTCAGACTGGTTAACCCGCATGTATGTGTGTGTGAGAATCTGTGTGCTGTCAGATCGAGGGAGTGTGTAAAGACGAGTGGCAGACACGGGGGGGAAAAAAGAGGGTGAACGACGGGTCAGTGTTCAGATCTAACAGACAAAGTTTTGTCAGAAACAGTCGCTCGGTGTCGTAAATGAAGATGGTGATACAATCTGATGTGACTCTACCCTTGGGGATGCTCTTTGTGGCCGATACCATAGTCAGTGATGCCGGTAACGCGTTACTCTAATCTGACCCCTTTTGTCAGTAACGAGTAATCTAATGCGTTACTATTTCCAAACCAGTAATCAGATTAAAGTTGCTTATATCCAAGTCACCGTGCGTTACTATATTTGCCATTTTCCTTAGTAAAAATTTATATTTTTGCTTCCTTCTTGCATCTCAGGGAGTGACATCACGTACGCAACAAGTCACATTTTCAGCATGAGGACAACTCACATGTAATCAGAAGCAGTGACACAAACGCAAACAACAATGGAGGGAGGAGAGAGATGCGCCTTTCTACCTGGAAATACAGCCATTATTTTGAGTTCCTGTCAGATAAAGACAATAATATTAAGGTTCGTTGTACACTCTGTGCTTGCAACAAAATACTAAGCTTCAAAGACACAACGTCTAATTTAAAGAAACATTTAGAGTCGCAGCACATCACAGTCAAGTTGACAGAGCAAGTCCCACCAGGTGCTGTTGAGCAGAGAGCTGCAAGCAAAGCCATGGCCTCGGCTTCTGCAGGAGGGGGCTGTTAAAAATGCTCTTCCAATAAAGTGAGTATTGACAAAACCGGTTGTAACTTTTATATCGAAGCGGGGGGTTGTCAGCAGCTGCTGAATGTAACGTATAAAGTAACTAGTAATCTAACTTAGTTACTTTTAATATCAAGTAATCAGTAAAGTAACTAAGTTACTTTTTAAAGGAGTAATCAGTCGTCAATAATCAGATTATTTTTTCTGTGGCAGAAACTGTGGCAACACTGATCATAGTAACTTGGAATATAATAGATATTATAGAGCCAGCACATCATTCAGTGGAAATGAACTTGAAGAGCTCATTGTGCAGCAACATTTATGAAATTCATGAGATGCTAGTAAAGATATTTGCCAATATTTGGACTGAAGCTAAACAACTCAAGATTCAGTCGAAGTTCCACAAGCAATCTCTGACAAGTTTCTAAAGCAAGTGGAACCACTTCCACAACATCCATCCATCCATCCCTCCATCCACCCACCCCATCAAGACCCTTACAACAACTCTCCTCGCTCATTTCCTCCAAGCTTTGAGCTGAAGGTTGCTTAGAAACGAGGCTCGAGCGCATCGCAGCCAGGACCAGGAGTGTTTGTCTTTGCCTGGGGGCCACACACACACGGTCGCACGGGGAGATGTGACAGTCGTACAGCGTGGCAGCCACTAGCTGTGTCCCATTTCAGGGGCCGGATCCTGCAAAGTTTACACACTTGAAACGCAGCTCAACAAAGCCCATCTGATTTCAAAGGCTCTTCCGAAAGGGGAGAAAAACTGCTAGATTTGGAGAGAGCGGCGAGCGTCCTCTTTCAATGTGCACGGTCAATTGTGAAGTGGCGCGTTCAGGAGATCATCTCCCACCAAAAAAGACATGTGAAAAATATCAAGGGATTCTACATCACATTTACCCAGTGCTCACTGGTAAATATACAGTATCACATCAGTAACACCAATGAAAAAGTCACTGCAGGGTGTGAGTAATAGAAAGCCGACATAAACCGCAGTGTTGCTGTTAGCGGCCTGGATGCACAGGGTGTTTGAGAAAAATGCTTTTTCGTCATTTTTCTGGATATATTTTCCGCTAACCTGGCAGACGATTTGCCAGTTGTCCCTGATGTGTTGAAATCAAACGTGACAAGTCATTCTGTAAACGTGTGAGCTGTGAAATCTGTCTCCCTCTCCCACTGGTATTTTGTTGGCTGCTACCTGGCGAAAATGTTTGACTTTATGAGCTCTTGACACTTAAGAAATGATGAACTCAAGGTTCACTCACGAAGAAGTTCCCAATAATTTTGGTCATATACAGGGTTGATGATCATAACCTTGTTCAAGGATCGTCTCTGGAATCGAATTCAAACGGCCTCCTCGACAAAAACCCAGAGGTCACAGTCATAGACCAGGAGTCATTGGACAGCTGGGCGAAAATCCAGGAGGCCATTTGCATCTGATGGCACAGACCATCCTTGAATACTAACAGGGGTTACAATCTTCCCCTCATAGACAATCACATGATATAAGTACTGTACTTATATTTGATAAGGTTGATAGTTTTGGGAACAAATCTATTGATCACAAATAATCAACAAAAGCAAAAATGCCAAAACTATCTTGAGCTTCAAATATGTCAATACTTTTTGATTTTCTTAGTCCTCTATAATATTGACCTGAATTTCTTTGAACTGACATTTTATGCACCAAAGCATCAGTCTATTTATTGATGAACTCATAATGAGAATATCTGTTAGTTGCAGCCTTAGGTCTTATTGGAGGAGGAAGCAAAGGGTCATTGTGGTCTTCAGTGGGCCTTGTCCTTCAAGGGATTTTCAGGCTGTCAAACAGGTGGAATACGACAAAATAAATGTTCATATTTGTTTTTCATTAAATCGGAACACAGCTTTATGTAGAAGTCGTAACAATTAAGCAGGGTCTTAAAGCATGTAACGCCAGCTGCATGTTGTAAAAATGCCGACATCAACATGTTGAAAATTCAAATCAAGCAGAGGCAGAACAGACGCTGGCCGTGCACGCTCTGAGTCACGAGCAAAGACTGAGTTTAATAGGCCCCGATTACATCACTGTGGCTTATTAATGACAGTTTGTCTTACTGTCACCATTATTTTTTTAATCATGCAGTAAAACATAACTAAATATGCCGTTGATGTGGATTCATCAGTATTTATTGGTATGGATAGTGAAACGGCACAACATCTGGGTGGTCTGTTCTTTGACTGAAATCAATTAAAGTGCCTGTGATATCCCTCCCACTCTCATCTCCATATCCAACAAGGCGAGCCCCCCGAGGGTAACGACCGCATCGTTGCATCACACTGCTTCCTGATTGGCCTCTAATGCTTGTCCTTGAGGCCCCGAGCTTTGAAAAACGCCCGTGTGCGATGTGTACGCACGCTGCAATCGAATGAGCCCGCAACAATTACTTCAGCACGATCATCGAGGATCATAATCAAAAGAAAAAAAAAAACAGTTTGGGCAACGTGGCTTGTTGACATTTTTTTTCTCTTTTTTTTGCCTCCTGTTCCTCATCAGAGAGATTACACAAGTGTGTGAAAACAGGAATTACAAAGTATTCAATATTTGCAGGTGTGATTCCAAATCAACAAACGTTCAGAAAAGCTGGTGCGAGAGAGCATGTGATCCTACTGTAAATGAGACAAAGAGGCGTGAAGTCCCACATCTTTTCACATTCAGGAAAGGCAGATGTGTGTGTGTGTGTGTGTGTGTGTGTGGGGGGGGGGGTTAGGTGTAGAGAAGAGCGAGCCAAAGGAGAGGACGAATTAACGTGGGGACAAGGTGAGGCGAAGCGTGCGGCCAGGCGCGCTTTTGATGGATTAACGCTGTTTTGCATGAATTAACGGTGAATATATGAAACATGCTGAGAATCCGTTTCACTCAATGGTCAATTTAATACGATTTAATACCTAATTATGTTGCACTTGTCATACTTTAATGCCGCCTGAATGTGAACAATGAGAGGCGGTGATTGAATTGATGCCGGTCGGCCCTCGTTCAGCGCTCTGCTAATGCCGTGGGTTTTGTCAATCTGATAAAGGCGATAGATAATAACTCATTACCTTGAGTTATTAATGTTGTGTATTCTCGCTGAGCGCGGAGCATCACTCACTAAGTCCTATTGGGCTGCTTAGTGTAAAACTTGATCACAAACAGATTAGCAGGAACGGAGGGGGGGAGGGGGGGTTCATTTGTAAACACATGCTGTGGCTCCATTACATTTACAGGAAGGAAGGGGCATGCCAGGGCCACAGAGCTGCAGGATATGAGGACATAAAGTGAAATGGTATTGGGGCTAATTAAAGTGCTTATGGGTTTTCCCATAAGCCTGAAGAGATAGTTCAGGGTTACCAGATAACCACAGGCTGAGTCAATAGCAAAGGTCAGTAGGTCTTGACCTCGGCTGCTCCTGTTTCTTTTGATCCCCTCAGTTCACAACATGATTTTTAAAAGGTTTTTCAGCCTGGGAGGGAGTTGTGAACTTTGAACTCTCCTAAAATTGTCACCACTGTTTTATTTGGATTGGATTGGAGCGATACGTGACCAGCATGCTTGCTTATATTTTGCACGTCATTTCCTCATTTGCAGTAACTATTCAGTTGGAGGGAAAACTCATCAAATCAGTGTTGCAGTGCGAAATATCCTCCACTTACAGAGTAGCTTGAATGCCAGGGTCAAGCCGCCTCCCTGAAAATAATCTGTGACTACTCATATAGACATCATGCCAGCAACATTACACCTTTCATTATAGTTTCAGTGTCTATATCTGTACAACATTTTTTTTTAACTCAGCACTTCCTGTATTCGTTCAAGGTCCTGCAGTCCTCTCTATCTGAAATGAAACATATGTGCAAGATGCAGCAGTTCAGGTAGAGGTTAGCTATATTAGCAACTAATATAATAATCATATAAGGCTAATATAAAGCAAAAGTTACTGTGAAATTTAACCTCTTTGGTTTTAGACTGTAGACTGCTTCGAGCTAAATAACATACTAACATCAACGTGCAAACATTCCTACAATGACAACGCTGACATGCTGATGATGAGTAGGTATAATGTTTACCATCTTCACCGTCTCAGTTAAAAGTGTTAGCGGTCTTACAAACAACAAAAACGAGCCTCTTGATGACACTAAAGGAAACGTCAGGGGATCATCAAAGTCTTTACTGTTCATCATCTGGGAAACATGAATGTCTGTACAAAATTTTGTGCCAATCTGTTCAGTAGCTGTTAACATAGATGTCACTTTGGGCTCCAGGAAACTGTGATGCACTTTGACATCTTACAGACTAATTTATAGTCAATATATTTAAGTAATATTATGCATAGAAGAAAAATAAATGTTCCTGCACAAGTAAACTCTTAATGCACAGCAGATACATATGGTCAGGGGAGGGATAATACCCACCTCCTCACCTCCCACTGCTAACAATACATAATAATAACCATAATAAACCGGCTTCTATCAAGCTGTTGTCAGTGCAGCCTCACAGCTTGTGTCATCCCACACCTAAAAAAAAACATGAATCAACCTCTCTGAATCAGACAGCAGCTCGAGAGAGAGAGAACACAGAGAGTAATGGAGCTCTCCTCCATCCAGACAGAAGGTGTTGTTTAGTCATCATGTTAAAAAGTGCTCCGCTCTCCACTGGGTTTCAGTTGTTGCTCATCAGAAGCTGGGCAGATAAGTGGCAGTGTGAGGAAGGTTTTAACAGTTTGGAGAGGTCTTCTGGGCGCCACAAGGAAATACCACAGGTTGCAGTACAAGTAGTGAAGTACCTTTACGGCCGACAGTGATGGATTGTTTGGTTTTTTCGAATGAACGTTAAGTGGAGCTGGCTGCACTGGTTTTGAGTGAACCCACATTAAGTATCTTGTGTGCTCTTTGAAAGCACTTCAGGTGAGCTCAAAGGTAGTGGCCCCGTTGCTATGTCACCGCTCCTGGAATCATTATGAATTCACAAAACAGGCTTAATTCCAGCTGGTCCTTGGTGCTTAATCTGAGACCTCTTAGCCATGAGTAATGTGACTAATGTGTAAAGAAGCAACAGGCTGTGTTACGTTTCAGTAAAACACATCTGATGGAGGGCCATGAGCCGTGGCATGCATCCATCATCCACGGCTCCACAGCCCAGCTTCCTGCCGCGAAGATTAACCCGAAGTGACCTGCGCCGAGGCCGGGTGAGGAATTAATGTTTCCTGAGGTCCAGGTCCAGGACTCAGGCATCGAATCATTACTCGGACCCTTTAGGGAAGCTGGGGCCTGTAGGGTGAGGACACAGTACACACTATTAACCCCTCTGATCTTGGATTATTGCCACGTCAGGATGATGCTGGTTATCGCACACGGACCCGACCGAAAGGGCCGGCTATTGTGTCCCGAGGTTAGCTTGTCACAGGAGGTGCTGTGATTGAACACAGCCGGTGACAACAAAAGGCTGCACTCGCTCTTCTTTTCTCCTGACGCACCGAGTGAATTTCCCCCGGACAAAGAAACCAAATTTGAAGCAATCACTGCAACTACGACACGTCTGACACGATTCACATCATCATCCGAGGCTCAGGCCTGAAACCAACAAAGCGCCGGTAGTTACTGGGAGGATTTCTAAACTGTATGACCAATAAATCAATTCTGAACTTCCAAATAGCACTTTTTCAAAAAGAAGTCGTTTGTGAGGCGAAACCCGCCTCACTTACGGATGATTCAAATGCTCCCTGATGGGGAAGGTGGAGGGGGCCAGCGTGAAACTTACAGAAGTGCAGTTTTGTCATAATTGTTGCTGAAAATAATGACAGTTCCCTCCAGCAAGTTCACGCTGTAAGCATTGTTCCTCTCTCCCTTATTCAAGCTCTTTGGGTGTGTGTTTGCTTTTTTTGAAAACCAGGATGGGGGAAGCGTGAGATGTGTTTATTTTTAGCAGTGAAAAGTGTGTCTCCGGCTCCGGGGGCTGCACCTCCGAGGCACGCAGGCACGTCTGTCATGAATGGGAATGAGCGGCAGCGTTAAAGATTTGTGCTTAAATTGTTCCCTGCGTTTAAACGGGGATGTTTTTTTAATGAGGAAAAAAAAGTAAAATACAGTGTGTTAGCAGGCGGCTTGAAAGCTGGCAAGACAGCTCATCAGACACAAAGCGCCGTAATGACAGGAAAATTAGAGACTGCAGTCAGTTATTGGCCTGAATTATTATGTAAGGCACAGGATCCAGTTTTGTCACCGACGATAATGACGAGGTTGTTTCCTCTGCATCATTCAATTTTCGCAGCTAAAAACTTTCGCTCCTCTGAGCATATGTGTGTTATGTCGCTATCGAGTCTTAGCCCGACTGGAGGCAATGAATTCTGGGCCGGTGGGAAATCTGTCCGACTTGCTCAACTCATTTTGTGTTCACCTGAGTTGCACTGAGGTTAATAGCTAATAGAGCTGCAGATAGAGTGGTCACTCAAGTACTATATCCCAAGTTCCCACACAGCGGATATGCATGAACCCAAACACATCGTTATTAAAAACACTGCATTTGGTACGTTACAGGCTGACATTACGCGTTTCCACCCGGGCTGTGAGGTTTGCCTATTGTCATTAGGAAAAGCAGGGCAGAATAGAGACGACCAGATGAAAAGAAATAAGCCTTATTTCCTGCTGGCTGACATGCTTTTCGAGAATCCAATGTCTTTTCCCAGCGCTACTGAGCCAAATATCTGGCTAAATGAAGAGGCTGCGGAGCATGAAAATGTGATTTTGGTGCAAGCGCGTGAACTAGAGAGGAACAACACAAAGTGAGAGGTAGCGCTTGGCAATGAAACCAGCACATCCTTGAAAACAGAGGGGAAAAAAATAGCCCCAATGTTCTACTGTAGGATGTGTGTTGTATTCATTATCTGCCATGTCACGGTGATTCAGTGTCACCCAAAGACTTTACTGTCTGTCATAGGGCACCGAGGACTGAGTCTCCCCGTTACGTAAAGGGGATTGCGCGTCTCTGTGACCTCAAGCTGTTTGAGCTTATCAAGTTGTAAACAATGCGCCACAATAAACATGATGAGCGCTGTGTCATGGAGCTACAGCCCTCCCTGTTTTATGAGCTCGCTCGGGCCGGCCTGCAAGGTCAAATGTCAAAGACGGCGATGGGTCGAAATGAAGAGAATAGACCCTTCGTTCCTCACCCTCCAACAAGTCAAACAGGAGGAGAAACTGTTCCGGGAGGAAACGTTCAAGAGGTGGAACATTATGTGGAAATTCAGATGGGTGAAAATAGGAGTGTTCATGATTCAGCCGTGCTGCAGCCTGACAGTGGCCATCAGTCTTACGCTCTCCCGATCCATTCTTCTCTGAGTGCTCCGAGTCTATACATAGCAACAGTGTGCTTGCGATTCAGTAGCAAGCCAGTGCATCATCTGATATCTCTGGCCCTGTCTAACGCTTGGCTGGCCAGGCGATGCATCTGCGGAGACTTCATGAATAAAAGCGAGGCAATAAACTTTGATTAGAATAAAAAAAAAAAAAAAACGAAGCAGGGCTTAAATACGGCGAGTGCGTGGTGCTCTGTAATCACTAACATCTCTGTGGTACCGTCATTTTGTGGAGCGATGATTTATTTTTTGGGAGGGTGGGGGGGTGTTCACACATGAGGCCCTCGATTCACGCGGGCCAGGGCTGACTAAAGAGAAAGGGCCAGCAGAGGAATGATGTGAAATGATGACATCGGTGGTTCAGCGAGGGAGTTTTATGAGACATATTACAGTAATTGGTCTTCGTTGCAGAAAAATCTGAAAGGCTCATGCCTGACGGGGTGGAACGAACTGGAGGGAAATTCCCACCTTTGCCCCCCCTGAGTGTGTGTTTAAAGAAGAAGGGGAATAAAGCGAAAGAGGTGGCGAAGGAGGAAGATAGCCAGAAGCTCCCAGAGGCCAGGTTTGCGGTTTTAATAAGCAGCTCTGAAGAAAGAGGCGGCGCCCGGAGGGAGAAGACCTCGGTGCTGATGACCACAGCGGTGTGAGGCAGTGGACACGGCTATAATAAGACGAGGACAAAGGCAGGACAGATGGAAGAGAAAGAGAGAGGAGACCTGCTATTTCAATGTAATACTTCATATACCCTTTATGCCAGTCTCAGTACATTGAAAACTTCAGTGGACCGTTGCCTTGGTTTTGATTTAGTGGACAGTGGTGAGATATTTAAATTCCTATCTTGAGTTACATAATTAGTGATAAAATTAACACTGTGACAATGAGAGAGATGAGAGAAAGAGAGTGAGAGAGAGTGAAAGAAAAAGAAACAGAGGGAGAGAGAGAATGAGTCAGACAGACAGAGCACAAGGTATCATAATCATGAAGGACCGGCGCCCCATTAAAGATAATTTTCCTACCTGAGTCTAAATGTTAATGGTCAATTAGAAATGACACTGAATTTTGACCCTTTGCTCCATTTTTACAATGTTTGACATAAATGTTTCCATTGCGGTCATAATACTTGAAACAGTGTCGTTCTCTGTGCGAACACTTTCTCCTGTTGATTAGTCCTGTGTTAATGGAATGGACTGAACCTGAAAGCAGGCACTTACTGACATGTCACATCAACGGCTGTCTCGCTGCTTGGTAACAAAAACATAGCAGGTATATGCAGTATATGCAACTGTGTTTATGTGTAATCTAATAATGGATAGTCCATCATCCCCCCCCCTCGCTTATTATAGTGATCAGATTTAAATCGTGGAAAACTGACAATCCACTGAGCCTAACCAATCAGAAAACTGCAAGGATCGTTTAGAGCAGTCATTCCTGGATTCAGAAGAAAATTCAGGCCTCTTGCACTTAGTGGAAATCAAATCAATATTATTAATCAATAAGAAATCAGAAAAACTGTAAAGCTCTCCTGTTATATTTGATAGTAAACCGAGGAGCAAGATCGTATTTCCAACGAGACTTATCGTACATGTTTGCTTTATGAGCGTCTTTCTTGTCTCTCCTGCTGAAGGTTGGTCCATCCTGTATGTGTCTCGTATGTGAATAAATCAGTTTGCCCTGCCGGCATCAGATCTGTTTGGTTATTGTTCCTGTTCCATGAATCACCTTTACATGGTCGCCACGTGTCCCAGCTGGTCCTGGGCACCCTCTCACAATAGTCTGATAAATTATAAAACAAGAGCAAAACATCCTGAAATATGGGAGGTTTGATTCAGTTTTCTATTCCTGTATTGGCCACTAACCCAAACTGAAAAGAAGCCATATTTGTCAGTACCATTTTTTATGTCTATCCAAATGATCAAGTGGAGTGTTTGGCATTTAACCGCCATCATGAACTGAGAGCTGAATGATGTCTGCACCAGGGGCAGAGTGATGACACGTCCCCCAGCCGATTTATACCACAGCCCCTGGGAGCTTTCCTTGTAATGAGACTATTTGCATGCCGGCGGTCAGTTGCTCTTGTTATCACCCCCAGAGTCCAATAAAACCACATGAGCAACAGTGAAGTTAGAGGCACCGAAAAAAAGAATCTCTCTCATTTTATTGCCTCAGAACATGATGCTATTGGGATAACGATACAAATATTTGAAATTATATTCATCTGTGAGTCATCTGACTGAAAAAGAAAACACAAGGGCTGCATTTTTTTTTTGCCAACGAGCTTGCTTTGTTTTTTTATAATGAGTCATAAATAGGAGAATTCACAAAAAGCTCATGGAAGACGTTCCCCTCTGAGATGGTTCAAACTTTCCCTCATGCTTCAGCTGCTCATCAGTCTTTTGCCCGGAGTGATGTCAAGCTTTCCTCAGGATTCTCTGAGTGAAGCTGCTCCGTATGCGCTCCCCTGCAGCCATTACAGCCAAACCTGGACAGCTGCTCACCTGGGAGACACACACCTACACACACACACACACACTATGTCGAAGCTCCTGTTCTCTCCCGCAGCCTGATTGGGAGTGGTGGGGTTTCTCATGTCACACTGCTGAAACAAAACACTGATAGCGACGGACAGACAAAGACAGAAACCCGCCTCTGATTTGAACTCTCTGCTCACTCACTCCCTCCCTCTCTCTGCTTAGGTGTCTGTATCTTTGCCTCCTCATTACTCCAGCCACTGATTTTCGGCGTCTCTGGCAACTCAGAGGCGGACAGATCGATGGCAGCGGAGTGTGAAAAAGGGGAGAGTTGTTCCATTTCAATCTCCAGAACAGATACATCCCCGCACATTTGTCATGCCCGCGCTCAAATTGAAGCCAGATTAGATGGCATGTAATATCTGAGGCAGTGCCAGCTATCTGCCACAACTCCCTCCTCGCGGGCCTCTCTCATTATGCCGGCCCGATAAGATTTTATATGTCATAACTAGAAGGGTCTCCTTGAGCCATTAAAAATTCATTTCAAATGTATTGAGGGGTAATATTAAGTGTGAAAATATCAAAGCGGGGGGGGACTACAGTGTCAGAAAATTGTGTTTTGAGTGACAATAAGTGGAGGTTTTGTGGCTGTGACTCGAAAGAGAGCGAAGGGCTGAGAAAGCTGAGAGAGCAACTTTGGTTACTTGATGATAAGCTCAAAAGATTGACTGCCTGCTGCACTTTTCCCAGCCGCCTGGCAGAGGAGAAAAAAAATTGCTTGCTGTTTAAATAGCATGTTTTCTTAATCCCACTTCACTGGACAGCTGCGGGCAATCTTCAGATGTTATATTTTCCTCCCTGCTCGCTCCCTCTCTTTCTCTCTCAGATGGCTTTTAGTGACATAAAGCTGCTGCTTCGCCGTCTTCTCAAACACTGAGGCCCTTGAACGCCGTGTCGGCCCCCCGGGCTGGGAGCGCTGCAGCCCGGTGTTGCGCTGTTGGCCGTCAGGCTGCTTGGCTTCTTGAATGTGTACAGTATGAGGGCATGGAGCGCAGCCAGACCTGCTGGCAAAGGCTGGTACAGCTGCAGCCCAAGATCTAAGCTGAGAGACATGACTTGTCAAGTTGAGGGCCAAAGGTCTCTGAATATGCCAACGGAGCATCGAAAGCACAAGCTGCAGCTTTGTGAGGTTTCAACACACTGGACTGACAGGATGTACTGATGGATGTGACTGAAATTTAATCCTTCTCACTTTTTATGAAAAGATAAGTAAATTATAATTATACAGCAGCAATTGTGCATCTGGAGAGAGACTAAGATCATATTTGGACATATTGCTATGAGATCCACTATCAAATTCCTTGGTGGTCATACCTATGAGCGCTGATGATATTTGGCCGATTTCAAAGAGCCCACATAATGTTGGTTATGCACCATTTAGGACATCTGTGTCTGTGCAACATTCAATATTAATGAGAACTCATCGCACTGAAAATTGGAGGGAAGCAAACTGGGCTTTATTAACTTCCACTTGGAAAAGAGAAGCGTGTTATCTGAGCTCGCTAATGTCCAACTGATTCCTGAACTGAACAGACCAACATCGGGTAGTCCAATAACCTATAGGGATTAACTTTAGTGTAGAGTTAATGTAGGGAGCGATCAAATCACAGAAGGGACTCAGCAGTCGCCGTCTGCCTGGCCGTTGGAAGTTAAGTGGCTTTACAAGCTATTTTTAGTGCCTTCACATATAAATATTTCATCAAATTACCAGTGGCAAACACTGTCAGTTTCAGGGCTGTTTTCACTGCAGAATAATATTCTCTTGGTAATTCCAAGTCTGACCAAATTAGATAATAACACAGGTCAAATTTAAGGTCAAAAATTTAAATTCCAGTTTGACTTTAAAAAGCATCTTCCCTCTTTTATTAGATACAACCATTAAGTGCATATAGGGAAAGGGGCGCAGAGTGCATTATCATGGCTGCTGAGCGTCTGCGTTGCATAATGCACAGCATCAGTACTCCCCTCACACTTACCTACAAGCCTCCTCTATATTGGACGCTGACCTTGGCCGGCGGTCTGGCGTGCATCCTATTCGTCTAGCCAACATACAATGTAAATGGGTTTCTGAAAATTAAAAATCCATGCTGCTCAATTCAATATAGGACAGGGTCCCTGGGCACAGAGGGGGGAATATGCATTAGGGCGTAATGATATTACCTATAACTCCAAGATGCCCCCCACTCTCATGAGGAAACAACTAGAGGGGCCTTGAATACATACAAAGCTAGAATATGGTGGACAACATCAGTGAGAGGCAGCCATTTACAGCGCTGATAAAGTGCTGTTTGTGGCACGGGCTGTAAGTATAATAGTATAAAATAACACTAGATTGCTTGGTGCTCCATGGATCACAGTTCAGTATGTTTATGCAACATGTAGAAGCTTGGTTGGCACATTTATTCAGTAGATTTGGGGAGAGCGCACCAGGGAAATATGGAAAACATAACAGCAGCATATATAGCTTGAAATGATTTAGTCTTTGGATGTGTCAGCTCTGCATATACTACAGTGCTAGTACTGTTCTGTATTCAGGCATGATCATCTGTGTCAAGCTTGACCGTCACCCTTTGTTTCTCGTCACCTGTTCTCAATCTACAAATTTCTTTGCTTTCTCAGCTGTTCTTCAGATCCACAATCCTCGTCTCTCCTCAAAACTGCATTCATATACTGCTAATTAACAACTGCAAATATGTTTTGATAGAAATGCAATGTGGCCTCGCTTATGATTATCAAGTTAATGAGGAAACACGAGTGTCTGCCTTGTCACAAAACGTTGATATTTAATGCATCTGCAAAATGTTCACTGACAATGTATTGCATTTATTTTCACTACAACATCTGCTCACAGCAAGTAAAGGATGATTAAACCTTTCTATATGTTAAAGCATTCACAAAGCTGAATTTGCATATCTAACATGAAAGGGAAACCAAAGTCAGAGTCAATTCAAAAACCACCTTTATGTGATTTGCAGGTTGCACAAAAACAAATAAATTCCTTCACTGAAATAAGCCAGTTAACATAATCCATGCTGCAGTTATTATGTCCTATCAAACCGTAAGAGCAAAACAAATTAGTAGCGTCTGAATGTAATTTCTCGCAGACGGGGTTGCCCACTCACCCTTCACTTTTATCACTCTCCTTTTCTGTGCTCTTTTAATGCACACCACGCACTTCACCTCCCTCTAACCCCCTCCCGTCTCGACCATTTTCTGTCTTTCTCGCCCTCACAGAGAAGTTCATGGTCCCGGTGAAGGTTCGGTTAATGATGAAACGCTCCCTTTCGCATTTCGCGCCTGCTGTCGGTGAGCAAACCGTGCGTGCGTCGGCTGAAGGACGGGGCTCTCGTTTTGCCTCGAAAACAGCTTGCGATTTTTTCCTCGTCCCCACAAGAGCAATGCAAAACGAGACTGACACCATATGTCAGACCTTGACTTGGCTTATTTTAATTTTCATTAAAGCTATTATGCATTCTCATGACTCCTACTAATAATTCCAGTTTTGGGGGTTTGAAGTCATGAAGCGTCTGTCAAGGTGAGTCTGGCGACTTCAAACTTTTCAATAATGTTGGTGTTTAAGGCTGCCCCGTCTATGAGAGCGTCCTCCCTGTCCTTGTTCTATAGTAGCTATTATTCAGGCCTCTGATTTCTCTCTCTCTCTGCAGCAAAGAATAGTAATGCCTTCTCTTTTTCTCTGCATAAAAGTGTGTTATTTGATGTCACTGTGCATCCTCCTTTGGGTGGTTCTTTTTTTTTCTCTCCACTGCTTGAAGCTGTGTCTTTTTGTATATCATTGCAAATTTAGGGCACGGTCCATTTCACCCACCAACACAAGGAAAGCTGTAATTGGTGCATCTTTAAAAAAAAAAAAAAAAAAAGAACAATACCTTTGGCTTTCTTTCTTGCATGGACAGTTACTACAGAAAAAAAAATCAACTTACACAAATATTCTAAAAGAGGTATTAAGGATGTTGAGTGAGCAGCTGTGCCTTCAGCATTTCAAGCTCTTATGCGTATTCCATACTATATGACAACTGCTGATACTACTGCATTAGCAATCTGTTGTCAGTGCTCCATATTACTCAGTAAAAGCTTTAAAAGAAACAAACCTGGATTAACACATTCTTTAAAACTACATAGAACTTTATAACAATGACTGAAAAAACACCTCTCTCTCTTGACCCCACACATAAATTTCAACTATCTATTTCATATTATGCTGCCACTTCAGATGGTGCCCAATAATCTCTTTATGAGTTGGTGTGTGTGTGTTCGGTGGTCTGTGTGCGTTATGAGATACGAGGGTCCCAGCAGGACAAGTTGCCCCTGGCTCAGCATTCTGCACAAAGACGAGGAGACAAGATGTGCAAATGTTGCACTTCAATCTCTCTCTCTGTCTTTCTCCCTCACGCCATCACGCACTTTCTCCCGGTCTCTCATGCAGGACAGCAATTACCTGCAGGCGACGAGACCTTGGATGGACTTGTAAATGAATTCAATTCTTCAGACAATTCTCAGTGCAAACACAGAAATGTAGAGATAAGCGCTGGATATTTTAGACAGCGGTGACAATATAACACCTCAGTTTGGATTAATATGATTTACTGGTGCTTCTTTGCACATTGTGATGCTTCAAGCAAATATTTTTACATTAACGATGACTCAAATGTTTCACGTCAAAAAAGTTGCTCATAATGACAAACCCACAAAGAGTAAAAGTCCAAGTCTGCAGATCCCCTCAGCTTCACACAGCATTTAGTGTCCTTCAACCGATTGTTTTGGTTTTTATGGCTGACAACTGTTTAAGTCCACTCTTTAAACAGGAGCTGTTTTGAGGAAATAAGCTCTATTAAATCCACTGTATGCTACCTGCCTGGCACCAAACAGCAGACAGGAGGCAATATTCTAGTGAACATAATTCAGCACTCACATATTTTAAGTGTTGAATTAAGATATTCTTAAGAGTTTTTGGAGCTCAAAACCTAATTAAAAGGGAAGTGTGATCAGTTGAAATGAAACACACTGCTGGATCTGTAAATAAGAGCCACAGAATGCCCAATTGCTCTGGCATTAATGTGCTTAATATCATCTTAGTTCAAAGCAATTGTGAAAAATATGAATGAAGTGTACACTCCAAACTTACATGACTGAAAATCTCCAGGCGTTGCATGTCAGGTTTTTGGTAACTGGAAGCTTAAGATAGTCAGTGTTTTGGACAGATTTAGGACAGTATTGAGTTCTACAAACACACACACTCTTTCTCTATCTTTCTTTCTTAACACAACCACTCTCAACCAACAAACACACACAAACACACACACACACACACACACACACACACACACAGACTCTCTATAAAGGGCTGGTCTCCCTCTGGAGGTTCTCTGGACACCACGTTTGTGGCTCTGTGGCCCCGATGCCCTGTGCAACACAGAGCAACAGCATGGAGTTGCCTCGGGAGCTCCCTTTAGTCCGGCTACACACACATTAAATATTGTACATGCATGCCCACATGCACACACATCCACTGTCCTTCCCTCGGGCCTCTCCTCCCTCCTCTCTCCGCCCGTCTCAGCAGGAAGGTCACAGGCACACAGTTATCGCGCTCGATTTGATTACGTCTTAATCCAATCAAGCAAAGCAGAGAGAGCACCATTGATTTTTGAGACATAGAATAATGCTTATTGGGCTTAGAGGCACATGGCTGATTCCTGGACAAGGTTAAGTCCAGAGGGAAATATCATATCTGTGGCTGAGCCTGTCGCTGAACATGTTTAGGGCTTGTATCTAGATCCGCTCCTCTCGGTTGCCACATTCAAAAAGAGCTCCTGTCGTGTTCATTCCCGGTCACTATTATATTGCGAGATTGTCAGTAATAGTGCAGAGCGGCATATGAAACTCAGCACCAGACAATAGATGAGACACTTGAGCAATAATGACCAGCTGTAGCTGAGGAGAGAGACTGAAAGAGAACGATCATCCCTGAAAATATAATCCATGCAGAGAGAAAGTTTTAGGAATGAAACGGATGGAGACTTATGGGAATGATTTGCATTTGGCAGTGGAGAATGAGACAGTGCCAGTAGCATGAGAGGAGAGCTCTTAATATTGTGGCGAGCTTGAGAGTAAGCAGCTTTCAGATATTGAGAAATATCTGAAGCGTGTTCTCTCACATGAACACACGAATATACATGGGACATTATGTGTAACATTCAGTGAGATGTGAAGCAGAAGCAAGTGTGGTCCGTCAGCAGTCTGAGGATGTGCCCTTCAGCCTTCATGCTGTCAATCAGTCAGGTCAGTAGGAGTAACCTGAGGTGCATAAAGATGGCCGCCTCCTGGAGATACATTTGTTGACCAACCCTGGAGAAATGCACCTGCCGCAATGCCTATAGTGCACTTTTGAAGGCTTCACTTTAAATTACATCAAAGAACCAGGAGGATGCTATCTTTATGCACATTGTATTTTTTTTCTCTACATGGAACCTAAAACCTGGCCAGCACCGTTGCTTTGCTGGGATGAAGACTGAAGAACAGTGTGTTTGCAGCACAGTGTCGCCCCCGCTCCACTTCCCACCCTCCCCAAACAGCAAAAACAACAAGCTGGGAGATGACGATGACAAGAGCTATTGGGGAATGGCGAGGCCCACTCACCTTCTGGTTCACCACACAGTGTGCACTGTGATTCTAAACAAGGACCAAAGAGAGACAACAGCAGATTAATAGAGGCAACACATATGCGAACGTCTATGTTTGTGCATGCGTGTATGGGAACAAATATCAGCGCCGCCGCCCTTTATATAGAAATGTTAACAACTTCTATTCAAGATTCAGCAACTCTCTCGCCGTCTCTGTCAAAAACAAATAAAAACAATAAACCAGCAGAGATTTTTTGCTCCTAATGTCCTTGCAGAGCGGTACCCATGTGCAACATAATAGAAACCCAGCCACCATGCATAATATGACCATCAGCCACATGCGGCTGCATAAAAAGACAAAATGATGCAGAGACAAGCGTCAAAGGTGGGAAGAAAAAAAAAGACAAAATGAGAAATCATATTGCTTCAATTCATCACTGCCATGTGCCATAGATGCTGTGTGCTGAAAATATGAGCACGCAAACCTGGGTCATACTCAAAATTTAAATAAAATAAAAGATCTAAGATTGCACGCTGACCATTTTATTATTCACATTAGGAATGACCCTTCAGTTCGAGGATATACCAGGCTTCACATGCATCATGCAAACATAACAGCACGCTTGACCATAAGCCTTAAAACCTACATCAATATATGGGAATTACTGTGAGCCAAGTATCAGTTTTTTCCCAGGAGCCAACACAGTGTAGGCAGCCTCCAAGAAGTGCTCCAAGATTATTTTGAACAAACAAGATTATTAAATGGGTTTGTTTTTCAGAGACACTGGGCATAATGAAGAGAATGATGATGAAAATGAGCCTTGTGTCCTCGGGCCGCGGTCTCCGCAGACGGCCCCGAAAAACAGCTGTGGTGTGTCAGTGTTTGTCTCACTTCCCCGACGTAGCAGTGGCCAAAAGAGGCCATGTTGTTTTTTTTAATGCCTCTCCTCTCCTTCATCTAATCACAGCTAATTAGGGGCTTAATTAGATCAGCAGCAACCTTGGACTCATGACTTGTCTGATTTTGGTGAAAAACAGCCAGACGGCTCTTTTAACGTGTCAAATCGGCACATTCGCGGGCACACAGACGCTCCGAACGTGATTTCTCCCTCTCTTCCCCGGATGACCTTGCTCACGGGCAGAGTGCAGCGAGGACAGCTTGGCAGAGCAGCTGATGAATGAAGGAGCTCTTTTAAAGGTTTGTTGTTGCTGTCAGTCTGCGCAGGTTGTAAAGTGTCACAGGCCTCTCATCACAAAACTGACCCCTCGTTCTTGTCCGGGCAATGATGCTGGCTCAAAAGTCCTTCCTGCTAAACTTTCAACACTGCTTCACAACTTATTCTACTCCTTAAATTGTTCTCTTCATTTGTACATAATTATTGATCAAGAAGCTATGGTTCAGTTTCTATTGATATCTATTGTTGCATGCTCCCACCACAGACAGTTCCACCACTGTTATTGTCACTTTGCAGAAGTAACTGCATTGTGCTGTAACTTTATTTGGATCTCTGTTCTCAACTACTTTTTTTTAAGGTTGGTGTTGGGGTCTGAGGGGTTGAACCACACACACGCACACACACATACACACACACAGAGCCGTATGGCCGGCGGTGCAGCGGCGGACAGCTGAAGCCTGGAGAGAATTTACTGGTTTAATTAGTCTTTTTTTTTTTTACTTCCCACTCCCTACAGTGTAATTCCACGGAGTCAAAGCAATTGGCTCTATTAGTTTGTCCTGGCTGCTTAAATTTAAAGTGCTCTTGGATTTCCCTGTGTGGAGCCCATATTGATCCTGGTCAGGCTGTTTTTTTTACAGTGTGGGAACTGTTCTTGTGTAATTCTCATTTGCTTTCCAATTGGACATACAAAGCGACTGCCAGCCTCTCGCTGTCAGCAAAACTTATTATCCTTCCGCTTTTGAGGGTAAGCGAGAAGAATTTGATGCTAATTTGAGTCACTTTGGACTATGGAGTCAAAGAGTTGCACATTTGGTGTCTTTTAATCTATAGCTGTAATTTAATGAGCCTAAGAGTCAACAGCCATTACAGTGGCTCTGTGCTGAGGCACAACAGAGCTTTGAACTGAATGTTAACTGCAGCAGCATATTGTGCTAATTAGCTCGAAACATAAAGTAGATCCAAGGCTGATGGGAATGTTATTTGTTTTGTAGGTATTTGCTCATAAAACACTTTTTAAATTTTAAAAATTGTACCCAATGACCACCAAAGTTATTAAATCAATTCATCCCAAGGTCAACATAAGTGTCTTTTATGAAAATCCAACCACCTGTACACACATGCAACACTGAGGTACTGAAGTATTCGTGCAGTACACCTGCAGCCAGGTGAGTTAAACCATCAGAAGTTAGCAAAAAAGAAAGAGATTTTTTTTAGGTGGTATTAATTTAATCTTTGATTATCTTCTAATCTTTGATTGTTGCTTTTTCATCATTTTTTGAAATAATGGAAATTGTTGAAATAAATAAAAAAAGGTAACAGTCCATCTATTGCACTGGGAATGAAAAGCCGGTGTACATCCTATGAGCCGAACAATAACAACAAGGGACCAATCCTATGCCCTTGTTTGGAGGTGAAGCCACGGTCAATTGGAGAGGTTTTTCCATTTATGCTGCCTAAGATACTGAAAAGGTTTCCAAGCAACTGCCTGGACTGCACAATCATCTCATATAGGGAGAAAAGAGATAGGAGGTGCAGAGAAAAAGAAGCAGGAAAAAAAAGTGTCTTTGAGAAGAAAAGACATAGTGACAGAAGTACTGTATTTACATAAAGTCCAGCAGGTCATCAATACTGCCTTTAATCATATGTGACACTTCAACCACAAACACAGATCAATGCTCATCTATGCAATGCACTTAAGACACAAGAGATGATTTAAAATGTCAGTCTATTTCAGTATCCCACTCTCAGTCAACACACTTCAAAATTAGAGCAAGGCCCGAACACGCTGACCTCTTATTGGTTGTGAGTAAACTAACACCCAGATATTGGCAGGGGTGGCGTCCCCTGGTACCCGTCCATCTCCAAACACAGCGTAGACAGAGAGCAAACCCTTAGCCTTGATCTCATAATGTATTCATCCATAATTAAAGGCTTCATTTCCATACCGCCGCTGCTCGCTCACACCTTCCCCCGTTGGCTGATCTCTCCTTTTACCCTCGCTCCTTCTCTCACTCTCTCCATCCTTCCCCCTCTGGTTCATATGATGTGTGAGAGATGCAGGTGCTAATTAGCTCGTGCTAAGACTGTTCTTGGCTTTTTTCGCGAGGCTGCCGCGTCTCTGAGAAAAAGCGCACGAGGTTATATAAAGCAAGGTGACACCGAGCGTGAAGAGTGTGCGGCGTGATAACACAGGTGCGAGAGAATAAAACTTTAATCAGGGGAGTTGGTGCGCGTCTCAATGGCTGGGGGTTCAGAGGAACGACTCATAAGCCCTGTTTGTTTGGTCTGAGTTGAGCGGCGCAGATTGTGAGACACAAGTCAAATAAAGACTTGTTTATTGGGACTGGGTCAATAGGTGGTCAATAAAGGGAAGCACACAGTAATGTACAGCTGGTGGAGATGTGCCCCGACACAGATGAACTAACACGATTGTGTCCTTACAGACACGACCACACACAGATAAACCGACACGCGCAATTATGCCCCGGCGAAATCGCGAGAGCAGCGCGCTCCCACGCCCCTCAGCTTCGGGCCTCATCTATGTGGACGATCAACAATTTCAGTTTACCTTCCCCTTGACTGGCACAATCCATCTTCAGAGCCCCCCCCTGCGTATACGCGGCCTCCCCCCGGAGCTGATGTAGCACTTCTCAAAGGAGACGCAGTGCTGAGCGCAGGGCTGGAGGAGGACTCATCAGCCTGGCACTATAAGCCCTGCTTTGCCTCTTCAGGGGCTAATTACACTGCATTGTCACACACTTTCACACGGTATGCTGCATATGCACACACACATGCTGCGTACTGTATATGAACACGCATGGCTGTAAATATGACTGTACGTAACACCAATGTTTATGACGTTTTGACATTTTGGGCATATATGTTTTTTCATGTCGTCATTGAGTTAGATGAGAAGATTGATATCACACTCATGCCTATTCATTCAATATGAGGCCAGCAGCTGGTTAGCCTAGCTTAGCATAAAGACCAGCTTTGTCTACCAGCCTACCACACCTGCAAAGCTCACTACATAACATGTCAAATCTCTTTTCTTTATGTTGGACAGACATGACAGTGTCTCATCAAACGTTCAGCAAGAAAAGCAGATTTCAAAAAATGTCAAGCTGTTCCTTTAATATAAGTTATGCTGAGTTATAGTCATGGTAAAATATTTTATAATGTAGGTCGTGGACTACATGCAGAATATCCAGCTTGTAATGTTAGTTCATTTATTGCATCATGGTGTAAAACAACTAACTGTTAATTTGAAAGTTCATGACTGTTCATTCAGTCAAACTTGACTACAGAGGAAAAAAAAATCCAAAACTCAGTGCAATAAAAGCAAATTCACACATATTATAAATCAGACTCAACTATAATTTCACATTATAAGAGCAGACAGGGAGTTGGCACCTCAATACGGTGCAATAACAAGGAGCATGTTGTCAAAAAAAAATCATAATGTTCCCTCTTTAGAAGGAAACCAGCAGGAAACTGACATCAAACAGCAAGTGTCTGAAATCAATCCAGCCATCAGTGCTTGTAGATGAAGACAGTGTGAGAACACTATGAGCAGCTTTACTGGTGTGTGTGAGCTCCAGAACGAGGTGCATCAGAACAAATGGTTAAAAAAAAAAAAAAAAGAAGCTTTTAGTCTGCTCCTGTGGATGTGCGTAGAAGAAGCAGTGGGCGGTTCGGTGTGACGCGAGTGCAGGGATCTAAGCACGACCTTCAGTTACAGACAAACACTGTCATTCTGCGGCGAGTAAAAAGCCATCACATGTCAAGATGCATCCCCTGTCTATTTAGGAAATCTGTCTTTGTGCGTGTGTGTGTGTGCGTGACAGTGAGGCCACTGATGCTTGAGGCAAGCACATCTTGCTGCATAACACAGCTCTGTGGATTATACTGAGGACTTCTTTTGTTTGCAAGTGACTAAGGTTAATTTCTGAACAGTGAATACATCTGCTACAAAACACACTTACAGTGTAAAGTGTGTGTATTTATGAGTTCACATTATTTTCCCCTGGGGCAGTCTTACCTAGCTGCAGGGGTCCAGATGGTTAGGTCACAGTGAGTGGGGACCAGGGTCTGCTGCAGGACTAAAGTAACCCTCCCCTGGGATGAGGAAGCTAATCTTACCCGTCCTTCACATCCATGTTAGTGCTTTCATCATGTGATCACGGTCCAGCAGGCAGAACACACTCAGGTGATGAAATGTTTACAGGGGGTCTGTCGTGGTTTGGGTTTTATTCTTCGTTTTATGTTGAAAGGTTTGCTTCTTTACTGCCCGCCTTTGTGCTTTTCCCCATCTGTTCTCTCTATCACCTGTGTTTCATTAGTGATTAGTCCCATGTGTTTGTTTCATATGCGTTTGTTGCTTGTGTTCCTTGGTTTAGTTTTTGTATTTGTCCTTGCTTTTGGATTTGCCTCAGTCTGATCCCCCAGTCTTTCTGGGCCTGGTATCAGCTTCATGTAATTAAAGCTCACTTTTTGTTTCTTGCCTGGTGTCCTGCATTTGGGTCATCCTCATTTGAACTCAAAAATCATAGTAGGGCCTTCATGGTGTCAGAGCTCCATGCTGTGTGCATGGAAACTAAAATACTCCAATGAGATCATGTTTCATTGGCTTTTGTTGGCTACCTCCTTGAAAATGAAATGATCTGCCACATTGAAATAAGACGTGTTGCCTGCTGACTATTACACATCTGATCCTTCACAGTAGTTGCTTCTAAATACTCAATCCTGACTCAGCACTTCACGGCTGACAACCTTAAAATATTGATACGACATGACATGAAAGTTTAACCAGGTGAGTCGGACAGCTCAAAGCGGCATGAGACGACCACAGAGATCGTCTCAGTGGCAAAGACTCACCAACACTAAAAACAGTGGTGCTCCTGAAGGACACTCTTTGGCCGAGCACAGAGAGCTCGTAAACCAAACAAGAGCCAAAAGTTACACTTTGGCCTCTGGGTAATTTAAACATTAATTATCTACAGCTGATAGAATCTACCGCCTACAGCAGTTGTCATTTCAAGTGGTGCAAGTGAACGTCAGCACTGGCTAAGTATGATGCTTCTGTTTGCTAATAAAAGAGCAAGGATGGATAAAGTATTGTATGATTTTAATATTTAGCAAATATGTTCATTTTATAAACTCAGATTCAGAACAGAAATGTCTATTGCTATCCAACTCTGTATCTCTGGGATTGAACTCAGGGCCCAAAATAAGCATATACTTCCCAGTCTGCTATGAAAAATGGAAGAAAAAAAAAAGGTTTTCAGGAGGTTCAAGTTGCTCTTTAAAGTTTAAAGCTGTGTTTTCATTTGTCACTAAGTGCATGTATGAAAGTAGCTTATTCAGCTTTTTCTATATGTTTGAGTGGGGGTGGAATGACTAAAATTGCAACAGTCGTACATTGAGTTTAATCATTTATAATGCTTTCTCCTATGTGTGTGATAAGTATGTAAAAGGCAGCATATGGATGTGAAATTGCACATGCAGTACGTACATATATGGACACATACATATATGGACACATACATATATGGACACATACATATATGCATGTGTGCCTGTTTGTGTGTGCAGGTGTGTGCATGCATGCTGTGTGCTGTAGTAGTGCACGGGTGGACACACTGTTCACACTGCAGGTGCTCGAACGCGTGAAGCAACATTTCGCTTTGCAGTTTGTTTCTCCCATGTTAGTCCCCGAGCACCACACACATAACAGCCTGACTGTGACGATAAGAGGCAGAAACCAGACGGAGGGAGGATGGGAGGAACGGATTTGGGCGAACAGAGGGAAGAGAAGTCTGTAAAAAAAAAAGAAAAAAAAAAAAAAGGAGGAGGAGGTAAAACATCCCAGCGTTTTTCCATCAACCCCAAGGGCCCTCGGTCAGATTTATAGGTGGTTCCTCTTACCTCCCGGGAGGCGAGGGGAGTCGAGAGGAAGAGATAAATATTTTAGGGAGGAGGAGAGGATTGAACGTATAAGTCTGAGGCTGTATTTAAGTGATTTGCTGCTTCTAAACTGTGCTGAAGTGTGGATGATAGAGGCAGAAGAGAGGCGGATGTGTTAAAAAGAGAAGGACAAGTGAGGCTGGACGGATGGAGGGGCCACAAGAGAAAGAGAGAGCTGTATAGACAGAAGTAGACAGAGGGACTTGTGCAGAGAGGATATTGATGGCCTCCTTCACGCCCCAGCAGCCCTCTGTCTTACCGGAGCATCTATCAGGAGCGCTCGGCCCCGCGGATGACCATATTGACACCTGCTGAGGGAGGCGGACGGGTGTGTGTGTGTGTGTCTCCTTCCCCTGCATCTGCACGTCCTCTTTGCTCACTTCATCCTCCCATCATTGTCTGATCTTCTTAACTCTGGCCCAGATCAGACCTGACAACCTGCGTCTGCCCCTGTGTGTTTAGCTCGAACGTGGAACGAACAGCAACACAAGCTGAGGCATTTATTTATAACCGTCCACGGTGCATCCAAGGTCAGACTGTGATGGAGATGTGACGGGAGTCGAATCGGGCTCGAGGTCGTAAAATTAATACCTGAAGGTTCAAAGAGGTTTAAAGCCTTCCACTCGTAATAAGAGACGCTTAAATCACACTAAACTGAGAGTGATTCACTGGGCATCTGTGTGTTAGGTTCTACGACACTCACACAGGCGTCGTCTTTGCGCTGCAGCCACATTAAATTTAACCCACTGAAAACTGCAGCGCGTGTGGTATTTTAACATAAATCTCAAGAGAAGATTTGAGCTCTATCCACACCCGTCTCTGACTGCGTACAACATGGCCAACAACTTTCACAAGAATTGTGTCACTTTATGGCACAAAATATGGAGAAGCAGACAGAGATAAAGAGTTTTATGACAACAGATGGTGGAAGAAGAGAAAAAACATGTTTATTGTCTTCCTTAACGCTCAAAAGAAAAGATCTGAAAGCAGATATAAAGCTGTTCTCTGGAATTAGCTGCTCTATTGACTGAAATAAGGCTGAATTGATGCCAAACCTCGGCGGCATCGCTGTTTTGTTTCGGTGACTCATCATTTTAAAATCCCTCCATTCATGAAAGACACTCTTTCCTCCAAATCCCACTTCCACAGACAAAAATCATTAAGACTCGCTTTCAACTACAAATGCGGCGCACTGCACAAGGAAAACCGTGGGGTTGATGTCTCATAACTGTTATTGCTATGAATCAATAAATGTAATAATTGTCAAGCTCTATTACGGCTCGTTGCCTCCGACATTGTGCTCGGTAACAGTGGACAAAGAAGCAGAAAAGAGAACTTGTCAAGCATGAAAGTAATCAGCAAGGTCAGTGACAGTGGTGCTGGGGCTACTGTCTATTATTCTTATTCATTCAGACATTTTAGTTTTGCAGATATAAAGCAAACAAGACACGCAGAAAGGACGAAGTGGGAGAACGGGGGAAAAACACAGAGACAGGGAAGTGTAATGTGTGTGTGTGTGTGTGTGTGTGTGTGTGTGTGTGTGTGTGTGTGTGTGTGTGTGGTGATTTCTGCAGGCATGTCTTTTCTTTGCCTCTTAAAACTAGGAGAAAATATGACTCTATTTGTTTCCAATGGAGATTTCCTTGTTTCAGTAATTTTCAATTATGGAACAAGGCAAAGCAATGCAAATCACTCCATTTGCATCAAGAAAATGAGACTTGATTGAAGTGAGTAATTCGGGTTTGAAATGGAAACTCATCTCGCAGCACAGGCAGAATTTGTCAACTGTTTATGGAAAAATCGTATTTTTAGGCCCAACACTAGACAAAAAATTGACTCATTAAGATGAAAGTTTCTCGTGGAACATATCTGGACTGGGTGATGGTGATGAAATTTAATATCGCAATTAGTGCTTTGCGTCATTATTTTAATAATCAAAATGTGTCCATAGCCATGAGTATCAACAAGGCTAAAGGTCTACAGCCATGCTAGCAGCTCTGGGTGGTTTTACTTATGCATAGCAGTGCTATGCTAACATGCTCACACAATGTCAGTGCTAATATACTGATGTTAAACAGGTGCAATATTTATCCAGTTCACTTCAAGCATTTTGTTAAATAATATTAAACACTGAACAACTGAGGCTGATGTCAATATTTTTTTTTGCGGGCATTGTCATAAAGCAAAGTATTGAAATAAAATTGAAATTTTGACCAAATACTGGTGCTAGAAAAAATGTCAGGGGATCCACAAAGTTATTACAGTTTCATGGCAAGCCATCTAATGGTTCTCGAGACATAAATGTCAACCTGATGATGCAATGACAGCAAAGGTCAAGTGATCACTAAAGTCAGTGGGATACATCATGGCTGTACCAGATTTGGTGCCGATCTATCTAAAAGATATTGAGATCTTTCATAGAAAAAGTTGAAATTTTGACCTGCTGGTGAGGTCACAGGAAAGTCAGTGGATCACCATAGTCAGAAGAATTCATCCTCTCAGTGTGGCAATTCAAGGATCACTGAAACACAAAATATGTACCTGCTAGTGGCACTGAAGGAAAAGTCAGCAGATCACCAAACTCACACTGCATTCAAGATTGAAAGTACCAAAGTGTCAAATACCAAAGTGTAAGGTTTACGAATTCTCTGATCACACAGCTGCTGATTTAAATGAATAATTCACACCTTTGAATTAGTTTAGTTAGGCAAAGTTCTTCTATAGCTTTGTCTATTTAGGCAGATTTTAACATTTTGGTGCTTGTATGTGTATATATATATACATATATATAATAGTGAAAAATGTTTTGACTGAATATCTGATTTGGCATTGAAGCATCAAGACTGGCTCAGCCTTAAACACAATATAATTGACCAATATTGACATGTATTAACTTAAAGCTGAGGCCACTGTGGCCATGAGTAACATTCGACAATAATGGTATGAAATGAAATGTAACAGCAGCACAAGTAGAGAAGAGCTGTAAAGTCAGTAAACTGACTCAGTTTGTTCAGTAATATCTTACTTAACATTTGCTAAGATTAGCTGACATTAGCCACCATAAGATCCTACTCATCCCAGACCAAGTAAGGCTGTATTAGAAAAAACGTGTAAGGCTTCAATATTACATTTGTACAATGAAAAATGTGTCATTTGTTTTGCTGTAAAAAGTTACGTAGTCTCTCTTTAATTTTAGAATATTGTGGACATGACTCAGAAGATTTGCACAGAAAGAAAATCATTATTTGCTGCTCACTCAGCTACAGTTGGCCATATCTGCCACCAAACCCAGTGTCCTTTCAGATCACCTGCTGTCAACACCAGACACTCTCTCTCTCTCTCTCTCTCTCTCTCTCTCTCTTATGTGCCAGGACTTCAGACAGGGGGGGTTGGCGTCTGTGTGCATGTATGTATGAGTGTGTGTCTGATTCAGAAGCAATGGCACAATGTCACCACACTCATCAATCCACCCGCTCCCCCTAAGGATGATGTCATTGGCACCGAGCCCGGCTGGTGGCCCACTGGACTGAGGGGACCAACTCTCATTATCTCCCGTCCAGATTTATAGGGCTGCCGTGCTCATATTTTACACCGAGGGACACGGAGGGGACAGAGGGAGGGAGGAGGGGAGGCGGGGAGGGAGAGAGATGGAGAGACGGGGAGAGTGGGAGCGACAGAGTATTCACTGATAAATCACCCCGCCTGACTATTCACTCTTTAAAGAAAACTCTTCTGGCTATCAGCACTCTCAGCAGCATCAGATATCAAAGTGTGTGTGCGTGTATGTGTGTGTGTGGCATTCCTCTTTAGACACCACATGCTGCCACAACAGACAGAAACACAACTCACTTTGTAAAACTTCACATATTGGAGACGTCCGAAGAGAAGACAAGCCATTTGCTTTCTCTTGGCTTCTCTTTCCCACACACCTGTACATATAAGTTGTGAGTCATCCCATGGAGTAACAAACACACACACACACATACACACACACACACACACACACACACTCATGCTTTCACTTAATCACAAACCCTCCATCTTGCCAATCCAGTCACATCAAAAACAACAACTTGAAACTGCACATCTGCACGTGTTGGATGCAGATGTGACCGACAACTTGGCACAGCCCCTCCTCACCCCCCTCTGTTCTCCCTCTGTCTCTCTCTCCGTGTCACCATAATGTCACAACATTGTTCCACGTGAACGGCCGACTGTGTAACGATGAAAGATTGGGACCCGGCGTCGAGCACACGGCAGATTTCAGCAGCTACACACCTGCTGTCTTTGGCGCGAACCGCTCCGCCTGGGAGTGATACGCCGTACAGATGTAGTAGTGCACGTGCCTGTGTGTGTATGCGTGTGTGTATTTTATGAGTACTGTCCAGGGTATTGCATTATGCTCCATCTCCTGGAATGGGCCTAATGGGCTGTGAGGAGAAAGCAGACGAGGCAGGCCCAGAGGCAGCACATGATGTGTCTAACACCTGGTCAGCCATGTCACTGGTCGGCCATATTGGATCTGTGCCGGGCCCTTCTGTCTCTTTGTTAACTAGTAAATGCATCTGGGGGAATAGCAAGGGTGTCTTTCCTTACAGCAAATTCTTAATCCAAACCAAGCGCCTGCAGACAAGCAAACTGTTATGCAAGATGACAAAATGCATTAAAAAAGCCTGAGCGCTTGTTTTGCATTACGAGACTAATGGTGTCATTCCACAAGTATCTGGTGATTGCTCTGAAGAGTTGTTCTTAAATGTAAATGCTGTTCAACAGGAATACAAAAACCTTCAGCTCAGCTCGACAGACTGTTGTGTTTCCACAGCTCAGAATCCCTAAGAACTACATTCATTTTGGACGATCACTTGCATCAAGAATATGAGACTTGACTGAAGTGAGTCATTTGGTTTGAAATGGAAACTCATCTCACAGCACAGGCAGAATTTGTCATCCGTTTATGGAAAAGACAGATTTTTAGGCAACACTTGACAAAATTGACTCATTAAGATGAAAGTTTCTGGCTGAAAATATTTGGGCTGGGTGATGGTGACTAAATCAAATATTGCAATTATAGTTTTTGCAGTATTGGAAGTATTGGACAAATGTAGCTGTTGACAAAAGTCCAACAGGATTTAAATTTTTTTTCTCAAGATACATAAACTCTCAGCTCAGTTTGATAGACCAGAGTCACATTCATACTTTGATGATTTTATAACTTGCCGCTAATGTCTAATAGCAATATGACTTACCAACAAGTGGAATAGAGAGGCAGATATGTAGTGTAGAAAGTGAGGGTGTGGAACTTTTTATTGCAACTATAATCTTTCCTACTAACCTAAACTACTTTTATTTGACGAATCTTAACCATACAGTTACACAATGTTTTTGCCATAACCACAATCTCTCCTAACCTAATCCATACCTTATCTTTACTGTAGTTGCCATGAGAGGATATTAGTGAAATACAGTCATCCAATATCAATCTCTGGCAACTGGGCTATATTTTCAAAACACTTTACTTTGGTCCTATTTGTTGTTGCTTATTTATATCTATTTGTATCCGCTGAGATCATTTTTGACACATAAGGTTAAGTAAAACATCAAAATCTGGCAACTTGTTTCAACACAAAATGTGGAAAAGTACTGATAAAATGCCAACTGATGGCCGGGAGCCAAACGCACGACTGAACCAACACGCTGAGTGTTAAAACAACATTTGAGAGAGGCGCAGCTCAAAATACCCAAAAGCTGATGTGGGAAAAAAGAAAGAAAGGTATGACTGTCTCTCAAGGCCAAATTTGAAAGAAAATATATTCAGTCTGAAGAACATTACGGTCTTATGAAGAGAAAACACCAAATGGACCACAGACTATCTACTGTACATACTAAGTTCAACTCCAATTTTTCCAATGATCTCAGGAAATAAGACAGGCTGGAATGAGGACGCCTCACTCCCACACATATAAATCATGCTTGATGATCCAGATAGAGGAGTTTGCTTTAGCCACATTGGATGGGCGAGGATGTGTTTCCGTGTGCTGACGCCTGGTGAATGAACGTAAACATTATCACGCCGTTCACTGGGCTTTCCTTACAGCAGCATGATGTGAGCTCCACTGACCTGCTATCGTCACGCTGCCTGCCCCCCCTGCCGTCCCCCGCTGTCAGTGGACCTCCAATCTGTGTCCCAGCGGCTTGATGGAAAGACAATATAACTGCTGGTCTCTGCAGGATGTGCCCATTAGATACTGCAGGTGTGGCTTACAGGGGGGAAACGCTGGCAGTTCAAAAAGTCAAAGGTCTGCAAGAAAGCTGACACACGCTTGGCTCCGTTCACCTGCGTCGAAATCAGAGGCGTGTGGAGAACACAGGCTGCAGCAGTACAGCATGTAGCAGAGGAGTCTTTATTTTAGTGATGACTTCAAAAGCTCCTCAATGCTAAAGGCCATACGATATGACAATTCATAATGGAGGAAGTCTTCAGAGATGCTCCTTGTCTCTCTGTAGCCTAGCAACTACAATACAGCTCTTTTTTTTTTTTTTCGCTCTGCAGTGTCGTACGTTACAGGGGAGGCAATGCTGACACAGCCGAGGAACGAGAAGACGGGAAAAAAAAACCAAAGTGTAGCATGCCTGAGAAATAAAGAGTGACATGTGAGGAGAGAGACAAAAATAAAATAAAAGACTGTTGCAGAAAGTGACGCAGAAGACGTGAGAGACAAAGAAGAGGAGTGAAGAGGCTCGCCAGTGATAAAACACATAAGGCAATCCCCCGGCCTTTTATCATACACATACAGGAAAAGCCAATGCAGTTATGGGGATACAGACACACACACACACACACACGGTAGCTCTCACATATTTGCAGACATCCCGTTGCCATGACGATGGGTAAGGAGGAGGAGGAGGAGGAGGAGGCGAACGAGGTGTTTGCGGAGTCTCCTTCCCGTGTGTAAAGTGTTTTCCCCTCACGCTCTCTTACTTAGTGCAGATGCATAAAGCTAATCCGCCATCTCCACCAAGACTGATTTAATGTGGCCCACTTCCACTCCAGATAGGAAAGGAGGGATGCTTGCCCCACCATACAACCCGTGGCCCTCTCTAGGATCGTTGATTACGACTTGAAGTCAGGGCGTGGAAGCGTGGTTTATCCCTGACAGAAAGATGAATATTACATGATGCGAGGTCATCCTCAATAGATATGCTTATGAGTCACGTGGCCGTAGCCCAACTGTATTCGCAAATGCGATAAATATTACATTGATGGCCTCTTTTATGTCCTCTTTACGACTTCATAGCCCCGGCCATCTATCAGAGCGTGTTATTTCATTCATACTCCGATGGCGGCAGAACTGCGGGGATTAAATCATTCACTTATTCATGCGGCCATTTATTTGGTTTAATCTCCTCGGTTTGAACAAAGTGTGGGCTCATCCGGAGGAGTGGTAGGTAAGAGTGATAAATGTGGGAATGGTACATTGACACGACAACTGCGCCATAGGAATTATGCTGTGTTCCCTCAGATGTTCTCTAAGCATTGATCAGTGAGCCCTGTGGATATATGGGTAGTGGTGCGCAACCAGGCGTGGATTCCCAGATGATACACTAGTACGCATCAGCATGTGTCCACCCACACACTAAGATAGACGTACTATATGCAAGCATGTACACACTCATCCTTCAACACTCGTAGGTACAGGCGGCTGACACATGCTCTGTACAAATATATTCACATTTGAATAGTGAGGGTCCGTTGTTTAAACTCTTCTTAATAGACTGAGAGCACTCTGAAATGACTTCTGGAGTATATTAGCCCTGACCTTGTATTCAGAGAGCCCGGGTTAGCCAGCTCTAACCAGCAGGCCGACAGCACAGGAGTCCATCAGAGCTGTCTTTAAGTAGCCATGACTAAGTGGTAGCTGGATGGGGCTCAGGTTTTCAGGGACTCTCTGCTTTACAGAGGCTGAGACCTGCTGGTTCCATTTACATGAATTGGAATCAGAAAGTGGGTCTTTTAAATATAATGTGATCCTCTGGAGTCAAAGTATCATGGCACAAAGAGCAGATCGTGCTGTGTCCTTCATGCATTAATTTATTTTTACTAATTTGCTACTAAATTTAAATATGCATCAAACAGCAAGCCACCAGGCTGTATTCACTAATTCACATAATACAACTGGCCTGCTCCAGCTTTTACAGGTGGACAGGTTGGCAGCCATAACCACCTGAGGGTGTGTTCACACTATTCGGCTTTATTTTAAAATGCCACTGCCATGTTTTCACTTTCAAGTCAACAGGGAGAGGCCGCGGGGTGGTTGGAGAGACGCTGGGTATAAAGAGAACTGTGCCTCAGTTTTAAAGCATACTTCCTTTTTGGACAGCGGTAAGAATGAATAAAGGCGAGGGAGTGCGTGAAGCAAAGAGGGGGCTGATAGGTTTGACCAGCAGGCGACCGAGCAACCTGTCGCTCGGCCAATCAGTCAGGCGGTCACTCGGCTTGTGTTTGGCACAGTGCGCTAAAATGACAAAGTTAGGTAATTGATCAGAAAAAGGATGGTCAACAATTTTGGTGAACAATTAATTGTTTAAGTCCAAGTATATTTGTAGATGTTATACAAGAGCAATTTAAGTGATACTTGAGACAAAAAAAAATCTTTCATGTAAAATTGGAAAATATTTGGACTTTGGACAAAACTGAAAATTGAAGCTGTGTATTTTAGGCTCTGGGAACTTGTGACTGGTATTTTCCCCATTTTGTGACAATGTAATGATTAAACAATACATTTACAATTAATAAACATAAATACTACTTGAAGATAGCATCAGATAAACTTAAGGAAGATAAATATAATGGAATATTATCAATTCAAAATCCAAAGTGTATCTTCAAATAAAATGTATAAGAGTATGAACAAACATAAAGTGGATATAAAGGAATAATCCAACTTGCCCAAACTGAGCACTTCTGACAGTCAGTCTTTTCTACACATGAAAGGATATTAATGTGACACCGCAGTAAGTGACCAGAAAGAAAACATGTCTGCCATTTGTTGAGCTACTTTCCTTTTAAATGAAGTCATATAAAAGAGAAAGCGAGGCAAGGTTTTGAGTTACGGCTGCTGCGGCGAGCTACATCCGAGTGAAAATGATGAGAGGATTAAAGGTGAGCACATGAAAAGATAGAAACAGATGAAAGTGTCAGAAACGTTTTCCCCCTTGTGCTTGAGACGAGAGAGAACCAGACACTAAAACAGAGCGCCGGTAGACTCACATACTTAGTTTCTCTAACATGATTTACGACACTCAATAACAGGTGGAGAACCTAGTATGAAAAAAAAAAAGATTTGCATCAGCGTTTCACAGACGGTTCGCTTTTGGGTTCACGTTAAGTGGCTCCGACATCAATTTCGCGGGGAGAAAGAGATAAAAAATGTTGAGTCTCATCTCCATTTGTCAGTCGTCCCTTTGGAGACAGCAAAAGGAGATTGATGGCCTGGCGAGGATAAACAGCTGGAACTTATGGGAGCGGTCTGTCTGTGTCAGGACCAGCCTTGAACTCCCAAGGATAAAAGTTGAGTCACGACTTGGCTGGTTAAGGCTAAAAACATACGGTGACACATGAGTGTATTGTCCAATTTATGAGCAACTACGGCACCCAATATTAACTTCAGACAACTGGCTAAGGCTATAACAACTAAGAAACTGTATTTATAATGGGGTTTAATTGCATTGACAGTAACAGCCGTGTTTGAGTTCAAAACCTCAATATGTAGCACTGATGTATGATTGTTCAAAGTGCTGGTGTGATTCATAAAACACAGACATGTGAATATCATTCTGTGGCCGCAGCGCACAGACATGGAGTCTAAATCATAGTGACAGGACTGTATGGAATAACTCCATCCAATCAAAGAACACTCAAGGGACAAGCGCACTTCGCTTAGGCGTCATTTGCATTTTTCCCACAGTGCCGCTGATTTACGCTCCTCAGATAAAAGCCATCATCCACTGGCAGACTCTGGCCCGGGGTGATTTAATTAATGGCAAAGCACATCAACTCCCATATGTGGAACATGCCTGGGAGTTTGCTTGTCGATCAGCATCTGCCGCCCCTGCAACAAAATATGATTCCAATCAATGCTGTAATGGCTCAGAGGCCCTGGACCTAATCAGCCTGGCAGGAGCCACAACAGCGACGGCAGGAATGATGGAACATTTTCTGTGTGCGAGTGTGTGCGTGTGGTCATGGGGAATTATTTATGTTTTATGGGTCGAAACAAATCCAGTAATCTGATCAAGGATGTTTCTATTATAAGAAGTGAATAGTGTTTGCCAATGCGTTGGACGAGACAGCTCACGCATGAATAATAAAAAACGCCTGTGTTGTGAGAGTAAATAATACATGCATTTGAACCCGCGGTGCAGGGAGAGGTGGGGATGACGGTGTGTGTGTTTGCACTTTGCTATGCTTTTAAATTATTCCCACAGACCCTGCAGGATGGTGGCGAGTATAAAAAAAAAGTAATAAATGACGTGCACCCTGAAATAACGCGCTTTTTTTTTAATACCCTCTGGTAATAGTCGGCTACTTCGGCCTAAGGAGCAGATCAACAATGTAAAAAGACATCCTGGTGATGGGATCACAACCTCACAGAAACCCAAATTATTCAGACTGGCACGGCGTAATGAAATTCAATCTTGTCTCCCTTCTATTCATTAAGAAAGGCAGGAGTGATGGCCAGAGAGAGAACTACCCATGAAGGTACTTGAACTCTCAAAGTCTTCATGCTAATTCTCTAATATGTAGCACCGGACATTAGCATTTAAAATGGTTCAATATAGGTTCAAAACAATGTCTGAGTATTACAGACGAGATGTGGCAGGCCCCGAATGTTCCAGTTGCCAGCCTGAATGATATCATAAACGCAAGCTTTCGAAAATCCCCGTGGACACATTGAAAGCTTGCTTCATATGCCTGCTAATGAAAAAAAGACCAATGCCCATCTGTACAGTGCATCTGTTCCCTAAAATCACTCCGAGACGGTTCAGAAAAGCTGACGCAGCAAATCCCGTTGTTGTTCACTGGTTTACTCTCGCAATTGGCAGGCAAATCGCCGTCTTCGTCTCACAGCTCGTAGATGGTGCTGAGAGCTGTCTCAGTTTGTCCCCCCCGTGGGTGCAGATCCAGGTCTCGGAGTTCACGTCTGCAAGAGCAGCTACCTGGTGGCACGCAAGGATCCAACTGGCACTCAGTCAGAGCCGGAGATCTGGGGTCACAGAGGATAGACATCACTGTACAGCTGCCAACTTTAATACCTGAATTTGTAATGATTTACTTCACTTTCATAGAGCAGAGCTTCACTGCAGTCTCAATTTGGGAAACATGTTAAAAACATCTTTTTCTACAGTGCGGCGGACAAAATATTTTTTCATCCGGCTGATTAGAGGAGTCTTTGAGGATTCTGGAAACATCTTCCGAACAGCGGTAAGTGTTATTAAACGGCCCCTGTGGGTTTTTCAAAGATCACTGGGTATTTGTTTTTCACAAAAAATGGATGCTTAGCTATGTGACTGGAATTTAATGGCGATACATGAGAGGTAAAAAAAAAAAAAAAAAAGAGGGCTTATTTAGTTTTTCCCCAACCAGTTACCTGGTTCACTTTCTAACAGGTCGACAATACCACTGCAACAAAAACTTTTAAGCTTTTACCATCTATTTCAATACTGACTGTAGATAGACCGCGGACAGTATGCACAATAGCAGGGTAAGATTGTGTTTTACTGGAACAATGATTAATGGTGTGACTATGCTAATCTATAGTCCTGTCTGTAGGTGTTAATACCAGACATGTGCTTCTCAGTGGGCACCGCAGCGGCACCACCTGGCCTAATGACCCTGCCTCTTACTAGTCAGCAGGTCTCTGGCTCGACCTGCTGCAGATCAGCTGTGAGGAGGAGGGAGGGGGAGGTGGAAGTGGGGGTGGTTGTGTGTTGCCCCGGCACACGCGTTGCCCCGGCACACACACCAACCCGGTGACGGAGGCGTTAGATCGGCGCCACATCATCGCAAGAGGTGCCACATTTCAGCTGAGCCCACATGGAGAAGGTGTAAATGCGAAAATTGTGTTTAAAGGCTCAATGCGACACTTGTTGAGGCGGCCATTCTTTTTTGAGGTACATGTGTTTGTGTTGATGCGTTTCATGTTCGTGCCGTTGTAGTTATTCCCCATCTGAATTGTATCATGTTTAGGAGCACACTCGTGCCACGGTCATTTGATTAAACTTTGGCACTGTGTCATGGACATGTCACATTGATGATTTATCTGCGGCTATTAATAGGAGTTGCGGGGGAGTGGGTGTAATTGCATTCTCGTGATGACTGACTGTGTAATGTGGTGAGCAATGTAAGTAGACGGCAGCAAAGTGACTCACATATTCGACGCTACTATAGCTCATGGCGGGACGTTTGGTCACTTCATAGACACAAGACTCGACAACACTCATTCTCTTGGTTATCTGATCTGAAAAGCTCCAGAGATCTTTGACGTCTCATCAGTCTGAAACGTCAAAAGTCAGAGCTGAGACTTCTGGTTGCATTGACGGCCTACTTCAACAAAATATAAGTATATTCTATACATAACCAGTGTTTATTTTAAGCCTACTCTGGTAGCGTTTTTTGTGACACAGCAGCCTGCACCTGCTGTACTTTCAGCTGCACCTGCCTCTACCTGCTATCCAGTATAAACAGCCAGCCCTCGTCTCTGTTCAGCTGCAATCACATTTCACCTAATAATGTTTGGGTTCTGAATGAAGTGAGTTCTGTTAGTCTGTTCTGAGTGTGACAGGGATATAAGATGTGATTTATCAACTGTAACCAAAAAGCAGCTTGATGCATGTGTGACAAGCTACAGAGAATCCACTCATTCAGCAACATGTACGTGACTGCAACTGCCTTCAAAAGGAAAAGAACAGTGCAACAAACATGTAGGGCTTGCGGGACCTACAGTTCAATGCACTTTGCAGACCTTTGATACATACTTAGATATTACCAGAGATGGGCAAGTTACTTGAATGTTTTAATCAATTACTCATGACAACCCAATATCTTCAGTGATCACATCTGGACACCCCTATGAAAAATGTCTTGGGGTTTACTCACCATCTACACATAGCTTTGCAGTATGGAGTAAATCTGCATCGTTCACTCACACACTCAAACTCTGAATAAAAGCCAGTGATAATGAAGGGGGTCCTCCCTTTGTTCCCAGAATCCTATCTTTCCCAGCTCTATATAGAACACAATGGGACTCTGGAAAACATGCCTAAACTCTAATAAAATGATTACCATTGTTGTGTATATATAGCTGTTTTCAAACCATGTTCCATTAATAAAAAAAGCTTATGAAATATTTTAACTTGAAACAGGTCAAATTTGACCCTGAACGCAGTAGGAGGGTTAATGTGCGTTGACAGATTATCGAACTTGGGGAAATCGGTCCCTTTCTGAACGTAGGCTTGCCGGTGGCTAACGTCAGCAAGCAAGCCAAACAGACAATATATAAGACAGACAACTTTAGAGTCACCTCCACACTCTTCCTCCACCAACAATCACTGCACCAAGCTAACCCGACCCAGACCAGTCCATTGTGAAAGGAAGACGATCAACAAGCTGACCCTATGACTCACTTAGCAACTGTCAATAACAGGTAATTACTACATTTAAAATTGACATTACTCATTACTGAAAAATGATTCACTCATAAGTAATAATTAATTAACTAACTACTATCCAAGGAATGGGAACACTGACATCAGGTAAAAGCATTGTATTGGAGTAAATGACCTCTTTAAAGTTCCTAATGAGACGTCACATATTATCCTCATACAATGTGATAACTGCAAGTCTCTCATGCAGTAATCAGCAGTGATGACACCCCTTTATTTGTTATTGCAGTAACCTAACACACTTTTTTGCATTCACTTTCAGAGCTATGAAAGACTTTTAAAAGTGTGGGCATCTACAAAATCTAAAAAAAAAATCTAAAAAATCTTTGACTCCAGCAAAACGTTGTCAATGCATTTGGCCTTGAACGTCGCCACAGTCGGGCAGATCATGTCTTGCCTGATACAACGTACTTGCTATTTTTGGAACAGGTCAGTGCATCACATCGGGGCTCAGCTAAGTGATGTGACTGCGGCGCCCGTTGTTCTCATTAGCAAGCAATAGGCTGGTCCAGGACCCGGCGCTTCAAACAGTCTGCAGATGGTCTCTAATGCACCGTCTGAGTTTTTAATATCGGGTTTGTGAAGGCCTAAGTAGAGAGACACCAGCAAGACTTGTGAGAGAATACATTAATACCATTGAAGAGATCTGGATGGTCTATTTGCGTGATTTGGATTCTGGTGCTGTCAGAACTGCACACTTGCAGTACGCGGACTCGTCTACGTGAGAGGGAGGTGTTCAGAGTGAATTAACAGCAGTAAATCCACGCTGGATTCTTTCAAGACGTCCAGAGCAATATTAAATGTTGCTTGTGCTTATGCTGCAGAAAAAAACACACACACTGAGTAAACAAGGGGAAAGAGAGACTCAGATGAGAGAATGTGTTCGTACCTTTGTGGGTGGATGAGAGAGAGATAGACGGTGGGCACAGAGTAAATTGGGAGGTAAAAAAAAGAGTGTTTCAGAGAGAGGAGAAATAGGAAAGGTCCTCCTGCCAGACTCTTTGCCAGAGTACAGTCTTGTGTTCATGACAGTATTGTGCTACACACTATTTTGGATCCTGGCTGGTGTGAGTTTTTAGTCACATTTGGCATTTGAGGCTTGAAAATCTGCACCTGCATCCCCCTTCTGTATCCATGTGCCAACAAACACACAGACCGTCTCATAGCAGTTCAAGCAAATTATAACTATCATGAAAGACGCCGGATCTGGATCGGCTGCTCGATTTTGGTTGATCATTGTGTTTTATGTGGGAACAAACGCTGTCTTTTGTGGCTCATGATACTTCACGTTCTCTCAAATTCATTGTAAAGCACGTCACTTACAAAGTATTGTTGTGTGTTTTAAATAGGAAATTAAATGAAAATGAGTCACTGTTTGATGAAAAGTTCAAACTCTATTTCGCTGTATCGTCGACACAAACAAAACAGGCCTTTCCAGCTGTCTCTGCCACCTTGACACACACTCAGTCGTTCTCACTTTCTAAACACTTTGTCCATCTCTTCCATCTGTTCTCAAACCTTGAAATCATGGCTCCATTTTCCCCATGACTATGCAGTCTCACCTTTGACCTACCTTGAGTAGGTGATTCGAGGGCGGGTGCCATCTCCCTTGTTCACAAAATGACCAAAATGCATCCCTCTTGTTAACCTGCCACCCCCTGTTTCCATCCCCTAGCAGCAGAGAGAGTGCAGGGGCAGAGGGGTTGTTTTGTTGAATAAGTTAGTTGAGTCTGCCTGACTTATTGATTCTTTATCTGACTGAGGCTTGTGCAAGCTGGAATCTATGGCCCCACACACGGCTCTGGAATATCAGCAGCCTCACTGTGCCGTGTATTGATAAATCCATGGTGCAAGTAGGGGACGGATTTGTAGTTTCGTCTTTTTCTCTCTGTCAGCGTCGTCTTGCATCTACAATATTCTCTAAACTATATACTATTAATACTCAGTTCTTAACTATATTGTAGCCTATATACTCTAAAGACTAGTGTCACCTTCTTGATCAAAGTGACAAGTGAGAGAAGAGTGAGAGCATCATAGAGACACACTGCTCCCTGTAGTGTTCCAATAATATTACTATACCATTTCTGTGATCACTCAGTAGTGTCTGTGCTGCCCCAGACCAAGTCACCTCTGTAACAAAATATTTCAGGGGAGACATAACTACAAGTTTCTGGTGCTCCTGTTGGGCCATCCCACCTTGTTAGAAGTGAACAAATCACCGATTGCCTACCTCCCCTGGCTTCTTATCCTGAGGGAGCGCAGGCATATCCGAGGTCACCACTATCTGTCACAGATCTCAGCATCATTCACTCTCTGCCATAACTCTCTGTGATAGCTATGCATGCCAGCGCAGGCAGGAACCATAATTGGTCAGGAGTCCACAGACTGCTGCATATTTGAAAACCAAGGTCCCAGACTGATGGATTTAAATTCTCATTCAGAGCCACAGCAGAGTTTTGAAGAACCCCTGCCCTGAACAAAAACCTGAGGCAGTTGTCAGAGCGTGGATGAGGCAAACGCTAACATGAAGGGTAAAGGCAGATGAACAGTTCTAAGGTAGTTCATTGTGTGTTATTTTACATGAAAGTAGGACGGCTGCAATAGACAACAGGCATGATTGTGACATGTGGATAGTGGAACAAGGAGCAGTAAATCTAGATGTCAGGTAACCTTTAAAAGGACAAGTCATATTTTCAGTACATCTTTGTGGATTGTTTTGAACGGCGACATAGAATTTAAGTACAGCACAAGTCAAAATACATGATTTTTATTACTATGCTGTTGACAACTATACATCATCTGGAATTAAACAAGCTCCCATATGCCCTTTTAAAATGTCCATTACTATTAATCAAATCAGATAAGGCAAATGTGGTAAAGCAGCAGGGAGACATACAACCTGCAGAGAAAAGTACTGAAATGATGACGATAGTAAAATAATCAGTAAAATCACTGCCCTTTCCCATTATGTTAAGAGTTGTCTTTGTTGCTGACGTACTGCACAGAGCACTCCAGCACTCTACTGCTATATTAAACCACATAACTGAATCACACGATTCAGCCACACCAGAATGTAGTTTAGCTTGGGAAGAATAAAAAAAAAATCACAAAGCCAACTACTGTTCAAAGAACTACAGCATCGCCTACAAATGTTCCTCATTCGATTTAGAGCTATTCTGCAGCTCTTCCCATTCACTGCATGACAAACCCCAAAAACCTAAAGATACCATACATTATCCATAATGCATTTAACAGGAGCAGTGTCCAATTGTGACATCTGCTGACCAAAAGCTACAATGCAACCCCTGACAATCACAGAACATTTCACTATGTTACTTGCTGTAACATCATCATGCTGTTTTCAAGGTATACCAGGTTTGATATATGCAAACACGGTGAATCATCTCGCATGATTAGCAGGAACACGAGAAAGCACTGAGTGAGCAGTGTATATGTTAATATATGTAGGTTCTTCGGTCGCTACCACTTTCAACCCATTGCTGCAGGAAATCAGAGTATTGGTGAATTGATTTTCTTCAAGAAAGAAAAGGAGCAAATGGCCACAGTGGATTAACAACAATGGGTCACTCTCAAGAACTGCACAGAAGCTTTTTAAGGGACTAGTTCAGTCTTGTACAACCAGATGAAAACAACATTTTCTATTGATGATTGGTGACCAAATTAGTCCCATTTTAATTACATTCAGTTTACGTCAATTCCTTTCAGGAAACGAGCCAACACACTTCACAGGCATCTAAAAATTATTAGACTCATTATCAAACTCTCGTGTGTGATGATAAACGAGATCGAATCCGGATTTGGCGCCGTGCTGTGTGAATTGGCTCGAAGTAATGCGGTGAGAAGCCCCTGCGAGCGGGTTGCAGGGATCAAACTGAAGGCGAAATAAAGCTGCACTGTTGCGGCATCCCTCCACCCACACGCTCGCCCTGCTCACTCACACGTACGTACTCCAGTCATCTCTGCCGGAGCGTGTGTGTGCTGTAGTCTGTGATCGCCGTGGATCTGTTTGTGTTTCCCACACGTCGTCTCCATCATTCATTCCTCTCCTCTGTCGTTCTTTTGCCCCCCTCCCTCCCTCTCTTTCGCTCGTTCTCTCGCTCCCTCCCACCTTGTTTTGATCTCTTTCTTCTTTTCTCTCCCACTCGCTCTCAGTCACAAAAACATGCACATGCACCCATCTACCCGCCCACGCACGCAGTTGGCACGGGCGAGTCCCCGACAAGCAGCACAGTTTGGCGTGGGGTTATGCAAAGAAATACAAAAATCGGTGCGGCACCACTGCCTAATGGTGTCTCCATGGAAACTAAGGGAGCAAGGCCCTGCGATGCAGTGTCAAACAAACACAGGATTTCAAACCTTAGCAAAGACATTAGCTTTGTGCAGTGCTGGTGAGATGGGGTTAATGAGCAGAGATAATAATAAGCAGAAATTAGCTTGTGCTACATAGAATACTGTTAACATCCAGCTTTCCCCTTTTGTTTCCCCTTAAGTAGCTTTAATGTTGTTCAAAGCATCTTCTACTCTGACAGCATCATATATACATCCTTTATTATCTTATTTCAACTCTTCATTGAGGCTATATGATGTTTACATTGAATGAGATATTTAAACTTCTGTGTGTTTTGGGCATCATACAAACTTCATGCAAACAAACTCCAGACAAATATCTTTTGAAACTCCACCAAAAATCAGTCTGACATATTTTGTATTTTTTAGGAAACTTTGAGAACTTCACCACGATTTAAGAGTAAATCTTGGTGGATTTGAGCAAAGTCTTTTATAATGGACGACCTGCAGTTTTGGCTGAAGCGGAAATTACCCCCTGAAATCTCAAGACTGTCCTCGAAAGACAAACAAGAGCATCAGCCAAAGCCATGCGTTATCACCTTAGTTACTATGAGTCCTGTCCATCAGGAGCAAAGGATGAAGTAGGGTGACATTGTCCTGGAGACACAAGGTCAGCATAAAGCAGAGGTCAGGATGGATGGATGGTTCAACTAAACAGAGACTGTGTTTGTTACCAGGCAATGCTGGTTGTGGCCATTAGGTTAAGGCTCTCTAACCTTCATGAAGTAGTGTTTTTAATGGACAACCAAGTTGTTTTTCCAACTCTAACCAAGTAGTTATTTTAATCCAAACCACAATCTTTCCCTAAACCTAGCCAAGTTGGCTTCGTTCCTAAATCTTAACAAACCGGAACCATCACAGTGTGAGATCAGTAAATGCTTTTATTTTTATTTTGTCGTCAGTAATGCCGTAAGAGAAGAAACCGCTCAGTCATGTCTGTCGAGAGGGCATTTTCCATTGCCATATTTTGTTGTTCAATTTGGACGACTTACTGGAAATCTCAGATCAACTTTGTTAAATTTATTCCCATTACATCTATCAGGAGGGGAATCGGCAAATGGCATCAGCTGTTCCCTTAATTTTGCGGTGGGTTGTAATATTCCCAGTATATTGAGAAGTTGAACCTCGCTAGACAGTCTCTCCAACATGGGACTTCCTATTAAAACTTAATATCGTACAGAATACTTTGACATTTTTGCCAACAAAGTGATGCATCTCGAGGGTTTTGTTTTCCTGTAAACAATAAAAACAGTTGATATGATGATAGTATTAATAGTGTTTGAATCCCCTTCACATGTCTTCTAATACCTTTCACAAACTACTCAGACACACTGATACGGCAGAAGAAAAGTACAGTTCCTCACATACACACAACATTACACAACAGCACGAGGTGGGGAGGGCGGGATGCCAGAGCACACAACAGTTCATCATCCTGTGACTCGGTGTCTATCAGAGGCGTGAAGGTGTGTCAGCACACTGCCGGTGGAGGTAAAGGGAGAAAGAATCGCAGCTGGAGCGGCTTATTCGGGTGTAACTTTTAAGAAGCCGGCCCGAACAGTGCTTTCAAGTAGCAAAGAGGTTGTTCTGTTTCAGTGCATGAGTCATTTGGCTTTAATGCTTTACCTGTGGCTCAGAGGCTGAGCTCTGGCACTGGCTCAGGCTGCAGTGCAACCTATTGACAGCCAGAGAGAGAGAGAGAGAGAGAGAGAGAGAGAGAGAGGGAGGGAAAAATCTGATGAAGCAGAGAGAAAGAGGGAGAGAGAGAGTGTGTTGGTGAGTGACAGACACACAGAGAGTGAGAGGAGAGAGGGATGCTGACGCAAAAGAAGAGAGGGCTTTCTTCTCTTGTTTTTCTTTTGGGTTCAGTTCAAGATTCCCACTGGGAGAGAAGCCTGCTCTGAAGAGGCGACTGTTCAGAACCTCGCTGGCATCCCACATGTTCGCTTGTCTGTGTGTGTGTGTGTGTGTGTGTGTGTGTGTGTGTGCTTTTGTGTGTGCTTTCCAAAAAGAAAGAGGGTTGATGGACTCAGTTGGACACTGATTGGAGTCAAAACGATTATCCCAGCAGAAAGTATTGTGCACTGACAGTTGTTCACGCCTCACACACAAACACGCACATGCTGCAAAATGACACATCCGACACCAGCGGCTGATCATCTGCAGCATGTGGGCCGCCTCATCCCACTTTGGATCACCATACTGACCAGTGACCTAATGTAACAAGCCAGGCCACCATCTGTGTGTCCCCAACAACAGCATTCATCCATAGCTGTGTAACATTATCCTCATCAACCATCCAAAAATAAATAAATATCCTGCCATAGCTTTCATCCATGTGAGTGGCTAAAACGATGATCCGTGACAAACTGAATTGATCCAAATTTAGCTGTCAACCATTTTCCAACTCATTCTCCATTTCAATCATTCCTTTGCTGGAAAGTTCTCGAGGCGGCATCGTTGACACATCTGAAGTAAGGACCTTCTCTTTTATGTATGTAAGCCATTTTTCAGAGACACTTCGCTGCCGCTCCAGCAGCTGCTCCCTGTTGGACTGTGACAATATGCTTCCTTAAGCTGTGCAAATCAACATAAGTGGCACCGCAAACCATGAAATCTGAGCTCCTGCAAACATGATTCGTTACTGCGGCGATGCAAACAGACCTGAGTCGACGTCATGCACATCTTCAGAAACAACTTAACTACCTGCAAACCTCCACAGCCTGGTAACCTTTGAAGAGCCCTGGTCCTCCTTTACTCACATTAAGATGTGCAGCTCTCGACCTCCTGCACAAATTGAAGCAATTGCTCCTTGTCATAGCTATTATGGATTTTTCTATTATACATGTATCTCATGTGAAATTATGCAGATTAGTTTTGCAACACGCTGATGGCAATATTCCATACATGTTATCACAGCTACAAGTCAAGATGCAGAGGGATGATAGGATTCCTTCAGTGCTGATATTTGTTCCCTGTGATTTGTTTATAGCTGACGGCTGTTTTCATTGTTTGCGAGCTTCAGCGTTTGAGCCTCCATGACTGTTGCTGTCAAAAGCTGTGAGTCCATTGTCCCAGATATCCAACGTGAGCCGCCAAGAAGGCTCCGAACGGTTCTTCCATCTGTGCATTCTTTAAAGCGCCAATCCCTGTGTGTGCACGTTAATACCAATTAGTTTATGTCTCAGTCCTCGTCTGCTGCTTTTGGGAATCACCTGTTTAATTCAGGAAGCATGGCGGCGGCGTGCGTTCAGCAGAGAAGGAACGCACGCGTCTCGCAGTCAGAGTTGACACGTGCACGGGCCCTGTTAATCAACTTAAGGAAAACACATTAGGTAAGCAAGCTGTTTGCGCAGTCAAATTCAACTGCCGCCCAAGAGTCATTCATCTTGCTTGAAAGCAAATGTGACAGCGTCATTTTCGAGGGGCCAACAGCTGTATCTGTCTCACTCCTGCTTCGTCCTCATTCCCTGTCAGGCTGCTGAAAGGGACAAGCCCAACAGAGCAGGTGTCTGACAAGACAATCTATAGCCTGTCATTGTCAGCCAGGTTAATATATAGTGTATATCTAGATTGCTCAAGGTTGATGCTTGATTACAACCTGTCAGTAGTAAGTGAAGCAAATGTAGTGCCGCTTAATGGAGGATAAAGGGTTGCGGGTCATTTTAATGTTTGTGTGAACGCAGTATGTGCAGGGTGTCAAATTAACATAACTGCAAAATAAACCTAAAACTTAGTCGCCACTTTGCCCGGTCATCCAAAACGTTTTTCGCCCTCCACGCTGTATGAGTGTTCGTGACTGTGTTCTTTAGATCCAAGTAGTTTCCGAACACTTTCACTTCCAAGCTTAGATTTGAATTCATTAGGGATTCTCCTTAATGAGCGTGGAACGTGGTTTGAAAACTCACCACTTACCCAGAGCTGTGACACTTCGAGTGGTCCTGCGCCTCATTATTTCTCACTAATGGAATAGCCATGTGTTTCCCGTGCATGTGAACTTGAAGGCAGCAAAAACAGGAGCTTGCATTAATTGGGGAAAAGAACAGCTTTGTGATGTAGTAGAGTTCAAAATGGTGGGGGAGTCAGTGTTCTGGCTCAGCGACAGTTCAGCAGGGCAGATGATTGCCGTCAGTGTGGCTTGAGCTAGGGCTTCCCTTTGGCTGCCTTACACATACTGTATGCATAGAGCTTAAAGTAGGATGCTGCACAATGCAAGATGCATGTAGGGGGAAGCCCCATTGAAATTATGGCCTGTAATTCTAATTAAGGAGCACCACTTGGGAAGGACGGAGAAACCACAGGAACCGCCGGGGGGTTGATTATTGGTTTGTAGAGAGGACTGAATCTTCAGCATAGTGGCACTGGTGACACAGTTGTTCAAGCACGACAGTAATAACGCCAGACACAGGCTTTAATTCCCATCAGATAGAGTAGAGCCACCTGCACCTGCAAAAACACTACACAGACTGCTGGAAGTTACTTTGGATTACAAGCATCTGTTCAAATACCATAGGCCGATAGATGAAGAGCCTCTCAAACCGAGCCTACGCTGTCTGTCTGAGTAACACACTGTCTGTTAGCAGCTTGGGTGAGAGAGAGTCTGTCTGCAGTGCAGCACTGGACATGAACATCCAGAGCATCTCCTCTAACTGGCTGCAGTGGCTCTGTGCTTCAGCAGGCAGGCTGATTTACACCGGGGGCGAGAACCCGGGAACCCAGGTTGTAAATCGTCACCAAGCCGCCACCCACAGCCGGACGCCACCCAATACCTGATGAAGACGCGGCGCTGCGCTGTGGACCAGTGTTTCCCAAAAGGGAAGTGTGTGCTGGTGACGTCTGAGCTCGCAGTCGAGAGTCAGTTGATAGTGTTTTCAAGGGAAACACACACATACACACACACATGACAGTGGAAACGTGTGTGCAAACACGCACTCTTTCTCCTTGAACACAGACTAAAAGCACTTCATTCACAAAACACTAAGCAACGTACGAGCTGCCCACTCAGAGCTCACCCCTCGACGAGAGTTTACATTAGACGCATGCAGCCGCCCACACACTCGCATGTACGCGCTCACACACGCACGCACGCGCCCAGTGTAGTGTGCTCTCTCGACAATGCTGTCATAGGATCTCCTTGTTGTCATCTGTGCTGCGCTCCTTCTACAGCACATCTACAGGGGTCCCCTCGGAAAAAAAATTCTGCTGCACTTTTTTTTTATACCCCAACATACTGACAGAGACCAAAATACACACGAAATCAATCTCCCACCACTCCCCGACACCGAATGCAGATCAGATTATGGGTGACAGTGTGTGGAACATGCAAATCATGTACAGTACAAGAGTGTAAACACAGCTAATCCTGCCTCAATATTTAAAAAGGGCTCACGATTTCAAGTTGCTGCAGTAGATGAGAATTTATTGCAGAGCTCTTTGGCAAATATGATGGAAGCTCAGAGAGCCCAAATGGTCTCTTGTGAAGCACAGAAGCACGCAGATTTGCACACAGACACACAAATGACTGCACGCCATATGTTAAGCGTAGCCTACATTGGATCTGCTCACACACAACTTCTGCCAGAATATCATCTCCTCATTAGAACATGTCAACCCTCCTGAGGGAGGCAACAAGCAAACAGGCGCTCCCCTGTCACACCACTACATCAAGAGCAGGATGCAAACATGAAGCCAGAGAAGGAACTTACCTGGCACAGAGTCTAAAAGCAGGAGGTATGTAAGAGCACGAGCCTCTCTGTCACCCGGAGACAGCAGAATGTAACACAGTCATATGTGCAAGAGGTGTTGGATTAAAGACTTCCTGAGCGCTTCCCCCTCTCTCTCTCTCTCTCTCTCTCGCCTATCCTACGACTTTTCCCTCACATTTATCCAGACCCTCTGACAGCAGGTGAGGGGGCCGGGGGTCGGCAAAAGAAACAAGGGGGTAGAGACGGAGGAAGGGTGGGAAAAATGACAGCGAGATGCTCAGGTCTCCTCCACTGAGACGAGTTGCGAGCGCACGGCGAGGACCATCCACTGCAGCAGAGCAGAGTAGAGCGCAGCGAGAGAGAGGGAGAGAGAGAGGGGGAGAGAGAGGGAGAGAGGACAGGCAGGCAAAACAGGCATTTGCTGCTGCTGGTTCCAACAGCATGGCGGGAGCAAAAACCCGGGACTGGAGTCCTGGATCCTGGACTTCACTGCCGCGTTTAGCCGAACAGATGGAGACTTATGGAGAGAATGGGTGAGAGACGGAGGAGAGGAACAGAGCAAGAGCCTTATTTTTTTTTACACCAAGCAGACTCTTCCACTATCTCAGTGTTATTCCTCTCCTGCATCACATGCACACGCTCGACTGCATGTTCTCCAGCTTCTTCCCACAGTGACGCTGCAGATGAAAACTATTAACCCGACGTCAGGTGAAGAGCTCCTTCCAAACGTGGAGATGTCTTTTTGTCCTCCTGTGTGATGCCATCATTACTGCTGACAAAGGCTGTTTCATTCTTTTCTTTTCACTCTCTGGATTTCTCTAACCTCAACTCAGTCACTCTTTCTTTAGAACAGAGACACATCACTTGAAAATGGGTTCATAAAAAGGAGTGCACAGTCAATGATGGTATGCTGAAGTTACATAACTGGTCGAATTATCCACGCAGAGTATGAGGCAGACAAGTGAATATGCATATTGAAAGCGTAGCGAATTTTAAAGGGAAAACGCTCTGACCGTGCAGCGCATTTAGCTGCCCATCAATCTCTCTTACGGGGCGATCGGGCCACCTGGCTCAAGTGCCTCTCGCTTGCTGCGACAGGGGAGCGGGCTTTTAGTTTGGAGTCCTTCGGCCCCAGCGGGGCTCAAGGTCGCCTGGCAGAGGCTGCTCGCCGGCGGCCCAAATCCTTATATGATTAACAGTGGCAGACAGGACGAAACAGCTGTCAATCCAGATCTATAGTCTCGGCCAAGGGAGACAGCCAGCCAACCACCGGGCGTCCTATCAGTGCTCGACCAGGTAGGGGATTTATGAGGCCATTGAAAAAATTCATTCCCCCTTCACTGGAAAGGTGGGTACATGCATAATGCTGATATTGTTCCCTGCCTTGTTCAGGTAAAGGGATGAGATGAAGGCTGGGCTGGGCTGTCTGGGTTTATAATGAGGCTATGGTTCAGATCAGATGGGTTGATAGGATGACACCTGTTGGACTAATATTTGCACAGCACTGTTTTTTTTTTTTTAATCTTTTGCTGTAATTCACTTGTAAGTCGATATCAACTTTTCATGTTGATGTCCAGTTTTATCACTGGTCTAACTTTCTTTCTTTGTTTGTTTTGTTTAATTCATTACAAATTGCCAGTTTTATTTTGAAATACCCACCTCTCTCCTCTTGTGTCAGATGCTTCACTTCCTGCCATTGTGTGTTTTCTGCCTATGTGAAAGTCTGCACCACCCTGATTCCCTCATTATCCTTCCTTTCCTGGTCTATTCACTCTGTGTTCCTCTCTCTCTGTCAGTTTGTCTTAGTACCCTGTGCACCCTTCAGCAATCCTCCTAGTGTTTAGTTCCTGTTTTTTTAATATTTGCTTAGTTGTTCTGGACCTTTATTTTGCCTTCTCCTTGCCAGATTGTGTTTGCCTGATCTCTGACTGATAACCTGTGTAAGGACCAAACCTTTTCTGGCAACTGAAGACTGACTTGAATTGAGTTCCTGTCTCTTGTTGCAATTGAGTACTTTGGCCTGTTGTTACTCCAGTTACAATTCTTTTTCATATCCTTACCCTTTACACAAGGTTAGTATTTTTGAAAAGCACTACAGAACTAAAAAGCATTATTATTATCAATATTATCAATATTCATATTTAATATTTAATAATTAATATTAACATATCAATATTATGAGAATTGCAGTCGTTTGAAATTGATATCCTTGGAACATACAAGACGTGCCATATCAAAGTCCTCCAAGGCTGGGCTGCAAGGTCATTTTGGTGTGGAGACCACCGACACACAGTGGCCAAAACAGACTTTTTCTAATACAAAATCATTACAAAAGACACAACTGTAAACTGATGAATACAGTTCTCAGTCACACACACCCAAATGCAACTATCAGAATTTGATCCATTAGGTCCAGGTCTCTAAAAGGCGAATGAGAGAATTATTTTAACACCTTGCATGTTCGGTTATACAGAGAAAGATGATTTTGCTTTATGAGTCCAGAAATGAACAGAACGTGATGATAACTCATCCCACACAACTTCCTCACCAACAGTCTGTCGTTTCAAGGTGTAAAAAGCCAGAGGTAAAACAGGATTGCACTACCAGAAAAAAACATACAGGAGTCTGATATACAAACACAGATTCGACCCAAATTCTACATGCAAACACATTTGTGCATGGACAACTTGCCGCTTGTCTGCTGGCTTGCTACACCTCCCCCCCCACACACACACTAAAAGGCCACCATGTACAGGCCATGTGCATTAGCAGTCTGCAAAATGTGCAGCTGTAATAACATATACAGACGGCACCACACACCTCTATACAACTTTAAGAACGTGCACCAACAGTAATGTTACCAACTTAACGCTATTTCCGACTGGCCCCTAGTGTCTCCTGGTTGAAGGCAAAACAGTTACTGAAACCACATGCTGTTTTATTTACAGGGACATGCTTCTGTTCAGCTTTATGGAAAACACTAACTTCAGAGGAATGACGCTGACCCCAGCAACTGAGGCGAACAGCCGCGTATGAGAGAAAAAACCCTTTTACCTATAAAAGGTATCCAGCCCATGTTTACTACAGCTGGTCTGGAAGAGGACATATTTTGTTAGTATCATAGCGTTGAGTCATGGTGTATTGTAGCGTTGGTCTAAATTTATCTGTATAATTTTTGTATTAGATTTACTTTGTATCTAGATACAATGTGCATTGAATTGTCTCAGAGGGAGAGATAGGCCATATATCACATATTGGCAACACATGCATTCATAAGATTTACAGTAAAGCACACATGACATAAAACTGAAATTATGGATTGGAGATTCAATAGTTCATTCAATCATATCAAATATATACCATCTGTGATACATAACGCCACTCAAGCTGCTTCACAACAGCTCATCAACGCTTTATACTACAGCTGTGAATGCCGATACTCAATTCTTAGATGTAAAAGATCACAGTCTAAGACGATCAAAAGTTAAAACATATGCTTTCAAATTCTCTTCTAATTCTTCATATTCTCTAAAATCTTATGTAAGCCTGATCTCTGTTATCCTGTTGTTCGCCTTTCCTTTCATCTGACCAACTCTCTCCCTTTCACTTTTCCTTCCCTTTCTTCATCTCATTCTTTATCCTCGCCTCCTTCTTGATCTCTCTTCTGTTCCTCTCCTTCCTTTTTCCCAGGTATTATCAGTCTCTGAGCTCGCCACGTCCTCAACGTACAATACCTCTACTCTCCTGTGTCGGGTGTTTCTCGGTCGGCTGGAAAAGCAGGCCTTCCGCTTTGTGTATAACAAATCTCATCTCGCAAAAATATTCATTTCACGGGTCGCTGTCCCATACAAGCCAATATCCACGCAGGGAAAGGCATTAAGCATTATTCCCTTCTCTATTCAAATTGGAAACAGCGAAGTGGGGCCGTGCCAGAGATATCAGCCTCCTGCTGGACGCGGTTTGTCCTTGTAATGAGGTTGCAGCCGCTGCTAACTATTCATTCTCATCATTCAGCAGCCGGCCTTATCGCTGCTCTCCAATGACTTTGGCTAAACGACGTGCAAAGGAGACACGTCTCACCTGTCTTGTTGTTGCTGGACTGATGTGCTCTTAACTGTTTGTCATTGTTTGGAGATACACACACCTCGCCCCGTGAGCTCCACTCGCTGTTGAGTGTGTTATGCACGGAGGGAATCTTGCTTCCTCATTTTCAAACATGTCAGCATCACAAGAAATACATGATACACACAGAGCATTGAAATGCTGAGGACCCAATCCTGGTTTTACACAATTTACATTGTCTTTCTTTAATTCATCTTTTCAGTTTTCCCTGTGTTTATACGAAGTGAAATTCTTGTTGTTAATTAATACACATCTTTCATTCATCACCTGTCCTGGTTGACAAACTGTGACACACACACACAAAACCAAACCCTGCTATTCATGGTCCACTCTTTGATAATTTACATTCTATAATTACCCCTCTGCACACTGTAATAGTTTTCATTGTTGAGTGGCAGGGTCAACCATTCCTGTGAGGAATTCAAATTAGGAGAGTTTCACAAGAAGCAACACACGCATGCAACACTCTGTTTGCAGTAATTATCAGCCTCACTGTTAAGTTATTGATTTGTCACTGAGGTTACTGTTCATCAAATTACATCTGCAAAACAATACATGGTCACTTCCAACATTTCTTGACAGTGGATCAGTTGTAAAACTGCAGGGAGAAATATACGAGAAGGAGCAGCCTCAGCACACCTCCAACCACCTCCACCTCATTTTACTTGCTGTGGAAAACTACCTGCATGGTATGGAGGAATGAAATCAGATCATCGTTGTTCATGTTATGATGGGAATAGGCAGATTACTGACTTTCTAATTCATCATCATCGTTTCTGGCTACTCTGTTACCACTTGTATTTCTGACAAAGTAGCTGCTCAAGGAGTGTGTTTGCTGTTGGACTGAACCACACTTGCTATTACCATCAGTAACCACAGGTGTCACCAAATCAACCAGAAGTGAAACCACAGGTGCGTCAGGTGTAGAGCACATTGGAGCGATGCCACTTTTTTCTCGCAGTGAAGAAATATGATTAAGATGCACCACAGTCTTTGCTGTAGATTCAGGCTTCAGTTGACAGAATTAAAAGAGTACTTCAGCAATTTATTATTGCACTTTCACTTGGGGGACTTGGGAGAGACAGAGAAATAAAAATAATAGTTACAGTCATTAATGTAGAAGATGAAAAAAAACCCTTTCAAATTCTATACCCCAGTTTGCAACACTGATAAAAAAAAACTTTGGTCTCTGAACAGAAGTTAAGTTACTTGGATTATGTCATTTGTTCTCAAACTTGCCAAAGCTCCTCCAGAGCCACAGAAGACATTTTACAACAGGTTTTACAGGCTGAGTAGTACTTGCAGTGCAGTCGCTACTAAATTGGCTGGACAGGTAAAATCAGTGGAGTGCAGCCATAAGTAAGTTACAGCAGGGTTTCACCTCAATTCACCTCTGTGAATTTCTTCCACTGAGTGTGTCTTGTCTTTGCATTGTAACTGTGACCTGATAACCTGCCAGACAGCACAAAAAAATCACCAGCTTGTTCGCAATGCAATTTCAAACCTAGATATTGTTTTGCAGCAATATCCAGCATCTTAAGCCCACACATATACATTACTGTGATACACTGTACTGTATCAGTGGTAGAAGTGTGTGTGTTGCCTGCACAATGTAAAACCGCTAAGCCACTGTGACATTAAATGTGTCCAAGAGGAAATATCTAAGACTAACACACAAATCAAATCCAGAGTTAATTCAATACTGGGTCTGTATTCCTGGCATATCTGGCTCTGCTTGCAGCTGGAATAATAGCTCTCCTAGTTCATCTGCTTTCTCTGATCTCATTTGCTGTTACGTTTTGTTTTGGGGTTTGTGGAAACGATGCGTGTTATATAACCACCGTATCCACTGCTAAACGCTGCTGTAGTCGTTCAAGGTGATATCATCCACAGCATTCACAAGGATTTCTCGCAGACAAATCTCACGACCCGCTAATACGTCTACATTGCAGCGCGGTGCATCGATCTGAGCCTGAGCTCGACGTGCCACAGTGGGGGATAAAGCAGCTGCAGCGTTTGAATCATTAACAGCAGTTTTTTTTTTTAAACATACAGGAGTCTGTCGGTGGACTAAATGTTTAGCTTTAAATAGATTTTTTAGCTTTGAATTGATCTGCCACCCGCCTCGCCTGTGACAACCATTTGATCTAGGCCTACCTGTCAATGGTGCTATATGTGAATTGCAAACATGGCTACAAACAGTTACAACTGAAAATTCAATGCTTAGAACAGTGGTTCCCAGATTTTATTCCGCAGGGCCCCCCATAGGACGACAAAAATATTTTCGTGACCCTGCACCCACATTAAGACATTCTCAGACAAAACCCTTGCTTTCAAACTCCTATAGATTTTTTTTGACATCTCACTGAAGAGAATTAAAATATGAAACACATCACTTTTAAGACTGGAAGCATTAAAAGTGACTCGTCTAATTGTCTAATTTTATATCTTACAGTATCTATTGCTTTCAATAGATTTTCTCAAAATTGCCTCTCTGCACAGAAATGGCAAGTTACCAGCTTTCTTGAAATAAAAAAAAACCTGCACATGGAGATTTGTCTCATATTTTCCTTTCTTTATTTTGCCATTTGGGAGGTTTTGTTTAGATTCATCGTCTACTTTACATTTTTCTGTCACAAACTTCTCCATGCTTTGCTGGTGTGCAATGCAGCATGCATCATTTGTTTACATCTAGCCTCGCCTAGCAGGGTTGCAAGGTCGGCGTTCTCTCCAGTTCCGCTCAACGACCGGTTTGTATTTCTAGAGGTGGTACGGCTTCAGTGCACCATGAAAGGGATGGTGGTGCGCCCACTGATTGCTCGCTCTGATGTACTGTACAGGCGAACCGACAGGCGCCAGCAGTCTGAACTGAACACCCTGTGAAAAGTTTCTTTATCTTCAGTCCAATCCCTACGTTAGGCTGTGGGCTCGGCCAGTTCTCTCGACTTCCCAGCTCGCACAAATGGCTCCACTCATACTGCACTGCATGGACTCTATCACTCAGACAATATCAATCTCTTTTGGGAAGGGGTCTTCGTATTTTTGAAGATGGACTACAACTGTGCCACTTGGATTCAAAGAAGTTAACTGCAAACATGCTCCACATGTCTCAGCTTCTCCATACAAACCGATCATTCATTCATGGACACAGATGTGGTCACTTCCCCTCTGCCCACAGCTTCCTCATGCGTGTGTGTGTTAATGGGGAGACACACTGATGCCTCAAGAGATTTTAGTTGTTCATCTCTCAAATGTAAACTCTGGTATAAATATAACTGCATCAAACCAAACTCATGTTGTTGGCTTTCCTCTCTCTGACCACCAATGTGTATTTTTTTAATGTATTTTATTGTTATCATTGGCTGAAAAAAAAAACACGAGAAACATGCCATGGAAGAATCATGACATCACATAATCACAGAGGACAGATGCATAAAGGCATTTTGTCAGAAAAATTAAAAATCTATTATAAAGCAATTCAGACCACAACTCAATTATATCTTTATCACCTGGTAAATTCTAACATAAGTCCAGAGAGACAATCACAATAGAGTGCTTTTTAACAACAATCAGTCACCTCATTAATCCTTTTACGAACCACAGCAGCCATCTTATTGCTTCTGAATGAATTCAAAGACAGCCAACATCAGGTGTCTGTCATCAAAACACAAAACCTTTTTACAGCCCAACCAGGACAAAACCGATTTCAAATTTTTAAAAATCTTAGTCATCGGTTCCAAAGGTCAGAGAATATTCGCAAAATTAAAACTAGTCCTCAATTCCCTCGGACTCACACTGAGCCAACAAGCGAGAAACTTTGGTGACTTTGGTCTTTGACTTCCATCTGAACTTTAAATGTCATGTTTATCACTTCAGCTATGTTACTAAAATGTGGCCACATCTCTCTCTGAGTGACACAGAGAAACTAAGGCATACTGTAATGCTCTCCTATCTGATCTACCTATAAAAATCAGCTGCAGCTGATCCTGAACGTGTGCTTACCGGGACCAAAAGGAGAGAGCACATTACACCTTACAACTGTTGTCTGTCAGTTTCCGTATTGATTTTCAAAATTCTTTTAATGCACTTCAAGGTCTTTGCACCGGCAGACGTGTTTCACATGCTTACAGTGTGTGAACCAGCACAGGCCCTCGGGTCCTCTGGCACAGGACTGTTGATTGTTCTAAAGTGCAGGTCTGAAACCTTTGGTGAAGCAGCTTTTAGCTTTCAAGCTCAGAGCCACTGGAACAGTCTGTCTGAGGATCTGAGAGCAGCTATTTCATCTGGTTTTTTTAGTCTAGCTTCGTTTTAATGTTATTACCATTATCATAGCTTTTAAACCTATTTTATGATATGACATTGTTTTGTCTTTTTTATCAAATTTTTAAATCTAGTTTTTATCTTACCCCATTATGATCTACACTTATTTGTTCTGTCTTATTGGTCAGTCATCTGTGATGCACTTTGAACTGCACTCACCTGACAAAAAGGTGCTTTTCGATTTCGATTGATTGATCGACTGACAGCGTCTTGGTCCGTCATATTCGCTACATCCTCATGCTGCGAGAAGGGCGAACCACAAAGAATAACACACAAGCCACATGTATTTTTCATGTTGTTCCCCTCATCCATATCGCCAGCCAGCTGTGCACCGACTGGGTCATCACAGCTTTTGATGAATGACGACTGGTTAAGCCCAAAGAAAAACAGTGCGCTGAATCTGCCGAGCCGCTCTGCTTGCAGTTTAGCAAAGCACGAGAAATGACTCTGAGCAGGTGATTACTTGGCTGAATTAAGCAGTTTGATGGATTTTCCCGAAGGTAATAACACACCCGGCTAAGACAAATGTGTGAGCGAAAGCCCTCCGACTGCGAGTGCATAATAAAGAGGTAAAACACACATGCAAACACGCACAGATGATACGAGGAAGCCTTGGAAACTAATGTCAGAGCAATTTGATAAAACTGTTTTCACATATCTTCCACGCTGCTTACGCCTTTCAATCTCTCTTCTCCCCTTAACAATTTACTTAGAGTGATTGCTACAAGTTCGCCTCGATCTTTTCAAATTGTGTCGACTTGGCGCGTTTTTTTTCCCACTTCTGACGATTGACAGTTGAGATTGTCGCGTTTGGTCTTGTCGACATTTCCAATTACATTTGTCCACCTGTTCTCACCATCTCTTTCAGTTCCTCAAAGCTACTACTTGATTTGACGTGAACTGAACTGCGGAAGAATAAAACCTAAATTTGTTGCTCTGTTTGACTGTGACAATGATAAGCACCTCCAATTTAATTATTCCGACTTTAAAGCTCCTTTCCTTTGTGGGCTCCATCAGAAGACTTTCATTTTACCATATTGTGGAATCCTTGTGAATAGTTTAACTTAAATATAAGTGCTATTTAAAAAAAAGTCCACCTCCCTCCGGCCTGCTCGATCGGAGCCGGACATCCATCTCGTGGTCTGCGTCTCGTGCAGTTTGTGATGAGCTTTGTAAATGATGTGATGAGCTTTGTAAATGATGTGTTTGCCTATTCAGAGTCCTGACTCAGCAGGCCGCTTTGTGGCAGTGGCCCAGCAGAAAGGAGACCTTCAGCAGTTTGTCTCTGATTCATCTAAATCATTAGTTCTTTAAAACACTGTGGTGGAGGGTGGATGTTTACGGCCAGGAGACATTGAAGGTGTAAATCAGGGGCGGTGCCGGCTCCTCCCCGCCGGCATCATCAAAAATACATATGATAAACAGTCAGCACATTCAGGGGAAGTTTCTCATTCGACGGCCATATTGCCGTTGAGCTCCCACTGGTTAATCTTCTGTGTATGAGATGACAGGAAATGAAACAATAAATGCAAGCACACGGGGCCTCATTATTCCACTACTGATGTGCACTTATAATTGCTTTCCATTGCAAACAATGCTCTCTTCGGCTGTAACATGCTCAGACTGAAGTATGACCATCTGCATTGCCCTTTTGTCCTCTGAGCTGCAGCTTTGGGAGAAGCAGAATACATGGATACAAAACAAGCTAACTGTATTGTTGCAGAAAAGACATAATTAGAATACCAATTGATTTGAGGAATTGTTTCTCTTTGACTTTTATTTTCTGTATCACGATGCCTTGTCATTATAGCTGAAAAAGCCAGATTCATTTTATTTGACATCCAACTGCAACATCCCAAAGACTCAACTGGAGCCGGCTTCTTCTGAGAACTGAAACAACACTGAGGCTAACCAGTGTTGCAACCAGCTGTTCTGGAGGGGCCTGGGAGTTTAATCAGCAGCTTGGACCCCTTAACGCTGCAACACCCAGAAAGCTGCACGTCACCGGACATCAACGCTGCACATTGGGAAGCCCGCTGGAACGTCCCACCTCTGCCAGTGCTTCAACAAGTAGGCAAAATCCATCTGCTGCCTGGATAAGAGTTGATGTTCAACAAAATAATTTCCATTTACAGAAGGTTTTTTTGATAATCAAGTCATATACTGAGTCTCCATATCATCCACGGAACAAGGTTGTATCTCACCAGTTAAGATCTTTTATTCATGTGTTCATTATTAATCCTTCCGTTTTTCAACATTCAGCTATAAATGTCTTGATTTATCAGTTATAAGTCCCATGTGCCATCTTTGGAGCAGAAGACAAAGGTCAGTGTATTGAAAATAATTCGATTCCTTCTCATGAGACTGCATAATTTCATAATTAACTTGCTTTGATTTCCCATCATTAAGGGCGGTGCCCCAACTAATGAGTGCAAAGATTCAATTGTAAAGTAGTCATTACACCACATGAAATACCTTTTCCAGATGGTATAAACGTCAACTCAAGGCATCTGAGGTGTGATGCTGTAAAACATATCACATGCATACTGCTCACATTCAGCCATGCCAAGCACTTCAGCTGCTCCAAACTCTGAGAGGGCCAGTTTGTCGTCTGCAAGTCGGAAGGTCCAAAATGTGCGTTTTCAATGACACACTGTCAACAATTACTTCTCCCTAATCTGACACAAACCTTGGGAAAGGACACCCCTAATGGTGACAAAAATTTCTGTCAGGAGGTGTTATTCTGTTCCTGGAAAGGGGCGACGGAGACGGATAATTTCATATGGCACAAACGTGAAAGAGAAAAGGGAAATGAGATGCATTAGAGAGTGAGCAATGGTGATTACCACACTGCCCGAGATGTGGTAGTGTTTGCGGAACCAGAGCTGGACTTAATGAAAAGAAGCCACTGGATAAAGAAGAATAATGCTTACACTGAAATTCAATATCGCTTTATGTTCACGAGCTGGTCTTCCTGCGCCGCACTGCATAGATTATAACGAGTGTGAACTATCTCATTCAGATGGCAAGAAGACTAGTGAGCTCAATAAAGGGCAAATCAGGGGGATCATGCACACACGGAGTCTTGCTATTACAGGTCTGAGTAATTCCCACAGTGGTCTCAAGTCCATGCTAAACATCCCAGACGAAATTAACCGACTGAATTAGAACAGCGTTTTTCAAAGCCTGGCTCACAAAAATGGACACAAATGTTAATCAAATAAGTCTCAGAATTCGGGAAATGACGGTAATCATGCCGTATTTTGGCAGCTTTAATTTGGCACGGTAGGCCTGCCAAGATCTGGATTTATTACACATGTTAAAGTGAAGAGATGGTGTTTGGATACTGGTTTCGTTTTTTTAGCCTTACCAAAATGAAAAAGTGAAAATATGAAGACTGGATAAAACTAGGTGTTAATCTGCTCAACAGGAAGCTGCAAAGGCATACAGTTGTAACCTAACCAAGTGTTACCTCCAAGGTCAGTGGCCTTTCACACTACACTCTTTTGTTGGGGCACGCATTACCTTAAACAAAACCTACAATCAGGACGAGCTGGTCCTGGATGTTACTATATCTGAGTTAAGAATAATGTTAGTGTCTCTATCCTGTTATTTTTATTGGATTTGCATTTCCGAAACACAGTGAGAGACTTTTCTCTTTTAACGATGAAAGTGAAACTATGGTGTTGAAATATACCAACAATGAGGCATAAATGTATGTAAGCAAAGATAAACAGATTCAGAATACAATGACATTTTAGTAATAATAGTAAAATAATAACAAAATGTAAGATTTTTCTTTATCATATTTATAAGACTGAGGCCAGCTAGTGCTACACTGCATGCTGTTTTACATGGACCAATGACTTTTTGCCCTTGTAGCTTTAACCCTTAATCTTTTAGTAAAATATGTGTAGCCATCAAATGCATGCAAGACCCCTTTTACTGGGGTTCTCGCTTTAAAATGAGTCAACTTGAAATGTTGATCTGCTTTCGTCTAGGCCTTCTTTTGTCTGCCTCTGTCTGAAATCATGGAGCCGCTGTTTTGAAAATTCATACAAATTTTGAGTGGTTAACATCATAAGCAGCATCAGTACTGTCTGAGAACAGGCACAGCAGCAGTGACTACAGTCAGGAGGACAAAGCAAACAATAAGTTATCAAATATTCGAAGTTACAAAGGCTCTGCATTGCCATGTACTGTAGAGTTAAAATGCTACAAGATCATAGATAATTATATTAAAAGTCAGCATATGGTGACAAGAGACAGATTTATGCTGTGTGGTTCATGTTAAAAAATTGGAAACCTGTTTGCATTTTAGCATTTGTTCTCACTTCTCTGCATCCAATAAGGCGAAAGATTCATATGAGAGCAGCAATTAGCTTCCGGTAATTAGCATGTGACTGTCTCATTTCACACGCCCTCTTGCAGAAAATGCTGCTTCCACATGTTCAACCCCGCATCTGGCGCTGCGACACGAAGACAGATTAGGGGTCATCTGTTGATGTTGACGGAAGACAATTAAAACGAAGCACGCTCGCGTTGACTCAGATTGACCCACTGCGGCGGAACGGCGCACGCATGTGGCTCCCGTACGGTCGGCTTCTCTCGACGCCGTCCGAAAAACACAAACACGGGAGCAGCACGCCAGCTGGCCCGACGGCGACAGAGGAATACTCACGCGAATGCACGTGTTCTCCCAAGAGCCGGACTTACGTTAATATGATGTGTATCTGTGTGTTTGTGTTTTTTTATAGAATTAAGCTTCCTATCAGCTCGTGACAGGGGAAATTAATTCTGCAGAGTGGGAAAACAACACTGGTCCTGCATGCTGGTCACGAGATCACACAACACAGGATGTTTAAGGAGAAACGAGGATCTCCGTTAAAGGCTGAAGTCACTGTTGGAGCCATATCACAAGTGCAAGTTGTGTTTCTTGACTGAGCTCCATAATCCTGCACTGTAACATGCAGACAACATCCCTCCTCCTATCATCACGGTAAATCTTCTGCATATTTGCCTACTTATCGGATATTACGAGCAGCACAGCACAAACTGACACGAGGATCATGCCAGTTAACATGAAACAGCAGGTTATCTGATTTCGCTCGCTGCCAGAGCTCAGACTCCACAAACACGCAGAGAACACTTTTTTTTTTTTTTGCATCAATCGCATTTGAGTCAAACTGTGGCGGCGCGTAACACTCAAATTATGTGCTGACTAATTTCAAAAAAATGAATGTCTTGCTTTGTTAAGCGCGGAGGGGAATAAACAATGGTGAAATCATAAAAAAAATAATCTCAAAATGAGACATGTGCGGCATGCAAATGGGTCATTAAAATGCCGAGTGCAGTGGTGAATTCATTTGCTTCGCAGGAAATCTGACAGGATTTGATAGAATGCAAATCAGCATCAAAATACAAACTCATATTCCAGCAGACTTTTTTTTGTTATCTTTTCCGAAGTCTATTCCAGAGGGACGTACGATATTCTCACAGCTTTATAAATAACCTCAGGGGCTTTCCTAAAAAGTTTTGATCGTAATCTCTGCTGATTCTTAAAAGCTTAGGTCTTAAGGCAACAGAAAAAGTAAGTCATCGAGCCGAAGCTGCAACGAGTAAACTACTAGGTATTTGGAGTATATCACACAGCAATCATAGCCGAGGGGGCCTTATTTACTGTGATTATGGGTGTGACAGTGATGGAGTAGTAGGCTTCGACTTTATAATGCAATTACTATGTACATGTGCACAGAGGCGAAAGTTAAAAAGAGGAAAGAGTGCATTGCAGTATGTATTACACAAAGAGCGGGTTTAAAGAAGAAATCAAGACAGACATACATATGAATGCATGAACAGAGAGATGAATAAGAGTTGTGTTGAGCTAATGGTGGAGGTGTTGATGTGGTTCGCTGCTAGATTCTGAAACATGAGCTTGCTGGTTTGATTTGACAGGCCAAACATCCCAGACAATCCAAGAGGGAGTCTGAACTACAGCCAGTGTCTGGATCAAGCAGCAACCTCCGCCGCTGAAAAATGAAGCCAATGCAGAAGTGCAAAAAAGCTGCAGTTCCTCGAATAACCGCTAGAGCAGGCTGCAGAAGGGAGTCAATTACATTTGAGCCCCATGTTAAAATGTCCGATTTTACGACAGAAAAAAAACATATTTACAGCCTGGTTCAGAACATGGCTCTAGTCTCATAAGCTGTTTTTCTACTCCATGACAACTCTGGGAGGGGCGAATTTTTTTATAAGGCGTTCGTTTAAAATATACAGCTTAAATCATTATGTACAATTCATAGCTGTCAATCTAAGTGGCGCCACTTTGATTGACAACTAGCCACTGACGGTCTAAACGGCGTCACCCCGTCTAATTCTAGTCACTGAGTTTGGGAAAGAGATCGTCGTGGGGTTAGCCGGCTAGCAACGATATTTAGCATTTAACCTAGCTGGTTAGCCGTAGCTAGTTTGATTATTTCGAATAAAGCGGCTTTTTTCAGCGGCTTTTTTCAGCCAATAGCGTTCATTCGACCCGCCTCAGCTCCACCCTCGCTCCACCTCTTTGTCCATATTTGGAGTAACCGGAGGTAGGCTACCAAGATGGCTACGCACTACGATTTGCTTCATTTTTGCTCTTCAGAAACCTATGGGTGACGTCACGGACACTACGTCCATATTTTATACAGTCTATGGTCTGGACAGAGGCTCGCCAGGCCACCAAGGAAGACTCCGAGGGTCTCAGTGACAGAGTGAAAGAGGGATGAAGAGAAACAGACAAAATTTGTCATTGGAACTGATGATGGTGCTAGAAGAATGTACATAAACAGAGGAAGAAATGACCAAACGTCAACATAATTCCCAAATAGGTGTTTCACTAAAAAGCAAAAAATGTCAACCTCATGATAGTGCTGAAGTAAAAGTGAGGGCATAACTAAAGTCATAAGGATTTACCCTCTGGGGACCATGAATGTCTGTGGCAAATATCATGGCAATGCAGTGCACTGATCAGAAGACTGACACCCATAAAACTGTGTTGCATGCATGGCTAAACATAAGGGACAGAGAGACCTCAGGGTGGGTAATGAGGCCCATACTTGTTCTAATAGCAGTGAGTTTTGAATGTATGTGTCAGTCATTGTTCTTTCTGTTTGCTTATAGACAACCAGAAACAGCAGGGTGGCTTTATTATTGCTGTTGGGTAAGTGATGTTTCTCGCTGCTCAAATGAAATAACTTGACTCTACAAGTACAAAAGCTTCTCACATAAATGTATTATATGTATAAAACTATGATCCACTTCCCACTCTATAAGCAACCGATGTGCAGTATCTCCTGTTTATTTCTAGATAGGCCAGAAAAGGAAAGAAAAGATCAGATACTAAATATCACTCTCTCACTGTTCATCCATTATTCAGCGGCAATCTGACATCGAGATTGTGACTGCTCGTCTTTGAAATTCAGCTTATTTTTCAAAGTATACATTACCTTTAATATTCCCTTTCTACGGCACAAGAAAGGAAAAAGAGATAAACAACTGTGATGGGCAGATTAAGGAACAAAGAAGTGCACAAAAATAAGGTCATTCTCACAATAGTATCGGTGATTTTCTTCTACTAAAAAACAAAAAAATACTTTGTGCCAAAGGCATGATTCACATGTTGGACAGCATGAAAGCCTCCTCCATGCTCCGACCACATATAAAAGCATTACCTTCAGACTCAACTGTGAGAAAAGTCAGCCTTGGGAATGGGGGAAGCCCTGTGAATTCAGTTTTATCAATAATGCAGAGCTTCATGAGGGTGAATAAGGACAGAGAGAAAGAGAGCAGACTGTCATCAAAGTTCCCCCGCTGCTAATTCCCTCTGCCAGTATCTGCACTTTGATGAGGAGGAAAACCTCTTATTCTGAGGCACATTTCCAGTGCTTCACTCCACCACTGCGGTTTTCTCAATATGGAAGATGTTTTCTTGTGTTTTTTTTCCCCCAGCATCGCAGCAGATCACAAACACATGAGATGAGGCGGACGTCATGCTACGAATTGTGCTAAAGAAAGTCTTCAATGTTAAAATGGCCTGAATATTCTGTCTCTTTAAAAAAAAAAAAAGCCCTTATTATTCTTTTATGTCAAGATTTTTTTATGATGAATAATCCAGGTTAAAAGTTGTGATACGTTCATTGTGAAATAGTTTCAAAGCCTTCAGATTTTAATTGCTTTCTTGTCTAACTAAAGTTTTAAAGTACAACCACTACACCTCTGTAATGAATACACACAAGTAACTACTGATAATTTAACCATTTAGGGGCGCGTAGAGGCCAACTAATTTTCAAGCCTATATGGAACTGCATCACGTTTTCTCCACGAGAAATCACCCTAGAGGGCACTTTATCACATTCTCATGCACACAATAGAAGGCACTTGATAATTTTTTCATCTCCCACAGGTGCATCCAAGAAGGTTTTTCTCTGCACTTCTTCAAAAACACGGGGGCCCTGAACATGAAAGAGAAGCTTTGAAAGGGCATTTTTCATCTGAGTTTTCTTTGCTGAAATAAATAATGAATGGTAAAATGATGAGTCCCAGGCAAATGACTGATAAATTAACAGATTAAGACACATTTATCAGTGACAACAGGATAATTCATTTATAATTCATGGTTGCTGACGCTGTACGTCACTTCACTGAATGTCTATTATAGTATAAAAGTTTTATAGGCTTTTTTTTTTAAAATATATGAGTGACCATTATTTTTCTTATCTCATCTTAAAAATGTTGTAATAAGGTGTTAAAATGTACTAATATGTTTGTTGTTTGCTGTTATGTGTTTTTGACAAGTTTATTTCTCAACTTTAAAACGGCACATATATTCGTTCACATATTATGGTTTATGTTATGTGTTTCTATGCTATATCATTATTGCATTTTTTAAACTCTTAAATTGTTCAGTTGTTATCAGACTCAGAAAGGTCGGGCTCTAATGTCATCTATATGCCAGTGCATGTTTTATATGTCTTGTTCTGTCACATGCTGATCAACACTACTTTTTCCAGTACTGGTAGCTTCGGGACGCCTGCTGCTGCTTTCACTGGTAGTTGAAAATCTGTGCTCATCCATGAATGTGTCCCTGCATTGCTGCTCAGTCTCTGTATCAGTCTGTTCTCCAGCTACCGTCCAACACACTGGGCTGCGCCTGAGAGACCTGCCTTCCTCCACACAGTCTGTCTCTTCCCTGCAAACTCTCTCTCTCTGTCTCTCCCCCCGCCTGTGCTCTCATGCCGATCCGCCTGTTCATCTCACCGCCCAAATGGCAACAGGCAAACCAGACGGCACGACTCCGGCGATATTACGACACAATGGGAACATTTTTCTCAGAGTTCTCGCCGAGTCAGGTTTTGAGTAATAGATTAATCTCTCAGAAGATCTCGAAGTGAGGGCAAAGGGCTGAGCTTCTTCAAGAAGTACAAACCTGAGCGTGAGGTGTTGTGAAAATATGTACACATGCTATTCTACCTGACAACACTGTAACACCAACGATCTGCATTAGAGACACATTTTCCTCAGCTGAAGTCAGAGGGATTCTGAAATCCATAAAATAGCAGTGGAGAGGACAGCCACTCTGCTAGGACTTACTATAATCCTTCAATTTCAAATTTTAGCCCGGTGTGATAACGGGTCCACTTTATCTGCCACACACTGCTGGCACTGTCAAAAAAAAAACAAAGAGAAGCGGTCAAAAGATCACCCTCCCGCAATTAAGATTTTCCTTCAGGGGTCAAACGTAATATGAGCAAGTGTGTGAGTGTGTGTCAAGCTGCAAGGCACCAGCATAGTAGTATTTTACTCTAACGTGGCTTGGAATAAGAGATCACAGCTCCCCCATGAGGAAAGAAGTTGGCATAAAATGACATGAAAGTAAAAGAATGTTTAGAATGGCAAAGAAGGAGGCTCTCACATCTGGAAGCCTCGCCATGCATTATGGATGGATTTTACAAAACACTGTCAAAAGTGTGACAAAATCTGGGATCCATTTCGGATGTCTTTGCACCGAGTCCCTTTCAGTGTCAAAACACAGCAGAAGTATCTAAATGGGGGAAAAAGGGACAGTTGAGTGGCAGCGCGTGTGTAAATCATTCAGGGAGGGAAAGGAATAGAAGGAGCTGAGGGAAAGGAAGTGGTAGATAAGGTGAAGAGCAGAAGTGTTCTTGGTTAAAAAAAAAAAGAAAAAAAAGCAATGTTTTGGAAATGGGTTTTGGCCCAGGTATGTTACTGAGGTGTATCACACTGTGAAAGGCGTTGTTTTTTTATCGTTCCTCCCAGAAGAAATAGATCTACAAAACCTAGCCAGACAGTCCTCCTTCTTTTCCCTCCCAAAATCCCATGCAGCCAAGCCAGCACTTTTCATCCCTTGTCCCTCTTTCTCTCTGGGCCTCCGGCCAGCGTGGATGAATGGCAGCTACGGTCGTCTCTACCATCCTCACGTTCCCTCTGCACGGAGGCTTGTTCCATTACAAAAAGCTGGCTGGAGATGATGTGTGAGTTCGTGTCTGCAAACTATTTTTCCTAGAATAACTCTCCACACCTCAGCAATTTTCCAAATTCCTACACCGGGGGGCAGACACAACACAACACCTGATTGGTACGGAAAGATAAGCCTGCGGGATTAAATCAGAAAACATCCGCGTTTCTCTCGATCAGTGAGAAAACAAAATGGTTGTATTTTTTTTTTTTTTTTTGCCTCGGGTGAATCTGAGGAAAGAAATCTGTACAGGCTGCAGACACGGAGGACGCTACAAGGTGTTAGTCAGCCTGCCTCTAATTACCTGGAGCTTCTGCGCTGTTACACTCTGGCCTCTATTCCTTTGAGCGAGGAAATCCCCAGCTGCAGAGCATAGGTGTAAAACAGCTTATTAATAAAGTATTTAAATGGACTTTCGTCAATATGTGCTGACTCGGGTCACTTCTTGGCATCGCTTGATGGTAATAAAGGGTGTCCCTGCGATGATTAATTGCCACAATTTTGCAAGTGGTCCAGGTACACCCAGACTGAGTGTGTGGTAAAAACACTACCAATAATAAGAACAGTGTCAAAAACCTGCCGAATCTCTGAGAGCCTCTGGTCCCAATTGTGAGATCTCCCTCCTTCAACCCAAACTGCTATCTGTGTATATGTGGTTTCTTGTCCTTCTGAACCCCACCTTCTACATACTGATGGTCAGTCAGACATCTGCTTAAGCTATAGAAAACAACATCTAAACCATAAAACCCCATTTGGCTGATGACCCCCGATCTCTAACTTAGGGACAAATATAGGTTTACAATCCATTAAACCATTAAACACCACTTGCCAAAGAGAGGTAGAGGACAAGACACTACACGAGTCTTCACAGGGCATCTGAGAAAAGATCATGACCTGTCACCTTGTCATGTACAAAAACTCCAAAAACAAGCCTGTCCTGAAGGCTGCCCACCTGTCACCCTCCCTGCCTTGTTTCAATCATCCCTCCGAGCCTTCGCACTGAACTGGCAGCCTGTTTAAATTCTGCCTCCTATTGCGCTAGTGTTGACCTTGCAGTGTTTAGGCAGGCTGCTAAAAACCTCTCCAAACAGTCGTTGGCATGCAGGCTGGTAGCGGGGGCCGAGGTGCTCGAGCTGATGCATTGTGATGGCGCACAGATTGAACGCTTCACGGGTCCCTGGTCCGCTCCACTAGCCCACATCCCGGCGCCGTTTCCTCCGCCTCGCTCCGTGCCGTGAGAAAGTGATGTAAATCTATTGCAAAGGGCCTGTTCGCTGCAGCCGGAGATTCACCCTCTCGGTCGTGCAGACTAAAGATAAGCTGACTCACAGTGCACGACAGGTGAATGCTAAGCAGTATAGGTGAATCTTATTATGGGCCCGAAGAGGAGAGAAGTGGGTAAAAGAGGTTTTTCAAAAGCTGCAGCTCCCTACGCCCTTGCAGAGTCCTTCACCTGCAGCAGCAGCAGCAGCATCGCCGGATGTACAAACGCATGAGAATCACAAAGTTCAGAGCGTCGGTCGGCATTACTGTGCATGAGTTGGAGATTAGTGATGTTATTTGCACCATGTGTTGTAGCATGATGTGTTTTTTTCCTACAGCAAAGATCTCCAATTTAGACACACAGCACCATCTCATGGTCTCACTCAGAAATTCATCTCTTATCAGTGAGGAGACAGAGGAGTGATGCAAACAGCACTCACACAGATGCATTAGTAAAATAGTATGCTCATACTGTAAGATGCATAACTGAGATATAGACATGTGCACACGTAACCAAGACTGACATTAACTTTACTGCCAAGAACTCCACCGTGACTGAACATAACTCTACTTAAAAAAAATAAATAAATAAATAAATAAAAAAAAGAGGTAAAATATCCCAAACATTTTTAAGAGCATTCCTTGTTTTTGTAGTTTTACAATTCCCAGAGTTAACATTTGCAAATAGCATTCACACACACACACACACACACACACACACACACACACTGCTCCAAAGCTGTGTGAGCCTCCTGAGGCATCCTGAGTCATTTGTTCATTCAGTAGCACTGAGGAGGGGGGGCATCAGTTGCAGTACATCGACTCCTTTTTCATCTGAATTGTAGAACGGCTAAGCAGGATTTCACGTATCGATTCCAACACTGGACCCGAGCAACATTTTCAGACGAGCCCATCAATATTTAACTCACTGTTATATCTGCCACTACAGCCCTAAATACTTTGAAGGGCTATCAAAGCTGACTGTGCCAGGCGCTGGTGTGAGACGGCTCCAGCCTCAGATACGTACAGTAAAGACACAAGCTATACAACTAAATGAATTATTAACGCTTCTCCCTGCTGCTTGAAGTGAGGCGAGGCTGTGGATTCGCTCAAACTCTCTCCGAGCCGAGGATGTAGCAGGCGGCGGAATTACATAATCTGCATGGCGTGGACTGAAAATAGAGGCCCGAGATAAGATGTCGCCCTGCGATGAAAGCAGGCTTGAGTTGAACTTGTAATAGTGTAATAATGTATGGGTTGGTGGTGCAGAAAATTGAATAGAGGTAGACGCGGCTTCATGAGCAGAGGGGAGTGCACGGACTGCAGAAGAGGAATATTTGTAAGATTGAGGGAAAAAAAAAACCACACAAAACCTAATTACATCAGCAACACGAGCTATAGGTGATCATTTCATGTGAATGTTCCATATCTACATTCAGCCTTCAGTTCCCCAGTCACCTCCATCTCTCACACCTCAGCTTTTGATTATGATGACGACCATATGCCAGGCTGTCTGCTGTCTACGCTGTCCAAAATGGAGAGCCATCAATCCCCCGGGTTGGACGCCATACCTGTCGACGGCGAACGCGGCCCCGGCTTTCCCTGCGGTATGATGCATGAGCCATTTACCCGCTGCCATTAACAGGGAAGTGTTATTAGTATCCTTTATGCAGATGCTTCCTCAAGATGTCACCACAGCACTTGGGCACACTGATGTATAAGCTTCGTCTGTCGATAATCTTAAACATATGGCGGTGCATATAGCTACTGAGTGGAATACGCTGATTAGCTATGATGCAGCGCAGCAGGCAAACAAAAGCTGTGGATCAACGCTAATGGACTGTGTCTCTCTCTCTCGAATCCGCGTCACATTTTGCTGAGGCAGGTGTGTGATGGTGAAACACCATTACCGCTGTCTTAATGAGAGCCCTGTGTGAGTGTCCCCCCCGCGGTGGTCCCAGCAGGGCCTTATCTGGGCCCGCGCCGTCGGACACGCTAGATGGGCGAGATAACCTCCATCTGTCTTCATGACTGTCTGGCCTTTATTGCTTTAGGAGACGCGCTGCTTTCACAAGCTCTTCCTCTGCTCGGCCGGGAAAACCAATATTTGTTTGCGCGTTCGGGCCGGCGTGATTTGTAATGGGGCGGGTTTTACGTTTCTGGCCATCGGAAGGTAAACAAGGTGAATGTGATTCTCTGCACGGAAGGCATGCAGCTAACAATGAGTTCCTCTCAGCTCATCTTGAAGAACCAGATTTTACACTGGCCTGCAAACATAATAGCAACTTAAACAAGTATTACCTGACAGGATGAAAAGTACAACTGAGGCTGATGGACATGTCATTAGTTTTGCAGGTATTTGATCATAAACCAAAGTACTGGACAAACTGAAACTATGATCTAAAGATGGTGCAAGTTGAAAGGTCAGGGGTTAAAAATTACTACACTTCATTCCCTGAGGATCATGACTGTCTGAAATTTCATGTTAATCCATCCAACAGTTATGAAGACAGTTCACTAAAAAATAAACCTCATTATGGTGCCAAAGGGAAAGTCAAGAGGAGGTTACAGAAATCAAAACCCGCTGCCCATATATTTCGACCTTCTTGTGACCTTGACTCATTACAGTCTAAACATTTTGTCTGGAGGATTGAGAATTAAAGCTGCTGCCTTACAGTGTGTTTTGTTTCTTATTTATGTTATTAAAAGATTTTGTCTGCATGATGGAGCTTTACCTCTAGATTGCAAAACATTATTCATTGGTTGAAAAATAAGATATGAACACAGTCAGTATACTGTAATAGCAGTCAAGAGCTAAAAAATATATTACCAAGATGAACCCTTCCTGTTGTTTTGTGCTGTTGTTTTTGGTCACATCTGAAGAGGTCATACCGTGGAGATAGTCTCCAACTGCATCTTTGAAGAACTTTCCTTTTTTATTTAGAGTATTGTACATTACAAAGTCAGAGCAAAATTCACAAGAGAAAGTCTTGATAAAGTGTGTGAGAGTGGAACAGCTGCAGCAGAGTCTGTGGCCTCAGGAGGGCAGAGCTTCATGCCCACAGAGGAGACAGTATACTCAGCTGACACTATGGAAAAGACATGCGTCATTATGGCCTACTCATTATGATATTACATTATGATTGTGATAATAATAGTAAGTGTAAATTATTAGATCATAATGCAAACTGCAGACTTTCAGTTTATCACATAACTTTAAGTCTTAAGTTGAACATGCTAACTCTAGTGTCTTAGTTCATCATGATATCTGCAGAGTTTCTTGGTAATTCCACCCTTGACTGAGACTTATATAACATCCTTCCACCCACACAACTTTCACAGTGATCGGGATCGTCCTCCCGTACTCCCAGGGGTTTATTCTCATCTCGAGCTATGCAGAACATCCAATTCAGGTGTGATAAACTTCTTACACTTGCAGGCCTGTCTCGCGTTCTGCAGTTGTCATGATATCAGAAACTTCTCCCGTGGATGTTTTGCTTGTTCGTGCACTTGTCCCAGCAGGGGTTTCTCACAGCGAGTCTCAGAAGTTTGGGCCGAGGGAATGAGAGCCTGTTGTCAAACATCTGTCGTATCACAGCAGTAATATTCTCCCAATAAGCTCTGCATCAATAAACCATCAAGCTGGTGTTTGAGTAGATTTGCTCTGTAATGCAGTTTGATTCATTCAATGTGGCCTCTGAACTGCTGAGAGCTTGGAACAGAGCAACTGGTGTAGGTCGTCTCTGTGTCCTCAGCAGCACTATAAAAAGGTGATAAATCATAATCCTGACATTTAGATTGTCGACTCTTATATCTACTTTGAATGTTAGATTATAAAACAGTGACACTTATTTCATTGCACTCCTTAAATAATGAGTCACGCTTCTAGCTTTTGCTGTGATGTAGCTGTCATCCGCGGGAGCAAGTCAAATTTATAGGGATATTTGCCTCATTTCGCCTCTAATGCTTTGTTTTTAATAGCTTTATGACAGGTTCGATGCTTCTCATCAGCATTATTGCAGGGTTTTGGCTCTGTAATAGTATTTCAAAAGATATTTTGGTGATAATTTTAAAGCAATAGTTCAACATTATTATTATTCAGGTATCAGCAGGCGAAACATCCAAAGACTGCAAATTATACAAAATGCTGCTGCCAGACTTACAACTTGTACTAAGAGGTGACCACATCACATTAATCAGCTACAAAATTATTTTTCGCTTTCATTAACATTGCGAGATACGACAGTTGGCCTTCGGGGAATAGATGTGATACATCTTAAAATCCAGTAGGTGGTACTAAAGTCAAATAGTGACAAAAATTTTAATATTTTAACAATTTAAACATAAACATCATGCAACTAATTATACTATTACTCACATCCAAATGTGACTTTTATGCAATAAACTCCAGATATTAAGTGCTGAATTAAATGTTTCAACTTTAAACTAATTTCCTCCTTCTTGCTAATTTCTTCCATCTTCCTTTCGTGCAGAGAGTTAAATTGGAATATTCATATCAATCTATGTGCCGATCTCAAAACAGTGTGAAACAGTTAGCCAAAGGGAAAAAAAATGTACCTGCTGTAAGACTAATTAACAAGTTATATCTTGTCTGTTTAATCTGTACAACAAATTCTAAATTAGAAGTTAAGTGTGGTAACCATTTCTTGGACAGGTGCAGGAACTCACTGTGCCCGGAAATAAGAGTAGAAATAAGACTATATCCCAAAACATCAAACTATTCCTTTCAAATCTAATTTCACCCGTTAAAAAATTGTTTGTCTCTTACCATTGTAGTCTCATTATTCTCACTGAACTTTGATTTGAAGAACTTGATTTATTCTACCTGCTTAAGTCAAATTCAGTTCTCTAATCTCCAGTGTCGAGAAGATTACTGAACATCAATGGAGAACGTCAACTCCACTTTCTTAGCTTCACAGGATAATGCTGCTGTTTGTCATAAGAGAAAAAGATCTTTTAAAACGACTAAATAAGCATGTCCAAGTTTTTAAGATGGTGCTTCAAAAAAGATCAAAACATAAGACTTGACTGGGTTTAATTATCAAACTAGATTTTTCTTTCAATCCCACAGTTCCCTCTGTCTCTTGCTCCTCTCTTCAATTTCTCTAGCACACACTCAACTTTAACCCTGAGCAGTGAATCATCCTGATGAGCTGCAGAATGAGGTTGACACTGGTCGTCTTCTATCTCTTGCCTGGTTGGAGATCTGACTCTGGCTGTAAGAGGTGCAATATGGCAGAGAGAGACACTGGCCATCTAAAGTCGACATTGCTATGCTTCAGAGCTGAAGTGGTCAATTAGTCACGGGAAAACATGTCACACAATCGCAAAGACTTCGACACCATTGACAACCCACTCCACCTACAAACCTGATAAAAGGATTTGCAGCAGATTTGGGAAAAAGAAGCAAAAATGCCAATTTGTATGAGGCAATGTGACAAAAAGAGAAAACAGACGGGGCAGGTCACTCCAGAAATAACGATTCCTCCTGACAAAGAGAAGCGAGTGATGACACATCAAGAAAAATGCGAGCGATTCTTTGAAAAGCACTCACTACAATAAAAACCTGAGTTAGTCATAACTTCAAAGAGAGCCACGACTGATGTCTCACTTTCTGTGTCCTTGAAAAGTAGGAGGTTGGTGCATGTTTCTCATTGGTGTGCTCTCACCGTCAGCCAAAGGAATGTTAATAGACAGTGCGAGGGACGATTTCCATGCTGTTTTTCTGATTATTATTTTGAAGGATGAGCAGTGGAGGAATAGCCTTGATCTGTTGCTCCCTCCAGGCATAAACACATTCAATTATATTCAACAAATGGTGTTTGGCCGGACGTGAGAGTTGTAAGAGCAGGTGGTTGGTGCTGCCTGGTGGAGGCGGGTGCCGTGATGCACGAACCCAAAGAAAACCTTATGGTCAAAGAGATCAGGAAGGCAAAAGAAGCAACGGAGAGTGGCGAGTGCAGATGGTGGAGCAGAGGACGGTCCAGACTGATCTGAAAGGTCGAGACAGATAGAAGTCAAACAAGAGAAAGTATGAGTTTGATAAGAGACCTTTTCAGTAGTATTATGCACCAGTGACAAACCTGTGAATACAGACAGACAAACAAACAAATCTTTCTGCCAGGATTGACCCTGATTACTAAATTGAAGAAGTAATACCAAACACACATTCAAAATGGACATGTCCACGGCCACCTCGGACCCACAAACATCCCACACAGACCTGTCATACAGCAGCTGCTCAATCAAGTGAACACGTCATCAAATGCTCTCTTCAATTCAAGAGGTTAGTTGAAAGGAGAAGCCCTTCACTGATTTCACCAATTGTTTAAACATGAGTGTTCCTATGCAAGTTTGCATTCACTTCTCATAAAACAACATGAAGAATTTTCAGTGTTTCATTTGTGTGACCTGCCAGAGCTTTGTCTGCAGCCTTCTTGATATGCATTTGCAAATAAAAGAAACAATCAAACCTACAATCACAAACCTACAACCTAAGTTGTAACTAATGAACATATCTATTGTTGATTTATAAATCATTATAAGCTATTGACAAGCAATCATCTCTTGTTTTGCCTTTGAGTGGTTGGACCACATTGTCGTACCAAAATCCATTAATGATTGATGAACATTTAACTTAACTTCAGATGCATTGAGATATACTGTACATACGTATGTACTGTAGTGTACTACAATTCTGCACTTACAGTACATTTCAGTTTTCTAGAGCTTAAACCATTTAAGTAAGTTATTAGTTGATCGAGGGAAATAGGCAACAATTTTTTTAATCGATTATTTATTTGAGTAATAATGTGAATATTTACTGTTTTTCTGTTTTATATCATTGTACACTAAATATCTTTGGACTGCTATTTTCTGATACCTTATCGACAAAACAACCTATCAATGAATCGAGAGAATGATGGACAGACTGATGTGATTATGAAAATAATTGCTAGTTACAGACAGTTTCACATCTTTGTTCTTCATTAGACAGCAGACAATCAGTCATAACAAAGCAATGGTTGCTGGTATTGGACTTCCTGCCTTGTATTTGTTGTGGCTGTGATCCTGGCTAATCAAATCACAGTGAGCTTCTCCAGACGGCCAGTCGCTGGCTGCCGGCTACATCCCTTCTGCAGATAATGTCACTTCCTTGGAAAACATACTGATTTTGTTACCGGACATTGTGACTGTTATCTGTCACAGCAATGGCAGAAAAAAAACTAAATCTGACCTGTGGTACTATAAATACTAAAAAGACAAAAATGCTGGGTGACAGGTAGAGAAAATGTTTCTTTCAGTGAGAAGTGATAGTGTGAGTTATCACCTCCCTCTGAGTACCTGAAACATCTGACAGTGCAAACACTGAGACAAATGTTTGCATTGAGATTGGTTTTTCAGTTTACTGTGTGGACACATCTGAATGTATGTGTGCGTGTCAGCAAAGAAGGGCACGCAAAGATGAATGTGGAGAGACAAGACAAAAAAAACAAAACAAAACGTGGCGTGCATAAAAGAGAGAACGACACACGGCTGCCGGCCTGCAGCATGTTCAGACACACAGGTGGAGCTCTGTCAGACTCTCCTTGTCAGGTGTTGGAGAGCTGCAGGCTGCCGAATGGGTGCCATCTATTCAGCATAGCCGCTGTGCTAATAATGAGGACTGAAATGAATGGTGTCACTTTACTGTAATTGCTGCAGTGGGAGAAACATGTTCAGAACATTGGGTACAAATAAATGAGTTACAGGGGAACTAGAGGGAGAACAGTTTTTGGTTTGGGATGTAAACTCACCATAAGGCTACATTAGGCATCTTTTTACATAATAAAAAATATATACAATCTGGGATGACTGATTTAATACACAGACACACACAGGGCAAGCAACTATACCCAGAAATTCCATGTCAGTGTCTGTGAAGTAAGCAGACCACATAGAAGTCCAATTCTCAATGACAGGTAATTTTTTAACTTAACAGCAAAGAGTCCAACTTCTTCACTTTGACAGAAACCATTTCTGGCACGTACAGTCGTTTTGGATGACACCATACGCAGACAAAGTGTGAAACAAAGTCTGCGGCGAGCTTCAACAAAAGTCTGACACTTGAGACCATTAGAGCGTAGCAGACAGCTCGCTATTTCTCACTATCACCTTCCTGCACACACACACACACACACACACACACACACACACAGACCGGCCGACTTTGTTTGGACAATCTGGCTGGTCAACCACTCTACAGATTTCAGATGAGCTTTTACAATCACCCTTCTCTGTCACCTTGCAACCCCAATTTTATCTAACCGTTTCATGGAGGCAACTAGCATTAACATGCAGGTAGGAGGCTGCAGCTTTCCCCTCAATTTCCTCAAGGAAAAAATGTATAGACCTATGTCTCTCTCTTTCACTCTCAGTGAACCATCGCAGCATCGAAATATTCATTAATTGAGACAGCGATGACCAAAACCAAATAAGACCATCACATATAGTGAGTTGTTGACAAAGCTGTCTCACCACAATGTCCATTTAGTGGATTTCGACTGCATCACGAGACTTTCTGCAACAGATCAAGTTTGTTCCTAGCTGAGAGTGAAGAACAAAAATGGCGAGCTCCTCTCCATTGCAACTGCCTTCTTTCCTCCTGTTGAGCTTGTGCTGGCTGACATGTACAATATCCTAGACAGCAGGACTTTTGTCCCCTGGCCATGGACCCTCAGCTGTCTTCCAAATTAATGTAACATTATCAGTGCTGCGGATGTGGATGTAACTTTAACGTTACTTTTAGTCGACTATCTATGAGAAGGAAAGTTCCGGGATTGACATCAACAGTCAACCATCTAATGCTTTCTTTAGATGTTCACTAAAAAAATATTAGTGTGTCATCTGACTTTCTACCTTCTCCTCCGAAGCTAAATCCAGACAGTGAACAGTATTTCAGTGAGCAATGGGGAAAGAGCGCTTCTGTTCAAACAGCCAGAGTTTATAAAGATAGCTGGATTTACAGAGGAGAGTCAGTCTGCTGTATTACTGCAGGCCAGAATGAAATAGACATTGTATGTGTTAATAAGTAAATCATGCCTTTTCCACTAACCTCTTGATTGACAGTCCCTGAAATAATAATACCCATAATTGCGCGCAACAATGATGGTGACAACTGCAGGTTAAAAATGCTTAGAAAGCATAAAAATCTAAAGTGCAAGATCCAAAATTTCACTGATGAAAACTAGACTCAAATGTCTTTAGTTTTTGTTGACTTATATCTTACAACAGTTCAGCATAAGTGTTAAATGGACCATCTACTGTATGTCTGCCATCAGTAGAGATGAATAGACTGTGAACAGATTGTGTGCTGATGACTACAGAGTGTGTGTGTGTGTGTGTGTGTGTGTGTATGTGAGGGTGTGTGTGAAATAAAAAGGAAGGAGGAAGTAGGAACGAATTAAAGGGAATTTAAAGGTTTGTCAACACAGCAACAAAAGCAGGACCACCTCCCATTTCTTTCACTTCCTGCCACCGTCATTCATCCCTTAATGAGCAGCTTCGAATGGAGTGACTCAGCGTTTAATCAAAGCTTACTCGCAGCTCGCTCATCATGTCAGGGACAAGCCGAGACAGACAGTCCACAGAGATCACCTGTCCTCCAATCAGACGCTGTGTGGTTCAATGACAGGGGTCCCGACAGAGCGATGGAGCACATGCTCACAAATACATTCATGGGCAGGTAAGTGTGCATCGTTCTCACACAAACACAGACCCGGAGTACAGCACTTCATGTTGATACTACAGAAACGGGATTTTCTATAAGATCCACAGTCATCTGTACACATGCTGAAATGACTTGGAGCATCTCTGTGGAAGCCCAGTGTTAATATTAAATGATGTTTTGGTCCTGCAGTCGATATCAGACTGTGAAGTCATAAATCTAAAAAGTGACAGGTGACACCTTACTCTAATCATGACAACACCTTTAAACTGTCCTTTTATCCTCTGCTCACTCAAGCAAAGAGCAGATACTTGGCTGATTAATCATCTTATATCTAAAACCTTGATTCCAAAAATGACAGTATAAAGACAATACATTTAATGTTTGAACTCATCAACTTGATAGATTTTTTTAAATACACTATCTGCTTATTTTGAATTTGATGGCAGCAACATGTTTCAAACAAGTTGGTACAGGAGCGACAAAAGACTGTGAAAGTTGTGGACTGATCCAACAACACCTGTTTGGATCATTCCACAGGTACAGGTTCATTGGTAACAGGTGATAGTATTATGATTGGGTATGAAAGGTTCATCCTGGAAAGACTCAGTCGTTCACAAGCAAGGGTGGAGAGAGGTTCACCACTTTGTCAAACACATTTTATTACAAACCCAACTGGCTGACACCATCAGCTACAAAGATTCTAGCTAGCAACAATCTGTTCAGATAGTAGTATGTTTCCAGCACATGGCTAAAGATCCAATATTACGTCTGAGATCATCAGAGCATCACATACATTTCACTATCGTAGCATTCCCATGTATGTAAATCATAGACATATATACATAGGAGGCGCATTGAGTGGGTTGGCCCGTTGCTGTGATACGTCAGCATGTCCACCATATTGGATAAGGCAGATCTGCCCGTAAACTACAACAAAGAAAAGGGACCGAACGTCATAAAGCGCCTTTCTACAAAGTGATTTAAGTCAATGCCTTTTATTCACCCATTCACACACACACTAATATATTTGGGAAACAAAGGATTTTTTTTAAGAATTTTTTTTTTTCCCAAGAATTTTCTGTCTTACCTGTGAAAGGTAATCCTGTGAAATCTGGTTTGGACTGAAAACCGGTTGGTAAAATTCCACGCAGCACATGAATGAGGCATCTTCTCAGTTCACTCTCATAGACATATATGTGCCTATGGTTCGCTCTTGCCACATCCAATATGGCGGCGACGTCGACGTGTGATTCAGTGCTCAATGCAGCGTCTACGTATATATGTCTATGTGTAAAACAATTAGCGGTGTCCACACAATGTCACCCTGACACAAAAACATAAGGTCATGTTCCCCTGCTCACCTCAACAGAAACTCAGTGTTCCCAAAATGTCTCATGAATATCCAGCTGAGCTGCACCGTGACCACTGTATCTCATTTCAGAGATCTCTGTTCAAAAAGTATTGCTGACTTTCCCTCTAATCCATTATGCTTCCGTGTCATATTTGTTTACAATCAATTTGCTGCGGCGGCCAACCTTGCTTGCACAGAGATGGAGGCCTGGAGGAAGAGGCCGTGTTTCAGAGCTACCCACTCTTGTAACAGTTCAGTGGGTCCGCCTTGGTGGTGCTGGAGGGAGTGCAGAGGAGGAGAGTGAAGAGGAGGAGGAGGGGAGGGGGGTGCGCGAGTGTCGAGGGTACAGACTGACGGTAGAAAGCAGGGGAGGCTGAGGAGGAGAGATAGTGCAGGACTCATTATCAACTGCAGCATTGGAGAGTTAAGCAGACATGAGGAGAGCTCCTGAGGGCCTGCAGCACACACACACACACACACACACACACACACACACACACACACACACACACACACACACACACTTTCCCCTCACTTTACTCAGTCAGCTCTCACTCATTCTCTCATCCTTCTGTCTTCTTTTTCATCATCATGCACATCCACTCATCTTTTTTTTTTTTTTTGCAGTTCATAAATCTGTATATCTTTATCATCTCTCTTTCTCTGGGCGTCTCTTTTTCGGTGAAGAGCACACAGAGTTGGCATCAAGGCCTCTGAGAGCTATCAGAAGGAGACAGGCTCTCCCTGGTTGTCTCGCTTTGTTAGAGATTGATATCGAGTGTGCCGGAGGACACGCTTTGCACGTTGTGTGTCCATAAAAAATATGTGTCTACGCGCAGCGAGTGTGTGTGTGTGTACGCATTCGCAAAAGCAGGCCGGACACACTCAGAGGGAAGGCGACAGCTCGCCCGTTAATTACTCAAGTTAATAGAGCAGCTGCTGTTTCACTCCCGTGTCAGTGAGATTCACAGCGGGACGGGGAGGCTCGGGCAGGACATGTGAAGCATTAAGATGGACATGCTGCGACTCCGGACGGAGGCTAAGCAAGGTAAAGAGAGGAGCCATTAGACTGATGGAGGCCGGGGACTTCAGCTGTCTCTGGATGAGGACAACAGAAAGTTTTCAGACAGCGGACATCTTGAGTTTAAAAAGTTCCCTAAGACAAAATGTTGGGAGGACTTTAAAGCACAATTCCCCAATATCGTGTTGGGATTTTCATGTCTGACAAACTTCTCTTGATTTCTAACTAATGCCTCCTCTGTAGTCTAACTTGTTTCCATGGCACCGTGCCTTCAGACCAACTTTTCCCTTTAAGTTGACACCAAACACACAGCAGGAGAAGTAACTTAGCTAATTAAAGATTTTGGTGACTAAACAAGCTACATTTTAATGATGTAAATTTTTAAGTGTTTTGACTGTAAAGTGGGATATGTTCAGAAAAAAATATTGCTTATTATTGAGCTTTATGATGCAAATGTCACTTTGACATTATGATGCTCTCATATTGAGAGAAGTGCTCGTCTTATATATGTTGCAGTTTCATTGTGTCCTTTAAAATCCTGAATCACCTGAACATCATCCTCTATACTATTGTAATACATCTCACTCCTGAACTACCATTATGTTTGTTTGATCTGGTATTGATTATAAAATTTCCTATCGTTTAAATCTTCTCAATAACATGTTTTTAGGAACAGCAGTGAGCTTAATACTCAACAGGTGTTTGTAATTTGAAAGTGGTTTTAACTAGGATGTAAATTGCTATAATCTTGTTTTCATTTGCATACATTCTAAACTATGCTTTATACCAAATAAAATCACATGAAGAAAAATGAATCTACTTATTCAGTGTGTGTATTGTCCTGTCTTACCTCACAGCACACTCACATGCACCAAATACCAGGATGAAAAATACTTCTAAAACCAAAAGTACTTCTTGTTTTTTTACACACAGCAATGCTCGTGCACAACAGCTGAACACTTTGCATGCTCCACCACTTACAAATTATGTGTACAATCAGAATATTTATGACTAATAAAATGAATACTATTAGTTAAAAATGCAATAAGCAATAAAGCAATAACACTTGCCTGCATACGGAGCACAACACATGGGAACTGTAAATGGTGGCAATTGGTAATGTTTGTATGTACTTGTAGGTGCATGTACGTGTTTGTGCGTGTGTGTGTGGAGGTGGGTTGTAAGGCTCAGGGGAAACTAAATCGATGAGAATATAAGGCCATGAATGCAAATAGCAAGTGTCCAACTACTACAAGGGATGACAGAAGGGTTTCCCAGAATGCATCAGTCAGCATGTCTCTTTACAGCACCTTCGCATTCACGGTATAGTTGTGGCATAAGCAATGTGAGACACTGTAAGCCTGAACTTTTATTCTGCTCAAAACTACCCTGCTGCTCATTCACTGGACGCGAGCATGTACTCATTACATACTAATCGTCAGATTTTAGATTCCACTGAACTACATAATTGGAATTTACTCGTTACATTTTTCCAAAATGTCAATGCAGGAGAGTGGCTCTGAGCAGGCGAAAGGAAGAGATGACGATAGGATGGCAGAAATTCAGTGTGGCCATCAGAAATGGCAACAGAATGGTGAAATACACACACGTTAATTAGTGTCTATAAATAGAAATAGTCAGTGAATTTGTGGCGCAGAAATGCTGAGTGCTCATCAGCACAAAGGGCTCCACTCACGGAGAACATTAGGAGCAGAGGGACACACTGATAACACAGAGAGTGCAAGATTAAGATAAGCCTCATCCCTCATCCTCATCTAGTTTCTATGCACAAGACTTCTAATCTGAGAAACAGAAGTAGGGAGCAGATGAGGGAAGTGTTCCTAAGGAGGAGATGGGTTTTTTTAAGAGCTTGGAAACAGCCCAGGAGAGGGCGCCCCTCGCACAAAGGAGTACAGTAGAGCAGAGCACATGCACACAGCCATGGAGACACACACACACACACACACACACACACACACACACACACACACACACAATGCAGGCATTTTATTCATATTCGCCAGCAGGAGATACCAATCTATTCACGGCCATTACTTTCAAAGTCTCCTCTAATCTTTTTTGTTCTTCATCATCTTCCAGATATACCTCTCTATACTCCACCCTCTCTTTCCTCAAGATGTGCAATAAAAATTCCAACTCATGTCCCTCCTTAGGCAGAGCCAGGCCTGACTCAACACTACTGTACTCACTAATGAGCATCCTCCTCCGACGCTTGTGTTAATTTATGCCATCCGTTTAGCATATGCAAATACGACAGCCGCGCGTCGTCCAATCAGGAGAGAGAAGTGATGCTTATTAGAAACGGACACAATGCAGTCGTTGCATCTACTGATACCACAAACTGTGTTGCCATGGAGACAGGATGCCAAGGTAGACATCATAAATACAGAAACTACTGGGGGCACTGAGGTTGTTTGCAGCTGTGCCTCCTTCCCGAAGTTGCTCAGCAGAAGCTCTGAACTGTATCCGAGCTGGAACCAGTGGATGATCTATGAACTTTGGTGGAAGCAGTTTGACGAAAATCAGAGGTTTGTTTATGCACCCCTGCTGAGTATTCAAGAGAAGTGCCATGTACTGCATCTTTTTGACAGCGCAATCTATCAGAATGAAGACATTTTCAGGGAGGAGCAATGTTTTTCAAAATGCAGTGGAATTTGCAAGCAAAGTGATGTTGCTGGCACATACACACAATGTGGCTGACACACACTCACACACAGACGAACATTATGAACTAACACTACAGCTAGCTCTCTATTCCAGACCAGTGTCCGCTAAAATATCCCTTAAAAAGTTTCAGAGCGTCATGCATCCATATTTATAAGGTTATTATAAGGTTATTTCATAAGTGTCCACTCTGTCAGAACACCTTGTTCTAAGACGAGTCGAGAGGTGCACCCCTGGGTCCTCCATATTCATGCAGTGATTGCCAGCCACCTTAACTAAGCACACAGCTCACTCATTAAAATATTCCAGAAAAAAACTTGAAGCCAACATTTGTGAATCTCTTCATGCACCTGTCTGTTCCTGATTAAACTCCCAAGGCACAAAAAAGAGAATTGTTCCATAACAGCGAGCCCCACCCATCTGGCATCCTTTAAATAGACAGAAGAATAAAGTGGATTGGATTTAAATTTTGGCCCAAGTCAGAACTTTTGTGCTCAAAATACCAGCAAAACTATTGATTTACAGGTTTTGTCAAGTTCCTTATCTGCTTAAGTACAGATGATCTCACCTACATGCCCCACCAAACGTTAATTTCACGCTGCCAGATGCATCAGAGTTATCAGTCAGTCAGAGTTTCCAAGCTCCAACACTTAAAACTCATAACAAGTCTCCAAGTCTATCTTTATCGCCAAGGTTGCTGCGCCCTCGCTCCGCTCTTCAGCATGTGTCTCACACCTGGGAAGTGTGTGCAGTTAGCTTTCCAACACAGGACTCTACAGCAGACACCCCCTCTTGCAACTGTCGGCAGAACAAAGTGCAAAACAGAGGACAGGAGTTCACTGCAGAAAGCAGCTATTACAAAGATGACAAAATGGCCATGAGGCTGACAAACGAGCGAACCAGCTGCGCAGCCGGCGAGCGTCGGTGCAGCGTTAGTGAGGTTTTTGTTAGTGGGATGGATGGTGTGGGAGCCCATGTGCATGCAGTCTCATTGCAGTCGAGAGGTTAGAGAGGCTGAGTCGCCAAAAGTGAACGCACAGAGAGGTAAGAAGAAGTCATTATTGTGAGGACTGCGGCCAGGTACCTGAGTATATCTCCCTGCTCTTCAATTTCATCAGCAACCTCTTCACACCTGCAACGATGTGAAGAAGCCTGTCATCATCAAGATCGCAACAACTGGCACCCCCAATTTTTCCCTCCCTCTGACATGTGAGTGGAAAAAATGATCTTAGATACTTCGGAAATTTTGCTAGATGAGACATTGTGTAGTAGCATTAAAAGAGTAAGAACTTTAATAGAGAGAATCGCAATGATAAAGGGATCAGTTTGTGGCCAAATAGTGAGAACGGGGTAAATCAATATATAAGAAAACTAAGTGAAAATCATCAGTAAGGAAGAGTGCATGTAGTCAACAGACAGATGTTGAGAGCACAAAAACAGGTAGACAGACAAATGTGACCCACCCACTGAGCCTCCATCCCCCAGCATCACCACCCACTCATTACTCCCACTGACTGGCTCTCTCCTCCTGTCTCAGCTCTGTGTGTGTGTGTGTATGTATGTGTGTGACTGGTGTGTTTAGTGGAGAGGGGACATCTGTTTGGCCCTTACCTGTGTTCCTGTCTGGTAAGATACAGCAATGCTTCTGCAGTATGCCTGGCAACACCTTCCAAGAAACAACAAAAGAGAGAGAGAGCGAGAGAGAGAGAGAGAGAGAGGTTAATATCACAGCAGCTCAAAGCAGATAAACAAGGTGGAGCTCAGAGGAAAAGCACTGAGCCATGCTGCGACCCACAATTACAGAGTAGCAACAGACACACATTTCTCACACCATTTGCATCAAAAGGAGCTGCTCCCGTATTTATCGGAGCCCTTTCTTCTGCACCGTGATCTGAGCAGCGGAGCACTAAATGACGGTCCCAGTGTGGATACGTGTGTGGAAGGTTCATTTTCAACTGTGTACGCTCTGATTCAATCTGCAAACAGTCAAAGGTGCGGTAAATGGTGTGTGAAAATATGATGCGCCTGCAGTCCGCGGGGAGGGAGCGGAGAGATAAAATAGTGCTCGATTGAATGAGGAGAGGGGCGACGGAATCAGTCAATCCGGCGCGGTCATGTCGACGGGCCCATTTTTGAGGCCGTCTCTGCTCCATCAGCAGGAAGTTGTAGCAGCAAATACGACATCCAATTATTGCACTGTTCACAAGCCTGGGGGTGGTCATACTAATCAATAATGCATGCCTACAATCTACTCTGTGAGGAGTCCTCTAAAAATTTAATCAATCCAAACTTGTATCTTAGCTGCTCATATTTTTGTCGTCGTCGCTCGTCTTCTGCAAGACAGACAGGTACGAACAAAGTATCCCGTTTGGATTTCTTTGTATGAATTTCTTAAGCTTTGCTGTGACGCTGAATACCATTATTAGCGTTCGCAGGGCAGAAATATGCAGAAAATTTCTACTAGGAAAAAAGAAATAAGGAGATGCGGAGGTGGCTCAGCAGGTGCTATCAATGCTTCTTTGTCCTTCCTATCTGACTGACAGGCTCATTGTTGTCCAAAATGACTTCCGTAATACACCTAGATAGACCTCCTCTTCTTTCTTTCACATCCATTTTTTTCCTCATGACAGTGTTAACATTCCTTTACATTTGCGCGCGGTGGTTATCTGCAGCTCCTCTGTCTCAGTGTTCTTTCACTTTTCAGCGGGACTGAAGGGGACTGATCAGATAAGTGTCCCTATTAATTAAAGAGAGGAGCATACGTTTAGAAAAGGTAGCTCTTGAAAAGAGAGAGGAGACCAGGAATGAAATATAGAAATGAATCCGAGTGGCTGGTCTCCGGGGGAGATTCAGTGATATATCAACCCACTACATCATTCATGCAGGAGGAGGGCCTCGAGCATAGAGGCTCTTGTCAGCCAGTCTCATTTTCTACTTTACCAGCAGCGTATCAAGAGGTAATCCTGCCATAATAGAAACACTTCATAAAATGCATTTGTCAGCCTATTTCATACCTGACCCTCAAACTCAGTTGAAGGGGACAGGTATAAACTCCTCTTTTACTTCTATTTTAAATGCTTTTAAAACTGAACATTGTAGATTTGCTTGATGGCTTAGAGTCATTACATTTATACTAAAACTCTCTTACATTTTCTCTGAGGTTTGTGTGTTTCAAGTCAGAGTCGCCAAAACTCTCTGAACTGGGAAAACTTGTGATAAATTGCTTGTTTCCGTTTGATGAATACCGTCTCTAAAATTGTTATCTGAGTCTGCCTTTTCTGCTCTGTGTACGGGCAACTTTCAATCACAAAAACTTTATCAAAGAGTAAAAAAGAGATTCACACTGCAGACAGAAAGGTTTGCAAACAATTACCTGATAAAATATACAGCTGTCAACAACATGTGATCGGAGCAGCTCTGTACTGTGACAGACATGGAGAACAATGACATAAAGTTGAGACTGTCTTTCTAAAGCAAAGCAGTCTATGACTAATATGGCTAGTCAAGGTGAAGTGACACTCATGCAGATATTATACCAGACAAAAGAATGAAGGTGATGTTGAACTGTCAGTATAACAGAGGATAATATTGGACAAAGACATGCATTAAGATGCATCTGTGGGAGGCAGAGATGAATTTCACTGAAATGTAGTAGTTCCTGTTGCCTGAGGAAAGACGCTGCCCTGTGGTCTGGAGGTACGGCAGTGGGCGCTCCTTGCCAGACGGCAGCAGGGTGAACGGGCTGCTCCTGAGGTGGGAACTGTCAGCCACCTGATCTGGACAGGTGCCGCACCAATGGGCTCAGGGACGGCTTCATCCCACAGGCCACTAGACTGCTCAACTCTCGAGCTCATTACAATCACTGTACTCGCATTGCTGACACACCTTACCTTGTATTGTTTGTGTATTCGTAGTACGTATATATTTATATACCTGTTTATGCCTGCACACATTAAAGTATACATTTATTTTGCTACTATTTACAAGCTATTAAACTATCACAGCACATTTTTTTTGCATTACCTGATTATCACTACTACATGTGATTTTTACATTATTCGATTTTATATTTAAATGTGTTTCGAACTCTTAACTGATTGAAACAACTACATTGTGATGTGCCACATCAATGCCGGTGTTAATATTGACATTAATTGCAAATGTATAAAAAAAATAGGAATTTTCATGGATTGAAAATGGCACAACACACCATGTACTGTTCTTAATCATTCTCAATCCTCTTTATTCTGATGTTAATGAATCATTTAAGTTTATCAATTACATTGTGTTTTTCCACATTTATACATTTCAGTTTTTGCACAGAAAAAACTGTGTAGCTCATTTGTAGCGTGTGACTATGCACTCTCATACGCCACAGAGGAGAGACCTATGCTGCAGATCTGAACTCTGGCGATGGGAATACAAAGAAACAGCATTTGTTATTGCAGTGACTTCACATGATTTGTTGGACTGAAGTGCATTCTTGTGTCTATCACTTCACCTGTTTTACATGAAAGCACTCTCTGAATAGATGCCCTCTACTAAATGATATGCAGCAAAAAGCTCCTCAGTTCCCCAATGATGAAAAAAGTTGTGCGGTAGATAGAAAAGATATATATCTGCAGAGACGAGAGACGCGGCACAATGATTGGTTTGTAATGATTCAAACAGCTGCATGATGTACAGATATAATTGATGCTGGCTGGCTGGCTGGCTGGCTGGCAGAAGCTTGTGCTGGGGGAGTGTGGAAAACGAACTGTCAGGGACACTCTTCAGTGTTTCAGACACACCAGATCTGTCACTTGCCTCTCATTTATGCTTTAAAAGGATTGGAGTCTGGAGGGAAGGTGTCTAATTTCACATGAGGAAATGCGTTAGGCGCCCGTTTGTTTTTTGTCTTTTTAAGCTTGAGGATGAGAACGAGAGAGGATTTATGTCGCCATGTTTTAACGAGACAGATTTACAAGACAAACCAGGACAAACCCATGGACACGTGTAACTGGGACAACTGGAAAAACTCTTTATATTTTGGGTATTTTTATAGATTTGTTTCCTCACGTTATTCATAGATTTAAATAGCTTGTTTAATTTGATTCCTATTTTATAGCTATTCTGATTTCATACAAAGACCATACATGAAATAAATAACTGACTATATCAAAAGCTAATTAATTATAATCACCCACGAAATTGGTTATTTAATTGAATAGTTTTCTTTTTTTGTTGCTATCACTGGAGATTCATCTAAAGAAAAAAATAGATCCTTGAAGACAATCCAAAGCAGTGCCCTCGGGACTAGAGGCCCAATCTTGTGAATGAGTCTTCAAACCCCATTGAGTCAGTGAGTTAATAAAAGGCTCCATTTGGCAGCGTTGTAGCAGTTTACCATCATGCTCTTCCAATAGCACTGGTTGCCATTCTTTTGTAGCCTGAGGCTGTGAGAAAAAAGGATTCGGAGGAGACATCGTTAAACGTCCCCAAAGTAGATGTTTACACTAACTGTCCATGTTATCACCCTGTTACATGTGCATTTCGGCTGCATGGGTTGGAAATACATGATACATTAAAGTATACTACTTTGGTCATAAAGCAGGCTATAAAAATAAGCTGATGAAGGAATTACTTACTTTTTTATGCATATCAAGCAAATTTCTTTAAGAATGTTAGGAGACAGAAGATATAACAGTCCCAGATTCCTATAAGCCATCACCATGACGATATAGCATCTTACACTAAAGGATGGCATCACATATATCCACTACAGCAGAGTGCCCAAACTTTTTCCCCTGGAGGGCTGAAACTCAATGGTGGGCAAACCTATTATAATACAAGCTATTGTATTGTATTGTAAAGATGCAAAATGGTAGTAGGATCCCAAATTCCCTTAACTGGCTGACTTCCTGCACAAAGTGTCACTTTGTGCTCAGATTATGAAAAATCATAATAAGGCATCCTACATATTTAAAGAGCATTTATCATACCCCATGGAAAATAAAACAGCACGAACAGTGATTTATAATCTTTTAAAACTGAGAATCTTTTTCACTAGAAACAACTGGCAGACTCGCTTTGAGCATTCGATCACAGTAGCATCAACCTGAGTAGAGCTGTGATGGTATGGATTTGTTTGATGTGACTTGGCGGTTGACCATCAAAGTGTGTTTGCTATGAGCACAATTGTTTGTTCTTTTATGTCTGCATATTAGTTAACTGAACATTATCTGTAGATATCACATAATGTAGTACAATTATAATAATCAGACACACACAAAAGGTATCAGTGATCACATGACCATGGTATTGCTCTCATGAGGTTATCATTGGAGCCTTACACGAGTTAATATTAGAATGACTCATCATATAAAAATGAGATAGCTGAGTCTAGAGTAGTGAGTAGCACATCGTAAATTCTCATATGAATAATAGAATGTCTACTACTTCTAGATGCCAAAGACAAGGACAACATGTAACATAATGTAAATACTTTACCTCACTTGTCACTTTATTGTCACTATGCCACTTATTGTTTCTTGTTTTTTTATTACTGCCTTATTTTTTTAACTAGCCACTTACTGGTATTTATTTTTTGAGTTACTGTTTACTGTTTGTTACTGCTGCTGTGACAAGTAAATTTCCCCTAAGGGGGATCAATAAAAGTTATCTTATCTTATCTTATCTTAAATCAAGACTTGATGCATTTAAGTTGTTCAGGAGGGTATTTTCTGATAGTCAAAAGACAAACAATACTTACGGATATTTTTGACTGTTGAAATATAGTTTTATCTTGGACAAAGCAGGTATTGTTGTCTGTGCCTCTTTTCACAGAGACATACTTTATAGTATAAGAGCACTCAGGATGGACAATCACAAAGACTATTGAGGGAAAAGCAGAGGGAGAGAGAAACAACCAAATGCATGCTCATTAACTAAGATGAACAATAGGCCGACTTAGGTGAGTCACACACCATTTGAGTCCATGAAGAAACTTTCCTCTCTGATATCAGCTCTCTGAAAATGATCCCAGATATAAAAGAAGTGATTACATTCCCTGCTGAAAGTCCATTTGAGTGGGAGACTGTTTTATCTACTGTTTGATGGGGGCTGCCTCCCGAGACTGGAGAGTGAGGATCAGAAATAGGTTCTCTGATTTAACTGGTGCACAAACTGATAGCCACAAAAGTAAAGTTACGACATCAAAAAGCACAAATAAATCAGTCTTCCTCGCTCCAGAACTTCTATTTTTTTCTCCTAGTGGTGTCCACAGCGAGATGTGTGTGAACCCTGTCAACCTAGTTATTCTGAACTTTGGTGTAAATGTGTCCAAACAAGTCAGGCTCCAATGCACCAGGTTCATTTAATGGTTCTGCGCATTATTTGACGCTCAGGGCATCACAGGCTGATTTGACCACGGCAGAGATCAGTCAGCAGGAACCGCACTCGTCCCAGTGGTCTCTCAGGATGCTCACAAAGCGAATACCTGCCTCCACATCGGGAACATAAACGGACACATATAAATGCGCAAACATACGGACTCGCCGCCTATCTCCACACTGCTGGGTACGAGCAATTATCACAAGTGGCGGTGTATAATAGGATATCTTGGCGCCTGCTGCCGAGGACTAGAGTGCAACTCTTGGTGAGCTAATGGAGATCTGAGAGGACGGACGGGAAATGGAGTCACTCCAATGCATTTTCGATGCGCTCTTCCTGTCTGCCTGAAGCGCTCTCTGCTCCCTTCTTATCCGGGCGAGCAATCAAATGAATGGTGCGCTGATTGAGCGAAAGACAAGTGAAGTGGACGAAATATTACAAACACCTCTCGATGTAACGGTACAATACCCCAAACTAGGGCCTTAAAAGCTCAACTGACACCTCTTTTACAGCCTTGTGTCCAAATTTATATAAAATAGGTATCCATCATTACATCCTGCATTGCATTACAATCCAATGTCATAGGAAAACCACAAATAAGAAATGCTTGTACTAAAACACAGGACTCCAAACATAGTTTTCAGTTAGATTTATGCTTGTGTAGGAAACAGGGAAGCAGCAAACTTCATTTATTTAGAAGATCACCAGAGACATGGGTGGGCATGTTGATGTCGGGGAAAGTATGCAGATGAGATCCCCTCCAGATGCTCCTGCATGGAGGCAAGTGGTGCATCTGGAAAGTGCAGTGATGCGTTTGCAGGGTTGGATAGAATTCAAAGTTTTTTCCCTAAGAATCCAAGGGTGGAGCATTAAGAGATCGTCTACGAGAAATGACCTATAATAACGGCATGTGGCATTAAAAGTGCAAGTCCCCGCAGTTGAAATAGTAAATGTGAAAATGACCCATTGTTAATCCTCTCTCTCTAAGGTGAAACCCACCTAGATAAACTGTAATCATGGCAACAGCAGTGTACAGCCTTTATTTTGAAAAGCTTGACCACTTTAGGACGATTAAAGCCCTAAGTAATTCTCTGGAGCTCAATCAAATCTCTTAGACCCGTCCCAATCAAAAATTCTGCTGCCATCATGTCCTTCACTGAGCTATTTTATTACGCTGATATATTCAAGTTCACTGCTCCATTTAAATGCTGTGGTAAAGGCTGGGTTGTAAAAGAGCCGGGCCATTCGTCAGCAGCAGCGGTATTAGGACTGATGCTCTTCAAGGGAGGCCTCAAGTGCACTTGCAGTCGCACGGGGTCTTGCGCTTGCATTAGGATCAGATTTCACATTTTGACAGTGTTAACACGGCGAGCCTTAAGGGACAAATTCTGAATTCCTTTCAGACCGTGAGATGATTTACCTTTGTCTCCAGTCAGACGGTTTCAAAGGCGCACAGCTGACGAGAGACACGGGCGGTCTCTCTGCTGCGCCAGCTTTCAAAGGACAGCTGCTGTTATGATGAAAATGTACCAGTCTGGTTGAAAAAGGGATTCCCGGTGAAATCAACTTAAATGATGATATTACAAACCGTCTGTATATATGACTGTGGAATTAGTATGGAGGAGAAATGTTACAGGAGGACCTCGTAATGAGTCTCATCTGACTCGGCCGTGTGGCAGCTATTGCAGTAACAGTAACACTGGGAGAATGCAATGATACCCACCTGTCTGGAAGATGTGTGCCCACAGCAGCACAGAGGTGATTAACTGAGCAGTGCTCATGCATACACAGATACACATACTCTATATACATTACACACACTTGGCTCTCATGCATTATTAGATTCATAAAGCTCGGTCCAATCCATCTCCTCCGTTCCCTCTGTGTCCCTGCGCCGAAGCCAAACTATTACAGATGTAAGGGGGGGCATGCATCAGGAAATGAGGAGAGACAGAGAGAAAGACAGAAGGTGAATAAGATGCATGTACATGACTGGATCAGGTGAGAGGGAGGATTAAAGTGAAGGAGGAGAAGGAGAAGAAGAATAGGACATGGAGGGAGAAAGCAGCCACACATCTGCCTCAGTGCGTAGATGAATAAGGAAAGAGCCTGCTAAATGTTTCAACGCTGACTTTTAGTCCGACTAGTCTACATTCGCCGCTGCTGCCTCCCCCCCCCCCATAGACCAAAATGACATCGGCACGCGCATAAATGTCGAGTGTCAACTTTTCTATGCATCTTCAAACAGATTATGAGAGCGTTATCATGTCGCTGCCAAGTAGGCAAAGCCCACACAAGTTTCCTCATTGACAACTCTGTGTGAGTGTGTTTGTGTAGGCGTGTTTGTGCGTGTGTGTGTGTGTGTGTGTGTGTGTAACAGCAGCATTGGAAATATCCTTACACAAGCTACCTTCAGTGTGCTTTTGAGGGGAAATAGTGTCAGTTTCTAAGTCGTTTTTTTGTGTGTGTCTTTTATTCTCTGTGCACAAACGGTAGCTTTTAATTAGGCTCTCATCTTTTTAAGTAAAGAAATTGCCTGGTCGGATGAATAAAGATGTCGTATGAATCATCTGGCTTTCACTGAAAGACTGATGATGCTCCGGGTTTAAAGAAAAGTGATGTGATGTGGATGAGGTGAAAGGTGCCCCCCCCCCCCAAAGCTGCTAAGTGACAAGTAATTTATTTTTCAGTCACATAAGGACTTACAGAGGTGACATGAATTTCTCACCTGCCACCTGCCACCTGTCCACCCACAGGTTCCTTCACTTTTAGTTATACACAAACTACATATGCGTCGATATTTCACAGGCACATCCAGGCAATCTATACACACAAAGATACTGTCAATTACCCTTCTTATTGATTAAGAGTAATTACATTTTCTCCTGACTGCTTACTGCCACTACAGTCGCTCTATAGCAGTTCTTGCCACCTGCATAATGAATGAACATGGGACACTTTTTTCTAGCATGTTTGCTACTACGGCAGAAAATGCAGCTTCCCTGTATGAAATGCTTTGTAGTGCACCTTTACTTTCCGAGACTAGACAGTGAAAAAGACCATCACTTACACTTCAGAGTTTCGCCCAAGCAGCGGCGTGTCATTGGAGATAGGCTGGCTGACCACTACTTTCTAAAAATAAAGACGTTTTGTATTATTGAGCAAGGCGGGAGGAGTACAGCATCCAGGAGTGTCTTGGTAAAACTTCTATCCGCGAGAGTGAACAGCAATAACTCCACTGAGCTTCTAAAGCATTGCAATGAATATGGTCCCCTATTTTTAGCACCTCTGTGATTATGATGTCTGACTATGTGAGTGCTGGCAGCCAGCATTTTGTCACTCACAGTGTGTGCTGAGTGCTGTGTATTTTGCTGTGGATTCGACAGCAGTGCTGAAGCACACATTCTATACAACTTCCCTTTTTTTGTGTGCCGCTCGATCACGGGAATCTATTGTAGCTGAGGCATTAATACATGCAACCGCACTGAATTTTAAACAATATGATGTGTCAGTGTACAACTCACAGTGATGACAAGCTTTTTACACAAACAGCCTGTTAACTAGTTCTAATCTTGCAGCATCCGCATCAACAAAAGAGGCTTGATTCCACCACCAGGCAAAAATCAATACACAGGGGTACAAGTCTCACTACTTGATGAATCAGATGGCTTGTGGGAATGGTGAACATGCTGTTCAACGATTTGTTCACTGCAAGATATTATGTAACATGTTTACACAGGTCTGTGTAGTTTCTCGATTCTTACAAAACCTACAACTCCTCCAATGCCATCCTTTTTTAAGCTGTATGGAGCCACTCCACTTTCATTCAGCACTGCCAACGCCAGGTTCTGTCAGACACAGTCAGTGAAGCTCATCCACCCACAGAGACTACAGTCGGCATGGCACAATACAGTAATACGTGACAGTGCACAACAGGAGGAGTCTGAGGGAGATCCAGCCTGACATAATATCCATTTGAGAAGTTAACCTTGTACTAAGAGGGCCTTTTTTCTGCCTGAAAAAAGCCTCCTCCTCAGGGATAAATGCAAGTGCAGGACTGACATCCATGAGGCAATTCAGAACAAAATTCATGAGCATGCAAAAGTGATGCAAAAATCACTTTGTTTATTGAGGTGCATGACCATATTTGAACAAATTTGCACTTGATACAGTTTAAATATTAATGAAAAGGTTTTACAATTTTAACAAGTACACAACTGCAACTAAGAAAATCCTGCAAAAAAACTGCCTAAACACACACCCATTTTTCCCTAGGATGACAAAATGCAATGTTTGAATCCTGCACATATCACATTTTAGGAGTTGAGTGAAGAGGAATAAGAGAGAGAGGTGCGGGATTTACCTTCTTCAGAGCTGACATTCTAGGTGGATCCTCCTCCTGCAAAGCCGGTTCACATGCTGAGGTCCCAAGCCAAGTTTGGAGGGTGCGCAAATCCTAACTCAAGTCGGTGCTGATGCTGAGCCATGAGGTGCCTGTTTAGTATTCTCATCTCGCCTCCAGCCCGTCCAACAGCTGGCCGCGTGTGCGCACGCCCCGACACCGCTGCTATTACCGGATCCGAACACAGGGGGAGCTCTAGCCCCGATGCATCCCGTTCGCCAGACTTCATGGAAGAAAGTTGGGAATTTAACGTGAAAGCAAATCTAAAGTGGGCAGGGAAAACACGCATGCGAAAGTGACTTAAGATTATTGTCGAAGAACCAGGAGTCTTGTTTTAATTCGCCTCACGTTCAGTATCGCAGAAGCAATTTGTCTCAGTAACATACAAACTTGGACTCAATCAAATGCACAGATGTCGTGCAGTTCAAAACAAAGCTATGATATTCTACATATTAGGTTGAACAAGGCTGCTTTATATGCCGAATTGAAGAATGAATTAGACTGATTAAAACAATATATTGATGTGTGATATACAGGGTGCATGTCTTTTCTGACAACTAAGGATTCATTATATTCGCATAAGTCTGACTGGGACCTGGCTAAAAGAAGTGAGCTCTTCCTGTGCAGTGAGCTGGTACCTGCCTGGTGTAGAGAGAGCAGCTACAGGCGTCCGAGCATTGTACACTGTATTTTTTGAAAGTATAAAGTAATTCTAACTTCTCGTTCAGCTATTTTAACGGTACTTCACCTCTCTGTGATGTTATAACCTCTGTTGTGAAGCGAGCTAATTTTAAAAGCTAGCACGCTGGGTAGCTAACTCAGCTAGCTTGTTAGCATATTAGCCGTAGCCACATGTTACATCTCAGTCTCCGTCCCCTTGGCTTCAACTCAGAAAACTTTATATGTCGGCATGGCACGTAGGAAAGACGGTGAGGATCAGCGGTGTCGTGGACAACATTATCAATCTAATACAAAAGAGTGTTGTGTCGATGGCAGCCAGCTAGCTAACGTTGCTAGCCAGTAGCTCGCGTTGAGTTAATCAGGTTTCCAGCTGTGTTGTAAACAAACGCACGTGTTTCACTGTCAAACGATAACTACACTCTTTTCAGTGCAAATTTAACGTGTCAATAGCAGGTTGAGCTCTCGTTCTCATTACGACCTTGTAAAAATTGTGGAAAAACACTCAGCTTTAAATGACTGTAAGGATATTATTGGTATTATAGGAGGTATATGCAGTGCTGTTGATATTATGGTAATTCATGCATATGATCCATAAACCAGCAACTCCTTCATGTTGGTTGCTTCTTTGACTTCATCTTTTTTCTACTTTTTTAAACTCTTAATAACTTGTGTAAATTAAACTTCACTCTTAAATTGCATTATTGCATTGTTAAACTGACAGATTTCAGCCAGTTTAAGACCATATTTCTTTTAATACTAAGGAGAAGTTGGAGATCTTACAATGCCAGTATTTCTGATTATGTTATGTTCTTGTGCATTTTTTTTGTCTTGTGTCACTTAGTATTTCAATCAAAAGTACTCCAGAAGCTTTACCCTGCAGCTCCCAAATTGCAGAAGGAGCCCAGCCCACCACACGTTGTAGAGACCTTATCCAAGAAAGTATATGGGAAAAGAAAAGCTCCTCAAGAGGACACTGTCACTGGTAGGATTACATTCAGTTTAACATACTTGCTATTTACCAAAGTACATTCTTTCTTTCTTTTTTCTGACATTCCCCTTTGATCCTCCTTTCTGTTTTTCAAAATGCATCAACATACCAACACATCTTCCACACAAAACTGCTGCCACCCTGCTCTTGGGGTTTATTACCTTCTTTTATCTCCCATGTTTGTCTCAGGAGATACAGGAAAGACACAAGCTGCAGCCAATCCTGGCAGGCGCATGTACACTGTCCTACCTCCTCCTGCGGACTACAAGACAGATTCAGAGAAATCTGTTACACTCCCCCAGCTAGAGAGCATAAATAGTGCCGAGGACCCAGCTGGTAAGACGACCATAATCTTACATTTATGTACTTACGATGTGCACCATAAAGCTAGGTGAGATTTACGGCATGGGGTTTCTCCAGGCTGGCACTCTATATTATTAAAGTCACTCTTCTGGATGGTCTCTGCCACACTAGCTAAAGGAAGGAAATAGTGACAATCAATTGTGTTCTGAACTGAGAAGAACTTGAATGCAGCACAGGTGGTGTTTGAGCCTGGGTGATTTTCACTTTGATCTGTCTATAGAATTTGTTGTTTGTCAGAGTGAACCTTGCCAAGCTGAAACATACTTGACCTTTGATGAGTAGACTTGACTGGCAGCCTGATTCAAAGACAAGACACGCGCTGCAGTTGATATGCATCATTTAAAGACTGTTTATTCAGTCTGCACTTTCTCTTGTCGTAAACTGGTGGAATGATCAGACTGTAATAAGAGAGTCCCGGCTCATTACACGCGTCACTGTTCTCATCATCTTCCTTAATACAGACCTCCATTCACCTGACAGGCTTCTGCTTTACCTCAGTGAAAAAGAAGAGATTGGTTGGCTGAGACAGCGAGGCATCATAAGGTGCCCACTTCAATGAATGATGAGCTTAAATTTGATTAATTGCACTCGTCAGCCTAACAGCACTCTAATTGAATCACATTTTTGATTTAGTGGGCAGCAAGCCTTGATTGAAAGTCCTGTTTGAGGTCAGCTTGGGTTGAGCTACATAAAGGTTTCATGGTAATAGATCAATCATTATAATATTATAGAAGCAGTACATCAATAACTGATTGATGTGATATTGCAATGATTGATGTATTGAGTGAATAAGACAACCTCCATTGATGTCTTGACTTACCAGATCCATCTTCACGCTGTGTTTACACTGTTCAATGCAGTCTAGTTCATAGTCTAAGATAAGGGGTGGGAAACCTTTTTCTGTCAAGGGCCATTGCAGTTTTAATAACATCCTTTGTTGACCATACTAAATTACTGAACACATATGTATATGACACTAACATGTAATATAACGGCTGGAAATGCTTCTCTTTGATCACGTGCCAAAAGGTAGCGATGATGATGGTTGCAGCAGGTTTCCCAGTTTTAGATCAGTCAGTCTTGAGCAGAACCAAGCCTTTGCAAGAGTCAGTTTTAAAAAGAACTGCTCACAGTAGTAGGTTGTCCCAAACACAGGTGCAAACTTCAGTGTGTGTCTGCTCAGAATGGGAAAATCCTCAGGACGTACATACAGCTTATAGAACTCACACAGAGGAAGGTTGTTGTATCTAGGTTTGAGCTCGTTGTTGCTTTGCAGCTGAATGATTTCGATTTGTAGGTTGTCAGACACATCAACTTGTTCCCTGTTCTACAGTGTGAAAGATGTGGCTGTTAAAAAAGTGCATTTAGGCTTGAAAGAATTCTCGTTTCCTCTATGCTGAGCAACACATCGATGTGAGATACTTTTGTTTGGGTTCTACTACAAATAGACAGAATTAATAAAAAGCACCATAGAAATTGAATATTTGTACATGTTCTGGAAAACACTCGGTGCCCCGACATGACTACAGCAAACAGGACAGATGGTCTATTAAGCGATTAACAAAATGACAGCAGTGATGACAGCAATGAAGTTCATTTTCACCTTTTACATCATTGATGCTCTCATAGATAAGTCCTGTAGCTTTAGTTTGTCATCACTACAGTCCATCTCAGATGTAACTGAGCAGTGGCTCCTCTTGAGTTGCTTTTCAGTAATGGTCACTGTTCCTCTGCCACTTTCTCAGCTGCATTATGTTCTGGCCGCTGGCCAATTCACTCCTCACTAGTGTGAACGGGTCACTAAGAATTCGATGGGAGCTGGTTTTCTTTGGCCTCTCAACACCTCTGGAGTTGTTAAGTAGAGGGGAGGTGTGATGAGGTGGAGAGAAAGCTGCTCAGCAAGCGAGTGTCCTGTTTCTGTAAGGGCTCACAGTGAGGAAGAGATTTAATGTAGGAGATTTTGTTTTTTCCTAATCTCGAACTGAAAAACGACAGCAAATTAAATCAAACCATAATGTTAAAACAGAACTGCAGGAGCTGGAATGATGATTTCCATAAGGTAGGAGGCATGTGTTAATTTTGTGTGTGTGTGTGAAAAGCTTCATCTTTCAGACTGCTGCATTCAAAATAAAGGGAATTGTTACAAGCATCACAGGATAGGTAGATTTCATTGTACTTGATCATTACAGAGACTGAATTTAATGTGGGAAGGAAACAAGAGAATTTTGTCTACTGTTCTGTAAAGAGGCCCAACTTAACATCATATGTACAGTACACTGATTGTACTGTATTTTTATTTACCACCTGAGGTCTCATATTTGTTCCATGTGAGGCCAAGATTCATCAAGTTTCTGTTCAATCAACAACCACACCAGCTGATTTGAATGCAATCAGCTGAAAAGACTGAGTATCTAATTAGTGCAATCAGTTGATGCAGTGATTGGCTGAAAAGAAACCTGCAATCTCTTAACTTTCAATGACACATTATTTCACATTACTGGGATCTAAATGGCCGACTGGCCTGTGGTGTGGGCAGTTCTTCCTCATCCAGATTGCAGGTGAAACCCACTCACCTCAATAAGTGACACAGAATCTATTTAACATTTTGTGTAACAATGTGAACGCAATAGTCTGACAATTTCAATTCTGAATTAGGCAACAAGAGAAAATGGAGACTGCAATTGATTCACTTTAACAACTAATCAAGAGTTTACCATCTTGTTGCCCCCACAGAGGAGAGCGTCCGTGATAGCGATGAAGAACTAAACCAAGATGAAGAGGAAGAAGAACAGAAAAGAAAAAGGGGAAGAAGGAAAAAGAAACAAACTCTCCATCAAGACTTTGGGAAAGATGGAGTGAGTGAGTCCAGCTCGGGTCCGAGTCAGATGCCTGTGGATGAGGGAGGAGAGCGCATTAGCAGGAACAAGAAGAGGAAGCTGAAGAAGAAACGGCACAAAGAGAAGCTGCTCTCCATGGGCCTGATGCCTCGTGCAGCTGCCCTGGAGTTCACGTACCAAAAAGATGGGGAGGAGGATGACGAGAGGAGAGCTGCTGAGGTGTCAGACTTCCTCAGGACGACAATGGAAATCTATATGTCAGATTGTAAGTATTGAACAGAGCAGTACTTGCTTTGTTGGATATGCTGGTTGCTTTTGTTCTTTGTTAAATGTTGAAGCCATTTCTAAAGCTTGTGCTCAAAATATTTGGAAAATAAACACCCTGCCAAGGAATGTGATTCTGATTCATTTTGGTTGTTATGATGCACAGAGCTGGTGGCTTTGTAAGATGAAGTTTGCAAACACATAATTAAATTCTGCCAAATGCTGAAAGCATGTTAATGAAAACTGTCGAACAGAATTCATTGCACATCTGTGATTTTTTTTTTTAATGCCTCCAGGCCATCACCAGCCGTGGCTGGAGTCATTATGTTCTGGCTAGTCTGTCCCATTCTCATGAAGGCAATATCTCAGGAATGCCTTGAGGGAATTCCTTTAAATTTGCCACAAAAGTTCACTTGAAGTCAAGGATGAATCGATTAGATTTTTGTAATAGGATGAAGCGATGTGACATCATAATGTTCTGCAAAAGCATCTTTCTTGGATACTAAATTGGTGCCCACCTTGAAACTGTACTGATTGTCCAGATCTTCTGTGCTGCAGGATTGGAATTGGTAACTTCACAACATCTATTATATGAGACCGTCTGGACAGACATGGATGCAAACTGCAATTTGACTGGTTGGCTTTGCCATACAACTGTGAGGCCCTAATTCTAGTTTGAGACATTATATGATATTACTAACACGAACTAAACAATAGTCAAACACGTAGCATCAGATACTGGATGAAAGCATAATTGTTAAAATTGACTTTAGAAATAAATAGATGAAGTTTGTTTTGTTTCCAAATGTATCTATATCTGAATATTGACTGATTTATTTATTTGGCATTTATTTGAAAGGAAACTAAGCAGGATAGCTCACTATTACAAAAGTTACCCTCTTTCAGTTATTAAAAAAAGTCACAATTCATGTTATATAAGGATTAGCTTCTGACAATACAAAATCCAGCTTACAGAAAGCAATTGCGCTCCTCAGTCACTGAGTTTTTAATTAAGCTTTCAACTCAGCCAGAGAAACAAGTTCATGAAGCTGCAGGGTGTGCTGAAGATTAGGCCATGACCAGTGTTTAAAAAAATACAAAAAAGAAAACAGAAAAGCTCCTCGTTAGCTGGCAGAGCAGCCTTGTATATGAGCGAGACTGAAGCAGATATGAGATGCACCCAGTCTGGCTTTGTACATGAAAAATAAACTAGTGATGTGTTCTTTATTGCGATGACAGAGTCTAGACTCTATTGTCTCTTCTACACATAATGTCCAAAGTCTAGACATTACGTATAGAAGAGACAATGTTTATAGAAGCAAAAAAAATGTATCAAATGATGCTTTAAGTAACTTCTTTTCTTGTTTCACCAGCTACAGTTGGATTACACTCCTCCAGTGTTAGATAAAATACTAAATTATGATGTTGATCTCTTTAATTAATTGATCTCTTTAATGCGCTCCTCCAGCCTCGTCTCGTGCAGACAAGCCTCCTCTCCTCTCTGAGACGCTGGATGACCTTCTGAGCAGCATAGCCAGCGGATGTCAGCCCACCTCCGTCCTGAAACAGCTGTGCAGTCTCAAGGCCTTTGTTGAGCAGAAAGAGACAGACGAACTGGAAAAGGCCCTGGAGGAGCTCTCCCACACGTCTCCTATGTCTGCAGGTCAGTGTCGCATCACGTCATGAAATCTTTGCCCCTACATGCTCGTAACATACATTCATGCCCGTCCTTGTACATACTGGCCTCTCCTTGCTGGGATATGCCCCAGGTACCTCACTGACCTGTCCCTGCAGGTTAATACTTGCCTCTGTCAGCCCCAGCTTGCCTTGTACTCTGTGCCCTCACATTGATCTGTATTGTTCACCTGCGTATACCTGCCCTTACTTGCCTTCATGAGCCTCTACCTGTGAGCACCTGCCCTTAATTTGCAAAACTAGAGCTGGTCCGTATTACATCTCGCACACAGGTGACCTCCACTATGAGTTAACTAACATGTTTCAACGTGCTCACCTACTCTTGTCAACAGCCAAAACGTCTCACGAGTCCCCAGATTGGACACGTTTTCACCTGCATGTTTGTGTTTGTGCATTTGCATGGTTGGCTAGCTGACTGCATAATAGGATCAGCGGGGACTTTGCTGCCGTCACGCGCACAAGCGTGCACGTGTGTGACGAAGAGAGGGGGACCAGCCAGGAGATCCGGGCCACTGTCACGTCTGCGGCCACAAAGTGATGCTTGTCTCTGCCCATCCGTGTCACCAAGACAACACCGTGTCAAAACCAGTTTGCCATCTCGCGAGCAGAGCCCACAATAGAGGCTGCTTTTTAGTTGTGCCTGTCCTCTGCATGCACCTGCTCCACAGCTGCCTGAAAGCTTTTCTAGCCCCCCCACCCCACCCCCCAGCTCATATTGTATGAGTCATGCTTCAATTCACTGTTTTTAAAATGGTGCTGTTTTTCAAATGCAACTCCACCAGTAGGTTGCATCAGAGCAGAATTCCCTGTGAATGAATCTTTCTGGTTTGTAAAGATTTACTTCGCTTGGCTGATCTTTGCTTCGTTGGCATTTCGGGCAAGAGCACTAGAGTTCTTGCTATATTTGACATCATTGACCTCATTCAACTTTACATGTGATAATTTTAAATGATTTCATGCATTTGATTAACAGTCACCTTGTGAAAGCAGCATTCTGTATTTTAATGTAAGCTACACTGCCATCCAGGAACTAATACATGTGCTTGTGAAGATGTGTGTATTTTTTTATTTTTTAAAGTTCTTCAAGTGAGTTCGCTAAAGCTCTCCTCACTCTATCACTCTGCCCTTGCAGTGGCAATCAGTTGAGTGCAGGAGCAGGTCTAAAGCAGATTTCCTTTGTGCATATTTTACTGCACCCTGGAGTTCTCTCATGAATGACATCTGCCCCCCCCCCCCCCCCTTTATACTGTCTTTTTTATGTTCTGCATAGAGTAACTTAAATGAATTCTAACTTTTCAAGAATAAATCAAAGGCAGATTTTTGTCTTAGGTTAGGAGAAAGATGTGTTGGGTTGAAGGCCAGAGACAGGAAGTAGATTTAAACCCTGGCTGTAGTTGTTGATGTATTATGCTGAAAATACAACAGCACACAAGTCTCTTTGGAGGAAACACCGACTGCTCCTGTGGTATCGTGTTGTCAGCTGCAGTCTCAGCTATAACTGAAATGTTGTCTCTTTGTGTTTTAGAGGAAACCGCTGCAGTCGTTTCACTGTTCCAATATTGGATCACAGACATTCTTCCCATGCAGAGAGACAAGAAGAAGGAGCTTTCTACAGTGCACCCCTGAGACTGTCAGTCACATTGAAACAGACATTCTGCTGAAGGATTATTTCCACTCTGCTCCATCATTTTAAACAAGGAGAATTCTTGAAATGTTCTAGTCATATACTGAATTTCATGTTGGATTTTGCATGATGCTATATATAAGTATTTTTTTTATTAAATATTTTTTTTCCTTTTTGATCTGTGCCTTTGTCTAATTCACATTTTATATTCTACAAGAAGAAAACAAAGCCAGTTAATCCTGAGCTGGGCAAATCCTTCCACCCACCATGAGTAAGCTCGGCACCGTCATTATCGACTGACCTGTTGCTTACCTCACTGTTTGTTAGAGTTTTGTGCTGCTCAAATGAATCCAACATTTAATTGGTATTAACATAACACCCGTCCTCTTCATCTGACCCCCTAATTACCCGAGAAGTAAATGTCAGCTCTGCCGGAGCTCCAGTGTTGTGTACAGATGTTTTGACATTTAAACCCGGTCAGTTAACCTAATAGCTCCTCAATTACCCACAGTACACTCCCCACCAATCAATTTCTGACCATGTTGCTATTCCACGTGCTTTTTCAAATTTTCAGTTTCACCCAACTGTACTGGATTAATTGATAGTCTCCGGGGAGGTTACACCGATGGTACAAATGGTGTCTCAGCAGATATTCATTATGAGGCTGATGATAAAGAACGATAACCAGTCTCATTACATGATCCCGACTTGTTGCCCTTATCTAACTGTGCGCTCAATATAGCAACGTGTTGTTGATGGAGCTCGGGAACCAGTACCACCCAGGGAGTCGGTGGCTTAACCTTCTGCATCACCATACCTGTCTACAGCTCAGATAATCTATCCTAATACATTTACCCGCAGCTCAGTGCCAGAGGAGGAGTTCAGGAAAAGGGCAGAGAATTATCTTGACTGGATAGTATCATTGCGCTGACCTGAGTGAGAGCTGTCTGCTCCAGAGGAACTGTCGTCTCTCCAGAGCTGGGAGGCAACAGTGGACACCAACAGGTTAGACTGTACACTGTAACACACAACTCTGAGAGTGAGTGTGTGTCGGGAGGTATTATTGTGGTGCACAATTAGCAAGAGGGCCACCATCTGTGGCCTCTGTTCAATGATGGACACACCAGGTGTTGTGTCTGACAGAAGCATTCTGCAGACATTAGCCAGAGGAGACAAGGGCAAACAGCACATTGCCTGACAGGCTTATGTAACAATAAAAGTGATCATACAGTAGCTTTTAATGCACTTTTCAGCCATGTCTGCTCAACCCATCACGTTGGTCTCGACTGAAATAACAACTAGTTGAACTTTGGTAGAGATCAAGTTGCCATCAGGATGAATCTTAATGACATTGATGCCCTGACATTCCCTGTAGGGCCACCAGCAGGTAAAAGGTTTTTGCAGCACACATTCATGATTCTCAGACAATGCATCCTTACTCACTGATGTTTCCTCTAGCGCCACCATGAGGCCCACGTTTGAGGTTTTTAGGAAAATGTCTCAATAACGTCTGGATGGATTGCCATGACATTGGTAAATTCATTCATGTTCCCCTTAGGATGAACTTTAATAATCTTGGCTATCATTTGAATCTGCTCAGCTTTACAGAGCTTTGTAACTTGTTTCAGCTCATTGTTCAGCCGTCCAGCCTGCAACTGCTGTTACTGCTCCCACTGCTCCTTTTTCACATGCAGCAGGCAGTTGTTTTCTGTGAGAAAACTTTGCTGCACCCATCCACTGTACACTACCTGCTCAGCACCAGACAACACATAGACACAGTTAATCACTAACTGGTCAACATAGTGGAGCAGTGAAGCTGGATAGAGAGACCAAAATCAGAGCTAAAAGTGTTATCAGTATTTGCCAGGTTACCAGAAACACGCCTCCAAATAAATGATAATTACTGTTTCCCATATGAACTTAAAATGTTGTTATAATGCTGTGATCACAACAGGTTTCCACCAAGTGTCATTTCCTCTATCTGAGTTACCTGGGTTTTGCCACTGCCACGCCCCCTTTAGGAGACTGGCTGCAGGTCCTGAGTCTTTTTTCTCCAATGAGAGAACTGAACATGAGTTGAGATTATGACTGATTCTTTTGCCCAGTAGTCACCAAAGTAAATATTGGACCCATTTTTCACAATCTAGGTATCTTCTCAACGTTGTGAGACTAAATTTACATTTTTCAGACAGACAATCAGGAGAAAATGAACTTTACGAGACCTGTCTCTGCCTCGGCAACACACTCTCGCCAGATCTGGCAACTCAAATATCTCCTCCAAAGATGCTCTATAACAATATTAAACATGTTGAGCAGTAGCTAAAACGAGCGACCAAATAAGGTGCAAACATTACAGAGCTATAGTCTCTAGTCTTTTTAATATTTTGCTCCACTTTGCCGGGTTTTATATTTTCTAGTCATTAGCGGTTATGGTTTTTCTCCTTTGGTACTTAAAATGCTATTTCGTTTTGTGCATAAAACCCAGGAGGCATCACAGGTTTCAGCGGCATCATGACTTTGCAGCATCAGTGCCAGGGTTTGAGATTATTCATGGATGCATGAGTTGCATGAGGCAGAATTGGGTCCTATTACCAGAGATGAGAGGAAGGTCATCGTTGGCTGCCCGCTGGAGAGAATTCCTATCCAGAGAGAGAGAGATGTTATCAACATGGCCACCTCATTAAAAGACCTCACTCTGAGAAGAGGGCCCAGAGGCCAGGAAAGATATTAAAGCTTAAAGAAATTTGCTGACATGGCAAGAGAGGCCATTCTCAACATCAACAGGAAAAACATCCAAATCAACCCGCTCGGCAGATTCAAATGGGTTCTAGTGGTTCTGAATTCAAATGACTTGGGCCTTCTGTATACACACGTTAAAGGGAGTGCTGAGACAAGAAATCAGCTACACCTGATGCTAATGTGCTACCTGAATTGGTTACTTTCCCATTCATCATTTTGCACTTTGCTTTAATGTTGAGATCCCTTCAAACAGACAGCAAATGTTTGATGGTGTATCAAAACATTGAAAATGACAGTTTGCACACTGGTATCTGTTCCCACAGTGTATATACTCTGTTTCTCTGCACACAATTAATAAACACTATGACTGGCTGAAATAATCACATTCCTAATGCGAATATTTTTTATATTCTTTTATGTGTAGATATTCATCACAATGGCAAATATGCATCAAAAATATATGAACGTAATGAAGGGCATTCCTCTGTTACATCAGATAAAACTTTGCTTTGAATCATAAGTAATAATCAGACATTATTTTTGTAAAGCAATAGTACATAATTTCAATATGAATCAACTAATAAAAGTCTTTATACTTGACCTTTAATCATGACCCAGCACTACACTCTGTTCAGCTTCCCCCCTGTTAAGACCGACTTCTTTGTTCCCGTGTGCCAGCTCCTGTAATCCCCTTAGGCACCTGCAGACTGTCTGTTATGTAAAGACAGCAAGGAGCTGTTATAAAGGCTCACCAGGCTTGTCCTGCCTCAGAGAGCTGAGCACAGGTTGAAGTGTCCAGACGCACACCAGGACAGACCCTCCATCAGCGGGTTCCCCTTCCTGGGAGTCCAGGAAGAGGAGCTTGAAAAAGAGAGAGAGAGAGCCAAGTGTTACCTGGCCTTTAATTAATTCCTGATTTAACAGGAGGACCACAAAGCTCCAAAATGTTTTTCAGAGTCCCAAGACTGACCCCAGGCTACATCAGGCTGTTGCAGGTGAGTGTGAGTGGGTTTCGAAGAGTTCACATGTTTGGTAATTTGAATATTCATGAAGTGTTGTGACACTAGTTTGGATCTTTCAGTGCTTCTTTGCAGTGGTGAAGAAAGTATTCAGATCCTTTGCTTGAGTAAATACCATATTGTAAAAAAAAAAATACAAGTCATGCGTTGAAAATGTTACAAAAGCACAATATATCAGAAAAATATACTTATAGTATTAAAAGTAAAAGGTACTCACTGCAGAAAAATGTCCCCTGTGACTGTTATACTTTTATATATTACACCATTATCAGTACCAATAACTTATACAATTATACTAATTTAATTATACTAATTTATACAATAATTATACTTTGCTACTAGTACTCCTTAATTACTATAAAAGTAGGATTTTACTGCAGTAGTCATATTTTCTCCATTAACAAAACAGTGAGAAATTTGAAAAATGTAAATTAAATTAATTTAAATTTAAATAGTTAAAAGCAGCAAATAATCACATTTGAGAATCTGGAACCATGAAATGTTTTTGTATGAAAAATGACAAATATCAGCTAATTGCTTAACTGACTAATTGTTTCAGCTGTACTTGCACATATCTGGATCTGGATAATCAAGTTTATAACTAAACATATCTTATAGGCTCTTCATATGTTTTGTATTTCAAAATCATGATTTGTGAAATCACTTATAATTAAAGCTGCCATAAAAAAATGTGGTAAAAGTCGTAGTAGAAAAGTAAAAAAGTAAAGGTATTGGTAAAAGTAAAAAGTTCAATATCTCCCTCTAAAATTTAGTGAAGTTGAAGTAGAAAGTACAAGTAGCTCAAATTTGAAATTAGTACAGTACTTGAGTAAATGTCTTTAGTTGCATTCCACCACTGTTACATTGTTATGGAGTGAACAGATTCTGTGACCAGCTTCAGAATGTTTTCATGTGCTGTGATTTTTATTCTCAGATGCATAGTGACACTAAATCTGTCTATAGCAGGAACATAAAGTGCTGAGTCGCTGGAAGCTGCTTGCCATGATCATAGATGCACTCTATTGCAATTTTTCTGTATGAAGCAACTTGTTTTAATTTAAGACCTTTAAAATAAAAAGGCAGACAGCCCACTCGGTGTCTTGAATTTGAAGTCTGATTTGAAGATTACATAGCAGACTCTGTCACCACTGCCTTAAGGAGCTGAAGACAGTGGCAGATGAAATAACACTGACAGTTCTGGGAGAAGACGTTGATGTAAAAAAAGTGTTTTCAAGCTACTGGTTTTATAGGCATGCACAGAGGTTTATAGACGGAGACAATGCATGCAGCAAGTTGGTCTCAATCAGGCTTATGCTTCCATTATGCAGCCATTTTTTCCAGTCGAGTGTCTCAAAGGATGATGAAATACACTACTATCATATTATATCCACGCCATCCATAAATATGAGTTTGTTCCGGGTTTCTGTTCCAGTGACTTTAGGATGCCTTTTGTTTCAGCTCAGAAAACACAATCAACCTTTTTTTTTTTTATTTGGTGGCATTTACCACAAACAATGGAGAAATCCGAGCCTGTGACAGTCCACTGCGTTGTAAATGGAAATGAGAAACGGGTGCGTGAGCTACAGGAATAGCTTCTTAACTGTCTGTGACACAGCTCCATTAGAAACTATGAAGTTCCTATTATTTGCTCCCCTATGCTCTTTATAATTGTCAAGGGCCCGCTGAGGAAATTGCCCATGTCGCAAAATAGACAAGCTTTTTGTTTGTCAAAAGAGACAGACCGCGATTTGGTAAATGAGAGGAGATGAGTTTTTAATCTCTCTGGGATTTTTTTTTTTTGGGGGGGCGCAGCTGGATGGGACAGGGGCTGAGGTGCGCATATTGTAGCTCACTCATATGATGCAGATGAATGTTTCTGCAAAAGGGCTGCAAGGCATCGACGTATGTTGTTTTGCAGCTGTAGAGACCTGCATAAACTGTGGACTTTAACAATAATGACTATTTGGTCGTTGTGTTATTTCTACCCTGCCTTGATGCAGTTTGTCTGTCTTTCATACTCACACAATATCAACATTCCTCTGATCACATTTCACTCTCCATTTTTCTCCCCCATCAGACCCAGGCCTATCATAATGTTTCTGTGACGCCTCCAGCTGAGAAGACCATGCCCGGCATGGCCATGCTGCTGGGGGCCCTGGGGATCGGGATGTGTGGCTACAGCTCCAGGCAGCTGGCCCTCCACCACCGGCCCTCTGCGCGTGTGCTGCAGTTGGTTGGCACACACACGGATGCCAGCATGATGAGCACGGCAACCCACAGGACCCCCTTCCAGGATGTTACACGGCGGGCTGGTGCTGGCCAGGAGATCCCACCTCCCTCCTTTGTGGGCCAGAAATTTCCCCTGAAATAACCTGCCATGCTGGGTCAGCTATAGATGAGCCAACATCACAGGTTGAGATCCAGTAACCGCACTTATGCACGTCTAAGATTGTAGCTATGCCGGCCCGCTGCACCAGTGTGGCCCATGTGCTCTCTGGTGATGTGCAAGTGTGGATACTTGACTGACCTCAACCTTTTGTGTCGGCAGGAAGTCAGATGTTTAAGAATGTGATAATGAATTCTGTAACTAGTGCAGCACATACTGGATAAAACTAGTTGAAACACTTTTGGATCATGTCAGTTAGTCACTAATATTAGAGCATTGAGGGGGCACTAAGCAACATGAATGACTGGATGAGTATGTAATGATGCTGGAACTTCCCAAAGACTGTTGCTGAATGTAGCTTGAAGGAACTAACATGTTTAATTTAGAGACATTGTCGGTCTTTTTGAGGCATGGCGTAAAAAGGGACTGACGCTTGGCAGTGCCCCTCTGTACACAGATGGTTGGCAACTATTCCTCTGAGCACCCCCACCCCCCCCCGTCCTCCCCTTCCCTCCCCAGGCAGACAGCCATGTGTAAGTGCTTTAGCAGCCCATCCCTGCCCATGACTTCAATTGATTTCCTCTGAGGAGGAGCAGGTGCCATCCATCAACAAGCCTTGGCGTCGGCTGGCGCGGTCTGGCACCGGCTGTCAATCAAGTGACGGTGGCGGAAGACACAGGTTGGCTGAATCAGTGGCGCTTCCTGTGTTCAGAAAAGTTAAAAATTCTCCAAGGGGTTTGGTCAAAGAGCGGCAAGAGGATTGCAGAGTGGCAGGGGGTTGCAAACACTTCTTTTTATAGAGGAAAGTTCAGAAAGTCTGATATCGAAACCTGAGTCATGTAAACAACACAAACACACCTTGCTGAATTATAAATCCTGTTTCACCCGGCTGAGACACTGCGGGCGGCAGGCAGAACGGTGATTCCTCCTGGATAAGCCCGTGTCCTCTGTGGGGATTACCTCAGGTGGAAAATCACTCCTGGCACACACACTCATTCACCTAATCTGGTATTAGAGACAAGGACTCGTGAGAGGCAGACAATCCCTGTGCATCCCAACTTCGCACCATTCACCCTGCAGGGTCCACCAATCGTCCCACTGCCATCCATGGATTTAGAGTTTATGATTTATGATTGGTGCTTGCACCAAAGATGTAGCAGTGAAAAGGGACTTGGCGAGACACTGAGCGTGGTTGAGAATGCGTGCCGTGCCTTATGGATAGCACAGGGTCTCACTGTCTGATGCATGGGTTCATGTATATGTTATGGTAACCAGAGACATATTTAATTTCTCTGCAAGCAAGGGAGAAAGTTCCCACACATTCTGGAAAGTTTTGAGAAAGGAGAATGGTGACAAAGTTGAGTGTTTCATCACGTCGATGTCAGCCAGACCTTGTAATCTAGTTTTTCCACTGCTGAAGAGTCTTCATTGTCCATCAGCCAAATTGGATGAGCAGCTGGTTGTTGCAGGTTGAGAGTTTTTTCGAGCCCCGGTAGTGGCCCTCCTGCACGCGAGCACAGCAGGTCACCGACAAAATGCTTGTAATCCACTCAGCGGAGGGGGCTAATGGTTCCAACTGGCAGCAGACACTGAACAATTGGTCACCTTACTCTGGACAGAGTCTGACACCCGTAAACAATTTCATAATGGGGTTGTGATGGTCTGGAAACAACAGGATGCTCTTTGTCATATGCACCTGAGGGATGAATACAGGCTCAATCTGGGTTATAAAACAACAGCAAATATATGTATGGACTTGGTTTCATTTGTTCTAAAATCCAAGTCTGAAAGTGTCTGGCACCAAACTGAATTTTACAGTCACATTCAGGCATTACACTTCCACGGGTGTGAAATCAATGTGGGTGGGGGCTGGAGGTTGTGTAACACACCTGGCTGGTTTTGATGGATTCTCTTTATGCTGCAGTGGCGCACAGTGAGCACAGAGCACCGTGGAAGCCTATTGATCTCAATCAGAGAGTGAGGGAGAGCTTGTCTCCTCACTGCAGCAAACTTCCTGTTTCACTCAGCAGTGTACGGTTTATGAGGGGGAACTGCCAAGGCGGCGCGCGCACTGACGAGAAGGAATATCTGAAAACATGTTTGCTGTATAATACAAGGCAACGTTAGGAAGTGTTCATCTGTTAGGTTGTTGTGGGGGGGTCACATATGACTGCTCATTCAGTTCGATTTGTAAAGGGCTCCAGTCGAGCTGTGCCCATGAAAAGAGAGACTTGTTCTGTTAGCAATAGAATTAATATTTGATGAAAAGATGTTGGAAGAGATTTGTGAAATAAAAGCATCTGGCAAACATGTTGCTCTCCTGTTGCACTCAGTCACACCTGTGGGTCAGGTTGTTTCTGTACAGCATTGTGCGATGAAGTTGCTTTTTGTACCAAAGAATAAATATATTTTTAGTCAAAGCGCAATTCATGCTGTTTTGATGTAAGTTGGTTTAAAGAGATTTTTTCAGCTTTGCCATCTTAAACCTGCAGTATAGGTCACACGTTTCACATACTGAATCATTTTTGTTATTAAGGTAAAACATTTCTCAGTTATAGTTGGAGACAGTAATTACAATGAAAATCACAATGATTTGACATCCACATTGACTTCATTACCTAAATTATGGAGAAGTGAAAAACCTGGTTAAATACTTGAGTCAGCAGCAGGTTTGCTGTCAATAGTTTATTTATTCAAGAGCCTCAAAAAGACCAGTGACCTTGAAACTTCTACCCACCTGCTCACAACTCTGTGCATGTCTTATGTCTAAAGACCTGAGATAACATGAAGTGATTTTAACTCAAATATATTGATGTAATTAAAAGATTTTGTTGGAATACATTTGTGCAAAGAGCAGCTGCAGATACAGACAGTGATGCTGCAGATTTTATTTGTCTGAACATGAAACTTATTTCAACCAAATTTCTTAATGTTCCCTGCATTGGAGTCATAATTAAAGGCTCCACCTTAGTGAGCCGTAAATTGTAGTATAAAGCCTGCTTATATACAGATTGTACCAAATAAGATGATGCAGTTTACAAAAGACCAGCAAACGCGTAGATATGGTTGCTTGGATCTAAATCCTTAGGTGTGTGGATCCAAGATTTGCAACAGTTTGCAAGTTATCATGTGATGCTCAGAATCTTCTGGAGATTTAAAAATGGATGTAAAAAAATGTTTTATTGAAGGAAAGAGAGTTGTGTGAATGTAAGGTTTGTATTATGAGTAATTTCTAATTAAATCTGCAAGTCATAACTCATTTAAATGTGTAATTCAGCAGAGGCACAGCAGCAGGCCACTATGGAAATAAGTTCTATGAACTTTTACTGTGTTTCGCTTCAGGTTTACAGCTTTTCTTCTTTTCTTTTGTCAGTAATCTGGTGTTTAAATGTGTTGTGAGTATGTTGCATTTGACAGAATTCAATCAAATAGATGCATTAATGCCAAAGAGAAATCATATAAATTCATGGGCATAATTATTTTAATATTTAATTTTAATTTCAAGAGGTTGCACTGAGACTGTCCGCATCTTAAAATTCATATAATCTGAGTTTGAATCAATGTTATTGAGTAAAAGCAGGTAAGAAAGTTCAAGTAGCCTTTTCCAGCCTGGAGGTGTGTGTCACAGTGGGTCAGTGGGTCATCAGTCAGCCTCATGATAAGCCAGCAGGTCAGAGGGGTCAGCACACGCCACCAGAGGCAACAGGTCCTTCTTTACGCAGCGTAACCGCGCCCTCTAGTGGACACACCCGCTGCGGCGCCGTCGGTCACCGATGTCCAAAGTGTTTTCGCTCTTGGCAGCGCGAGCGAACGAGCAGGTTTTTTGTCTTCTGATCAGGATGAGTCCGGCAGCAAAATGTCGCTCGGGTTAAACTTTGCTCTCTCTGCCGCTCTGTGAGGAAGAGGAGGAGATCACCAAACTGTGAAGAGGAGGATTTATTTTGTCCGCTTTCAAGGGTTTGTACTTTTCATTTCGCTTCCAATGAAAGAAAGTTACAGAAAAGTTGAGCTGCTTTTCCAAACATGTTTCCAACAGAACTCGGTTTGTTCATCAAGTCTGTGGAGTTACAGCAAAATGATGCTTCACTTTGAACAAAATCTGTAATTAGTTTCGCACTAGTTTTGTTCTGATGGTGTGGACCGTGTGTGTTCACATGTGTCCAGTTTACTTCCACTCGCGCGTGAAGCTTTGTTTGGCACATGTGTGTCAACCTCCTCCAGTCTCACATTAACATTAAGGGAATCTGCTCTCAGTCAGTGAATTATTTCTCAGCTGGATGACAGTGCATGATTCCATCCATCATCTTACTGGATGTCCTGATGTGTGTGTGGATGTGTGTGTGTGTGTGTGTAGGTCACCTCCACAGTGCCACTTTGGTGTGGGCTGAGTCAAAGAGCAACAAGCCCCTGCAGGGCCCCATCACTGGCCCAAACTCCACTTAACTGCAGTATGGGCAACTTTTCCAGCAAGGACAGCCACGGACCCACAGGTAGGTCAGCACACACACACACACACACACACACACACACACACACACACACACACACACACACACAGAGTTATGAGCCTCCAAGTCCTTTTTTAAAAAACTATCTCAGGTCAAATAGCTTCCATTGAATCTGCTTTGTTCTATCTCTGCAATTGCAAATGGATTTCAAATGTTTGGCAGTACACACAGATACCTGGCAGTGTGTGTGTGTGTGTTGGTCTCCATGTTTTCAGATGTTTTGAGAGTAAAGCCAGCGTGCATGTAGTGGAGGGAGTGTAGTAGAAAAGAGTAATACAGGAAGAGAGAGAGTGCATGAAACAGGGGTGGATAAGGGGTAATCAGGAAATTGAAGGCAACAAAAGGAGAAGCAAGCGGAAAGGCTGTGTGTGTATGTATATGTGTGTGTGTGTGTGTGTGCTGAGCGGCAGCAGGAATCTTGGCAGCCCTCCTGTGTGTTGCTCAGTGAGTGGTCATTCTCCTCGCGTCCCTATGTGATTCGTTCTGGCCCCGCCGGGCCAGCTGTGATGAATCAGCAGAATTCCCCGGCTCAGCACAAGGGCAGCGGATTAATCATAGGAAGCCTAATGCTATCTGACACACACACACACACACACCTCAGTGGACGCGCACACACACACACACTCTCATTCAGTCAATCTGCCACCCGTGCGCATGGTTGGACAAGCACATTAAGGTTTGGAATGAAGAAATCAAACGCAGGGGTGGCATGAGAAAGTTATTAGACAATCCTGTCATTCTTTCTCAATGATTTGGCCTCAGCAGCAGGTGATGCATAACTTTGCAAATGTTCGACTGCTGATCTTACATCATTTAAGAAAAAAGGCATTTGTCCTCGTAGCAGTGAGCCTTTTGTCCAAACAAGGAGAAGGAGGGAAGAAAAGAAGGGAGACATGATGTCCAGTGGTTCCCATAGTTTCTTAAGTTAGACTTGGTGGCATGAAGTTACAGGCCAGCCAAAACAGTAAGAAATCACTTGTGTGTCAAGTTTGGAAATTTGTCCTGAATTGTTCTTTCGGGAACAGTTGTCCCCTGTGCATGTGTGTGTTCCTGAATTTGGAGGATGATTGTCCGCAGCAGCATTGTTGATGAGCAGCCTGAGAGGAATGTCCGTATTAAAGCATTCATCTTCAGGGGCAGGGCCTGGATGCTTCCTGGCTAATGAGGGCCTTGCTGCTTCGGTCACCTCGATGAATGGTGTTGTCAGTGTCAACATGCCTGACTTGTGACCACTAATCTGTTTTTCTTCCTTCGCTCTGTCCGTGAGTCAGTTTTTCTATATGTTTTGCTGTGTCTCTCTCGCTTATTTATAAGTTTAAAGTCTCCTCCCCTCAAAATCAATTTTGTTTGTTCTTATGTGGATGATTGACCTTCAGTTCAGAGTTTAACATGAGAAGGCTGTTTTGCTGAAGGGGTTAAAGTTCAAGACGAGTATGTGCAGCTGTGATTTTGTCACATCACAACTGACCAATCACACTCCAGTATGCCTTCAGTGACATCAGTGAATTACGAGATATCTTGTGTTTATTAGTTCAACTTTAATGAGAAATGTCTGCATATTCATACATTTTAGGTTGAATGAGGTTGTTTTTTTCTTCGGGAAAAACACTGTGCAATTATCAACATTAGTCAACATCAGTATTTTTATTGATCTATATGTCTTTCCTCCAGGGGCCCATGGGGACAGTTTCCACACCCCTCCTGCTTCTCCACAGAGCGATGGGCCTGCTGTCCCCCAACTCTTTCACCCTACCTCACCTCAACCTTCCTCTGCAGCCCCGGCTTCACCCCCGCCTCCGGTCCCGGTCCTCACGCCCAGCGGGAAGAAAACACAGTCCAGTGTCTCCCCTCCCGCTTCCAGTCCTGACTGGAGGCCTCATCCACCGCTTGGCTCAAACAGCTCCATCGCCGGTCCTGGAGTTAGCCTGGCCCACAACAAGCCTGGAAGTACAGCGGTTAGAGGACAAGCTGCTTTTGGGAGGAATGGGTGTCCTCCTACCTCCACCCCTCGGACCGTGGTCTCTCAGGGGAAGACTCTGGCCGTCAGCCCTACAAAGAGCCCCTCTCCTCTGTGTAGCGCCTCACCTGTGGTGGGCGGCTCCTCAGGGCAGAGCTGGAGAGAGAGGGACAGTGGTCTGAGTCAGTCTTTACTGCCCGGTCATGAAACTGGAGACAGCCATGGTGAGGAGGTGGAGAAGCTGCTGGAGGAGTGTAGGACGACACTGGGTATCACTGCCAGTGAGGACGGGGCCACGAACACAGCAGGCAAGCCTCATATGTCTGTCATAGTACCAGTATTTCATTTTTAAAATATACTTAAAATGCTGCACATAAATGATATTCATGCCTGCAGAGTTTTTGTTTGATCACTAAAACTTTTCATTTCATTGTGGGCCTAACATTTCCCTGTTTTGAGAAGGGCAAATCCATTTCCTTGACATTTTTTTTTTTTTTTTTTGCATTTGATATGCGTCTGATGTCTTCTGACATTTCTGTATCCTTCCCTCAGAGATACTGAAGCATCTGCTGACAGAAGTGAAGAGTTTGAAGAGTACTCTGCAGGTGAGATGCACTCCAAAGGTTGTTTGCTTTTAAATATGTTCGAGCCACTTTCTTCTTCTCTAGTTTTTGACTGTGTGCTCAGTGTAATGCTAATTATGCGCATGGATGTGTAATTAGGCCTGTGTTGGAGGCAGAGCTCTGTTCTGGATTAACACATGCTGCCCGTAGAGACTTCCAGTTTAGCCAGTCACTAACTTGAAGATAAAAAGATAAGCTCTTTTAAACTTTCCAAATGATACCGGACCAAATGGATCAAATTTGGATTCTGATTTTTTCACAATGCAAGTCAATGGAAAAAGTCTTTTTGGGTCTGTGTATATCATGTGATGACGTAATTACACAGTTTGGTGGCTTTGACGAATCAGCTTCAAAGCCTGGAGCACAGCCTCGGGGCTTGATGGTACGGCACCAGTAAAACAGGCTGAACAAGAAAACAAACCAAGGTTCTGATAAAATGAAATCAAAGTCTGATTCTGTTTTTGACATCTACTGAATTAGCTCTGCATTGCATATTAGAACACTTTTAGCTCAGTCTTTTAGAACGATACCTTGCATGTAGCCATCAAGTCCACATATTCCACTCCTACTGCAGAGTTCTCTTCTCAAAAGGAGTCAGATGGAAACATTAAAAGTTAGTCGGAGACAAAGTTTTCAACAAACTCAGGGAGGTAACGACTGTGTCAGCCAGCGAAATCTAGAAAATGTTAGAAATGAGTAGCCTGCTCTTGTCTACCCGTGTCTGAGATGAAGGAGCCATTGTTTCAGAAATGACTATTATTTTCCAGAGTGGTAACTGTGAATGTTTGACAGACATCCTAATGGTAACTGAGAGGAGCGGTGAATTAGGGACCACGCTGACAGAGAAAATGCCTTCTAAAGATCTTAGATTTGGAGTATTCATATCTGAGTTTGTTTTTTATTTCCCGCTGAAATCGACCTTTTTCCTGTCTTCTATTCTATTTTCGCCAACACACTTCAAAGTGGATAGAGAGAAGTAAACAGGATGTCCAGTTGTACATAAGTCAGAGTTGTGCTCGTGACCTCTCGTCCAGGAGATAACACCAAAAGTCACCCCTTCCTGTCACAATAGACCCTGGAATGGGTCCTGCTGGGAGCTGCAGCTTTCCTAATTGAGCTCTTCCTGTCCTCTGCTTCTCCTGAGAGACCCAAAAGAGGCAAATCATTGAGATCATCTTCTGTTTCTTGTAGCTCATACTTGCAGAGTTGATGGGTGATAACTGGATTGTGGCTTCTTATATAAGGAGAAACATGGATCTTGAATGTTAGGACACCTGTTGCTTTCATTGTATCAAAGTGTTTGTATGTCACACACATTTCTTTTACTTGGATACCAGCAAAACATGCTTGCCCACTAGCTATGTAGGACTGACCCATTATTAGGCTCCAAACCCGGCCTTGGATAAACCGTACACAATAAGAATAAAAATTCTGCAAACATTCTTCAGTCCTATTGCTCAGGCGTTCCGTGCTCTTATGAGGATGGTGATGTGCTGCGGTAATTTCCTGTCGGTCGCTCCTTCCAATTTCTGACCCTCCCTTGTGAGGATTGTAGCCAGAGGCTCCCCGCTTCCTTTAGATCTGCCACAGATTACAACAGCTGGAATATGACCTACAGTTCGTCTGCCTCAACCCCATCTCTTTTCCCCCTCTTATCCTTCCCCCACCGACTGCCCTCGCTTTTATTATTCCTTTATTTTTGCCGTGCATTAATGTGAGAATTTCATCACATTGCAGGCAACTCCCGCTCCTCCACACTTCCATGGGGTCACCTCTTCCTCTACTTGATATTCAATCCCTGCTCCCTCCTGCCTTTCCTTCCTCTCTCCTCCACTTTCCCACATCCCTATAAGGGACCTGGAAACACAAGCCTCTCGCGGGCCAGCTCAACCTCAGAGAGACTGTGGTGCAGCACTGAGAGGTAGCCGTGCATTAGGAGTCACAGCAGTCCAACACTGTGTTTACTTGGGCCCTGGATCGGGTGGTATAAGCTTGCAAAGCTGGGCTTTATGAACCCTCTCAGTCTGCTGTGCCGTCCTGGGAGCCTTTTTGTGGAGAGCTGGAGAGGGCGCGGAGGAGGGGGGGTTCACATTCGGCTGTTCGGGAGACAAAACTTGTTTTGTTTTGCGCTGTGTGGCGAGGTGGGAGGGGAGGAGAGGGGAGGGGGGGCCGCAGTGACTGACGGACCATGTGTTTTTGTGTGTGTGCTGCACGTGAGACAGAAGACTCTCCAGCTCGTACAGATGCATTGAAAGTGCGGTTAATAAAGAAGCCTCCCTTTCCGCCTCCCTCGCTGTGCCTCGCTCTTCTTTCTTCATTCCCTCACTCTTCCTCCATCACAGAGCCGAGCGCTCCTCCCTCAGCACAAGAACTCTAAACAATTACCCTCCAACTTTTGCTGCAGTGCTCCTCTCTATCTCATCCCTCCCTTCCTCTCTCTCCCCACCCCCCCTCCCTTTATCTTGCTTCCTCACCTCCCGGCCCATCCATCTTTTCATCTGACCCCAAGTTGCTTAAGCCTTTTTCGCTTTAGCTCTGACCTCGTGTGTTTTTGACCTTTTTTTTTTCCCCATGCAGTTTAAGTGGCCATTATTCCTCCAGTCACATTCTGTTAGCTAAGCCTCCACACCTCTCCGTTTGTCTTTCATCTGCCCACTTTCTCCATCTGTCCGCAGTCATAATGTATTTCTTAAGGTGAATTCTAAAAAGCGGACACATGATTACCCAATGTGCAGCGAACCACTAAGTATGTTATCCAATGCACCATCTGTGTGTTCTTATGTGCACCGCCAGTGTTCAGTTGTCTTAACTAACAAAAATGAAAACACACACACACTCATGTCTGGGTGTTGTGTGTGTGTGGGGGCGGCTGGTCAGATTTGTATTCCCTCCCTCCTGGAGATTGAGTCCATCTCAAAGCCCTGCTTTGGAATCAGTTCCAGGTGAATGCAGTCGGAGATTTCCAGGAATGATCTCCAGGTTCCCTCTGCTCTCCTTTCTCCTCGCTAGGCTGCTCCACCAACCCAGACTCAAAACAGGCCCCGAGTCTGGCTTCTACAGAGGCTGTTCACATGTAGAATGAAGATTTAGTGTGTTTGGGAGGATTGGACTGGGGGGGTTTGTGTTGCTGCTGTGTTGAATTTACAGTAACTTTGAGACCCTTTTTTGACGTCTGTGGACATTTAGGTTGTAGATGTGCAACTCGTATTCTCTACCAAGTCATTTTCATGTGCCGTTTGGGGGGGATTTGGCCATTTTGTCTGTGTGCGTGACTGCTGAAGAGGGAATGAAATGTCCCTTAATAGGTGTTACAGTGTATTCAGCCACTTTTTTTTTAATACACACCACAGGCTGTGGAAAAGCTGGAGAGTGGAACCATTACAGAGTTGGGATGTTTCCCCAAGTATGTATTAGAAAAGACTGGGTGTGGAGGTGAGCTAGGGACAGATGGTTGGAACACATACACACACACACACATACACACACTCGTTGACACAATCTCCATGTGGTCTGGACCCTTTCCAGGAATTGTCAGGAACTCAGATGTGCATCAAGAGTATAGACAAGCGTATCTGTGTGTGGCTGTGAATGCTGGATACCACATCTGGTCTTGCAGTGGGGCACTAGGTCAGCTCTTCAGGGAGTGTGTGAGTGTGTGTGTACTAAGACTGACAGTCCACACCCTTATCTCAGTGTGACTGAGGAGTGCCCCTTCCTGTTTCCTTAAACAGACATGCTCCAGTTGGAGTGTCCATGTCCAGATAGCGAAGGCTCTCTGAAGTTCCAAGCGGGTTTTTTAGTGTTGCTTAATACCAAACCTATCCTATTATTTATTCGACACATGTTGCCAGGCAGAATGTGCTCCGACTTACCCCGAATGCGAGGTTGTGTGTGAGAAGACTTAACAATGTGGTTTGGTGGTGAGGTAAAAGAATAAGGGAGGTGTATGTGTGGGAGAGAAGAAGGGAATATGATATGTCTGTGTGTGTGTGTGTGTGTGTGTGTGTGTGTGTGTGTGTGTGTGTGTGTGTGTGTATCCAGTGTAATCGGGTCCAGCTGTGGTCTTGAGTCACTGGTCAGATGAGGGAGAGACTTGGCTCAGATATCTCCTCCTCCTCCACATCTCCATCCATTCTTCATCTAATTACCAACCTCTCTAGCCCCTGCACTCCTTCACATCTCTTACATTGCTCCACAGGCAGTTTTGAGTCTGTGCATGATTTCAACCACTTTTATTGTCCCTCCTCTCTCTTTGTCCTCCTCTTGCATTCCTGCTCTCGTTTTTTATGATGATGGTTTGCTTAACATTTTTATAATGGTCTGGTAATGTTTACCGTCTGGCTTCGCTGGTTCGGAGCTCGTCTTTTGATGTCTGGGCCGGTGTTTGTGCATGTCCGAGGCAGTAGCACTCTTAAAGAAATGAAAACTGGAAACTTTTTCCACATCACTCATCCTGATATGAAGCTGAGTCCTTGTCAGAGCTGTTGCCACAGTGTTGATGACACAGGACGCAGTTTCACAACGTTTCCCAAAATGTTGCTTAAATCTGTTTTTTCTGTCTGTGTCCAAACTTGTCAGGGGTCATTTTTTTTCTCCAAAAAATTGAGCACATATTCTCATTTAGTTAATGTTAGATGACATGAGTAAAACCTTTTGGCTCACAATTCAGTTATGCCTCATTAGAGTTGACTCGACTCCTCTCTGCTTGCTGGGGCTTGCCGCTCAGTTCAACTTGTAGTCTCCTAATGAAGGCCAAAAGGATATTTGATTGCTCACTTGATTATAATCTTTGTCTGTGGAGAGTTCATCTATGTTTGTTTTTGGCAGTCGCACCCAGTATGAGTTTTAAAATGCCAGTTTTAATCCCCTGTATGCTTTGTGTTCTGTCATTGTAGAAATTGATTTGCAGTAAAATAAGGCTTGTCAGAGTGTAGCAGCATGACTTGCCTGTTTATACCGTGATGAAAACACAAGCTGCAAACCCACAGTTAAATTTGAACAGGAAAAAAAGTCTTTCAGAGGGTTTGTAATTGTGAATTTTGTTTGCCATACTGGCAGCTCAGGATGAATTATAATAATGTTGGTGATCCTTTTCATGTAGGGCCAACATCTGTTTGTGACCAAATGCGAGGTTCCCATCATGCTTTTGTAAAGAAAAGTCCCCATGAAAGACAAAACAATGAGAGAAACAAGTTTCTGGGAGACAATATGAGTTGATGTGTGAATTTAAGTGTGCACTACATTGTCATTTAAGAAAGGCAAAGCACTCAGTCTGTTGTTCCCCTTCTAGACGGAACGTGGAGAATGGCTGCAGTTCCAGGCCGACCTCCAGGTGGCGGTGTCGGTGGCAGACCGCTTGAGAGCCGAGGCGGAAGAAGAGCTGACCGCACTCCGAACGGCGCACAAGGACGTCGAGAGGGAGCTGGCCGCCGCCCAGCAGAGGCAGAAGGAGGCTGACATGCAACTGGTCACCCTGAGAGGGGAGCTAAAGGAGAGCCGGCAGAGACTGGCCGCTCTCACCCAGGCTCAGGGCAAGAGCGACACCCAGACCCCGTGTCGGGAACCAGAGAGGGCCAACGGTGAACCAACCAACAGCTCTGACAGCAAAGACGGGACCCAGAGAGGCAGGGAGAGGGGGGTGTACAGGTTGGGGCGAGAAGGGGTGGAGAGCAGGAGTCCGAATGAATTGACGAAGAATGTTGGGAACGAGGAGGCTAGAACAGACTGTAAAGGCGTGACCAAGCGTTACCTGAGAAACGTGACCAATGAGGATAGAGGTGTAGAGGAGGTGCGACCCAGCGAGACACGATGGACGGTAACCACCGAGAGGTCAAGGTGAGATGAGTGTTATTAAGCGTCAGTTCGTGTAGGTGGCACTTAAATGTGTTCAGACAGTCAGATCTAAACAAAGCCTCTTTTTGGTCTATCACATTTTTTGTCTGTGACTGAGCAGGCACAAATGGATCACCAAATTTGGTCAGGACTGTGATTGTGGTTTCTTTTGTTTGTGTTGCTCTCAGCTCACAGGCCTTGGCAGGGCCACCCGACGACATTTCTAACCACTCAGTTTATAGCTGGAACCAAGTTGAACAGCTGTTGCAGAAAAAAATGCCATCAAAAACAGTGAGTTTGGTCTATCTGCTCTGTTCTTCTAACTGTGTATTGTGACATTGCAGAAGCCTCTCAAGATTGCCTGCCTCCTCAGACCCTCCAGCCTTGCAGAATGGAACCTCCCAGTCCAACACTGCCTCAACACTTGGACCTACAAACAAGGTCAGATCCTTTATCTTTGAGATCATTTCATGTTGTTGTCATGCTTATGCACTTATTCCACAGTTTGGTGTTCATGTAATGATTTAGGCTTCGTTTGAATTGGTCTTGTTTGTTTTAAAGAACTTGGGGCAACTACGAGGCCGAAGAAGTCTGGACTGGCAAGACGGCAGGTCAAGCACGGACACAGGTGTGTGTGTGACAATGTGCTTGTGTTTATGGCATAGCTGTTTTTCTACTTTACCAATTTTAGTTTTTGACCAAAAGATGCACCGTGGAGCAGCATTCTTGCAAAAGTGTAGCAATGCACAGTCAGTAAAGAAGAACAATGTAAACATCACCGTTACAAACGTTACATGAAGACGGGAATGCATTCAAAGTGTTTGTTAGATCCTAAGAATACACACAATGCATTTAGATCACACTTAGTTTTAACATCACTTTTGTTTGTTTACGAGACGACTCCACAGGCGCCTTTAAAGCTGCACTAATTAACACTTTCATATAAATGGTTAAGTGTAATGTGAAAGGGGAAGCTGGTAAACAAACCCCCAGGTAATTATTACCCAGCTTACAAGCTCAAATAAACCAGCTTTACTCAACCTGCTCAGGCCTAAACAGCAGACACACAAAGTTAACTACTGCCTGGTGAACACAGTTGGGTAATTTGCTGGTAAACACTCACTTATTCTTCTCAGGAGTTGGAGTCCTAAACGGAGGCTGAAGGAGAATGAATATTGGAAGCACGAGTTCAAATGAATGCTAATATTGCTCTGCAGGATGTGTGAACTGATGCACTTCTTCATACATGTCACAGGTTGTTCTGCTGCCCCCAAGTGGCCAAAAGTCAATTAATGCTGCTTTAAACACAAAGATGTTCATGTTAGCGTGTTTAAGTGTGGTGTAGTTAAACTCCAGCACTACTTGAAGTGTTCATAATGACAACATGCTGATGGGTAAAAAAGCATGTTTCCTTGTCTTTGCAGGAAAACGTGAGGAGTCTTTAAACAAGTACAACTCTGCCCTCACTGAGCTGCCTCCCATCAAGTGAGTCCACACACACACACACACACACGCACGCTAACAAACCATTGTGTCCAAGAAACCAGCCCAGTTGCTACATCCTGTCTAAATCTAATTACCCATTTTGACCCGAGTACATTCGTCTGACAAACTCATAAAGCTCGATATTGGGTCTGAAGCACCTCTCTTACTTGAATCAATGTGTTAATTAGTGTTTCTTTTCAATAACCGAGTCAGCGTTGTGACATATTTTTTATAACTCCACAAAAGCCTGGCTGATAACAGCAACTCCAGCCGTGTTTAAATTAAAAGATTTTGAAGCCGTCAGCAGTCTGTTTCTTGTTGTTGTCAGGTCCCAGGATGGTTTCAACCTGCTGCTGCGACGCCACGGAGGCTCGAAGAGGAACTCGCTGCTCCGCTGGTGCCAGAGCCGAACACAAGGCTACAAGGTGATCCTGGATAAGATTTAGTTTTTGTCTTTCTTAGAGCTGGATGTGATGCTGTTTTATATAGATTTGGCTAAACCATGAATGTAATTTAATAGTATTTTCCCAAGAAACATGTTTTATTGATGATAATATTTAATAGCCTGAGCTTAGTGTGGTTCAGTCATGATAGACTAATTGAAAAGAAGTTATTGTATAATAAATTCAGTTAATACAGTGTGCACAATAGGAAGTATTGTAATCTATGAGTGTTTGGGGATTAGACTCCATTGTGACATTATTTTTAGCGAAGGTAGTCACACTATGAGCTGTGACAGAATGCTCTTCTTTCCGTCTCACTGCTTTTGATATTCTCACAAGAAAGTCAGAATTCTGGTTTTCCAACATTACTTGAGTGATGTTTTTGATTTTGTACCTCAGTTGGCCTTTTTTACAGCAGACAGTTTGACTTGTCATAGACTCAAAAGCACAGGAGTTACTAATAAAATTGCCAATGGCTGTGCTCTAAATGTCCCAGTAAGCCGTGACAGTAAGACCCTTAAACTAAAGCACCTAAATGGAATTCAGCCATTTTGTGTTTTCACACTATTACAGCTTCACCCATTGCTTCACTTGTGTCAACGTAATCTTTTCTTCTTTTTTTTTCTATATGCAGAATATTGACATCACCAACTTCAGCAGCAGCTGGGCCGACGGCCTCGCCTTCTGTGCTGTGTACCACACCTACCTCCCCTCACACATCCCTTACAGCACCCTGACTCCGGAGAACAAGGTAGGAACTGTGCCTGGTGCCCGTTTTAATGAATCGGACCGAGTGATTTATGGTGTTCTGCTTATTGATTCATGTCTTTGCAGAGGGAGAATCTCAGTCTGGCATTCAAAACAGGAGAGTCTGTCGGGGTTGCACAAACTCTGGTAAGCCTCAGTGTCTTTTATGAATAACACAAATCATTTTACTGTAAAGCCTCGTCTGACTTTTCTGCAACAGGTGCCAGACTGAAGTTCATAAGCTTGTTTGAAATCTTGCTTCCACAGACTGTTGAGGAGATGCTGAGAGCAGGCGGTCCTGACTGGCAGAGGGTCCTGAGCTATGTAGAGAACATCTACCGTCACTTTGAGATGTGACTGCTGGAGGTACTGACCGACAATCCCCTCACAGTGGATCTTTAAGGACTCTTCAAAGGAGGCAATATGAGGTGTTCATAATAGCTCCATGAGCAACCTTTGCTGGGTGTCTGGAAACTGGAGAAACTGATGTTCTATTAGTAAAAAAAAAAAGACATTTAAAGCTACAATTTGCGACTTGTCAACATCAAAATAAATGCTTGTGTAAAAGTGCAGGATATCTTAGAAGCAGTAATAACATTGCCTCCATTGGTTTTTAATATGACTTTACAGGTGCTGACTCAGGCAAGGAATACTTACAGTATTTACTGAGTAATAAGTACTGTTACTGCATACGATCCAGTATGAAGAATGAAGCATGCATTATGATTACATACATACAGATTTTCACAGCGAAGTGGATGTGTTTGTAACACTGGACGAATATTTTTTCCTGTTCAGCTGTTTTGTTCAAGACTTTTTTTGTCATGAAATTGTTGAAAACATATATATTGATACCTGCAACATTACAGATATTAAGGAAATGTTAATGTGCTGCTGTGGATTGAATTTCCTTCTGCTTGATCTTCTGTCAGATATTTTAGAAAATGTCCTTTGACCAGGTGGAAGTGACAAGGAAGGGGGTGTTCAGTTTTCATGTTGCTGTTGCTGTCGGCTCCACAGTCAGCGTTTCATTTTTTGTTTTCATTCTTATATCTGTCGTTTACTTTATCAGCTGACATTTTTTATACATCACTGTTTAGTAGGATGAATTCAGACGCAGGCTTATCAGATTGAGTAAACAATGCAGAGGTGAGAAATCTGATCATCTGAGTAGGAGGGGAACATCACCATTTCATACAATGAGTTCAATATTGTAGCTGCCAAAATACATACATTGACCAACATATGACTTCAGAATATCTGGATCTTATTTATAGCATCCCTCTGAGGAAGGTGTATATACAACTAGAGTTGCTGTAAATGTCTCCACACTGGTACTTCACTGGCCGAAAGTACTGTATTACATCATGTCCTTCATCACATCTGTAAGCAGTCCTTGAACTGCACGTCGTCTTATCTGCCAATATGTTTTGCCTTTTAACTAACATTCTACTTTTTCCTGGACCTGTCAGCACTCTGTAAATATGCACTTTTGTCAGCACTTTGTTACTGTAAGAATGTAATAATGTACAGATATGACACAGCTGCTCTAGTCTTGGAGTGAGGCTGCAGAAACAAAAAGAGGTTTGGTCATGTTTAAATTCCACAGAAAACGCAGCGAGTGTGTGGCAATGATCGAGAAGTGCCTTCGTGTTATCACAAGTGTGTCTGTGCTTTTTCGGTGCTCTGGGACGTGACATCGAGCAAAAGCAAACACAAGTCTGCCCAGGCTCGCACATCCGGTTGCGACATTATCTCACGTCACACCTGCAGGCTCATAGATGCACAAACGCACCCTCACCAGTGCCGAGAAATGAACTGACTGGTTTCGTTGTGACAAGTTTAAGATGAAGTTTGTTGCCAAAGTCTTTTGTGCCAAATATTGGAAAAAAAAAATCTTCTTTGTGGAAATCGACCATTGTAAAACATGTTTATATGTAACTAGTGTTAAAAGAATTACGCCAAAGAAATAAAATGTTAATATGAAGTTAATAACACTGTGTGAGTGTTGTGTGACCCAGTGGCTTTTAAATAAAACTCTGAGTACATCCAACATAACAATGAACACAGAGAATCCATTTATGGGCTTCGAGCCAAGTAAAGCATTCCCCTCATGTCTGGTTTGGTCAAGGATTCTCACTTGGGCTGGAAGAAACTCAAGTTCTATGTGATGGTTTGGCCTGGACTCTACTGCACCCTGCTGGTCATGAAGAGTTGATGCAGGTTTTTAATTTGCCTCTTATGTCCCACAGTGAAAATTTTAATTACTGCTTAGTGATGAAAACGCGGGTCAGACGATGTCAGCTCATCTAATCCAGGCTGCTATTTTCAATTATTTGTGCCAACTGCATTTTTGTGTTACACTTGCAGACAGTGCAAAACACTAATTACAATATTTAATGTCTGCTTTTCAGCTTAAAACCAAGACCAGCAGGCTGAAACTAAAACTAGTCATAGCTGTATTTTTATAGGGACTGCATTTTGGTGACCGACTGCCATTTCCTCCCAAGACAACCTCACTGTTCTGCCGTCCTGTGTCGTCACAAGGTTAATATTAGGTCATGTCAAACCTGTTTACCACATAGCTGAATCGTGATAATATGGATTTGTTTTCCCGAGGAGGTCACATAAAGTATTAAAATGTTTACAGAAACTCTGCAGATCCGAACAGCAGCCCCTGCTTTCAAATAACACGTCAAGCACTAAACTCCCAAGTGGCTTTGTGTCACACATTGCACGCAGAGTTGTGTTCATTCTGACATTCAAAGATGTATTTTCTTCTCAGTATGGATACAGTAACACCGCCACGTCTCTCTGTGCTTTGGACAGGACTGGGAATTGTCAAACCCTGAATAGACAGACGAGACGCGGCCCCCCTGGGCAAAGGCGTTAAGAGTGCGTGAACATCCCCCACTCCACTTCCTCCTTTGTGTGTGACAAAGAATATATGTGTGATAAAGCCATGCATCCAGGTGTGTGTATGAGAATGTGAGTGCTGCCCCATGGGGCGTTGGTGTGATGAAAGGAGGTGGGGTTTTGTAACATGTAAGTCCAGGTCACTTGTGTTTCACGAAGCGGTCGCTGTCAGTTTGGTGTCTGATCCAAAAGTTGTAGTGAAGAAGGGAACATGGACGGGATCCGGACCCTGGTTGTGTGTCTGGGAGTTGTGTGTTGTGCTACACCTGTTTCGACTCAGGACTCCTCCAGGTAATACAATCACGATCCAGTCATTTTTCTGAATACTTACATTCAAGTTTCCTAGTTTTCTCACCAATCAACAACAAACCATTTCTGCTCATTCTACAAGGACGTTGTTTCTGATCTCGGGTCCAGAGGTGGTGCATGCTGGGACACCCACTCCGCTGGCTGTCACCGTCCTTGCTGACTTCCCTGGCCGGGTGACGGCTGAACTGGCACATGGCAGCACCAAAGTAGCCCAAACGGATGACTTCCAAGGAGGTGACACAGGAATTATGTAGAAGTTCAGCCTTGATTTGCATAATTGCCTTTTGACTTTTAGAGGGTGACCTATCATTTTGGATTTTTTTAGGTGTGACCAGGGTCCTCACTCTCCCTCCTGTGAGTTCCTCTTGTTTTTTCTTCATTCAAAATTTGGCACTGATGATTCAAATAATACTTGGGAATTACTGACCTGACCTCTTTAGCCTGACATCACATGTATATGTTACTGAAAATGCTTATACAATTGCTCCAGATTCTGGGATCTATAACCCAGGATACCCTCTTCAACCTGACGGTGAGGGGCTACAGGGAGAACAGCCTCATTTTCACTAACACCACCACCCTCAGCTTCAGCCCCAGGAACGTCTCCACCTTCATTCAAACGGACAGATCACACCACCAGCCGGGCGACACCGTCAGAGTCAGAATAGTGTCAGTTCAGTTGGATAACCATCCGTACAAAGGCCGAGTGGAAATCTCTGTACAGGTAGGTCTCTGTCTTCTGAACAAAGCCGGAGGAGTTGAATAGATTTTTTTTAGCCAGGTATTGTTGTGGTGGTGGGAAGTTTGACTGACGTTCTTTTGTCACACTCAGGATCCCGGTGGGAACATTGTCGACAGCTGGGAGTCCACAGGGAATCTGGGGATCGTGTTGCGGGAATTCACTTTATCCCAGACGTCTCCCCTTGGACAGTGGCTGATCACAACCACAGTAAATGTAAGGTTGAATCGTAGTGTTTACCTTTTTAATAGCATGCTGTTTAAAGGATTGTCATTTGAAGTGAATAAGAAAAAGCATTTTCTCTATCCTCTCCTCTACAGGGCGTGACTGACGAGAAAACATTCATTGTGGAGCTTTATGGTAATAGATGAGTTAATTGAAATGCTATTTCTTCGCCATGCCAGCGGCTCTAAGGGATGGCAGTGCTGGCTGATCAGTTAGCAATTCCTCTACTTTGGTCCAGACACAAATATCTCAACAACTATAGATGGACTATTCATGTAATTTTGTACAAACATTCATGGTCCCCAGAGAATGAATCCTTCTCTTTATTTGCCAATATGAGGTTGACATTGTAGATTTTTACTGAAATATCTCAACAACTACTTGATAGATTTACGTGAAATTTTGTAGATATTAAAGGTGTCTAGAGATTTATTGATAAGCTGATGTTTTGCCACCATCAAGTCAAAATTCTTATTTGTCTAATTACTATAATTCCCATAATTGCAGAGCGTCCTCCCTTCGAAGTGCTGTTAAAGACACCTGCACAGGTCCTGGTTGGAGACGACATCTCAGGATCAGTGAGAGCGCTGTGAGTTCAGCTGGTGCATGCAAATCAATACTATCACATCTACGCACATGTTGAGCACTTTGTTGTTGTTTTTTTGTCCCTCTAGTTACCCCAGTGGACAACCTGTGCAGGGAACACTAGCTGTCTCACTCACTCTGGCTTCTGTTCTACACAATGCAGCCTCTCCATTCATGCAAACACAAACTAAAGAGGTGAGCTATTGTTGTTCCTGTAGCTCCTTTATGAAAGAATAGATGCTATATGTAGACTCTCACAATAAATGGCACTGTTTGACCGTTGTTTTCCAGATCTATGGCTCGACACAGTTTTTCTTCAGCAAAGATCTGCTCAAAGCTCTTCACACTTCAGGAGTCAGCAGTGACGGCTGGTTACATATTGCTGCCTGTGTTACTGACAACTCTACAGGTGAGATATGTTTGGAGAATATGTTGATTTAAGCATAGTCTGCATCTCAGTTGCATCCTCACACAATTCTGTTGTCACCAAAGGATTTAAAGTGAACAAAACAGTTGAAGTCCACCTCATGAAGAACATGTTCCAGCTTGTGTTCCACGGTTTTCCATCTACACTAAAGCCATCTTTACACTTCTCTTCAAAAGTGAGTGAATTATTAGTCTTTTCAATCATTTATTTTATCCATGATCTAACTACTTTCTGCTCTTATATTCTACAGCTGAGAATCTCTAGATATGACAGAAAGCCACTCAGCTCAGTGGATTTACTGCACTCTGCTGTGATTGAAGTCACTCAGAGAAACTCCATGATGAATGTCCAACCTACGACTCTGACACTTCCAGTGCCCGAGGACGGGGACGTCCACATTAAGTTTAGATTACAGGATCAAGCAGTGATGCTTTTTATTCGGGTGAGTATTTTCATGTACAGTAGCTGGAATGTTGGTCCTCTGGGAGAAGTGGTTTCGTTGTATGTAAGATGAGTAGTTTCAGTACAGTAGGATTACACACACAATTACCGTTCAGAAAATGATCCCAGGGCCTGGAAACTTCAGTAAACATCCTCGATCGGAGTGTCAAATAGATTTGACCATGTGATGTTTACTGTCATTAATGTCATCAGCACATCTATATCCCAAATGATTTTAGTCCACAGGCTCATATTTTCTTTATCTTGTGTTTACATTCAGGCAAGATTTCAATCCAGTGAGGAGACTCTGAGGGTCTACAACAACTACTCCTCTCCTAATGGCTCATATATTCAGATCTCACCCATCAACACCTTACCTGCACAGGTAACGCTCAACACATATTTTGTACCTTTAATAGTACATTAAAAAAGGAACAATATAGCAAATATGATTAAATGATGTTGTCATTCATGCAACTAAGACACAAGTATTATATATAATATTTTTAACAGATTGGAGTCCCGATTCGACTAGATGTGGAGAGCACCTTTCAACCAACTAAGCTTCACTATGTGGTATGTTTGGTCAAATCTTTCAAATTACCGCATTTTCTTTTCTTTGGAAATGGTATGTCTAAAAAGAGAAAGAAAAGAAGAAGTCACATGAGCTTATATAAATTCTTCTCATATTAATAAGTCAAAAGAAAGCTGAGGGTGAATAAAATTGGCTGCTTCAATGAGGGTTTGCTGTAATAGTGGCAGAGATGTTTTTCATCATTTTTTGTCATCTTTTATTTGTAATAATTTCAGTTTATTTACAAAAAAAGATACCTCAACAAAGCACAGTGACCAAGTGAGGTGTACTTTTCTTGGTCTATTGTCTTTATGTCCATATTTACATTGATCCTTAGTTTATGTCCCTTCTTTTCACACCAGCTTTGAGTTTGAGCTTCGTTTTCCAGGTCACTTCTCGATACTGCGTCCTCTGTTATTCATCCAAGACACGATTTCTCACTCTCTTTATGAATCCCATCACCTAAAATATCTCTCCCAATACATATTAATACATTCACCTGACCAAGACATGTGGTAATGACGAGCGTTCACGTGCCCACACGACCTCTAACACATGTCTTACCAGTAAATCAGTCACTTTTCATTTAGAGCCAGAGGGATTTTCCAGTGTTCAAAGATCATGTTTTCTTTCAGTATCACTATGCTAAAATATGAGTTCATTAGAGGAACTCATGGACTTCACTTTTGTTATTACTTCTTTTAACAAAATAATCGAGGTTTGTGGTTAAATGCAAAAATCCCTTTTGTTGTTGTCCTTCCAGGTGAGCTCTAGAGGTCAAGTGGTGGCTGCTGGGACAAAGACTTCCTCCTCGTTTTCTCTGACACCAACACTGTCTTGGTCCCCTGAAGCCTGTGTCAAAGTCTACTGCATCCTGTCTGACGGAGAGGTCACCAGTGACACCGTGCACATAGGAATCAACCAGCACAACTATGTACTTTCATTTGTTGTTTTTTCAGTATGTTCTCTTAAATGATTCTTAAAGGTGTCTGATTCTCCTGGACCTGTCTGTGATTGTTTTCGTGTTTGCTGTCCTCAGGTATCTCTCAACTGGAGCAGTGACAAAGCCCAACCAGGGGAGCAGGTATCTCTCAGCGTTACTGCCCTTGAAGCCAGGTCCCAGGTAGGAATCGCGATAATGGGGACGCTCAGGGAAGCTCCGCAGGCCGACCTCGATTTAATAGAGGAGCAGGTATGACAGCTCTTTTTATTCGCCAAAGCCTGAAGCTTTAAAAGTTTTTATCTTTGCACAAAAGAGGCAAATCTCTGAAAACTTAAACTTCTGTGAACCTCCTTCAAAAAGCCATCAGTTTAGATACTGTCATTTCTCTTTTGTCCATTTCACAGTTTAATTGCAAGGCACCAGTCTTCCCAGTCTCCTTAATCTGGTGTAAATTCTTCTTAGACACACCTCTTTCCCAGTTAGACACTCCGTCGCTATTCAGCGTGTGACCACTAAACCCGTTAGTCTGGATGTAACCTATCTGTGTGCTTTGTTAGGAGGTGACTCTGCTGTTTCTAAGAGCTGGTAACCCTAGTGTGTCTGCTGCAGGACCTGAGGGTTATTGATGAGTGCAAGATGGATGAAACAAAGCTTCGCCTCAGTGGGTTGTCTCAAGATGACCTTTGCTTATCTCCAAAGCATTGGCAGCACATTGTGTCTTGTAGAATAGATCATTTTAAATAGTTAGATCTCCTCCGGCATCCATAGACTTCAGATGGTTTTACACATTACATCACCTTCCAAGACTTGACCTATATTTCATTGGCTGTCACACTGATGATGCATGATCTGATAGTGGACCTCTCAGCACAGGCTTTCATGCTGGTTTACATCTAAAAACACTGTTTATAGCTGGATTTTTAGCAGCTACTACAACAGATTTACCATTCTTATCATCATTTTTCTCTTTTGCATCACAGGAATGTAATATTATGGTGCTGACCAATGCCAGACTATATAAGAAAAAGCAGCCTGATGGACCTAAACATGGTATGATAGTAAATAACACATTGAATCAGTGTGATCCTTTAATATAGGAGTCCCTCTTGTGGCCGTTCAGCATATTGAATTTTAGGACAAATGGATTTAATCCTCATCCTTCATTCTGCAGTCTGGGCTTCCTCTGATCTCTTCTCTCTCTACTTTGGGGTTTTCAGGAGGAGATACCCTAATGGTAGAGAAGTACTGGAGCCACTGGATGGATGCCGCTGAATCCCTGCTTTGGTTAGACACTAATGTTAGGTGAGTGCTGGAAATGGGATGAGTGATCAGTATTGTCAGATGTGATGTGGTATAATAAATTCACTTTTTATCTCTCACTTCTGTCAGCGATAAAACATGGACGAGTGGGAAGATAACAGTGCCAGATGGTGTTACTTCTTTGAGAGCTGTTGCACTGGTCATGTCAGACAACCTGGGTCTGGGCTTCACTCCTGTGCCACAAACGGTAACTGAATACTGTGCATCTATAAAGAAACACTGGGCTTGTATTTTCTACAAATGCTGTTGCTTCCTTTTGCAAAGAGGATATTCTATGTCTGTACTGAACAGGAGACATGGGAAGTGATTTTCAGTCCTTCCCTTTGCTGTCACTCTGAGAAACCCCCATAAAGTCTGTTTTCCAACTTCCTATCTGTGTTGTAAACGGAAATAATCTTTATGCCGTAAAAAATTACAGCAACAAATTTCTTTTGATGGTGATGGGTAATTATAAAGGCTACAATCATGCTGGTGGCAGTGACATGCCAACATCTGTAACATGCCAACAGCCTCAACAATCACCATCTTAGCTCAGTGTGTTGGCAAACAAGCATTTCCTAATTTGCACTGAGCACAAAATGCTGTTGAAGATGATGGGTCACTGGTGATGTATTTAGTTTTGCAGATATTTGGTCATAAACCAAACTGTAGAAGTATTGAAATTTTAACCAGATGACAACACTAGAGGAAATGTCAGGGAGCTAATTACAGTTCATCCTGAAGAGAACATGAATGTGTGTGCCACATTTCACAGCAAATTATCTAATAGTTGTTAAAAATTTTAATCTAAACCACAAATGTCAACTTCATCGTGGCACAAGAGGAAAAGTCAAGCGATCACCAAAGTGGTAAGGATTCATCCTCTGGGAACCATGCATGTTTGTACAGAATTGGGCAGATGTTTCAGTCTGGGCTAAAGTGGACCAAAACTAAAGTGGACAGTTAGAGTCACATGAAGTATTGCCCCACTGTTAGGAGCCCTGTGCCCTAACTTTTAATATATGTGTCTAAGCCAAAGTTGCATTTGTATTCGTCTACGTTCTGCCATTCACAGTTGAGCGTGTCCAAAGATTTCTCCTTGTCTCTGGATGTCCCATCACACCTCATCAGAGGAGAGGAGATTGTGCTGGAGGTGAACATCATCAACCATTTAGAGCAGGACATAGAGGTATGAAGGACTGAATTTATGTCATATTAGGGCTGTTAAATTATCTGACCTGTTGCACAAGCTTTATTTTTTTTCTTTAGATACAGCAAAGAAACTCCCTGACTGATGATTGATTAGTGTCTTTCCAATAATAAGTCACCGTCATTTATGGCCCACAGAAAGTGATACTTTCTATGCTTTAAAGGCTCCCATATGTTTCTGTCCACAGGTCGTCCTGCTGCTCGCACAAAGTGAGGCCTTTGAGTTTGTTTTGGCAGCCAGAGGGGACGTCTCCGTGGTAAATGCCCAGAAGCTCACCTTAGGGAGTCATGTGTCTGCCTCAGCGCTGTTCCCTATAAGGCCTGTGGCTCTGGGCATGATGGAAATATCTGTGGACGCCGTATCTGCGGAGGCCTCAGACAGCCTTGTTTGGAGAGTGCTCGTGAAGGTGTGGTATGATGGAAACATTGATAATATCTATGAATTTAGCGTGTGAGATCTAACTTAGTTAAGTTGAGGGGTTGTGGAAAAGAGGCTGCTGGCTCCAATCCTCCTTTTTTTCTGGCTATGCATGTCTCAGTAATAAAGTGTGTTTAGACCTAAGGATGCAGTATGAAACGCATGGTGCTACGTGGCATATGGTTAATCCTATAATAACAGTGAATTACTTCCATGTTCTCCAAGCCGGAGGGAGTCGAACAGTCCTTCTCAGAGACTCTGTTCCTGGAGCTGGCACCGATGAAACAGAACCATTCCAGATCCGTCTCCTTCTCCTTTCCACCAGATGTGGTACCGGGCAGCCAGAGGGCCTATGTGGCACTGGTTGGTACGTCTACCATTGGTCCTCCCTGTTGTGCCAATGGCTGTTCCATCTGAGGGCTGCGCATGTTTACTTTTAGTCAACTAGGCATGTTTAGTACACGCTCACAGTTTGTGTTTATATGATGAGATTGGGTATGATGAGCAATCAAGCTCAGTGCTGTCCCGAAAATACTGAGGTACATCAAACAGGAATTTTTATGGCGGACAGATTCTGAGCAGCTGTCAGGCTGTTTGGCTTGGCTCCATTCAGGTTGAGCAATGTTGGGCATTTGTTACTGTAGGAAGGCGAACATTGCTATTTTCCTCAGGTGGAGCCAAATTTGTGGTTTCTGTACTTGTTAGGACGGTGAGCTTTATTAAACATCAAGCAAATGTGCGGCACAGAGTTTTTCTCTTTGGTGGAGTTTGTTCTCCATCCTTTCATACTGTGTAACTGAAAACACTGCTCTGACTTTTCAAGTGTCTATATATCAATAACATATTCTTTAACAGTAGTATGTAGTTCTACCGTATAGGTGGGAATAGTCTTTCTGATTCACAGTACCAGAAACCATTACTGAAAATGTTGCATTGCTTTACACAGGTGACATCTTGGCCTTGTCCATCAACCACTTGGACTCGCTGGTTCAGATGCCTCTCGGCTGTGGGGAGCAGAACATGATCCACTTTGCTCCAAGTATTTATGTTCTGCAGTACCTGGACCAGTCAAACCAGGACGACAAGGAGATCAGGAGCAGGGCTATGGCTTACATGATGGAAGGTAAGCAGCCTTTATACGAATCCCTGACAGTCAATGAGATGTAATAGGGCAGGTTTTGAGTCATGTGCTCTGTTTTGTGCTGTAAGGATATCAGAGACAGCTGTCCTACCAACGAGATGATGGTTCATTCAGTGCTTTTGGGGCCAGCAGCACCTCTGGTAGCACATGGTAGGCCAACAAGCTAAACTTTCTGTCTTTTCTGAGGACACATTGTGTTAGTTTAGAATGTAAAACATGCTTTAATTCCTCTGCCTCCAATGCTCCTTCTCCTTTCTGTGTTGCCAGGTTGACAGCCTTCGTGCTGAGGTGCTTCCTTCAGGCTCAGGCCTACATGCCGATAAACCAGAGCGCCCTGATCAGAGCCATGATTTGGCTCTTGAAACACCAGGGGCCACAGGGGGAGTTCAATGAGGTGGGCAGGGTGATCCACACGGAGATGCAGGGAGGACTGGATAATGGTCCAGTGGCGCTCACCGCCTATGTACTGATGGCACTGCTGGAGGACGAGAGCTATGTGGTGAGTGAGGAACAAAATCAGTATATCATAATTAAGCCAGCTGACATTAATGATCTTTTGTCTGGATCCTCTGTGTGAAGGACATGTACAGAGGAAATGTGTCCTTGGCCCGGAGGTACCTGGAGGACAAAGTGTCCAGTGGAGGGGTCAGTAACTACAGCCTGTGTCTGGTGGCCTATGCTTTAGCTCTGGCCAATAGTCCTGTGGCCAGCACTGCCCTGGCTGAGCTCAACAGGAGAGCTGACTACAGAGGTAATCCAGTAAAGCTATTCTCTTGTTTTGTACTCAGGAAAGTCATATATCTACATTAATGCCTGACCATCAAAGATTAAAGATGAGTTAAAATGACAGAATAACTGTTACGTCAAGCCTCAGGTTTTAACCTTACAATTGCTTTTTCCTTCATGCCACACTTCAGTTGTTGATTGGCCCATTTGTTGCGGGCAAATTCTTGTCTACCTATGTGTCAATAAATGTTTTCTACCACCAATTACAGGCCTAAATGGCAAAAAAGCCACCCCTAAAGACAATCACCTTTAGTGAATCATTGTTTCACAAAATGCTACTTTCAAAAAAAGACTCTTTTTTTTAATGGCTACAGTATTTTTGTGACTGTATTGTACCACCATCTGCTCAATTGTTAGAGCTGTTGTGTCTGCGTAGTGGCGAGATTTCAAACCTATCGACTAAATTTGATACTCTTGTGGGTCTTAAAGTTCCTCAGATCCAGATCCAGAACAAGAGCAGCAGCAGGAAAAACAATGTTTCAGCACTCTGCGTGTTATTAATCCCTCATGACGTTCGCTGCGATTGTTTTTCATTGTGCACCATGATAAATCTGGAGGAAGAGCATGTGTACAGCTTCTATTGATTACACTGTCTGTCTTTCTGTTCCAAAGATGGAGTCATGATGTGGAGCTCCTCGGCCGGCCTGGAGTCACACGACTGGCAGCCGCCCTCGGCGCAGATCGAGATGGCCTCGTACATGCTGCTGGCTCTTTTCAGACGCGGCAGCTTGGTGGAGGGCATCACGCTCATGAAATGGTTGAGTAAGCAGAGGAACCATCTAGGAGGCTACGGGACAACACAGGTAGATACTTCTGTGCAGCTGGAAATATAATAAGACCTGTTTGTTCAAGGTAGATAATAAACGAGAGAGAAATGAGTTTTGAACGTTGTAAAGTCTTAAGGTGTTAAAATATTGCATCATCATACAAATCTTACAAATTAAACCTGACACTCACTCGTCAAGTTGCTGCAAGTGAAGTTTACCTTGCTCTTCAGTATCTGATCCAAGATCTGACTGATGGATCTGACTGATGACATTTTATTCTGCCAACTTCATAATTATTTAATTATGACAAATTACACATGTTCACTTTCACTTTAACTGGACTTAATTAATCTTAATCTTAATTAACTACCCAACTGAGGTAGCATGTTGCAAAAATATCTCTCAGTTCTGCACCAAATCATATGAGGTGGTGGTGATGGGATCCACATGCAGTTTTGTTTTTGACCTGTTTGCCTTCTTCTTCCTCAGGACACAGTAGTTGCCCTCCAGGCTCTGGCTTACTACGCTGCCTTCAGTGGCGCCAACGCCATCGACCTCAGACTTTATGTATCTGCCCCGCCGTCTTCGTTAGTGTCACTGTTTCGCATCAACTCCACCGTCTATCGGACATATCAGGGCCAAGAGGTAATAGATGTGGTTGTTGTCCATGTTATGACATATGATTTGATATGTTGGATATGATGCTGTATTTACTGTATTATGCAACTAAACTATTGACTTTTCCACTTTTACTTTATGTTTTGCAGATTGATGCTGACAAAGATGTGAACCTAAACATATACATGGAAGGCAGAGGATTTGCCATATTTCAGGTACTTGTGCGGCACATTCATGACATTCAGCTGAACGTATCCATGTTTAAGGAAACTGTAGCATCACGACTCCAAACAACTCAATGCAGGAATGGTTTCATGCCCTCAACATAATCAACTCAACATAAAGAATAGTTTAACAACTGGAGCATGACCAGAATAAATTGAACGCAGCAGCTGTGCACGATAGCACAATGTGCTGCATTGTAAATGCTAAACCAAAAACAGCTAAATACAAATGTAGCATGATAATGAACTCCCAGCAATTAACATCTGGAACGAATACTGTAGCTTGAAGTCCTGTCTGCATTTAGTGTGTCCAGATCATATCGCTGAGAGGAGGTGAAAGGTTAATCTCTTCACCATGTTCAATATTACAACCTGTTGTCTTCTGTTCCTCTATTATATTTCCTGTTTTGACCTTCTGCGATTCAATACTTTGATGTTGAAACAAGTAAACAAATACAGAGATTCAATCTTCATTTCATTTTTGCTTGACGGAAATTTTCTCAAAACTATAACAGATACTGTTTTTGTGACCTTGAGGCCTTACAGGCTCACATAATCTCCAGCTGCGCGATCAGGCAGCACAGTAAACTTTATCTCTTAAGATAACCTCTAAATCTATGTTTTTACATTTTCAAACATCTCTGTGAATCCTTTCAGTTGAATATATTTTACAACCTGGAGAGCAAAGCATTTTCACAGAACCTCCAGCAAGCCACAGACACGGAGGCTTTCTCATTAGATGTGCACGTTACTGAGGAAGGAGACCACGATCACCTGCTGTTATCTATATGCATAAGGTCAGTACTACATGACAGGTAGGTCTATGTGTCAACTTCATCTCGTTTAATGGAAAATAGGGCATGTGACCCCTTGATTTTGTCCTCTCCAGATTAAAGGACAGTCAGGTGATACCCCGTACAGGCATGGCTATATTGGATGTGGGCATGCTCACTGGTTTCAGTCTCTCCCCCGGAGCTGCTGCCCCCACAGATCTCATCAGGAAGGTGGAGATAATGGCCGAGAAAGTCATCCTCTACCTCGATTCAGTAAGCGCCTCATCGTGTCATGATATCATGTCAATGTAGTTGTACAAACATTTTTTGGAACCAGAAGATATTTTTGTCCTTCCCCCCCAAAAAAAGTAGCTATAACTTATAACCTTTTTTGATTTGTTCAATTCATCATTTATGCTTTTGTTCCATAACTTGTTTTCCAGCACGATTTAAATTATGTTCCAAAGCATCAAGCTGCCAAGAAGATCTTTTTTATTTTACGTCAATTTTGTTCATTTTTTGCATGAAAGCAGATTAACTTGAATCTAGAAACATCAGAATTAGCCTCCGTCATTTTTGACTGCAAATTCCTCCTGGAGCCATTAAAACTCTACATTCCCAGACAAATACTGAGAATTAGTTTTTTAACCATTTTTGATTCATGCAATTCACCACTTATGTTTTTTTTTCCCCCATAAATTCTGTTTCCCAACATGATGATTTAAATTGTGTTTCAAAGCCTCCATCTCACTGCCAAGAGAACCGCTCTGATGAGTGATCACTGAATGCTTAAATCGCAATCATTTATTGCATGAAAGCAGTTTAAGTCGAGTCCAGAAACATCAGAATAAGCCTCCAAACCCATCATGTGTAATTTGTGCATTGTTTGTGAATGCAAGCTCCCCACATTCCCAGACAATGTACTGAGAACCCCACTCGCTTGTATTCTTTAATAGGAAACTTTTAACAACAGAAAAATAAAAGTTTTCAGCGGAAACAGAAGTTCTTATTTTAATGTTGTATGAAGTGTTGCAGTATGTAGGACAATATTTGCTTTTATGCTTTTCTCACTGACGTCTTCTCCGTCAGATCATTTCCTACATCAGGTTTGTTGTATTTTTCCACATGTATTCATTCACTTTTCTTCTCCCATCATTTGCAGGTCAACAAGTCAGAGGTTTGCATCGGGCTTCCACTCTTCAGACGTTTCAAAGTGGCCCGCGTACAGGACGCTGTGGTGAAGGTGTACGACTACTATGAACCTAGTGAGTACAGTTAACATTGCTGTTACAGACTGGGTGACATGTTAACTGCTGTGTGATAGATATAATGTTCAGCCAAGGTCAAAAAGAGTTCAGTGCTTTGTGCATTTTTGTGAAAAAGTTTTTCACACCACAAACCTGAAACTGAAACACTGTTGGCTTAAACCAACCATGCTATTAATGTCTGCTTTACCGGCCAGTGACACACACAGGGTGTCATGTACTGAGTATCACGATATCATGTGATTTTCTCTTTCACAGCGAGAAAAGCAACAAGAACGTACAACTCCGATGTCATGCACAACATGAACTCCTGCTACTTCTGTGGCAAAGACTGTGAACGCTGCAGGCCAGGATTCACCCTGACATTGTCCTCCCCACTGCCGTCCCACTCACAGAGCAGAGCCACCTACAGCTTCATCTGCCTGCTTCTGGGAGTCACTGTTTTCTTTGTAGTCTAATTAGATTGAATAATAACTAAAATATAATTAGACGTAATGAATATACTTTGAGTCATTTTAGTATGCGCACTCTTTGATATGCACTGGAAGTGATTTAAAATGCTTTTTTAATGCAATGATAATCTTTGTTACTACTCTTTTATAATTTCTTGACAAATGATTGTAATATTGTGCTTAGTGCACAGACCTTCTTCTGTTTATGACGTGTTTTGTTTTGTATCGTTTTTTTTTTTTTTTTTGAGAAATTACTGGCAGCCTACCTGTTAAATTTTGACACATCAGAAAACAAATAAAATAATATTTGTAATTCAGTTCATAAAACCTGCCATTCTCCATATATTCCATGTGTGGGCCGAACAGAAAGTTGGATGAAGAACTCATGTACAGTTGGCAGCAGAGCATGTGAAAGTGATTTATTTCTCCACATGTGTCATGTTGTCGCCGTTTTGGCAGAAAATGCAGACATGTTAAGCTGCCTGAAGCAACATGCAGGCTAAAATAAGATTTATTCTACAGCTCTACTGTACTTTACAGCAAATGACTGACATTTGGGCTTTATATGTTTTTACTCATGTTGATATAAAGCAGTCCTGCTTGAGCAAAGCAGGCCTCGCTGCCTTACAGTGTAAATACGAGGAAAATGGCCTGCGAGATCATTTGGAGCGAGATAAAGTCGACCTTGCCCCACTGCCACGTCATGAAACTGTGAGGCGAAAGAAAACAGCCTGACCTGCAGAAATATGCACTGGGAACACACACACACACACACACGTAGGTCATCGCCGGAGAGTGATCCAGTTCGGCGTCGCTGACGTATCGTGAAATATGAATGTTATTACAAGATTTCAGCCTGCTGTGTCCAGGCGTGTTTCATTTTGTAAGGCAAACATTTCACACCATGTTCACCTGAACATGACCCATTTGTTCTACTAATCAATAATGTCAATCTGAGAGAGTATTTAACTTTGGAGGAAAGAACAATATTGAAGTTTAGTCTCCATGTACAGTAAATGGAAGCATAATAAAACCAGTAATGGCAGTTAATGTTGGTAGTGAATCCCCAATCTCCCTAAGACTAAACTGTTCATATGAAAAGCTATAGATGGTTTTACCAAAGTGGGATCAAGCCTGGTTTCAGTAAACATCTGTCCTGTCTGCACTGAAACTCTACCAGCCTTAAGAGGTTTGGCCTACAGTCGAAGCCTCACTCGACCCTTGTGCCTTCCTCAAAAATATGCTGTCTTGATGTTTTGTGTTTTAATGCAAGTCTGGTTTTTATGTGTAAGATGTTTTATAAGGCTCATTTGGTAAAGCTGTTTCCCTCAAGGGGCAATAAAGCTTTTGGTTCATAAGCAAAAGCAGACATGGAATGAAGTTAGGAATATGAGTTAACCAAATACAAACCTCATACAACCTTATACACATTTTGACATTAAACATTTGGCTTCATTTGAATGGATTAAATGGTCACAGCTTGGAAGACCATCTCCCAAAATTACTTCTCTTGCCTTAATTTCAAAATGGAGCGAATCCTTCAGTGAAGTTGCTCTGACATTAAACTACAGAATCGTAGCAGAGACATTTTAAACCTCCAGTCGACGATATAGGAGATGTCCCAAATTTCGACCATATGCGACCACACGGACTTGTGCTTATTCTCCTCACTGGCCCCCGCAGTGTTCACATATGTTGTTGTTGTAAGACATTACCTCATATAAGCCTGTTGCTCTGAGTGTTGCTGCACACCAGGAGCTTAAACAACTTCAGAATAAGTGAAAAACACACATTCACATACGAAAACATTATGGATAGATAGAAAATATTTGGCAACTACACAGCCAGCAGAAATAAAGCAATTCCACACAGTTTCCATAAGAATGTACTCATTCCAATTTCCTCCTGCTTTGTTTCCCCAAAACCCGAGAAGCTGCAGTATCTGACTCACCACCACTAGATGGCAGGCTTGGTATCATAATAGCCACAGTTGAGCTTCAAATCTTAGGTGAGCTCCCAAGCCCTTATAAACTGATTCTATCACAAACAGGAAATGCTTTTGGCCTGCACACTTTGCATGTCTGCGATTTAATAATAACTCTGCTGTTACCACAAAATACAACAAGAGTTTCTCGTGTAAGCAGGATGTGATGTCAGCGATAATCGCTCCCTGGGGAGTCCGGCACAGCTTTGATGCATTTTAACTGAGTGCTTGTGATGTATAAATTATTAAAAATGGCTTTGTGCACTTAATTTCCTGTAAATATTTGTGCTGCTTAATTCAACTGTGCTGCATCTCTGCTGTAAATACTTTCATGAGGGACAACGCCACACACACATAAAGGTCGTGACAAATGACCCTTACTAACTAGGGCCTTATTGTGGGTCAGGCTGCAAAAACAGACATCAATCAGGGCCATGCATTGGTCATGATGTCATGCATTTACTATGTCAGACAACAGCCTAAAGTCGTGGCCTTAACTGACAGAAGCTTGAGGTTAAGAGCAGTGAAAGCATTAAGAGTTTAAGATGAGGGAAGCCTTTTGTAGCCAAAAGGTGAACCGGAGCGAGAAAAGAGGTTTATGCCTATGCGGCGCATATATCTTTCACCGGCTTGTCATCTTGTTGTGAAGAGCAACGTGAGATTAAAAAGAACAAAATGTAACATTTCCCGAAGTCAAGCTTCTGGAGAAAACACTCCTCTCAATTTCTGCAGAAGGTTCTGGAGCTTGTGGTTGGGTCGTGCCCAGAACGACACTGAGGCCTACGCTCATAAATCAGGCCCATTGAGTCTGATGAGCTTATTATTATTATTATTATTATTAATATTCAATCCTGTCAAAGTGGCTGCGAGTGGAATAATGTTGGCAACTGGCCTGTCACCAAGGCAAGTTGGGGTAAACAAAGTGAGGGAGATGATTATTGATGAGCTTCACCTCCTGATGGGAGCTATTAGAGAAACATGCAATATTGTTGTTGGACTCGCTGTGACAGGAGGCAAGATGGAGTCTGTGTGTTTTGTTCAAATAAGCACTTCACATTGACGGCATTGACGGTTTCGCAGATGAGTCTTCAAAAGGCGGGAACTGAAATGAAATCTGTCTCCTGTTGAATATATTTTATCAAAGCACTCATCAAAACAGACAAGTCGGACGACAGCGCTGCATATATTTAAGTGTAATACTCTTGCTGTTTTGAATCCACAGCAATGACAATCATAGGATACAATGTTAATTTGCATAAGAAAGACCCTATAACTTATATTTCTAACCACAGTTATTCAGTGTAAAATAATGTGGTTGGATGGGTGCTTCTGGCGAGTTTGATCCTTCATTTTAGTAAAACATTTTATTCCAAAAACAGAGATACTAAATTGCTCCCCGTGGCCCTGCTCCAGATGACATCAGTAGGAAAGAATCACCATCACAACAAACAACCACATCATATGGAAACCCAATGCTGGTGTCGTGACAGAAATCAGGGGGGTTGGGTCTGCAGCAACAACAAAGACGAATCAAAGGGAAAAAACTTCCAACTCCCCAGCGATGCTACCTAAACGGCTGCAATTGGGAGGAGGATGATGCGTTTATTTGGCAAGGCACGCTCCATTCACCGGGGCGAGTCATGGAAAATCCCTCTGAGCTTCCATCCCACCCAGAGCAGTGTGTATTTACACAACCCCCAGGCGACCCTGCGCAGGCCGGGCCCAGACAGACGAATCCGGAGGGGACAGAGGAACAAAAGCAGGGCTGAAGGTGCGCTCAGTCATCCTGCTAGAGGGAAGCCATCCATGATCTTATCACTACGGTATGATCCCCCCAGGTCGAGATGATACCAAACCAGAGGAGTCTGCTTCGTTCTCCTCCAGATTATTTTTGGGCGATTAGTGTCTGTGTGTGCGTGGACAGGTGAATGCCGTCTGCTGATGTGAGTCACCGTGTGTCAGCAGTCGTTGAACTGCATGTGTTTATGTCTACATCGCTGTTATTTGTACAAGTATGAGCTGCTACAAGCCCAATGAGACATAATACCACGCAGACAAGATGTGGAATCGCACACTACTTATCATGTTCCTGCAAGGATCCTGAAGCTTTTTAGTCACAGATCCAGATTCATCATGGTGGCTGGCCTGCTCTTAGGATGCCATTGTTGGTCTGTCCACCGCATTGGTCCAGACTGAAATGTCTCAACAACTATTGGGTTTCTATTAAATCTGATACAGACATGTTGAGGTTGCTGTTTGTGATTTTGAGTTGAATGTCTAAACTATTGTTGCACTGATTTACCATGAAATTTGGTTCATACATTCAAGTCCCCCTCATCATGAGTTATAACCTCATAGGGTTCATTTATTTGGCTTATACTTTTGTTCATGACTAAATACCTGCAAAATTGACTAATGTAACCTAAGGTGGTGAACATGGTAAATATAACATCAGCATCGTCTTTGTGAGCATGTTCTGGGAGCTACTCATGCACGACTGTGAAATATAGTATACGGTCCTGGATCAGGTCGAAATACCACACAGCTCTTTTGTGGCTTTCTCTTCTCAACACTCATTTCTCCCGCTCACAGATTTCACAGCTGCTTCCATAGGCTGCCTTGTATATTTCCTTATGTGCGAGCGAACGACCGCTTCCACTCTTTGCCAGCCCCCCCATTGAAGCTGTTTTCATGGTGGTGAATGGGCATCATTGGGAAAGTCTTCGACGGCACCAGCTCTTGGAGTGTGATTGATTGATCCTGTCTGGACGGGGATGCTGTCTTGACTCATCACCTCTGTGCTCTATTTATCCGGCCTCAGGCTCGCGCTTGGCATCGCTCGGTGAGTCAGCCAGGCCCACAGGCTTTGTTAAATCTTAATGTGCGTGTGTGTGTGTGTGTGTGCTGCGGAGAGAGAGAGAGAATGAGTGATTCAGTAGAAGACAGACTAAACTTAACAGGTCATGCACACACACACAAAGGGAGCAAACCCTGACTGCAAATTCGGGTATGACTTCTCTCACTTAGCTGCTCTCCTAGTTTTCCACTCATTTTTCACCGAGGGTCAGTTTTGCTACCCCAGATTCAGCTGTCACACATTTCCTCAACCTCACCGGCCAATTAGAGTAATCAGAAACAGGTGGAAATAGGTTTACCCCACGGCTCCCGAATGCGTATGTGCGATTGCGTGTGTTTGCACTGTACGCGGACATTAGGCAGAGTTGGACAGACAAGAAAAGAGGAGTGGAAATCAAAGATTGTTTATGTGTGTGAAAAGCAGCGGGAGGCTTATGAAAGCAGCACATGTGTGTGTTTGCACAGACATATCTGACTGACATGGGATTATTATGTGTCTAAACCACAGAACGAGCGAGAGTTCCTGCAGTCTGATTAGGACCCAAACACTGTCTGCGTCGTCTGGATCTGTGTGGATCGACCGCTTTGATTACTCGGCGCAGAGGAAGCGCACAGGCCCGAGTTAAACACATGTGACGTGAGGGTTCATGCAGTAGCGGGGATCATGGGATTGATGAATGGTGGGAGTTGAGAAAACAAACGCTCCTGCTCTGTTATTCCAATGACGTATGACTTGGTGATAATGACCATTTAAACGGTGGACCTGGGCGCTGCTGGAAATACTTGAGCAACGCTTGAGATGGTGTATAGTGAAGAAGATATGACCTTTTCTGTCTCATCTTCTGGCTGCAGTTCATCAATTACATTTTATCAAACGATGCAACCCTGCATTTAGATGTAATATTGTGTGAGGGATAAGTGTTCGTTATCCATCAGACCTTATGTTGAAGTATCCTCAAGCAAGACACTGGCCATTCCCAACTGTGTACACTACGTACTATTAGCTAATCTTTATGTGATTTAGTGCTCTATACTTGATACAACTTGTGTGCAATATAAATTAATCAAAATGTATGTCTAAATATTTAAAACTACTATATATCTTGTATATTTAATCTAGAGCAGTCTCACCACTAACTCGTTCCTTTCTGCATTAAATTGAGGGACAGTTAATTGTTATTAACAGATATCTGCAAATGAATGTAGGCAAGGGACAAGATTTTGATATTGCAAGCATTCTGGTCTTCAATTTTAGTCCGTTTCTAGTTCGAGAAGTATCGAGAACCAATCACGTTTGATCAGGCTTTGGTTGGAGAGCAAAAGAGGCTTAACACATTGCAAGTGCAGTCTCTTCTATTGCGAGCTCTGTTGTCTAGTTTGAAAGTCAAGTTGCTAATCACACTGTAAAAAATGGCACAAAGAGTAGGAAGTCTTTGCTACACAAGTGGCCCTAACACATCGGCCCTTGTCTCCAGAGGCTAAATCAGATGATAGCTCACAGGTTCCACATACATACATACACACTATACTCAAAACCTGCTTCAAATACGTATGCATGTCCAGCTTCAGGGGTGGTGTTGAGCTCCTGACCCCTGACCTCTCTGGAGGAGCACAAGTTGGCTCACAGTCAGAAGTCACGTTTCAGATAACTACAGCTGGAAAAAAACAAACTTTCATATTCAGGAGTTGATTTTACAAGATTTGTCTCTGTAGCTGCACAATTGATTGTTAGAGTGGAAAATTGACCATGAAGGAGAAAAAATAAAGAACTGCTCAACCAATTTTTCACATCAGGATCGGTTTAGTTGTCATATGGAGAATTACAGTTATATAATGTATTCTGAAGCTCTGGAGGAGCTTCCTATAGTCTGAAAAAATAACCCCTAGTAAGGTCATCGGGGCGTGTTAAGACCTAACAACAACCAACAGAAAGAAAGTGGGACATGGAGGTTGAAAGCTATGTTTGCCAGGAAAATGAAAAGATCGTCATTGTGAACAGTAGCAGGAAAAATGAGGCATGAAATGATTTAAAGAGCAAAGTTATGATAATGTCTATTAAATAGGCCCATTGAAAAATAAACCATCTTTCAGCAGACAAAGTTGGGTAATACATAGGAAAACATCCTCACATACTACTGTGAAATAGTCTGTTCCTCTGTCTATCTCTCTGTCCACAGCTCTGTCTGGTCCCATCTGTCCTGTGATTTCAACAGAGCTGATCTTGTTGTCTAAATATTTCCTGTCACAGTTTAAGGAGTTTTGCAGGAGGGCAGATGGTATAAAACTCAGGAGCATAATATTTCCATCTTGCTACTGGGCTGCAGTTCACTTTAGGCCTTCTACGATATAGTGAGTGACAGAGTTATGGGGGAGGCACCCTGGGTAGACACAGGCAAGATAATCAAAGCTGACTCTTTCAGGTGTAAAATGTTGCCACTCCATTACCAGTAATGAGCCTGGGTGTGTTTGTATGTGTGCTACTCACTCAACAGTGGCATTCAGATGTGTGATATTTAGTCAGCAGGTCATAAATAAAAGATATGCAGCCGTGAAAAATCCTATTTTTTATGCTCAGATGTAACCTTTATATGATCAGATTGCTTCAATTAAATCCAACTCATACCCTCTCCTCAAGCTGAAATTCAAGTTGCTCACATTTGCAGTCAAGCGCTCGTAAACTTTACAGCCTGGACCCTGTTGGTGAGGCCACACTTCACCTTTTGTCACGTAGACATCCGGCAGCAACAGCAAGAAAAGAGGACAACACAGACTACGTGACAACCTTTGGCATCATGAGCTAAAGTGTGCATCCAGTTCCCTCTTATTAACATCAATGGAGCTTGTAATGATTTCCAAAATCCCCTTTCTCTGCTTTTCTGTTCCATTGAATTTTATTTATTGGCAGCATAAAGACTCGATCTGCAGAAGATTCGGACTGATCTTAGGTGCCAAGTATCGTATAGCTATTGTGAGGATAATGTGTTTCCCATTTTTCCTCTGGTAAGGACATTGTTAGATTTTTTGCAGGATAAATACTGTTCTTTTTTTGTCAATAGCTGCATGTTGTATGTGGCCCGAGCTTGCAGATACAAACAGTCATACACCCATAAAGAAATTCCCAAATCTGAGTCAATCATCATTTTGTTATTTTGAGGTGTGCAGCTGCCTTGTGACACATTTTTCTTCACTTAAGCTCCAGACAGCATCTGTGTGTACATGCAGCCTACTGTACAAATGAGCGAACAAGCGCTCCACCCATGTGGAGGCTACAGACACATCAAACACCTCAGGGAAACACACCCAATCTGCTCCTGATTTTTACACTTAACTGTAAATCCCCCCTGTCAATCTGCTGGTGTTTGGAGACACGCTGAGCTCTCGCTGCGGCACAAAGACAGAACAGGATCGTATGTCAGGATGACATATGCGACTCGCTGGAAGGAAAGCAAGCCGGGGCCTAATGGACCGATCTGAGCTGCGGAGCCAAAACAAGAAGCTTTGAGTCTCTCTTGTGTCAGCGCTGCCGCGCCACACGCCTCTGCTCAGTTAACCGCTGGAGACACAGTGTGCATAGCAACTTGTGTGATATGTGGAATGACTGTTGCATGTAAATGACATGTAAAAAGCCATGCCAGTCTGTTTGCAAGACATTTTAATTACATATGAACCTAAGAAACAATTATATAGTTTGCACCTTTCATGTTTTCTGAGCATTTTTTAATCCATGCTATCAGGTTTAAAGCTTTTAATCTCAGCCATTGGTTTCCTTTCATGTCTGTCCAATAAGAAATTATCATCAATTAGATGGCTCATAAAACTTGCTTGAGTTGTGTAATCCATTGCAATGAACATCAAGTGTGTATTATTTCTCGTCAGTTTTAAGTTATCTCAGTCCAGAATGGTTTGAAGTCTGCATCACTTTCTTATGATAATGATCTGATATTACTCAGAAACCAATGTTGCTTGGAAGTGAATTGCTGTGATGTAAAATATGATTTCCAGCAAATGAGCTACAACATGCAAGACTAGTATAATCCTGAAAGAATTATGAATAGTTTGACATTTTTGGAAGTTCACCTATTGGCTTTCTTTCCAAGAGTTAAATCAAAGATTGATTCTGCTCTCGTATGTCAGTTAAATGCGAGGTCAGAGCCAGGAGACGGTTAGCTTAGCATAAGGCTGGAGCTGGGCCCAAACACCTCATTTTATTGCTTGGGGTTATTTGCTTAACTATTTGTATTCAGCAGTGCACAAGTGCAGCAGTTTTTACTCTTGGCTGGGAGCAGCGACTACCTGCAGTCCTTTGGTCACCATGAGGTCATCAGACACCCAGCTGACATTTTGTGTTATGAGATATATCTATATATATATTAGCTGCTGGTTCAAGTTTCATATTTAAGAGACAGATAAGATTGATATCAATGTGCTCATCACCTGGCAAGACAATGCATAAGCAAATTTCCCACAGTGTCTGAGTGTCAAATTATTGGTTCAAAAAGGAGAACTGTTTGCTTTGACCTCTCAGACTTTGACACAAAACAGCAACATTATCATAGCCCTCGTCTTTGAAGTTGACACGCTGCGAGTGCACCATCGTTCTGGTCTTGATTTTCAGTCTTTTAGGGAGTGTTTTTGTCTCCTGTCTCCACCTTCAGAGCAAATATGTGAGATTAAAGGATGTGGTGGAGTTCCTATCATGGATCTAGTCGTGACCTTAACACCATCATTGTCATGGTGACCACGTGCATGCTTGTTAGTCTGTAGCACGCTGTGCTCAGACTCTCAATCTCCAGCTCTGTTGTGTTGACAGCATGAACCCGCTCTTAAATTAAGACCATCTATCTTTCTGTTCCCAGGATGGATGGCTTCAGGTTTACGATAGAGCTGCAACCTCTCCGTGCCTTCAACCTCCACATCTGAAGTGACCTGTCTGCTGAAGTCTTCACTTGCACGACTGTCAGCCATGTTGTTCTTGTTCCCTGTCGACTCCCTCTGATCTGCTCGTACCATACCATCGGCTTCAAACAGCTGCACTGTCTGCTGCTGCTGCCGTTGAATTATTGTTTGCGCTCTGTGGAATTTTGCTTTTCTAGTCAGCTCGCTTCAAACATCTGAGGTCCACATGAGGCTGGTCGTGGATCTTCTCCAGCACTTTTGTGTAGCTGCCTATGTACCTGGAAGCGAGTCCAGCACACCCGCGCGCACACATGCGATTCGGTGCGCACTGTATATAAACACACACACATGAGAACACATTGAAAGGATATTTCCCTTGGAATAAGTGAGATGGAAATCATTACAGTCCAGTGCTTGGGCACAAGGTATCCATGACGGTATTCTTGTATCGTGGCAAATTATAGTGGAGTGATGATTTGTTATGTGATGCATTATATACTTGGCTGTAAACATAAAGAATTTGTCAGAGAAAAGGCAGAGGTAGGCTGTGTTATGTTTATGATGTAATATAATAAATTAAAAAATTTTTTTAGTAGTTGAGCATCAAAATGAAAAAACACGGCTGACTAAAGGCCCATAAAGATATTTTTAAATACATTTAAAGAATAGTTAAATATGGCTATTCCCTTTCTTGCCAAGAGTCAAGCTTATCATAAAGACTGGAAACAGGTGGAACCGCTAGACTCAATGGGTCCTATGTTAACAAAATCCATCTATGAAATCTTCTAAAACTTATCATAAACATGTTTTATCTCTTTTGTTTAGTCCACACAAAAACCAAAGAAAATTAAACCTCCATTTATTCTGACTTGGGCCTTTTCACGCATTTTTCCAAGATGGTTGTCTCTGTTTATAGCCTTGAAGTGACATCATTTAAACAGCTTAAATGAGCTACTTTTCCTGTGTTATGTATTTATTTGGAGCCGCTCATGACACGTGAAAGCAAGTTCAAATGGCGTATAGTGCCTTTGAAATGAACTGAATCTGTATTGTCATCGTCTGGTATCTCCAACATTTTTTCCTACTCCCTGCTCAATACAACAACAATACAACATGAATGCAGCATATGAATGAATACGTGACGTTTGTACTCTCTGAAATTGTCTGGCACCAAATCCAACTGAACAACACAGTGTCATTTTTACACTTTATTTTTTGGATGAATCAAAAGATATATGTGTGACTAGAGGTAGGTTTTTTTTAACTGTTGACAGAATCAGACTAGCAGTTTCCTCCTGTTTTTATTTCAACAAAGCTAAACTAAGCAGCTGCTGGTTGTTGCTTCATATTCACTATAAGACATGAGTGATATCAGTCTACTCATGAACATGTACAGCACAAATGTGAACGAGCACGTTTGCCAAGATGTAAAGCTGTTCCCTTAAAGTTTCCCAATCCCATCAATCCTCGTTGAAGGTTCCTTTATAAAATGCATTTCACCCTGGACCTCTCGAGTCGAGCGGCTCAGTGGTGACGAGCAGACGGCGTTGATGTGTGTAACTGCCCAAACGTCAGGAAGGTGTTACTGAAAAAGAACACGCACACTGAGCGAACCTCCTCAGACATTTTAGATTTTGAAGAAAAAAAATTTCTGTGTTGTATCATTGCGAGGACTGTCCTCCTTGTTTCCTGTAAACTATGCGCCATACATAAGGCAGAAACATCGACTGGATGGAGACAAATGGAGTGAAGGTACCCTGAACCCCCTTAAACTGCTGAGACAGGGAACAAGGGCCGAAACGTAATAGCTCTGACCTAAATAGATTTTACAGCCGCTCCGTCCGCGCTGGGGGAACCAGCATATGTAGAAAACATCAGGCAGAGGTGAGCAACAGCAGACATTATCTTCCTCTTTGCAGAGTGTGGCATGAAATATAGTTGGGTTAAGCTCCACGCCGTGCGAGCCGCAGCCTGCACGCCGTGGTAGTGAGAGCCAGTCGTGCCAAGTCTTACATAACCCTGCCCAGACAGGCTGTAGCGCTGCCAGCTCGCCCAAACCCAAAACCTGGCCCTTTATTCGTTTCGGTAACCTCTGCAGACGTTTCTTCGAGAGTTAACTTCGGGATATGCAGTAAATCACAGCTGCAGCGACAGAAACCTAGAAGGAAAGACAGAACGGAAAAAAAGGGAAGATGCAGTGGAGGATGTATGGGAGAGAAACGTGAGGCAGGAGGAGATACAGAGATTGATTCCTCCTCAGCGTGGAGGAGCCTCTATGTTGACGAGACTTCCTCTGATCTATGATAGAAACCCAGACCACCGAACCCTGGGGCAACAGGGGGGGAATGGACATCCATCTGTATCAGAAACCACCATCTCCCCGTCTCAGGCCTCTTTCCAGGAGACGCCGCGGAGCCTCCATGCTGAACTCCAGAAGCTGCTGAGATAAAGTCATGGAAAAATCTGGGCCCCAAAGCTTGTAATTGCTTAATTGGATACCCTCACTCCCTCAACTATTTCTCCCATCTTTCTTCCCAATCTAGCTGCACGCATTGATGAGAACATAAACCAGAAAGCTCCGTCTGAGAGGTGTGTGCGCATATGTGTGCCTGCACGTGCTTACTAGTGATTGCTGGAACTGAACTATAGCCTGTCTGTGATTTGTGGTTCTCTGACTTAGAGCCATTTTTTCCACTTCAAACCACAGGGCGCACATGCCGGTGTGTTGGTCATGGAGGATACAGCTAGGACGGGGGGGTGGGTGTGTGTGTTTGAGGAGGCGTGATTTGTGTCTTGTCTCTTGTGAGTCAGCCTGTCAGCTTCTCCGCCCATTGACGAGCAGTAAAAGTGAAACATGGGTTCTAATGAGCAAAGAGCAAAAGAGACTCATCAGAACAGTTGCTCTTCAATTTGTCCTCACTCGCTGCGTTTATCAGCGTCAGGGGCAATAAATCCTTTAAATATCTCCTTGTAAACCAGTCAGATTCTCCACCTCTCTTTGATATAATTGTTTGTCACGTGCGCCAGAATAGTGTTAAAAAGTGAACCATGCTACTTTTAAACCTCCTGCGCTGGCTTTTACAAACCCACAGAGAGACGCTTGGCCCAACATGAGCTCACTGTATTCTTTGCACCACAGAACGTGGGTTATTCACAGCTCTCAGGGGCCGCGATTTTGCCGCATTTGCAGTAATCTTAACATCAACTCTTGCTTTTCCTGGTGGAACACCCAGGTGAGCGTCCTCCCCAGCCAAGCCGTTATGCCACTTGAGCGCTGAGGCGCAATGAAAATCAGTAGACCCTGAGGCAGAGGAGGGCCGAGATTAGGAACCACCCTAACACAGCAGAAGCGTAAAGAAGCAGAACAGAGAGAGGAAATGTTTAAAATTACTGCCCTATGAGATCTCATGCTATAAGATGACTTGTTCTGAAGGAGTGAGTCCTGCCAAGAGGGATGGTTTTGAGATCAGTCCTCTCCTCATGTCTTCATGTCTAAAGGATGATGAATTTCTTTGTATATAACAAGCAGTAGTACAAACACAAGCCGGTTTTCACGATTGATATAGTTCTCAACGCTTTATATAAATATATATATTCAGCCTCTCATTTAGTCCCATGAGACTTTTACAAGTCCTTGGCTGTCTGATAACACACAACACACTCATCCATCCATTCAGGTTGGGCTCTGAGCTGTTGAGCAGATGTATACCAAGTCAAGAGGATTTCCTCCTGTCCTACATCTTTGCCCTCCCTGTCGGCACACAGAAGACTTATGGCATACGTCGTTGCTGATGTCACTGTTGCGCAGAGCTTTGAACAACAGATCGAAATACCTGCCGCAGACAGAGAGCAGGCCCTTCCACAGCAAATATGACTTAATTTCATAGAAAAATATTTTGATTCTCCCTCGATGTCATCTTACTGCAGCCGAACCTCGCCTCAGTGTTTTTGTTAAGACTTGTGTGCGTTTTTGCATATTTCACCACATGCGCTGGCAAATTACATTAACTCGCTCCTTTTCATTTACAGCGCTGGACTGTGTAACTGCTGGATGAACCTCGACGGGCTCGACGAAGCAGTAACTTCAACCATAAAGTCGCAATTACCCTCAAAGTCGCTCAACAGCACAGTGATAATAAGGCTTTTGGATTTCAAATGGGTAATGACATGTTTAATGTCATCACACTGCAGATTGTAAAACTGAGAACTTTTTTCCTCAAACGAGCCAACACAACATTATTCTTGGTATAAAAGTGTCGCAGCGCATTTCCAACATTTCCATAGTGGAATCATGTGGTCCTTTTCACTGCAGACACATTAACATCTCTTCTGAGAAGCAAGGTGACAAAACTATCAGCATCCAGCGGGTCTGTGGAATAAAAATCACCGCATGAACTCATCGGGAAAATAACAAGCACGAGGAATGAGACAAAACCGTGAGCGATATTTAAAATAGAGTGGCGTTTTGAGTTGAGTTTTTAAACCGTCTTAAAGAGGCCAGACTAAATAGAAACAGCTCAGCAACAGCTCAGACACAAACAGGATACTGGTACGTGTGCGTTTGTGTATGTGAGCCACAAACAGCTCGAGTGTGCTCATAAAATCACTTACTTTGATGGGAATGATGGGTGGGCGGACGGAGAGATGGAGTGAATGTGACACTGAGGGGATAAATAAAGCTTTGTACGCCAACATTATGATAACATTTTACACACTGCTTTAATTTCTTGTTTCATCCTGTATAGTCATATTATACAGACATTCATTTGCCTCTCGAGGTCACAACTGAAGCAGACAGATTATGAAACTAATGGACGGTTTAATCATTTTAACGTTTGCTTTCGTTCTTGATTACAAGTTTTTGCAGCTCATGTTTGTCACCCTGATGGAGTCACTTGTAAAGCTATGTAAATATTTATAGCTCTCTCTAATATCACCTCAGACTGGAGCCAAACTCAGCTTCAAATCTCACTCTTGATCCGGGGAAACGGCAGTCGAGAAAACAATCCTGCGCAAGGTCCATTAAGTTCTGAAGCTTTTGATCATAGCACATGATCTTCATCTGCATCGTGGTGTATGAGCACTCAGCCCAGAATAAGCAGCTCCACAACAGATACTAAATGGGCCTTGTGATGAGCCTGTTTTCTGATATAGTTAGTCATGCTATTTCTACACATGGATGCTTCTCTGTATAGTAAATGATGACTTCATTTGATTTGATCTGATTTGATGTATTTGGTCTAGATTTGCCTTCTGAGCTGCAATAGAGACAAATACAAGATGCTGATTTTCCACATTGTGATGGTTTATTATTCCTGACTGTCCCTGTCTTCCCACTTATTCTCTGTTTTGATACTACAGGCCCACTCTTAAACTAAATCCATTTGCTGGATTAAGAGGTCAACCCTTTTCATTAATACGGCATGTTGATACTTACTGGTACGGTCAACTAAATAGATTCTTCCCCACAACAGGAAATATTGTATTATATTAAATGACAGTAGACATAAAACAACACAAAATGTTGCATGTGCTGCATGTCAGCGATGGATAGCAGTATTTTTGATACGTTTTCCAGACTTGTTGCTCGATTTCCAACCCTCGAGATCTGGAAACGATCCATTTATTTTCCACATTTCACTTTCCAGACCAGCTAAAGAAGTCTGTGTGTAGTTTACCATCTGCCCTTTATCACAGGACAGAGTTTACCTTTCAAGTTACTATGCATTACAAATAAATCAGGAAATAAGATTCACCCTAAAGTGCAGATTTATGATCTATGATGTATGTGTGGGTCATTTGTATCATCGCCCCTTCAAGTTATTCCAAAAGGTGAAAGAGTCAGACAGTTTCTGGTTTTAATTTGCCCTGAGTAATAACTGCTGCTTATCTCCAAATGTGGCTCAATTATCCAAATGTGATAATGAGATTAACAGCCTGTCATTTTCTTATTTTCTGGTTCTTGCACAAAAAAAAAAGTGGCAGGAAAAAAAAAAGTGAAGTCATGACATCAGCTCAACCCGACACAGTCTACCCCATTAACAGTCTTTGCTTCTGACACAATCCGTCTGCCTCAAGAGTGACCTCATGCTTAATTTAACACATGCTGAACCAACCTAAATGGAAGGTGATGATAACAATAGCGGAGCTGATAAAATTGCCCAAAGGATGTTTTCGAAAGCAAAGTGATAAATTGACTCCACCGAATGAAGTCATGTCATCATTTCTTCCCTGACACATGTGTTGAAAGTATTTAATCTTCGGGATCTGAGTCTCTGCCGACCACGGACAGCGCAGGGATTCTGTCTTTTCCAGCACCCACCGGGCTTCGTGATTAGTTTCCAAGCCCTTTCATGCAAATTCAGCTCCCAGGCTTCATTTTCCGCTCATTAAAAACAGGCCCTCAAACTCCGGTTCAGCACGACAAATCTCTCCGGTCATCACATTTCACCAGTAAAACAATACAACAGTTTGTCGACTCAGCACTTCCTCCTCTTCCCACGTTTGTTGCGGCGGGAGGCCCGGTTCTCAGGCCGGGTCGATTTATAGCCTGTTGGAGAGGAGGCTCAGAGGTGTGGGTGCTGCAGTTGGTGTTTCACGAACACACATACACACACACACAGACACACACAAATGTACATTACATCACCGCTGTCTGAGTTACCTGGCGTTGCTCTCATCAACATTTCTCCTCTAATCACTTTAACCTTTTTTTAAATTCTCAGCTTCATCATGTAGTGGTGATGGAACTAACTGATGATGATGGAGCTGCTTAACACTGAAGGTAACGAGGTTGTGAGACGAATGATTTTGCGCAGAGACACAAGCGATTGCATGTGTAGAAATAATCACCATCCGGCAGGTAATGGTGCTGCATGAAACGGCTCTGATCGTGACTTAAAAGCATGACCTCATTTGGCTCTGGCCAGACTGTGTCTAACTGCCCCGTTGGAAGAAAGCTCAGGCTGCCATTATAAGCTCATAAATGGCTTCTGTAAGGATTTTGTACCGTAAAGCACCAGGTCACCGCAGACAGAAAAAAAACGTCCCCCAGCCTGGCCCATCATGACTGACCCACAGACGCTTCACCCACTGCCCCACTTCTCACCAGTTAAAGACTACAGTTGTGTAATGTTATAAGTAACAGTATGAAGATTCACAAAATTCCTCAGCGAATCCTGGACACATGATGGGAAGCAGCATTGTGAAAGCAAGGCATTGTGGGACAGACCAGTGATATGAAGAAAGGGAGGAGTTAAAAGTTGCAGATTTTTCGACTTTGTACAAATGATAGTGATATTTCCCTGTCGGATACACAGTGTTTTGCCAAAATACTGACAACAAAAAAACAATGTAGCGGCGCTTTCAGGAAGGTGTTTACCTGCTTTTGAGACACGTCTGCGGAGGAGAAAATCATTATGGTATGGTTTGTGATCCCTCTTTCCTATCCCCGGCCTGCAGGATTACGGCTATAAAACAAAAACAAAGTGCGGCTTGGCATAGCTTCACTTAATTGGCGAAAGTGCAGGTTGCTTATTTACAATAAAACGTTAATTATGGGAGCCATGTGGGGATGGCATGGCTCTGGTTGGCTAGTTTCACAAAGACAGCGATTCAGATACTAGACCTACAGCTCTAGGTTTAGTGGTTGCCCACATTACTGATTGAAACTAAGGGCCTTATTGTTTTTTGACATGTGTTTATGATTGATTCGGTGTAGACACCAGCAAGCCAGAGATATTTCAACAGATAGACAACCACAATGTCTGACTTATATAATGTAGTTATTTTATTTGGGTTTATGGTTTCTCATGAAAAAAAAAACTTTGATTGTTGCCATTTTTTCTTTTCCTTTTTTTTATGTGCATGTAATTTTTTTAACAATCCCCAGTTATCAGCATCTCCCAAACTGATAAAAATCTCAGGACCTGGAACTCTGGCTTGTGTCATTTGTCCCACATTATGTCATTATAACAAAGCCACGCCTGAAGTCAGAGCAATTTGCTGCAGGTCTGCAAACAGAAAGGCAATCAGCATCACTTAGTCAGAATGTGTGTTCACCATAATTTCAGCTGTAGAGGATTACTTGTAAGCTGTGACCGGAGGCTGTCTGCAGCCCGCCCGCCCGCTCTGCCTCCATGCAGAGACTAGAGCACAGCCCCTTTTATTCTCTCTTAAGGCAGGATGTCAATAAACTCACTGAAAGCTTTTGGTCAAGCCAGACAGAGGAACCGCTCGGAGGTATTTTATGGAGGATCTCGTAAGTTCAACACACAGATGTTGAGTGAGGGTGGAGGGAGAGTGGGAGCTGCAAGACTATGTACATCACTTGGGGTCAATGCAGCAGTGCAGGTTTTCAATACCTGCATATAAAACCTTTCAAGACTAAAGTTATTGGCAAAACACTCAGTCTCTCTTATATGACCGGAGGGGCCAGAATCTGTGGAGTGGACTCAGCCAAAAAGAGCAGCTACTCCATCTGACTGCATCCCATATGGAGGGTTGCACTAATGCCAGTGCATTACTTAACGGGCCTTTTATTTGTTATTCTTCGCTTCTTAAACTTTTAAAGGGGTCATGGGTCAAAGCGACTGCCCGGAGAGAGATGCAGGGGGTTGATAAAGTAAACAACACGGTGGCAATGTCAGCTGAGCGCAGAGAGACGGGGGAGACATCGCAGGCTCCTCAGGGGAGGAGAGGACCGGGACCCAGTAATAAGATCCAGAGTGGTGAGGGATGATGTCATGAGGAAAGACAGACGGGCGGCCAAGCAAGTCGGCGTGTGGACGGATATGTGGAGCGACAAAGCTGCAGACAGATCACAGATTTAACGCCAACTTGAAAACATTTGATTGTGTTCAAGTGAATTTCCTTCTATCTGGTTCATTTCATTTAAGCATGGATGAAATTTCTTACCAGACATGTAGTGCCAGAAATTTCTTTGAATAAATATTCTTTCTTTCCTTTAGTTGAACTAAGAAGTTTTCAAGAATATGTGGGCTGATTCATAAATGAATGAATTCCTTTGTTATGAATTCCTTTGTCATCATTCTAGGAATTGTAAACTTCCCCCCCTCAAAAAAAAATCTGTTACTCATCTGGCATCTAGTTTCCATTAATCTGAATCTGCACAATCTGTCTGCTGATCTCAATAAGCCCATGATAAGAGCAGTTATCTGATTATGTCAGCCAAAGTGTGAAATTTGGGAAGGGTCCCATTTTTTTGCCAGCAGGTGTCACTGTTCATCTGCAGTCTCCCAGATTGAAACAAAGAAAAAGATGCTCCTGGTCGTGCTCAGATAGCATCAAAGCTCCTGATAACATGTAAAAATATGTCTAGTCTGTGAAGTAATTCATCCTTGAAACACAAACACTGCAGGTGTCTTACTGTATTCTGAGCCCTCTGAGAACCACTGGCCTCCCCAAAGGCTGCTCCTGGTGGGATATGACCATGAGGGAGAGAGAAAGGCATGCTGGGGATTTTTTTGTTTTGTTATGTTTTTTGTTTTTGGGAGTCTGCCCTTTGACTTTTAGATTACATTTTTGAACATCAAAGGTGTTTTTTTTCTCCTCCATATGTGAGCCCTGGAGCTTGTTTATGGAGGCAAATGTTCATGACCAGCTCAGCATAAGATAAAAACATCCTGGGATAACTTTAAAGGGGCACGCCACCAACTTCATAAATCAATTTGAGTTTACTTGTCACAAACAGGACTAGTCAGCTTTGTGTCCTCCAGTGTCATCCGGAAACAACAATGAAACTAAAAAAAACTAGGTGTTGAAAAGGGGAGTTGATGAATGAGAAATGAGTAAAGACAAAAAAATTTATTTATGAATTAATTACTGTTTTAATTCAAAGCATTATTCAACAACCCACATGCATCTGTGGGATCACACACTGTAGCTCCAGAATATGTCTTGTTAATATCAATGAATCAATGAATGTTAAGTGTTGCCATTGGTTTAATTGAGATGAGTGCAATCAATAATGTTATGATTCTGTCAGTCTTATGATCTGATTCTTCTCGGATAACACAGATTTAGGGACTAAATTCATCTACAATCTACTGAGAGTTAAACTATGAAAATATGCAGCCAGCATGGCAACATTTCTAACAAGGTAAACTAATGTAAGTTCATCAGTGTTGTAGATGTGGGTATAGCAATAATGTTACCTTCATTCGCTTAGGTTTCATATTGCTATCAGAAAGAAACTTCCAAAATAAACATTGATGGTCAACCTTCTAAAATTTCCTCTAGATGATTGCTAAAGAGATATCACCACATTATCTGACATCTGTCCCAATGTTGAATGCACATAGCAAAGATGGTGACAGCTGCAGTCTCAAAATGCTGAGAAGATGAAAAAAAAAAAAAAAATTAAAAAGGCACGACAAAAATGAAACTAAAATTTCACAGACGGAAAACTAAAATGTCCTTTAGTTTTTGTTGACAAAAATGAATCCACATTTCCATCCACAAATTAAAACTAAATCAGAGCCAGGAGCCAAAATGAACACTGGCTTGATGAAGTTTTCAACAGCGAGTCTGCGGTACAAAGCTAGAGGTGCAGGGTTTGAAAGAAGTCAGCAGGGAGCTCTAATGAAAGACACCAAAGAGTTGCAGCTTGGAGTTTGAAGCTTTACCCATAAAATAAATGTCACAACATCTTAGCCGCTGTGGCTTCGATTTTGGACTGTTCTTTTTTTGAACGTCTCTTTTAAGCTCCCTGAGAGGGATAATTAAGTATTAATCATTCTTGCATTTTAAATTTGTTGGCACATGCGGAATGACACAACGGCATTGGTCGAGCAGATGCACATCAATCTAACCATGTCTCCGGACATGAAAGTGACTATGAGTCATTCCTCAGACGCAGCAACAACACTTTGGTCTTGTCCCCCTATAATCAGATGGTTGATAATGTTGCCCAATCACGCAAAAGCAACCATAGTTTTGTTATGGTTTGTCAAAGTTGTGACTTACTCGACATGAATATTCAAAGGATGCACACAGATGGAGATCGTTGGGAGCAGCTATTTTTAAATTCTTCCTGGTAAAGTCTTAACATATTTATTCCTGTTAATACCAGAGAATTCTTGGAAATACTGGTTTGCAAACACTTGAGCAGAAACTGATTCAGTCTTCCCAACATTTTTGAGGCATTTATGTCATTTGGTTTCATTTGGATTTAACTTGACTGCCTTTTATTACACACAGTAAAATAAAGTGCTTTTAGGGTTCCTGTACCAACTGCTGTGTTGCACCACCGCTTTAAATCCCACTCATAAAAATTACTATGAAATGCAATGAAATTCTTGTCAGGTGACATATAGGAACGCCACATTTGACATAACAATGGCCAATCTTAAGTGTTAATTTCATTACAGCAGATTTGAATTATACAAAGCAGAAGACAATGAGTTTTCCTGCTGATGTTTTTAATTAAACCCTCTTCCACTGCGGACTGACCTCGCCTGCTATCTGAATCAGGGTGGTTATCAAAAAGATAGATCACGGAAACACCGGGGGACGTCTCTTTAATAGTTAACTGCTGACACAAAGTTCACAGAAACGCTCACGGATTCTTTATGCATTATGAAACCATTAGATCCTAAATGATGATTGCGGGTTAATTCGGAAAGACTGTTGTTCTGGAGCGGACTTGCTTCCAGATGTGATCACCTGGCATTTGGATGAATCATTTTCACCATTACTTGGACCCCCAGCGGGGAGAATGTTGGGCTATGTTTATATGCAAGAAGTTCCAGTAACACACAGTCTTTTGATCTCGCGCTGCTGCCATACAGTCATTCATTGTTTTCTATCAGAACATCCCAATCTCTTCCTGAATAATTAGCCTTTTATCATTTGTTCCCTGTGATTCGGGGTCTTTTATCAACCATTTTCCTAAACCTCTCGTCTGGGGGCTGTGGGGCACTGAGCTCTGTGTTGTGTAAGGATGAGTGTCTCTCTCATCTTCATCCACACAGACCCAAAAACCACAGGCCACATGAAGCTCTGTGCCCCTCAAACACATCTGGGGCATCTGGATGCTACAGCATTTACTTGCATAAACACACACATACATGAACCGAGAGTGGTTCATAGCCACACATACACACACTGGCACATGTACATGAAGACAAACACGAGCACAAGCACGCCTTCCCTTTATTTATTGCATGTGTATTTCCATAAATATGTATGACTTACATTAATATTTCTGAGGACATTCCAGTGAAATGTCACCAATTTCTGGGCCATTTCTGTCCTTTAAAGGAAATTTTTTTACTGGAATCCCATGTGTGATACTCATTTCTGATTCATATGCTTTTCAAAATCAAAACATAAAGCTGTTCTATTGAAATCTGCCTGATGAGAGTGGGAATCCTCGACTCCAGATTCCCAACATACCTATGAGCTTATTGTGACTAAAGCCTGGATAAAGCCCCGAACATGGTCACATGATGAGTTTAAAGAGCTGTAATGGCTCGTAATTACCCAGCTCTTTGAGCAGGAGGCAGGCTGGGGGGGCTGACCAGCACGGTCATCAGATTGCGAAATGGCATGCCTGAACATAAATGGAAATTGGTGGGGTGGTTAATGATTGAACACAGCTACAATGGTCAATTCATTGGGTTGACCTCTAATAATGCCTTTATAGTATGTATGTATGTGTGTGTGTTCTCTGCTCTTAGATGGCAAACAAGAGGAAAACAGTCTAATTAGTCCTTGTTAAGCAAATTATGAGACAGAGAAAAGGGGCAAAAAGGATGTGAAATGTCATTAAACAATCAAATGTTATGCAGAAATCTGCTCAGATTTCAGAAACAGGTTATATTTTTTGTGCATTTTTTTGAAAAGTAAAATCTGATATTGGATGATCTTCCCAAATCAGAGCAAAACTTTGTGTAAAAACAAATCTATAGAGTAAGTTTTGGTGGTCGTCTGTCAACCATTTCCCATGTCAGGGACTGCCGAGTCACGTGGAACAATTATGTAACCACAATACCCTCTCAGTTTTGGGTTGTGATACCAGTAACCAAACACTGATTCTACAGCATTCTGTTCAACGCCCACTATTTACCAAACGCTATAATAATGGCCAAAAATGAAACCCCTACTCTCTGTACTCCTTTCTTTACTGGCTTCTATATGGGACATCAATCCATACAAGCAACCAAACCCAAAGAGGTCTGTGGCCATCCAGCCCTCAGTTGTGGCAGTGGAAGGGGTTTTAGTGGATCCCTCATCAACGGAGGGAAGGCAAACCCTGAAATTTGCACCATGTATGTTTCTGTCTGCCCAGCAATTTTGTTAACTGTTGCAGATGCTCGAAGGGCAACGGACCAGATTCCATGTGGCCTGCAGTCACTCGGATGTAAAAGTCAGATTCTTTACGTTCTGTGCGCTTGTTGAATAGAGAGGAGTTGTTCCCCCAGACTCGTCTTGGATCAGTTTTTTGCATGTTCATTCATCAGGATTGCGGTTTGGATCGAGGGCGCGTAAGCTGATCCTCAGTATCTAAGAAAGACGGCTTCACACTGGAGTCAGGGGATCCGGGCCATACATGAGGTTTGGCTAGTCGGCGGAGACTTTCCGTTCCTCTGGACACGGCAGGTCCAGCTGCTCTTTTGACTGCTTCATATAGGCAGCAAGTACCCACATAAAAGTGGAGCTCATTTTCAGAGAATCATGTAGCCCCTGGAGTTTACAGTCGCAATAAAATGTTTGATTTGGGGTCATTTTATAATCCCAAGGCAAACCTCAAGGTCTAAATTTAGCACGTAGCTTAAGATAATTAGGTGTTTAATAGAACAATAGCTGCTGCATACACTTATCCCACTGCCTATTTTTATCTGTGGTTAGTGAGAGTGATTATTTCTATTACATTCAGGAAAATCCATGGAGAATTTGCACCCAGTTCTGCAGTTCACCTTAGCTTTATGAAGTGTTTTAGCATCTTTCAGCACACTGTTTTGGATTTATGTCCAAAAACCATTTTGATTCTCACATACAAGTGTTTGAAATCTAAAAACACAACTAAAAATAAATCATTTTATCACACGCTAGGATCCATTTCCTTGGAAGTGCATGAGACCAGATGCATGGGAACATGGACTAGATGCACCATCTTACATAAGCATTTGTCCTTTGATGCCAGGAAGCTTTGTACTGCTAATGATCTCTCTTATACACAATCTGGCAACACCATTAGCCCTTCAAGTGGGATTAATCAAGCAACAATCATCCAAAGTCACATCCCCATGTTCACTTAATCATTCAGGGGCCGGGATGTAAATATTTAAGATTCATGAGTTGCCGACCTTCAGCTTTCCATTTCCATGCCTTCTTTAAATGATGAGACATTATGTTACTGTATATACTATCCTGACAGACTAATGTAGTGATTGCAGTGGCAGAAACCCACAGACATTACAGTAACTGCTGTGTAGATCGCTCTCACATTATTGGCACGTGTTTCTCAAGGCCTCCAGAACTGTTTTTGCAGGACAATGGGAGGATGTATAACTGAGTATAGAAAATAAGCTATGTTGTGGTGTGGTGGTTCTTTGTGTAAATAATGAAGGCATGTGCCTTCAAGGTTGTGCGTGATTCAATTACAGCCAATTACTGTTTCACAATGGTGAGATATATAGCTGTCTCCGCAGCTAACAGGCCTTTCAGAAATAAAGCATATTGTTATTGCTCATATTGTTGTGGTTTTAATGAATATTATCACAAATTGAACTCATGGGAGCTTTTATTTATTTTTTCACTAACAGCTGATGACAGTGACATGGGAGGACCTTGTTTATTGCAAATAAAACATAATGAATGCTGGTTTGCAATCAGGACAAACAAATTTTGTGTGCTCATTCTTGAGAATAATAAACAGTATTTACTGGTCACATCAGGGCACATGGCCGAGTAAAAGTCTGAAGCGGGATTAAAAGCCAAAGCAGCAGATTAAGAACGATCATTCAGCAGATGATGCAACTGTCATGCTGTCATCCTAAATATTAAATTTGATTTCAAAGCTCTGAAGATGAAGCACATCAAATGTTTGGAGTTGGTGTGGCCAAACCTGCCAATCATGGCCATAGTGTCTCATCCACTTCTATCTTCCATCTGTTGAAACATGGCGGCATGCAAACAGAACAAGAGAGGTTTGACGACAGATCAAATAAATCATTTGATGAGCTCTTGTAAGATGCCATCAAATCCATATAATATAATAAAGCTCAAAGTGTTCATTTCGAATACAGCCTTAAACCCCAAGTAAGCAACTTATTAATGCAATTTCCTTTTAAATGACAGTCAGAAGAGTATAAATTGAATCCCTCCTTGTACCTTACAGTCACACTACAAATCCCCCAGTGGTAAGAGACCGTTTTTGCAGACCAGATGTGAAACACTTGCAAAGCTTTTATTGTGTGGCTGAGCCATTTGGGTTGCGTTGAAAAGAGTCACTTGAGGAGAGCTTTTGCAGGAAGACGACTCCGTAATTGTCAGATCGAATATCTCAGCTGCTATTTCACCCCGATTTACCTTCAGATATTCACAACTGTTGACAGCTGAGCAGGGAGGGAAGGTTTGCCCAAAGGGACGCACTGTGTTATTTTCATGTTTTGAAAACTAGAACCAGAGGGAATGAAAGATTACATGAGAGATTATTCAAAGACACATTTTGAACACATTTATAGAAAATATCCCAAAACCCAGCTGAGTGGCAGGACTTGATTTAAGATGCATTTTATGCACTGTGTCAAAACACTTCAATCCCCCCTGTGGCCTGTTTTGAACACAATAGACGTCTTGCCCAACATCATTTCTTTCTCTTTGACTTGTAATGTAGAACCTTAAGAAACCTTTCGTTTGTACCAGTGAGTAACATCTTTGGAAATTGATATTGCTGTGAATGTTGTTTGATAACCAGAACTTTAACAGCTGGAACGGGTTACATCAGCTACTGCATTCGTAAATCCATCGTTAAGTTTGTGTGTGAACTCCTTCCTAAGTTCTTACCAACCAGTTTGTGTTTGCTAATCAGATTACACAATTTGAATTTATAAAATGTCTTAGCTAATAATGTATTGATTGCTATCAAAAGAACTATAAACAGAAAATCACGGTAGCCTCACAAGCTATAGCCTAACTTCCATAGGAGGACAATATATCAAACAGCTGCTAATTCTTTATAAACGTCGATATTGCTGTTTTGGCTTTTTTTTTTCTTTTTTTTTTATTGCAAGTGCACACATGGAAAAATATGTGCAGAGACATCCAATCATGCTATCCTAGCTAACGTTATTGGAGATTTAGCAAAACATCATTGACATAATGTTTAGTAATTTGATTTGTATTGTGAAATGTAATTTAAATTCTCACCGTTAATAAAGTGTCAGGTCTGATATGTCGACCACTGATGGTACCGCTTCTCCAATTGAAACAGCTCATATATTAGCAAACTAACGTTAGCATTTGTCAAATTGGTTCAGTTGGTAAGAGTTACATCTAGAAGTAAGTCAGCGTAAATATTTCATTAACACTAATCACAATGCAAGAATTACTTTTTGTGCTGCGACGTGTTTTGATTTAGTGATGTTTTAAATTTCTATCTCATGCTAGAAAGTTTGAGTGTATGAAAAGTTGCTGAAAGTGGCTACATTAGCTAACATCCCACCATTTTTAGTCTTTGCGAGGCTGTAGATGACTAAGACAGATGAAATTGAAGTAGACTGAGGAGCAAGAAAACTTATAGCTGGAGTAAAACACATCTGCTAAACTTATAAGACAGTACCTATATTTTCTGTTAACCTCACTCGCTTTAAATGCTCTTTACACCACATTTCCCACAGGAACAATTTACACAGCGAGCGGCCGCCACATCAGGGGAAAGAAAACATCAGAATGCCACCATGAGCGGCTTCTCCGCAATCACGCCAAACCTCGAACCCATCGTGTGATTTCTATCAGCGCTTCCCTAATTGTATGCTGGCATATAAGGCAATAGCTCTGTCAGCAGACGTTGGATGGGATAACGTTAATCAGGAAAACATGGTTCCACTTCATCCTCAATGGTGGGCTCTGAGATCTCTCCGCCCCTCATCCTTTAATCTGTTTCGATCTCGATTCCTCTCATCTACGAGAACCGGATGGAGAATGACTTGCAGAAACACCTCTTTTTCCAGCTGCTCGTATCTCCTCACGTGCTTGCTGTTTTTTTGGCTTTTTTTGCGTGTTTGCCAATGAGACAGAGGGATCAACAGTTTGCATCAATGAACATAAATCTAATCAAACGAAAGCATCACACGCGAAATACAAAATTGCCGTGGTGGGCTTTTCCACATTATACCTCCGCCAGTGCGTCTGACCTCAGCCTATCCTCAGTTATAAACTCAAACGTCGTTGATGATCATGGGGCAGGAAACGCACACCCTGCAATCCCCCCAATGTCTTGCTTCAGCTACATGAGATTGTGACTGTCGGTTGTCGTTAAACAAAGACTGGGAATCACAAATCCCTTGAGCTGGCGTACGCTGAAGCAAAAGACAGTTTCATCTGCGCCTAATTACACCGAACCCGAGAGACGGTCATATTTCAAAAAATCTTAAACTGCTTCATGGGGAAAATGGTGAGCAGATTTAACAACAGCTGCTCTAGTTGGAGCTGAGCGCCACTAAATATTTTAAAGTACGTGTTGTTTAGACATGAAATACAACATAAATTTGTTCATTATTCCAGTTTTCACAAGAGCGTGGGTCCTTAATTTAATAACTGGCATTATTGTAGTTGTACATGTGTGTAATCAGTTCCATCTATCTACTGTACAAATGCTACAATAATTGATGATGCATGTCTCCTTCCTCTGTTTGCTACAGCTGTAAGGATGTGTGTGTGTGTGTGTGTGTGTGTGTGTGTGTGTGGTGTATTTTTATCCGTCCAGATGTGATTGTTTAAAAACCATCTGGACCAAGGTCCACCTCAGTTTGTCCATTCAGTAAATAGCGTCCAGGAGGACCAGGTACACAGCCTTTCACATCATTCTGTCCATCGTCGTGCTGAAATAATCCCCATGGAGGTCCGAGGAACATGGGAACAGATGCAGAACAATCCATTTCACACAACACGGCATGACGCATCTTATTGAATTATTGGGCTCTTGAAATATGATGACTGGTGGGTAACTTAACCAAAGCAATGGGACATTTAGCAAGTTCAGTTTCACCATTTGGAGTGTTGGCTTCATGACCGAGCATTCACACAAGTATTACGCTGCATGTGCTTTATTTTGGAGCCAATAAATGATCTCCCAATTTGTCTATGAAGACATGAGAAACAGTACGATACTCAGCTGTGACAGTCTGTTGCTGGTTGCATTGAGGACAAAATCATTAAACTGTAGTTCAGTTCATCTGATTCTACTCATAGGATCTGTTGTATTACTTCACTGAATATTCATTCAACAACAATATTATGAAGTAACCTGTGTTTTGGCTGTAGACCTCCTCACCATGTTACAGTGCAAAGAATCTTTGTCAGTATATAAAGTTCTTCCCTGGAGAGTTCATGTTTGGATAACCTTCAAAACTCAAAATGCTCTCCACATGCAATTCTCGCAATAATGGATCAATCATTTTTTATTATTCCCACATTGATCCAGATGTAATTAGCCCCCTGTCCTCGGCTGTTTTTGTCTGCTTTAACAAGCTCAAGATCCTTGTAAAATCAAATACCAAAGCTGTGAAAGGGCTGTTTTAAGGCATGACATGCTATATGAATTAATAAAACTGTAGTTGTAGTTTTTACTTTTCAGTTATAAAAATATATGAATATAAATAAAAAGAGAAATGTCAAAGCTGCAGAACTGCAGCTGCAAGTGGTTGACAGTTAAATAGAGAATGAATGAGCAGCACTTTCAGTCCCAGACTTGAAAATGAAACCTATGATTACCACCTAAAAGCTATCACAACCGCAGTCTGACTTTACTCTGATAGTGTCTTTATACAACTATGTGATTGTGTGATATCGCAAGGGTGGAAAAACTCTGCCCTGCTACTTCCTGTTATAATTTTAAAGTTGAGATTCAGCGGTATTTCCCTTTAAAGCCTGTGGGTAAGCCATTAATCAATCCATAACTATGCTGAAGGAAAACAAATGCTAAATCCAACCATGAATCTTTGTGGCAGAGCAGCCACATTGACGGCACAACGTAGATTTATGGAGTAATTAATGCCTGGAGAATTTCTGATTGCTGATGTGCTCTCTGCATTAGTTTCAATGCACATTCTTGACCAGAGAAGCAAATACTTCCTTATTATTTTTATCCACAGTAGTTGTTGTCTCTTAAAAGAAAAGGCTGGTGAGTTTCTATATTTTTCTTATCGTGAACCAAAGACCAAAACCAACAATGGGCTGATGCTACGAACAAGTGTTTGATATATTTCACTCTTTGACTTCAATAGTCCAAAAACTATGAAAACACATAAATCAGGCACACTGCTGCACTGGCTGACACATTTTTCATAACACACACACACACACAGTGGTTTATGTTGAATCAATCCCACCCTGCTGCTGTAAATATTCACTAGCAAACGTATATTCATCCGCACCTGAAAGTAGTCCCACACAAATACACTAATTACAACTGTTAGAGTAACGTTTACCACAAAATACAGTGTCCAGCTGTTTTCGGACATTATTTGTTATTGTACATTTGTAATATCTTTGCATATTTTAAAGCTTTTGTCCTCAGCTGTGGTAGGGATTTCAGAAAGTACAGTTTTATCCTTTGAAGAATAATATCTGATATCCCTTTAACTTTGCTGTAACTTTACTTGCTTCTGAAGCTCAAGTAAAGACATACAGTATTTTCTAATTCTCAATGACAGCTAAAGAAACATATCAATTCATAATGAAAAGCCTGCACTCAATGTGTGATGCGTATTGAGAGAGGCCTTGGCTGGGCTCTAAAGAAGAACACATATTATCTCAAACAGACATCAGCATGGCCTTGGAGAGGAGAAACAGTACCAAGTGTGCTGCCGAAAGCTTTATATAGCCAGAAGTTTCGAGACTGTCTCTTCATGCTGTTGCATAACAAGTTGAGTTTTCTCAAACGGACTGAGAATAAGGGAGTTTTTGATGACATAACGCTGCCATCTAAAGTTATTTATGATGGTTTGTGTTGGACAAATATTATGCGAGAGTCGTTTGGATCGTAGTGAACCTGTCACGAAGGGGAAATGATTTTCGTTTCTTAGAAAGAATGTGGGCCCTCATGGCTATTTAAAATAAGACTTCTCACCTCAGATCAATCTGGAGGATACATCACAAGATGTAGCCAAACTCCAAGACTTGTGTAGTTACCAGCATTTCATAGATGAAGCAACAGTTAACCTCATTAACAGCTGCTATTATACTTTGTCTGTCTGTCTGTCTGACTGTCTCAACACATCTGAAAAATTTTCCACTTGACAGCATCCACAAGATCGAGCATAGGGACCAGACTATGACCTGTCTGCTTCTGTCTGTTCCTGTTACGCCACTTCCAGGATCCTCTTTGGAACAATAAATTAGAGTTGACTTCTGCAGTGCATAAGCAGATAGGTGGCCTTGTTGAAAACGTATTATTGCCATCCAGTAATGCCACTAAGACACTGATATGAAATCTGCAGGCAGTGAGTTTAGAGGGGCCTCCACAGCCAAATGACAGCTGGACTTCATTCATATCAGATTTTACACAAGATGAAATAAACTCACAAACATGATCTCACAAAACAAAATGTCAGAAATTACCCACCATGATAACTTACATCTCAAAGTCTCTGTTTCGACTACAATAAAAAAGTATGCTGGATATTCAGATCATCCATTCATTCATACAAGTTTCAACATTTCTACATTTACCCAAAGAATTTTGCACGGCTTAATTTAAGATCCGACCGGGGCTGTTCTTATTCAGTCAAGGATTTTAGCCCTGAAATGAATGTACTTTATGGCATATGGGTTGAATTAATATATTTTTATATCTTCCCTTTTGGTAAACGTCCATTTCTTTCATTCTTTTGCTCCACTGGCAGCAGACAGGAGTGATGTTCTGATGCCAGACAGGATAACTCTACTGCAGGGTCCAAAACTTGTGAAGATTAGGATGCAATGATTCCTTCTACAGGAGTCAGCTAACACTCTGGGAATGATATGTGTGTATTAGCAATGACAGGCTAAATATAACCTCCAACAATTGTTTATCTGAAAAATGCTTTCAGCATTTAATGCTGAGCCTTCTTTAAAGCTCCATGAGACAATTTGTGATTAGTGCCATTTTGAGAAATCAGTTTGTAGTAAAATCTGTGTCCTAAAATGCACAAACATCATTTTTTAAATTTACACTCAAGGCAAACATAAAAGATGAGGAAGTGTAATCAAACACGCACAAACGTGTGGGCCATGTTTAGCGCTATCTACACTGTAATCAGCAAAAAACACAGGAATCATTCCTTAGGTTGACTCCCAGCATGTTTACTCATGCGTCTCAGCTGTGCAAGCAGAGCAGACTTTGTTGTGGTGGGCTTCATATCCACATGCGGACAAGCCGTTAAACTCACAAGATGATTGACAGCCGGCAATCAGAGAAAGCCGGGGGGCCCGTTCCTGTAACGGATGCCAGAAATAAACGCGTCGAGCGGAGCTGAAGGAAAAAATGAAATCGGAAAGTTCTTTAGGAAAGCCCACCGCACGATAAGCATCTGAAAATGTAAGGTAAAGAAACCAATAATTACGTTTAGGCTTTAATTTGAAGTTCAGTTTGGCTTCACAAGCATCCGCCGAGTGCACCTGCCAGAGAGTGGACATGTTACACCGCCACAGGCCACCTCAAAACATGACGTCACTCCATGTGTCCTGATCTGCACCTTCCCCCAAACTGCTTCCTCAAAGCAACACAAGCCAACACATTTTTAAAATCTTTATTCCTTCTAAAAAAGGCTGTAAAATCCCCATCATGCATAGCATCTGCATCCAAAAATGAGCAATTAAACCAGCTGCATCCCTCCATCTTAAATTTGACTGTCCGTGACCTCTGCCATGTGTGCCAGGACTCCCAGACGGCGTGAAACAGTAACACATGTTATCATTATGATGGAGGGAATCCCTCCTCTGCAAACACCTTCCCTGCACTGCTCTTGCCCAGTGTGGATGCACTGCTTTGTATTTCCTCTAGAGGCTGTAGATGAACACAACATCTTCTTAAGAGCTTCTTTGAAGTTGAAAGAAAATGACATAGATGGGTTTTTACTGGCTACATCTGTGGAGAGCAGAGATGAAAACGACTCCACTTCCTCGTCAGTGTGTTATTACAGGTATTACAAGTGCTGCATGTCGGAGTTAGTGCCTGAAATACGTCTGCGGTTTTAATTACGGCATCACTCTGCGTGGTAGCTGCTGAAGTTTGACAGCTATTCCTACAAATGAGAAACATTTTAATGTCAATTGATGACTTTTCAGAAATCAAGTCAAGGTTAAACTAAGTTTTAAGATTTTTTTTTTCTCTTATGGCTGAGGTTCAAATAACTGATTGTAATCACTGGATTACCAATCGGGTAAAATATGCAACTACCTCAGACTCTGAGGGCCCCTGCAGGCTGCTTGCACATCAATTAGATTGTGGTATTTTGATTATTGCAAATTTGTTTGGTAATATGCACCACAAAACAGGCATGTTCGCAGCTTTGTGAGGTTGCATTTAGGCACAGCTGTTGCTTGGAGCTGAGTGCTGACACCAGTGTGGCAACACGTTCACCCTGACGATGCTAACATGCTGATGTTTAGCAGATACTTTTACCATTTTAACCATACTTAGTTTAGCATCTTAGCTTGCTTATATTTACTGATCAGCAATAAACACAAAGTGTAGCTGAGGATGATGGAAATGTCATCAGTTTACAGGTGCAAACCAAAGTATTGGACAATTGCACAGTTTTTAGAAAAGTCCAGCCTCTTCAATGGTCAAAAGTTGAAAAGCATTTTTATCGAATATTGTGGACCTTTTGCGTAAACTCGATGTTTTATTTGAATTGTGCTCACATGGTCCATACTCTGACTGACATACATCCAGCCTGTGGCAGGGTAGAAGCTGAGTCTGGGACTCGAGGCAAAGTGGGTTGTGGGAATGCTTTTGTGGTAGCTCAGTTGGGGCCCGTGGGTAATTTTTGCCCTGGGGCCCCTTAACAGGTTATCCAGCCCTGGAGTTAGAAAGTGTCACCTGACAACGATGACATGTCCTGATTATGTTACAGGAAAAGAGCCATCGTTACATTTAAAGGCGCAATTCATCCGTAATGAAATGCTCCCATCAAATGTGTGTTTCATTTATTAGAATTCCAAAGAGAAACACTAAAGTTGTGTTTGTCGATGATTTATCTCAAATAAAAAGCGAGTCTGGATTTTATGAATTCTGAAAATGCTTCAAGCTGTCTTCGGTATGAAATAGAAACGTCTTCCATCCCTGCAGAACGTCGATTTACGAAATCCAGCCCCACTGAGCAGCAGACACCAGGCACTCCGGAGGCCTCAGCGGTAATGAGCAACAGCCGCCAAGCTCTCTGCTCGTCACCGGCGGTTATATTTCTGCCCGAAGGTTCTGAGTCGAACACTGTAACTTCTTACCATCTGAATCATCGGGCGCATGCATCTGAGCATGTTCGACAAAAACGAGAAAGTTCTGTCAAGTATTACCTGGTAAAACTGTGAATAAGGATGAACAGGAAAGCTGGCAAATCGCTGCCTCGTTTCCCATCATCCTCGGTTTGGTCCCTGTCCCACAATAACACACACAAGTAAACATGCACATTTCATGGCTGCAAAAAATTTGGATAGACAGCCAAATACGAGAGAAAAAAGAGCGGGACACAGAACATCTGCAACTCTTAAGTGTCCACATGAAAATCTGTTAAGAACATTACCCTCTCCTTTTATTTGTTCTTGAAACCAATGACTCCTGACTTCTTTGAAACATGGAAAACTTACACAGTTCACTTGTTGACAAAGTTTGTATTTATACTAAGTCAATGTGCACGCACTTTATTAGCCTCTTGCACGGAAGAAGCGAAGAGATCTTTCAATGTCTTCTCGCACGTTTCATTCAAGAATGAAGTCGACCGCCTGCATCCTCCATTCAGCGGAAGCCTGGCAGCAACCAGACAAATCAGCAGGGAGTCTTCTTGCCCACGGCCTCTTCGGCGTCTGCGGAGCTGCGCAGGCCGAGTGATCTCAGCCTGGATGAAAATGTGTGAAAACGGTCAAGGGAGTTTGGTGCACTCTGTTCTGGTCAGGATCAGGTTTGACTGCTGGCTGAACGGTGTTGAGGTGCGCGGGGTGTTTTGATAGGAGGTAAGTGACATGATGCCCAAAGCCAACAGCGGATTATATATCTCACACATCTGCAGAATCTCTTAAAGAGACTCATGCACCGAGCATTTTGGAAATCCCAGGAGTCTCTAAGCACGGAGGCCAAACTAAGCCATCTAGTTGCGTCGTGCTCCCCACGCGGTGAATATTACGTCCAGTGTGATCACCCCAACACGCGTTCTGAGGCAACTGATGGGGATCTCTTAAAAATTACGACACGAAAATAAAAAAGCAGGCGTATTCAATTTCACTTCTGCAGCTACATCCTGAGATAAAAACAGAAGTTACTAGACCAAAGGTGCTGTCTGTATCTGGTGTGGTGGAAAGTTCGGGCTTTAAATCACAGACTATTTTCCTCAACGCCCTGTCAAAAGGGAAGATGCAGCCATTAGCTAGTATTAAGTTTATGCTCCCGTGCTGGAGAAAATAACTGGAAAAATAGGGGAATGCCAAACCGAAAAACAGGCGCCCGCGAGCGTGAAGTGAAATACAAAGCGCAGACATGTGATGAGCTCTGCAGGATGAAAACGTGCTGATTTTTGATAGCGGTCTGATGTATAACACCGATGTCCAGGTAAGATGTTTGGGCCACTTAACTGCAATTTTTATCTGGGTTATTCATATTTTTTACACTCGTCAGTAGAACTCCAGTCTAATATTTATTGCACAGCTATCATTTCTGTTCCAAAGCACAATTTAGAATACAATAAGAAAGGTTTTATTTAACAGAGGAAGAAGAATAATAACCAGATGGACAAATTTTCTTTCCTTTTTCCTTCTCAATTATTAATGATATCAACAAACCTGACTTGTAAATTGTCTGTAAAGGCAAAGTGAATTATGTCTTTTGCACTCCACCTTTCTACATTTGCTGTCAACAGACGAAAAAAACACATGCTGCTCATCATTTCTATAATTTACAACTTGCTCAAACCTGAATAATACTTGAGCAAAGTCCAGTCCTCAGTCCTCACACAGGTAGGAATAGACTGTTCAAGCCAACGGGCCATTGACATTTCTCTGCTTCTAAGCAGGGCTGCTTTCACAATACACTCCAAAGAATTACCTGGGAAGGTCATTAAATCGCCTTGTTTACGTTGGAAGACTCGGAGGAACTCTTTCCTACCATTCTGGCAGGAGACATAAACTGGGACTGCCATAGCAGCAAATCCTTTAAATAATATTATCATACTTCATCCCATTTGTTTACAGTGGCATCGGGGTTGAAATTAAGAGACGGTCAATAAATTTTAAGGGAGTATAAACAAGCAAACGCGCCAGAGGCTGACATGGCACAGGAAAGCTTCTGCTGGTATTATCAGTGACTCACACAGCAGTGGCAGAAGAAGCTCTTCACTGTGACAACAACACAAAAATACCACTATCAAAATACTACTATTAAAATGCTGCTGCTTAATGGATTTGTGTGATGGTTTACGAACAAAACAAGTTAAAGAAAAAGGCAAGAGTTTGTGATGTCTTGCTTTTATTAGTGCGGGCTAAAATCCGCAAACCAAAAATGTTAATGGATCAGTCTGTGAAACTGTGATAGTATCTGACATTCTTTGTGGCGCCTAAACATCTTCTCCTTCCTCCCCGGCTGTTTTTTTTTTTTTTTTTGTGCCTCTGGTTGGTGGAACTTTCTGCTGATTGTGTGCATTCGCCCACCGTTCTCTGATTAGGCTCCAGTTTAATTTCAAATCCAGTTGAGGTGTTTCCAGTGTTTGTTCGAAGCCTCAAACAAATCTCCTGGAAATACAAGCTTTCCCATAAACCGCAGGAGAGAAAAGGGAGGAAAATGTTTCAGCACATGGCTGGCTTCAGATGGGGAGAGGCTCAGACAGTAATATATACTCTTTTTGGGGGACATCGCCAGAAACCATTGAACAGTAAAAATGTATATTATGTAAGGCTACTGAATGACTGCCCTTGTACACCTATTTCACCATAAAGCCTGCGGTTGATGGTTGATTTGTTTGTGATATTAGAGTAAAATATAGACTATTCAATACCAATATGCATAAAACCTTAAGCATAAAAATGTAGCGTTTTCTTGTTACAGGATGCATCTGCATTAGACGACTTTTTAATAGCAGAATATTACAATTCATTATCAGTCAATGTCATTGGGCCAATATGCCAATAACCTTTCTTAACTAAACTGAAGAACAAATTGGAAATTAAAGTTAAAAATGCCAACACTATCTACCCCGTTTGAAGACATAGCTTGAAACATTTGTACTTTCATACTTGCATATGTCAATTATATATCGACTCTTTTATCGACTCTACAACTTTTACATCAACAAATTACATGCTATTAAACACCCAGGCCTAAATGAAGACCTAGATTTTATTGCCTCTATGTAAACATTTTGTTTTTTGCAAACTTTTTCATAAGTCTACACCCTCTCTATGTCACAGCACCACATCCAATTGGAAGATTCCTGTTGGTTGTCAATAGTTGGTTGTCAGTTGGTTTTAAGGTCTAATGACTAGTACTTAAAACGCTAGTTTCTTGGGCTTGTCTTTTTTGTGTCCACATGTGTCCTTATTACATCCAACAAACTCCTAGTGTTACGCTACTCAAACATTTTTTTGACTTGCGTAACATTATTTTCCCCTCTCTATTCTAGTGGGAGAATATTGATAATGCCTCTTTAAATTTTATAGGACCCTCAACTGATGTTTGACATCATTATGAGGTAACTTTGAAATCGCTAATAGGTTGCAACAAAAGCGTCCAAGTGCCCTTTGCTCCACTATGCGGCTTTAAATGTGAAAATATAAAATCAAATAAACAAATACGCCTAAACAAACAGACATCTGCTAAACAATAGCTCGTAAAATTCCCAGATGTTTTGTTCGAGTGCTGGGAAAGACTTGTGTTGAATCACAATGGATGAAAACATTTTCCATTTGAAACAGCCTCCTAAATCTTAATTGAGGATGTAATCTTCATGGTACCATCATCCCATTGAAAGAAGGTAATTCCACTTGCTCTTATATCATCGTTAATATCCATTTTGGTGGAAGAGTATAATGATGCAGCCAGATGCAGGACTGAGTGGGAGGAAGAGCTCGGGGATTCTGGTCCGGTGCCCGCTGCCCATTGAGAGATCACATGGTCTTGGCCACATTCATTGAGCTTGCCGTGTGTTGATACATGTATTGGCGTGCTGGTATGTATCTGTTGGAATGGACGTACGTCTGCTTCTGCTTATTTAGCAAAAATACACAGATGGAGTATCTGTGAAGTTCCAGTTTCTCACACCTTCATCTCCACTCAACTGGCGTCACGCGTTCGACCGCATCTAACCCGCAGACTCTGCGATCTCCTTCGCTAGAACAGTTTGTGATGAGCACAATGTCCTCGCCATGCCAGAGAAGGAAATCCTGTTTACAATTTGAAGGACTGAAAAAGAAGAAATCTGTGGTTTCGGGTCATCCGCAGAGAGAATGAAAAAGGTAAACTGTGGGTCAATATATTTATGCCTGTGGTGAACACTTTATCCAGTTAATGATGTTACTGATTAAATGACACATGTGTCCATTGTTTGTGCAGATCGAAGCGAATCAGAAATAGGTCTTACTGATGATTTAGCTCAAGTTTTTATTGTGAAAGAATGTGGTCTTTCCATAAAACATCTGCTTTTAGAATGGATTTTGTTTTAACAGTCCGTCGTCCCAAAAGACCATCAGGAGCAGCAGGTATTTCAATGTTGATAATCCACATAAACTGAGCTACCTTTAACGAACCTTGTAAACAGCGTAAAGTAACACAGGAAGTGGGACTAAAACCAACTGTTCCTACTTGTCTCTGCTCATAGTAAAAGGTGGCTTAAGCACAAATGGCTATCAAAATTGAGACAGCGGTTTCACTTCACCAAAGCATTTTGATTCGTTTGGAGTAACGTCATATTGGCCAGGCTAAAAAAAAAATCACACAAAGTGTTTTAACAACAGGAAAAGTAACAAATCAAGTGTCCGAAATAAGCAGAGATCAATAAGGTAGTTGTATATGTCAGGTTCCTCCACTTTGATGGACACACATTAGCCTCTACTTTAAATTGTTTTATATGACGACACCAAACTTTGACACAATACAACTGTTTGACAGGCCATAAGATTTGTGCTCCTTATAGTGGAAAAGAAATAGGAGGGTTGCTTTCTCCCAAAAAGGGGCAAGCATCCAGAGGTGCTGTTGGAAACAGCTAACTCATTCGCATTGACCACATGACAGCCCCGGTGCTCGAGCAGCCACTGAAAATGTTGATCACCCACAGTGAGGGCTGTGGGCTGAACTGCATCTTTAACAAACTGCATTCATTTATTCTATTATTACTATTATTACCTCTGTCAAGGAGGTGATGTTTTTGCCGGCGTTGGTTTGTCTGTTTGTTTGTTTGAAACATAACTCAAAAAGTTATGGACAGATTTTGATGAAATTTTCAGGAAATGTCCTTTCTGGGACAAAGAACAATGATTAAATTTTGGAGGTGATCCGGATAACCGCCATTACGGAAATGTCGATTTTTGGGTATAACTATTAAACTAATAATGATATCGATGCGATTCCAATTGCTAAGGGTATGTTTTTATGGTCCAGGAATCCATTGAAACAGATAAATCAAAGGTACGACTAACATTTTGGGGTGTAAGTCACAATAAGCTGGGGGAACTGTGCTGCTTGGTGGAGGTCTGCGCTGTCCGAGTGCTTTTCTAGTTGGTGAATGTTTTAGCTATGAATCCGTTATCTGATTAAAACAGTTCTGTGTGTGTGTGTGTGTGTACCTTAATGGGCGTAGTCACATAGCCAAGTACCAATGTCACGTTTCCAGCACATAGCTTTCCACCACTGAACGTCCATTGTATGGAACATGTGATGAACTTGGTCATGCAATATGTAGCCCGTGACATTCCTGAGCGTCTGAACTTCTCATTCGTGACATGCCAAAATGACTTGCTTCATTTCAAAGTAAGGACACACCGTGTCTTCGACCTCTGTGCCCAACTTCTAGACAGCGAAAGCTGCTTCAAATCACAGTGCTATAAACAATTTCTTGATGAGCTGTCTGCTGAAGATAAAGGTGACTTGGGCAACGAAACAAACACTTTACTTCAGCACCTGCAGACGTTTGGTACATTCTTCTCACTGAAGCCGATGTTGACATTTTTTTCTGCATGTGGAAACAGCCAATGCCGCACTGCAAAACAGCCAGCTTCATTCTTCATTCACAGAAAGTTTTCCAGCTCACTGAAATACTCAGCAAGGACATCGAGCATCTTTGAGAAAATAGATTCAGAGATTTTTGGAAAAACACAAATGCAGCTGCTAATGTCCTCAAAGTGGAGAGCCCGGCTCTGCCAAGGCCAAGAAAAACCCCACGTATACTGGAGGATGGAGGTGCACTGTGACGTAGTTTCCAGTCACCAGAGGCAATGTACAGACAGCAAATTAACCAGGTAATGGACACTGCAACAACATCTTTGGATTGCACGTTCAGTCCCTTTCTTCCCTCAGAAATAGTCCCTCAGAACTAAATTGGGTAGCTACTCCTCTTGGTTGTAACGGGGGTGAAGTAGAAAGGGCTTAATTGCAACACACTGAAACAGATTCTCAGTAATGTTCTTTGTTTCCAGCAAAAGAAACCTTCAGACCAAACTCACAGGAAGGGTCAAACAGAGAGTCAGACATGAACAAGAGAGAGAACAATCTCGCAAGGTGTGCCTGAACCAGTGAGGCTTATATAAACTCCTGATTAGTGATTGGCTGCAGCTTAGAACACAGGTGACTGGACGAGATGGGAGTGGCTGGCAGGTGAGGTGAGGGAGGCGGAGGCAGGGTGAATGGAAAAGTACTGTGAGGTGGGTGTAGACTAATGGCAGGCAAACTGTGACAAACCTGTGGCAGACAGACTGAGACAAAGAGTCAACTAAGAAGAAAGACCAAACTCAGACATGACTGGACTAAGACAAAGACATGACGCACATATCATTTGCACCTTATTGTCTCATTCAGTGTTTGTTACTTTCTGCTTAATATTCAGTATTGACTGTTTTAAATTGGTTACAATATTTATTGCATTACACTGCCACTTTTTTAAAGCTGCCATCATCTTGCTTTTGTTTTTTGTTTTTGAATTGACAGCACTGAGACAAGACAGGACTCAGACTGGACAAGAGAAGACAGAACTAAGACATAAACTAGGGCTGGGCAGTATAATTGAATCCCTTCAGGATAACAGTGTATATATATATATATATATATATATATATATATATATATATTTATATATATCGCAGTATAAACAAAGACTGTATACAACATGGACGTAGTGTCCGTGATGTCACCCGTTACCTGTTACTCCAATTATGGACAAAGAGGTGGGGCAAGGGCGGGTCTGCATGAAGTCTGTTTAATGAAACATGCTCAGCGAGCTAGCCCGGTGGCACCGGCGGGCTTCAAAACCGGTTACGGTTCTTTACTAAGCTGGCGTAACGTTATATGTAAACATTTCATACATAGATATAGGTACCTACATACATAGGTTGCACTGAATGATTGTGTTCAGTGCAACCTATATACCAGTATGTTATGTTGTGAATGGGGCCAATGTGTATGATGAATAAAACCAAGTTATGGTATTCACATGTACAGCTATTTTTTGCTTAGGTATTGCCACTGGTTGTTTGATTATCAACGCAAGTGATGTGGTATGTTGTGAACAATGTAAATACCGCCCCCTTGAGACTGCTGCTGCTGCTGGTGTGTGTTTTGCCTGTTATCATTTGTAGCAGAGCAGTGTTGAAATTTGTTCGTTAATAAAGCAATCAAAGTGACAATCATTCTCTTGATGGTATTCACTTATTTCGGGCAGCCATGAGCAAAAACCTAACTTGGCGCCACAGTTGGGTGTAATCATGTGCGGCTGTTGCACATGCTGTGATCTAGTATTTCACTACAGTCCAGTGTGAAGTGCTGTACTGTACTAAATGAGCAAGTGCATGTATTACAAATGATCCAAAACAACAGTCATTAAACACAGTGATTACTTAGCTGTTCCTGATGGCAGCCCTCCACTACACCTCCAGTGTTCTTCCATCCCTTTACAAGAACACAGCAGTCACGCTGTTTCCATTCCCACACATTAAACATCTTTGTAGTAAAAGAGCAGATCAATCTTATCAAATACTTGTGCGCGCTCGCTCCAAAAATCTGCAGTCCATTTGCAACTATTGTGGTCGCTGTGATGATTTGTTCCTCATGCGTATTTTGTTTCCAATCTGTTTATCGTCCGCATTATTCTTTTGCACATGATCTCATAACTGGTGCAAAACAGCCAGAGCCAAGCAGGTAATAAACCTTGATTTCAGCTCCATGAAACCCTTCAAATAGCATCAGTGTGGAGTGTTACTCAGATGTGTCATTAAAAATATCCGATGTTCTACGTTTGCTTTTATCAAAGCTGATTGAAGGTGAAGGAATTGATTGTCCGAAGGAGTTCGGTGATTAGTTCAGTTTATCTCAGAATTTCATGGTCAGTGTAGATGTCAGCTTTGTTTGTGTCTGGGTTTTTTTTGCTTACAACAACAGGTCTGAAAAAGACAGATGGGGAAATAAAAACCTGTTGTTCAGGAAGGACAGAATATGTTTAAATCCATTCATTCATCTTCCCCATAATAACAGAATTCAACCCTCCCTGTTAACATAAAAAGGCCAAACATCGCTCATTTTAAGTCGCTCTGGACAAGAGAGGCAGGTGAATGCCAGAAAAGGTAAATGAAATATCTCTTTGAACCCTGTGGCTTTTCTGTAAGAATGTAAGTGCTCACAAAGAAACTCTGATCCTGTAAACTGCAGAACCATTTCAAAACCATTCACAGGATCACAAATGGTCAGATTGTTGATTATCAAAAGTAGGCTCAGCTGATTTGTTAATGGTCCTATTATCCCTGCACCGTTTCATCCAAGATGTTCAGACCAGATTCTTGAATTCAGAGTGTCAGTCTGACAACTATTCGACTTGACTTATTGTTACACTTTGACTTACAGGAAATCGTAACAACTGAGATCTGTTCATCTGTTGTCGGATTGTCACATTCAGTCTATTGCAGCCCCCCTAACTTTTTTCCAACACTTTTCTGTGGATATTCAAGAATAATTGCCATCACTGACACTGTATTTACTTAAAGGTACTGTGTGTATGCTTTGAAATTTCCAATTTTTCACGCTATCAAAAAAGGCACTACCCATCAACACTGATGAAAACCAAAATATGTAATTAAAACAAAGTAAATAATTCTTTGTCAGGATCCCTTCACATTTCAACTAAAAACAGTCAGAAATGTAAAAGTTCTCTCCAAAACCTCTGTAGATTAACTGCAGCCATACAGCTAACCCAGAGCGGACTGAGTGGAATAATGAAGCATATTGTTCTTCACTTCACAGCAGAGTCAGTGCATCTGCTCTTCTTCTTTCAACTTACAAATAACAAACAGCCCTCATCATCAGTGCAGTTTTCTTCTTCTTTCAGTTTTCCTCATTTGAAACTCACAAACATTGATGCAGGGCTTTGAACTTTGACAGAGTTAAAAAAAAAAAAAAAAATTAAAAAAAACTGTGCAAACAGTGGGTCGAAATATTTTCACTACTTGCCCTATGAATGACTTTAATGATCAGAGTCTAGGAATCAGTGGTCTCAGTGGCCTTCACCTGCCTATCTGTCATTCTCTTCGAGTGTGTTGGACAACCTACGGTGGCCTTCACTTCACTTTCAGCTTATAAATGCGAAAGCCCTCTCTAGAGCTTGGTTTGTCCATTCTGGGTTACTGAAGAAACTCTGTGGAAGTGGACCCTTCCCTATGCAGATAAGAAGGGCTCACTGTAAGCAGACGAAAGCATGTCTTAGTTTCATGTGATTATACAATAATGAAAACTTGATTAATACTGTATTCCTTTTTGCCACTGATTCTTTAATACAAACCATTAATCTAAGACAATTCTAGTGCAACTAAACTGTAGGCCTGTTACAGATGGACAGCATTTATGCAGCTGCCATTTCGTCTTGGTTTGTTTTTCAGTATATATCAAGAGAAACCTTCAAAACACAGCCCTGCAGTAAATGTCCATTTGGCAATACTTGAGTTTGTGTAGTGTTGATATGCGAGATATTCTGCTCAGTGTTATTGCCAGTGAAGGTCTACTTGAGTAGTTTTCATGTGTTTCTCATATGTTTCCACAAAACCTTTTTTTTTTTCTTTTTTCTTTTTGCAGTGTTTGTGCCAAATCAATTCAGGCAGCAACTGTCTGGCCTCTTTTCACCTCTGAATCGCCTCATGTTGTCTTGAAACTAAAGAACCCAAAGTGGTACAATAACTTTCAGACCTTTGTCAAAGTTCAAAGCCCTGCATCAATGTTTGTGAGTTTGAAGCAAGAAAAACTGAAAGAGAAGAAGAAGAAAATTGCACTGATGATGAGGGACAATGGTTAGGTAAGGGGTGTTTGTTATTCAGGAGTTGAAAGAAGAAGAGCAGATCCACTGGCTCTGCTGTGAAGTAAAGAACAATATGCTTCATTATTCCACTCAGTCCACTTTGATTTAGCCGTATGGCTGCAGTTAATCTAGAGAAGATGAGCTGTATGTGCAGCCCGATGGCGTGACCACCCTGTCGGACAGATTACCATGCTTATAGCCAGGAGCGTTGGGGCTGTAATTCACACTGTCAGCTGTGGCCTGGGCACATCTTTCTGCTAATGCTGGAGGATTATCGGTGACTTATGGACAAACAGAGGAGGAGAAAAAACGATATCACAACTGCCTCTGCTGCTCTATAACTCATCTGTAATCGTCACAGCTGCAGTGACTTTTGTTAATAGATACAGATGTTAACATGGTGCACGGTGTCTGCAGGATGATGTCATTGTTGAAATGCAGCTCCGTGCGTCTGCCGCAGAGGAGTTATGGTTTCGATAATGGGAAGAGTTGCAAATTTAAAGGGGTTCTAACACGGGATAAAAATGAGTATGAGGAGCATTAGCAGATTTATTTTTAGCCTATTTCTGCTTTATTAGAATAGTGGAAAATGGAAAGAGAAATGACAGGTTATGAAGACAAAGGGGACGATGAAAGCCTAGTGATGGTTGGCGTCACGCGTGCAGTTCCAACAGGATGCATCATCGAAGTATATTTTTAAACAAAACGTTTAATCTTGACTCAATAAAGCAGGATTAAACGCAGCAGCCGCATTAGTCTCCATCTCTCCACCTCGCACAGGCTTCCTCCTCTCAACCCTCCTGCACATGTGTTGTGAATTAGCCCGCTGGCAACGGCCGTAATCTGGAGTCTTCCTCCGATGGACCGGGCCCAGGCAGACTTTTACTCATCCCCCGTTGACAGATCTTAGTGGAAAGTCTGTGTCCAGTTATGCTGTAAAAACACTCAAGTCGAAGCCCAAACCTGAGCGGAGGTGATCGGAGAGAGAAACAGGTCAGTAGCTACGATACCACCGTGACATCAGGACACAACTATTAACCCTGTTTCTGTGAGTTAGTGCTTGAGGGAAAGCGAGAGCTCCAGCTCTTGCAGAAATATTTCACTTCACACAGGCTGACACAGGTTTAACTCTGATGTCCGTTAAACTAACCTGTAGCCGGTTATCAACACCTGTGACAGCTATATTATTTAGTATATATATTTAGTTAGTTTTATTTTAACGTTCGCCTCATCTGCACGTCAAAGCTCCTCATTAATAAGAGCTCCTCGTGGCATGTGTTTCCAGTTATTCCAATAACCCGTTAGCCACCGAGGTGCATGATGGGGTGTCTTTGAAAATTCACTGACAGCTTTATAACCTTGTTGTGAGATGCGCAAATGAGTGGGTGAGTGACGACTCGCGTTCAAGCACGCTTGGACCCAGAAGGTCGTTTCGCATGCTCTTCCCAGTTTCCAGACAGGATTACAGCCCCCTCCTGACACCTGCCCCTGCTGAGTCAGCGTTTTTTTTTTTTTTTAAGTGTGGCTTGCCAGAACCCATCTAATTTAGTTATGATGCCTGAAGCCAGGCAATGGAGCAAAGCATTTATATCACATACACTAATGAATCCTATTATGAAATGCATCAATTACATACAACTATGATCTAAAACAAGGAAACACTTTCAATCTTCTCAGACCTTATTTGTAATGGTAGAAGCCCTTTGGTCCAATCAGGGCAGGACTGACAGTATAGAAACAGCGATTAAATACTCCCCATATTTTGTCCAATTTGAGCCATAGAGTTTTTGTAAAGCCATAATATCAATTAGGCAATGATGTAAATGAATCAACAAAAGTTTTATATAGTACTTACATAAGTCCAAGGAAATGACCTCTCTGGCTTGTGACTCGCTCTTCAGTTCTCCTTCATTATCACTATTTTGGTGCCCTTGAGCAAGGCCTTTAAACCCCTGCTGCTTCACTAGAGCTGCTCAGTGGTCAAAGGGTCAGACTGCACTGTTGTACTGACTTCAAAAATGTGTGTCAATGTGTGAGTGTGAGCAGAGCACTTCCAGTGAAACTACCCTGAATTGATAAGGGGCAAAAGTTGAAAATGCTTTCCCACCTCTCTTGTTCTAACTGTATCAAAATTACAGTTTAATGTGTGTACATGTGGTCATTCAGTCTGAGCTGAGACGGAGAACCAAACAACACATGAGAGTACACCTCAGACAGGTCAGATGTCAGGACTGTACAATCACGTAAGAATGTTAACTCTGCAGTTTGTGACCATCCCAGACTCCAGTCTCCTTCGCTGCTTCCCTCGACGGCTGTAACACAGAGTATCCAGCCTGGCAATCACTGGGAGCTGTATGGTAATTTCATTTCTGAATCTTATGGCAAACCGCAAAGCTGAAACTATCTGTGCTTGTCTGCATTTCTCTTGTTACATGATGGTTGCTTGATGTCTACATGAACATGTGGCAACGCTTAGAGATCTTTTTCCACCGGTGCGAGAATCTGTCATGCATTTTTTTTTCTTTCCACTTCGCGGAGTTCAAGGCCCCGGGGTTTACCAAAACATTATGGAAATGTGAACCTGTGTATTGTGAATATGAGCTGAGTTGTTTATCAAGATGCAATAATTGCAGCATGACTTTACAGTCCAGCAGATCACGGTGTCCCAGCAGGACCCCCAGATAGTGCAGATATATACAAATACAGTATATTGGTTAACATTCAATATTATTTAATGTGATTCTTATCCTATATCAGGACACCTTAAAGTGCAATATTGTGCTGATGGCATGGACATTTTTAAGAGAGTAAAGCACAAGTATTGTTTCTATGGTTTGCAAACTTGCTTTACACATTGATTGAACAGTGATTAACTTGTACGATTTTTATATATAATATATATCATAATAATATTTTTACTGCCAACCAATCAAACACGTCTCCATGGCAATGTGTCAGAGGAAAGCTGCACTTACCATCTCACTAGAAATAAACAAATACTCACCACCTCCTCTTCGACATTTTGGTTCAATTACTGCAAAGTTCACAAGCTCAAGTTATGTGTTTTGCATACACAGAGCTTCTTCTTCTTACATCTCTCTGCCTTGTCCTGCAGCCAGAATGTTGCAGCTTTAAGTTTACACACTAAAAAGTTTCACACGGGTATGTTTCAGTCAGGAGAGGAGTCCTGTAGGAAATATGCTAGTATTGTGCAGATGTTACTGAAATTTTGATCCTATAGGATTTTGTCAGTCCTGCAAAGATATTTTGTAATTCCTTACTGGAGCATTCACTGTCCTGTGGGACATCTGCAAATCATACAGGACGGGATTCTGTAGATTGTGGCGGTCCTGCAGGACATGACATTTCCTGTGTGTCTGTTCGCCAAATACTATGGTGAACTCTTGAGGAGTGAGCTTTTTAGACAGGTGGAAGAATGATGAGTCACCAAAAAACCACAGAGTCAGTGGACCAAATGACCACCTCTCTTGACGGTAAAGGTCAGAAAACAAGCCGTGACATTAGAAAAGGGAAAAAGCTATGAGGTGTTTTAAGTCTGGACACACTAAAAGCAAGCGCGTTGCAAAAGATGTGAACTGTTAAAAAAAACGTGGTCTAAGAGTTTCCTCGTCAATTGAGGGTAAAATGAGTTTGTCTGGCGCTTGCATTAAACTTGGCTCTTCCGTCACATATGAATGATAATAATATAAATGATTAACTGTCCTGTAAATGTTATGATGAAAAAGAGAGGGGACTTTTATTTAGAGCTGGAACTGGTTACATAAATTTCAATGTGGCGTTCATGGCTGCCAGTATCATCACATGGTAATAAAATATATTGTAAAAAAAAATTTGTTTTGTAGAACTGATACCAAGTTGTGTAATAGTTTGTTAGTGCTTTGAATCTTTAAGTTCAGTTGATGTTTAAACTTTCCTGGTATCACTTTTTAAGACAGTGATGTAAATCATCTCTCACTTGTTATTCACATAAAATCGAGTTCTGTCTTTGACTTTACTTCAAAATGGCTTCAGAAAGTTTGCACCATATTGATGTTGGCATACACGTTGAAGTCCTAATATACAAACTGTGTTCACATCCAAGCGGCAGTTTTGAAGGCTCCCTGTACTGTAGGCGCTGTAAAGCATGTGCATAATGATTTACTGCTCCGGCTATGAATGCGTGTGGAAGGCATCTCAGCTGTGGACATTATGAGTCACAAAAGCCCAGATGGCCCTCAGATCCTGCCTCTACAGGTAGTTGGGGCCCGGCGGTGGCAGAGCTGGCTGTCTGGGAGAGCAGCACCATGGAAAGTGTGGTTTTGTGGTTCATTTGAAAGGACAACAGGGCAAGGCCAACAAAGGCACCTTTAGTGTTACTGCAGCTTTGGTTACAGAACACTTAGGAGACGTCTGAGCATCTTTGTCCTGGAAACCCCTCAGACTTATGGATGGTTTCTTTGTTGCCGTAAAACAATCTGATAGATCTTGATTCATGGCATATTATGATTTATCATTTCTTTGTGTATTAACAGTGAGTTAACCAGTGAATTTATGGCATACAATAATCTATTGTAGCAAAATATAACATTTCATTATATACAATGACATCACATTGTATCTACAGCACTAAGGTCCTTTTAAAGCATAAGATTAAGTTGCTGTTTAAAGCTCAGCGGCGTCTTCATTTAAATACAAGAAAGCACATGTTTATGTGATCGCTCTCAGGATGAAGACGTGAAAGCGGTCACGGTTGCCACCATAAAGTTAGCACCAGACAACACTGAAATGAGCCATTGCACACACGCTCTCATTTCTTTTTTTTCTACTTTTTTTTATGAAGCAATTTCCATCTATAAAATCAAGTTCCAGGAAACAAAAAGCATTGTTTGGACTCAATGAATCAGTGGAATATGGGACTTTACAAGGCTGCGCACGCTCTCATGGAAATATGACCAAAGTGAAGTAAATGTTAATGCACAATGATGACCAGTGAAATACATTGCTTTAAATGCCCATCTGTTATAGTATTTACACGCCATAGAATATATCATAGGAGCGTTGTTATGTTTACTAAGGAACTTTCATGGAAGTGAGTTTTAATGAGTAATACAGTTAGAGTTCATATCAATCATTTCCCAGCACGGCTACATTTGTTTTCTTTCTAATGAAAGACATTACTTTATGTTATGAAACTCGATATTCCCATGAGGCCTTATAGCCTGATATTAGGTCACTGCAGAAAGCTGTCGCCCGCATTAATTGAAATCATACAGCAGTTAGAACAACTATGGCAGCTCTCATTACTCATCTGCTTCATGTAACTACTGTATTTATTTTGTCTTTCATTTTAAAGCTCAGGTTTAGAGGCTATATCCTGTTCATTTTTCTCCAGAGCTCGAGGTACAGGCTTTGTATTTCCACGGGGTTGTCAGACTGTTGCTGTCAGTTTACTGCTGTTCATTAAGAAATAGTTAGATCAATATTAGTATCTGTGCTAGAGCTGCACCGATTAGTCGATTAGTTGAAGGAAAGGAAATTGATCGACAACTATTTTACTTTTAAAAAAAGGCAAACATTTGCTGGTTCCATCTTCTTCCTTATGATAGTAGATGAAGAGTCTCGTAAGTTTTTGGACTGTTGGTTGGACAGAAGAAGTAACCTGAAAACGTTACTTTGGGCTTTGGGAAATTGTGATGAGCATTTTCACAATTTAGTTTTTTACATTTTATAGACTAATCAATTAATCGTATAAATAATTGGCAGATTAATCAATAATTAAAATAATCATTAGTTGCAGTTCTAATATGCCCTTCATTAATAATCACTTAACATTGTCAGTGGACAATGCTGTACAGTAAACATGAGAGTCTCCATTGTGACTATCCAAATTTTACTGTAACACATTAGTAGTTTGTGCATTTAACATTATCTCATAATCATCATTTGTGTTCAGCAAACGTTGCATGGGCTTGCTTTAAAAGCATCAACACCAAGAAAACACCAAGTTTTGGTGTCAGCATCTGAGAATCAAACTGCCATTACATTACACCCAGTAAGTACATGACTGAAAGGGACAGTCATCACTTGGAGTTTTAGAGTAGCTGGAAGAAAGTTCTGGGAAATGTTGGGGAAAAACAGTTTAGTACTGTAAAAGAAGGGAAGAATGGGTAAACTATAAAAAATGACTTCATCACAAAGCCATTACCGATCAAACGCAGTAACTGTCGATTTCCCATTGAGCGCGCTACAAAGCATTTAGCACTGGCCTCAGCACTACAGATCCTAAGATAACCCTCAAAGACCAGTAAAACGCATTTAAGAAATCGAGACGAGACATTCCTCAAACCACAACTCAGGGCAGGGGAAGCTGGTAGTGTTCACCCCTGCCACAAATCTGACCAATCTGTGCTATTTTCAGCATTACAAGCTCCTTCCTAATGTTAAATTAAAGAGTGAGTCAGGATGTGCTATTTACACGGGGTAATGAGAAGCATACCCCGACACTGTAGCTGACTGAAAGCCAGCAGACTACTAACCGCACTTTGAATGTACACATGATGTAATGTATGGACGGATGCAGTCATCAGCCTCTGATGCTTCAACACTGCTCCCGCAGCAGCTAAACAGATGAAACATTTGGTCATTTAGGCCGTTTGAGCGTGTAAACCGCAATTACAAAACGCAGTAATCCCCCATAATAGTGATAACATGAGACGGTATTAGGTGCGATGCTGATGAGATCTCTCTGACGCCAGCGCTCACGGCAGAGAGAAGCAAGCTCCTTATCCTTGTCACAGACTACAAGTGCAATGACGTGCTGACGTTTTTTCGCAAAACCTATAACCGCATGAAAAAGATCCGATGTCAACTTGTAGAGTTAGTCGGTTGTAGTTCGTCCAAGTTTCCTCTCATTACAGTATCTCAGATTTTCAGGGCTTTTAGAAACTCTTTACAGGAGACAGACCAATGTAAGATGATGACCTCATGCAATGAGGTGAGAGGAGTCAAAAGGTCAAAGACGAATCAGGCTGAGACCACCAACACAGTGAGTAGTGCTCTTTGTTTAGTTGAGTAACTTTGTGGCCACCGTAACCATTAAACCTTGAATGTGAGCTACAATTGCCCCGAGGCTCACATGTTGCTGAGTGGCGCTTTTGTGGTTGTGGTTAATGGGCAGACGGTGCTCAGAGAAAAAAAAAGAGAGGATTGGTCACGGTTTTCATTCTCTGTGTTGGAGCCAAAACACCAGGGATTCCTCCGTCCAAGGTGCAACGGGTCTCATTGTTAACTGGTGCCGTAATGGGCTGTTATTGCATTCGTGACAAATTTCCTCATTGTTTAAATGTTCCAGCTAACAAAATGACTGTCTGGAAAAAGTCAGCACAAAATAATGCGTGCAATGTAACCTAGGGCAAAAATTTACTAATTTCTTCTCGAAATATGAGGGAGTCACACATGCACGTCAGTACACACGAATTAAAACCCTTCTGGTTCACTTAGCTGACTCCTCTCAAGCATCCAAGCATGTTGCTCTTGAGTCAGTGTCCCAACGTTTGTGAGGTTATAAACTAGTTGCATGTGGAAGATTTAAGATTCAGAAGTTGGATAAGTTGATTTTTTTTTCTTCGTTTGAGGAAAAATCTAATTCACTTCTCATCCTCAAGCTATGTGAACTAATCAGATTTGACAGTTGGTGGACATTAATTTTGAACTGTTTAGTAAAGTATAGTACACTGATGGTCTAGATGCCAAGCTTATTTTCCATATGGATTTTATTTTATAAAAACCATATTAAACATTTCATTTCCAGCAACAGCCATTGATATGGAAGAAACATAATTCAATCACAAGGTCTGTGTGACCATGTTGGACAGCAAACAGCATGATGGGATGGATCCTGTCAGTCCTCAGTTTGTTTGGCTGTGCTACAAACAGATAGAAGATAGATATGGAAGTCACTTGTCTTCTGTTGGATTTTTTACAGACTTGTGGCTCAAGACATTTGCTGCACGCAGTGGTCCTTAAATGTGTCATTTTGAAAGGACCTGTATTCTACCAAACAGCTTACAACTGCAAATATTGAGGGATTTTTTTGTCCACTTAGAGGAGGTAGAAACACATTGTAAACATAATATGTAACTTTTAAGTTAATATGGCAAATCTGTTTTTCAAGCAACTTGACAAATGTAAGTTTAGTTCACTGTCTTTCAGCTCTGTTTTTGGTCTCCAACTCCTGAGGGAAATGTCTAACATTAAAGCAGCAAGTCATAAAACCAAAACAAAGAGCTGAAAGATGCTAAAACACTCTGCTGAGCTGAGGGGAACTGCAGAGACAGGTGATTAGCAACTTTAAACACACATTTTCAATTGTGTTTTTTATATCCAGAATATCCAGGATAAAGTACTGATGAAGTACTGAAGAAAAATGGTTACTATCATGTCTAGAGGAGGTCCTTCCTTCCTTCCTCTTTGTCAGCTAAAACCATATAGGAGCGCCAAATCCTCTCAAAGAACAACCTCAATCCCCCGCCTGCGTCATCCCTCAAAAAGAGGTTTAAGGTAATTAGGAAAAATTCTGGTTGTCTGTTGCTTCTGTGTGCAGCCATTAAACGGTATTGGCTCGGAAGAATGCGATCTTTCACCCTCTGTTCAATGTTGCTTCAGCTTTAATTTGAGAGGGAGTAATATGGTTTGAGACAAAAAAACATAATCCTGATTCTTGGCAGGGATTCTGGGAGTGTGGGTATTGTACCCCCATAGTTTATGGTGTAATGCTGGGGTGAGGCTTTTCATTTTCCAACAAAGAGAAACCCCAAATGTCCAGGGCCATTGCATGAAACAGGAATTGGTTTGCGTGTAATTACCGACGGGAAAGTTCACAGTCTTTCTTCTTTTGCATCGTTGCCATGTTCCCAGACATTTGAGTACGGCATTAATCATCTCTCCTAAAGGTCAAACGGACGAGGACGCACTTAACAGCAGAATTTATGGCTGCATGAAAGCTGGACAAAAATGCACTTCACTTTTGGTCAAACATGTGAGACAAAACATATAATTTGGCTTCTGTTTTTGCTTTGCGACTACCTGCGACTATACTGCTTGTGTTGTCTTGAAAGCTTTGTGAATCACCTACACCTTATTCTTCCAAATGAAAGCACAGTGGATAAAATAAGTATCGAACACATCAACTTTTTTTCTCAGTAAATACTTTTCTAATGGGGCTATTGTAATGAAAATTTCCCCAAATGTCAGCAACAAACCACACAATCCACATATGCAAATAAATCAAACCATAGATGTGCGTAAATTAAGTTATGAGTAATAATGTGAAATGACACAGGGTAAAACGTATTGAACACATGTAATGTACCAGGACCAGTAATTACAATCCTGCCCCTTGTCAGTGCAAACTAATATCACCTGGCTCAGTCCCAACTGACGGCCTATAAAAAGGTGTCTCATCACCAAGGTGTCACACAAGAAACATCTCATGATGGGTAAAAGCTAAGAGCTCTCTCCAGACCTTATTGTTGCAAAACATACTGATGGCATTGGTTACAGAAGGATTTCTAAAGTTCTGAAATAGCAGAAGTGTTGTCCAAGAGCTAAGGACCACTTGTGGAGAACTTCAGAAAGATCTGGAATTAGCAGGCACAATTGTTTAAAAGAAAACAATAATGAACAGTAATGCACTCAACCCGCCGTGGCTGAAGAAAAAGCATGATGAAGCTCGTTTAAAGTTTGCTGCACAACATTTGGACAAGCCTGTGAAATACTGGGAGAATGAAGTCTGGTCAGATGAGACCAAAATTGAACTCTTTGGATGCCATAATTCGCAGCATGTTTGGAGGACACATGGCGCTGCACATCACCCCACAAAAACCATACCAACAGTGAAGGTTGGAGTTGGGAACATCATGATGTGGGGCTGCTTTTCTGGCATACTTCATATGACTGAAGGAAGGCTGAATGGAAAAACGGACCGAGACGTTCTTGATAAAAATCTGCCGCCATCTACCATGATGTTTAAGATGAAATGGAGGGTGGACATTTCAGCAAGAGAACGATCTCAAGCACACAGCCAAGGAAAGTCTCAACTGGTTTCAGAGAAAGAAAATGATGCTGCTAGAGCGGCCCAGCCAATCACCTGACTTGAATCAAATTTGGAAATCTATGGAAAGAACTAAAGATCAGAGTTCATAGAAGAGGCAGTTCAAGATTTGAAGACGGGGCCAAAATCACATATGAGCAATGCATGTGACTAGTTTCTCCATATAGGAGGCATCTTGAAGTACAAAGTCTCAAAAACTTCATTAATCGTGTTCAGTACTTTTCCCTATGTCATTCCATTGCATTTAACATAACTTAATTTCTGGACTTATTTGTTTTGGTTTCTTTGTATGTATGGACTTCTCGGGTTGTTACCAACAACTGGTGGAAATTTCATGTCATTAGTAGTTTTCAGAAATATATTTACTGAGAAAAGTGGTGACATGGTCAGTACTTTATTTTACCCGCTGTATATACTGTATGACCATTTACAGTATGCACCAAAAAGCCCTGTGGCCTTTTGACATAATGTCTCTGACAGCAATCATACAATTTAGTCTGCACTTAACATTTGCCCAAAACACAACTAAACCAAACTTGGAAAAAATAAAAAAAAATCTCCATTTGAGCATAATGGTTAAAGACCAAAAGAACAGTATGAATGAGGACCATTCTCCACACACTTCATTTGGTGCCATGCTTTACCAAACCCAAACCCAAAATGATACAAAGCACCCCAGCCCGGTTTGACATCATGATGTAACATCGGTGCCAAAGAAACATTCACTCTTCTGCTATTTCTGGTTTCCCAAAAAAAAAAGAGGTTTTACTGGAATGATCGTGGAAAATGACATAAGAGGACGTCTTAACGGTTTCCAGTGATTCATGATTTTATTTTTTTTTTTCTGAAGCTTAATGTGATAGATTGCAATTACAAAGCGTCTATAAACGAGCAGTTGGGAGATGGTTTGAGGGGGTGGAAAGAGGGGATCAATGCTATAAAAATGCAACATGCGCAGCTGGGCCTCATCGAGATAAGGACGGATGGGTGTGAATTTGGTTAGAAAAATACATTGTAGGTCATTAATGTTTTCATATAATACAAGAAAAACTTACAATCTTTCTAATCAAGCACCAGACCTGAGCAGCATTTTCATATTAATATGTTTTTCATATAGGCTGATATGTGAGATGTAAAAACGAACACAGCATCATTGTATCAACTGACAGATTGTCTGGATTTTTTTCCCCCCTCTACCTAAATAAAAAGCAAAAAGAGAGACTCCCTGCCCCCAAAAGGCTGGAACTTAAACTTTCATAGCAGATGGAAAATGTGAGTGGATGAAGAGCAAACAGTGGAAAAAGTTCCGGCTATGGTTTGAACATTTCTAATTGAAGTAGACAGTGCCTGACTGCACGGACAAGGATCCCATTTTCTGCACATGCTTCACAGCAGGCACGGGAGACGCTCAGGCCACGGATAAACAAATCAATAACAACTTTAAGGTGCGAAACCCGCGCAGAGTGCCAAGGGGGACTTTTCATGGCCACCTTGTGTAACAGAAAGCAGACATTACATTTGACAAAGAGTCCTGTTAAAAAAGAAACGGGTCCCTGAAAGAGCACCTCTGCTGTTCCTGTGGTCTGATGGACTGTTATTTGGCGAAGTGACAAACAAAATAGATTGTGGGCAGCGAGAGTACACTCAAAGATGAGCCTTGTGTCTCTTCACAAGCCTTTCCTTCATTACAAATTTAGCAAGTTTTTTTTTCCCTCGGGCTTTCCTTACTGTCGGGTAAACTGTTTTTGTAGCATCATAATTCTTTCCATCATTCACAACCAAGTGCATGAATGAATGAACTAAAGGTAGGGTGACCATGTATGTATACGTTCATGCACACACACATGTATGTGCTTATGCATAGGCATTTTCATGAGGGTGGGGGATAATAATTTCAGCACATCTTCCAAGCACACCTGTCAACACCATGGATGCTATAAATGCAGTATTTTCGTTGCCGGGTAGTTTACAAAGGAAGGATTCAGCCTCCTGGAGCTCTCTCTTACGACAGATTAAATAGAGCAAGTGTCAAAGCCTATGATTTGCACACACAGGCAAATGAGTGTTTAATTCAGATGCAAGGCGCATTCTTTATATTTTATTAGTATTAATATTTTAATTATGGTGAAGTGGGACAATTTTATTTTGAAAACCGGGATATTTTAGAATTTTAAGTTTGAAACTGGGACTTTGAACAGGTTGTCTGGTCACTGTAATGTAAGCACTGCATTTGAGCTATAGTTTGACCATAAAACATAATCAGCCCGAGCATCAGTTGAATTAACATTAACAAATGCACAAGTCTTAATCTGCCAGTGGAAATAATTTGATTTGTGACTTTAACAGTTCCGAACTCCTGATTTAATTGCTGTTGCACTGATGATACCCGATGTGAAAACCTGCTTCACAAGCTCCTGCTCACACTGGAGAGATTTCATTCTTACTCTATATTTTCCAAAAACACTCACTTTTCCAACGAAAACTGCAGATCAGCAAAGCAGCCCAACACGTGTATGTGACACACACTTGTGAAGCATTAGGGTTTTTTTGTGATGAAGGTTTACAGATGTTGCACATTGCACGTATGCAGCATTAGAATGAGGCCGGTGGCTGAAGCTGAAGCTGCTGTATGTTTGAAAGACATTTAGTACAAATGCAACAGGTTTTTGTCACAGCAGACATTTTGTCCTGTCACAGTCGGAAAAGCACAGATGTTATTAATAACATAAAGGATGTCTGCATTCTCTTCAAGTGTCTCAGTAAGTCATGACAGTGAGCCAGCATGCATAACAGAAGAACCCTGAAACGGAAGCAGCAAAATGGAATTCAGCCATTTTTAATGTCATTTACACCAATGCTTTTCCTACCTTAACATGTTAAATTGCTTCTGTGAAAAACGCCCCCTGTCATTACATCAGCCCCACTCACTCACTCACTCAGGAGACCCACATTTAAAGATGCCCTGTGGAGTTTTCTTGTAAATGAACAAAGTGTTTCTAACCAAAATGCATTGTGTGTCCTTGATATTGAACAAACACAAAGGTTTTTTGCTTTCTCATAAAAAAAACGTTGAATATTTGAAACCCACTTAGTCTCCTTCTTCTGTCAATTAGCGGAATAGCATGCAACAAAATTGGAAAACCTTCACAAAAACTTTGCTCCACAGTGCTACTAGTGGTAAAAAACAACATATTTTTAATGGTTTATGGTTAATGGTTTGCAAATTGAATATGAATATGCATAAAAGAGGTGATGAAAAGATATCTATTCTCCCCTAACAATGTTACTGATACAGATTCAGATATAGAGATAAAGCAGGAGGTAGTGTAGAATTTACTCCAATAACATTTAGACCTTTTCATTCATTCATTACTTCGTAGATACGTTATGTTAATACTATGCTGTATTTACTTTATTGTATAGGCTGATGCAAGCAGTTGAGACTTTATTGATCCTGCCAGGTTTAGGGACAGCAGTGATGTCCAACAGAGCTGGTGGTTTGGATGAGAGACCTTATGTGTGACTAAACTCTCTCTCTCTCTATAACACTCACACACATGCACAGAGGCTGACTGGACTTTCCCAGTCGCTTGGAGGCAGCACCGTTCCTCTAACAAGCAGCGTCTGAGTGGCCGTCATCATAAACTTGGCCTCAGTGGCCCAAACAGTGTGGCTGGCAGCCAGAGGATCTCACGCTCTGGTGGAAGTCGGCCTGCTGACTCACTGCAGAGGGACACCGAGTGAACTCTGAGCCGTGACTCGCAGACAAAACCAACCGAGTGGTCTCACTACATCCTTGTTAGCATCCAAAGAAAGCAGCTGCACAAATTAATAATAATAGAGTTTAAGGATGTCTGGATGGTGCAGTTCATCCGAGGACCCCACTTTAGATATTTTCCAACTTACAGTACACATTGCGTAAATGCTCACGCTCCCAGAGTGATTCACATTCAAAGGACTTATTGTTCTTTTGCTGTTTAACATCAATCTACTACTGAAATGAGAAAAGAGAAAATTGTCTATAATGCGTTGTCAGATTACTGCTATATAACTGCCATAAATCCTGGCATTACAGTCGTATCCAAACATTTGTTATCAATTACCTTTCTCTCAAACAGAAATATTCACATACGCATTCGGAATGCTGTGGGAAATGTTTTTATGACCTTCAGAAGTTCAGTTTGTGTTCAGTGTGTAGAGCACTTTCAGGGTTCATTAGATGTCATTTAGGCACTTTACAATCTTTTATAGACACAGCTTTTTAAATGAGACACAAAATCTAGAAATGTTCATGTGATCTCACTGAGACAGAGGACATTTGATTCAGATTGGAGGAACATGCGTACTTCTGGCAAACACTATTGGCTGCTACAGTTATAAAACGTCTCTGTTACAGTATCCTTGTTTAAAAGAGACTGGCATCATCCAAACAAAACACCCAGGGTCGTCTCTCAAACAGAAAAATCAGGCAACATGACAATAATTCTCACACTCCTTATATGGGTCATGTCTTTGCATACCCAAACAGAACCAGAGAGGACTCCATCACCCACGTCCTGCACACCACCCTCTCCCACCTGCAAGGGAGGAACACCTATGTGCGGATGCTGTTTGTGGACCACAGCTCAGCATGCAACACCATAGGCCATAGGCTTGTCAGTGAGTTCAAGAATAGAGGTGACCGCCCTGGAACTGTGGTGGCAGGACAACCATGACAACTCCCTGTGGAGTAAACATCCACAAGGACTTGACATGGGTTAGCCACACCACCGTCATTGAAAAATCCCAACATTGCCAAAATAAATTTGGCCCAAGGTCACAAATCCTCAGGGACTTCTACTGGTTCTACTGGTATTGCTTCATCACCATCTGTAGGACAGCACGTCACTGGGCGTGAGCTGCCCAGCATACAGGAGCTGTACACCCAGCCGTGCCTCAGGAAGTCCCTGAGGGCCATAAAGGACCCAGCTCACCCACATAACAAGGACTCCCAAATCATCCAGCAGCAAACTGAGGAACAGCTTTTTACTCAGCCTCCTTAATAAATAACTAACACATACGCACACACACACACACATACCACAGACATGCAAGTGCAATCTAACCATCTGAGCCATGTCCAATTAATGATTATATATACACCTTCTATTGCTTTTTATCCCTGTTTTTATTTCCAGTTATATTCTGTTTTGCTTTTACTACTCCTCTCCTGTTAATTGCTATTATACTAGAAAGGGCTGTGGGAAAGTACGGACATTTTATCATGATAATCTGTAGACAGGAAAATGAAATCACCTTGTCCTTAAGCTGCGTCTGTTTGCAGGTGTTCTTGTAAAATAATACAGGAGGCAGGTTATCTTGGAGGAATCCCCAGGATTAGCCTGCAACTACATTCAAATCACGCAAGAGCCTGTTGTCGACTTCCCCTGCTGGTCTGGAAGAAAGGTGATTATTATCTATCTGTGCAGAAACCCAAGTAACACCGGGGATACACTTCCTAACTCTTTCCAATCTAACCCAAGCTGTTGTACACATTAAAAACCCTTGTGGGGTGGAGGAAACAAAACCAAAGACATCTGCTGGATTCTGGCTGAAATCTTCAGTCACATCATCGAAATACTACAGCTTGCATTGGATAATGGAGAACACATGGGCAGTGGTGTGTTTTCATAGGTAGGCGAAGTAAATATGACAGTGGATCCAGTACAAGAATGACGAATCTGAGGGAAGATGCCATGTGTTTAGCGCTGTGCCGCCCGTGTATGACATGATCAGGACTGGAGCTCTGGCTGAAGGTTTCATCTTTAATGTTGGGGCTGTCATTAAAATCAGCCCAAACCTGAGTCATCTTTTCCAAAGAGAAATTCCGACACACACCCTTGTTCAATGTAATTGCTGCTTTTACGCTGGCGGCATCATGAACTCCTGTAGCCAATCACTGAGCCTGTACATGAAAAAATCTATAATGTAAGGTGTGCTCAATATAAGGTAGTTTAATACTATAAAGTTGTAGTATATGACTTAATACATTACATATAGTTAAAGGAATAGTTTGACACTTTGAGAAAATGCATTTTCTTACCCAGAGTTGGATAAAATTTATACGAGGGTTGCAATGGATCACAACACTATCACGGTTTGATGTGGGATCACATGTTAATTAATGAGCTTCAGTGTTGGATTTTGTTGCCTTTGGAAAGAGCCATGTCAGTACCTTCATATTTATGGACATGAGACTACTATCAATCTCTTCATCTGACTCTCAGTAAGCAAGCGAATAAGCGTGTAAATGTCAAATTATTCCTTTTAAATGCTATTCAGAATTCATATGAATTTGGCTTCCTGTAAGACTGAGAGAAAAATTGGTCTTGACAAGCAATGTAAACATGCGGCTTTAAGATTCCGGATTACTTTTTCATGTCTTTGGCTTCTTTGGCTCACGAGAACAATACAGCAGAAGGTGGTAGCTGCAGATTGTATCATGCTTCTACAAGTAGCAGCTAAACAGGCCTTCGAAAACCACAACGTAAACACTGTGGAGGAAGAAGTTCAGACCCATGAAATGTTCAGTCCAAGTTACCAAAACCACGGAGAGCAGCCTCTTGCTGCTACATACACACGAAGACATCTCTACAAAAATAATCAGTGGTGATGGGCTTTTTTCCCCCTCAATTTTCCAATTTTCACGCAGCTCAAAGTGGAGAGAGAGACAACAGAGATTGGAAGGACACGTGATATCACGTAGGCTCAGAGCCAGATTTAACATGGCGCACACCTTAAAACCGCAATGTCACCAGGACATGTTAAATGAGTCAGGATCCGTTTCAGTGGGCACGTTGTGTAACAAACCTCTCAGATGGAATCGCAGTGAAGACAGCCACAAGGAAGCGTTAACCCCATAAGCTAAACAAAAGAAAATGGGAGGCTTGCAGACAAGAAAATGACCTCCACTGTTGGGAGTCTCTGGTGTCTCCTGCCTGTAACTGAATTCCGCCTGAGCTGAGGAAAGTTTGGACCTTTAACTTCTCAAAGTGTGGAGACCAAGTCAGAATCTATAGAGAAAGCAGTGAATAAACCCGATGACCTGCACAAACTGCTGACTACAGCACGGTTTGGCCTAAGCTCAAGCCATGATAGATGTAAAAAATTTTGACTGAACAATGGGAGACCCCGAGGGGTTTAGAGATTGAGGGCCATCAGGTTATTATCTGTCATTTGGAGCCTGTGAGTGAGGATCTGCTGGAGAGACGGAAGATTTTTAATTTAAACAAGATCGTGCTTCATGTGATAGTTGGATGAATGGTCTATACAGTGAACGCCTTTATAACATATCATAGCCACCTACTAAGGGAGTGTAAGTACATGTGAGTTTTTCCTGCTAAATGAAAAAGCGAGATGATTGAAACCATTGCGGAAAAGGATTCTTGAGAAGGCAGAAATAAAAACTGTATAATGTAAAACAAATGTTTCATATCAGAGAAATCACACAGACACATATATCCTTCTTATTGTCAGTAAATCCCACGAAAAAAACCCAAAAACCAACAATGTCTCGATTCTTTCTGACTTACCTCCTGTCTTCGTTCCTACCGCAGACGTAAATGTTTGAAAATTGATTACAAATTATCAAGTTTCATTTTTAAAAATAGGCTCAGTCATTTCCAGAAACAGCTTTGCATTGTAGGTTTTTAGCAAATGTTACTCAAACAGACATAAATAGTGCCTTTGCTGTGGACTATTTTCAGCTGTGGATTGATCCACATTTTGTGCTGTGAGTATTTATGGCAGCTAGACAGTTTATGTGGTGTGGACTCAAAATAAACTACAGTGTCCATGTTAATTTAATGAGAATCAGTGACTATTGTAAATATGCGTTTGTTTAATAGTTTTACCAGTGAGGTCTTTGGCAGAGTAATAAGGTATATCAGGCTTCAGCACCGCAGACAAACTTGGGATAAGGTTATACAATACATGGTTTCGGTCTCTTTAAAGGATTTGTTGAGTCTAAGTGAAAGTATCACCAAACTTATCCTTTAAGTTTGGGTCAGAGATTAAGTTAAACAAAATGTTCAACTATCATTTCCTTTTTATCTGTCACTGGGTAAAAAAAAAAGTTAAAGCACAGTAAAACTGAATGAATGCACATCAATAATCTTGAAATTGATCCACTCTCTATGGAGATGTTCAATCTGGAAGAAACTCCTACGTCATTCATTTTACAGTAAAATAATTGGTTGAGTGGTGCCATTTGAATTCATCGGAGGGTAAAACCAGAACCACCAAACCGCCCAAATAGTACTTAATCCCCGTCAGCAAACATCTAGGGCTGAGGATGAAGCCCAAATTACAAACTTCATCAGACATCAAAACCTTCCATTCATGATTCATTCTAAACCCATCATGAGATCACACAATGATTCGACTATTTTATTCAGCAGCTGTGCAAAAACTTTTAACAGAAAATCTGATTAACTCTGGCAAAACGGTCAAGCTGCCAGTAAAAATGGGACTCTCGGCCTTAATCAGTTTAAACCAGTGATTGAGTTTCCGTAAGATTAGTCGGCGGCGTTTTTCCCAGATCCATGTTAAAAATGTCAGCATGTGATTTGCTAAAAAATAGAACGCAGTGTTTTAACGTTGTGAGACAAAGTGAAGAAAAACATCAGGCTACACTTCAAGCATCTATTTTTTTTCCTCATGAGTCGTAAAAAGATAACATGTTTGTCAGTTTCTTATTAAAGCTACAGCAGGATCTTATTAATGAAACTGATCTGATTAATCCTTAGCGTGTTATTTCCATCACTGTAGATAACATTAGCAGACTTGTAGCTCTGCATCTGGTGTGTGCTCCTCCAGCAGTGGGACGTCTTTCTGAAACAGTAAAACCATGAGAAGAAAAGGCCCTTGTTGTTCAGAGGAAGATTTATTAGACCAATGAAGAATAATGATTAATCTTCTTTGAGAAACCTGGCTCTAATTGCGGTAGTTACAGTAAATTACAGGGATATTATGCTTTGTTTTGGTATTGCTGCTCACCTCATGTTGAAACAAGACAAGCAAAGAGCATCATGAATCAGCTTTGTTTTAACTGGGGCCAAGCACAACAATATCAGATGAACTATTAAATAAGTATTGGATTTGCTATTCGACCTGAGCACAGCAAGTCTGTCAGGACTTGGAACCATTTCAAAACCAAAAATGCAAGAGCAAAAGATTAACACCAGTGCAAACTAGACTTGTTGTCCGACTAACTAGCGTAATACCTGCAGCAGCAATCAAGCATTACTGGCAAGATCAAGGACAGGCATTAATTAACTGCATTAGTTTGTGGAGTAAAAAACCTGGTCACGACTGGCCCTGTGTGTTGGCCAGTCCTGGAAGATATTAACATGCAGGCTAATGTTAGCAGCTCTTCCTAATCTTTATTGGATTTGGGGAAGTCTGCATCTCAGCTCCAGATAGGCGACCGGAGATTGTGGTACGCTCGCCAGACACATCGGTTAGTCATCATTTTCACTTCATTTCAAGTAAAAACACGCTGTTTGTGAGCTAAGCAGCCAAAGTTTAAATGAAGTAACAGTCTGATACATTTTTTTCCAGAGCATATTTATGAGGACTAACTGGCTCAGGCTCTTTTAGTATTACATCGTGTGTGTAGCATATATGTGCATATTTAAGACCGTTGACAAAATTCTTGTGTTAAACAAGCTGAAAACGTTAAAAAAGTCAGCGGGAGACAGTGTTTTCAGTTAATTCATGCACGCCAGCTGGACAAGAGTAGCTGCTATGGTAGATTTCTGTGTGCAATTAAGGAGCCACTGTTTCAAAAATGACTAATAAGCTCAAGTGGTAAATCCACTACAGTTATTGTGAACAGCATATATGTCACGAGGATGAAGAACTCACGGGTGCTAGGTGGGTGTATTTTGTTTATATTCAACAAATTGTGTGAATGTTTTAGTTGTGTTTCACCTCTGTAGAATATTAAATGCTGAAACGCTGCCATTTATTAAAATGAAACCAGTTCCTACTGCTGCCATTACATATTATTTGCTGAGGACATTTGCTTCTTACGGGAACAGAGGGGGCGGAAAAGGGAAGACCACAACTCCTCCAGTTGTCATCCGGTTCCTCTGTAACAGCACAGCAGTGAACAGCAGACAGCTATCGTCTGTGAAATCCATCACTAATAGGAACAGGATTATAAAACCTCCACTATCATCTACTTGGAATGTCCCTCCCACAAGAATGAAGACCTTCAGGCTTCGTAGCACCTCAATCATGTTACCCCCTCCCTCTTCCTTCATTTATAGTCTGCGAAAGAAGTTACTCATGTCACCCTGTGGGAAGAGTTCAAAAGAGGAAACAAACAGGAGACATAATGATTCATGTTATAATTTTCCGTGTTTTATCGCACACAGAGATAACCTTTTTTCCAAGGACGTTTTCATCATTAAAATACAAGCTGCTGTAGCCGCGTTTTATCACTGTGACAACTTTAAAGGCCGTGATGGAAACGCCAACTCAGCCCACCGAGTCACGGTGCGCTATATGTTCTGTAACCCAAAACTGACATGTTCCACCGAGACGTTCGACAATGACTTCAGTGTGAAGTTGTAAAATGCCTCCAAATGACCAGCGAGGGACACATGGAGCGACTGCTGCGCCTGTAGTTTTACTCCACTGGCTGTTCACTACTTGTTAACTGCAGCAATATGGATTGAATCAGGCCTGTATTCTCAGTCTTAAAGAAACAATAGGAAGCCATTCATGTATTGTGGTATTATTTTTGTGGCTTCCCAATTCACAATTAAATTTAGATACAGCTTCTGTCTAAGCTGGAATCTATGGACTTAACCACCAAATAAATCCTAATTTGTGACATCAACCAATAAGAACAAATTAACAGAATAGCTGAAATCCATAACATGTTTGCCCAACTAGTGGCTCTGCCTAAGGATGACAGTGTTGACCAGTACATTGACACTTTTGTCCAAAGTTATTACCATGAAATTAGGTACATATAATTTATGGTCCCCAGAGGATATTCAAATGACTCACAGACTCTGTTGCAGACTCTGATGTTTCTTCTAGCGCCACAGTCCAGATTTAGTTTCCCATCTAATGATACAGCTCATGACAAAACTTAATAACCTAAAACCCACTGTAGGTTTTGTATCTCTCTCAAAGAACAAAACCTTGTTTTGGTGACCCCTTGACCTCTTCTCTAGCACCAACCGTCCATTCATTTTATGACGCTTATCTGAGGTCAGGGTCATGGTGGCAGTAGGTTAAACATGTAGCCCTCTGCCTAGCCACATCCTCCAGCCCTCCCACGAGCATCCCAATTTGTTTCCAGGTTACGTGGGACAAGTAATCCCTCTAGACTATTCTGGGTTTGCCCTTTGGTCTCCTCTCAGTTGGACAGGGTGGTAAACCTCGACAGGGAGGTGTCCAAGAGGCACTCTGAGCTTCTCTGTTCACTATCTCATTCTTTTGGTCAGTACCCCAACTCAAGACCAAGAGGTGAGAACTACTGCGGCACCAATGTGTTTTTCGATCTTGCCTTCACTTGTGACCAACATCCAAAGATACCTGTTCTGCTTCACCACTGTCAGGTCAAAAATGTCAAAACGTAATGAGTAGACTGCCAAAATTTAAATGAGAAATTGAAATTTATTGAGCAGATTTATGGTCCCTGGATATGAACCGTTTCCATTTTGGACACTCCATGAAGTGTCAGTTTTGTTATCAAAGACTGCAGATTGAATGTGGACACCATGACTTAGAGGATAAATCTCTGTTTCTGATGACCTTCTGACTTCCCAAAAAGCACATTTCTCAAGCCAAAACAACTATTTCCAAGCTATCTTTACAAGGCATGTTTACTAGATTTCTCATATTTGATGACCACATTCATTCTCACAGGGGGATAAACTCTTGAGTGCTTACTCACCCTGTGACCTTTCCTCTGGCGTGCTGTAAACTTTTTTGGCTCCACACTAATAAGGTTTAGCAATAGCAAAGCTCTGAGGACATTATTACTGTCACAAGTAGTCAACTACTAAAACAGTTGTCATGGACGGTTACCAGATTTGACAGCGCATCATCAGTACAATGCTGACGCTTGTGTACTATAACTACAAACGCAGAATCTCCCAACCCCAGTGATGAAAACCTTACTGTGACCTGAAAGGTTAAAGTTCTTAATTCTCACTGATGAAAAATTCTTACTAGCTTTTTTTCTGAACTTTCAACCACATTTCAAGGAAAGTCTATTTTAGCTGAACTTCATCTCCTAATGACGACTGTGCGACTTTATAAGAATCAAATTCGCCTAAGCAGTTTATCCTATACTGAATCCATGCTCTGCTAAACCAAAATATCAATAAGGGACCAAAATCAGAACCAAATAGGTTTAACAGCAAATTTAGATACATCCCTTTTTAGATGAGTGAATGAGATCATGATTGTAAACTGGGAGTATTTGTGGTCATATTAAAACATGGGAATATTGCTATATTTTATTGGGGGTTTTGTAATTACTTTGTAACTCTAAAAGTACTACTTGATGATTCTTTTCCAAGCAGGTTTTGACCATTATGTCTTAACAATAATGTATTCTTTGAGCGAATTTCCCCTCGAAGGAGCGAATGAAAACACAACCCAGCTGACACATAGCCTATTTCCATATTTCCTTTCTTTCTCTTTTCCTTTTTTTTTGCCCTTTCCCAGAACAGCAGGCCCCTTTCTCTCTCTCCCTGACATTCACAGACACCTCTGGGAGCTGAGTCACGGAGACTCTTCCTCCGTCGGGGGTTCACGGGTCATCATGTCGGCCGCTCTGCCAGCTGCCGCGGCCTGCAGGGGGGGAAACCGGAGAGGATTTTCTCTGGAGTTGCTCTGCGAGGAAAGAGTGACGCAGCATTACGTTGACCCCAGTAAGCGTTTTTCCTCACTGCCCTCCGGGGAGCTCGGCGCTGACTGTCCAGGCCCACACAATCAGGCCCCCACACCATCACCCACACAAACATCTGAATGAACTCGGGGTGTAATGTCTGGTTACGACGCGCAGCTCTATTCCAGCTGTACTGGAGTTTCTTTTTGATTTTTTATGCCTCGTATTTGAGTTATTTCAGTTTAATATTCCGTGACTGATGTTGATTTCCAGCCTTTGGGAAGGGACCTCCCAAGCGGATAATTCTGAGGGGTCACCAGATGATTAAAGGGATAAAGGAAAAAATGTGTTTGAGAAAATCTTTTTTTTTTTCTCATTTGTTGTTTATTCCTTGTAAAATACTGGATACTTTCACCTCTTAATGCCTCTGAAATGATAATTGATCATTTGATATTTAAAGCCCCTGCAAAGACTCAACCTGTCATTTCTATACTTCAGTTTTTGTACGGATTAAACAAGGCTGATCCTCTGATCATGGCTGTTCCATTGGAATGAAATATGCAAGAAAAAGCCACCTTGACAGTGCTGATTTGTGAGGGGTCAGAAGCCGGAGAGTCTGAAAATCCATCACTTTGTCCAGGCCTCTGAATATCCTTCAAGTGAGACAAATCCAAAAAGGACAACAGGCCACAAGTAGTAGATTATACACTGGGGTCACAAACCACTGATTTAGATGATATTACGAGCGTAATACTTGCAAGATTTTGGCCAGAATCACAAAAACCACTTGTCCTGTTGGGATTTATCCGCCACAACATTTTCATCACTGAAGAGAGATATGGAACGTCTACTGACAGTTATCTGTTCATCATTTAAAGCTTGTTTATGGGAGCATCCTGCCCCAGCTGAGCTCAACTCTATGAAGTCATTTGTCTGTATCCTGTCTCCAAAAAACACGACTCCATCCTCCGAGACATATTGTTAAATGCATCTTATTTTACAATCAACAACTGATGGCATGAATACGCGTCCTGTTCCAGACCACTTCAGACATTCGACAGGGCACAGACTGTAGAAACAAATAAACCTTCTCCTCAGTCCTCCCATGAAATCACTCTCTGTGTTTACAAATGGCTCTAACTTAATAAATACAAGCTGGCTCACATGACATCTTCCCTCCGTGTTTGTCACACTTGATTCTTGACTCATGATGGATCGCTCTGACAAACAGCTGTGTCGGGATGTCTGATATTTTAAGTCAGAAATGCTTACTGGAGGAAATGTGTGCTGCCACAGGACGTTTAATTTTTTTTTTTTTTTTTTTTTTTTTGCATCATTGGTCTTTGGAAAATCTGAAAAAAAATAAGGCTGAAATAGAAGCAGATGGACCATGTCAAAAGTTGGAATGACATAGTCCAATGAAATATTTCACAGCTGGCTGGGAGCATTTAAACACCCCCACAAGGAAAGAATAAACATGTAAACTGGTTAGCAGTTGGTGGAAAACAGTGTAGGAGAATGTTGAATCAATCAAGCTATAAAGATTGATCCACACCTACACTCTTGGATGAACCAGTGATATGAAAGGATGTTGACTTTTTTATTACAATGTGCCTGCCTACAACATTCAACCGCTCTGTGTTCACAAAGATCCCCTGGATGGGCTTCACCTCATTAGGCCTCCAGACACAACAACAAGGCACTTGAGACCACCCTCATCTCTCAGTAAATACACCACCAGGGCTCGCTCTGACCAAAGGTCGGACGTTTCACAAACATCACTGCAACCTTTTGTGGGATAAGCGGAAGAATCAAAACACCCGCTGGCCTTCAACCAGTGATCTCTACAGCTGCGCTCTCCATGTGCTGCTTCCAGCAACAGTGGGCAGAGCTCGGAGCTGGGTGGAGGCTCAGAGGCTCTCATGCCTTGCAAAATAGATTTAATAGACTTGAGGCTGGACTTGAACGTATGAATGAATGTTAGTTAAATTCCTTGCCAAATGAGTTCACATGACCCTGATTGAATCCATCACTACCAGGTAAATCTGTCTGTATTTTGCACTATACCAGAGTTTTATATCTGGTGTCTGGTGACATTCCCACACTGGCTCACCTGTTGGGTGGGTAGGAGGAGATAAAAGTTACACACTGCAGGTTTAATGTTATAATGAAGATTTTCAATTAAATCAGCAACAGCCATTTTGTAATTGTCTCTATGTGGTATTTCCTAATGTTAGTGGTAGGGTCCACCATAGAGTTAGATTGCCTACTCAAGCACAAGGCACACACAGGAAATAATCTATCATTAGTGTTTTCAATTTAATCTCATTGACATCTGCCCCACTGTTTCCTGTTCACATTCCCACACTCCTGCGAGGTACTGCAAACACAACAGCTCTGCTGCTCCCTTTAAAAGCAACAGGAGACACAATGTATGTGCATTTTTTTTCATCCGTGCATTATTTTTAATTTGTGCAAAGGGACGACACAGAAAGAAGAAGCAGCAGCCACGATGAGCTGTCACCATCGCCCCAGCATGGTAACACCGCGTTGCCCCATTGCTGTGTGGAAAACTACTCGTGTCGTGTGCAGCGCAAAAAAATCCGATCGTGGTTGCAATTATTTTGGACTGACTTCTTTATTAAAACAATGTGAGTTTGTTTGGCCGCACGGTAAACAAATACACCAGTGGCTCTTCTGTTCTATTTCTGACCGAGCAGCTGTTCAAAGAGTGTTTCCTGGAGTATTAAACTGCACATGCTGTTATCACAGTAACCACAAGTGCTGTCAAATCAACCAGCACTGAAATCTTAACGATTCTTAAGGCTCCACATGTGTGAGACAAAAAGACTAAAAGCAATCATTATATAACTGGACCGATCAATCCTTGGCTTTGAATTTTGGAGTGATCGTTTTCAGTTTTCTACAGGGAGTTTAACATCTCTCTTATTAGTGATATAAGTTACATGATACAATAGGCAGCAGCAACAGGGAGCAAGTGCAATATTTATCTATAAAACACTGTTATAGTTCTTTGTTTTGCTTCCAGTCTGGATGACATTCTGGTGACAGGTAGCACGGCAAATGAGGACACAGGGCTTTTACGAGGAATGTTTCACAATCAAAGTTTCTTTTTTTTTTTTTCGCAGGGTCAGCTGGAGAACTGCTGGCTCTCCTCTTCCCATATTCAAAGGGGAGCTCGGCTCTGCTGTTGCTTTTGGCATCTGGGTCGGTGGAAACCTACTGTCTGCACGCTGACTGAATGTTTGCCCTCCGAGGAGTCCGCACACCTTCAAGTTCAAAAGGACTGCTTCATTCCTGCCTCAGGTTTTGGTTGGCAAGCCAAGAATCAAACCCCGTTCTAATGGGTGGCTGCTTCAGGTCGAGCGATTCTTATACATTTGTGTCTGGTTCCCTTTGTGCAGTTGCAGGTCTAAACCACATTAAAGTCAAGCACAGATTAGATACAGTATGATATGTTTGTAATGTTCACAGTATATTGGTTTTATTTCACAAAGGTATCCATTATGAAAAATAATTTCACTACACTGCTCTGGAAAGTTGGAGTGTTCCATAGTCTGAAATGTTGGTTCAGAGGCCAAAGGGAAAATTCTGAAGGAAATTTTTCGGAATGAGGAAAAAAAAAACGAAACATAAAATCAGAACAGAGTTTTGGCAGGTAGCAAAGACCGTGCAATAAAAAGCTTTATTATTATTGGTCATCAGAAAGCCATATTGGTCAACCTCTGTCATTATCCCATTGTAGGTTTGAAACTTCAGCTCAGCTGTAGCACAAAGACGCTGTGTGTTAAATGTCAGTTTGTGTTACGTGTGTGATGGAGGCCCTCGTTTCAGCCAGATGAAGCTCGTGTGACAGCACTTGTGTCCTTGAACTGAAGTCTTCCTGTATCCAGTTATAGCTCAACGTTTTGGGAAACATGCTTTGCTTTCTTACAAAGCGTTAGGAGATTAATACCTCTGTTCAAATGAAATCAGGAAGCAAAAACTTATACTGACTGAACATACATGAGAGCGGTATCAATCCACTCATGGAAAGTGAAAATGGTGTTTAGCAAAATAATGAACTATTCCTTTAGTGACTCTCTTGCCTTCCCCTGCCAGAAGGCCATTTCATGACTCTGTTCTCTGTCTCTATGTTGGGTCTGCATGGTGATGACTAATGTCCTGTATAGCAGGTTGCATTAAGAGCAGGGCTACAACACCTTTTCATGAAAATGTGAAAACCCAGTGTCTGTGTTCGACGGCATGTGACCTCCATTCAGCTGTCATCCCACTAATTCTCATTCTCACTGTTACACCCAGCTCGTTAAGGGAAAGGGTGCAACATAAAATAGTTATTTATTAACAAAAGTAAGAGTTGATTTACAACAAAATGTGAGACTTCCAGGGGCCTAATTGAGTGCTGTGCTCAAAACAAAAAGAAGAAGTTGAAGAATTACAGAAATCAACAGCACTCAAACTACTGGGTCTAACACAAAGAAGCTTGGTGCGTGCAAATGTTCCTAAGAAAAACAAAACAAAGTCCTAAATCGCTAATCTAGTGCCTCATGAGGTAACAAGGTTTTCTAGATCACAAAACACAAGGACACACGAGCAGGGGCTGGTTACAGTTTGCTGGGGTTCCACTGGTCTGCCGGCTTCTTGTAGTCTCCAGTGGGTTCCCCCTGATTGGTCGGTCTCCCGGCACACCTCCCGCAGTCAATCAGCGCAGGTGAACGGCATCTTCGTTAGGGCACACACACACACACACACACACACACACACACACACATAAGAGCGAGGATAAAGCTCTTCACTTAAGATTAGTTTTCACACTAATTCATCTGCTGCCTGATGTCAATGCACATTTCCACTGTAATAATCCTTATGAAGAGTTTGTGCATGGACTCACTGTAAATGTCCCCTTCATGCTTAATGCCATGAAATAAATTATTTAGCAAAGATACAAGAAAATGTCTCGCAGCCTTCTTCAAACTTTTACTCAGTTACGCAGCTCGACAGTAAACCATAAACTGTGGAACTGCTGTGTCGTGTCCTGCTTTCTGTCAACCTCAGTCTGTTTTGATGTGCTAACACTGATATCACATCACACACTTGATATTGCAACCAGCACTGATCAGCATGGAAAGTCTTATTTTAGGCGGTTTGGACATAGCTTCTATAACAGTACATCAAAGCTTTCTATGAAATGACGTAAAACTTTCCTTTATATACAGTAATATAAAGGTTTGCTGATCTTCCGGGAGGCTTATTCCTTCCTTTGTAAAGTACCTGGTAATGGAAAATGATGCGTTCATGGTATCCATGGTGTTGAAAGGTGCGCTTGGTGGGTGTTAAGTGATGAAATAATTAACTGTTGGAGCCTTCAGTTAAAAGAGTGAGTCTCCCTTTTTTTGACTATTAAAATGACTGTTTAAAGCTGCACTGATGGATATATTTGTATAAACAACAGATCAAATCACTATGTGTAATGTGAAAGCTTTTGCTTGTATTTATGAATCTGCAGAGAACTATCACCCAACTCTGCAGTCTCCCTCAGCTCTGTGGAGCATTTTAGCATCTTTGAGCTTGTTGTTTTGGTCACAAGGCCCACAACTTTATTGTTTTAATTTGGTCTCGATGCTCTTTGGTGTTTTTAGCCAGATGCTGCTTTCAATAGCTGTTGAACATAGTGAAGCATTTAGTGGCTACACAGCCAAATGTTGGGAGTTGATGGAGACCAAAACAGAGCAAAAAGCATAAAGGTTGAGCTCATGTTCACCAGGTATCCAGAAACATGACTCTAAGTAAATGCTACAGTTGCTTTGTGCTGGATGTGCAGATGCTCAAGGCCACTGTTTGGAAGGTGACAATAAGCCAGTGTTGCGTTCACAGTTTGTTTCCACTGACTGTCAGTGGCCAAATGTATTGAAATTAGAATCAAATTGTAAATGAAATGTAAGGCCACCAGTAGAGCTCCCCACGGCTGTGGAAGAGACACTTTGGTCTGATGTTTGCAAGCGACACAACTGGAGATAAAACAGGAGGTAGTTCGTTAAAAATCTGTAACAACCACAGACTCTGGAACAGCCCACTTGAAACTCTGGCCACAAAGTGAACACAGATGCAGGCCGGTTTGTCAACAAAGTCAAAGAAATCAGGAGACAGAAAGCAGACATTGTTACGGTGAGGACGGGTATCAGGCATCAATGAAGACAGATTCTTCTAGTTTTTCGTTGAGAGGGAAACACTGTGTGATTGTTGGTGGTGGTGGAAAAAAAAGGGGGGACTGCAGAATTGTCTCGGACGATGTCATGGACGGACGTTAAAACAGAAATCAGAGCCTGATGTTGAAATAGTACGAACGGCGTATCACTTGAAACAGGTGTGAAGATATTTCAACGAGGCCAATGTGTCTGGGAGAGTGTTTCTGGGAGCTCAGCGTTAAAACAATGAAGAGGGATTTCATAGAAAAGTCACATCATGAGGCGAGACTCTAGCTGTGGGTTTTTCTTATCTTCTCCCATGTATGATAATGTCGATGCTAAAAGGAGATTTACATGCCAGACAGCGATCTCTACATTTGTTCTCATGTAAGCTCTTTCCAGCGTGTGAAACACTTTCTGCAGACGCCGCCTCTGTCTCCTTTATGACTAACATGCACCAGCTGTTCAGACGCTCATACTGTACTTTACCTCCTCTCATGAAATATGCATGTCTACTAAACCTATTGGAGGTTGCAGGACTAATTGAAGGGCTTCTGAAAAGGTAAATAGCTTGTGAGCGTTGGAAAATAAGTGTAACAAATGAAAGGGTTTCCGCAGAGGATTTCTCCCGTGTCTCTAACCCCCCGCCCCCCCTCAGTCGTTATCTCTGGCATCCGTGCTGAACTCCTCCTCAGACATGCTTTCCCTTTCATCACGATAAACAGAGATGCCGTCAGTTGTTCCGTGCCTCATACATCTCTCATTTCACCTTTTTTAGATGTGCTTAATGGGTGGAAATCTGTGAGTTTTTCCAGGGCTTGTGTCTTATTTGCGCCGTTTCCTCATGGAAATCTATGCATAATCATTACAACCTGAGAGGAAGAAAGCCAACTGGGTGCATGTAAAAGGCTGTGAAGCGGCTTCACATGTTGGAAATGTTAGGTATTGCGGGACTGTTTGTTTTCACAATCTCTGCTTTCTCTTTCTTGTTGCCCTGACATGAACTGACATTCTGGACGGAACTGAATATCTTTAGCTGTCAAAATAAATAAAGGTCGCAACTTCAAAGCATATTTCTCAAGGTCTAATGTTGGGAAGAGCCGGTTTTGTCACTCAGGATCATAAAAGCTCTGTTTAAAAAATGTTTGCATGTTGAGGTGTCATTGAATGACAGCTGAGGATCCGACCATTGTTGTGTCACTGATAAATGTGAGCAGAGAGATTGGGCTGTGCTCACAAAGTAATCAGACTGAAATGAATGGAGAGCGGAAACCAGTGCTACATTTTCAGTAGTTTTATTGAAAAATGCCTCTTCTGTTTCAGAAATAAATAAGAAAATAAGGCTGTGTGGAATTCACAAAATGTGCAGTTAAAACATGAGAAAAGCAATTCTATGTCCATAGTCTTGCAACCAAATCCAAACTGCAGAGATAGAAAACAACAACTATATTCTGACTTCCTCAGTAAATATACAACACAAACATGCAATTCCACCTTTGGTAACAAAACAAATTTAAAACAAAAAACAAAAAAACAAGTTTGGTTTGTTACAATAAGTCAGATTATCATTTGGTTTACAGGCCTAACAAAACATCACAATAAACAAAATCTTTGGGTTTCAAATTTACTTTTTTTCTTTTGGGTTGTACCGATGGAGTATCTGAAACAGCTTTACATACTGAAGTTTGACCAAAAAAAACAACAACATGGGTAGCCTGAAAGTGTTCAGAAACATACATACTGCACTTCCTTTGACATACTTTCTGCTGGTTTTCACATGATTAGTGCATTACACATTGGAGTCCGATAAACACTTGCAGTTATATTACAAGCAGACAGTTAAAGGGAACACTTAGCAAGCACACAGGTTTGTAATGAACGAACATGTAGGTTTGTATTCATCTTGCTAAACTTTCTCATGTAGAAAAAAAATATATATGTTCAATATAGCCAGGGGTATCAAACCCATATAAGTACTAGTTTTGTTCTGAAAAAAATCACTTCATCCTCACCAAAGTGATCATGGAAGTTATTTCAATATTACACTTTCTGACGACTCCTTATTGCAGCTATGATGCTAGTGTTTCTGTATTGTCTTGCGGTAGTGATCTCTTTCCTCGTTGGTTTCTTGAGTAACCGGGTGATTGTATTGTCTCAAACTCTCCAGCTGGCTCCTCGGGCATAGACACTACCTCGGGTTCGGGCGGGTAGCGGTTGGCTAGAAAAATATTGGGGACGGCCAATCAAAAAATATATAAAATAAAAAAAAAATGGTGCCTTTTACAACTTTTTCACATGCACAATTTAAATTATATTGCACTATGGAATTCCAAAAAAATCCCCTGTGTCAAACTATTGCTTCTTAAAGTACCGAAAAAAAAAAGCTAACTAAAAACTATTTCAAAGGCTGTGATGACATTTACAATAAAATCCATCAAGCTACTGGATAATAAGATGTAGTAAAATGACCAGCTCGTACTACAAAGGACACATGGAAATGGAAGGAGAGCAACATTTAGCACTGATTTGGTCAGCATACACAAAGAACGTGATGATTAAAAGTACAAATGGAACATGCTTCAGTCTGGACCAGAGCTGTTTAAGTCACTTAAGGCGTCGTAAACAGAGGTTATGCTGGTGGTAAGTAAGCAGAGGGTTATGAGGCACAAGCTCAATACAGATGTTAACTTGTATTTTTTTTTTTTTTAGTGACATGTCCTGGTTCATACAATCATTTACAAGGCACAAAAAAAATTAGTTTTATTTACACATATCACCTCCACATTAACACTGCTTTCGGTTATGAAATCCTCTTTTGTTAGTAGTTGTGTTGAATGGTATTTTGTACATGCTCCTTCCTTCGTAGAAATGCTCAGTCTCTGTATTTGTTTTTTTTCCCCCAACGGTTTGTGGTTCAAGATGCAAACAGGCCAGCAGGTTGCCATCGCTGTAGCTTTGTAGCTGTGAGATGATGTTAGTGCCAGTCCGCTCCGTTCTGCTTTTTTTTTTTTTTGGCTTTCGTAATGTTTGTTTTTTTTAAATGTTCAATTTTATGTCCGTGGCGATTATCCTTACATGCCCCATAGCAAACGGGCAAACATCTCAGAAACAGGACTTCAAAGTGTAAGAGGCACAGGTGACTTAGAGCGTTTACTATGCCAAACCTGAAAATAGTTAAAAGAGGGTGTGAGTTTTTCTCTGTGGAACAAAGTTATGAGCATCTTATTCGATTCAATGCAAGTCATCATTCACCACTAGCTAGAATGCTTTACATGCCAGTTTCAAAATTGTACACCAAATGTATGGAGGTATTGAAATATAGTGGCTCCTGGCTGACTGTTCGCTAATCCCCTCCCCTGAACCGCGACTGTTCGAGGCCTGTCGAGCTTTCGATTTCTCCATGTTTTGAAGGGTGCGTGTAGCTGCAGTGAGAACCACATCAAGACTTCGGATGATGGTTTCTTTATTTAGCCTTTCCAAAGCCTAAAATACACGAGTAGGAGTGTAAGCAATAGATTACGTTGCGTGTTTATGTTCTTCAGGAACACTTACCGATAAACACAGTTTGCAAATGATTGCAAATTTATTTACATTTAAACAGTGTCCCAACTTTTTCGGAATCGGTGATGTTCTTTCTTTTTCTACAGACCTTTTCTCTTGTAATGTTAAAAGTGAAACCTACTGTTTGAAAATAAGAAGAATAAAGGATAAACCCTTTTCCAAGTGTGTAAACTAGTGTACAAGTTTGATCCTGTATTTTCCCCTATCATACATTTAATAGAATGTTGTTTCTTTATTTCCATGTCCTTTACATCAACTGGTGAGAAAGTGGACTCTTTGCCTGGGACATGTCGAGTCTTTTAGCACGATATCATGTATGACGCCATCAACTACATGTTTAATAGGCCCCTTTTACAGGCTTCTCATCATAAACAGCTTGAAACATTAAAGAGTCGGCCAGTAGTAATTTCTGTCAGTAAAATCGATGGTCGCAGACTAGAAAAGACGAGCCTTCCTTTGTCTGCCTCTGTCTGAGATCAAGGTCCTATTGTTTCCAAAATTGCTATGGATTTTGATAGTAAATCTGCCAACGTTGTCATTTTAAACCGCAAATGTTCTGTATGAGAACAAAAAGCTTGACAGATGTGAACAGTGAGAGGGGCTTGGTGAACGGTCAGTTGAACTTGTATATTAAATATATTAGCTTTCTGTTCAAAACACTCTGGAACACTTACATTCATATCTCCATACATTATCATGATAAGAAAGAAGGTTGCAAATGTAATTAGTCTGCATACACTTAGTGTTTGATCTACTGTAGTACCATGCAGGACCTAGACAGTGTTGAGTGTACCTGTGTATCCTTGTCCATTGTAAGGAATGCCAACACACTGAGAGGAGTCGCAATATCCAGGGGGTCCTGGTGGTCCCCTCACCCCCGGAGTACCCTGACGACCCGGAGGGCCACGAGACCCAGCGGAGCCAGAAGGACCTGGGGGTCCCGTTCTCGACTCTCCTGGTGGCCCTGCAAAGTGGGAGACAGAAGGTGAGTAAACTCAGTTTGAACAGTCTCTGCAGCTCAGCGCAGAAACCCCACTGACATCACCCGTAAATCTTCAGTGAAAATAGTGGGGGTAACATGGGGCTGCAGCACTGTAATTTAAATTTTTCAATGGCTCAATTAAAAAGCTTGACCAAGAAAAAAAAAAGTCTGGGGCTGTGTGGAGTTGCCCCCCCGGCCCCGTCTGTCTAGACGGTAAAACTCAGGATGGAATTTTCCCCCTCTCTCTTTTTCTCTCCCTTAAGTGAGCCCATGTGTTGTCAATGAAGCCACCAAAGAAACCTCATTGTACAGCAATCTGATTCTCACACACACTCATACACACTCACACACAAAACTGAGTCATCAGTGTGGACTTCCTCCGGCTGATACTCAGTTGTTTCTCGCTTCATTCACAGAAACAGACATGTCACTGTTTGTTGTTGTGGGACAGACATCAATAGATTTGCATTGTTTGGTAAAAGCTTCCCTTGGGAAAGGAAACCTTCTGAAGTGGTGAACTTTTCAGAGAAACATATTGCATATCAATTAGAACTGAGGAAGGGCTATGGCCTTTTTCAAACTGATAATTCAGCATAATAATATTATTCAACAAACGTTTCTAAAACTGCATCATGGCTTTCACTGGAAACTGATTCACAATTGTCTAAATTTTCTCCTCAAAGATGGATGTAAAGACCTAAGGAATATTCTTAATGTGCACAGTGTTTGAAGAAACTCAATATACACGAGACATAAATCTTTAAGAAAAGAAAGAAATGTGAATATGTTTGAGCTCCCTCCAAAGAATTTATGCAGTGCAGCTGCCCAAACGAAGGTGCCTGAGACACATATACTGTAGGTAAATTTTGGCCTCCGGCTGGAATGTGTTGTTTTAATTGGACTAAAGGGAGGACTGTGTGTCCTCCAAAGGTCCACAAAAAAGGTGAAAAAGCTGTCACTGTGAGACTGTGCTTTGGTGTGAAGATGAACTTGTGGGAGAACAGTGGGAGACCAGCAGACTGTCTGCAGCTGCTGGACAGCAATGTGAAAATGTGGGAGGTTTCACTTGTGAAAAGGGAGAAAAAAAAAACCAACTGTCTTACCTGGTGGCCCACTTGGACCTCTTTGTCCTCTGATACCAGTTCCTGGAGATCCTCTCTCTCCTTTCTCTCCTGGCAAACCTACATAAACGAGAGGACAGAGTAAAAATCCATTTAATGCCAATAAAAACCAATATCTGGAAATGAGTAGAAATCTAATGGGCGTGAAAGAAACACAAGAAGAGCAGTAATATTTTCTAAGCTAACTTGAATCATGTGTAGATTACACACAGTAATGGAGTTATGTTGTTATTCCACACATGTTGGATCAACACTACAATTTTCTCCGTTTTCTTATTATTCCCCTGTTTGCTGTTACTTAACAATACCAAGCATTCAGAAAACGAAGAGAGGTAAAGTACCTCTTTCTCCTTGACTTCCAGGTAAACCTGGGCCTCCGGGGAAACCAGTGCGACCAGGCTGTCCAGGCTCTCCACGGGATCCTTGGTTTCCAGGAGGGCCGGGAGGACCGGGTGGTCCGGGAGAGTTGCTGCGATACCCAGAAGGAATCTGGTTGAGCATCATGTCAATTCTGCTCATCTGACCTGCAAGCAAAGAACAACATCAGTCAGATTTGGGTTAAGCTTGTGCTTTAACAAATTTAAAACTGATAAAGATGAAGAAAGGGTTTGCTCACTGTTCACAAGCTGCTCACAAACTTGTCTGGCAATTGAGCGCATCATGTTCTGGGATGCAAAGTCTCCCTATAAAACAAAGACATTTACATGAAGAGACTGTCTCATTGATGATGTGGTATTATCACTGGTGTGTGATCATTTCATGTTCTAACACATACCCTCTCTCCTTTCTCTCCTTTAAGGCCAACAGCTCCCTGTTAATGAGAAGAAAAGTCAGAAGAAGCAACAATCAGGACTTTCCTTAAACGTTGTCATGTGACCATTGTTTGTTTCTTGTATTTCAGTACATACTGGGTTTCCTGGTTCTCCTGGCTTCCCTGGTTTTCCAGTAATTCCTGGCACACCTGGGTTTCCAGGGCTTCCCTGAAGAAAGAAAAAACATAGAGCGAGTAGTGTTTACTTTAAATCACTGCACAGTAAACATAATTGCAACATTTAACTCCTGCTCCCTGTTAACGGTTGTGTAACAAGCTTTAAGTTGAGATCTATGCTTTGACATCTGCAGCAGGGAGGGGGGGCGTGTGGCACAAGCTGCCAAGAGCACTAAAGAGGAGATGGAAACACACATGTAGAACAGCCAACAGGGATAGGATGCATGCACACACCCACACACCCACACACCCACACACACACGGCAGCCACCAGGCACTGCTAATGAGTCTTCGAGCGCTCAGGATGGTATAGTGCATGTTAATCCTACACTGGCACTTTGCCTGTTGGCATGATGGCTGGATTAAGTAGATTCAGACCTCCCAAAAACCACAGAAGAAGAAAATGAGATGCATGCACCATCCTCGTAACAGTGGAGGGACCTTCAGACTGCAGTCTGCTTTTTTATGTGCTGTTCCAGTAGAGTGCAAATGTGGAGCCAGAGGAGTAATTGTTGCAGATATATCAGGAAATAAAACATGCTCCAAGGGATATTTCCTTGGCTTTTAACTGCACAACACAGAGACAAAACACACACACACTCACCATGGGCCCAGGTGGGCCTCTGGGTCCAGATGGTCCCTCCTTTCCTGGTGGCCCCTATGTAGAAACAACATACAATCACACGTGGGTTACAACACACTGGGGACCCTAGTCATGCAATACATCAGTGTCATGGCTTTATATTGGTTTCAACCTTGAGTGTGTCCTTTAAAATTACATTTCTGTGTAGTGGCTCAATTCTTCTGGTTGACGTAAGTGAGAACACATAGTGTGACTGCAAAAACTACAGGACAGTACTTCTGTGTACGCTGAGCTATGTGGGTGATCACACACACAACATTTGCTTAACTAAGTGTTGGATCCGTCTGTAGGCTTTGAACACAGTGTGTACAATAAGCAGGAGGCAGATCTTACCCGCACTCCGCTTGGTCCAACAGGGCCCAGAGGACCACGTTGTCCGGGAGAACCCTGGGAAAAAAGTAGACACACTTAATCAAACGCTAATGATCAGGAACAACACATTTATACAGCTCCCCAATGTCTGTGTGGAGCTAGAATCTACAGGAAAAAAAAAGTTTCCCAGTTATTTAGCCAACAACAATATATCACCAAAAAACTGGAACAACATCCCTCTTGTCGGTTGACACATGATGTGCACTAGACATCTGCGTAGACAGCGGTGGTACAAAAAACGATATTGTGTAAAGTAACCAAGACAATGCTGGCAATAAACTCTGACGATCACAGAATAGGACTCTCTCCCATGTCTGAATTCACTTATTCAGAGGCCAGAATAACCAGTGGTGAAGCCCTCTCCAGTTGAATCGTGGGAGTTGGCTGCATGACCTCAGCTGGATGAATGAACGGTTAGTCGGCCAAGAGGAGGCTATGTAATACCAGCCCACTCAAAAATGCCCTTCCACCAAAAAGTTCCCCTGTAATGTTGAACGGGTTTAGCTTCAACTCAAAAATACCTCTAACTTGATAAAACAGTGTTATCAGTAATTTAGAGAACTTTAGAAAACTTGTTTTTATTTGACTTTGATTCTCATCAAAGAAGCCCTCAGTGTGACTACTGTAAGTCAAAGATGCTCAAACGCAGACAGACTGTAAGTCTTTATTAAGTACGATCATCTTCAATTACAAGGCTGCAGAAGAACATGTTCCATTCCCTATTTCCCCTTTGGTAATACGAGTCTGTGCTCCATAATAATTTAACTGCATCACTGGCCTTCTACTGTTTGTCAATCACCGGGCTGATTTGAGAGTGTGGGTCTCCCTGAGGATGGCATGGTAAACCTCCCACTCTGAGTGTGGTTTCAGTCTCTCCATGTGGACTGAGTCCAGGCTCCAGTAGCAGCACTAGCTCTCTATGGATAGTTTCCTGTTCATAAACCACAAAATGAGAGGGGAGTACTTACTTGCAGGCCAGACAGGCCTGGGTCTCCAGGATCTCCCTTTGGTCCCGGGCGACCCTGAAGGCGGAGGAGGAGGGAAAAGAGAGGTTTTCAAAAGAAGCTTTACTCTTTGTTTTATCCCTTTTAGTCTATGATTGTGATTGATTTCATGTTTTGAGAAGAACATCTGCAGGTAAGAAAAATAAAGAAGCAGTCTAGCTGCCTGGCTGGAGGCAGCAAGGGAGTGAAATGTGTTTCGACTTTAGTTGTAAATCCCACTCACTTGTGGATCTGCAACAGTTTTAACACAAACTGCACATTCATATCAGAATGAACGCTTTTATAGTGTAGTGTTAACTTACAGGTTCTCCAGGTAGAGAGAGTCCGTTAGGGCCCTGTGGACCTGGTGGTCCCATCGCGCCTGGGAGTCCAGGCTCACCACGTGGACCCATTGAACCCTATAGCATTACCCAGAGAAAAAAACAAATATGTTTCATAGTCATACCCTTACAAAAAAAAATATTGTACAGATATAGACAATGAATGTTAAAAGTGGCCTTTAAGGTACTTGACGCAGGTCCGCTTTAAATCAAGTTGAGGAAAAATATACAGCCGATAACTGAGTTCAGATGTGTGCAATTTGCTCTGTCAAATGGTGCAAGCTAATGTAAGGCTGTAGAAGTAACAGCTTCTGAAGTACCACAGCAGCGAGAGGTTGACCATTACCATGTGTGGATTTACCATTATTCATAATGTCTGCTAACTTCATTGGGTATGTACAATGTATTTGCCTAACACTTAAGTTACAGTCAGAAGTGATGTAAGATACTCACAGCGTTGCCGGGTTCTCCTCTGTCTCCTCGTGGCCCCTTAGTGCCTGGGCTGCCCTGGAAAAGCAAGGAGCCAGAAAGGCAGAGTGAGTGTAAGAACAGGAGCAGATTCCAAAAGCGCTAAAACCCCAAGTCCTACGAAATCCTCCCAGGGGCTTAGGGAGGTTACCAAACGCACATATTCCAGATCTCTACTCAAGACTTCTTTACTGTTGTTTTTCCGACAGGCATTTATCCTTTGACACTCCTCCCTAAGCCCACATTTCACTGCATGCCACTCGTCTCATCCTTAACTGCTCTTCCCAAAGGACAAGAAAATACCACCCCCCCACCCCCAATGATGTGAGGTACATCCTCAGTCCACTTAAGTTCAAACTGTATAGCAGGCAAATGTCAAGTAGCTCATTATAGCTGTGCAGTCATTAAACACTAGCAGGGAAACGTATGGCTTTATCATCATCATCAGAACATGTATGACTTCTGAGAAAAAGATTTTATCAGGTGAAAGCAGACAGAGGACAGAAGACAAGGATGATGGCGTTTTTACCGAAGGTCCAGGAGGCCCCTGAGGGCCAATGCTATCCTGTGTGCATGTGCAAGAGTGGGGAAGGGAAGGACACTTGGCCTCATCTCTCTGAAAAGGAAGACAGAGGATAAAGAGATTAGAAAAGAGAAATAAACACAGAGGATTCTTCCTATAATCCATTTCACACCCACACACTGATAATTGACACCACGTCTTGGCAGGCTGCAGAATGTAAGGGGTGAAAGAAAAAAATCCTTGATGTAACTGCATGACAGTATCCTGGCAAACTCGTAGTTTTGACTTTGCTTGGAGTGTAAGAAGAAGAGACAGTTTAAAAACCCTGCAAAGACCATGATGGAGTAGTGGCTCATGCTGAAATGTGACTGGGATCAGCAAATGTCTGTGTGGGGGCTGTAAGACCAGATGCTCAGTGATAGCTGCGAAATTCTGTCCACGTTTTTTGGAAATGAGGCTTTGAAATAATGAGTAACATATATAACACTGCAGTCATTGATGTGATGTATTAATATCTGATGCAAATTATAGATGAATTACTGATAATTGTACCAATGTTCGTGCATCCGGTATTTAGCAAACTGTATCATAATAAAGGAGATTTACTGCCGGCTCCGTGAGCTAAAGGAGCACTTGTTTTCATGTAATTGGGAGATCGTACTGGCAACACTCAGATTAGCACAATTACACAGGATACAAGGTTCCATTCAGTTCAGCTGAGGCACTCTCTTTTTAAACAGCAATCTAATTATCAGCCTAATGACTCAAACCAGCATATGCATACAGTATACAGTATATACTGTAAATCTCAAGGCAGTTATCCCTCAATTATTAATTCTAAATAATAGCTAAAAACAACAAAATACAAGATTAATGGTTCAGTTCGACCACAAATGCCTTTAGTTCTACATGCACATCAAATCACATGAACGAAATCTGCCAAAATATCCCTCTAGTGCACCTACAGATATCCCTTTAACTCAACTTTGTTTACTACGTGATTCTTAAAATGGCACTTGTTCTTACTGTGGAGGGCAGGTCGCAGCATTTGTCTCGGCTGATCCAGCTCAAGCTGCAGATAATGTCGAACATCTGGAGCTGGAACTACACAACAGAAGAAGGGGAAAAAGATTGCAGGGTGTTAGAAACGGCTCTCATTGGGGGTGGAAATGCACACTGTTGAAAACAGACAACAATGAGTCCCTCCGAGAAATCGAAAAGGCTTTCATGCCTCCAGCAGTCACTGGGAGCAGTTAAGTCTTAATTGCGCCTCTACGCACAAGAGTTTTCGGTTATTGGTTCTTGGAAAGTTGTGAGATGCTCTTCCAAACGTGTGTTTTCCCATGCCGTCTTTTTTTTTTTTAACACAAATCCTTTCTTTTTCACTTACTGTTGCCGACTGCCTCCTTCCGCCTCCAGACTTGACCATCTTGCCAAGCACTTCGTATCCTTCCAGCGTGATGTTGCTGGCCTCCTTGATGGGCTTCTCTGCCACCTCTTGGCAGTCCACATTGAGCTTGACTTTCTCGGGAGAGATGGTGATGTGGAGCTGCAGGGGATGGAGAGAGGGCACAATTAAACAAAACATTCTTGTCTTCTCCGTCTTCACGGCTGCCAACTTAGTTGCAACACAATTACTTGGCGAAGAGAACTAAGAACGCTGGAGCTTTTGAAAAGCTAGGTTTGGCGTTCAATTCTATTTGGAAGTGGCATGATTGCCCTTTTAAAAGAGAAAGGAAATTCTTTAAGAAAGTGCAGACATAAGGCTCGGAACAACCTTGCTGAACCTTTCTAAACCATGTTGTCTGAAGCTTTAAAAAGGAGTTGATACTGTTTTCCACATAATTGCTAGATGGAGAGAATTGTTTAGTCTTCACAGATGATGTTAATTATAGATTCTGATATTACCCCAGAGTGGTTACTGATTTGGCAAGGGCTTGCTGTTTGGTGCCTCCACAGATGAATAGACCATAAATATAGGAAATATACAACAGTTGGCATTTCCATGCAGCTTTAGAGCTCTAGTCAGTGATTGTATAACAACACAAAATGACAAAGTGCCAGATTTTGAAGTTTCCTGTCCAGAGAACCCCGCTCCACATCTTGAAACAATATCATTTGCGGTATGCCATCAAAAGTCCTACACTTTCCATACTTTCCCCTCACAGTTGCAATTTTTCCCCTCCTCAACAGGCAGACAAGCTTTCTTTATGTCAGGAAAAGCAAGCTACCATTTCTTTCTACAAAGCCATACCAACCACAGACCAGGCCACAGTTCTTGGCAACCAATCACAAAAATTACAGTTGACTTCCTTGGCAACAGAACAAACTATCTCGCGGACCGCAAAGAGTGAGGGGTGTCGTCTATCCCGGGATCCTGGCGTGGATACGTTATACCATGATGCTCCTGAGGGCTTACCAAAACAGCTTTGGATGATATATTGGGATGGCAAATAATGAGCATGTATATGTTACCTCACTGACCAATAAGTAAACATAATAAAAACACTCAAGTCACTGGAAAATAAGGCCTCAGAAAAACAAGATTTCTACTGACCACTGCGCCCTCAGCTGATGGTATTCACTGCTAAGTGATCTGGTCTTGCTGCAGCGAAGTGTTGACAGAGGAACTATTTTCATTCATCAATTGTTAACGCAGGAGGTTTCACTGTGCTTCCCTGTGTCAACACTCAACAGTCAGAGTACATATGGTAAGACTTCAGACCGACACCATCTACGCTCCAACACACTTGACATATTTCCATGATTTCTATCAGATTAGATTTTATTTTTCTTGGCTCCGTCCTTGACTGTTCCTTCGTTTTCATAATCCTGTCATTGATTTCATGCGTGCGCTAATAAGCAGGTGTGAGTCCTCTCTTTAAAAAAATGCATCCAAGATTGAATTTGCTTTTATTAAAAGTACAGGGAAATACATCCATTAGATGTTTCCGCAAACAGCGCTAATCGTGAATTCCCCACTTGGCCCGATCCGTTTCATTGTATCCATAGTATCTAGGTGGGAATCTCCCATGTCTGATCTGGCACATGTGAACAGACAAGGCGCTGTGATTTCTTTGGGAAGAGAAGTTAAGATATAATCTGTACTTCGAGTGTGGTTTTTAGAGTCAGTAAGTCTACTTGTCCAGGTCACAGAAAGACTTCAGCTCTAAAAAAAAGTGAGAAATAAAGAGCACAATGAGCACAGTCAGTGGACAATTTGGCAAAAACTCCTCGACTTGGTCTTAATTAGTGAATGCATATATTGGCACAAGCTTCCCAGCCAAGTCCCTGAAAGGAAAGTTCGAGACTGTTTTTCGGCACGAAAGCAAAGTGCAGTGCTCTGTTGAGTGACTACAGCGACTTCCACACTCAAACCTCTACCAGTGGACGTGTGAACACATGACCAGTCACTACGACTCATGGAAAATGTCTTCTTCACTTCAGTTAACGGGAAAGCTCCCTCTGCGGACTCCCACCCTTCCAGTGTGGGAGGGGATTCCCCAGTGGGCTAGTGAGTGGCTAGCATCTGCTCAAGTCATCTCTGAGAGCTTTCCCACATGTTCAACTAGTAGTAGACCACGACCTCTTTAGCCTGGTTTACTTCTTATTAACTAGCCGGAGGAGAAAAGCTGAATGTGCGAGCTCTCTCTGACCCACCACTGTGGCACAAAAAGTGCATCTAACGCTTACAGGAACTGCAAATGTAGATGTAGATTTGTGACACACATTGTCAAAGAAATGAACTCCTAGAAATCAAATTTAGAATTGAGGTTTGTGGTAAGAAGTAATTCTTCCACTGGCTCCAGCATCATAAATGTGAATATTTTCTGGTTTTCTTTGTCTTCTATGATAATAATCTGAATGTCTTGGACTATTAGTCAGACAAAACAACACTGAAAGACATTTGTGCTGTAAAGTGCTGGCAATTCATAGCCTAAAGATTTAATCACATAATTGAGGAAATAATCTGCAGATTCATTGTTAATAAATTCTACTTTAACTAAAGACATAAAAGCTCAACATGTGATTTTATTGGGTTTCGTTTTGTTTCTCTTCACACATTGTCAATGAACCCGACTGCCATCTGCGACGACCCTCGTGGTCACTTTCAGCACACACAAGCTGAGGTCACTCCGTAATGGCTACGGACAAAGTGTTGGGAAACCACTGACAACATGTAAACAGACGGCACCACAGCAGGCAGCGGTGGCACTTACTCAGCAGCCCAGTAAATAAGCAGCTAGGTAGACCGCTGCAGACTTGCCAGTTCATGGAACAACAACTGCTGCACCGCAAACTAGCCACCTAATGTACAGTCAGACTACAGTCTCCACCATGGCCACAGACTGAGAGAACACACACACACACACACAGATCAGGCTGCAATCCAACTAGACCAGGAGTGATGTCATTTACATCCAGTTCTGACCCAACATTTTCCAGGGTCCTATTCATCGCATGCACTTACCCTACAATTAGTTGAGTAGATGTTAAATGGTCAAACTTCCAGAATGGCTCTGATGTAGGGGCCAATATATCGCTCTCATTAGTTAAAAAAACTGCACTGTAATATCAGGAAGAGGGAGAACTTTGATGTTGGATAAGACTCTGCTATATTAAAAAAGGGTCATTCATTTTGATTAGCTCAGAATTAGGGGGAAAAAAGAAACCTGTGTACTAAATGAGGGGCACGCTGTCCTCGGGAACAAACTCAAATGCAATTGGACGTGACTGTGAGTACATTGAAACGTACATCGTTTTTCCTGCAGTGACGAATCTTAAGTCATTCCAGGTCGGTATGAAAATATACTATACCTCATTGTTCTCGTCTCTACAGCCAAGTGTGGTGGAACATAACACAGGATGTTTTCTATTCGCTGCTGCTTTGACTGCGACCTAAAGGCATTTGATGTCTCTTTTTACCTCCCTTGCTGTGGCCTCAAGAGTCTCCATAATGTACAAATTCTGTTTATCAGGGTTGCAAGCCTGGCATGTGGGCCTAATGTAGTGGTCGAACCACTGAAAAGAAACAAAGGGTTTGCACAACAATAAAACCACTGTGGGTGGTTATTTCGAGTTATATGAGCGATTGTGACAGATTGTTTGAATGCTAGTTGATGGTAATGAATTTTTCATTAAGTGCACCCCGAAGGGAGTTCAATCATGATTTCTTGCATGGAAGACAGGGCGAGTGATTGCATGGATCAGTGTCAGAGTCAAGAAAATGTTTTATCGAGACAGCTGGGAACATCTGGATTCCAAATTTTAATCCACTGCTCGCACTGCTTGCACATTTCTGCCAAAGACTTGACAACAGAAGCCTAACAAAAGATGGTTTTCAGTTGCATTATGGGAAATGCAGGATCCAGTACTTTTGGTGATTGGCCCTATTAGGTAGGAACCAAATAGCAGGAGATCTTGGCCTCAGTTGCATCTCCCAGCTTTCTGTAAGTGTTGCTGGAGAACTACTTTAAAGAAATATAAAATCTGCTTATTGAGTGAAAAATACACAGACAAATAAAAATCAATCTAGTCCCTCTGACTGGTGCTGCCGTTAGGAGCAGACTGGTTTGGAATTCACTTAGCAGCTACCAGGAGAGTCTCCAGTCTTGATGTGGTCAGACCTCCTTGGGTAACTAAAACAGTTTGGGTCACTGAGGTATCAGAATTTCACTCCAACCTCCCTTTAAATGTATTTACAGCCTCCACAACCCATTTATCAAACTAACTGCCCATGGTTTAAAAAAAACAAAACTCAAATAAGAGAAAGGCCCAAAGACCACTTTGACAGCAGACCAGCACTGTAAGATGGATAGCAAGTCGCATGACGTTGGTCGTCTTAAGTGAAGCGTAAAAGTCACGCAGAGACATATGAAAGGGTTTAAGTATGGTATATGTGAAATTAAGTGAACAGAATGAAAACAAAATTCTGTATGTAAAAGGATCTGTGAAGGAAAATCAGCCCACAGGTGACCGCAGAAGATTCTCTGTCTTATTAAAGCCAAAATTTAATAATATCACTATGTGGAGCATACAGTTCTCCCCTCTATAAGAATCATGCATTGTGTTTACCTTGTGGAAGCTGCCATGGAAAATCCACTTCACTTGCTCCTCATTAAACGTGGCTCTCTGGATCTCTCCTCGGGTGTCCTTATTGTAGAAGGAGATTGTTTTGCTGGAAGCTGAAAAGAGAAGAGGCTTTGATGAATCCCTGACATCGCCTTACGACGCGGTGGCACGCAAAGCACAGGCAGGACTATAGGGAACACATGGTTGTATTGAGAGGAGAGGGATAAAGAGAAGGCCAGTCGGGCTTAAGTCCATGCTCGTAACTATTTGCACGCATTCATCACGTGTGTGAGCGCACATTTGTAAAAGATACCAAAAATTTTCTATGACACAATAGAAAAAATCAAACCAAAATCCAAAATCAGAATCTGATTCAGAGCACTGGACTGACATGAATCATATTTTAATTCGATAGGTTTCCACTGTCCTTCCATGTCCGAAGAAAGCAGCTTGAGTTGTTAATAAAGAGGGTACAGCTGTGTATATGTTGGGTCAGCCACAGCAGCTTCCCCCTCCTGCTGAGGGCCAAAACAGGATGGGAGACTTACGGTTGACAGTGACCCCGACCTCGGGGTTGTTGTTTTTGTCGGAAATCTGCCAGATATCGAAAGGCTCAGAGGGCGTGTCGGGCAGCAGACGGAAGAGCAAGATGATGGTGTAGGATGGGGGAAGACCGTCTGGATGGATCTCCCTGTTAGTGTTAAAAACATACATTGTGATGAGTCACAACTGTGAACTTATTGCACTAGCAGCCAGACTATCACATGTTAGAAATTAATACAGAGACCATTAAATGTTGCTACAATGACACAGCATCCAATCTGTCACATAGGCTGCGGGAAATGTAAATGACTGCCAGTTCTCCCTCTGGCTTTGCAGAAATTGCCCACATATTGAAAGGATTTTCTGTCCCCTCTCTTTCGCTGTAGTTCGAAGTGTTTCCATTTGTGAACATTAAGCCAATGGCTGCGCCCACGCACACAAAACACGCATCATTATAAACATATTAACAAAGTATGCTGAAGAGGTTTGGATACTCCAGCAGCTCCGCAATTGCCTAACACCGCTCAAACAAGGCCCAATAAAGAGACGAAGCTCTTGACCCAGGGGTGATTGTTGTTTCCCAGTATGACATAGGTGGGAGCAGAGCTGAGTCCAAGAACTTTATAAATATAAAAAAAAAGTTTTGTTCCTGCTAGCACCTCATAATCTACAAGCTGCAACAACAAATAGGGCTGCAGGCTTGTTGCCAGAGGGCACTGGGGAAACTCCTGTGACTGCAGAGGCTATTGAACATCATTATGAATAATGACTGTGGGCTGGGCAGGATTATAGTGCACAGGAGATAAGGCCAATATGCTGGGAATATGCAAACAGTGAAACTCACACTCCCTCTGTCTGATACACCACAAATACTAATTAGCCTCAGCTCTTACTTGGTGGGCTGGTTTATGAAGGAGTCCTTGTGCAGCCTGTAGGCAATGTAGCTGTTGAAGGAACCCGGCTCCATGGACACGCCGTTCATGCCAGCGAACGTCCGGTCTGTGATGTTGAAAGCCTCCAGCATCCTGAAGCCTGGAAGGGATAAAAACAGGAGCCACGTTGAGAGCATGGAATAACATAATTGTATTTTAGTGATGGCATCAAGCTTTGTCGGAATTAGTTGATGTGTACAGGGTTTGGTGATGCTGTGTGCTCACTGCAATGGAGAATTTCCACCACACTTACCAGGCGTTGTGAACCCGTTGATGTAGATCAGAGGGCAAGCTGAAACAGGACAAAAGTTTTAGAGAGTTGGAAAAACATAGCATGGTTTAAAGAAAGTGATTCATATCTGTTTATACGTTTCCTGCCAGTAATTCTGTTGAAATGTTCAGCGATGCGTGAGCTTCCTGTTACCTCTGCAGGTGCACTAATCAACCACAACAGTAATTACAAAAGTCAAAAAACGTGATTGCCTCTTGGAATGCAGAAGTACTAAACTGTACTGTTTTTTAATTATATAATAATGTCTGGCCTTACTGGAAGTGGCTGTTTCACAGATGAAGGTGATCAGGTTGTCCTGGATCTTGGCGAAAGCGTCGTAGTCGTCTACCACAAACACATGTCTCTCGCTGGGCTTGCTGCCGATAATTCTCAACTCTGTCATGTCCACATCAGCCACACCAACCACAAACACACTGTAGCCTGTGGGTGCAAAACACACACGCACAAAAAACAACAAAAACCATTGTTAAGCTTCCAATAACCACAAAACGGTTTCATCGCTGTAGGGATTATTATAAGAGTTTATTAAATCAGCCACAAACTTTGGCTCTGATGAAGCAAACTTTAGTTTGGGAGCAAACAACAAATTCTGATAATTCAAAACAGCTCTGTTGGACACTGTATGCACTGTACATACAACAGAGACCAAAATGGATATGAAAATGATTAATATTGGTACACATACCAGAATGCTGCAGTTTCTCTGCACTCTTCTTCACGTCATCCTGGGAGCGTCCGTCAGTGACCACCACCAGCACCTTCGGGACGTTCCTCCTCATGCCACTGTCTGAGGTGAAGACCTTCTCGTAGACATGCTTCAGAGCAACACCTGGATGAAGGAGAGAGGACAGAGAACATGAAAGCTGAATCTTCTTTAGAACAATTTAGCTAAGATGCCACTCTAATTTGTGTTTTCAGCGGTGTACCTGTCTTGGTGTTGCCTCCTCTGTAGCGCACAGTCTGCAAAGCTGATATCACTATGCCCTTATCATGGTAGGTGTTCAGCTTGAACTCAGTCTTGGCGTCATCACTGTACTGCACAAATGAAACCTGTTGAAAGAAAACAAACAATGTTATATATGATAAAGCACATATAAGACATATTTCAAAACATAAGTTCAGTTTGTCTTGGGCTCATGCTGACCTGCATGCCACGAGGGCTGATGACATCAAAGGCTCCAGTCATGCTGGTGACGAACTGGATGACCTTGTTGAAGCTCTCATCTCCAATACTCCAGGAACCATCGATGAGGAAGACCAGGTCTGCCTTGGCACCTTTGCACACTGTGGAGCATGTACAATGATGTTAATCTCAGGCCTGATCTCAGCTAAGCCATCATTATATCAGCATACAAATGTCAAAGCTCTCCTCACCGTCGAGTGCAGGGGGGACTGTTGCTGGAGCAGGGGGGGTGGGGGGCTCGGTTGGCACCTCTGTGGGTTTGACCACTGCAAGACAAAACGCAAACAGAATTCAAAGTGATACTTCGGATGAGGGTATATTCATGTAAACACAAAACAAAGTGAAAAGTTCCAGTAGCTTTTGTAGATGTGTGAGAGCACTATTCTCTCATAAATTAATATTCAACTGGCAGAAAGGATGTTATCTTACATGTCCTCTCCTTTACACTGACTCCAGGTCCTTCCAGGTTGGGGGTTTGGGCGTACACTGTGGCGTTGTAGAGGGTGTCAGGGGTCAAGCCATCAAAGCAGTAATTACTCTCTGAGCCTCTGACAGTGATCTCCTGAGCTCCACTCTTGGAGGCTAGACAAGAAGAGAATCCAGGTTTAGACTAATTCAGATTGAGGTAATCCAAAAAATGCAATGTCTGTTCATGCAGCCTTTATTGAGTGTAACTGAGTAAAGCACTTACTATCAAAAGGATTGACTTTGAGTCTGTAGGATGTGGCTGCTCTGTGAGGGGCCCATCGGATGCAGAAGGAGTCATAGCCAACATTGTAGGTGGTCAGGTCTGTCACATTCAGGTACACTACAGGGAACCATTATTCTTAGAACATACTCCTCTTTCACATCAAATGTTTGGCATTCAAATCTTGAAACTTCAGCCGTCAATAAGTAATTGCATCATGAACTTACATGTGGTGCCTTGTCCAATCAGAGGTGCACTGAGGCCTGTGTTGTACTGTGCCAGCACCTTCAGGTCATAGGTGGTTCCAGGTTTCAAGTTATGCAGCTGATAGGAGGTGACGTCTCCAACAAGCACCTCCAAGGACTCATCAGAGCCTGAAAGGAGACATAAACAAAAAAAAGGTTTCCAGATGTGTCTGAGTTTATTAATGTCATTTGATGAAGTATGCGATCAAAACACGTTTCCTCAGTAACTAACACAGTTTTATCCTCATAACAACATATCCATACCCTCAGGCTGGTAGATAAGCTTGTATCCATTAACCCTGGAGGGGGCGGGGTCCCAGGACACCCTGAAGCGGGTGTACCACTCATCAGACACGCGAAGGTTCCTGGGTCCGAGCATACCCACTGTAGTAAACAAGACAGGACAGCACAGTCAGCACAGGCTTCATCTCCTGAGGTGAAACTCCAGCGTATTCATTGTTGTCAAACAGCAGGGCAATTTCCATATTATAGCTTATTATGGCTCTTTAAATTAGAGGGGAAAATCTGAATGTATTATTAAGAGAGTGATCGATTCAACCACATGAGAGAAATTTGAAAAAAAAAAATTAAGCTTTCTCAAGGAGCGGAGTGGCATTACGATGTGTAATAGGGTTTCCTTTGTTAGAGAAACAAAATTACGCAAGACACGGGCCAGCACTGCAAGCATGAGATCTCCCTCACTGGAGTACAGCCAGTTCATAATTCTCTGGCAAAGGCTCTTGGTGCTTTTGGCCTTCATGAAAAGTCAAGAATTTCTACTTATTCAACTTTTGCTAGAGTGATTCAGGCTCCTAATCAATGGATCAGTCTATTCAGATTTTCTGCTGTGGATCCCTCACACGCATGCACACACCAGACTGCCTGCACAGTCCTGCATGATATCCTGAATACGTGTCTGTCAACATGCTCAGTTTCACATCCTGAAATGATCTCAGTTAAAAAGGAACACATAGGGTTGCACAGATTAAACAGCTTATACCTGTGCGTCCATCTCCTTCCAGCTCTCCTCCTGGTCCATCACCGTAGATTGCAGTCACTCTGATAACATAAGGAGTATCTGGATCCAGGTTCTGCAGGATCACGTTGTTTCTGTTTCCTGGTACAGTAGTCTACAAGACATGACACATGACAAATAAAGAAAAGGATTATTAAAAGATTGAATCTGTATTAGTATCTTGGATCAATGAGAGTTGGAAAATCTCTTGGGACTGTGGTCAAATAGAAATTTGTCGCTCCAAGAGTGGCAAAAGACAATTTATGAAACCATAAGTAACAATGGAGTAATAGACATGCTTACATATTCCTCGATGGGGTCTCCAGTCGTCTGGGCATAAGTGATGCGGTATTGCATGACGGGACCTTCGGCGGGTTCCCAGCTCACAGACAGGGTACTGGTGGTGGGGTCAAATACACGCATGTTCCTTGGGCCACTACGGGGCTCTGAGGGAGGAGGCAAAAAGAGTTTGTTGGTGTAATGACAAAGAATGAGGGTAATTGCTGAGGTATCTATACTTGATGTGCATACTGTGTGATTGATAGGGTCCTTAGCTTGTTTTTCCTACTCAAGACTGGTCTTTAAAGACACTGGCCCAGGTTCTTACTTGTCTTTCCAGCGTCACTGATAGTGGGTCCTTCGCCATCGCTGTACAGGGCAACGACCCCAACATTGTAATCAGTGTCTGGGAGCAGCTGCTGCAGCAAGGCAGTGGTGGTGGTCCCTGGTACCAAGACCTGCAGAGAGACACCGGCCATGTCAGGAATAGACACTTTTGAAGGGTTTCAGAGCAGCATGTGTAAAACCGTAAAATCAGCCAAAGATAAGAGCAAATAAAAAAACCTAAGCAACTTTGTAGAGGTTTACAGACATGAGACAGTTCCCCCACCCACCTGGCAAAGACCTTTCCCCTGTCTTTTGACAGCTGCTTGTGTTGTACACTCACTCTAACACCTCCCTTTTACTCAACAACCCCTTGCTGTCAGCAGTAAGTGAAAGGAAGAACTAAACAATCCTTTGATGTTTGACAGTCGCCAACCGCTGTTTAACCCAGTTTGACAGTGACAGCAGCTGATTACATAGGGTCCACCTCCCCCTCACTCTCTCCATGTTGGTCGGGGAGTGAGTGCTCCTCCAGGGCTCTGGCCCGGTGATAACCTCTGTGAGTGAGTGAGGAACGAGGAAGGATGCTTTCGATGGAAATGGAGGAACCTTCTTTTTGCATCATATTTTAAATGTGACAACTTTACTTCTTTAGCTCTATTTCAATGGTATCACTTGCAATTCACTCACATCTCTCCTGGTTAAACATTTACTGAGGTGCTTGAGAGTATCAGTATAAAACTAATATCACAGGCGACACTGGTAAAGCTGGTAATTCGTGCTACAAATCCCCAGCTGGTGTTAAATTTGATGGTGCTGGCTGAAAAAGGTCAAATTGCCACTGACACACATCACTGGATCTGGAAAAGACTGAGCCTGCCATGAAAGTGCTAACAAGTAGGGATAAAGCAGAGTGCACCTCTCTATCGCTTAACTGTAAAGAGCCTCACTCTTTAAAGGCCGTGTTATTAGAGTCTCAGTGAAGAACCCCTTCTTAATGGTGCAGATGCTGGAGAGAGAGCTAATGGTGCAACGATGTCAAGTAACACTTCAAAAGGTACTTGTGGATTCTTTAAGCAACCCAGAAATCCTTAACATGTGAAGATGTGGGCACACTGGTGCCAGACGCCACATATCGTGTCAAGAAGAGGAGCTGCAGTTGGAGAATTTCTCCTCTAATGAACACAGTCGCGGTTAAAATGCTGAGCACTTTGTAGGAGAGTCAAATTCAACTGGCAGTGATTGCACACATGCCCGCGTAAAAACACACTCACACGGACCATTTGGTGAACAGACCGATGTTTTCTTTCTAAAGCTCAGGATTTTGCATTTTTGTTCCTGATGACATGTGGGAAACTGTAAATGTTGGTCAAAACATTTTATTTACCTCCACGTGGATGCGCTCTAATTCTTCTCTTTCTTAACCATCAGTGTCTTTGTGTGTACAATGTACAATTTAAAGGCATGAGCAATAAGATGGTTATGATGTTAATGCTCTTTCTTTCTATGCATGTGTGCCATACTAGTGGATGGAAACTCACCGACTCAGAGGGCCTGGCACCAGTCAGAGGAGCATAGACCACCCGGTACTGTTGAACGGGGCCTGTGGCAGCCTCCCAGCGAACGTTCAGAGTGTTGGTGGTAGGGTTGAAAACCTGGATGTTCCTGACGGGGGTACGCTCCACCACTGAGCCAGGAATGTTGGGTAGGTAAGCGGGTGGTCAGCGGTAGAGACGGAGATAAGGAAGTGAAAGGTTAGGGTGAGGGTCAGGGTGAGAGGGTACAAAGAGTGATGAGAGGAGTGTTTGACAATGAGGAAAGAGTGATGACAGAGGGAGGTTAAAGGCCAGCAAGTCAAGTGGTTAATACAGATTGGACAGATAGATGCAGAGATAAGGCAGACAAAAACAGATTGTTTAGGTCAGGTCAGTAAATTACAGGCTAAAACCATCAATTACACTAAAACACCCATAATTCTCCTGCACAAATGTATTGCAAATATTCCTATTCATGTTTGTGTTTCAGTTCTGTTTTACATTATGTTCGTTACATGGGGGTGAATCTCTTAACTAGCGGTACTGTCATTCTGCCTTAGTCTCATTGAACATAACAAGGTCCAGACCAGTTTTGACCACAAAAGACAAAACTAGCCCGAACAGTCTGATGACTACATGAGAACATTTCAGTAAAACAGGAACAATGCTGCTCAGCAACCCGCAGAGACAAGTTTAAGACATTATTTAACAATAGCGCTATCAACAGGACACTTCCTGTCAGTGCCCTAAAGGTTAATGAAAAGGATATACAAGGCGTATGTGCGGCCCCTGTGTGAAGCTTGCCTTCTAAAAAAAACCAAAGCAGATGTTTAGAGGCTTTGTGCCGCTCCCCATTATAACCCCATAAATGCAGGGGAAGAACACAGTGGGCAATACACGGTGAGCGAGCTTCCGTACTTTAAAAGTTTCAAAAACCAAAGCTTGGTGCCTAGAGAGCTGCTTTGAATTTTTAAGGCACAATTAACAGTCAGTGATGAGCAACGTTAACTCGAACAGTGAGACTTTCCTTACACTGCATAAAAAGGGGAGAATAAATCAGTGCAGTTTGAATGGAGGTGACAATATGTTCTGCAAAGTTACAAGGTTAGTAGTAAAAGGTGGTGCAGCAGTACGATCTGTCATACTCCACATACTGTATAAGAGTCTGGTTAACATGTCTAGGAAAAAGCCACAGAACATGAAGGAACATTGCTTCAGAAGGGAAAATGGGGGTAACAGTAGCTTGCATGGAGCACGACCTTATTTGAGCAAGTTGAGAGCCATAAAACATATAATGCTCCCCATTCATTTCTAACCCCACTCCTGTTTCTTTTTCCCCAAGGAGAGCCAATTACTCAATATATCCCCTCCCCCATTTCCCCAGCCCCACCATTATCCTGACCACTACCCCTCATTCCAACCTATAAATGGACAATATTACGGTAAAGAGAGAGGAGACACCATTATAATGCTGCCAGCCCGGAGGAATTCCTTCCTACGCAATCACCCCGCAAAATGCTGACTCATTCCCTGCAGAGATTGGTGGTTTTGAAGTTGTGGGAGAAACTGGAAAAATCTCTGTTCTCTGATGAAGTTCAGACTAAGCTGACTGGGCTCAATTATCATTTTGCATTATGTTTTATGTTACATTTTTACACGCAGGGTGCGAATTAAGTGTGAGAAACAAACAGCATGTGATCGGTTTGGCTTGGCTTTCGGCTTATGAAAAGATTTGGATGATAAGGCTCAGTTATAAGATCAGTTATAACTGGCTGTCTTGAGGAACGTTCCTGACATTCAGTCAGAGCGAGCCAGCAACCAAGGCCAGTAAGTTCAGCCTGGACAGACATGAATGGATTCCTGATTCCGGGGGAAAAAAAAAAATCCCACAGCCGACATATCATTCTCAGAAGGCCTCTTCTAAGTCTGCATAGCTGTCATCCAAGGATGTCACTACTGCTCCTGCACATCACTGCTATGACCTACACCAATAAATAAAAGCATGCAGTGCTTACATGTTTTGCCGTTCTCAGATATGCGTTGACCCTCTCCAGCCGAGTAGATAGGAACCACAGTTACAGTGTAGACAGTATCAGACTGCAGGTTCTTCAGCACGGTGCTGTAGGTGCTGCCTGATACCTGGGCCTGAATAGAAGGGATTACAAGACATTCATCAGGTTCTGCTTTGGCCTATAAAGAGAAGAACATTTCACTCAGCATGCTCTAATGCTTCAAACTGTTTTCCAGCTTACACTCTCTTCCCTTCCTCCAGCTGCAGGGACATAGTAGATTCTGTACTGACGCACGTTGCCCTCAGCAGCCTCCCACTGGACATTGAGGGTGGTAGTGGTGGGATCAGTGACAACCAGGTTCCTAACACCACCCAAAGGCTCTGGGGTAAGATAAAGGTACAATACACTTAACATGCTTAACACGCTCAAACAGTGTCTACAAGCTCTAATGAGTTCATTACTTAGACATGCAGTGTCACACTAAAACCAAAACAACTGTATACATGTATTATAAATGTCACTGTTATTACATTTGAGAGCACCTGCAGTGGAGGGCAACTTACTTGTCTTTCCAAGGCCATTCAGCTCCCTGCTGACTCCTCTGGCGTAGACTGCCACCACAGTGATGGAGTATTCAGTGTCAGGGGTCAGCTTGGGCAGCAGGACAGTAGTTTTCTTTCCTCCAACCTGGGTCTAGTTGGGGAATAATAAATTTGAGTTTCCTTAGCTAATATCTTTTATTATGACTCTTAAATTAGTCACGGATTTGCTAGTTTGATAGTTCAGTTGTTAGATATCTCTGTCATCTGCAAGTGACTGGTGCAACAGCAGGCTGGGGGGGTCTGCGTGTGGGGCAATGATGGATGGTCAAGTGGGTGGCCATGCATTTGTTATTTTCTTTAAAATGATTTTGAAAAATAAACTGTATTGATTTGAATGAATAGTACCTAATACAAAATATCAGATCGAATGTAGTGATTTTATGAGGGTGGCCTTGGCCCCTCAAGCCACCTCTTTGCGGCGCCACTGCTTTCCATGGGTCCCTTGAATTGATGTCAATAACCTGACGGAAAGAATTTTGTCCGAAAAACTTCCTGACTGTCAGCATTTAAGAGGAGGAATTTGTTGAGTGTTTTTGGACATGGTTAATACACTGCACACCGGCCAAGATAAACCTGTACACTGATGGCTCAAACAGTCTGGTCATATCAGTCGTGAAGGGTGATGAATTTATTGCAAGACTTTTGGCTGAAGCTATAAAGAGTGAGGACACAGAGTATTTGTAAGGGAGCTGGGAGAGGGTGTTTGCATATGTATGTAACGTATGCATCCGCTTTAATCCTCCGCGGATTTCTTTAATCATCACACAGCTCCGTCTCTAAACCACCATTTTATAATTTGGCACCGCAGTAGGTTTCTTATACACAGGTGCAAAATGTGTGTCAGACGTTTCCGAAAACAGACTTGTTGTCCCAGACGAAATAATGCAAAACTCCCCGGGCTCACTATCCTCGCTGAAATCCTGACAGTGAACCAAGACGGCTTGGCTGACGCACGCTCGATAGCTTCCAGTTTTCCATCAATTTCAACGTGATTCAATGTGATATCACCCAGGCAATCAGTGCAACTAAATTTCACCAAATCCTAAAGAGGAAAACATTCCACCTCGTATTACAAAGGAAACTAATGGTCAACCGGTGACCTACGCAACAGCAGCTGAGCTGAAGCTGAATTTGGTACAAGACTTCTGACAGGGTAAATTATAAGGAGAGAAAATTTGCTTTAACCTTCAACTGCCTTTTCCAGTATGACAAATGTTGGATGGAACCTGGGCCTTATTAAAATAGGTCAAAAACCTTGAACTAATAGCCAGTTTGTGAGCGCAGCAGTTTTTTGCAGCATTTAAAACACAATTTACTGTAAAATGTGTGACACAGTGCTTTCTCATTACAGACATACACTGACCTGACAGGCAAATTTCAGTTTTACACACACACACACACAACTTTCAGATGGCCGAATTACACACACTGGATGTGAACCATCAAAGCACAGTACAAATAAATGTTTAATCTCTGAAGGATCTGTTTACGGTCTCCCCTTAGAGCTGTAAAATTATCAGCCTTAAAAATGTGTCGTGAACTTTTCACGACATTTCATTTTATCTCTCTTAAACAACCCCTCACATCCAATAAATGTCAAGCGATGAGAGTGAAATACTTTCACCAAAGTTGGTTGGAACGTGTAGCATTGATTTCGCAGCTTATCAGTGTGGCCATCCGTGTATGTGCGTGAGCATAAGCACCATTTAGCACGCTTCAGTCTCGCTTTCAAGTCTCGCTGGTGGAGGCAATGAGAAATGTCTGACAGCAAATTGAAACCAAACATTCAACAGTCATCCAAAAAGACTTTTGCACATTCGAAAAGGCGGCCAAAAATGCCTGACCAGAGGGAGACAGTCTGCAGAGTCAGGAAATATTGAGAAAAACTAGGAAGGGTTTTGTCCACATTAATGTTGCCATATCCAAACAACAGATTAAGAGATTTGACGTAGAGTAAACTAAAATAATGCAAGACCAGTGGCAGAGTTTGAGCTTTAGTTTTCCTTTTTTCAGGAGGAAGAGGAAACAAATCTGGTGACTGAGTTAAAGCCCTGGGAGCCATGAATGACAGTTTGTCTAGTTAAGTGATGCTGGACTGAAGTCTGGTCAAGACGGAACGAAGAAGAAGTAGATCATATTTTAATGGTTAGTGCTGCTGCTGTTTCAGCTAGGTATACCTTACTAGGTATTACTGCAGCAAAATCATGAACCTCTTTGTCATGACTATATAAAAATGTACTCTCTCTGCTGTCTCGGCCATGTGGATTTCGGTCATCTTTTACACCTCCCATTGAGTGTGTTTCCTTTTACAGATGATAAATTTTAAATTAAAACTTGTGTCTCTTCTTTCCATTATACTGCCAGAGCCTCTCTCCCTTTGAAAAATACTTATTTTATTAAAACTTCAATCTGCTTTTCAGTGTTTAGAGATTCCTTGCATGAGAAATGCTTTGTAAATAAATAATCCACGTCTTGTGTTAATTTTAGGAAACACGATAGCTACACAAAGCAGTATGACACATGGTGCATTGTGGGTATGGTGTGTTGGTCTGGTGTGTGGCTTACAGTCTGGCTCCTGCCTCCAGATGTTGGGACATAAGTGATCCTGTAGTTCTGGACGCGGCCTGGAGCTGGATTCCACCTGGCGTTCATGCTGGTGATGGTTTCGTTAAACACAACCAAGTTGGTGGGAGGTCCATTAGGTGCTGGGGAACACGCACACACACACGTTTGACAATTACAACCATGACAATATGGCTGTTATATCTGTTATATGTAGTATGAGGACTTTTTCCATAGAGTTCCATTAAAATATATTTTAAAGACACAGTCCTTGATATCTTATTCAGCCAATGTTAGGATGTCTACTCTTAGTTTTGGATGACTCATTTGTCGTCAAAATATCAGTTCTTTTAAATCTAGATGATGCCATTTCTTTACTATATGGTGAAACAAAGCAGGTCTACCACTGATTTGTATCAAGGATTGTAGCTTTAAAGAAGAAAAGACAATCCTCCTCTGGGATTTTGTCTTTTCTGAAGCATTCTCCTGAACAGCAATGGATTGATGGAAGGATGATAATGATGAATGATGGACTGACGAATGCATGGATGAATGCAATGAATAGATGGTTGGATGAATAGATGATGGATGATGGAATGGGCTTCAAAAACAAGGATTTTTTCAAATCCCCATTTTGCAGGGCATGCATGTTTGAAATCCATCTTCAGCCACTGAATTCGACGTTTGACTGAGTGAGAACATATTCACGAAAAGCCATGGGATGGAATGGACAATGGGACACACACAGACAAGGACAGATGAACACATAATAAAACTGGTTGTGCCAGATGCAGCACACTGCCACTGGAGCGGTGGATGGGTTAAGGGCCTTGCTTGATGACGAAATGATGGTTGTCCATTGAACAAAAGTGCTGATGACTGGTTGAACCAATAAAACATGCTGCCATCACTTAAAAGAAAAAGCATCCTCTTGCTTTACCACAAATAAACTTACCTGTGCTACCACCACTCTTGGACACTATAGAGGCAAAAATAGAAAGGTATAATGGGCGTACCCTTCATAGAACATTTCACTGAGCATATTTCCAGAAGGTAAAATCAAAAGGTTAATCATTATTATAGGCTTTGGTCAAGATCCAACAGATTCTGTGGAGCAACTAAGCTAAACCATGTTACTAAATTGATTGTGAAGTCATCATCACAGGTGCTGCTGGGGGTGTTCGTCTTACATGTCCTCTCAGTGCCCAGCAGGTCCTCGCTCTCTGATTCGTCCGGATAGATTGCGGTGACAGACACATCATAGGGCGTGTCTGGTTCCAAGTTCTCCAGGACGTGGGTTGTCTCGTCATTGTTAAGAATGGCCTGATGGGGACAACACAAACACGACATGTGGGAAGGTGCTTGACTAAAATTTTTGGCCGACACAAACAAGCAACATGAAATTCATATCAGAGCGAAATTGGATTGGTGCAAAAGTCTGTTTTTTCCATGTTCTCGCTGCCTTTTTCACAGTAGCGCCAAAGCATTTTCTGTGGGACTCATCAAGAAAAAGCTTCATGAATTATTAGAAATGTAAACATCCTCGACAGCTGTTTTTTTTCTTACATATTGGAAGTTGGTCTCTCCCCTCTTGGTCCAGCCAATGCGGTACAGTGCCACGTCAGGGGCTCCATGCTCCCAGGTTGCTCTGAAGCTGGTCTGGGTAACCTCTGAGAATCGCAGGTTCTTTGGGGCAGGAACCACATCTACAGAAAGGCAGGGAAGTTAAGTGTGATCTCAGTCTCAGTGAGAAGCAGGTAAATAGCAAGTGCCATTAGCCACAATGTCATTATGGCAATGGTGATTTCCATTCTTACCAGTGATTGCCTCTCCCAACATGGTCTGACCAGGCCCCTCATCATAGATCGGAGTAACAGCCAGGGCATACTCAGTCTGTGAGATCAGGTTGTCCAATTCTCTGGTGGTCACACTTCCTCCCACTTCCAGCTGTAGAACAATCAAACATGCTTGTTCAATATCATTACACAAAATCAATAATGCAAATATATCTGGGAACTTTGATGTTGTTTGAAAGCAAAAAGAACTTCAGATGTTTTTCTCTTCATCCAACTTTTGCCAAGTCTTGTGAAACTCCAATTCCGTTCACAGCACGAGTTTCCAGGAACACTGGCGACAGCAGGAATGCGCACCTAATAAGACTAGTAGGAAACTTGACCAGAAGGTATAAAAATGCTTGTTTCCAGAGGGAAACGGGAACAAACAGGACTCACAACAAACAACGAAAAAGCAACAAAATTTGACCAAACACCTGGAATACTTACAGGAAACACCACACTGGTTTAATGGATCTTGATTCCATTAAATTTTATTAGCTTGATCTCAAGAAATTGAATTTAAGGGATTCATTTTAAACACCAATTAACTACAACAGCTGCTGTAGGTTTGTCTCTCTGATCTTTCGCATTTTAATTCGACACAACACAGTGTTTTTCTTTCTGGACCATAAAACCATGCAAAAAGCTTCTCTTAGAGAGAATATGTCCAGCAGCCTGTTTTGACTGGCACACTGCCACTTATTGGGCTCTATCACATAATCCATAAGGTCAAACATGACAGTATGCTACTTTCTGGGCAGTGAGCTCTTCCTTCCCACGCACTACATTTATTACAATCTCATCCTCAGCTCAACTCAACCTCACTTTTACATGTGTGTTTCCATCAGCGGCGCTTTGAGGATCACCTCCACCTGATTTATGGCAAAGGAAGTAGCAAAAGTCAGACCACAGAGTTTGCTGCTGCAGCCCAAGAACTCCCAAAAGGGGATGTGCTACCATAAAATACTCATCCAATCCCACCAGTACAACTCTTTAAGCCCTGCAAAACAGTATAGTTTCATAATCTTTTCATTGGACTTCAAAACATTCCCTGATGTCCACCCAACCAGCTGCAGTCTCCATTATGTGGTCCCAGCCAGTATATTGAGGGATCAGTCAAAAATATCTATATAAATTCATCACCATCAAACTTAATGGCTCAAACAGACAACAGACGATGAAAGTTTCATAAGAAAAACATGAGCGTATAGGACTGGTAAAAACATATGCAGCGAACATCTTGTTTACATGTATTCTATGGTTTCACTGATGCCAGGAAGGAAGAGCTGAACATGAAGTGGAACAAAACTCACTTCTTTAGCATCTCCGTCCTCAGGCCTGTAGGTGATGAGGTATTTGCGAACAGGGCCAGGAGCAGCGTCCCAGATAAGCCTCATAGTGCTGTGGGTGATGTCACGAACTCTCAGTTCGCCCGCAGGTGGCAGAGGCTCTGGAGAAGCCGCAGAGGGTTTACGTTAGTTTCAGGGCAGGATATTAGTTAAGCATTAATGGAGACTATGTTGAGTCCACAGTGGCCCCCATAGACCTACTGACAGAAATCACTAATAAACAATAAACTATATCAGCTTCATGAAAATAAGTGCTTCATGAAATCAACTCATGATTTATCGACTACATACGTGTGACTCCCTGCTTGGTCAGTGGTTCACTCGCTGACTCTCCATGCAGGGCGAAGAGGGAGAGCGTGTAGGCTGTGTTGGGGAATAACTTCACCAGCTGGACATCAGTTGTATCTCCTCCCACTCTGATCTGCAAGGGGCCCAGACCAAAGAAATAACATAAGGTCAGAGGAGAAGTTGATGAGAGAGACTCCTCTGTGACATAGATTGAGACATTTGGATATGAACAGTGGGAGAAATATGCTGGTTGCGGCACATCTGCCGATTCCGGTTTTGACCCACTGGGTTTGACACCTCATGAACAAATGATGATGTTCCCTTGGCAGAGTGAGCTCATGGTTCACCCACCCCTTTGTGACTAACAATGTTCCCCTGTATTTTCCCTTTTGCGTTGTCTGCTGAATGACGAGGCAAACACTGGTGGCTTTGTAAAAATGTCATTTCAGTGTATGACATCTGTATTTTGTCAACAACTGCTGACAGTACGTTGAAGTGTTTGGTCACATCCAGTGCTTAGCAGTGTGTTTGTGTATGTCTGCTGCATATGAACGCATGCAAGCATGCGCAAGCGTGTCCACCCATAAACACATGCGCATGTGTTCATTTTCTCCTCGTCCACATCTGTCATATCCACAGCTGATTGGCTTTATGCCTTTTCATTCAGTAACACTGTGTTCTCAGTGTTTTCTGAGAATGTCTCTTACCTCCTGCTCGAGGGAGGGCTGAGTGGCATTGACGGCGCTGTAGAGCAGCATGTAGCCGGTGGCACCCCCAGCTCTCTCCCATCTCACACGCATGGTGGTGGTCTGCTCATCATAAATGTCCATACGTCTCACAGCACTCAGGGGGACTAAACAAAAACAGGGAATAATGTTAAAGGCAACAATGATTTGCACACTGAAACTGAGGTTATAGCAAATGCCTGTACTCACAAGGCTACATAGACATACAGTTTCTCAGGCCTTTTTGAATACCATTCACACTGCGCAAACTCAACAATCAGTTCCTTTAAATGTACTTTTATAGATACTATATAACACAATAAAATCTCTGCTTCTCTAGAGAGCACTAATAAAACAGCAATTAACAACATCTTAAAAGAAACAAAGAAAGACATCAAAATTGCACTAAAAGCCCAGTGTAATCATGTAAATTGCCTTTGAAATTGCATTTAATTAAGATTTACTATCGCTGTCTTTTTGCAGCCACATATGGCTTTATAAACAAGACCAAGATATATATACATACATTAACGTTTGATTAATGGAGAACATGCAGGAATCATGGTCACTGAGTACACTGAATTTGTGTTATGCAACTGAGCCAGAGAGCTTCTGTGATCATGGCTGACTGAAATGGAAGCTGCTGTTCATAAAAGTAAAGGCTGAGTCATGAGTGCTCAAGAGTCTGTTGAAATTTAAACTGTTGTTCTTTGACAATCCCGTTTATCTGGCTTTCCTAAAGAGGGAAAGTCTCTAAGCTTCTTTGAAGAAGTTCATCACTGTATGTTCATCTACAACCAATGATCACAGACCAGTCAGTTTTTGTTAGATAGTTTACACTCCCACTGACAACTTTCACCATATATGGATTTTTATATGTGGATCTCTTTCAATCAAATGATAGGGACCTAAATGGAAGCCAAAATGTCAGAAAGAGAAGACATACGTGTTGTCTCGGTTCCTTCGAGAGGCTCGCTGCTCTCCTCTCCCACCACAGAGTAGACGCTGACCATGTACTGGGTCAGAGGGTTGAGGCCCTGGAGGACCACCGTGGTTTCAGTACCATCCACAAACACCTAATACAGAGGGGATGGTTAGAAAATCACAGCTAAAGGAAGCTTTCACGCGATGAGATTTGAGCATTTGTAGATGAGAAAATATTATGGATCATTCCTTTATGTATACATGTGTGAATACAAATTTATTTTGCAGTCTTACATGGCAGAGTGGTAAGTGTGAAAGAAAAATGAAGTATTTGTTGGGAGGTGATTAAGATAACAATCAAAAGCTCTATTTACTGGATGGACGAGAGCACACTGTGAAGCTTTCCAATTAAAACCAGAAATTCCTCTGACAAATACTTACATTACTGGACGAAAACTCAGCATGTGCTTCAATTTTCAAATCCATAAACAATAATAAAACCTCATCCACTATGTACACTATTAAACAAAACCATGGGAGCTGTACAAAAACAAACATCCTGCGACACTGTAATTAGATTCAGACAGCGAAAATGCATCTATTCCACACGTTGTGGAGCCAGGACCCTGCAGGCCAATAGAGCTATCAGTCATGAAGCCAATATTTGCTTTCTAATCCTGTAAACTGAGAGCTGGGTGTTTTTGTTTCTCTGCCCTGTGTCAGATTGTAATGCAATTAGACACCCAAACAACGAGAGGCCAACACAAACAGGAGGCTGGAAATCGAAGTTTGACTGGAGTTTCCCATTAGTCTCAGAAACAGTGGGTCAGGTCACATTAAAGCTGACGTCCCCTAGACTCCCTCAGAGGGAGATTAGCTATTCTTACTGCAGCTTTACTTGAATGACTGAATTAGTGGCAGTAGCTCATTATGGTATGTGGCAGGTATACCTGTTGGGGCCGTCCTGACAAAGTCATGTACTCCACACGGTACTTCTCCACTGGACCATCGGGGGCGGTCCAGCTGGCTCGGAAAGAGCGGTGAGTCACCTCTGATGTTACCAGGCTAGTGGGAGCATCGGGTGCACCTCCTGTTCAGGTGAAGGTATAAAAAGACAGAGACTGCAAATACAGGCCATCACAGTGAACATTATACATCGTCATGCAAAAGTATGCCTCATTACTTTCAACTTTCAATGCTTAAGCTGGTAATGACTGATTTGGAATGATTTTTCATGGTTATTTGATTTTCATAGTGTTGTATACGCAAGGAAAAAACCTAAATGTGGCAACACATAAAAGCATTTCTGTTTAGTAACAAGTCCTAACACAGCCTTGTACACACCAAAGTACTCATTGAGACTCTAAAGTCACATCCCCTCCAAGGAGTTCCCCTACGGTATCCAATAGCAGCTCTTTAATTTGATTAAGGAGCAGACGATTTCCTATTCCAGGGAGGCAAAAGGAATATTAGGGGTGGAGGAAAATCTGCAACAGATCTGCAATAATTTCCAACAGCTTGGCCGGTTCTTTGCTTCTAGAGTTGCTTTCCATGGAGGGCCAGATGTGCAACTGTCTGTGGGATGCTACATATGTGCTATGTCTGGGAAGTTGAAAGCTTCCGTCTTTCCTCAATCCACTGTCCCTATTGCTCAGTGATCTGTGCAGTCTGATGTTAACTCGTACATACCTGGTCCTTTCACGCTGTTGCAGAGATTGTCAGTAAGGTTGTCAACAATGTCCAACAGGAAGGAGAAGTCGGCCACGTTGTACATGTGAATGCTATCTGGATCAGTGGCAATGGACCTCAGCTCATTCTCATCAGCATTCTTCACACCTAAAGAGCAGTAAAGAAGACAACAGTCATCAGCATTTTGATACATATGGTTTCCTTTATATAATGAGAGAACTGATCTTCACTTACCAATGGCATAGAGCTCAACGTTCTGATCCCTCAAGTTCTGAGAATTGGTAATGACATCATCCTGGGATTTGCCATCAGTGATCAAGACACCAATCTTTCTAGAGTTGGGTCGCATCCCGACATTTTCTTTGAAATTGTTCTGGAGGATGTAGTTCAAAGCCAGACCTGTAATGAAGACAGCAGTGATGAATTTTTACCCTGAGAGTTACACAATGCATGATTTATTACAGAAGCAGAAATGGCACTGCTTCGACGAACAAAACATCAAATAAAGAGATTTGAGTACCAGTCAGGGTGTTTCCTCCTTTGTAGGGCAGGTTGGCCACAGCCTCCAAGAGAGAGTCACGGGTTCTGTGAGCATCCAAGTGCCATTCAGTCTTTGGGTCTCCGCTGTACTGAGCAAGACCTGAAGACACCAAAAAACATGTTAGTCCCATGCAAAGAGACCGGTTTTGTTTTGTCAGTTAATCACCATTTGGGAAGACCCACCGATTTGGACCCTTTCAGGGCCAATGTCAAAGACTCCCACCATACGGGCGATGAAGGCGCGAATGGTCTTGAAGTTGAGACGTCCAATACTCCAGGAGCCATCCACCAGCAGCACAATGTCAGCCTGTGCCGTGGTCTTACACATCACATCTGAGAGGGCAAAACATCAGTGTCTTAATTGGGCACAGTTTCAAATGAGATATACAAAAGAGAAGTCCATGTTCAGCTGTCATGTACACAAAATGGTGTATGATGTGAAATGTAATGTGAGAGGTGTGAGAGGTAAAGGAAAGAAAGAGAGAAGAATTCTACAACTCAAAAGTTAATTTTTGGCATTGACCCAAACGAAATAACATCAAAACATTCCCCAAGGTTATAAACAAACACAAGCAAGTAGTAAAAGATTCCATCTTTTCCTTCTTATTTTTTTTTAATCAGAGAACTTTTATTTTCCATGTGTTATAATAATTATCATCTTGATCTTCTGGCATGTCGAGGCAGTATTTCTTTCAGTTGTTCATTTTGGATCCATGAATAGTCCCAGGGGCAAATCAGGAGAGTCTCCCCTTTATGGCCTGTGACATATCAAAGGCCTCCATTGGAGAGATTACTGTGCCCTCCAGAGCAGCAAGAAAATATTCAGATCCTGTTTTCCAAACAGGGAAGGAATCCGATCCTCGGCACCTAAAAGAGGGCTGCAGATGTGCATTGGAAATAGGCAGATGTTGCACTAAATGCAACTCTCCGCAATTGAAAACAGGTTACATATTTGATTTACAGGTTGGTTTGTTCACACAGAAAAAAACCCAAACGCAATGAGAGACAACCAGCTGTCAAGTTTCCAGTGACAACAAGGGAAAGAATACAGAGAACAAGAGCTAGAAGTGTATCGACAGAAAAATAAAGAAGATAATATCTCTGACTGACTATCTGTTGATGGATCAAAGTGCAAAAATTTTATTTAAAAAAAATGTTGTAATGTAATTTAAAGTAGTTCTTAGTATATCTAGGACAAGGAATAAAAGAGAATGTTACTTTTGCCACACCCACAGCTTTCTTTAGACTCAAGCTCCAGAGGCCTGTTGAGAATTGAACTGTAGTCAGTAGGTGAAACAGGGGAGAGCGAGAATCCCTAACCTCTTCTGTTTCATCTTCTGGAGCTGGGAGCTGTCAATGAAATCTGCCTCCTTATTAGGATGGGACGCGCCGCTGAGCGGTCAAGTCACCTTTACAGCCCCTTCCAGCAAACACAACATTTTTCCTCTTCTCACACTAACTGCCTGCTGTGCTCTGACTCACAAGGTAGTAAAAACATTTTATAACTGCAAACAGATTATACGCGTATGGCTCGATTCTACACTGGCTGTACTTGGACTGGAAATAAAAAGCGGAAGCCCAAAGTGACACAATGAAGAAAGCGAGAAAAGGGCAGACAGATGGAATAGCCATTACATCTGTTATTTCGTGAGACAATTAGCTTTGAGGAAAGGCATTTAGAGAAACTCTTCAGCTTTTATGGGGCATGGGTATATGAGTGTATTTTCCTAAGCAAAAATTTACTATGTGATACAGTGTCCAATGTTTGACTGCTGCTGCCCAGAGACATAACATACTGGAGACACTGCCTTAATGGTCACGACAAGCTATTGACAAATGACTAAAAGCATTTCAGTTGTTTGTCTTCTAGTTAGTTTTAGCCTTCAACACATTCTCTCTGTTATTCCTTTTATGATATAGTTGATCCTTATAATATACTGTATGCAGGATTTGTAAAAAAAATTTCAATACTTTACCTGACGGCTCATAAGGTGGAGGATCAGGTGCGTCAGAGAGAGTGGTTTTCTCCTCTCCAGCCAGTGGCATACTCTCTCCTCCATCAAACATACCAAATACACTCACTGAGTATTTGGTGCCAGCTCTGCAGACCAAAAAACAAATTTGGATTTTACATGACATCCTGGAGAATAAAGTTCATATGACAATAAGACCAAAAATGAGACATCGTGAAGACACACCTCAGCTCCTCCAGCACTACAGTGTTGTCATAGGGACCAACCAGAAGTTGTCCCAGGTCAATGTCTTCCCCTACAGGATGGAAGGTGACTTTGTAGCCCCTGACATCACCGGGAGCATGGTCCCAGGTCACACGGAAACTGGTCTTGGAAGGCTCAGATGTCTGGAGGTTTCTAGGGCCTTTGTAAGGTGACACTAGGAGAAGAGACATATGTAGATTGACTAAATGATACAGAACTGACTGATTAAGCGTTTGTAATGGATAATCAAATGCTTCCTAAACTTGGTAACATTTGTGTGGTGTGGTGAATGTAGACCAACATACATGTTGTTCCTTCTCCCTGCCGTGCTTTGCCTTCTCCAAAACGGTAGACTGGCAGAACAGTGATGTCGTAGGTGGTGAGGGGAGTAAGGCGTCTCAGCACAGTGGAGGTGTTGCCACCAGGCACCTTGGCTGCCAGCTGGCGCCCTCCCACCTTGGGTTTGTATGTAACGCGGTAGTTGAGTACATTTCCAGGTGCTGGCTGCCACGTCACCTTCATGCTCTTCTCCGTCTCCTCAGAGACAACAATCGCTCTGCCAGCGGCTGAGACTGCAAGGAGAGAAAAAAAGGAACAAAGGCTAAAAGAGGAGAAATGATGAATGGACCATCTGAGGGAAAATGTAGATTTTGGGTCTTGTTCAGATGGGAATCTGTGCTAAATGTGTGCTTAACCGCCTATGTTTCCAATATACCTTGGGAAATATAAGCAGCATGGCTTTCCTGCTGGTAAGTAAACTAAACAGTAACACGCATGGCTACCTCACAGTCTTTCATCCGGATATCTGCTCAGTTTCCATATGCGTGTGGATACAAACCTACCCAAATATTTCTGATTTTCAGAAGTATACATTAAACAGACCCAAATTTACATGATTGATCATGTTTGGTCGGTGGGTATGGGAGCCAGGCTTAGATGTCTTGTGAATTTGAGTAAAGCCATAGTTCTAATTTTTCCATTGTGCGTCTAGAGAGTGTTTCTTATTTTCAGAGCAGGAAGGGCAAGTGTGAATTGTCAGAGGCCTCTGAACGAGCTGAGGAAAATATTCAGAAAGCTCTACTTCAGAGGGAGGACTTTTATTAACGGAAAAAAGCAGCACATCCAAGTTTGCCGTGTGTGGCTCGGCTCAAAGAGGGCTGTGATTTGTGAAGCACACAAGCGAGGAGAGCAGCAGATAGTGGGAGCAAAGTGAAGGAAGGAATGAGCAAAACATTAAAGTCTACAAAGCTGCCTCATGGTTGTGTTTGGTGTGTATGTATGCCACCTTTCCCGCTTGCCAGTATCAATAAACATTAACGATGGTTGGAAATATTTTTCCTTTAGCACATTCCATTTCACTAACTGGTGGACAAATTCTCGTCCAACTGGTGCGAGTTTCCGCTCAATGTGCTTTTCTCATCCAAGCATGAGTGCAGTCTAACAAGGGAGAGGCCAGTGTCTATCTGTCCTGCATCTCCAATGAAAACCCGGCGCAGGTGTGCTGGACATTACGTCACCTCTGTACATCCATACAGCACACATGCACAGTCTTAAAGACGTGCATGCCAAGACTCTATATTGTTGAATGCCAACATCTATGACGTTATCTCTGAGCTCAACAGAATGAACAGAACAGAAAGTGTTGCTGACAGATCACTATTTCTACATCCCAACACCCAAAAATGGCGCTTACAGCTAAACTGGATCATTTTTAAACCTGCGTCACTGCCCCATATTTCTCAGTGATGACCTCCTATGACTCGAACTTAACAGACGTATGAAACTTTAAAGCTGAAGATGCGTTTATGATGGGAATGTCTAGACCTGCATTCTTGGCTTTAAAAAATGATCTTCTTAACAGTTAGACATGAAGAAAAGAAAAACATAAATCTGTTCCTTTATGGTCACAGAGCTTTTATGGCCATAGAGTTACATCAAACTTGGCTTAGCTTCACACTTTCTAGGTAACCACAAGACGAGACATTCAGAGAAAAATAGAGTGTGAACGAGAGGAGGAAAGCATGGGAAAAACACCAAGATAAAGAAACAAAAAAAGAGATGGCGGCAGATGTGGAAAACAATAAAGCGAGAGAAATGAATGATAGAGGAATAAGAATTTGGTGGACGAGTTAAAGCAACTAAAGTAACTTACTATCTGTGGTCTCCTCTCCAACCAACGCCTGGCCCTCTCCATGGCCATAGACAGCAAACACAGAGACCTGGTAACGTGTCTCTGAGGTGAGACCTTCCAGAAGTGTGGTGGTGATGTCTCCTGCTTCTGTCTTTTCCCCGGCCTCTTCAGTGAACAGAGATTTCCATGTGATCCGGTACCGCCGGACGTTACCCGGGGCCGCGACCCAAGACACCCAAAAGCTGGTGTCAGTGACGTCTCTGGTTGCCAGGTCTCTGGGTGAACCGAGCTCTGTGGTCAAATGAAAATGAAAAGCATTAAAAACAGAGGTAGAAGTATTACATCAGTCTGTGTGTAATGGATATGGAAACTGAAAATAAGTAGCACTACAGGTTTATTTTTGTTTACTTAAAGAGTTTTCTGAGGTTTTTCTGTGTTATGATTTGCTCTGATGCATAATAATTGGACTAAGATGGTAGTGTTTTAGAGAGCTCCGGCCCAGTGATGGCTGTGTCCAAGTGGCGTTGATTTCTAATGCAGATAGATGGAGGTTAGGGGAAGTGAGCGAGACGCAAAATGGACAAAACAAAGAACCCCAGCGGTAAATCACCAACATTCATCTGTCTGTGCTTTAACCCCTCATGATCTGTTTGAACAACCTGATTTTCTCCCTCCATGATCAGAGGCCGCTGGAAAAATGTCTGCAAAAGTAATCATAAATCACATATTCTCAGCGTCTCTCTCGGCAGCGCTTTAATTTTCCATCGAAACAGAGGAAACCCGAGCCACAAAAGAGCGTTTGCTACAATCGCAGATGTTGCGCTCTCTCTTTCTCTCCTTCCCTCACTCTTCCTGAGGGACCTTCGCGAAAGGAGAGAGGCGCAGAAACAGAGCGGAGGGAATTTTGTGGTATTTTGCGATGAACGGCAGGCACATGCATGGTTGAGAGGGATCCCCATGTTGAGATGGACTCTCAACACTCTGGTCTGGCTGCCGCATAAAGGAGTTGTATCTACCGCAGGAGGATGGGCTCCGGAATCCTGATCCTGATTCAAGCCCCTAAGTCCCAACATGCCAGCACCTAATGACAATATAATCATAGGCAGAGCACTGCAGCTGGGTGGTCTCTCACAAACCTCATTCCTCAAACCTCACCAAATGAGGTTTAATAAAAAAGCCAATTGCAAAGAATGAAATGCGTCGCAAATCTGCCACAAGTGCAGTGCACAATAATTTGGAAATGTTAAGCGGCCGTGCAGCAGAAAAGGCACTGTGCCTCTCCGTCCCCCTATGAATCCCTCTTAGCATACATCTATTAAAGATGAAACGGATTTGAACAGAAATAACAGCCCTGCATGCCAAGCAGAGCGATCTGCACCTTGAGAGCAGAGGCCAGATACAAAGAGTAATGGCCACGACCACAAACTAATGAAGAGTTCCAGATTTTCTCAGACCGTGAAAACAGCGTGGGCCACTAATAAATACCCGAATCACTGCATCAAAAAGGGTCATCTCTGCCAACAGCAAAGGATGAACTTGACTGACTTTTCCGGCTGTGTGTGAACCAAGGGCGAGAGGCTCACACGATAATGACTTCTGCAGACAGTGGCTTGCTTTTCATCAGCACTTGCAGACAAGCTAAAGAGAAGCAAAGCACCACATACAGTACATGAAACACATGGTTCGCAGACCTAGTGAAAGCTTTGGTCTGCATGTTATATATGCATTTACCCAATACCAATGCATTGTCTGTTTTTCATTTTAGATTTAGCAAACAGTAATATTATTGGTTTATGTCAAGACACATGGTTGTTTCAATTTCCAAAATAGAAGAATAACACTGGCTTCTACATACAGAATGGATTCAGATGTGTATACAAGCAGATTTCATTTTCATTTAATTTCATGCTAATAAAAATATTCTGGATCTCCTTATCTTACTTTCTTTCCCAACTCCCAACAACAACCGTCAAATAGAAGGGTACCCTCAAATTAAGACCTTGGACAAGACCAGATCTCACATCCACAGTAAATCCTCGCCCACTTCTCAAGAAAACCACATATGACACAACTGAAAATCATCTGAGAGATTTCCTGCAGGGCATGTGCTGACATAACCTTCACATGTGCAGCCAGAGATGTCTATGAAAATATGAAAGACTGCACTTATAAAACAATTAATGCCAGCAGGCAAGAAAAATGCACAAAAAAAACACTAGCAGCTCCTGCTCTGAAAATTATCCTAATTATTTTATATGGCTGTTGGAGCCAATGTCATCACTTTATATCTTGATTCACAGCCTTGGTATTGGATAGCACTTATTTGAATATCAGTATAAAAAAGCTGGACAGACACTGTGTTAAAAGACCCAACTAAGTTCTGACGTACTCAGTTTTGCTTTCTCTGTAAACTCTTCCAACATCACTGCAGGAAATACATCGTTCCTTCAAAGTGCCATCTCAGCACTGGCACCCCTCTTCAGACTTCCCTTACTTTATTGCTCTTGGTTCGCTGAGGCACACATCTGAGCCACAAAGATGAAGCCCTCAGTGTCTGTGTGCCAAAGTTGCCTTTCTGTAGCCTTTTACCTCAAAAGGCCTTTAGAGTGGCGGAGAAAAACAGTCTGGCAAGAGTCTGGCACTGCCTCAAAGTTCCCAAAGGCATCAGTTTAGGAGGAAATCAAACCAAGATGCTACAATTTCACCTGGTGCTGTGCTGCTCTCCGAGTTAAAGATAGTAAAAAGGATCCCTCTGGCACATGTGAAAACATTTGCTGCAAGTAGTTAATTACTTGAGACAGTGGTACAATAGTTGCTTCAAGCGCTGAACATATGACCTCTGAGCATTTTATCCACAGGGCCACCCTGAAGTATTTTGGATCACAGTTTGAAGTACCCTTTTTTTTAAACTCATCCTCACCCTCTGTTTCTGCCTCTGCCTGCCCTTTGCCCCACCCTTGAGGAAGATGAACAGACAGTCCTGCCTTTGACTAGACAGACAGCTCACACAGCTTTCAAGGTCCTCTTAGGTAACATCTTCCACATGCTGGATAAACCTCCCTCTTCTTAAGTAAATAATTTTGCCATGTTTGTGTATAATAACATTTGGGATATCCATCCAAGCATTCTGTATCACACCTTGTCTCTCCTCCTTCTGAGTCATTTCAGGATGTTATAATTCTGTCCTCCTCAAGGCTTCTGTGTTGGCTACCATCCATTTTTACCCACAAGGGGCGGCTTTGTGGAAGGTCCTCTCTTCCAGTTCTCGCCTACATGGACTTCACAGAGAGAGGGTCACTCAAAATGAGTGGCACTCAGAACAATTAGATCAGTGTTGAGGCATGTTGACGTCATGACAGTTTAATAGACCTGGCTAAACAAAGTGCTTTGTCATGGAGCTTTTTCCTGTGGGGGTGTATGGTTGATGACAGCACAGATTGGGCTTGTGGAAACTAAGTGTATAATCACAACCGAGTCCTTTGGTAAGTGTGGGAACATAAGAAAAAAATAGGAAAACACAGCAAATTCAGTTCGAATTTTCGCACTCATCAAAATGCAAATAAACACCTCATTATTCCAGTTGGGAACTGAAATTTTGTTCATTTCAATAGGCCACAGTATGAGCCAGAATGTTCTTATTCTTTTTCATATCATAGTGCACAGGTCCATGTGGACTGCAACATATGATCCTGTTAAGTAGGAAAATGCCCGGCACTGAGGTCCTGACTACTGCCCGGAGTGTAAGGAGGCAACACAAAGGAACAAGAACTTCAATCTTGCTTTGATGAATAGAATAGCTTAAATGTGTATGTGGGCTCAAACTGCTTTCAGAGAGGCGTTGATTTCGGCTGAATTGAGCTAAGCATGGGCAAAATTAAAGGCAGCCACTGTTCTGCTTTCATCTTGGCAAAGAAAAAGTTGAATAAAAACAATCACTTATCTGTAAACAAGGAAAATGATCAACACAACCAAGGCTAAAGACCATTCTAGGCAGTACAATGTTTTGGTTTGAAAGCCAGAGATGTGGGATGTGTATCCTCTGTGGGATACAGTGCCATGATTGTTGTTTCCCCCCCTCCAAGAGCTAGGACTTGCCTCCTTCTCTCTCAAAACAGATCTATTAAACTTCCTTTCCTATGGGGTGACACTACGTCGATCCCTCTTCCCACTCTGTGTAACATCAGCAGAAGACCTGCCCTCTGTTTTGTCTTCTATGCTATTATCTATAGACATGAAAAAGATAGTCAAACAACAATGACCATAGTTGAATGAACTCGATTTGAGATGGTCAGCAATCACTGATTGCACATTTAAAAAAAACAGATTCATATCTGACATTAATGATCAAATATTCCACATATGTCTTATAAAGCACTGTGAAGCAATAAATTCTATGTCTCAGACAGTGCAAGATGTAAAGGCATTACCAGGCAGGCATATGGCTGTCAAAGTTTGTTCCAAGTCATTTCAGAAGTTCTCTAGGTTTACAAGCATCCCCCACCCATTTCCATCTTGCTGCCTTCATGGGCGGCAAAGCCACCCTAACCTACAGTCTAAGCCAAAAAAATTACATCAAGTGCTACATTCCTGTCTTTTCCCTTCTAGCCACATCCTATATACTCAACCAGCCTTGCAAAGTAAAGACTCAGCTTCCTTAATTCCAATGTAGTCGTCTGTGAGAAATACCAGATGGTAAATTAAGACTTGAAGAGAGACAAATGACCTAATTTTGGTAGTTTTACATCATGCAGGATATCATACACTTAATAAAATATAACCAATAATAAAAAAATAACAAATGTGCATGCCTAAAGTTTCAGTTTCATTGCATCTCAAAAAGAAGCTGAACACAATAATGAATTTGTCTACTCCACTGGCTGAGCCAACAGCCACAAGGCAAGCTTCAAATTTCTGTCACAAATTGGCTATAGAAGCAATTCAACCGTGCTTTTAAGGTTTCAGATTATATATTAACAATGTGGTATTCTCCCTTACCTTCTAAGGTGGTTCCTGTGCCCAGAAGAGGATCACCCACACCAGAAGAGTAGCGGGCACTGACAAACAGCTCATATTCAGTGGCTGGTTGGAGGTTCTTCAGCACAGCCTGGGTAGTATCTCCCTTGACGGATATCTCCTTCCTCTCACCGCCCTCAGCAGGTTTGAAGGCAATGCGATACTGAAGGACATTTCCTGGAGCAGCCTGCCATGCCAGCTTCATTGTAGATATGGTCTCATCATAGACACGGAGGTCACGAGGAGAGCCACGGACTGAAAGCAAACAACAATGGATCAGACACTAATTCATATCCATCACGCACTGACACCCAAGTTTCACATAGCTGATTGCCATTTGCTGTTGTCCTCACTCACCTTCTTTGGTGGTGCCATCTACTTGCATCTCGTCGCCTATGCCTGTAGAATACTCAGCGGACACAGATACACGGTACGTGGTAATGGGGAAGAGCTCCTGGAGAATTATGGTAGTCTCCGATCCGATGGTTTGGGCCTCCAGTATTTCCCCAGCACCACTCAGTGGAATATAGGATAGGCGATATCTGATCACAGAACCTGGAGCAGCTTGCCATGACACTCTGAAACTGTTTGTTGTCTCCTCTGTAACTCGTAGATTTCGTACAGTCCCTTGTTCTGAAAAGGAAAGAATATTTTAGATCATAAATATTCTCATTTTCATGTGTATTACAGCATTTGGTGAGGACCAAGTAAGTCTCTCTTACCTTCTAAAGTGGTCTCTTCACCAGTCAAAGGGAAACTGTCTCCTTTCTCATACTGAGCAAAGACGTTGACCTCGTAGGCGGTGAGGGGGGTTAGGTGGGGAAGAACGGCTGTGGTGGTATCACCAGGCACTGCCAAGGAAACGTAGTCTCCAGTGATGTCTTCAGCCTTGCGGAAACGCACCAGGTAAGACATTACACGGGCAGCAGGAGCTATCCAGGTGGTACGGAAGCTTCTGGAGGTAATCTCAGAGAACTCCAAGTTCTGGGGTGGAAGCAGACCTGAAAATAAAAGATTATTTGTTGTCATTAAAAGACAGTACACAGGCCCTAATCATGTAAGAGTTACAAATTCCAAATTAGTGCTAGCACGATCATTTTTACCGTAAATCTGTGAGATTTATGGAGCTACTGTAGCTATGTTTTATTCCTTTCTCTTCTCGGTCTACTGCCATTGCCATAATTACTGCTTTCAGTTACTGGCAGCAATGAAAAGCAAAGCATTGCTGTTAGCTTGGTCAGCTAACGAGGTTAAAAAAATTGAGTTACCAAGAACAAAAAGCTACACTCACTAAGTGGTGTGTGCTTTGGGACTACAGGCTTCGGTATCAATAAGCATATTGTGTGGTGTCATGCCATTCAACCACTGGATGGAATAGCCACAGCTTAGAGCTGGGCTGGCTTTTTTATGTCAGAATTATGGTCAAGCCAAAACAGCACCGCTGTTCAAGTCACTGTAGTGTTTTCAAACACTAAGTGATAACAAATGCTGTGATAAAGCTCATTCAAGAAGCATGTATGTGGTTTTGTGGTAGGTTTATTGGCAGGCTACGGTTGAGTGAGTTGATTAAATTTTGCCTGTGCCTTGCCTTACAGCAATTTATACAGTATCATACTGCTGTGTTTAACTTTTTCTTAATTGCATTGGCTCATTGCCATTACCCTCACACCTAAAGACCAGGCCAACTGACAGTCAGATGGTACAGTGTCTCATAAGGACAGCATGGACCAAGATGAAGATACTAACATACTTCGCTAATGGCAGTCATCCAAAACTGATGCCAAGAAGCTATGGGCACATTATGTGGCTACACTCCAGGTCACATTTATTGTTTTAAGATATTTTATCCTCCTACTTACTCCTCTTTTTGATGTTGAGCAGCTCCTGTTCGATCCTCAGACAGATGGACTGAGTCAGCTCTTTGGAGATCCTCTGGAAGGCATCAAAGTCCTCCACTTCGAAGACATGGTTGTCGGCGGGGGGATTAGCAATGGCCTCCAACTCTGACCTCACTGCATCCTTCACACCAACGGCAAAGATCTCCACATCAATATTCCTCAGGTTGGTTGCTGCATCCTTAAATGAGTCTGATGACTTTCCGTCTGTGATCAACACCATGACGCGAGGAACATTCTGTCTTGCTCCGCGGGCAGGGATAAAGATCTTCTCTCTGACATAGGTCATGGCCTTGCCAGTGTTAGTGGAGCCTCCACGGTAGGGGAAAGTGCGCACAGCTTTGACAACAGCACTAATGTCATGGTGGGTGTTGAGTGCAAACTCAGTGTGTGGATCACGACTGTACTGGACCAAGCTAAGCTGGACCTTGTTGGGTCCAATGTCAAAGGAATTGACTAGGACCTCCAAGAAGGCACGGACTTTGGCAAAGTTTTGTAATCCAATACTGTACGAGCCGTCAACCAGGAGGACCACATCAGCCTGCACATCCACTCCCAGAGAGCATTCTTGAAAAAGGCAAGACATAATGGGTTTATTGAAGGTCTTGTTTGGCTTCCATGATTAAACGAGTGAGGAACGCAATGGTTATCTCATCTAAAAATAGTCAAGGAAAGATGACATATTGTGCACAATAAATAATCTTACCTGTTGACACCTTGACAGGTTGGGTCTTCTCCATTGCCATGATAGGTTCACTGGGAGTCAGACCTTTGAGGGCATACAGGCTGATCTCATACTCGGTCTCAGGGGAAAGGTCACGGACATTGATGGACGTCTGGGTGGGTCCAATGTATAGCTCCTGGCGTTTCATTCCAGGGAGCATGGGGATGAGGGTGAGCTTATAGCCAGTGATTTCACCCAAGGAGGAATCCCATGTCACCCTCATTGACTTAGATGCAATTTCTGTAACCTGCAGGTTAGCGGCTGGCTCCACCACTGGGGAAAGATTGCAGAAAATGCATTATTATGGGGGTTTTCAGAAGTGCTCAGCATCAAAATGTTCGATGGGCTGTGAGTTAACAATGACAGCACCTCCTATTAATACATGGTTATCAAAACCATAGAACCAAATATAATGTAATACATTTTCTTGAGATCTTTTGACTTACTTTCTTCTCCGCTGACCAGAGAGCTGAGCTGCTCATCAACACCGGAGCACACCTCTGTGATGATTTTTTTCTGTACCTCTTGGATCATGTCAAAGTTGGGAACATTGTACACATGCTTGCTGTGAGGTGTGGAGGCAATTTCCCTTAGCTCATCTTCATCTGCGCCTTTGATACCTGAATGGAAAAATGTGAAGTGCAACAACATCAACTCATATGTTCTTAAGTCCATGACTGCAAGACAGATGTGGTAGACTGTTGATGGCTTTCGAGCATTGCGTATGTTAGAAAAAAAAAACAGTACTTGACTTTTACGAAGTCAAATATGGATACTGCAATCAGTGGAAAATCAAATGGTTTCCAAGAACAGGCAGACTTTCACATGGGAGAGCACTATTCAAGAAAACACTGAATAATAAACCATACCTAGGACAAATATTTCCACTCCAATGTTCCTAAGCCTTCTAGCATACTCCTCCACTGGGTCCTGGGATTTTCCATCAGTGATGATCATGGCTACCTTAGGAAAACCTTTCCTGGATCCAGCTGCCTCCGTAAAGATGTTTTGCAGGAGATAATCTATGGCATCACCTTAAGACAGAAATGAATGTGTATCTTTAAATATTTGGTCTTGGATATTTATTCTTACATATCATCACATTAAACAACATTAAACTAATATTCAGATATGCAGAGCTTTTCACGATGTTTGACACAAAGCAAACACCTAAAATCACTAACAACCATGCAAACCCATAGTGACACAATAACTGTACAGAAGAGTAAAAATCTACAAATGAACACCTTTCCATCTGTGTACCTCCCTCTGTGATTAACACCTTACCCGTCATAGTATTTCCCCCTTTGTATGGCAAGGAGTTGATGGCTTGGAGCAGGTCTCCTCTTCTGGTGTAACGGGTGAGGGGGAACTCTGTGCGAGTGTCTGTGCTGTACTGAACCACTGCCACCCGGGTTTTGTCCTCTCCAATGTCAAAGGCCCCTGCGAGGGAGCCGATGAAACTGCGGATGTGCTTAAAGTTTTCTCTGCCCACACTCCATGAGCCGTCCACCAGGAAAACCAAATCTGCTATTGCACTGACCGAACACTCTGTGTAAAGAGAGAGAACAAACAAGAGTCAGTTAAAAAAATGATGTAGCATGATTTGACTGATACAGATTAGGAAAACCTGTGGTTTTACTACTGGTTAATGATCGGTGTAAACACTGCAGAAAAGCATATCCTTTTATATCTAAAATAAAACAGTTTCCAAGCCAGAAATGTGCCAATAAAGGTATGGCAGCAACAGCTTGGTTATGGAAAAATATTTTTACACTGGTCCATTTCTTCTCTTGTCTGTCTAAATAAAATCAAATCCTTGACATTTAGTTGGATGGCTCGGAGATATGCATTCTGACATCAAAGGAAATATCGGCCAATGTCAAACAGTGGGCTGGTGTAGTCATTCCAGCAGACAGAGGCAAAAATGTGGCTTTATAGACTAAACATTTAGCAGAATTTCCACCAGCAATGCTAACTTTTATACTTTCAAATCCTACGGGGCTTTAAATCATAGAGGAAATTCTCTGGAACATTTAAGATCACTCTCTTGAATTAATTGGCAGGGCTTATGTGGATGGACTTTAATCCTTATTCCCCCAGGTCTCGTTGACTCTAAATTCTGTTCCTCACATCTCGTAAGCCTAGTTCTTAGAAGGACTTCTTATTTTCTCAAAATTTCCTGAGCTAATGTTAGAAATGATGGCATCAAAGTCAGGGTTTAGTCCAACAATTTAGGGTGGCTGTGAGACAATTTCTGAGTGCTCAACCATGAATGAGGGTTTAGGAGAATCTGAAAGTGTGGGTATAGTTTCAACAGAATCAACAGGTGGGGGAAAAAGTGAGCATGTCCTCCCATAAATCCACACTGATTGGTCTAATGACATGAGTAGAGGACAGTTTAACATCAGATTAAGAACTGCAGTCCACAGTTGCCACATCTTTTAACAGCTCTGGAGAACAGCAGTTGCCCCCTGGTAGTACATTACTTGAAAACCCCCTCCTGCTCCCCCCCTACCTCTATGACGCATAACAGAGCCCATTTCTCCTAGCTTCAAGCCTTCCTTTCCTTTTTTCTTGATGTGCCGACTGTTTTCAATTAAAGGGACCACTATGGACCCTCCTGCTGTTGAGTCCCTGTCTGCTTAACCGGTAACAACCCCGGCAGAAGGTAAAATGTACGCGTGACTAAATTATTCCATGGGAAAAAAATAATATGATGACAGTCATGAAGGGAAAAAATTATATTTAAAAAAACTGGAAAGCTGTGTGGACGACAGGCCCTGTTCAGATTTTGGTTGACACTAGAGTAAACATACTCACTGATTGCATCTGACTGTGGCCTCCTGACTCGTCCACTGGTGTTACTGGACTGGACTGAAACACAGGAAACACTTGGTGAGTTAGCACCAAACATTGCCACCCCTGTCTCACTGTGGGCTTTTTCACAGCGGAAAAAAGGCAAGAGAATCAACACATCATAAAAGCTGGTTGACAGGATCGAAACCACATGCACACAAACACAAGTCTTTATGCTGTATTAGCTATAAACAGTGAGCAATTCAAGAGTCAGTAAACAGATGTGATTTCTCCTGACTTTCCTACGTCTCATGTGGTTAGATGAAAACACTACATGGAATAAGTTATTCTCTTATTAAAGGTATATAATTTTTCCTAGCATATCACTAGAAGTCGAATTTGATCTCTATGTTCTAGGAGGAGATTGTCTGCCTATCTTGATGGATGGTCTGATATAACTGAACATCTCCCTAACAATTTATCATTAATGCCACGCCATTTAACATCAACATGTATAATAAATGGGAAGACAGAAGAGAAGAAGTTTACTGACAATGTACTTTTGGGGCTTACAAACTAGCATGACTGTAACGTTACACAAAAATGCAAAGAGTATTGTGCATTTTCACTTTTTAATTTAAAATTTTAAGACATAACTTTTTCCAAACAATTTAATTTAACCCACTGTGAAATAAGTACTTACTAGTCAGCTGCCCAAAGATGGGAATGCTCTCCTCTGACCCATCATAGGAGTTTATGGACACTGAGTAGTCCAAGTCAGGGGTCAGATCAGTGATTGAGGTCGTACTGGTATATGGATCAAGGGTAAAGTCTCTGACCGGTTCATCTAGGAGAGGGAAAGTAAATCAACCGTGAGTGCATATGTGTATGTATGTAACTGTGTGTCCATACAATGGAGAGTTTAAATCACCAACATATGATAAGTGCTGTCTCAATACTGACCTGCATCTGATACAACTTGTATTCTGAAGCCCTCTATCCTTGATGAGGGTCTTGCCCATGACATTTCCACTGTATTTTCATTTAGAATTTTAAATTTCAAGTCTGAAGGTGGTTCCACTGCAAATAAGAGGTGAAATATTGTTAAATCACAGGAAACAAAAGCATATGTATGAAAATGGCTGTATTTATGATCAAATCAAAGTGAAGCATTTTCAATCAAGCATTCACATTGATCCCAACAACAAACACTTCATGACTGAAGTGGACTTGTTCATTGTTGGGGACAGACACATAACACTGATGTCCATTTGTGAGGATGACAAGTAAAGAACACGTGACAACATTGAAAAAGTGTGAGAAGCCATTTTGGAGTAAAATGGCATTTGTTTGAGTTGCTCAACCAAAGATGGCCAACAACTCAAGCACTGGCATACACGACATGTGCACGACATGACTTTACCAAAGTGCAAACATTGAGTGAACCATCCAACACATGCTGAGTGCAGTCATTACAACGCATGCCCCGACCACATACTTAACTGCTTTAATGATGGAGTTGATCTCAGCATTACAAAAATACAACAGTGACTTCATTCACAGGTTACCGATTATACAATGGAATCAAGGTTGCCATGTAGTTGAAGTACCTCTTGACAAAATTGAACACCATATGTTATATATACATTGTATATAAACATATTTCAGATATGAAAAAGTGGGTTGTTGTTTATTTGGCTGAAACTCTTGCACAAGTGAGTGGCACACATCCATTGCAAACCTTTTAAAAAGAATACACAATTCGTCGCCGGAGACCCTTGTGTACTTTTTCATAGGTAGCATTATGCATAAGAAAACATGAGAGAATAAAATGACTGTAGACACTAAAAAGTGTCCAAATGTACAATAATAGAGAAAGTGTTTACATTAAAATAAATACAGGAAAACATATATAGTGTGACAAGACCACGCGCGTTTACACTTGACTTGATCACAGCATCATGCATCATGTACATGAGAAAGTTGTTTGGTTCAACAACTTTGATTGACTGGACGGTAGTTTCCATGTACAGTTGGGACCACACAGACAGAGATGACAAACATATTTTAAAATGATACTCTCTCTTACAGCTTCTAGGTTACCAGTGGAGGAAAAGGTCAAACGGTGATTAGAAGTGTGTTAACATTCAGTATGTGTCAATTACATGCATCAAAGTTATATCAAAGTATTTGAAGAGTTGTGTCAAATTCCCATTTTGTTAACCATCGTCATTTAAGAAGTGTGTTAAGTTTCTGTCCTCATTTCTTAATTAGTTACATAATTACCTAAATTCTTGTTATGTTACATGCGACTCAGCAAAAAGTTATTAGTCTTCGATAAGAAAAAAGACAAGTAGAGAAGACACAATGTTTTAAATATGTTCCTTGACTACATTCGAGTTGCACATGAGGTTAGCATGACAATATTTGTATGGACTTCTATTGCTCAGCCTAAACTATTCAGAGTGGTACCAGTGGCAGCATACCATGATGGGGATGATGCAAGGGAAGTGAGCATGCATTAGACTGTAAGGCATCAACAAAGAGGTTTGTCACGTGGGTGCATGCTAGCTGTAGAGTAAGAATAAGAGTGCCATGGGAGGCAAGAATATCATTCTAAAATACACTTTGAAGAGGAAGCCATAGCTTGGGACGCACTGAATGCACAGGCAGATGACAAACAGGAGCCCATCAAATGATTAAAAACTGGGATTGGAGGATCACCAACCTGGCATATCAACTCAAGGAGCCCCGATGGACTTCATTCCCCCTGATTTCTCCGCGAGTACTCATCTCCAACACCAAATGGTAAAGGGTAGTGAAGTGTGTCTGGGTGTGTGTGTGAGTAGGTATGTAGAAGTGGGGGGGTGGGTAATGAGTCGCAAAGTCGGTGGATTGGAAATTTCAGGTAAAAAAGGTTTCAGGCCGGTCTTCACTTGCATAAGCAACGCACCTGCCACTCCCACAACTGTTGAAGATGGTCTGTCATTTGAATTTGTTAGGATTTCTTTGACACATGTCGTCCTGGTTTTAAAATATACTTGAGGAACAAAGGTGGTTTTGTTAAACTAACAATCTCTGGTATGTTATTTGGACCTTGTGGTTGCTCTTGTTATACTGATGTCTGTCCCATCAGTTCCTAATAAAGGACACCTCTGGCTCCCAGGGGCCAGAGTCTGGCTACTGTTCTGTTCGTAAACCTTCGTCTCCAGCCAGCCAGCCAGCCAGCCAGCTATCCTGGCCTGAGCTCCTGCCAGGAGGAGAGACCAAGAAGAGGAGGAAAGAACACCGACTCTCCCAAAGAGGCAGGACAGATGCCAAAGTAATTCCACAACATGTGCTGACATTAAACATTACTGCATATTAACTTTCCATATGTATTGCAACTCAGCGTTTTTGCGAATGCCCGCAAAAGAAGCCCGAGAAAGGCTCTTTGTCTTCGTGCTGTCTGAGGATTAATTTGCTATTCTCGTATTTCATCTTTCCATTCCGTTAGTGGAGATACGTATGTGAGAGTAGACGTTAGGCTCCTCTCCCCTCGCCAGAGAGCTTTCAAAGGGAAAAAAAATCAGAAGGTTTCCATACTATATTTCCATATTTGCAATTATTTTGGACTGAAACGTTTGCATATGAAATTACTTTGAGTCATTTTCTGTCAAAACTACTGACAGATTGTTAACAGTCCTTGACATGTTAGCTCTTGTGACATGTACAGCATAAAGTATTTAGCAGCTACTAAAACAGATATACATAAGCACAAAATCTTAAGAGTTGTTGAAAGTTATTCAACAAAGCACTTAAGTACACTTTTTAAGCACTTCCATTTCCCTTGGGTATTTATTAGATTTTCTTCTAACAGAATGACAGAATACTGTCTCTAAAATGCAACACTGTGAAAAAGACACTCGTTCTGAACGAACATTTTCATCTTTCTTACTTATAGCAAATGTATTACACTACTTTTTACACATTTTTAAAGTTGAATACAGCTTTAACTTTTTGATGTACCTCAAATTCTTGCACTCTATTTAAACCATTGTACTGTTACATTGTTTGACATGTAGTTTAATGACTTAAAAACACTGCATTTACATATGGCTGCAGCCACTCTAAACCCATTTCAGAGAGATTTCCACAGGTTTACAAGATCCTACCACAACCTTGGCATAATCATAAGAACTAAAATATATGTGATCTAGAATTTCAATGTCTAATTACCAAAGACTTGGCAATCTTCCAAATTTTACTTTGGGAAAAATGCAGGGGCCTTCTGTCAAAAAATTGAAACAGCATCAGCCCATCTAAAACATTTATGGGGAAACATTTAGCCATGAAATGACTTTTGTTCTCCTCTATGCCCTGCTGTTTAATGTATTTAATTAGAAATTGGAAATGAAATGAACTCCAGTGTGCTTGGCTTCGTACATTTGCCAAATCTGAATGAGGAAATTGCTCCTGAAGTATTGGTTTAAATCATCTAAATTACAGGCTAAATACAAGTAAAGAGGATCTGGATGTGGATTTTAAATCAAAGTAATGAGTCCTGACAGACAAATCTGACAGAATACATTACAAACAAGAGATAAAAGCATTACGGTCATCAAGGAATCAGTCAGCAGTCCAAAAGTGACATAATCAAATAGGATATAAATGAAAAAAAGAATAACTTTATTCAGTTTATCAATATAAAGAGTTCACTGTCTATGAGATGAGTCTAATTAAAGTAGACATTAAAGTAAAGGACTAATCCCTGTAACATAAATAACCAGTGGAAATACATAAGTGGAAAGAAGAGAAGCAGGAGATAAAGAGACAGAGTGGGATAGTGTATGTAAGTGGAATGGAGGCCAGGTGGTTTCATTTACCTTGGGCATCTACGGAGGATAACAGGACTGCCACAAAGGCAGCTGTGGCCAGAGACAGCCCTATCTTCATGTTTGGCCCTTAAGGGTCAGCAGCGCATCAACCAGTCTGAGGACAAAGAGAGAGAGTGTGGGTAGAAGCTGCAGATCTATGACACAGCTCGCTTCGTCAGAGCGGTGTGATGAGACATGCCGGGAATGAATGTGTGTTTAATTTACTGCTGCGTCAACATGGTCAGATTTAGACTGAAGAATGCCTTGAACTAGAAGCACATAATGTAAAAATGTAACATGAACAATGGACCCAAATTCTGTTCTGAATTGTGCTTTTTATAAACATAGAATCAATATTGGTAGCTCTTATATAATTACTGCTTTCCATTATGAATTGTAAGATACAATTCAAATCTAATTACAAAATTACACATGAAGCTCAATATCCAACTGCCAGAACTCTATCTGACAGCGACTTCACTTCACTTTCTTTGCCCTTTGAAAATATCATTATATAATAATTGCTTTCCGAAAGCATTCATGACAAAAACTGCAAGATCCGTCTAGATTTCCTTACATAACAACTGCCACACCTTGCTGCCTCCCGCTGACGCAGCACCCTGAGGTGGGTACTTACTGACTGATGCACTGTAGGTATTTACTAATGAGGTACTGGAAAAAACATTTTACCACATCCCCATCTGTTTGATCTTCATATGCATGATCTGAAAATGCATTGCCCTCTGGCTATTCTGATCAATTTGACGACACACGATATACTCTTGCCTATGGATCTCACTCAGGGGTGGGGTCTGAGTGACCTTATAAGGTCACCAAAGCTTAGTCTAATGTCATATGTAAGAATATTGAACAGTAATTTTGATGTATTTGAACGTATAAAATACTACGAGACATCTTGATAGCAGTCTCACTTGTACAAATCACATATTTTTGAATCTCAAATCTTGAAATTGCCTCCCTAACTCCTCTCCTCCTTTGCTTAGATCTACTGCATTCTTTAAATTCAGTAACAGAAATCAAGGAGGGCTTTTACATGGACTCACTTCAGAACATAAGTGGACTTAGATTGTTATAATGCAATCATCAGTTAATCTGAAGTGGAACAATCTCATGCAATGTTGTTGTCTTTTTGTCTAAAGGATAATTGGCCCACATCCACACAGTATAGTCTAAGCTCAGCTCCTCTGAGCTTATCCACAGACTGTGTGCCCCTCCTGGTGCACAGGCACCAAAACTGCAACTCCAGGAGCTGAAATCACTCCTGACTCAAATGGGGCTCATCTCATTCAACTTATTACATAAAGCACAATATCCATGTCTGCTTTGCTGTTGGAACACTCAATTTCACAACAACTTTTTTTTAAAAACTTTACAATGGCTTTACTTGAACATAATAATAAAAATGCAACATGTACAATAGACCAAAGGGATTTTTTTTCCAATATGGAATCTATAGTGGTTGCTCTTATTCTATAATCAATTTTCATTATTACAGAAACTACAGAATTCAATTCAAATCTAATTCTAATTAATGAATTACACATAAAGTACAATATCCATGCTGATGAAACACTTTATGTGACTTCACTTTACTTTCTCTGCTCTTTGAACATAATGTGAAAATGCAACATCCACAATGGACACAAATGTTTTTTTTTTAAATATAGAATCAATATTGATAGATTGATTGATACCTCCAGATCTCAAACCAATGGCTGGATGATTTTCATTCAATTCAGTTCAAGAACGTGACTGATCTCTTATCTGGAAAATCTTTACTTAAAAAGTGTTTAAAAGTTAGTTAATCTTTTTTTTTTTTTAATGCGTCAGTGATCAACTGAAATTATTGGAGGAAAAATGCAAAATTGCTTAAAAAAATTGTAAAATGTAAAGTTGTTGCTATTATTCCAAATGCCACAAAAAGTGGTGTAGAATAGAATAAAAGGTGTCTACTCACCAGTCCAACCCTGCAGAAATGATGGGAGCAAATGTGCGAGCAGCCTTGCCTGCAGCCTCCCCCTCTGCGAGCTCAGAGAAGAGTGTCAGGAGCTGGAGCCTCTCTCTCTCCTCTCCTGCTACTGGAAGCTCCGCCAGCAGATGTCCAAGGAGGAAAAGCCTCTTTCCAAGTGGGAAGAATCTTTCCACCATCGGCTACTTAATAGGGGGGGCAGTTCCCAACTCTCAGTTTACCATCATATGGGGCTTGTTGCGAAACCCCCGCCTGCCAGTTGATGGATGCCCCCTGCCAGGACTGATCCACTGTTTGGAAATTACATTTTTGCCTGCATTCCTTTGGTCTGGTGATTTAATGACTTTCCAGAGTCAGTGTGACTTTACTGCAGGGTCACATTTGGCCACACTGACAAGGGAGGTGTTTTATATGCAGGCAAACTTATCCAGTTTATTCAGGCAGATGGCAGCTGAGATAAAAGTAGATTTTTTTTTCAATTATTTTTTTTTTTTGGTTTGTAAACACAAAACTCTTGAGTTTGGATCCCATAAAGTGTCCTTTACTCATAATGATGTTGAGATACTCAAAGAAACAAAATACAAGTGTGTGGTTGTTGTTTCAGAAGTGTATTTATGATGTGTGAATCAATGGAAAACTTTTCTTGGGAAAGTATTTCAGTCTACTGTTACTCACTGCCACAATGGGAGCATTTGTAATTGATAAGTTTTTGCTGCCCTCTAGTGCTCGTGCCAAAGACCTACACTAGATATGAGTTTGGATTGGTGATTGGTGGTCTGATTAAAATACACCAGTTACAAATGGACTGCAGTGAAGAATATGAAACAGAGGAAAAATCTATTTACTAACACATAGAAGTTCAATATAAAGCTTGCAGCAAAATCTGCGAGGATCAAGTTTTAAAAAGTGACACAATTTAACGAGAGGTATATTTTTATTGCATGATTTGTACAATCAATAAATACTTGTTTTAAACATTAAAAATATTCATATTATTGATAGGACAAATAATTTCCCAGATTCTAAATCTGCACAACAGAGTTGATGTATCACATACAGCATGCGCATGATTGTTTCATTCGATGGTCAAGTTCAGTCTCCCAATCCTGTCTCACTTCTTGGGCATTGCAGCACTGAACAGCTCATACACGACATATCCGCTCCCTGTGAAGAGATCAGACAAGAATTACAGATGTGACAGAGATACAAATCAAGCTAATTATTCCAACTTCAAACAACCCTCAATGATGCATCGTCAGATTACAGTAATTTTTCAAAGTCAGTTTTTAGCAATAACAATGGGTTCAAGTCACTGGTATGAACTGTGTTTTATCCAAAAGACAGACTAAGACATCTGGCCTGAGCCTGACTCATCAATTCTCAGACGATTGCTGACATACCAAACACTGTGAGAGTCATTGTTGCTCTGTAGAGCAGAGCATCCTTTGACCCGCCCTTCAGATGGATAGGCATACCATTGTCCTCCTGTTCAAAGAGGAAAGAGTGAAGGCACATAGTTATTTTTAAAAGACAGACCTATTTTAAAGGTATGTGAAGGGAAAAGTCCTTTACATACCTTTAAAATAGGTCTGCTTCAAGTAGTTTCAAGTGTTTCGATATCTATTGTGGTCACATTTTTGTAGAGCTCATCTCTGGCTAACCAAAGCAATTAAGTGCACTATGCAATAAAGCAGTGCTTGCTCTGGGATTTAGAAGCAAGGGTAGGTCATTTGTCAACTACAGCTACCGTAATTTCTAGCACTATGCAAGGATCAGCAAAGCCTGCCACATTGGAAAATTGATTTTGCAATGTATTTTTAATTAGCTGCTTGCAAGCATAATTAGTACAACTCCAGCCCCAGCTACAGTGGAAGGTCACTTAAACATTGCAGGAGGAAAATCCACTGATACTTATCTGTCAGGCTACAAAGAGGATAAAATAAGATTCTGTCTCCAGAACCTGGGAATAAAGTAGAAACTTTGACATTATCATTATCGTTATCAGTATAAAAAAAGACATTTTCAAATTACAATTCAAACAGGCACATAATTGCTTGAAAAATGTCTTCATAAATTAGCTACATATACTGTTTTTGAGTGAATACATATATACAAATTGCACTTCACATCTAGCATATATAACCTTTGCTCAGATGTTATTTGAACTGTCAGAAAGATAGTTCTCCACATGACTAGACTCCTCCTGTGGCTTACAGGAGTCACACAGCTTCTGAGACACAGTTACAAAGATCAGATGAGATACTGATGGGATCATATAGATGTCATCCTTGTTGTCAAAGACATCAACCCTACCTGAAACAGCTTTTGTTTTTCCTTCACACTGTTATCAATCTGCCTGCGGGCACTGCTCGTGATGGTCCGCCTGGAAAGCTGCCGAAGTCCCTGGTGGCACAAACACTCAGCTGAGGATTTTATAGTTTAAGCAGTTCAACTTTAGGCCTAAATTACACTATAATAGTATGAAAAGGAAAAATGACACAAAATAGACCAAATAATGTTAAGTGACACAAATTAGCATATTCTATGACAGTTCAGCAAGCTGACTTCAAATAGTGATGGGAAAATAATTTCTGCAGCACTGAACCACTATGATGCAAGAGTGCTGAAAATAGTTCCTCGTTTCAAACTCTTGTGATACTGGTAGTAAAAGGTTGACATCTGCTGGTCAAAATTCTGTATTGTATATGTATGAAAAGAAGCAAGACTCAAAGTCAAAACAGAGGTCAAAGACACTGCTGTCATCTTAGATTACATAGATCAAGACAGATTTTTAGTTGCCTGCTTTAGTAGAAACATAAAAAATAATAGTCTGCCTACCTTCTATTCGACCCTACACATTTATTTAGAACTGAGCTTACCTCAAACCTGAACTGTCTGCTTCTCAAAAGTGGCTTCTGACTTCCTCAACATATAAGGTGATATGTTCACGAGCGTGGGACATTCTGAGGCTGTCATACAAACACGTCCCCGATATCTGTGTGAAAACGCCTTGTTCGTAGTGATCAAGTGATTCATGTTGACTTGAATCAACACACAATTGAAAGGTGGACACTGTGGAGTATTATTCGTGCTTAGCATTACTAGTTTTAACTAACTTCAATCTGACCTGATTTCATGCTCGACTTGTTGCTTAACCTAGCAGGTAGCTGGCGTCCTGTCAAACAGGGCACCTCGATTAAAGTCATAAACCCGAGATAAAAACATCATATAACGATAATACAACATGTATTTCTTAAATTAAATGCCTTTAAATAAATATCTGCACATAATGATTCACTCTCGAACAGCTAGCTGGGTAGCTAAATTTGAAAAGTTTAGCTAGGAACCGTTAGTCGTAAACTGGATTAAACCAGCAAACTTTTACAAGTATTAACACCATACTGATATTTTAATAACGTTTTATAGTAAATAAAGTAAATGAAACGTCTCCCTTACCATAAGCTGTCTGTACATTTTGGCAAACTTCAGTGCTATATTGAGCTAAGAGGTAAAGGCACGGCACAAGGACGGACACTTGACAGTCTGACTTCCCACAATCCTTCGGTGGTCCGCTCATATCCGGTCAGGATTGTTATGTGTCATTTCCATAAAAAACATTGTCTGCAATAAACTCACAAATGACACTAATACATTCACCAAGTTGTTTAATTGGACCCTACAAATCTTATAAAATGTATCCATAAATTTCCGATTTAGACAAATAACTCGTTAATAAATCATGAGAACAGAAGATGAAAGTGAAACAAGAGGAAAAACTAACAAATGGGACACTTTTAAAGTGCATATCATTTGGTCAACATTGAACGCAAGATAGTTTAACATGCAGGCCAAACTGGGAAAAACAAAATGATTTTAGGGCTCCAATCAGTCTGAGATGCTGAGTCTTTATGAATACTGGGTATAGTGGTGTAGGACAATGTTTTCATCATTAAGCATTAGATTGTCATTTCAAAAAGATGTCTTATGACTACATCCAGTCACAGTGGAGGGTAGATAACCACACTTTTGGTGCTACTTGTCATAAGTACTCTATGACTCTCCAAGGATAAAATACTTCTTGTTGAACATCAATGCTTCCCATAATAAATAGCACGCGAGCAATGATTACCACTTCCTATATTCAAGGTAATCTCAAAAACCACAGAGGTATGTCGACGAAATATAACATTACATTCATCAGCAGGACATAGTACAGTACATATTATGGACAACAACTTGCATTAAAAATACATACATCCTTCAATAATTAAGCCATTCGCAAAGCTCTGCCAAAATAAAACAGATACTTTGATAATGTATAGATAAATGAAGACAAAAACTCTTTTGAGGACAGTAAATGACATTCTCAGCAGCTGACCGCACTGACTGAAGCTATATGCACAGAGACACAGAATCTAGCATCCTTCTTTTGCCATAGTTGCCCTACACTTAAACACAGGACAGACAGTTAGAGACCAGTGTAATCACGCTAAACTCAACAAGCAGTCCAGAACGAACCCTTCAGGGTCACCCATGCATGCAGAGGCAGGGACGATGCGAGGACAGTTTAGTTTGGAATATCTGCGCTGTTGTTGCGGGTGTCATATTTATGGTGGATGATGAGCAGAACCACACCCAGGAAGAAGCAGATGGAGCCCACAGTGATGTAGGCAATGCCAAGGAAAGGGTTCTTCCCTCCCATCCAGGAGATGGTGCTCAGGATCATCCGCTTGCGACCATCAAAGCTAAGCACTGGGTAATCTGATTACACGTGGTTAAAGAAAAATGACTGCAGCTTCTGGGTTCAGAGAATGGTACAAGTATAAGATACAAGTACAAGTATACGATATGTACTGAGAAAAGTAAAAGTAAAGAGAGAAGTACAAAGGGTATTTTCACAGAAAGTCAATAAGGGATTAATCATTTTCTGGGTACACTCTTTGCTTTTAATTGGTCAACAATATTTACTTGTTGGTTGTTGGTTTACTTGTTGGTTTTAGGAACATACGTGACATTTCTGAATATGACTTGCAAGCTTCTCCATCTTGGGTCTCATTCCAAAAGATGGTTTAATGAGATATCTGGATAACTCTGCTGAGTAGAACCCAGATCCCCCCTCTAATGGAACATGTGCTGATATAAAGTGACCTCTTTTGGGTTTTGGTACTCAGCAATGTTTTCCATGTAACTTAGTTGAAAGCATGGACATTAAACAAACAGAGCTGGTGTTTGCTCCTAGAACAGGATTTGTAAGCAAACTGTAAACAAGCTAATTAAAATGTTTTCAAATATGTATGCTGTTATGCTGTAAACTTCCCCACTGTGGGACGAATAAAGGTATATCTTATCTTTCGGTGTTGTTAACCATGTTTTAATTTGTCTCTCTATAGACAGGATTTGTGAATTAACAGCAAAGCTATGAGATTCATGACAATCTATGATTAGTGTGCTTTATACACAATAATCGTACCCTGTGAAGCTTTATATAAAAAAGAAAAATCAGATGAGCCAGCCTAACAGCCAGCTTCTGGCCACAATTTAAAGGATACTGTAAGTGATGTTCAAGACGTATTGGCCACTGGGTAGAGTTGGGGTCATCCCGGGCTTCTTCTGGATAATGCGATAGAGCTTGCGAAAGGTGGGCAACGCAGCCGTGCGCATCCACACAATGAAGTCCTCGTTGATAAAGCCATTGTTCTCAGCATCAGATGGGTCCAACTCGTACACTGGCTTTCTCCAGTTCACCGGCTTACTTGTGCCTGAGAAAGAACAAGACAAGAGCATGCTACTCACAGCGACTTACACTTTTATGGCTCCATGGATCCTGTGCACAGTTTGTTTAAATCACCTTGGAAAGCTACAGTGAGGTTGCTGTTTCCACCAGGATTCCTGAACTTCACATGCTTGTCTGTCCACCACGCAATGCCTTTCTTTACCAGAGGAATTGCATTTGTGGTGCCATTGGAATCAATGTGATACAGCTCCAAAGTGTCTGAAACAAAGAAACATTATGTTCAATATTGTTGCATTAAGAAAGTGCAGCTGATGTCAATGGTTGGTTATGTGCAGGACTTTTAGTAGGAGTTGCAATGGTCAGATGAGACTTTAGTTGAGTCCATGAGTAGCAATAATCCATGAGAATTGCTGTGGAGAAAAATGTGAAGCTGTTCACCATGTCTCACTTACCATTGAAAAGGCTGTTAGCTATGGCTCCACATGGAGCAATGGGCTGTCCATCACTTGTCCGGTATGGTTCACATTCCTTGCTGGGATTCTGGAAAAAGCAGCCAATGTTAAACAAATACAAAGGGCATTTATCAGAATCTCTGCAGAGTAAAAAGTTATACTATATTAAAAGATTGTACCGTCAAAGCAGATCGGTCACCATTCAGTTGACTGTCATCCCTAGATTTCACATAGCGTCTGTGATTCTGATAGAAGTTGGACAGGCCATAGTACATAAAGACATTGCTCTGCAGGAGAGGAAAGATCGTGTTAGTTTTTCCAAAATATGTCATTATGCTAATTTACAACACAGATTGCAAAAAGTTTTTCTGAGTATTGTTGGCATTAAATTCAGAATCAGCATATACTTACAAAAATTAATGAAGCTGATCAGGTAAAACTTGAAATACACTGTCTTTGTACTGTTTTCAGTTGAGGACACGTCAAAAAAGGATAAGCAAATTATCACATTCTTTTTTGCTTATGTTTTACAAAGTGTCCAGACTTTTTTGGAATCAGGGTTTTATAACCAAAGCTCTAAGCGCTACTTTGTGATAGTGGTTTGTCTTCTAGGAAACGGTTGATGAAAATGCAACTGGCTGCAATACTCTTATAAGTAATCAATGAAAGCCTTCTGGAAGTTGCTGGGCTGCATATTTTTAGACTAGGATGATCAATGATAATGACGGCTTCAAACAAACCTTGAGAGCGCCTTTCTTTGGACTTAAAAATAGACCTTAATGGACATTTAGTGTCAAGAGGGCAGTTTTTTTTCCTTTCTTTTATTGCACTTAAAGCAACACTTTCAGTTCTGAAGCAAGAGGAATATATTATTCATAGGGTCTGCATACTGTAAGCTGCCGCTCACCTCAAATGGTTGCTCCAATGTGAAGGGCACAGAGCAGACACACGGCGTTGTGCTGTTCCAGCTGAAGTTCTTGGCACAGCTGTAACATGGACTGAACTCGACGCCAGTGTAATCAATCTGAAAAGGATGAGACGATTATTTAAAAATAGCAAAATTGATCATTAGTACACCCTAATAAAATTATGCGTACTTTTTCATACTGTTCCAAATACACTTGGTAGCCAGATTAGTTTAAGCTGATAAACTCATTCAATCTAATACAATAAATTCCACTTTTAAGAAGGTTTGATCATTCAGTTTTTGGTGTTTTTAAGAGGCGTTGATTCAACTTTTAGGGCTGTTTTTAAATGGTAATATTTTGTGTACCCCAATTGATATAACCAGGGTGTTATGCCACAAATTGTTTCTAAAACTTTGTCTATCCTGAATGGAACAAATTGAGCTTTACTACGAGGTGTTTGATGTAAGTGTATGGAGAAATTAAACTGTAATTAAACTGTAAAACAATTTAACAGGACCATTAACTTCAGCCTTCAGATGACCAGGGGGTTTATTTAACACCTTTTTAAAACAGCTTCAATAAAACTGAACGTAATGATCTTGTACTGCAGAGCTGTCACATTAGCTAGTTGCTAGCTAATGTTGCTTAATAAAGCCTTACAGTGTCATAAAACTAGTCATGAAGGTGTTACTTGTTATATTTGTTCTTGTTTGTTGTAATGAAACAGGTTTAACGTTGTAATTAAGTTACAGGAAGTTGACTGAGAGGAACAAACGAGAGGATGCTAATCAGCTGTGGCTACAAAGTTAGCAGGCTACTGTACCTCGAACTCTTTGATGTTGTTGGATGAGACGTACAGGCCGATGCCGATGGGGATGAAGAGGATGCCGATGACGAAGAAAGCTGGCAGCACGGTGCCCGCCGTCAGGATGGGCTGCCAGGCCGGTAGTCTCTGCTGCTTGAACGCAGTGTTGTCCGGCTTTTTGCTCTTCACGGCCCCGGCGCCTCCGTGGCCCGGGGCGCCCGAGTGGTGTCCGTCCTCTTCCTTAGCGTTGTAGCTTGACGCCATCATGGCTGCAATCCGCTCCCAGCAAAAATAATAATGTTACTGTGGCTGACAGTCCGCAGTTAATTCCACACGGTGAAGAAGAGACAGGACGTTAAGGCAGCGTGTAAAATGATCTAATGAGTGACATTTACCCTCGATCTAATCCAAATAGCTACTCATTGTAGATATAATTTAATCTGTCTTGTTTATCTCGTCCAAGAGGAAGAAGCCGGAAGTTTCTGAGCCAATCAGATGATGAAACGTAAGTGTTACGTCATTCCAGAAAATGAACACGCCCTTTTCTCATAATGTGTTTTGGAGACAAAATATCGAATGTTGAATGTAAAGATCTGTAATAATAATAATAATAATGATAATAATAATAATAATAACAATAATGATAATAATAATAATAATAATAATAATAATAATAATAATAATAATTCATCACATGAATACAAGTAGATAGTTTTCAAAGCATAAATTAAAAATGTTATATATTGTTATAAATTCAAAATGTGTTTGAGTCTCCTTAGTTATTAATTCATCTATAAAACTATTTTGATTTTGTCACTCACATATCCATTTGTTTTTGTTTTAAAAATTCACTTGTATTTGAAAGTTCTCTGTNCTCACATATCCATTTGTTTTTGTTTTAAAAATTCACTTGTATTTGAAAGTTCTCTGTAAAGCATTTTAGCTAGCACATGTTGTTTTTAATGTGCTGTATATATATATATAAATTTGATTTCACTGAAATTTGGGATTATTGTGACTTTGCTTCTGTATACAAACATAATAGTTTGATTTTGTCACAAATCATATGGAATTTTACTGAATATTATGATCATTTAAATGAGTACATTGAGGCTTTGCTTCAATACATTTGAAATAGCAAAATGCATGTTGTATCTTGGAGTAGGCAATACCCCTACTCCTGAGTACAAAGAGTAAGAGTACAAACTATGTAATGTTGTAAAAGCTAAACAAAGTTAAACACAATTCTCTCTTCTTATTTTACCACATAAATGAGCACTTCACACTATTCTTTGAAATTTATTTAAAATACTTTTCAATACAAATCCTTTACAGAAAAAATAAACATCATTTACATGAAGGCAGGTATTTTGACATACAGTGTGTCCTTATAAAATATTATCAACAAACTCCTTAAATGTGAGACAACCAGTCAAAGCAAGAAGCAGTTAGTAGCAGCACGTTCTGATACAATATTTAACTCAAATGCCCATCACAATACACAAAGTAAATATTTCTATCTAAATGGCAGATATGGATATGAGAAGTACAAAAGACTTTACAAAAATGAGAAATTAATGGCTTATTTATTACAAAAAAAATTCTCTGTGTCTTATAATGTGTGGCTGAGTTGTATGAGGACATCAGAGATTTTTTATGTAAGCGTTGTCTTAATCTCTCTGAAGCACCATGTACAAACTAAAGTACTCTATATTCTCTTGGTACTATTATTTCAGTCAGGCTTTTCCTCCATTTTGTAACATATTGCTATTCACAGTGGACTTTTTAACTTCTATCCTCATGGACTGAGTCTCAGCTCGTGACTCCAGCTTCACTCCACCCGACATCCCGAGGGATCCCAGCACAGTCTTCCCTGTCTTCAGGCTCTTGGACATTGGGATGCGGGTCAGCCCTGTGCGAGTTGGCTGGGCATCGTGCCCAGTCTGCTGACAATAGGGAGAGAGAGTACAGTTTCTCAGGCAGGAGAATGAAGACAGGGCAGCACTTGAGGGGAACATAAAGAGCGAATATGGAAAAGGGGCAAAACCCATTATGGGAAAAAAGGAATTCAGAATTTATAAACAATGTAAGTGATCATATGTGCTATAGGAACTGTGTGAAAGAAAATTGTAAATATTTATTCATTCTTTCACTTCAATCCCAGTGGGTGAGCACTTGTAGAGGCTAGGTTTCAGTGGGCTGTTAGTGGTGGGAGGCTGTTTTGTGTCAGCCAGAGGGCACTGAGCCCGGCATAGCTGTTTGTGAATGTAAACACTGGGTAACAACTATAAATTACAGCATGACTGTAGCAGAGTGGCAAAATGCCACATCATTAGCTCTGCTGTTCTGAGGCCTGCCCATAGGGCCATTTCTGTCACGCTATCCATCTGATCCACAAAGAGCATATTATAAGGTCCACTGAAACACCAACACAGCGCTGCTTCATCTCACACTCTTAGTGGTGTGAGATGAAGCTGTTACTGAACATATTTACCTTATGAAACATCACATGTGTGATATAGAATATGAAACCTTTGTCTGATAGTGAATGAATCCTAAAGAAAAAGTGCAGTATTTTGGGAAATAAACTTACTCACTTTCTGAGAGCTACAAGAGGTCAATACCTCTCTAATGTCTGGAGGATATGTTAATTTAAAACCAATAGTTTGAGTTTCCTTTGCTCAGGTTTTGAGAGGAATGAGAAAAGCCAATTCAATGGAGGCGAATTGAACTTTCATTGGTATTTCTTTCTACCAAATCCACTTTTTACCAATTGCTTTCGCAGCAAAGACTTCCAATGATTCCAATGTTTGCAGCAATGTTTGTGGATAATCTAGAGTAAATGACTGTTGGGCAGGTGTCTCAAAGAACTGATGAACTAAATGATAGCTATCTATAGGAAAGCAAGTTATTTCATGATTTGGTTTAACAGTACCTTTAGGTGAAACATACCGTGCTTTGTGTGGATCTGGAAGTAGTGGTTGTAACAGGGGAAATTGTGATACTGCTCATCACTTTGCTCTGTGTGCTCCTAGTAGCAGTGGTTGTGATTTGACGAGGGGAGCGTAAAACTGTCCCAGTTGATAAGGTCATCTCCTTGCCCTCTGTTACAGCAGCCACAGGCCTGACTACCATCTTTGGGGTGTTGCTGTTGCCAAGATGAATGTGGATCTTGTTATCATCAGTGGTGGTGATGATGCTGTTGTTGTGGCCCTTACGTATAGGCATTGGGACCATCTGCTTCTCTGGGGTAACTTTGAACACAGCTCGGCCCATGGTCATCTCCTGGGGTTCTGGGGATGCGGATGCTTCAGGCACGATAGCAGTGCTCACTGTCATAATGGAGACAGGGGACAAGGGCCTTCCTGAGGCAGAGGAGGGAGCTCGGCTGCTTTCTGGAGATTTCGCTCTGGATATCGTTGTGATGGTGACTGGAGACTTGGCTCTTTCAGGGCCCTGAGGTCCAGTGGTGGACTTTCTCTTGTGGGTTGCAGCAGAGTAGGTGGGAATGATTGTGATTCTGGATTTTGGTTGAGATGGGTTGGGGCTGAGGGGAGCTGAGCTAGAGAAGAAGTCCTCGGCAGTGGGGCTGCTGATCTCCAGTGTGGCCATGTTGTTTTGGTGGTCTGGTGTTACTCGGATGTGTAAAGGCTGCCCTTGCTTTTGGGCCATGGTCAGTTCAGAAGGCAAATGATTTCCATTCATGTGCAGAGGCTTTTCTAAGTTGGTCTCTTGAGGGGTGGTGTCCTTTTTCCTCATCCAGGGAATCCAAGATTTCTTCATGCCTAGGTCACTACCAGATGAAGGGCAACGCTCAATACCACTCTTTTCTGTTGGCTTCTTCAGGCACTTTTGTCTGAGGTTGCTCATGATGTGATTCTCCTCTTGAACAGACTTCCTGATAAACACAGCTGGGGTGTCTTCCTCTGTTGGACCAGTGGACGAAGCCTCTGTCTGTACTCCAGTGGACGTCACAGCAACGTCCACCATTCTCCTCCCATTCAAACTGGGCCTCAGTGCTCGACTGTGACGCTTTGCGACCTCCAGTTCTTTGGTGAGATGGAAAACTTCAGTGCCCATGTTCTTTGCTTTCTCCTCCTCTTCCAAGAACCTCTGCTGCAGGATGGAGTAATCCACTTGGAGCTGAGAAAGCTGGTCTTCCTTGTGCATCAGTTCATGGATCTTCTCCTTGAGGGCTACGACATCAGCCTGCAATTCCCTGGTTTTGACCTCCTCTCTCTTGCACTGTTGTCGGAGGTCTTCTACCTGGCTTTCCTCCTCTCCTTTCTCAATTGCTTTATTTCGGGCTATCTGACTCCTCATTTCCTCCACCTGCTGGGAAAGAATGTTGGCTTTGTCTTGTTCGGTCATGAACTTTTTCTCCAACATGTCGTACTGATCCTCCGTCTTGATCAAATCTCCCTCAACTACTTCAAGTTGTTTGAGACGATTTTTCAGGTGCTCAATTTCAAATGTCAGTTCCTTTACTTTGTTATCCTCTCTTTTAATGGGGTCAGACATTCTTCCCAGCTCACATTTCACTGAATTCTTCGCTGATAGCTTTTCTGCTTGTTCAAACCCATCTAACCTCTTTTTCATTTGACTGACCTTTGAATTGAGATCCTTAGTTTTATCAATTTCATAGGCTAACTTAGTGCTTAGTTCCCCCTTTTCTATGGTTAGAGTTTCTACTTTGGTTTCCATCTCAGATTTGAACTTCAAGAGCTTTTTGCTTTCCTCTATTAATTTCTCAGTCACCTCCATAACCTTACCCTGTTCAACTTTGACCATCTTACTCAAATCCTCCTTTTTCTTCTCGTCTGATTTCATTCTTTCCATCAGGGTCTTTCGTTCTTCCATCAAAGCAACAGTGAGCGACTTCAGCTTGCTCAAGTCATCCTTAAGGCTCAGCTCGGATTTTTCCAGCTTGAGTTCTGACGACTCAAGCTCTTTCATACGGATTCTGAGAGCTACGACTTCATCTGAGAGCTCTTTGGTCAGGCCCTTCTCTCTCTCTAGAGCAGTGTGTAACTGTGCACCCTCGGCCTTGCTTACACTGAAAGCACCCTCGAGTTTCTCTAATTCCATCATTCTTTTCTGGAGCTTCTCCACTTCCAGCCTGAGGTCTTTGCTCTTACTATCCTCCTCTTGCAGCCGCTTTCTTAGCTCCTTACACTGATTTTCAGTCTTGGTAATCTCCTCATCCTTTCCCTCCATCTCAAGCACCCGTTTGCGCAAGTTCTCCAACTCAGAAATCAAGTTGGAGTTGCCACACTCCCCTTTCCCAATCTTCTCCCTCAGCTCCTGCAGTTCCTCCTCAGATTTCCTCAAGGCTCTGTTGCTCTCCTCTAGCTCCTCCACTTTATGTGTGAGCCCTAAAAGTTTGGCATTGAGTTGACGGTTGTGGACCTCCTGACTGGCCAGCTTGGCATTCATCTCCTCGTGCTGTTGGGTGAGCTTGGCAGATTTCTCTTTAAGCTCAGCCTCCAGGCTCAGCACCCTGTGGCCAGCCTCCTGAGCGTGCTCCCTGGCTTCACTCAGTGCCTGTTCCCGTTGCTGGAGCTGCTGGCTGAGTTCCTGGACCCGCTGGCTCTGTTGGTCCATTTGCTCCAGGTGCTGCTGGCGCTCATTGACCAACATGAGGGCAAAGGACTTCAGCTTGACCAACTCCTCTTGCACCTTGGCCAGACGTTTAGAGTGCTCCTTCTCCTTTCTTACCTGGTAAGCCTTCTCGTTCTCAAGCAATCTTTTCAGTCTAGGGAAGGGGGAAACAAAAGCAAGGTATTAGTTTAATCTTGTATTGGTTTCAAAGTCAGTAACTTTGCATCTGTGTTTGTCATTGTGTCATGGAATATGAATAATTGGTATTCCAGGATGCATTATCCTAGTTCATGTTTCAGTGATAGCGAGCGAAAATCTTTTCAGACAACGGGACTAGTGTAAGGGTCAAAGTTTTGTCTCTTTATGGAAATAATCATTTCAAACGCACACATCTCCAAGATACAAACCCAAACAAAGTTTCATAAACATATTCAAACACTTATTCACAGAAATCCAGTAATTGATCATTTTAGCACACAAGTACTATATCTGGCTGCTGTGTCCAACACCTGATGTCTGTCTATCTTAGGCAAAAACAGAATTTGATAGAACAACTTGTCATATACGCTATGTTGTGCAATAAAAGAATGATCACACATGCTATCCTACTATGCAGAACAAGCAAGAAGACACAGAATGAAAACTGTCAAAGATCAAGACTACAACTCCCAAACTCTCATGCTATTTTCATGCCTGTTGTCAGGATAGAGTCTAAGAACTCAAACTGCTAGTGAAAGTTTAACCAACACCCCCTCACCAAGTGGTCTTCTTTTCTCTTAGCTTCTTTCTATGCTGCTCATGCCCATTCTCATCTCCGGCTCCAACAAAATGCATGCAAAGCAGATTGAATGCAAAGCTGCATCTTCTCCCTGTACACTCCCTGGGACATGCTAATAGAATAGTCAGCTGGAACATTTTTGCATTGCAAAAGAAACCAAATTAATAGAGGCACCAGCACAACGAGGATGATTGTGCATCTGCAGCTCTAAATGTTCAACCTAAGCCCCGACATGTGCACTATTGCAGACGCAGTCACAACATCTCGGAAACTTTACAGCAAAACCCATTTAAAACTTACCCACTATGGATGCTCTACATTCAGCACATGAACATTGTTTGGCATTATACAAAATCCACTGAAAATGCATAAGAAGTAGCAGGGGCCTCCTTTTCCAACGATCTTCCACCGTCACATTCCAAGCATGTTATCAGGACAATGAAAGGTGAATAAATACAGTGGAGCACCGCTGGACCTCTAGTGAGTGATGTCACCTCATCCATATAAGGCAGTGGTGTGTGTATGAGAGTGTGTGTGCTGCTCTGCTGTGGACACTGTGAAGGGGGTGGGATCTTTGCCACAGGAGGAGTGTTTTGCAAAACTCCCCCCAATTTTCATGCTTTTATAAAACATGGCAAGTTGGAGGAAAAAACATAAACTATAACATAAATTAAGACTTTTTATTTCAGAAAGTTTGCAAAGTCACTACAAAGAATTAATGAATGTCAAAATCTGATTCCATGCAAGTTTGTTGCAAATGAAACTGTATCTCCATTTCCTAAAGTGTACATGATATTGCCTCTGCAGACTGGAAGCCATAATCTAACCAGTTCAGAAGACAGGAGACGAGAGAGATTGTCTGCTGCAGTTCCACTCAAGGGAGAACTGGACTTGAACTGGGTTGTTTGCAAAGTCTACATGTGACGAGGAAACCAGATATGGATGAGCTGAATGTCTCCCTTGAGGTGAAGAAGATCTGGGAGGATATGTAACCCATCACAATGGGTTTATGAAGTGCTCTGCTCTGACTTTTGCATTAAACTGTACAGATATAGTCAATCATACAACAACCCACAGTTTTCACAAACCAATATTTCTGCAAATAAAATCCAATTTGAAACTCTAAATGTGAATTCCCAGTGTGTAAATGACAGTAAACATCTAAACTGATTCACATTGCCAGCAGACATTGCCAAGTGGAATTAGTGGGTCTGGCTACTGTACAAAGACGCCATCCAGATCTCTGGGTGCTGCTTTTAAAATTCATACCTACAAAGTCAGATGTCAGTAATAGCCTAGAAATTGGCACTCTAAAATTACTTTCGCTCAAAGGTCGAAGTCATGATGTCAATATTATTTGGCGTCAGCGGTCAAGTCATGTTAGAACCATAGTTTAGTGTTGCAAGGTTGTGCTGTGTTACTAAGGAAGAAATAGATATGAACTAATTGGCTCTGTACAGTGTATTCAACCCTAAGTGGCAAATACAAATGCTTGGCTAAAGGTTATGAATCTAAATGGTTAACCACAAGGGAAATTGCAGACTAATTAGATGGGGATCTTCCTAAAGAAACATGCTCCCATTATCCTAGCTCCTCTCTTAGTTCTCTTTTAGTCACCATTTATATGAACAGTGTCATCTCTGCCATCCCAAATTGCGAGGGACATTTAGATGCAAATGACACTCTGCCACTGGCTCCTCTCTTAATCTGGGCATTGCATATCTACAGTTTGCTTCTGACACACTGCAAAAAATATCTCATCAAACATAAGCTAGTTTTAAACTCTGACAAAACTAAATGCATGTTATTCTATATGTCAGTGTTCTGAAATTGAATCTACCAAACGTCATAAATACTGAGGACTCTGGCAGGACACCAGACTCACTTTCAAGAGCCGTGTGAAACACCTAGCAAGCGAATTGAAGGCCAAAATTGGATTTTTGTATAGAAAGAAATCACGCTCTCTGGTTGCATTTAATTACAGTAGTTACAATGTCAGGTCACAGGACTTTTTAACATTAGCTGTACCTCTTGTTCACACTGGAATTGGCAAAAGTGGGTTCAACTACTTTGCTGTACACAAATGGAACAAGCTCCAAAAAAATATGTTACATTCTCTTATTTCATTTGAACATTTTAAAAGGCTTTATTTATGTATTTGCAATCACACTTGTTTTTCTTAATTATGAAATATATAATGTGTGAAATATTTGTTTCTGTCTATGCTTAACTGTTTTTTGTACAGAGGTCTCTCCTGAAAATGACTATTAATGAGACTACCTGTTTCAATAAGGGATTAAATAAGAAATTCATTCATACATTAAGCACATGTGTTTGATCCAATTTTTTTCAAATGCACTGTAGATTTAGGAAAGTTATATAAATGAGGGTTCCAGCTTCTTAGCGTGCGTGAAAGAAATAAACACACATTTCTTAAGCAAATACACAGGTGTGATTCGCAAGCCAACCTCCACCAGATTCAACTGATCCCATGTTTCCTGGGGAATGTTGCTCAGAGGCACTGCAGCCCCCTGAGTCAGGAGGCCGCGGACTGAAGCAGACGTGAACTGCCAAAAAGCTGTCAGAAAGCCGTGTTGTACAGTAACGACTCCTCTTGACGGAGAAAAAGCATTAAGACTTAAGCAAGAGAGTCAGTGATAGTGCTCGGTGCATAAGACTGATGGTGGAGTTAAAAGAGAGAAATCAGAAGCAAAGTGGACGTTGGACTATTTAAAGAGCATCACAATAGGTCTACACAGGCTGTATGTACATGATCTGATGACAGATGGTTGAGAAATGTGATTTTTTTTTATTTGTGGTGAGGCTTTAATATGACAAGAAAACAATCGTCTTAGTTTTCAATTTCAAGTCTGTGTTTTTATTTTGAGTGCGTGACTTTTCACTCTTTAAGACTCCCTTCAGGAATGGGAGCCTTTTTTTTCTCCTCTGTTAATCGTTACACATACCACCATGCCACTTAAAAATTTTAACTTCTTGACATATAAATTGCTCTGTTGTCTGGGAGGGTGTGAAAGGCTGATGGATACGAGTCAGAAACTGCCTCTCCTGTGCCCATCCTCTGCATTCCTGCAGATGTTTGGCACAAGATCCTTTGACTTTTCTCCCTTCGCTCTCAGCCAGATGACTGGAGGAGATCACGTTGATGAGGATGAGACGATGACACGCTTCCATCTCACCTGACAGAGCAAATGTCAAAATAGAGCACGGCAGATATGTGCGTGTGTCTGCGTAGGTGTTGCCGCTAATATGTTTGTGCAAAGAAAATAATTTTGTCATGCACATTTGAATCTGTTTTTACACACTATGTGCTTGTCTGTAATTTGTGTCCTGATGTCAACTCATCTATCAGTTCATGTTTTTGATCAGTTTTTCTCTGGCTCATTTTCTTTGGCTGTGTCTTTTAATGACTCTGAGTCCGTTTTGTATCCTTCTATGGCAACAGATAGAAGAATCTGGGCCCTGCAGGTGCTGACAGATGAAGACCTAGCAGATCTCGTTCACCCTGTGAGGTGACAGAGGTCGACCTGTGTACGAGCCAAAGCACCTGCTGGAAAAGGTTTTGGTTAGCAAGCAAGGTTAGCTGGCATATGAAGGAGGTCACCTATTTCTTGTATGCAAACCAAGGATCAAGTGGAAGTAGGTGGTAGTTCACTTATCATTTATGCCACATGCTTCACACTGAATCATGAGTTTACTGTTTCCAATGCTTGAAGTTTTTGATCAGGATACATTCAATGCTTTTTTTATTAGTCATTGCAGCTTGGCTCGACGGATGGCAAAATCGAATGAAAAAAACTGATTGAAAAAAAAGATTACTGTTTAATAGTATTTAATGGTTTGTAATGGCAGACCCACCTGCACTGTCACAACTACTTTTGTTAAAACAGTAAAATGCACAATGTGCCTGTAAATCAAAATGAAAACCAAAAACTTGACTTTCATCTCCTTATTTTTATCTTTGCTCTACCTCTGAACTCATTCATGCATATGTTTTGCTTCAGGTTAGATATGTCTCCGAGTCAAGTCAAGTTCAGTTGAATGTCAGTCAAAGTCCTCACCAGCCTCATAAACTGTCTTGTATTCAGCCTTACAAAATTCACATCATTTAAATTGTGCACATAATATAAATTCCATTTTTGTGAAATTCAGTTGAAATCATAAAACATCCAAATTTTCTCAGATGTGTTAATTTAGGTATGTGTGCACATTGATTTACAATCGAGAACAGATTCTTCACTGAAATGCTTTGAATCAACGACCACACTCTTTCCCCATCTCGTGAAAGCAGCTGAAGCAGTAGCTATAACACTGAGTTAAAGCCTGCTGCTCATTTCCAGTCCCTCTCCTCAGTGTGTGATGGCAGCTCAGCTGTCATGACTGTGATTTAGCTTCCGTGGTCTGTTTCCTGTGTCCTGCAGTAAAAGCTCAAGGAAGACAGGTAGTCAGTGCCTCCGCTCGGTCAGTGCTGCAAATGAACTGTTTGAAGTTCCTACGGTTCATGAACTGCAGCGTGTAAGTGCTCTCTAGTCTGCTCCACAGATGACTACATGTACTGGGGGATGCAAAAGTCTGAGACCACATTTAAAAATCTCTCATATTTTCATATAAACCTGGAAATAATCAAGCTTGAGGATTGAAGGTTTGAAGAAGAAATATTTCAGATTCAGCACTTTTTCTAGGTCAGCATTCAAATTTAAGCAAATTTGTGGTACAAAAAGTCAGATGTCTTTGAGCATGTGTACAGATGATACACAGGTGGACTTGATCTACTCATCAGAGGCTCTTTCAAGTAACTTAACCTACTTTGCTTTCTCAGTCTTCGAGTGCCCACATAAATGTTAAGTGAGGTTGAGGTGAGGTGACTGTGGAGGAAAGTGCACAACAGTCAGTCATTCTTTGGTCTTAGTATTTCTTGCGACGCTCTAAGGTCTGTGTGTCCTCTCATATGCTGCCATGCTTGTTGGCAAACTATGAATGCCAACATGCATAGCAAACCAACCAAGCATTAACTTACATGTACAATATACAATGAATGCATGAAACATCCCCATCTCTCAGGGTCATTGTGTGAGAGTGGACAGTGATGTGTTATGGGAATGGCACAATACATTCCCCCAACAAGCAACAGCCAATTAAACCTTTTCATCTGTAAGTATATTAATTAGTAGGGCCTCCCCTCTCATACACATTCAGTGTAAATCTTTACACTCAGAGCCAAGCTTGTTTGAGCTCTGTGAGGCCCTTCACACTCTGCACACACGTGATGTAACCGTCCCCTCTCTCGTGGTGGGGACCCTTGTTCTCTCCCCACCAAACCTCTCATCCCACGTCTTCTCCTGACCAACAAGCCAGGTCGCAACCTCAGCGCTGACTTCATTTCGCAGATGATGTCATGGGAGATTTGCTCCTCTCAAAGCCTTTTATTCCTTCACTCGTCCTTTCCTCCCGTTCCCTCACCCAGGTGGCCTCCGTCTCCTCCCCTCTCTACCGCTGACCTTTCCCACAGCAAATAGCCTGACCCCTTCCTCACCTACGAGTTCCACAACCTCACCCTGTCAAACAAAGGTATGGGAGGTTATCACTTCCCCAACCAGCTCCCTCCTCTTCTCTCCTCTTCCCTCTCTTGTGATCCACTTCTCTGATGAGGCCGTCTTTCACGCACTACACGATGTTGATTTCTCTGTGGATTATCTCACCTCTTACACTTTCTATGCTCCAAACTGGTTTTATAAGCCATGTTGTCGCTCTAATTCATGTTTTCAGTTTCTCCCTCTTCTTTTCCCCCACTGCTTCCACGTACTTACCTTTCACTATTTCATCTACTGCCAGCAAATTCCCCATATGCCAAACATATATTTTAAATTATTTATTAATATTTCTGCATACTGACATGAAATACTGTCTTATGTTATTGCTTTGTACTTTATATGAAATAAAGATTATCTTCTTTCTATCACATATTAACACACATATTTTAAAAAACTACATCAGTTTTAATACCTACTAATTCTCTGCATTTGAATGTATGTTGATGTGTGTTACATAAATGCTCTAGACAGAAATATGTATGTTAATGTGAGCATATGCATATGTTTTTGTGTAGAGTCAAAACTATCATTTCTTTCTTTGCTTCAGTTTTTCATATCTCTCACAAATGAACATTTTTTGTGTGTTCCTCCAAATTTGAAAACAATAGATTTGACTTTACAAATGTACATCTAATGTTGGACTAATGTTACTGACTGCATCACACAGAGGGTTAGTTTGGTAACCATTATTATATTATGTCCACAGAAATGTAACTGATGAGTAAGTTTGTGAGTTTTTAGGAATTAAATCTGATGCAGGGACATTTCCCTCTTGATGATGTGGCAGCTCCATGCCCCAGCTCCATCTCCTCCCCTCCTCACCTTTCTCTCTCCTGCTCCAGCAGGTTGGTGAAGTCGTCGCTCTTGTTCATGTAGTCTGCATGTTTGCGTTTCTCCGTGTCCAGCTCGTGGACGGTGCGGCGGTGGCACTTTTCAGCGAGCAGCAGCTGACCCAACATCCTCCGGTACGTCTCCTTGTGCTTCTCCTGCAGACGCTCCAGCTGAGAAAGGGCCAGGACACACAATCACAGTCACACAGGGAAACAGACGAACACATGCAAGGACCAAGGACACATAAAACCTGAGTTTTATTTGCTGTGGTGTTACATGCCTGTAGCACGTCTGTAGCACTAACCTCCTGCAAGGTGTTAAGGAATGCCACAATAAACTGCGTTGAAATATTTGTACAGCTGATTTTCAGCATGTATAAAAGTTGTAAAAGAAAAACTGCTACAATTCCAACAAATGTTTTAGGCTTCCCTTTTCAAATTGTAGAAGTAATACTTTCTCACAAAGCTCATATCACAACAAAAGCACCCTGGGTCAAACATTACATTTAAATAGGCTGAACAGAAACGTAGCTGTGACTGACCTCAATCATAGGCTTTTGGTAGACGCTGTGGTTGTGTTGCTCGGCGCCGGCGATGGAGCCGTCCCTCTGCAGGGCCTGCAGGACCGAACCGGGGACCGCAGAGCCGTAACGTGATTCGAGGGCCTCTGGGACGGTCGGTTTGGCCTTGAGCATGCAGATAACATCTTCTCTGGCCTGAGATCACAGATGACATATAAAGATACATAAAAGATAAAGCATATCATGACTCCATCTGGACACCTGTTTGAAGACACACATATTTCTTTGTCCCACATGTGCAGATGCAAGAAATGAGAAATGGCCTTGAACATGTTGTGAATGTGTTTGCTCACATGTCTCTGGATATAGCACATCCCATTTTAATGTCTTTTAATCTCTGTAGCATGAAATTATGTTTCATGAATTCTAGATTTCTCCAAAATAGTCACTTGGTAAACACATGGCACATTTGCCTGTTTTCTCTGGCTTGTTAAACTTCCCTTTTTAACCACAAGATAGAGCTATTGTGCCAAAAGTTGCAGTCCAACTCATTCCAGAGCAATCCTTTTTTCCCCTCACTTATCCTACTCACTAGAGCAGGCCAAAGGTCAAAGAGATGCAGAATGACAAATACAATATTGTGCAATGCCCAACCCACCTGAACCTCTCCTTCCATGATCCCCAGCAGTTTCAGCAGATCCTTTTTGGACAGATCCATGATGTCCTCTGTTTTTTCTCCAGGCTCTGGGGAATCAATCAGCAGCTTCTCTTTGTCAGAGATCACCTCGACCTCCACCTTATCCTCACCCTCCTTCTGCTGAACTTTGGCCAACAGGCTCTTCACGGGCAGACCCACTTCCTGTTCTTGGCTGATATCGTGGTCGCCCTGTGGAACCCCGAGCACCCCGTTGGCCGGGCTCTCCACCCTGCCGCTTTTGGACCTCATGCTCTACCTACACCAAGAACAGAAGAAACACTTTTATTGAGCAAATAATGCCATTTTTGTCTGTTTGTCTTATGTTACATTCCCTCTCTTGCGTGACTGTGTTTTTATCCATTTTAGTTTCATTTGAAAGTTGTCCAGTCTCCTGCAATACTTCAGACTGTGTTAGTGCATGTTTACTATTTACACTGAGTTTTATAACTTAGTCCATGACTACCATTTCCTCATATCACCACTTCCCTTTAACTGACCCACTTACGTCAAATGAAATGTACACTCACACGAACACAAACATACTGCACAAATACACAGGAGGGTGAAACTGTCCTATGTAATATTCCTAATCTGGAGTAACATTATTACCCAGCACTGTGTGTGTGTGTGGTGTGAGCGTTCCTGACACCTCCCGTTCCCTCACAAGGGTTGCGTATCTCATGCTGAGTGTTAACGGCCTGTAAGCACATTTGCAGCACTCCTGGGTGCTCTAACCTTCTCTGCCGACGTTAGTCTGAGTCAAACATTTTATCCAGATCCTGAAGATAAATCTGTTGATAGACTCTAAATTTAATTTTACTACATTAATCACTCATAATGACACAAGTCACGCTGAGTTGGCCTGTAAGTCTGCTTGTTTTCTAACCATGATTGCTTAAACATACAGTGAGCTGGGAGAATAACATTGAGTTAATATGTATTGTAAACTCATACTCATATACATCTCAAAATAATTCTGAAGTGGATGTTTTTTAACACTATTACCAACAGTATATAAAAGTGAATATTGTCATTATAGTTTTTCATAAGATTGATAAAGTGGCTCTGCTCATGCTTTCCTTCATACCACTATGAATTTAAGTTCCCGTCTTTTGTTTCCCAACTGCTGGAAAAATTGTAGGGGGATAGCCCAAGAATTAACTTGAGCCCTGGGGGAAAAACATCTCCCCTGCTCCCTAACCACAGCCTGGAAACCGAGCAGGAAAAGGCTATCAAGCAGTTTATCCAGTGCTTTTATCTAAGTGGAAAAAACTGTGAAAAGTGTTTATGAATGATTTATTATTTCATATTAACTGAACATGTATCCATGGATGGGAATGTAGATGTGTTTGTCTTTCTTTGTGAATGTGTTTAAGCATATATCTTTGTATGTGCAGGCATATGTTTGCTTATGTTGTGAATTTCCCCACTGTGGGACGAATAAAGGTTTATCTTATCTTATCTTATCCTTAAGCTCTGTATTAACAGACTCGAGACACGGGACAAGTGCACTCTTTGCGATCGATTTCAGATATGATCAACTGAGCTTTTGCAAACAGAAAAACGCCACCCAGCCCCACAAAATCCCCACCATAGCACCCTGCTGATGTCATAGCACCCTGACCTCTGAGTCATGCGTTGACACATCCTGAATAAGCTTGCAAAAATGTTATGAAATCTCTTAAGCACAGGACTAGATCCACACAATGTTGCACACAAACCGTTAAAGCGTGCATGCACACTGTACATGGTGCAATGTATGAACACACACAGCTGCATTCAGGTAATAATGAGAGACAATTTGAAGTCTAGGAGGCTCAAGGTAGAACATCAATTACCATTTGAATCAGTCTAACGAGAATAAAACAAGGTGATAAACTTAAATGGGCTCTTATAGAAAGGGTTCAGTTCACATCATAGACTGTACAGTCAAGGGTTCACATTGAGAATTATGTTTATCTTCTTCTGTAATAGTGGTCAGCAAAGTCAAGACTGCAGCAGACTTCTAATGATGCTTGAAACCAATCTCTTTGAATCCCACCTGTTTCCAGGAAAGTGACCCCAAGCACATGAGAGGGAAGAGTGCAAGATAACAACGAACTGCATCCCTCACTACAAACAGAAAAGAGTCAATCTGACAAACCAACACATTAAGCACATTCCTTATCTTCTGGTTGTGGGAGTTCAGTGAGTGCACGTTGGCTCCGAGGAGAGCTGGTTCTTAAATGCAGATTAATAGCAGTGCCTTCTTTCCTGTCCATAACTATTAGTTTCAGCTGCGGGCTCACGACCATGCGAGTCAAATGTCGTAGCGCGGCAACATACACAAGAGCTTACAGTGTTCAACCACCACCATTCAAGCGGTGCCAGAGAGTTTGAATGAGCAGAGAAGTAGCCCGGCGGCGGAGATCATTAAAACAGGCACTGCTGAAACGTAGAAACGTGCAGCACTGTAAATGACTCAGGCAGAGATCCTAAATAAGACAAAATGCTTGACGCTGAGTTAGGCGCTCTGCGGTTTATTTTTAATGTCTGGGCCGATGCCACGAAAATCCAGAGAAGCTACTGTAACAGCTTTTGCGGTGTCACTCCCGGTCAACAGGGCGAGCAGGAGAGGGTGAGAGGAGTGTGTGGTGTGGTTAGAGCTGAGAGATAGATAGACTGTATAAAGTTATTATAAAAGTAGCAAATCAATCAACATAAAGAAAGTCACAATTTAAATGTTTCAAACTGATCAATACCAGAGCATTAAAGGTCAGTAAAGTGAAGATGATTCCCACACATGTGTTCCAAATATTTCCAAAGTACCTCGACTCCAACAAACAACCCACATCAACATAAATATTGAATACTGAAATACTGATCCCTAAATAGTGGAAAAGCTAATATATTTCTCTGGGACAAAAGCATCACAGTTGTTTACACTAAAACCTTTATCCTCTATTTGACTCTGAATAAACACATTTCTCTTTGTGTTGAGTTTACTGAGGTGCTTTTACAATATCTAAAACTGCAAGGAATCCATGTGTTTTCCTTTTAGCTCTGGTTTGGTCTCAACCCACTCCTGAGGTAAGTAAGTAGGTAAGTATGCTGGTAACTTTGTCCATCTGTCTGAGTCAATAAAGTTGCAGAAAATCAAAACAATGAGCTGAAAGATGCTAAAACACTTTGCAGAAACAGGAAAATCTCAAAGTTGGGTGATAATTCTCTGTTGGATCGTCACAATGAGCAACACCTTTCACACTAGAGACGGTCATGTGATGCATTGTTATTATAAAATAGTGATAATCACCACTTGAAGTTTTCTTACATTACATTGATTCATACAAAACCCTTTCATGACAGCTTTAAGAGAGTAATAATTGTTGCAATGTCACAGGCTCTATTGGTGACAAGGCTTTGTTTGACAAGACTTTGTCATCAAAGTCTTTGATCCACCTTGACTGATCACTGCCGTCTTGATTGTAGGAATTCCTCAGAGCAACAAGTGGGGATTCCAAAGGCCACGTGGCCCGAATTCCAGTCTGACACGCAACATTCCCAGTTGTCTTCATGGAAAATAAAGGAGAGCTGGCAGACAATGAGTCTTTACTCTAAGGTCTGCGTCAACTCGTCACAATGCCCACACACATCTGCGGCATCTAAGCCATCGGCACAATGTTACTGATTGCCCGGCATCTGATTCCACACTGCCTTCTATTATGAAAGGGTGGTCTAATACCCAGCAAGGCCCCAGTCAAGGCCTGAGCCTAAATTTAAAGCAGGACCCCAAATCTATCCCATGGCTTGGCCAAGTCCAGCTGTCCCATATATGAGTATTTATAGGCCCCCAACGAAACATGTGCCTCCATTCCAAAGTAGAAAAAAAAGGGCTGTAAAATTTTTGTCAATGGTCAGCAAGTTAGTGAATACCACTGATGTTCACTATGTGACTTTTATCTTTGGTCTGAAATGACATTTACTTTCAAACATGAGAGCAGTGCTGAACAATAGGCACCACATAGGGAAGTACACAGGTCAGATTAACTTGATATTTGTTCACTTTATTTATTACAGTACTGAGCTCTCTGGTTAAGAAATTGTATTAGTTCATCAGTCTTGAAAAATAATTAAATCTTTATTTTTTTTAAATTAAGCAAAAAAGCCAATTTCTTAGATTTCTGCTTCTCAAATGAGATTTTTTTATTTGTTTGTTTTGTATACAATTTCAGGTGTAATACCTTTGGACTGTTGGTTGGACAAAACTAGATATTTGAAAATGTCCCCCTGGGTTTTCATAACATGAGCATTATGATTAAAACATGATAATTCAGTGATTAATAACAGAAAATTGACAAGACTATTGAGTGTCATTTTATGCACATAGTCTGAACAGAAGTGTAAAATAGGAGCAGGAACATGAGCATTAGCAGGATGTTATTTCTCTCCTTACACACTTTATCTCCTGTAATATCAGGCTCTGATACTGCTGAACACTGTGCTGGTCTGTGATATGCACAAAGAGAGAAAAAGTGAGGAAGGGGAAAGGTCTGGTGATAAAAGTCTGACTTGAAGCCAAATTCATTTACCAGAGATGAGGGATGAGGACAGCGGCTGCAAATAATGTAGCAACATGCTGTAGGAAAAATGATTTGTTTGATTCAGCCAGTTTGATATATTCACACCACAAACCCAATGTGACTAAATAAGGAGAGGGAAACGCTCCGTGCATGCGAGCGTTTGGCAGCTTGCTCTGCCAGAGGACGCTGATAAAATGCAGTACGCTCGAGAAGCTCTTACGTCCTGACAAGAAAAACACCCCAGCCAGCCAAGATATGGGAATTTCAATCAAAACTGTAGCCGTGGATGAGACTGGAAGCTACGAGTCAATCCATCTGATATTGAAAGTTTTGCGAGCACCTATTTCCCATGCAAGGGTACAAAGCTGCAGCCTGTTCCAGGAGTTTGATGGACAGAGTGTTCCAGCCGAGACAGCCACTGACCTCTGGGGTCACGTTTTACATAACGGCCATGTTCGAGAGGCTTCAGGCAGAGATGGATGACAACATTTTTCTGCTCAGATAGCAACGCTGACTTGCACACATTCCCTTAAGATTCCACTTTTTGGGGAGTATTTTCCCAGTAACGCTAAATTGAGCCATCAATCAGCCTTCATGGACAAAACTTTACAGCTTGTCTTCCTGTAATCATGGCGTCTATTAATATCCCAAAGCGACAATAATTCCAATGCTGGCATGTTGTACTGGAGCAAAATGTCAGCATAGGTTGTGGGTTTCATCTTGTAGTATTCTCCTGATGTCACATTAACCTGATCCTCTCACTGGAGCCTACTGTAGCTTCAGCAGTTATGGCTTCTCTAATGAGCAAACTGAGAGAAATCTAGATGCACCACTGCATAATTTCTCACATTAATGGCTTATTGCCGGCTTTGCCTCATAAACAATTAAACACAGGTAGTTCCTGAATCAGTCACTTATAAAATATGACATATTAATGAGAGTTGTGCTGATGTCAGTTTGTTAAATATTCACTTTGAGTATTTTATGAACTCATTTGATCCCTGTGTTAATCCAGCAGGCGCAATGGCAAATCTTTACAAGTTGAAACATGCTTAATAAATATTGATGTGTGTGGGAGACTTTGATGCATATTGTATTCACATACATGTTAACCCCGCTGTTCATAGGCGACATAGTGTCTCAATGCATATGGATGGGTGCAGCTGCTGGAATACATGATTCACCTCCAGCTGTCATAATTAGTTTTATACACATGATGGGAATATTGAACACATCTATTATTGCAAAGGTTTAAACACGCTGTAGTCTCAAAATAGCAGCAGTAGATAGCTACATTTGTTCAGTCTGTTGAGAGTGTCTGTAAACCAAAACCCACTTATCAAGCACTAGATTCTTCCAGACCAATGGCATGAGTGGATATCATCTTTATGGCATGGAGATCAAGGACAAGGATCAGGTTCTGGATGTTCTATGAATAGAAACAGCAAGACAACATATGGATGAAGCAGTCTCAGATATGGTACAGTGTCACGGGGTCACCCATTTGTCTGAAAACTCATTCAAATGCATGAGAGATTGGGATTCCGCAGATTTCATTTTCTGACTCGGGTGGTGGTCCCATAGTCTCTCAGAGGAAGAACGAAACAGTTTCTTTTTTGACTACCCGTTTTGAGGATCTGTAAAAAGTTGGCAGCTGATGATTGAATGATTTTTTTTTCTCAAAGTTATGCCACATGTCAGTCCTGTCTTCTTACTAGCTGGTAGACGTAGAGGTTACAATAAAATGTCTTGGCAGTATCTATGGCATCAATTAAACCAGCTTTTCATGTTGTACTTTTCCTACCCAGGTTTCAATTTGTTGCTTGTGTGTTAAGAGAGCTTTCTGACCATTCAAGACCTGGAGATGAATGAGGATCAAATACAACACATCTGCCATATCAAAGTTAATGGAGGAAGGACACGCTTCCCTGAATAATTGCTTTTAATGATGAGCCAACAGATGATAGTCATTTTGCACAGGTTTAACTGACAACATTCATGAGCGTGAAAGAGCAAATCAAGAACTTTGGAACTGTGATGCCTAAATCAGATGCAGTCGTTGGTGCAAATAATTAACCCTCTGTTTTTTTTTTTGCTTTATCAAAAAAGCAAGAGCAAGGAAAGTACAGGTCTTTTACCACTTCACACTTGGCGGCTTTAAACTTTATTGCGTGGTTCGGTCTCGCTGCTCTAATTAACCCATTGCCAACAGCAGTCAGCTGTTTAGCCGTGCTTGTGGAACGGCTCCATGGATGGCAATGTTGATCTGTGGGTCGGCAGGTCCACCACTTTGGAGACCTCATGGATATTATTCATATGTTTTTACAGTCAGTTAACATCATGCAACAGCGATATTGTTGAGTCAGTTTGAAAGAGCGACTGAAGTAAAAGATGTTTTTTTACATCTTTTACTTCAGAAACCACTGTAACATTTAATTGGCCTCCATGCTGCTGTCTGCTGGTCCCAGCTTTCATGATGCCGTATGTGGCAAACAAAAACAGAAAGGCAAACTCATCTACTGGAATTAGGAAAGGAGTCAATTGCCTATTTATGGTGTGTTTACCCACGTTTAAAAAGCCAGCATGGTTTCTCATTTTGGTTTTAAAATGATATTAGTCTTGTTATGAAACAGCTCTATTAAACCAACTACAAACCAAATTGTAGAGAAAATCAGCAACTATTTCTTGAAGAAAGACAAACATCTGACAAGCTTAAGACCTTGATATTTTTTTTCTAAGGAGGTGGTGGAGACCAAAACAAAGGTAAAAACACACAGCTTTTTTTTTACATAAACTTGTCACGACTCCATAGCATGGGTTAGTCTGCTGGACGTCAAACGTTTGCCGACACATTAACCTTCACAGATTTGAAAGGTTGAAATATGTGTTTGACCTTTGCAGATCTTTGCTGGAATGATAATGAAATATTTGGTGAACCACGCTATTCCAGATCTTCACCACCGCAACCAATTTCAGTGATGTAGGTGAGCATTTGTATTGTTATGTGTTGCTCTCGTGATGTGCTCTTTTGTCTGTTGTTTACTTTTTTCTTAGAGAAAAAGAACAACTAGTTATCACATAAACTATCTTTATCTCATAAAGTCAAGAATGCAGTGGCAGTAGGTTGAAGAACTCTGTCTCACTAACAGACACACAGATCAGTCGTCCTTATCTCAGTGCTCTCAGTCAACACAGGCTGGTTTTTTTCCCCCTTCACTTCAGTGACATCACGGGACAGATGAGATCTTTGGGTGGCTGTCATCATCACACACCAGTTCACTGGAAGAGTCACGATTAAGTCACTTCCCCTCAAAGCGCACGGATGAGAGAAGAAAGGCACTGGATGTGTAAAGAGGGCGGGAATATGGTTGAGATCAACTAATCTTTCCCGTCTGTGGATTTTCAGATGTCTCATACATCAAAGTAACTCTGTCCTGCTGAAAAAGATGCAATGCATGATTTATCTGCCAAAAGACAGTCATACAGGGACACGAACCGGGAATCTAATAGTTCCAGCCTTTTAAGCTGTGATGAATCCGAAACATTTGCAGCGCTCGGAATATTCCCTCTGTGTGTGCACTTCACCACTGACCTCACCTGTTGGAACATTACTGCACTGTCAAGAGCCAGTCAACAACCGACCCACGGTGCCATCTTGCTCCCTACGTATCAAATGATCTCCAGAAGATCTTGGGTTGCTATGGCGTTTCAGGATTTATTTTTAAACCTGAGGGAACATGAGTTATATGTGCCACTGTTCTGCGAAATATCCAAATGTGTCTAAACTGCATTTTTGGAATTCAAGAGCAGAGGCCCTTATAGGACTGGAGCTGCGCATGTGTCGGTGACAGCTGTTGTTGAGGCCCACCAGACGTATGGGGAAGCCGAGCGACCACTGGCAGCAACGAGCTCCTCCTCCCAGCTACATTGTGTTTGTGTCCGTGCACACAGACATATCCTCAAATGAATCAGTGCAAGTACAGCACACAAGCACGGGAGCACGTGCGTGACAAGGAAGGAATGGGGTCACTGAGTTGATAATGTGCAGGAGGCTGCGAAGGTGTGAAGGAATAATGAGAGTAATGCATTTGAAACAGGCTCCTCTTTAATGCATGGTGGCTTGTTCATGCAACTCTTATGTATTCAAAATACTTCTTTTATAACTCAGGTCTTTTCATTCAGATTATTTTAATAGCAGTTTTCATGTGTTAACCAGTTCTTTGAAAACATGCTGCACATGCATTAGACGCAGTGTCACACAGTCGGTCAGGCACTGGATCTGCTTGAACATTGCAGCAAAGCGAAAGGTCTCCTCAAAAATCTCAAGCTGACACGACGCCTCGCACCTAAATTAAAGTGTGCCACGTTCTGCATGAGCAACAACTCAAGTGACATAGAGCTACAGTAATGTCATGAGGTAAGCTGGTGACACATTTAGTGCAGCTAAAATCGATGCCGCTTTGGCAAACACCCAAGCTCAGTTTGCTTTCAGTTTAAACAGGGACCAGATTATTGATTTACAGTGAGATTGATTGGTTTACAAGCTGTGACTGATAACCGGACATTCACAAATCTGCCTTCCTCGAGTGGCCGTCGGGCTGATTGAGCCCTGCAGACGTTGCGTGTGCATGTGCAGAGCCGGAGAGGTTTAGATAAAGCTGGAGCGAGCACAAAAATGTTAATGAGTAATATCTCTCCCACTGGTTCTCTTTGTCCTGTGTCGGCGGTGATATCACTGAGTGCACATCAGCTGGAGAGGGTGGGAGGCGAGGAGGCGAGGAAGGCTGAGTTTGCACAGAGCACCCTGGACACTGACAGAGAGGATCTTTGACATCAGCTTAAGCCACACCTGCGCTGCATTCCCTCGCTGAGAGGGAGATACGTCTCGTGTTTTCTTTTGGGTTTTACTGAGGCGAGGTGATGCGCGCCTTGACGAATGGACAGCGGCTAGCGGGAGCCATGCGTCTCCTCTGGAAGGCCGATGACTTCATGCGGATGAAATGGAATTCTATCTGGCGTCATTACAATCCATAAATATTCAGGATGATGGATGGCTTGTGAAGGCCTCGGACACTTAATGTTAAGCAGCGGTGTGTGTGTGTTTGTGTGTGTTGTGTACAGTAAGCACAGTAGTGAGAGCTACATGCTGCTGCAGAGGTGTTGTGGGAGAAGCTGAGTGCAAAAGTTGCGCTTCTATATATCATTCCTAAACATGAACTGACTACTTCTCTTCCTCCTACATCCTCAGCATCTCAACGCACCATCATCCCCCTGTTGTCTGCTGAAGTTGTGGGCTCCACCTCCCACATGCAAAGCACAAAAGCCCTCACACTAAATGGTCTTATTCATACAGCGATATAAGATGTAATTCATCCAGAAATGTTTGATTCATGACTCTCTCTCTCTCTCTCTCTTTTCTGCATGCGTTGTCACAATGCCAAATCTGTATTGCCCTTAACGGCACCAAGAGTAGCCCCTTGTCTTCTAATGGGGGGGTAATTAATGCAACATGCTCAAACCCACATCATTTGAAAGTATAAAAAGTGAGCTGAATTAAGTGCAGGCTTCAGGGAAGAGTTCATTCATATAGTGCAGAACAGTTCTTACCACAGCTGACATGAAGCCAAGATTGCTTTCAAACACTGTCTTTTATTGGCGTCATAAAACATGACAGCTAAGCAGCAGCACCTGTGCTCTACCTGACCCAGATCCTGTATCAGTCTGGGAGTAGAACAACTGATAAGTTCTGTTTTACCAGAGGCACGTGGTTGTTTATTTGACATGGGCATGGAGAACAAGAATGGTTTAATTATAAGACACTAGAGAGAATCTGACTTACCTGCAGTTGTCCCCAGGTTGAAGCAATTAGTAGTCACACCAAGAATAATCCTACAGGCAGTCAAGTATCCACTGATATCCTCTGGCTTGTGTGGTCCACTTGTGGTGTCTGCTTATGCTCGCTGCCGAGTCTTGCCAAGAGCCATCTCAAGCTCTGCTCTCTCTCTCTCTCTCTCTCTCTCTCTCTCTCTCTCTCTCTCTCTCTCTCTCTCTCTCCTTTCAGTTCTTCAGGTCAGAGAGGGAATGGCAGAGAGCAACAACAGAGCACTGTAACTTCCCTCTCTCTCTCTCACCCTCCCTCTCTCTCTTTCACTCCCACAGCCTATCCACTTCTGCTCCGCATAGCAGCCTAAAACACACCTCTCATTTTCCTCCTGGAAGAAGTCAGTTGAAGAGTGTGTGAGAATGAACGGGAGGAGGAGGAGGAGGAGGGGAGGTGAGGTAGGCAGGCATTATTCTGCTCCCTCTCAGGGGCTGAAAGAGGCCGTTGCCCGGCGAGGATAAAGGCAGAGGTGCGGTGTGATGTCCTTTGTCACGGGGCCAGATCTTTTCACTCAGAGACATCCTCCATTGTCCCTCTCCACTCTCTCTGACTTGAGCCACTGAGGCTAAAAGTATAGTTCTATATTTAACTCGTCCACTCTTGCCAACGCGGGCGCTGTTTAGCAGCTGAGGCTAGCTGAATGCTAGATGTTTTGGCCGGTCGACCGGAGGACCAGCTCTCCCCGCTGACCCTCGGTGACAGCTGAACCATGCCATTTTCTCATGCCGGGAAAGTCCGGTGACAGCAGCCACCCAGACCCCAGCAGTGGTCCAAGGAACCACCAGTTGCTGACTTAGGAGATCTGAGTGTGGCCAAACTCTCCAGGACTTTGGCAGCTCGACTGCCTTTTTGGCCCTGCTTGTAGAAAACAAGGCCAGCGAGCTAAATCTGAGGTACAGTAATTGTGCTCTGCATCAGTGGGAATAGTTAACTTTGCTGCAGGGCGCTGTTAGGTTAGACATGTGCACAGAAGCAGCAGAAAGAAAACACACCTAGTTCACCTACTTTTTAATTCATTGGATAGAGTTAATGTCAACATAAATCAGCAATAAGTCGTCATCCTGTATAGCACCAGGTAACTAAGTTCAATGACCTTTCAAAGAGAATCTCTGGATGTCAGATATCTCACATATTAAAGAGCCAATGAAACGTGAACTGTTCCCTGCTGGAAAATCAGGCATCATCATTGGTGACTTTGTCCGACATTAAAGGCCCAGTCACACATTAAAATGTAATTTTTCAGCAAAATCAATTCATTTATATTGAATCAATGGATGCTCTTGTGCAGATTTTTTTTGTGTGTGTGTCAAGTTAATATTTTATTACGCTGACTTGCAACTATACACCCTTGGTGACTAGCAAACGTTCTGACAATGCTGACCTTTGAGGGAGTGGAGCGTCATAGATTTCACATTAGATCCGCCTGTTGTAGCTGTTTAGCTGTCGCACACCATCCGCTTTCATTTAAACTTCCTCTATCGCAGTGATACTGCTCCAGAAGAGAAGAACAGTTTGCACATACTTATGAGACAGGAACTGATTTTACAAAGACATGTTAGGAATAAACTGTGTGGATCAATCGGACAACCATTTGCTAATGCGCCTAGTTTGGAAAGTGTGTATCTCCCCTGGTGCTTTGTTGAATTAAACATTGTACAGGCCTAAGTACTAAATGCTGTGGTTAAGTAAACAGCCCGGTGCGGAGAAAAGGAAGACTCTTCTCTCTGTTTCTAAGTGGCCAAAAAAGTTATCACAGGTTTAAGGAAGTAATAAGACCACTGAATCTGACCTTTGATCATGCAGGACCTAGTCTGCCTGCAGAACTGTATGCTTCCTATATTGTGCAGACTTTAATATCAGATTCAATCCCAGAGAAGAAATGTAATTATACGATGAATTCTACATACACAGGGATGATCTTTATATAAAAGCAGTGAAGTCAAATGACTTACTCACCACTTTACAGATGATTTAATGTATGATAGAGATATACCATATATCAACAATGTCACAAATGATATGCTGAAGTAGTTCTCCACTCAACATAGACAAAAAACAACACAACAATTTGTATGAGGACTGAGCCTTCACACATAAGTAAGCACTATACTGACTATTAAAGCAGACATCTACATCTCTTTGTTCTGATCCTGTTATCTGTTACTGGTTAATGTTAAACTTGTTTGTAGTTTGTGATAATAACTGACACTTTATTATTCACCTCTGCATTATTTGGTAGTGATATAACTTTTATGGTAAAGTATTTAGTCCAGACTAAAGTTATGCATGAAGCAGGAGGAGTGAAGGGAGTGAACCGCAGCCTGCCGCTTTCATTTACGTAAAGTGAAAGTCTCGTCTGGACACTGGAGGAAAGTGCGTGGTGAACATAAGGACACTCTTATCTCTAGGTGGAAACCAAAGCAAACAAAAGACACAGCAGCTAACCGGCAGATAAAATCACTGAGGAATTATGTCAGATGGACACATTCACTCCCTCTTTGTCAGTTCCTCTGTGTTGCAATTCAGATCTGACCCAGCATAGCCATTGCTGGATTATGTGGGTGTGGGGCTGATGTAATGTTTTGTTCAATGAAATGAAAACACTCTCGAGCAGACAAGAAGACAATAGACAGATGAATAGACAGAAACACATTCACACTCTTTTTCGGCTTGTTAACATTCAAGCGCCGCTGCATACCTGGAGATACTCTGGTGAGAGATCACCTGCTCGAAGAATATTTTTACGTCCTGTATGTGACACTTAAAGCCAATCAGAGCAGAGAAAAGCTCTGAAAAAAAAAAACAAAGCACATTTGTTTGACAGACGCCTTCCTCCCCACATATGAAGTCATCCCCCTACATGTGGTATCGAAGAGGAAGATCTATCCAAACTGAGGTCATGAGAAGTGTATTTTGATTGAATGCCATAATTCCCACACCCAAAATGAAGTCATGTGGTGGGATTCAGTGAGGAAGAGGTTTGTTATGATTTCACTCTGTATATATAATGCCCACAGGACGGTGGTCCTGTCTCGGCCCATTGGGGCTGCGGTCGTTATGAATCATAGTAGAAATGTGGGCTGGTTGAAGTAGCTCCCATTCCCACACTTCTACGACGTGATCAGAATGAATAGCACTCTGATTTAATTAATGCAAGATGGGTGATAAAACGCTGTTGTGAGAACTGAGTTCTGTCATCCAGCTGCAAGCATCAGCGTAAAGCTTTGTTTGGTTTTGTCAAAGGAAACGTGGGAAAAGGAGACGACTCGATTTCAGGCAAATTAATTCATAATGTCATGAACTTTATCAACTAATGATGTAACTCAAGAACACACACACTTTTATGCCTTCATTTTTCAAACAGGTGTCTTAGCGCTGTCGTCATCACACACACACACACACACATATACACACACACCCCCAGCAACGTAATGACTGAGGTCCCCATCCAACAGTCGAGCCTGTCGTCAAAACACTCCTGCAACATTAGCAACTCTCTGTTTGCTTCCACTTCTCCCACACAGACATCACCTCAGCTCTCTCGGGTCATTTTCAGTTTTGGGCGCGCTGACAGATGCTAATGAGCTGTCCGAGCACAGAGAGATTAGACTAGGCCCGAGACAACAGGGAACACGGCGTTCCTGGCCTCAAGCCATGAAGGGACTAAAGAGGTTTTTAGCAAAAGGGATGAAAAAAGGAAAGAGAAATGATGATGAAAAAGTCAGGAATGTGTAAAATTTGAGTGACAGTGTTTATTGCAATGTTTATACTTGTTTTAAAGGCACAGTTCAACATTTTGGGAAATACCTTTATTTGCCCAAATTTAACTAAATCTGTGTTACAGCATGTCTATAGCTTAACTACTTAATACATTATGGCTTGTTTGTATAATCCATACAAAAACTGAATCTGTCATTTTAAGGGAGAGATGAACACATTTTTTTTCCCTGAACCATGACTGACAGGATCTTATCATTTTGCTTTATTTGTCACAAAACACAAACTATATTTAATAGGTCATATCGTCTTTTTTTCCTTCACACTACACAATAACAAACTACAATGTCAGACTTGGGCTCATATGACATGCAAGTGCCACAGAACACCAAATGGTTTACGGTAAATTGTCATGAAAAAGGCAGACAAATCTCAGAGTACCACAAAAATATCATAACTCAGTATCATAATGATACCACAAGGATTTCAATAGTACCAAAACCTCTTTTATAGGACTTTTTTTTAAAAGGATGACAGACAAGTGTTTAATTGGGGTTTGGATTTTTCCATTTCCAAATGCAGTAATGGTGTCCTGTCCAAAATGATAAATGAACATATTTTTGTGTTTGTAAAAATAATCAAAATGACATCATACAGTTTAATTGAAGCACTTATTAACATAGGCTTGTCAACCTACATCTTCTTGAACCAGAGTCAAACAATTATCACAAATTACTACTGATGTTGCTGCAGTTTTACACTTACTTTGTATTGAGTGGAATAGAATATGGTCATAGTGAACCCTTGAACCAAGTACTCCAAATGGACATTCATAAGAGTATACATCTGGTTTCCATCTCAAGGCTGCTGACCCTGTTGAACTTGTTACAGCATCCATAACACATCCAGCTAAATAATAATACTGACTCAACTCTGAATTATCATCATGGCAGTTTATTGTTGAACTTACTGTAGACATCTCAAGTCTTGCGGTCTCTGCGTTTATTGATGTTAGTCTAAATTGGCTTGGAAATTATATACCCTTAAGTATTTCTGTCTTTGTTTTCCTTCTGATGTTTCAGTAAAAGAGATGACTTACCATCTCAGAAATGTTAATTACTTATGTTTCATTTCCTGTTTTCACTGATCACGCACTATAGAGTTGCTGGCAGGAAGTGGCTCTCTGACGCCATCCCGTGTTCACATGGTAGCATATTTTTGTCTCCCAAGAAACTGATTAGAGCCTTCCAATTTCTCAGGCTTCTCAGGCCAGAGAAAGACATTGGACTTTGTTCCCCCTGACAATAATAAATATCCCTTTGGAAATTTACCACATGTCTCTTTCAAGTGAGTCTAATACACTTAAATGTGGAAAAATCATCAAACATTTTAATATTATGTATGATCCATTTCAAAAGCGTTCCTCTTTGGGTGCTTTCTTGTCTTGGCTTCTGTTGCTCTGTGGGTCATAGCTTTTACCTCAGCTGGAATAACAGCAGGCTCCTGTGCTGCAGGCATGATTTCATCCACTGCAATTGCTAGTGGAGGAAGAACCGCAGCAGGAGGTCTGGTGGCTGTTTTGAAGTCAGCAGGTAAGAGCCAGAACTAGATATTTTTATATCTTGTGGGGTTTTAGATCTGTTTTATCTGTTGAGTGATGGTCATGGCTGGAATGATAATCAAATGTGCATTGTGTGCCCTTTAACCTTTTAGCTGCTTTGTGGCATTATGAAAACATTTTGACAGCATTTGTTAGCATTTTCAATTAAAAACAATGCTGACATGAGAACTCAGAAACACAGGTTGTAATTCTAATGGTCTATCCATGAGTCTCTAGACTGCATCAATACCTTGGTCTCATTGCTGTGTTTTTCTAACTGAATAAACTGTAAAGGTGACTTTGCAGGAACCTCTCCATGGCAGCCGACCCAGCCATGACCTCTACCCCCACCACCACCACTGTTTGTCTTTCTCCCCTCTATATGCTCTGAACCTCTCTCCCAAAGTCATCCACAGCAGGAGACAGAGCTGCCACTCATCTTCCCAAACCCTGGAGGGGGGAGAGTATTTCCATATCTAACTCTGACATCCATGACCCAGCGTGGGCTGTGAGCAGAGCCTGGAGACCACAGAGCCATGGGGTCAATTCCAAACAACAGCTGTGTGTAGCATGATGAAACACTTAGACAATGAGTTTCTGCCCTGTGGTGGACTATAGGCATGCAGACAGCTCAACAGTTTAAGCTGAGAGGTTTTAATTGATTCAACGTTATGGACATGTCAAAAGCTGAATTTATAGCTCAATAATGAAAGCAGGACCAGGGGGTATAGTGTGTTTACAAGCCTCATGAGTGGGTCTAATGTTTAATAACGACATTGCCTCTTTTCTCTTATTACTGTCTGCATTGGATCATATTAATCAGTAGCTTTATTGTTGTTCATTTTTTTAATGCAATGGGGATGTAAATCATATTTTACAATGCAGCTCTTCAGAATCATCAGAGGAAGGCAGCTCTGTTCAATGAAAGTCAATTAATCATTGTTTTACACAGACATATATTAAGGTTGCATTGATAGAGGGGAAAAAGTAGGATTTTGTATTCAAAGCATAGACTGTATGATCCAAAGACTACATCAACCAATGCTGTTAGCTGCTAATAAGTGCTGTACATCATGACTGAATTGTCTCCCTCTTGTGGTTATAATGCATCATTACACTAACAACGAGCAGGTTTTCAAGGGCAACGTAAAATCCCGCCTACCTCCATCTAATTCGTCCGTGTTACCATTCTCACAAGCTGATTGGCTACGTGGACGTCATTCAATGACGAATGCGGATATGTGAAGGAGGAAAACGACACCGGTGAGAAACGTGGGTAAAGTCTTGCGTATTTGCAGCTGTGTGCTCTCATTGTGTTGTTTGTAGTTTGTTCCCAGTGTTACCTCGGTTTTTAGAAACTACTGTGAAGTGTTCCGTCTACATTCAGAGCCTTTTACCACCCGCTCTGCTCAAGGCACTTGGACTAAAAGCTGACGTTAGCTGCAAATGCTAACAACTGTGTCAGTATCACATATTAGTATAATGTCAACAGGAGTTTAAAGTCACTTGTCCAGTTTTAAATTGCTAGATTACACGTCTCTGTCATTACGACCTGGTGCTGATATATTGTTAAAGTATGTTGCAACTAATTGTACTAATGTGTGATCGTGCAAAAATCTTAAAAATGCAAATTTCTTTACTGCTAATTATCCTGGCTGGTACCTGCAGGTAGAATACAAATAGTCTTGATTATTGACTGGTTTTAAAAACGTGTTTTGAAGAGATAACGTTTGCTGTACTGTATTTTTTGTCTTTATATTTGCCATGTAGTTTTCTGTTATAACACCACTAGGTGGCGCACGTGATCTTACTATGAGACACACTAACATCAGCACAGTCAGCTCTTCAGCACTAAAGCCTCAGTTTAAGGCTGGACATTGGAAATCAATGCATGACCTGATAAAGAAGTAATTGAAATTGATAACAATGTGCCAAAGTCGACAGAAATCCATAGATTAATGCTGTCTGTTCTGCATACTGTTTATTTGCATCTTTTTTTATTTTAAAGGTTAAAATAAAGCCCACTCAGTCACTTCAGAGTATGAGTAATGAAATGTTATTATTTTCATTAATGCCTCACATGTTGCCCTTTTTAGCATTGGGTTAGGGTTTCTGCCTCTTAGCTTCTGAGTCGCTTTGCTGCTGAGGAAGCTGGTCAGTCTTTGTTTCTCTCACCTTTCGTGTGTGTTTGTTTTTCACAGTGTGGACCTGAACGATGGCAGCCTCAGGGAAACTGGCATCTCTCCGCCTGCCTCCGTTGCCTACTGTGGGCGAGCTTATAAAGCTGTACAACCTGCGAGCTGAGAAACAGCTCTCCCAGAACTTTCTGTTGGACTTGAGGCTCACAGGTTAGTGTGCCTCACTCTCTCTTTCTTTCGCTCTATCTGCAGTGCACCAATACCTGCTAGCTCCTGTCCTTTGTTGCTGTGTCTACAGTGAGGGCACAATGGTGTGTTTTGTCAGTGCACTTGATTGCACAGCTCAGCATAGCCTTGTTTGAAGGCATTGAAACCGACAGGCTTTTCTGTATGGGTGAGGCTGAGGAGATCTCCTGCTAATGTGAATGGACCGACTCAATTGTTTGCTGCCTTTGCAGAGCTTGAGCCTTAATATAATTATCAGTGATGCAGTGCAGGTCTGATTTGCTCTCCTGTCCTTGGACAAGGTGACTTGTTAGATTAATGCATCTCATCTTCAAGACACAGAGGCAGACAGGTGTTGCAACATCACGCACTATTCATCTCAATTTAGATGTCTGATGAAGACATTCAGTTGGAGAGAATTGTGAAATTCGGATGATTCAGGAGTTTAACTAAGTTAGCAGTAATTCTGATTGTGTGCAGAAATGTTGATGAAATGCACTGTTGAGCTGGTCTTTCATCTCCATCTTTTCAGACAAAATAGTGCGTCAGGCAGGCAGTTTGAGGGATGCCTATGTATGCGAGGTGGGTCCTGGTCCCGGGGGACTCACCCGCTCCATCCTCAATGCCGGGGTAGCCAGCCTGCTTGTGGTGGAGAAGGATTCGCGCTTCATCCCAGGGCTGAAGGTAAACTGAGCCACCGCAACGATACAGGGTTATGCACAATGTTATCAAGGTCATTAGGTCGTTGAGCGGAAAAAACTCAAACACCTTCAACTGTCAGTTGCATGAAACCAGTTAATGTATGCTGTCATGTCACATCCATTTCCACAGCTGTTGTCCGAGGCAGCACCAGGGCGGCTGAGGATTGTCCATGGTGACATCCTCACCTACAGAATGGACCGAGGATTCCCAGCAAATATCTCCAAGCCGTGGGAGGAAGGTGAGACTATGAAATGACTAAAGCTGTTCCAGTGGTCATGTGTAGTAAATCCATGGAACTCACTCTGTGTGTGTGTGGCTGCACAGATCCACCAAACCTTCACATCATAGGGAATCTCCCGTTCAATGTCTCAACCCCCCTCATGATTAAGTGGCTGGAGAACATAGCCGACAGAACGGGGCCTTTCGCCTACGGACGCACCCAGCTCACGCTCACTTTCCAGAAAGAGGTCGCTGAGGTGGGTGGACACTGTCATTTGGTAAACACAAGGTTTAAATTTTAAAGGTGTATATTCGTCAGGAGGATCTTGTCTTGTCCACCTGCCAAGAATCAGTCAGTGGATTTGAAATAAAACTTTAAATTGCGTGTTCGAGCTAAAATTGACCAAAGTTTAAGTATATTTTTAGTATGAAATCTGCACATAGCTTAGAATCGCTATTTTGCTGTGCAATCGCCTCTTTAAAAAATATTGTGTACTGAATGGCATATTTTATTGCCACAATTAATTATTGATTTCTTGATCCATAATTAATCACAATTTGCAACTAAAATGAAGCAATCTGGAATGCTTTTTTTTTTTTTATCATTGAGGCAAATCATTCACAGCAGGATTAAATGATGTTTGCTTCATTTTTTTTCTATTAATGACACATAAATAAATCATTAGAATAAGCTTAAATACTCGTTTAGTCCAGTTTATGGTCTTTGTTTAATACCGTATGTTTTTTCAGACATGTTTGGTGACCTCAACAGTTAACCTACTTTTGCTGAATGTGCCTCACTAATTTGTAGTGGTTGTCTTCTCTATCCAGAGGTTGACAGCCAGCACGGGCAGCAAACAGAGGAGCCGTCTGTCTATTATGGCTCAGTATCTCTGCACAGTCCGCAACTGCTTCACCATCCCTGGACGGGCCTTCGTCCCTAAACCAGAGGTAGGATTTGACTTTGATGATAATACATAATATCTCTACATTTAGTCCGACCATGTCAATAAGCAATGAGCTATACCATTGCTGTCTATTCCAGATCTTTCTCTCTCCTCTTGTTTGACACTCATATTCAAATCCTCACATGTGCACCCTCTGGGGATAATGATGAAATCGAAATGCTGTGTTATGAAAGTTTAATGTTGAGTTCAACCTTTAGTGCCAGTATTGAAAGTGTGGCTCTCAGGGCAACATCAGCAGATGGAGACATTACTATTTCACAGTAGTTGCCCCGTTGTAGGATAACAGTGGGACCTCCTCACATCTCCTAATCTCTGCTCCTCGGCTGGTCCCGTCTGAGTCCCTCATCACGTCACCATCGCTCATCCCTCCCTCCCTCTTCTCGCTTTAAGGCTTCATTAAGACTGTGTTGAATCAGTGTTGTCTCTGTTCTGTCTTTGGACCCTTTCTAGGTTGTAATGATGCCTGGTGGGTATTTGAGATGTGGCACGATCACACTGCGCCTTGTAATGAGGGCCTAGTTCTTTTTTAGGACCAATTTCTCTCTCCGCGTCTCGCAGCCCATGTGCATGTATCAGTGGCGAAAGAAAGACGTTCACTCTTACGTAACATGAGAATGCCAGTTTTTTTTTTTTTTTTTTTCGGGGTGAGGATTTATAGTAGGACTAGGGGGCGCATTAAACAATAACAGTGCTGCTGCAAAATCTGAAATATCAGTGTTGGCTAACATACAGCTCAGTTTTGAGATTACAGAAGCACAAGTCTTTTGAAACACTCCGGAGCGCTCTTACATCTTTGTACAAATGAAACCATGTTTTTCTTTTCCTGAATTAAAGGATAGGTGTTAGGTTGATGCTCGAGATGGACTGTTGGTCCCTTGAAGATGTCGGGGCTCTTTAGGAGATCCACTGTTGGTAAATATTTAATCTCCTGTGTGGAGTAAAGATGAAGCAGAGTGAATGGGACCAGTGCTGATTGTTCATTCTCTTAGAAGAGATGGCTCCCAATGATTATTTCATCACACTCAGCTGCCTTTCTGTGCATTTTTTTTTTTACTCTTGAGTGTCTTATTTTTGTGTGTATGTCAAACTGCAGCTTAATGGATTTCAGCATGCTTGTCTGTGCTGCAAATGTGTGTGCTTGTTAGCATGCATGCAGTGTGTATAAACACGGACAGAGTGGACTCACACTGCATGCGCGTGCATGCGCTGCAGATGAATCAGAGCCTCCCACATGCCCACACAGGCCATCTATCCCCACTAAATGTTTTAATGGGCACTTGGTCAAATTGATATCATTAGGAGAGATGATGGCTGTTTGATGATCAGCCCTCCTGCTGCTGGTGTCCTATAAAAGAAGCACATAGAGTGTATTAATGCATTCGTACTCTTGCATTGTGCAGGACCCTTTTTACTATTATGTCATGTAGTATAATTCATAAAAAGCTGGATGGCTCTGCATTGTTTACTGGTGCACACCAGAGTAATTACACAGAATGTGCATGAACAATAAAAATGTCCTGCCTGATTTACGGGACGACATCAAGGGCTTGTTGGAGGGGGGCCTGAGGTTGTGGAACACAGGAATATAGACTTTTAGCCTGTCAGAATGCATAGAGAGAGATATAGAAAAATACAGAAAAATATTGTCATAGCACAAATGCATAAATTGGAATGGATTCTGTCTTTGGCATTGTTATACACTGCTTATGGTGCTCTGGTGAACAAGCAGAAGCAGCCTATAAAAATGATAATGGTTAAAATACTCCCATCTGTGGGCAGATGTTAATTATAATGGGGAAGTAACACTGCCAAATACCAAAGGTCTCTCTCTCTCTCTCTATCCCTATGTCTGTCTGTCTGTCTGTCTGTCTGTCTGTGTCTCTCTCTCTCTCTCTCTCTCTCTCTCTCTCTCTCTCTCTCTCTCTCTCTCTGTGACTGCAACATGCTTTTTCAGTGAGTGTGTGTGTGACTGTGCCTCATACCCATAGCCAATAAATGGTCTCAGTGGCCTAATTGTTCGCATTATCTTGTTGCCACTGAAGCTTTGGGATCACTGATTCTGTTAATGATGCAACAGATTGTTCATATTGAGGCACGACGTGCCTTTCTCTTTCTCTGCTTGGAGCACATCTTTGTCACGGCCTGAACCTGAGGCTCTGTGTTCTGCTGTGAGCGAGTGAGTCATGGCTGTCCTGGAACAGGCCGGCTCAGTCATGCATTGATAAGATATTTCTGTATTTATGAGCATTTCTGTCAAAACAAAATGTCACCGGTCGGCCACCAATGGCAGCACTGCTACATTACAGGAAGTAAAATACGCAGCAGCAGGTGCTGTGTTACAGGCACGGCAATTACTGTGAAAAACATGTGAAGTGGTTTTAATACTGTGTAATCAAACAAACAGCGAGAACCAAAGAGCCAGAGAAAAAGCAACAAAATCACTGAACCTTTCCAAAATAACCATGGAGAGAAAATAGCTTCAGTTAAATGTGGGGGGAAGGGAAAGTGCGGGCTGATTGGCCGGTTGATTTGAACCTATAGCATCTGGTCAGTACAGGATAATGAGAAGGGAAATGTTGAATCCATTTTACATTAGCGGCTGCTGCGGCCCATATTGACGTGTCGTGGGCAGATAAGTTCTTATCCTGGCTGTTTAATCTGTCTGTCTTGTTCTTCTCGCCCCCGGACTGCACCTCTCTTGTGTCACATTGAGTGACTGAGATTGCCCTTGAAGGTTTCTGAGAGCGGCAATTGGCTGCTTTGATGGTGTTCCCCCAAGGCTCTGAATGCCCTAGGTCCGTCCTTCTGTAGATCACACCTGCCTCCCTTTCCTTATTAGTCACTCTCCCTGTGCTAATTCTCACATATTAGAACAGACTGAGTGATCTTCAAATTGCTTCTGTCATTCACAGCTATTCAAATACCTAAAAAATCTCCTTAAGCTGCCCTTCTGCTGTTGCTTTAGTCATTACACACATTTCTAATTTATATTCTGGTCAGGGGTCAAGGGGTTTTTAGAGTGCGTGCTGCCATCAGGCGGCTGCGTCTTCAACATGGACATCCAGTCATCCAGTTCCTCCTTCAGCGCCTCTTGACATGGAAAATAGCTGATTTGCTAAGAGTAAAGAGGGAGCGTGGACTCGCTCATCTCTCTTCCCGTGCCTCTCTGCCTCCTCAGCAGAATGTGATTAAAATCAACTTCTGTCCGTCGCAGGCGGGTCTATAAGTCGCGCAATAGATGCTCCATCACGAGCAACCTGCCGTCTGTTCTGTGGCGCTCCTACAGAGCTCCGCATCTCGATAACAGCTGAGTTATTCATTAGGAAAAGTGAGCCACTGAGAAGGAGGTGAGAGATGGAAATACTGGAGGTGATACGGAATATGGAAATGATAGAGGTGAAAAAAAACAGCAAAAGAAAATGAGTCAGAAAAAGAAAATGGGGAAAGAGGGGGAAGTGATAACTAGGTGGGGGAGATAATAAAAATAAAAGATGGGTTGAGAAGAAACGGGCTAAAACTGCAGTGAGATAAAAGAATAAAGGCGATACGAGATGAGGATTGAGTCTGAGTAAATGGAAAGGAAATTAATGTATAAATGGTCAGGATGTGAAATGAAACAAGAAAATGGAGAAGGATGAAAAACAGCAGAGCTTCCTTCCTTCCACACCAGTACAGAGCGCTACCAGACAGATTCATGACAGAGATCGATCTGAAAGGAGAGTGAGGCGTACCTCCAGCAGATGGTTGTCTGGGCCTGTCGTCAGCCCCGCTCTGAGTAATGGCTGCATCAGCCATCACCCACCAACTAACTGAGCCTCACAGGAGGAGAGCCCTACAGATGTTCGCCTTGTACGCAGTCGTCATGCGAGAGCACAGGCCAGACGAGCAGAGCCCAAATTAAATTTGTTGATGCTGCATTGAACATTCATTATGGCTTCCAGTTGTCAGGGAGAATTTGGACTTGTGCAGTAAAAATCCTACACATACATAGACCCATTCAAAAAGCTAAGGTGTCAGCAGCTGTTTCAAGTATCAAAGCAATAATATCTGTTGAATTCAGTGGGTGTTTCAGTGTCGAATGTGACCCACCTCAGTCCATCGTGATGCGGTGGCGGCGGCGGGCTCGGTGATGGATATCTTCCCTGTGACCTGAAGTGGCCCGGCTCTGGCCTCAACAGCAAGACTAAAAATCAACTCGGAGGCACTGCTTTCTCACCTCCCGCCACACATCCTGCAGGCAGACAATTCATCTCGGGCCATCTCGCAAATGGGGTCAAACGCGGTATCAAGAGTATGGGGGGAAAGTTATTTCAATGACTCGTGCCAGAGCAGTAAACGCCCCCGAAGGCTTGGTCTCAATACATCACAGACCCAAGGTAAAGAAAAGCTAAAAATACTCCCCTCCTCCTCCTCCTCCTCCTCAAACAAAACGCCGAGGTTGGCAGAGTTGGCTTATGAACATCCACCAGAGATCTATTGCTCCTCCTAACAAGAATCTGTGCCGGGGGTTCGCTCGTAGTCAGCGCTCAGAGTTTAGCAAATTCAGCTCTGTTTAGTCAGTGAGCATGCCAAGAGAATACGCAGGTATTTTGAGGAGTAATGCTAAAACTGAAGCTACATCCCAGGGAAAGAAGGTCAGCTTCAAATAAGTCGCTGGCGGTGCTATGATACACAGATAACTAATGAAGTCGGTGGGAAGAAAAAAAAAAAGCCTCGCCACAATGGGAGGCATCAATCTATAAGCTATTAACTTGAAGGGTTATTTGAACACTCTAATTTCAACTTCATGCACTGTGACTTCATGACTTCATTTCAGGCTTTTTAGAGGGACTGTAGGTTGGATTTAGTGGGTGTTAGGATCCTGATTGTTTCAGCAAGAAAAAAAGAAATAGTTCAACTGATCGACCTCTCTGTCCATGTGTGAAAGTATGTCTCTGCCTTAGCTTTTCATTGTGTTTCTGTGCTCTCACTAAGATGTTATTGTCTTGCAATACAACACAGTAGCCTCTATAGTGATCATTTTCATCAAAAAAAGATATAGAAACCCTGATGTTTTCCACACCTTTTAACTATTTAGCCTCCCTCACCTTCAGCTCACTGAACCCTCCCCACCACCACGCATCCCGCCCCCGTGCTCAAAGCTGAAATATTAAAGGGCCTCCTTTGAACTGTCAGAGTGTATTGTTTTCCTACAAGCGCTCCTTTTGTCATCTCCACAGCTTTTACTGCCTTTCTCAGCAGTTAACTGCGGAGCCAAGGTCGCCGCTATTATTCCCTCAGCCTCGCACCAGCGCTGGGACCAGAGGAGAGCAGCTCCTCCGACAAAGGAAGGTCACACTCTCTCGCCACTGATGGCCGCATTATATCGCCGATATGAACCTCGGCGAGCGTAACTGCTGTCCAAAACAAAGAGCCGCGCTTTTTAAGCATGGTGACACACTGGAGCGATTTAGGTGCGCGCTGCATTTTGAGCAACGTGCTGATCGCTAATGGAGTTTTGATGAGCGATGGCATGACAGCTCCTGAACACGTCTTGCTCTTTGCGTCTCCCAGCATGAATGATGGAGAGCATTAACACTCCCATGCGCAGCCATCGCCTCGTTGTCTTCCTCCTTTCTTACTCTGTGGTTGATCTTTGGAAAGGTTATTTGCCGGTCATAAAGGGTCAATAAAACAATGGGTGAATTTGATTTGGCAGGGAAGTTCAAAGAGGAAGAGCCTGACGCATGATTAACCCCTGCCTCAAATTGAAAGGCGCTCACCTCCCCTCATCCAAGCTCACATTTCAGATCTGTCATAGTAGCAACTCAGGGTGAAAGCCTTTGATGGAAAATGTAGGTTAAATACACGGAGGAGCAGATCTTATTAGCGTTTCCCCACGAGAGTAGTGGTTATTTGATCTGCACTCTTGTTGCATAACCAAGAAGAGTGGGAGAATGTGAGAGAGAGAGACTTGAATTATCCATGTTTGTTTCAGGGAAAGCACTTTCTCACTCTGCCGGTGTCCACGAGGATCCAGTCAGCTGTAATGAGAGCCCACATCCTCTAATAAGCGCTCCATCTGAAGGGTATAGGCGTCAGTATATAAGGTATATATTAAAGGTGAGGAACATATTGTACAGTAATCTGAGTGCAAGCTCTGGGCTCAAGGCTAAAGACATCTTCATTCAGCAAGTTGTGCAGACTTTGATGATTTGGAGCAGAAGTTACATATTGGCATTCCTCTTGTTTATGATCAGCTCATGTGAGACCAAAAAGGCAAGGGAAGCTAATTTAATGAAACATATTTGCAGGGTGGTTTGTTTGTCTCTGAACTTAAAATAGTCTTTCTTATAGATCAGTGCTCTTGTTAATGTGTTTGCATGTGTCCATTTTTTTTAAATTTGAAGGATTAAAGCCTCATTGATACAGGTTTTCCTGAGGCCAGTGCTGACATTTATGAGTTTAAACATTAACTTTTGATATGAAAATCTTGGATTTAGTTATTAAAAACAGTGACTAAGACGTGTACTGAGCAGCACATTTTATAGTTGAAATTAAGCTTGTCGTAGTTGTAGTAATGAGTCATCAAATTTAATGCTTTTCCTGCCCAAAAAGATTTCTAATCACCAAACCATACAATTTTTTTTGCCTCAAAATATTGACTCAAACAATGAATTGATTATCAAACTAGTTGCACAATATTGTTCTGTTGATTGTCAGTGCCTACTGGTGAACAAACTATTTAATAGAGACACTATTTCTAACAATTTGTCGTTACATATCATCCAGCATATGCTCAGATATATGTGGAATAGGCTAATATGTGCTTGCTGCAGATGAATCGATGTAGATTCATGTTAGTGATAAACTGCAGCTGTCATCTGTTTGGCCCTTTTGTGAATATCTGTCAACCTCTTACTGTATGTGTTCTCCTCCTTTACAGTCGTCTTTAATGGTTATCTGCAGCTGCTTTACATGTTGTCAGTACATCCCCATTCCCTTAACATCCCAGAGGTGTTGTAGTAAGGAATGCTGAGAGATTTATTGAAAGACGAATTTCAAAAACCCGTTTGCACATAGTAATGTTTTATGGATGCATATTTTAGTTGGACTGATATTGCTATATTCCTGGGTGCTATGTATGAGCAGCCTGCCTGCCTACACTCGGCACAGACTGTACTAATCAACAATCTGTAGATTTGGCAGGAAGATGCATGCTGCCTCCATCCCTCCAGGCCGCACACAGCAGACGACATGCAGTAGGTATGTTGCTTTCACAAAATAGTTTTATTGGTAAAAAATAGAACTACTTGCACAAGCACATTGAGACAACTGTATCAGAACTTGTGAACTGTTCATCATCACAAATATGCTCTGGCAAAGTAAGAAGTGCTAAAGCATCCACAAAAATAAGCTGCAGTTATCAAAATGATAAATCAGTGTCTTGTTACAGTATATGCAGGAGAGTTGTAACTCTTTAGACTTTTAGGACCTAGTCACTTTGCACTCTGGCCATTTATAAGCTAATGAAATTGCGTGCTGATGATCAAGCTGCACAGCCACAAAAAAAGAGAAATCTCTAGCTCGTATTTCCCTGCTGAATCCTATCAGTCAGAAATCGTTCCCCCTTTTTTTTTTCTTTCCCAGAGTGCCAGTTGTGTTATGTATTTGTACTGGTCCAGGGAGCCTGGAATGCTCAGCCATTTGAAACAAACTGCTGTCAAGTAAAGTAACACAAGCAAAGGTGCACTGAGTCGTCTTCTTATAAAGAAGATATGGTATGAACATGACATTGTATTTTATATTGAAACAATCGGAGGGAATCCTGATCCCTCAGTAAAAACAAACACCTTAAAAGCCTAGATACTTGTGTACAGTTGTCACAGACTTAAAGTGAACCAGAATTCCTGAAAACAAATACAAGTAATACTTTTTTTTCTCATTTAGAAAATACCACACTCATGTCTTTCCAATGAAACTCTCATGCCCAGTGAAGTCTTGCTGTGCTTTGGGAAATGAGGAATAAAGAGGATTTAAAATAACCCTCGAAAGCTGCACTGGACTGTACACAAGCATCTAGTTGACTTGAGACTTAGTCTGGCAGAACAAATCACAAATCCATAAAACATTTGCTAATGTATAATTCATGTACAAACAACGCAATAAAAAAATAAACAGAAAGAACTCCAGATAGTATTAAAATGTGTCATCATGAGACGATTTGGCACATTCTCGAAACGCGTAACGTGTCGGTATTAGTTGATGACATGGCACATTCTTTACTTTGTTTATTGCATTGGTTATGGTGCCTGGGCAGTGAGTTCTTGTCAGGAGGCCAGTTCTGTCGGCTGTAGTCTGTGCTGGGCAAGATGGCTACGTCGGGGTGGGGTAGAAACCGGGCCCTAGAGGGCTGCCAGGGCCGGCAGTGATGCCCACAGAGATGCCCGTGGCGTGCCGGCAGCAGCCTGCAGGTGGCGAGCTGGGCTCAGCCATCTGCTCTCCCCCTAGGAAGCCGCATGTTTATGAGAGAGAGGGAGAGAATGTGCAGTTCCATACATCACTGCCAAGGCCTGTCTCAAGCACGAAAACAATATTCCTCCAATATCTTTCCCTTAGTAAAGAGTAGACACACTTTGGAACATGACTGTGTGAAAGCGTAACGGCGCTGCTGACATGCGAGGAGGTGGGAGTTTTGTTTATGCGTGTGTGCACGTTGGAGCGGCCATGCTTTCAACATGCATCAGCTTTCTCTTGTCAAGAGATCACATCCATGTGACGCAAGACACAAGCAGGACAGAGGGAATGGTGGGGGGGAGACGAGAGTGACAGGTAGGAAAAAGAGGAATGTGACATAGTCAAGTGGCTGCAATTTAAGACACGGAGACCATCTGCAGGTGCAGGCTGGGAGCATATGCGCACTGCAGACGCACTTGGAAAACAAGTCACATATGGAGAATGACTCAAACCTTTTTTAGCTGCCTGCCACACAGCTACCCAGCCGACCATGACTCGAGAAGCTTCTCCTTTTCTGCCTCCTTTTTTTGCCTCTCTGCCACTGCACCATTAAACATCCGTTCATCCCTGCGAGACTGCCTGCATGGTATAGACACCACGGCAAAGAAGAGCATTTTCGCAAAAACCCCTGACCACGTAACAGGGATGCTGCTTCATGTCACTGGCTAATAAAGGGGATTAGTGGAAGCCGTGCGAGCAGAGGCTCTGATTAAAGCTTATGGAAGCCTTGGTGAGAGAAAAAAGATGCCCCCCCCCACCCCCTCAACAACTTTGAATCACTGACTGACATGCACATGCCCCCAGACAATAAAGATATTTGAATGCAAAATTCTGTTTCCATGGCAGTGTGGAGGATGATGACAGGAGTGAAAAAGCACATGCGAAAAGCCGGCGTGTCTGAGTGTTTACTGTGTACACAAAGACACACAAGAGCATGAGTAAGTGCGTGGGTGTGCATGTCTGAGGGTGTGCAGGAATTGGTTAGATGGATAAGGACGGGTTGCTGCGACTTACAGGGAGCATGTTTTTGTCTGAGTGGGTATATAAAAAAAAAACCCAGCGTATCAGATAGTCCACTCTGCTGAAGGATTGAATCTCTTTCTATTAATTTCCCTCCCTTCTCGCTCATACGTCCACCTGCAGAGAGAGAGGCAGGCAACTGTTTGTCTGCATTTTCTGTCTCCAATCCAGCCCAGCAGCCCACATCTACTCCTCCTGACAGTCCTCTTTGAACACTTACAGCAGGGTAATGTTTCTACAGCTTTTCAGGCACAGGCATTTTGTGGCTATGTCTCAGTCTTCTACCAGGCATTCTGCTGTATTAATACACAGACAGGCTCCACACAGCATGCTTTAGAGGCAAAATATCAACATCATTCTAGTAGCTAACAAAAATATGACCATTTATTTCAGTCACTTCCACGTAGCATTCTAGTGGATAAGTATACGTAAAAACTACAATGGCTTGCTATGAAAGGGTTTCCGCCTACTGCTCTCACACGTTATATTGCCTATTTTGTCAACTGGGAGGGTTCACCAAATGATTGTAAATAGCAGCTAAATGATTGCTTTTTTTCTTTTCATTCAAACCTTTGGCGAGGGAGAAAAAAAAATCTACATAGAAGGCTTCCTTATTTGCTTAATCCATTCCCCGGGGAACCCTTTCTGCGATTTACTGATGAAGGATGTCTGCATTTGGTTAGCGGCTGCCTTCGATGCTGCTGCACCTTATCCTGGATCCTTACACATTCACACTGTTTGTTCCAAGGTGCTGCTTAGGGAATACCTCCACTGCTTGTGCTTGCAAAACAGAAAAAGGTAGAAGAGCGAGAGAGAGGAGAGGGGGAAAATGAATTCAAAGTTGTTGCCCTCCTTTCTCATTTTTTCTCCACCTCCATCTGGAGTAGAGCCTAGTGTGGAGCATAAGCTGTGATGGTTCCCCCTCAGGCTCATCTCCCTTTAGCCGTAGCGCGCACAGCGCTGCTTTATTACACATAGTCCTGCAGGCTGTAGCCAGTCTTATTGTCTAATGGGGAGAGAGAGCAGTACTGGTGCTGGAGCTCCTGCTGCTGCTGGAGCAGCTGTTGCTGTTGCTGCTGCTGGAGCAGCAATTTGTCAGGGGGAGGGAGCAGGACCAGGTCCTGGGGGCCGTGCCTCTTCCCCGAGCAGGACATGCAGAAGATGCACCCCCCCATGAAGAGGAACCCCGCAGAAACAAAGGCCACGTACACAGCACCCCCAGGCTCAAACTTATTGCTCTCGGGCACACTGGAGTCCAGGAAGTTGGTGATGACCTCGTTGGTAAACCACGAAGCAGGCACCAGACACAGAAAGCCCGCAGCGACGAAGCAGCCGCCGCTGGCAATCGCAGCGTGCCGCTTGGAGCGCCGTCCACCTCCCCAACGTGTGCATTTTAGTCCCAGGGATGCGAGGCAGAGGCCCATGGCAGCCAGTACGCAGCACAGCACCATGGTGGTGCGGGCAGTCTGCAAGTACGCAGGTAGCGAGAGCACAGAATACTTGAGTGTGCAGCTGAACATGCCTGTGCTGTACCATGTGCAGTCCATCCACAGACCCTGCATCTGGGAAATCGCTGTGATGATGTTGGAGCCCACGTCTGCGCTGACCTTCCAGTTGGGCAGCAGGGTGGCCACCATGGCTCCCATGATGCCCAGCAGAGCCAGGACAAATCCAAATATCTGCATGCCCGTGGATGCCATGCTCCTTTTTCAAGTGGACGCGGTTGCCGCCTCAGCCCTCGTCCTTGCCAGGCAGCATTCACCCAGCGCCAGCCAGGCTCGTCGACCCCCGCTGCCCAGCCGCCTCTCTCCCCTCCCTCGGTGGCGTACCAGCTGCCAGTCAAATCCCCGGTTCCTCAGCCCCTCAGCTGCGGCTCCACTGGACTGGAGGAGAGAGAGACGGGAAATGAGAAATTGAACTGAGTGGGTTCCCCCCTCGCACCTCCCTCCTCCTTTCTCCCCTCATTCACCTCGCACAAGCACAGACTTTTTCTGGCTGGAAACAAAGGGCAGCGTGAAGCGCCGGCGATGAGGGCTGGCTCTGGCTTACTGTACTGTAGGTGAGCAAAACACCAGGGTTGTTGTGCATGGGCACATTTGTGTGCTGCCTTCTCCTCTTCCTGAGTGGAGCCCCATAGAGCTGTTACTGGAGAGGCAGAAATGAGTTTGTGGTATTTGCAATGCTCAATAGCTATGTGGACTTAAAGCTGCAGTGCCCTCACCCTACTTCATACACTGTATATTCTACCACTTCATTGATTTCAGTGCTGTCTACCTCATAAACTGAGACTACCATTTCAACAATCAACATTATACTCTGCTCAAATACCAGTTTATCCCATTTAATCAGCTGTTAGAATTAAACTTTGCCATGTTCTTATTTATGACTATTTAGTCAGACTTCCTTGCAGGCGCATCTTTTTCCATGTACATAACCGGAAAGAATAAATCATCTCGAAGCTCGCTCTTGTTTGTTTGCTGTTGTTTTACGATCCCAGCATTAAAGGCGATGTTGCCGTAATGTCTTACCCCGGCTGGTGCAGAGCTGGCGAGTCACGTTGTTCGCTCCTGTAAACACACACACATGGACGGACAGTGGGCTGAGGAGGAGGAATCAGCCCGGACCACGGAGCCGTTCACACCGGCCATATCCTCAGCGACGGTCCGTCAGAGGACCCATCCTCATCATCCTCATCATCCTCGTCCCCCGCTGCAGAGCGCACAGCCTCGGCCGGAGCCTGAGAGAAATAACCGAGGAGCTCCGGCTGCTGCCTCCTCTCTCTCTCTCTCTCTCTCTCTCACTCACTCACTCCCTCTCCCTCTCTCTGCCTCACAACAACTTTATAAACCTCCTCCTATCACGACAACAACAACCGACGAGCAAACCGGTGCACTAACAGTAACGGACTGTTCCGGAAATACAGAATTCTGATTTGCTTTTAATTAGCTTGTTAGCTTAGCCTGTTTGTTACCTGTCTGTACAACGTCATTCACCTTTATAACGTCGGAATTATTCTAATATTCAGAAGCACGCATTTCCCACTCAACAACCTCTATTATTATTATTAGTAGTAGTAGTAGTAGTAGTAGTAGTAGATTATTGGTAGAGGAACTGGCGTTGTGTTACTTCTTTTCTCCTTCTGCATTACTTTTAATTAGCCCGTTAGCTTAGCCTACTTGTTTCCTATCTGTACAAAGTCATTTGCATTCATTTTTATGGCATCTGAATTATTCCACAGCAAATAATCAGAATTACCTGGGAAAACAGTTTAGTGGACCCATACTCAAATAGTAGCGGACTGTTTCAGGAAAAACTGAATTCTGCGTCACTTTAATTAACCAGTTAGCTTAGCCTACTTGTTTCTTATGGTGGAGTCTGAATCTGAGATCATAAGGTGCCTACTGCCCCCCATGTTCCTGCTCAACAGCCTCTACTATTTTAATTTATTTATTTATTACAATTAACAATGTTATTATTATTATTCTTGACAATTATTATTGTTAATCTTATTGTTGTTGCTATTACTTATCTCTATGTGGATTTGTGGAACATGCATTATGCTACTGGATGTTCTCTCTCAATGGGGGGGATGGCCACCCACCTAGAACCTGGTTTCTGTTAAAAGACCAGACCAAAAACAGACCACCTGTAAATATTCTTTATTTATCTGAAGACTTTTTTTGTGAAAACACCATTGGTAATGCTTAATAAATGTAATATGTAATTGCAAAATTTAATGTCCTCCTTCCCATCAAAACTAAAATGGTAAGAATGACAAAAGACGGCAACATTTTTGACTTGATATGAAGTTTGGCACAATGGTATTTGTTGCTCAAACACAACATTATTTGTCTCTTCAGTCTTGGTTCTGGATGGAGAAAACTCTACTCGCTGTGTAATGTGGGCTAAACTAACAAACTAATTAAAATTAAATCCATCCCATTCCTACATTGAGCTTCTCCGTAATCACAATGCAACACTGCTGTCTTTTAAAGATAAGAAATTGCCATGATGCACAGTCATGATAAGATTTCCAAACATAGCCCCGCTGTACAACCGGGACGGGTAATCTATTAAGACAGTGGAAAAATCTGCTATCATTATGGCCACATGAGCTGATCAGCATGGTGCTCTACAAAGCTTTGTTTGTTTACGTGTCGGTCCAGAGGCCAGAGGAGCATGTGTACCCCACCATGCCAAAACTGACCCTCCCTGGGGCATCATCTTCGTCAGGCGTCAGTCAGCTGGAGCCAGCTGCTCCCCTGTCTTTCCTTTCCTCTCTGTGGAGGGCACACAACAAGGGTGGGAGTGGCTAGGATGGCCTTGATTCGTGAATGACAAAGAGGACAAAATGAGGCAGGGAAAAAAAAAATCAGAGAGGACTAATATGCCTGATACCCTTGGAAACGCAGATGTGTGTCGCTATTATTTTGCTGCATGGGCAAATCAGCAAAAACAAGCCAGCTGTGAGAAATTATTTTGCCTATCCCCCCACTTACAGTATAACGACCAGGCATTGACCACAGTGATGTGTGGCCATTACGTGCAGATAGGTTGGTAGCAATTGATTTGTACAGCTATTGATCTGTTTGTTTAATATGGCCCAGTGCTCTCTCCAGCCACCATTGTTTTTCCCATAAAATACCCCCTAAGAGACCTTTTCCTAAAATGAGATCTTGCCAGCATTCGGGGACGGCGCACAACACAATAACTCCGGTGTGATGTTGGTGTCGACCTTCAGGGCTACGTTCTTAGAGCTCCTTGTGGGAAACCGCTGCAGCGAGAGGAGAAATTTTTCCCGTTTTTCTACACACACACACTCCAGTATGACGTGTGTGACCTGTCTCCTTGTAACCGATGAGATCCTAAGTGCTGATGCTGGTGTTGTTCTGTGGGGAGTAAGATAAATAAATAAATAGACAGAGAGGGAGCGGATGAAAGGGGAGAAAAAGATGCAAGGAGAGAAGAGCAAAACCCAGTTAACATACAGTACGCCCGGTGAGTGCAGATGTGGTGACGCTGTGATGTGTGAAGATATTGCGTGGTCCCCTTTTATTTTATCACCTCGCAGCAGAGCTCTCTAGCCTTTCTGCAGCATAGCTCTGAGGCACAGCCGGACCAGCCACGCGCCCCTTTTGCTCACACAAGGGGCTTTTATCGTTCAATTTGCATTTTCCTCTTTTATGTCCTCCCTTGCGTAATTGGTTTTCGTGCTCATCGTCTTGCAAAGGCGGTTTGTTCGCAGCGGAGATGCAAGGTGTCGTGTGATAGCTGTGATGTCGCTGTCAATGCAATCTTGTTACAGAGCAGGGCCCAGGTCCAGTTTCACCACACATAATATGTGTAAACCTGTCCAAGGCAAAACGCTTGTGACATGTCGCAAAATGACCGGCATTGGCTTGATTAATGAGTCTCTTCAGCTTAGTCCATTAAGACTGACTCCCATGTGAACAAATGCGGCATGGCATTTATGACTTTTTAAATATCTCATCAAAGCTGTTTTTCCCTATGTTGCACTCGTCTGCTGTTCTGCTGGTCCAGCAAATTTCATAGTTTTGGACAAAATTCAAGCTTTTCTGTGACAAAAGCCTCTCTCCAAGGAGCTGATCTTGTCAAAGAGCAGGGCTACACTCTTGAATGTCCTGTGTGCATGCCATGGGTGATTTCATGGGAAGTACACTGCACAGGAAGCCAAAGCCCTTCCTCCCCTAACCCCTCAAGCAACATCAGCCTAGTGTATTCAGCGGCATTGACTGCTGCCTTCTCCTCTCTGAGAGCCTGTCTCCTTCCACTGATGTAATGGAGGTTGTCTTCGAAAGGTATTGTCATGATTAATGCAACCCTTCCTCCCTTTGGTTGCAGGATCTCTGTGAGCTTTTCTCTCTTGTATTCCCTGGCTGTATATAGCTTTCTTCCTCCACCACCACCACCACCACCACCACCACCCCCCCTCCTTCCTCTTTCTCAGAACCTGCCTGCCATTATGTAAGCGCAAGTGTTGGTGGTTCAGGTAGCACAGTGGCTGGTGCCCCAGGGCCCCTGCCATCTCATCTTGGTTACGCTTAGAGGGACATGACAAATTACTGCTCACACACCATTGGACAAGAACTGACCAAGAAAGAGACGTCAGAAGTGGAAATGGGGAAAGGGGAGCTTGAGAACCACAGGGCAAAGCTGGAGTAATAGAGTTCCCTGCTGAGCTTTAGGAAGGTCAAACACATGAACTACGGTGACACACAAGTATGTTAATATGGATGTGGGACTATTGTACTTAAGTGGGTCAGTAAAGGTCTTGAGTTGGGGACAAAAGCAGACGTGTGACTTTTAGATAGAGATCTCTCATATTCTGCCCTTTTCAAACGCTCCACCAGGGGAGTCAGCAGTATAAAACCTTCTCTTTAGAGTAGATATCCAAGGCCTTCATCTGATTATATAGTATACCATACATATGGGAACAGGCAGGTTCAAAGTCTGTGTAAATGTTTAAAGTCTTTGTTTTCAAAAGGTCTCATCAAATGCGCTGGATTGAGAGAGCCAGAGCTGGAGGAATTTTCATGAGCTGGAGTGTAGCTCCTTACATAACGATCTAATTTATAGGCCAAATGAGTGGTAATGATTCACTTGTTTTTCCCTTCTAAATATGATGGTTTACTCAAGCCTAGAAGAAATGATCAGCGTCGGAGCATTTCTCCGTCCGCTCTATAGGCACAGTCCTTACTGCCACCCATGTAAAGAAAAGGGGAGAGGGGTGAGAGATAGGAGAGCCTGAGCGAGGCAGAGATATTAAGCTTGTCAGGCAGGGTCAATAAGTCAGTCTGCTACCCTAGTTCAGAATCTCCCAGCAGATGCAAACTATTTTAAGGTTTTTGGTGGGAGGGCTGGAGGGGAGGTGGAGGCATGTTCATTGCACCTCATTCGAGGGTCCAGGTGACGGGACATGATTTAAGATGGAGTTTCCTTGCATGTTGAGGTTATCAGAGGAAGGATTAATGGCAGGGAGCAGGATATATTCCAGTGGTGCTACCTAGTGAAGCCGCGTCGCAAGGCCATACATAAATCATAACAGCAAAGTGACTTGGACAAGCTGATGGCTGAAATGCTGCTGCCTGTATAGTCCCAATATCGACTTTTCCCCTTGCTCCTCTCTTAAATCATGAAGTGCGGAATATAAATGGCCTAATTATTCCAGCAGAGAGTGAAATTAAAGGCATTCCTTTTTATTGCTCCTTCCTAACAGATGGTGGTCTGATCTTGCATCACCAAAGCACAGATAGAGGCGTTTTTGAAAATCTTGATAGAAAATCCCGACCAAAATCCTCACATGGCGAAGTGACAGGTGGAGGAATTGGTTCTCGTAATGCAAGCCTCTGTTCTGAACCGAATGATGCAGCCGCAGCTCTCGATGCCCTTGGTGACACACACCACATGGCCTTTGTATTTAAAATGCATCATCTGAACTAAAAGGGTTGGTCTATTAATAATAGACTCATCAAGAAGAGGCCAAGCCCATTACTGACACAGATAGACCATGAAGTCATCATTCAGTGTTGGACCGTGTTGAACATGACATTAAAACCTGAGATGTATTTAACAGCAGTACAGTAACCTTCCTTTCTTCCTCCACGTCGAAGCATCTAAATGCTGAACCCAGGACTTTGACGCTTTCTCTGCACTATTACTGCACCTAGCCTCCAGGGCTGTTGAGACTAAACAGCCTCCACCACTGCCGTCCCATTAAACGCCACTGCGGCAGGAAGCTCAGCAGCAGCCTGGCATCTCTACACGGGAATCTATAGATGTGATAAGAGATAGGGCTGCGGTTTACAAGTGCCTCCTTTAGCGCTACCTCTGCCGCTCACAGAGAAGGGGAATCTAAACAGCTCATTAGAAATCCTTTTGCGTGTCCTTGGACCACTTTCGTTTTCCTCCCCTAATTATCAACGCCGGCCCCTCGCCCAGGAAAAGCAAAAGGCAGCTGTGAATGAGAGTGAGTCACACAATCCAGAAATACAAGCTTCAAGGATGGAGGAGCTCTGCAGGGCATGTAGTCTTTTATTGTACCTCTGCATACCTCTCATTTACATACCTGCTCATATATGCTATGCAACATCTGTTTTCTCTGTTGTATCTCTCCTCAGCTTGGATGCCACAAAACACACTACTCCACTTTTAAATTCTTTCAGACGGACATATGAGCTACTCATATAGATGTTCGTTATTTCTTTTTTTATTATCTCGAAAAGCACTCGAAAACCAAAAAGCACTTAAGGGCAATGAAATGTATTATTATTAAGACTAAAGCTGCATTGTCAGTCTGCTCAGCCAGTCAGTGTACAGTCCCTCTCAGTGCTCCCTCACCAGGGAGGGGAGGCTATTACCAACTATGGAAAGACAGACAAGCGACTGCTCCGCTCTGCTGCCCACTGTCTGGCTGTGCCATTGGTCCATAGACAGTGGAGGATCTCTCTGATTGTGCAGCAGCCCCCCCCCGAGCTATAACTTGCAGGACTGAACAGCATCATGTGAAACACCCTTGAAAGATGATGGCCCTCTTTGTGCTGCAAGATCCAGAGATTCAGAAATAGTCCTTTAATGTATTTTGGTTCTTCTGATCCCATCATGACATCAGAGGATAAAGAGAATAGATGATCCTTGAAAGAGGAACAGGCAATGGAGGGAAGACAGAACATGGGGATGTATATTTGCTGGAAAGTTGAACGGGGGAATGGTCTGAGAGCGAGAGTTAGGCTCTGCTGAGTCTGGCATGATTACTTCAACAGTGTGTCGTGTCGGCTTAGGGCTGACACAGGAAGGATCAGGGGATGGGAGCTAGTGAAGAACTGGAGCCAAGGTTACCACCGCCGCCGCCATTCCTCGACTGTAGTACAGTGATTTCCAACCAGTGGTGTGGACTGCAGAATAGCTCAACTAATTTGAAAAAATAGAAATAGAACATTTTGCGATTGACGTAAAAGGAATAAATAGATAGTTGAAATACTTACCTAAAAGTAAGACAGTTGAAATAGCTGACTAAAATTAATCTGGTGTCATACTTAATACTAGACAGTACTTGCTGTAAAGTAGTATTTTTGAGTAGTTTTTCCATGACTTTATTTTATGTGTTTTTTTAAATCTCAGAATGAGTTGGAAGCAGGTATAAGAGGATGAGTCCGCCAAGCTCTCATAAAGCAGGACGTGAGCTCTGTGGCTGCCTAACGTACCCACCACTGGATCCATATATGTTTGCGCTCCATCGGCTCTGTGGAAAAGGAAGCGCTGGAATTGACAAAGACAGTGGGATGAAGAGAAGCGTGCTGCAGTGAGTCAGGGCTGGCAGGTATTAAGAAACTCAGCGGTGATGCAGCGACTGTAAGAGAGACAGGAAAGATGGAGAGAGGCTCAGCGTCTGTGGTCCATCGCACAGGTGTTACTGTGGCAACTGGCCGTGCTGCGTCATCTTATTTTCTGCCTTTCCTCTTTTCTTTTATCCCAGTGTGTTGATCCCTCTACACCTCTCTCTCTCTCTCTCCCCCTCTCTTTGTCCAGCTCTGTATCTTTCTCGTCATTTGCCTGGCAGCCGTTCCCTCCAGCATTTTTCTCCACACTTTGCATTCTCCTTAGGCCCGTCACAGTTATTGCATAATCGCCTGATGGCAATTCTTTGAGCTGGCCGCCATCGTTTTGCATAATCGGTAAAATCCTGTCCATTCACATGTATAGAATCAGCTGGATAAAAAGAGAAATGTCATATTTCCATCGCTGTTTCCACGTTGTTTTCCACCACTCAGGGTTTAAGTAGTGCTCTTTTATTGGCCTCATCTCACTGTGTCCCCTTCTTCTGCTCTGAGTTTAGCGCCACCAGCTGTTTATCTCAATGCACTTAGCTTCTAAAATTTGCATAATGGTAGTAGATGGAAACACAAATTACGTTGAAATGGTTGAAATGTTCAACAAACAGAAAGTGAACTTCCATCAGCTGGTTGAGGCAAATAAACCTGAGCAGAAACTTCCAGTCAGAAAATGTCAGGAAAAAAAAATATAGCTTGAGATCCCATGAGCTTGGCTGTCTAGACTTTACTGCTGTTGAACAGGTTCTTTTGATTTAGCTCAAAATATGAAACCTTTTTTTTTCCTTTATATTGGTATAAAATGAACAGGAAAATCATGAATCACAATCATTTGTATGAAAATGAATTGTCAACTAACATGTCACGATCATGAAAACACTAATTCTCCTTCCTCCTCAAACATGCCTGCTCTTTCTTGCCACTTTTTTTTTTGTCATCTTTGCAATCTGGTTTGAAGGTCTGCTAACTCCCTGCTGTTTGCTCTGTGTGTGTGTGTGTGTTGTGTAGGTGGACGTGGGAGTAGTTCACTTCACCCCTCTGGTTCAGCCCCAGATCCAGCAGCCCTTCAAGCTGGTGGAGAAAGTCATCAGGAACATTTTTCAGTTCCGCAGGAAGCACTGCCATAAAGGAGTAGAGTAAGCACAATTATACAACTTGATGTAGCTTGTAAAGCGTCTACCCGCTCTTTCCTCCCGCTCGCTCTTTCTCCTTCTTTTTACTTTTTAATCTGGTCTCATCCTCATCTATCATTCTCTCTCTACATTTTTCATTCTCCGTTTTCTGACAGCAGAGTCTTCATCTCATCATTAATTAGAATGGTTTCTGATTTGCTTTCCTTAGTCACACACACCGCTCTGACAAAGACCAAACTTTGGCGGCTTTCAGTAACTTGAGTCTGATCATCAGAGCTCTGTTCAAAACCACTGGCAACAAACCCACACGCCCACATGCATGTGCGCTGCTGCCCATCATCCCCGCGCCTGTTAGCAAAGTGTACTGTATGTAGGCCCGGATAACAAAAGAACACAGGCTGTGTGAAAGAGAGCAGCAATTATGAGTCATTGAGGTGGCATAGGAAGACGAGGCAGCATATTTTATGTAACTACTGTGGGTTGGCGGCAGCGGCACCAAATTGGAGAGGAGGCACCAGCGCTGAAGCGCCTAAATAGCTTCTGTACTCTGGAGTGTGTGGAATTGGCTATTGCTCACCAACCTGCAGAGAACGAATACAAAAGAACATCTTAGGCAGGGAAACGTCTTGAAAAATAAATGGCTACCTCTCCGTATTGAATATTCTGAGAGAGAGAGAGCTTTTCAGGGCGAGAGCCAGCAAAATAAATCGACATTTAAAATATGGCTGCCCTTTTTTAATCTTAGAGAAGTTTGCATGAGTTGTGTGTCAGTATCTACATCCCTTGACTATGGCGCATGGCAAAGGAACAAATTAACTATTCATGAGCAGTTCTAGCCCTTTGTGTGATTTCAATTAACTTCACAGATTTGAAATAATTGCTGAGGGATAATTTCTCTCTGTTTGAACTTCATAATGCCATTAAACTTGCATGTTCATTAAGATATCAAAGCAACCTGAGTGTAGGAATCTGCATTTATCATGTACTTTTTTTTTGTTTTTCACCCTCTAGAAAGTTGTTCCCTGAGACATGTCGTCTTGAGCTGACACAGGAGATGATGCAGAAGGCAGATGTGGACCCCACCCTGCGCCCCACAGAACTCACCATACCCCAGATCAGGGCTTTGGCGGATGCCTACGCTCATCTCTGCACCCATGAACCCAGTCTCTTAAGCTATGAGTACAGGGAGGAGCTCAGAGTGAAGCACATCGCCAGGCGGAGAAACACGCCAATGGACACATTTATGGACACGCCAACCGGCACGCCACCAAGTCCTCAACAACCCTGCTGAAAGAAGGGAAAAAAGCACGGAATCCAGGAGAAGCCCACTAATAGCCTCTGTTAGCAGAGGGAGACAACAGACTGCTCTTAGCCTTGACATTTCCACCTGGCACATGCATGCATTTTTTAAAACATCTCTCCCTGCACCCAGGGAGCAATAGGTAACCTGGTGTACATGAAATGCTGGGGCAGAGACAAGAACCACAAGGCACATCGGTGGGTTGGATCAGCTCCAAGACCTTGTTCCAGGATGGGACGACTCAAAGCAGAGTCATGTGTTTTGGGGAGAGAGAGCACGCTAGTTACCCACAGTAGCTCTTTAAGAGTGAGTATCTCTTTTATGTCCCAATTCTTACTTCAGATCCAACTTGCATAATACCTCGTCCTGTGGGACCTGAAAGAAATGTCAGAGTGTTTTCAGGGTGGTTTAGAGAATGGGAACAACATGGCAGCACCATATCCAGGCCATATTTTTCCTTCCACTGTGGACTATATTGCTTAGTCACATGGGAGACATGGCTTAAAGAGAGGAATAAAGTGGTGGGAATTTGTCAGCTTCAGCTCTGATTGTATTAAAGGAAGAGGAATTGATGCTTGTTGTGGGGGGAAAAAAAGCCAAATTTACATCATAAATGTTAATGGAGTCACTGATTTCATCTATATTTGTTAGATTGCTTGTACAGAATACAACATTTATGACATGCGTGTTAAAAAAATCTGACCCTGCTGTTGTTATTTAAAGTTTTACATCAATAAAAGTGTTACAAGTTTTAAATATTCCTCTTTGAATGCTCGAGCGGATTATCACCAACAGAACATGACGGGGCCACTGCCTGCCAGTGTGGCAGATGGTCGGCTGTGGTTGACTTGCCAGAGAGAGAATTCGCTCGGTTTTGATGATTGGTAGGTGTTAATCTCCAACCGCTATCAGGATTTTATCAGATCTACATGGCAGATAGGTGCACGCTGGCAGCCGTGGTGCTGTCTGTTATCCAGTTAACTCCATGACCCAAAAGGAAGATGATGTGGTTTTGTGTTATGATGAATTTTCGGTTTGGAAGATAACTGCACGTGTGGAAAGAGATTGGAGGATGAGAACTGACGTCGAGCACAAGAGAAAGGTAATGAGCCACCGATGCACCTGTTCTCTAGTTAGTCATTGTGCCACACTGTCATGATGGACTGCATAATATGTTTAACATCAACATTTTACCTCTTGATCATACTTCAGCACATCCATTAAAGCCAGAAGAGGCCTGCTTGCTGCCGTTTCCAACCAAGAGTGCGTGATAACCAGGTCTGATCCTGCAATACCAGGTGAGTCAAAACTACAGTACTCACATCCAACAGGCGTGGAACAAGAAAAATACCATTATCAGAGATGAGGTGTTGTAGTCTGAGCTGGTCACAGGAGCCAACGCCTGTTAATTGAGATTCTAATGTATAGTCTACATAAAATGTAGAAAAACTGGCTTCTGTAACCAAAGTACTTCACATACTGCATCTTCAATATACAGATCCTTGCTTAAAAGTTAGTGTGAATACAATGTGAACAATAAAAATAGTGCAGAATATTATCAGCGAGGTGTATCAGTAAATTAGTAAAATAATAGTAATAATAAACTCTTTAATTTTTCCTATTTATACCTATTTTAATATATGATGTATATTTAATATATTTTAAAAATGATTATTTGTTATGTTGTCAGTCATTTTTACAATCTTAAGATGTTTTTTCTAAAATAGCTGTTTAGTTTAATTTGTTATTATTAATGTGCATTACTTTGTACTTTGAAATAATTGTTGTCAAGTAAAAAGTAAATATGCCTCTTTGAAATATAGAATGGAATCATTTTTGCCCTAACATGTATTGTCACATATGATAACATTATCAGAGCTATATGTGGCCTGGCAACTGTGTCCAGACTCGAGAGATGCTAGATTAGAGGTGATTTGCGGACATTTTCCATTTTCAGTCATTTCCAGACAAAATGAGTATGAATCATTCCAGCAAAACGTAGCATAAATCAAGAATAATGATCCTCAGCCCACCAGCCTTCAGAATTAACCTGGATAGCTTTTAGTGTGGTTTTCAAACCATTAAACTGCCACAGCTGTCTGTCACCGCGTGGTAACCAGATAAATCACACCAGACCCGAACCAAACACGATTTTATCCTCGTAGCCAGGTGACAGCTCGCAGTGTCGCTGCTACCCGGCAGACAGATGCACTCCAAGTGATTTGTCACAGGTTGTAAAATGCAGTGACTTTAAATTGTAAAAGAGCACAGGATGCTTCCCCCGTTCTCTGCCAACATTACCTGTCCACACATATTTGGATGCTTCATCATCATGCTCGGCTGTCTGGTGGTCCTCCGCACCTGTTTACCATGTCAGGAAATAATCCTGTGCGGCTCATTGTAAAACTTTGCCAGGAGCAAAATACTAATCACGACTTTCCAGAAAGCTTTCCCTGTGCAGCCCAGTGGAGTGTATCAAAGTGAACAGGTGGTGGCTTAACAGCAGGTTGTAAAAAGTGTCTTAAAGGGTCAATTCACCCAAAACACAAATGGCTCCCAAGGAAGCTATTTATTGTTTTTAGTCTGTTATTTGCTTTTTAGTGACACTGCGTAACCTATAAAACCCAATATCACATACTTCCCCTTACAAACAGGTTTACAAGCAATTTTTACCCAGGGTTTTGCTGATATAGTCATACTTGATCGTGGCTGGTTATTGAGTCAAGTCGCTGACTTTTCTGACTAATTTTTAGCATGAAACATTATCACATAATTGTCACTAACGGCCACAGGGACCAATCTACACCATTTGTTACATAGGCTCGCTTTAAGCACCATAATTTAATTCCATTTGCCTCCTATGTGGGTTGTGCCAAAATGTCAGATGTCTCAAAATAAAACTATCTAGTCATGCAGATAATACTAGAGCTAAGTGGTGAAAAATGAATGAGACTTACAAAACATCATTTAACTGATAATTTGGGTGTTTTCAGTCCACTGGCTTTCATATAAAAGAACAAGGAATAGAAAAACTAATGAATTGTCCTTGTGTCGATGCTAAATGTGCTCAGCAAATTGAAAATTTCCGAACATATAGCTCGGTTAATTTCATGTATAAAATCCAAGCACCACAGTAAAGCTTTCTTTCTTCGCGTAACTGTGCCCCACTTCTGTCAGATAATTATGTTTTCTATTGAGGATGTACCTTTTCTTCCAATACTGGGATATAGACTTCTGAGTTTCTTATGACAGCTAATCAGGGACTGGTGGCACATCTAAGCCAAGCCAAGGGACCAAGCCTGAGATGAGACACTGACTCCCCAGCACTTCTTTACCTGTCAATAGAACAGAAAGGATATGTAAAAGTGAACTGACAGCTGCACTGAAAGTTGAAAGCATTGTTCTCAGGCGTCATTCACAGATAAAACTTTTATTTATAAAACAATTCCATAAGAATCGGGCATTCACATTCATTGGTATGCTAGCATTAAAGGCATGGTAAAGTTGAGCTGAGAAAGAAAAGAATGTAGTAGTGGTTTGCCTTTTAAATAGTACCTCAACATGTACTTTATGCTATGGCAAACAAAAAACGTTTTACAAAAATATCAGTTGCTTTTATTGCAAATTCCTGCCTTGTTTCTCACCTGCTCAGTGTCAAGTATGTAGAAGAGAATACATAAACGTTTCAAAGATAGAAAAGATTATATACACAGGACACACAGACAAAGAGAAACATGGGGGTTTTGAACGTCATTGCAGTTTAAAATCATTCAAATAAGCAGCCATGTCGCAAAAACACTTTCCAATGCGGACACTGGAAATTACAATCTTCAGCGAAAGACAACCAAAATCCAGTAGGCTGCATTTAAAATGAAGTTGGGGGAAAAAAAGCTGTATTGCATCTTTTTTTTTTTTTTTTTTTTTAAATTTACTCATGGACCAAATCTTCAGCCAGCGGTTCAAGCCTTCACCCAAAAAGTTACTTTGCTAAGATATACATAATCAAACCTATAAATAAATAAAAACAGCATTAATTACAATAAAACCTGTACAGATAAAAAATATTTAAAATATATAGGCAAACAGTGTACTTTAGTGCACAAAATACAGCAAAAAGGCTTCGTTACTAAAGCATCCTTCCTGTTTATTTATCATCTCTTCTCAGGAAGTTGAGCACCAGAGCTCTTTGGGTGGATCTGATCAGTCTGTGATAGCCTTCAGTCAGTGCCTCCTTTCATATCATTTCTAATGAAAATGAAATTTGTAACAAGCGGTGACCTACAGTGTTTGGTTCTCTGAGACCAAATACAAATGAATTCTTGGAAGTCTGAACACTGGAAACCTGCTGCCCAGCAATCTGTGAGCACAATAAAGACTCAATACACTCCAACTTATTTCATCTCAGTATCCCGCGGCTCTGTTTGCACTGTGTATGACTTCCCTCCTCTTTTAACTTTCGGGACTGACGGACCAAGGACGTTCTCCCCACCATTTCCTCACAGAATAGGTCAAAACCCAAATAAAAACTGCCAATCAGCACGAGCTGCAGGGGAAACTAGGATGGAATACGTCACTCAGAGCGTTTTGTTGGGAGGAGGCAAAGCTTAGAGAGCAGAGGAGATCGCAGGGAACGCATCAGTGCTTGGCAGATTCATTGCAGTCATTATCATTGGGACAGAAATCACCTCGCTCTGCCTCTCGGGGGGAGAGAAACTTGGTCTGTCAGCCAATAGGCTTCCATCAGAGCAGGTCGTTTAGGCCTGGCTTTTAGCAGGCAGGTGTGTGGCTGACTGAACCGACTTCCGAGTTGAGGCACAGCTTCACAGCTGCCCTGGTAGAGCCCACAGTGAGACACTTTGCTCAGCACCTTTGTAACCATTAAACATGTGGGTACAGCATAGTTCTGCTCCGTCCTTCCAGCCTACTACGAGGAGGTGGTGTTTCCAGAGTCAGTGGCGCAGCTCTCAGCCGGGTCGTAGAAACAGTCTTCATTCACGACAGAGGTCAGACTTTGGACGCTGAACTCTCTCTCCAGCAACATGTTGAGGTCCACCGCCCCTGACAGCGACGCCGCGTCCGTCTGGCTGTCCAGTGACCTGCTGTGCGCCTTCATGTTCAACAGCGCACCCTGGCTCCTCCTGAAACTGCCGGGTTTCCTCTTCACAGCACTGAAGTGTCCTCGCATCAGTTTGGGTTGGGTCTCCGGAGTGTCCCCCGCCCCTTCAGGTTGAACGCAGGGAGCCGGTGCACATTTCGCCACAGCCTCCTCCGACAGCTGAAGCTGGAGGAACTGAGCCTCGATGGCGCTAGTCGGGGAACTGCTGTCTCCGCTGTCCCTCCTCGCCCCCCCCTCGATGAAGCCATCATCATCTTCATCGCTTAAAATATCAGACTCTTTCACAGCGGAGGTGGAGCGGGGTTGTGAGTTGGATCCAGGAGACTGGGTCCAGGTCTGGACAGGGAGGATGTGTGAGTCAGATGAGGTGCAAGGTGGAGGAGCCCCGGACAAGCTGTAGGTCCCACTGCTCAGGCTTCCCTCGTCCGAGTCCGGCCCCACCTTGGGATTCCCAGCCTGGGCGGAGAGATCACCAAGTGGCTGCTTACACAACCAGGAAGCCCTGGAGGAACCTGGTAACACATGTGGAGATGGGAGTCAGAAATGCCACTCTTATCTGAGCACAACACTTGCACCATAAGCCCCTCTGGCATTTTATGACCTAAAAAGTATGATACGATCATCTTACTTAGTGTTACACAGATGATTATTTTTAAAGCCAGATGACCTTAAAGGCTAAATACCAGTCACTCCTATACCTTATGTGGACATGTTTTTATAGGAAACTTTCCCATGCAGCAGCGCCTGGTTCTCCAAACAAATGTCAAGTGTTGGTAGATCTCGAATTGACAGAAATATCTCCTCCATAAAAACAGAACTATTTCTCATAAGAATGCTTGTGAACGCTCACCTAGGCGAGCAGAGGAGGGCAGGGTGCTGCGCAGCGGAGCCAGGCGCTCCTTGCAGCCCCTCTCCAGCGTGCCCTCGCTCCTCATGTTCCTCCTCACGTTCTCCCTGAGGATGGAGCGGATCACCTTGATGATGTTGACCTTGCTCTCCGGCACACTGAGGAGGATACAGCAGAGGCACCATAGTAACGTCAGCACAGGGTGTGTTACACTTGATTTCAGGGGCTAAATATAGATTCTGGGGGGGGGATTGGCGAGAGAGTTCCATTGTGTCCCCAGTGAAATGAGTGATTTAATTCATTAGGAGTGATCCCAATTTCACAGTGTGTAATGAGAATTACCAATTTGGTCGCAGGCGTCACTCTCACCACTGTTTCAAGGCTGACAGTTTATACTGTTGAATGCTAAAATAACAGCAAGCATAGGATCCATAGGACGATTTGCCCTGATGTGTCCTCTATGGAGACGATGATATGAGAACAAAAATGCTTTTTTTAGATTACTAAACTACATATGAATTTACAACCATAAGTGCTGCATGAACAAAAGTAGGGGCAGAGTGAAACGTTCTCTAGTGGATATACATTTTTAGGACAGAGTATTATTAATCATTACCACAGGGATGGTTGACATTTTGGGAAATATGAGAGAGAAAGCATATTTTCCAGTTGTTGAACTGTTGAAATAGGTGATATTTGATAATATAGGCTCATTTTAATGCAGGCTTAACTGAATGAAGTTGGAAGTTGACCACATTGGAGTGACTACATTTGAAGTGGGTTAGAAAAAATTAAAAGGTTATTCCAGTTTATTGGATCTTTTTTGTAGCTTTGACCATCTCTTCCATCAATAATAGTAACTGATGACAGACATTATGAGCGTGCTCACATTGGTTTTCCCTCCATATAAAGTGTGTTAGATTATAAACCTGTTGGCTTACAACCTGTCTGACCACCTGACTGCTTGTATTTCTTGCCTTGTTTAATTTCATTTCACAGTGATGATGCTGTGTTACCAGATCTTAGAACAATACCGTGTCCTCATAACCAATAGAAATGGTGGCCAAAACTACAAAAATACGGCTAAAGTTGTAATTATGTTTTTAAAAAATACCCCAGTTTTGGTTGGTGTAATGGGTAAAAAACAAAATGACTATGGAACCATCCCAGAATTACTCATCACGGATTCCACCTGAAAGTTTAGTCTCTGACCTGCTGCACAGCTGGAAGACGGTCTCTGGTCTGCCTTCCACTTCAGACCTGGAGTGAATCAGCTCCCAGATGCAGCTGCTTTCTGTTCCTGTTCCTGGGGGAGCGAGGAAATAACGGAGAGGCTTTTAATCACACAGTCCAAATATGGTTTATGGTTTCAGAAGGCGATAGGGAGGGAGGGAGGGCGGGAGCTGAATAGAAATGCCAGAAGACTGTGTATGTGTGTGGGCGAGGAGAATGAGCTTAGGGGTGTGTGTGTATGTGGGGAAATATGAAGGGTGAGAGAGAACAAAAAGATTTAGTGGGTGTACTTTGTGAGTGATTTAGTGGGGATAATGTGGCAGTGTGGCGGCCTCTTACCTGCAGTATTTCCCAACCTGACCTGCAGCGCAGAGAGCGGGATGAGCCAGCGGAACTTAAAGGGGTCTGAATCTCCGTGAGAAAGTGCTGAGCGAGGGTTGGTCTGGTCGTCGCGTAGGGAATTCCACATGCGGGGGGGGGGGGAAGAGAAAAATGCCACGTTTCACACCAAAGACACCATTTGTGGCATGTGAGAGGAAATGAGTGCAACAGACACAAGACTTACCATCTTCTTCTTCAGCTTGTTGTTTTCCCTGTAGACCAATATCACCGCTTTCTTGAAGACTGGTGAGAGAGAACACATCAGCGTCTTAGTTTTGACTGCGAATGCCTCTTGGGGAAAGCCGACTGAAGGAGTGCAACCCACAGAAGCAATTTAGATGCCAGCTTGAAGCCTTAAAGCACATATCAGCACTACAAGAACGGATATTGAAATAGTCCGTCTACAGACACGGTTCTGTGTGGTTGAACCAGCAAACCCAATACTACGTTTCTATGGATTAAATGTTTAACTGCAAACATCCATGGATGACATTAAAAAATGGATCCAATATTAAAAATTGTCTTCTATTAGGTCGTTTATGCCTAAAGCCTTTGAGATTAAACAGTATGCGGAGTTGTTGGAGTCTGGCAAAGATAGGAGATGTGTGCAGGAAAATGTCAGTGATTCATTTCCCAGAATGCAACAGCAATGTGAGGCAGTGTGCAGACTCACCAAACACGGTCATTTCGGGGTCTTTTCTCATGCGGCCCAGCGATGGATGCGGGTTGAGCCAGACCACTGAGGAATGCATGAGAAACTCTCCCATCGATATCTCTGTGACCTGAGAGAGAGAGACGCACAAAGAGAGGGTTTAAAAGAGAGCAGAGGGAGAAGAACAACAACAAGCCAGACTTTTGGCTTCTCACTGCTGTGTGAGATACATACTAACTACCCATGTCTTTGAATGGAGTCCCACAGACACAACAGAGCAGCGTTTGTAACATGGGTTTGTACATGGTTTTCATCTGAGAGCTGTTAAATTCATTGGAAACATACAGTGCTCCAGACAACATTATTTAGCATTCACTTTGAATATTTATGCTGTGGTTACCAACTAAATATTCCATCAGTTTGTAAATGTATTCAGCCCCTGGAGGCAATGCACAGAATATGGCGTAAACATCATAAGCTAAACAGCTCCACTCTGATGTACTGATATTTAACTGGATTGAAGCAGTTTAACGTCTGATTAGTGTTCATATATTTCAGCAGGTGTTCTGTGAAATTCTGTGGGAACCCGGTGTCACTGACTTTAAATACATTTACTCTGCTTGATGATTAGAATTCGGATTCTGATATGTGTATCTACCTCTTTGTCGTGACCAGTCTGCTCAGCAACTAGCTGATCAAACACGGAGCCGTAATCCTCATAGATCTTCTGCATCTCATTGATGTGGCTGGCCACCTTCTCCATGGCTTTCAGAGCCTCTGCGGGGACGGAATGACGTGTTAACAGGGATCAATTCTGCGCTGTATATGTAGCTGCTTTGCATTACAGTAGCAGATTTGTTCATTGTGTGTGTGTGTGTGGGGGGGGGGGGGAACAAAATGCATGTTCCTTTGTGCCAGCATCTGTCCCTTGATGTTCCCGTACATGACAACATGACATGTGAACATCTATATTTTTAGCGCATCCTCCCCATGTGTAGGTGTGCGTTTGTGTCTGTTTTAATGTACATGTATTTGTCTCAATACCGGTGAGGTGGTAGTGCTCCTCGCTGTCGGTGTCAGTGAGGGAGACCAGCTCCCTGAGCAGCAGGGGGTACTTGAGAACCCTCTGCACCGGTTTAATCAGGTAGGACTCCAAGGTGGATGAGTGCTGCTTGGTGGGGTTCCTCGCATCCAGGAATTCCTTGAAGGCCTGATCCGTCTTAGCTGAAAACACACACACATATGCTGAATTAATATGAATCCTTAATCTGAGTTTACTGGCTTTGTTTGTGGTGTCTGTGTTTACAGATGTACGCTGATGGTCTCATGCATGCATGACCAGAGGCTATATTGGAAGCCAGACTTGGATTTGACATAGTCTTGTGGAGGCCAGTGCAGATCATGGTGCAATAAGTGGTCTCCAGCAGGGGGTAGTGTAGGCTTCCCCTCAATCTACCATGACCACTGCAGTGAGAGAGTGTAAACATGCATTTGTTGCACTGAGCAAATCACCTCTGAGTATCATAATAAATTGAAGACAAGCTGGTTTCACAAAGCAGAAGTTAAAAAAAAAATTGCAGAGCGATGTGAGTTATTTAAATCCTCTTGCATTTACAACACGGTGAAAACGATCAAGTTGGGACTCCTCACTTTACGCTGAAGCCAAAAGCGTGAAATGGCAGGTATAATACAGAACAAGCCTTCTGTAAAGGTGATGACATTTTCCCTGAGCAGTATGCTTCCACGGCGCTTACTGAGGGGGGCCATTAAAGTATTAATTATAGCACTCCCAGCCACCGACAGGCAGCAGCATCGACACCTCCCAGAGTAATTGGCAGGCAATTAACGAGTCGACAAATAAACAGAGAAACTGAGGCAACCTGGGGCCCTTGGCATGATGGGAATGGGAGGAGGGGTAATGAAGATGGCAGCGACGGGCATATAATTACTTAAAAGGTTGACAAACTCCCACAGATTTCTACCCTGCGTCCTTGGATCAGCTGGTTGTGACCAGACCACACGGGGTGTTCTGGATCACGCTGAGCCAACTATATACTCAGTGCAACTATCACCTTGTTATACTTGGCTATCCTTATGTGCACTGTGCAATTATTTTGCTACATGTTGTTCTAATATTAGTTTGTGTGCACCAGCTGTAATACTCTACACCCCACCATTTAAAGCCTTGGTTAAAGAACAGGGTGTATGAACCCTGTAAGTAGAGCTCTTTGAAGCTGGCGTCTTCTCCCTTCGCTCAAGCCTTTGGAGCCGTTCGCACCGAGTTGGCACTGCCCACAGACTGAAGGACTTACGAATAATCACTATGCCAAGATCTGTCTGGAAAGGACAGTCAGTAATTTCTGACCATGCAAATCCAAATAACCCCCTCAAATATATATATTATATATTTACATATATTTTGCACATTAAAAAAAAACACCATTTGATAGACGGCTCCAATCTCTCACCCTTCTGTTTACATTTGGATCACAGATTTAGTTTGTGCATCTACAAAAGTAATAGGAGGGTTTTTCCTTGAAGGATTGAAGCAAAAGATCTTTTTATAGCCAGATGGTGGCACGATATATCATTAAGCGTACTTTTCATAATCTTTGAAAATATGCAACATTGCAGAAAACTATTTCACGCACTACTGTTGCTTTGATAACCGTGTTTACCACACTTAATTCTCCTCTAGGTGATTCTGACCCATCAGAGACTTTTCCCAGTGTTTTTCTCCTAATCCTATTAAATATGCATCCTGCTGCTTACTTCGAGGAATATCCCACGCAATTCTAGTAATGGGGCAGATTTAAGCAGCACAAGGGGGCAATTTGCCCGCCCCGTCCCCCTCATCCCCCTCCTCTGCGTCGGCAGAGAAGCCAATCTTTTTACATTTCTCTCAGTGCTGGGCAGCGTTCCCAAACAGTGTCAGAGAGGCCGGCGTCTTAGCAGGCATGAATCAACTTTTAAATTTCTACTCTGTCACATGCTGAGGGGGACGTAAGGAATTATTAGGCCTCTCGGATTGTCACGGGCGCATATCTGCTGTTAGTGGACAAGGTTATCCAAAGCCTGTGTGCTAATAAATGTAATTGTTTGAACTTCTGCTTGTGAAACAGTTAATAGCTTTGATTGTTTAGAAACCGTAGATCACAAATTGAAAGGCGGAGAGATTTGCTTCTCTCAACTCTTGAGTTTTGTGCATGTCTGTGCATGGTGTTGGAGACGGAACAGGGGTCTGCAGTAAACTGGGGAGACATCTCTCAGCTCACTTTCATCTACTGTCTCACTCTGGGACATTTGCTTTCGTGCATAATGGATTTGTTTCCCAAGAGAGGAGACCAAACCTTCAGTGAGTGCCGTGAGGTTCCTCTGATGCAACGTAGGTGCAAGGAAGCTGGATTTATCAGGGGTGTGGGAAACTTTGGACTGGTATATGTCTGCATATGTATTTACTATAGTAAGCCACTTCTCGATCTGGCATTGTGCAGTAGGAGTGTGTTTAGGCCTCATGCCATTAGGTGTGTGTCCTACCTCTCTCCAGGACCTTCTGGACCTTGATGTGGTTGGCACAGAAGCCGCTGTAGAGCTTGAAGTGGTCAGCGTAGTAGAGGAAGGAACCCCCCAGAGAAAAGAGTAGCTTCTGTAAACAGAGAGGGTGCGAGAGAAAAAGGGAACTGAGTGTCACACACAGATGGAGAGAGAGTGAGCCAAATGAGTAGAGAGAGAGGAGAGGATGAAAGAGCGCGAACATGTGAAGTAATGACCAGACAACTCTGTCCTCCTTCTCCTGGGACTCCATTCAATGCCCTCTCTGTCCTCTCCCTCTCGCCTAACCCTCCTGAATGCGCCGGCTTTCAGCAGCTCACAGTCCGACCAGTGAAGCACCGCCTCGATCGATAGACCTCACACCTTGTCATGTCAAGCCTATAAATCAGCCGGCAATGCTCCTGTCACACCATCGCAGTTATTTATAAACCTCAAGATCTCAAAGATGATGCCCGCCTTTGGAATAGTTGCTAAAATCTGGTTGGACAATAATGTTCTATATAGTCACGTTCAGGGAATGTGCACAGAACCTTTGGACATTTAATCAATAATAATGTGATGTGTTATTCTGTGTGCATCTCACCTTGAACTGCGAGGGGGTCTCCAGGGTGCTGAAGTCGGGCGAGGAGGCGATCCTCTCCTCCAAGGTCTGCAGGAAGACCCTCTGGAAGTCCAACATCTCTGGCAGGCTGCCAAACAGACTCTCCATCTGAGGAGGGGACCAGGAGTAGAAAGGAGGCGAAGAAAGGAGAAGGTGGCACGGCATTGTGGGAAGATGATAAATCAGGATTGATGAGAAGAAAATGGCAGAGATACAAGTGGGAGGGGGGAGGAGGAAAGGGAGAGAGAGTGAAGGAATATGAGGTTACGAGACAAAAAAGAGGCGAGATAGCTTGTAATTCATAACAGTCAGTCAGACAGGCACCCTGGAGTGTTATAAAACCTCCACTCTGATGGCTCTATCTCTTACAAAGGCACCTAGGGACAAGCTATGGCCCTGCTACAAGTGCAGCACACACACGTACAAACGGCCACTGTCTGACACACACGCCCGGAGTCAACACTTCCCTTCATTAAAAACTGTTCGGGGGCTAACATGTCCTCGTCCATTTTGTGTCTGGACAAGTCCCGCTGTCCCATAATGGCCTTTTAATTTGCCCCAGCGCTCAGTGGCCTATCGACTATCGTGTCTTGAGAGAGGCGTCCTGTGTTTGAGGTCACGCCTGGTATATTGCTGCACACGGGGCTGGAAAGTGCAGATCATCAGCATGCTGCAGAGACTGTGTGTGGACACACTGACACGCGATGGGCATTTAATTGCATGTGTTTTCAAATGGACCAAACCTCTACTTTCTTAATAAAAAAAAGCGGACAGCTACCTTGTGGTGTGTTTATCTGAGGTGGCTGCTTTAAGGCAAGGTTTACCCTTAAGCTGGCCTTTATTGCTATGTCCCGGCGGGATGCTGGAAGGTCAGTGTAGGGGAATGCTAATTTGTCCTGCAGCCAGTCACAGTGGTAATGAGAGAGATACGGCCTGGCAGAGTTCATCGACGTCACCTCTGGGTAATAAGCACTCAATGAATTCACATGCTACACAGCCTTGACGCCTCCCACGACACACCTCTGGACGCTACACCTCTCGACATGTTCGCCACACACTAAAACACACACACACACACACACGCGCCACCCACCTCGTCCAGTGTGAGGAAGGTTTCATTCTGCAGGGGTTTCAGGTAGATCTCGAACAAACAGGTCAGGTCCTGCCATAAAAGATACAGATGAAGGTCAGTCAATGAAAAAGGGACTAGTAAACATTATTCCTTTAGTCCTTTAAAATCCCTTTCATCATCAGATCCCTTCTTGTTTCTCCCTTTTATAACCTCCAACTGTCTCCCTCCCACAGTCCCTCACCTCATTCCTCCATCTTCTCCCTCTATCTCCCCTCATCTCCCCCCACTACTTTAATGTGGCTGTAGCTTGTCTTGGTATCAGAGGGGATATTCTCATTAGGTTGATTTATGAGCTTCCTCCTCCTCCTCCTCCTCATCCCCTTCCCCAAGCAGCCGCCAGTGGCGCATGGATACGGGCAGGCAGGCCCGCATCAAGGCGCTCTGGGAAGACAATCTCCTCCTCCCTCAATTACAAATCAACGGCAGGTGGAAGGAGAGGGCTGCACGGCAAAAGGGACTTAATGAAAAATGAGTACATGAAGAAGAAAAGGGGAGAAAAATGCCAGCGATGATGAGCGCCGCGGAGTCGAGAAGATCATGAATGCGGCTCCTGAATGCGCGTCAGGGAGGAAAAGGTCGTATCGGAAAACATGAGGGCGGCGAAATGATCGGGCTGGAAGAAGATAAATAGGGCTAGACAAGAGGAGGAGGGAAGGAGGAGCTCTAACTGTGACACAGGAAACAGCTCCTTCTTCTGTTTTTTTTTTTTTACTTCCATGTTTTTCTTAAGCATAACATTTTATGTCTGTGAATATGGAATATATGAAATAGGCATAATATCTGAAATTAAAAGCAGAAGTTCTACATTTTGGGAAGAACACATATTTTTTAAGCATTTTTTTTTTAAATTGATACCACAGCTGGATCCAGTAGCCAGTTAACTTAGTTTAGCACAAAGACTGGAAAAAGGGGGAAACTGCTAAACTGTAAAAACAACAATTCACCATTATACAAGGGCTTATATGTACTACATTATTTCATGGCCGGGGGCAATAACTTCCTGTAGTTGCAACTGCTGCAGGCCAAGAAATAGTCAGGCACATATATCCTCCATAAAAAACACAACTTGTCATTTTCACAGTGTATTTTTTTGTACAAATCAAACAAGATATAACGTGTTAATTAGTGAGGTGCTGATAGGCAGATTTTGTTACCTCAGGACAAAGCTATCCGTTTCCACATTTCTAGTCTTTTATGTTAAGCTAAGCAATCTGGCTGCTGGCTCCTGCTATATATTTATTGTACAGACATGAGAGTGGTATTAATCTACTCATCAAATTTTCAACTAGAAAGCAGAAATGTTCATGTTGTCAGCTGCCAGTGATGGTGCCTTTTATTTTATTTTATTATAATGTGGAGTAGTTCGGTCAGGTGTTCGATTCAAAAGATACTATGGTGATTTTTTTTGTCCTGGTAAAAAAAGAAAAAAGTCTGCAATTTTATAACCAAGGAGTGAAAAATGGGACAGTGGAGCAGATATCTAAATCTTTAGAAAGCACAAGGACGAGTATAATCAAATATTCATGTTTGCTTCTTATAACATATTCTGAAATGACAGAAGCGAAAGCTTTGTGGTCTCACCTTCACGTAGGACTTCTCCGTGTCCACCAGCTCCTGGATGACCTTGCGCAACCTCTCAGTGGCACTCATGTGTTTGGGGCAAGGTTTGAGCAGGGTGGCCTCACCCGCGGCGCCCCCTGCCTGCCTCGCTGGAGCTTCCTTTGTGTCGTCCATCAAACCCCCAGGGCCCGAGCCCGTCCCTTCCTGGAAGGACTGGTAGAGAGTGCACACTGTGTCCACGCTCTGTAGGGGGGGACAGAGAGACAAAGGTGATTAGTTTAGGCAGCTCTGGGATTATAACAGCCAGCTGGATATATAACTGAGTATCACTTGCACGCACACACAAGCACAAGCATGTATGTGCACAGAAACATATTCTCAAGGATTTATTAAAAAGAAAAATCTAACTCATTTACAACCCTCATTGAACTATTCTCCACTAATGATTTCAGCTCTATAGCTGTATAAAATAATGATGTATATAATTCTACACTGTGCCCGGCCAGTGATTCCCCTGGGTTTACAGAGAGCGTTATAGAGATTTAGTTATGCACTCTACGCTAATTGGCTTTGCATCAAAGACTTTACAATGTATCTGAAAGACTAACTGGATATCCCAGCAGATAGCATTACAGCACATTACATTATTCTTCTAAATCCATAATGGACAGTTATGCAGCTTTGTGTCACAGCAATTCCAGAAAATGTGACATGCCAGGAGATCCAGAGCGGTCATGTATTAGTTTGTAATAGAGGGGGAGGGGGGAGGAGGTCAGAAGCATCTCATTTTATATATGTGCTCATTCACAAAAAGTAGTATTTCGTCAAGCCTGCCTTGGACTTCTTTGACAGGTGGGACCCCATGAAGAACTCAGCGTCATATCATTTACAGACGGAAATAATCCTCGTTGCTTTACATTGGACTGGATTGCCGGGGGTAGGGAAATTAACATCAGCCGTAGGCGTCACACTGCGAAGTCTTGCCTGTGGCGGGTAAGATTTTGTAGTCTGTGAGTAACTGGCAGAAAATGAACCATTATCAGCCTCTTTGTTCTGTTCCTCGGGAAATGAAAAAAAAAAAAGAAGCACTGAGGGGAAAAACCTCTCCCATCTCTCTATGCTACAACGTGGTATAGTATATGCTTTTCAGGCACTATAGTAAATATGTGTACACTGAATCAGAATCCATCTTAATGTGTTACCTGACAAGCTACTCAAGCACAACACTTCATCAGCTGCGCCAAGCCTTGCCAGACAGTAGCGTGCAGGCCATCAATTATGGTGTGATTTCTATGCTAAAAATAGGCTGATGATGACCAGCCCTCCTTATTCTGAGTGAATGACAAGATGTAGCATTATAATCTGTAGCCAGCCACTAGAATCAGCAGGGGGTGATGCAGTAAGTGCTAGTAATAGCAGGTTCCCATCCGCTGTACAGCAACACAGCACGGTGGGACGGCCAAGACGCCAGGCGAAACAGCTGCTCAGCACTCTGCACCTTCCTGTGGGTGTGTGCGCGTCGCATGAGCAAGCATTTCAGTGCGGCCCGCTGCTAAAGACCGTACAGCAAACACGCATGGGTCGATAACACCCTTCATTCTGACACTGCGGGCATCGACGTACGCACGCTTACCAAGCAGCCAGTGAAAGGTTGTCTGAGTATGCCCCCCCCCTTCCTCAAATACACTCCCAGGGAGCCCACACACAATCAAGGCCTCCATTAATAAGCCCGCGACTCATCAGCAAGCTCATTATAACGTGGTCACTCCAGAGACGGCCCTCCAGTGCGTTCAGACTGTATGAGGGCGACAGACAGAGAGGGAGAGAAAAGAAGGAGACAGAAAGGGGAAAATGCCTCTCTCCATGTCCTCCATGTATGTCTGGGCTAAGCCTCTTTCAAGTGATCCACCGCCCACAGCAGCGCTCCACTCTGGAGCTCTTTGAATGTGGGATGATAATTATGAAGGGACTTAATGTCTCCCTCTGCGCTGGTGGAGGGACCAGTGTTCTGAGAGGAGACACACACTGCAAATGGACATACCTGCACTTGTAAACACAGCAAGCGCCATGATGACAAATTGTGACTTGATAATGAAAATTCAAGGTAACATCGAAATTATGACATGAACATAAGGGTCTGTAGAAATTACAGCGATATTGAGATATTTCAGGAGGCAGACTGACCAATATTTCCTTTGCCTTAATACATTTATAACTAAGAGTTATCTTGTATAAAAGTGCTACTTTCTCTGGTTGAGTCCAATACATTTTCCCTACAATCATCTACTGAGCGCATAGGGAAACTATTTTCGCAAACATTTATTCCGATTATGCGCATGTCAACATTAATACAGCAAGTAAACACTTCTCAATTGGAAGGAATTCAGAAGAAACCTAAGAATATCAGCCATGTAACTACAGCTGCTGTCACACACACAATCCCATTAAAGAACACAAAATATACAGACGCTGATAAAGCTGCCACACACAGCGCCAGTCAGCCTTCATTCACTGATACACACAGGGAAAACTCCATATTCTGCCAGGCGGGAGGACGGGGGCAGATCGCCAGAAGGAAACATAGAGGTTGAAGGATATCAGAGCAACATGTTCATCAAATAGCCAACTGGTGGCTCCAGACGGGGGGAGAGCAGCCTTGTGGAGACAGATAACAGTCGTATCTGCCGTTTATTTCAGCCACAGGCACCCGGAGGAAAAAAGAGGCCTGTCGGGGTCTCTGGAAACGTGTGTGTGCGCCTGGTAGCTCACGCCGCCGCCGCTCAACCGCTGAGTTAATTCTCATCACACCCACACACTGGAAGGCTCATGTTCATCTCATACAGACACAAATGAGATGATGGAGGAGCCTCAGCGCTGGAGAAAAAAAAAATAGAAGCGCACATGCTTGATTGGACTCCCGGGAAGGCGTGCACACGGAAACACACTTTTCACTTCTCGCACGTCTTCCTAACTAAGCAAGATTTTCATCAACGGTAAATGGCAGACACCTGCAACGGACCGTGACAAGAAGAGGTGGGCAGGAAGAGAGAGAGAGGAAGGGGGGGGGGGGGGGGGGGCAGACTGTCATGACTCAGGGATTGCGATTGCCTCACAACAATCCCCACCAACACAGCCTGACAGCTAGCCCAAATAACCAATTAAGAGCCGAGGACGGGAGCCAGCAGAGGCGGGAGAAAAGCCTGAGAGCGCCAGGGAAGACGAGTGGATGCGACAGCGCTGCTGCGAATTCCTATTCAGGTTTTCTCGTTGGCAGCTGACAGCTGACAGCTCTGGATCATGTTTCTACCTCCACTCGCTATATATGCCCTTTAGTCAATTTAGAAAAGAGGTCTTTGTCGACCTGCAGGTAAAAAAAAGAAAAAAAAAGAAAGGAAGTGAGAGGATATTGAGTCATTTTGTCTCCTTCTGCTCAGTTTCATTCTGACAGCATCCAGCAGCATTTCTTCTTATTTCCAGTCAAATGCCTTACACACATACATGATGGCCACCTGGTAGACAACAGAGCGAAGGTTTCATTACAAAATGCTTCTGCCAAGTTCACTCTCACTTTCATTCCAAACTGGCCCAAGATATTACCATGACACACAAGTTCACAAGTTGAGCCTATACAGCAGCCTCCTCCCCATTTATCATCACCATTAATCTAAAAAGTCTTTATTGTGCCCACTCACTTTCAAGAGCAGCGAAAACACAGTGGAGTGCTGATGACTTTCTATCCCCTCTTCTAACGAGGCCCCTTCAAATGCTGCATCAAATACTACAACGTTAACAGTTTTTTTTTTCTATCTCTATATATATTCACTTGCTCTCCCAGTCCTCTGCTCACCATGAAGAGCAGTCTGTAGAGCAGCCTCCACGCTGCTGTGGCCTGCCGCTGGGTCCTTCGGGCCAGCGAGCAGCCCTTCCTACGCAGCCTGCCTCCCCTGGATGCCGGCATGACGGCTCCACAAATGGTGTGTGGTTGTACGATTTGACCGAGCCGGAGAAAATATCCGTGACGGAACTGAACAGTCGGCTCGGAGATGTCTTATCTTCTCGCTCTGTTCGCCTCTGATTTTCATCTGATGGTCGCTCAAGTCCCCGCTTTAACTTTTCTCGCCCTCCTCCTTCTCTCATTTGTGTCCGCTGCTGCCAGTCCCTCTGCAAGGCCCGGGTCAGAAGCCTCACTCTGGAGTACACCTATGCCTCTGAGGCGGAGGGGGCTTTGATGGGGATCGAGCCATTGATCCTGCGTGGTGCCGTTCTGTGAGCGTAGGCAGAGAGAAAGTGCTTGCTGCCGGCTTCTTTTGCATATCAATCAGCAGAGGATGGTCCCGCCACTTGGCTTGTGCAAATAGAGGCGAGTTCTTCCACCAGCAACTATTTCCTCTCTCACTGCCCGTCAAATTCCATCAGCGCTGCTCTTCCTACATCTCTACATTGCCCATCCTGCCATCAATCCTACTTCCCTCTGTCCATTTGCCTCCAATATCCTCCATTCCTCCTTCCTCTGGTTCTTCCCCTCCTTTTTCGGCTCCATGTGACCTGGGTGTAATTTCCAGAGAGCTGAATGGAGAGGCCGGGGGCTGTATCAGTGTCCAGTCTCTCAATAGCAGCAGTACAATGTGGACTGTTCTGGCTTGTTACCTCCACACACAGAGGAATGGCTGACTCAAAAATGGGAGGCTCTGAGCTGGTGGGGGCAACAGTGCAGGAATGTTAACTATGGCCTCGCACGAGAATGAAACGTGACATGTATCGCTCATTGCACAGGGCGCTGTCACAGGGAATAAATAAACAGATGAAGGCTCTGCCTATGAAAACTTAAACAGTTTTCCCAAACTGGCTTGATTATAACCAATTAAGAGGGTTAAAGTTTTAGACAGGCAAGAGCTTGGCTAAGATACTGTCTTTTGGTATCCTATGAAAAGGCAATTCCATGTCAAGGTGTGTGTCCTTCTACTTCCCCTCCTACATCCCATACCAGTGGGGAGACACAGCACAGGGAAGACAGAAACAAGAGAAGAGAGAGAACAGGAGTGACATGCAACAACAGTCCCCAGCTGGACAGGAACCGGGGCCATTGCAGTTCACAGTCCCTGCCTTCACCGGGGTGTCCCTCAGTCAGGAAGACTGGAGTTCAAACAAACAATATAGGTCATACAATGTGTCCTCCAAAACACGTCTAAAGGCAATTGTGTCCACACTTGAAGGCGCAGCGAAAAGTCTGTCACCACAACCTCCCCAACCTCTCCATTACATAATCTTTGTAGTTTTGATGTGATAAGTGGTACAAACGGACAATGGAGCACACTTTCAGACAGTTACCTCTCAAAGGTATTTGTGTTGCATTTCATTGCAAACATGAAAAGTGAGGAAGCAAAAGAATCAACAAAAGAGGATGTTCCAATCACACCTACTTTTACAAGTCCACACAACTGGCTAACTGCTGTGTGGGTGTGATTGGAGGCTCCAGATGCTGTTAGACAACCCAACAAGCACTTTGTCTAAATCATACTGACGTCTCTTTGCTCACGATCCTCACTAATCACATGCACTCACCATGCAAGATTTTAGCCCCTTCCTTTGACACGTGCAAACACTAAAAGATTATTCAGTCTCATTTGTGCCATATTCCAATACTTGTTATTTTTTTCCAAATGTTGGGTGTAAACACTCAACAGAAAAAAACACAGCTCAGCTCTGTCAGACTGGGAGGTTGCAAGATAAACACTAAACACTGTCTCCATCTCCCTTTAACGGTCCAATGGAGTCATTATGTACAGAACTCAGTCTGCTTTGCAGATGAAACGCTGCTCAAATCAAAGGAGAAGCCTCGCGCTTTACCAGCGGAGAGGCCCCATCTTAGCTGAAATAAACAAACAGACGTGGGGAGGGAGAGACGAAAGGAAGAGGGGATGAAATACAAGCGTGTCCCTGGGGTTGGCTTTACCCATCTCTCACATGAAACAGCCTTGTCATGACACTGTGACAGAGAATGAGAGCGAGTTGGAGAGAGAGAGAGCGAGCGAGCGAGCGAAGGGCCGGTGGCCGGTAGGCAGGCCAGTGATTCATTTGCCATGTTAGTGGGCTATAGTGCCACGATGCCATCTTCTTTTCAAAGCTCAATAAAAGAAGACGCATGCTCATAAATCAAACAGAGTAGAGGGGAGGAGAGAGGAAGATGAGAGGGAGGGCTGGTCCCGTCGCGCTCCGCTCAAGCCCATTTACGCCTTTTATTATTCATCCTAAACAAATATTATTCCGCCAAGTCTCGGAGGACTTTGGGAGAGGAGTGTGTTTTAATAATGAAGCCAGCTTCAGATTAAAGCACCCATTCTACTGAGTCCCCTAGGCTATTCAGATCCACTCCGCTGCATGACTGCCAGTACAAAGGCAAAGTAATGCTAGCACTCTACGCTATTCTTACTCCACCAAGATGCCTCAAACTAAATGAAAGGTTAAGTGGAAATGCTTGTTGCCAGCCTTAAACACGGCTTGATGACAAACAAGTCTGTGGAATTATTAATGGCAATCCTGGTGCTGTCCCCATTCACCCTTCTGACCTGGAAAAGGCTCAATCTGGGTGATTCAGATGCAAGCGAGGCACCCTGAACCACCCACACCATACAGCTGCCAAAGATGACATGATACTAACAGATAATAGACCCACCAGGCGCACAAGGTGACCGTTTGAGGGAGGATACACACCCATAAAGACTCTAACTGCTAGTCAATCCAATACAATTAATTCTAATAGAGCCAGTACTGCTGAGATAACATCATGCAGAGCAATAAAGGCAGGAGAGACAGAGCAAAAAGTAACACCATGACCTTTCGACCTTCTTCTACCTGCCAGTATAAATCTCACAAGTGAACAGCTGAATCAAAGATCACCAGGATAGGGTTGAGTAGAGAAAGCTTGCACAGCCAGCTAGCAGCTCTGTAAATGACACACTCTCAAAATGCTTATGCTCTTGCAGGTAATGTTTACCATGTTAACAATCTTAGTGTTGTGTTTTAGCAAGTCAACATTTGCTAATTAGCACTAAGCCCAAACTACAGCTGAGGCTGATGGGAATTTTGTAGCTATTTAGTCATAAACAAAAGTACTAGACAAATTAATATTAAGACCTAATGATGGCACTAAATGAAAATTCCCAGGATCCACAAAGTGACTAGTTTCATCCTCTTAGGTATGCGTATCAAATTTCATGGCAATCCACTCAATAATTCTGTCCATAGTTTCAGTCCATGCATGATGTAATTATGAGCTCTTACAATTAAGGCTACAATGCTCATAAAATGCAAATGAAGTCTCTGACTATAAGACTAGTCCAGAGTTGCATTCATGGAGCTCTTTTTACCGAATACACACAGAAGGCTGCAGCTTTGAAGTGTGAAGACTCATAGCATAAGTTACCTCAGTTAAAACCCTCCATAAGCAACAAGCACATCAGCCCATAGTTACCGGTTGTTTGTCTCCTTTGACACCTCTCTGGCAGGACAGGCAGGCGGCCATGTCCTGAGCCAGGTGGGCCAGCTTGTCTTTGAGGAGCCGTCCCAAGTTGAGCAGCACAGAGCCCAGGAACAGGTCCTTTTCCTCGGCCTCGCAGCCGGATGGCCAGAACCAGCACATGGTCAGGAGGGAGCACAGGGCCTGGGCGGGCGACTGGTCCCGCAGAAAGAGCTCGATCAAGGTGGTGAGGTAGAGGCACGGCCGAGGATCTTCATCGTTAGCCGTCGCTGCTACGATGGGTATGGCCACTGCCATGTCTGTACCAGGCACCCCCGGTGAGGTCATCCCAGCCAGATGTGGGTCATGCTGGACCCGGGTCCCTCTCGGTCCCTCCGTCACTACTTCCTTCTCAGTTTTTATCTCCAGCTCTCTTTCCAACTTGTTTACAGCAGAGTGGACTGACTAGATCAGGCTAGCGTTAACTGCAGTAAGCCCAGATTATTAGCCTGCTCATGGCCAGATGGCGGCTGATGGGCTTAGTCATAACACACACACCTCCCTAATTTACCCCCCCCAACTCCGATTCTACAGACACACACACTAGTCGGGTAAAGCAGATTCTCTAAAGTTTGGGAAGAGGATGGTTGTAGCTCCGAGGAAGACGGGATCATGTTTGAAGAAGATGATACAACCTAATATCCGTAGGCTTCTAGAGTATCTTTTTGAAGTCAAGGGCTCACGATAAGAGATGAGAATCGAATGCGAATAATTCAACTTGCTGTCAGTCACACGTTTTTATAAAGTGTTAAAAACACCTCTCACATTCCTCTCATCCACCGAGACAAGAAAAAAAAAAAAAAAAAAGGAAGCTTGAGACCAAAGAGGAAGAGGTAAGAGAAACGCCACAGCCACTACCGTCCACTAATGCATATGGCCTTATTCTAATTCAGAGGAGAAGCATAATAACATCACGTCTTAAAAACAAGTGAATCGAGCCAGCCATGCAGACAGTGGCTCCGCTCATAGCTCTCTTCATAAGTCCATTTAAATGCTCTTACTGAAACATCTAGTCTGGACAAAAGTAAAGAGGCTTAGTATGTCTGTGCACAGTGGTTTAATACAAGGCATGACTGGCTACTTTACAATGTGTTAAACATGTGACTGCTATTTATAGAAGATCACAGTTTTAGTACACACTGGAGGTTTGTATTAAAGTAGCATGGCACCAGCATGCCATGATCTGATTAAATACAAGAAATAACAGCAATACTGTGTGTCATGAGGTTTCACGTAACTTTTTGTCAATCACCTAATCAATTAATTGACTAATCATTTCAGCTTTACATGAAACATATTCAACTGGTTACATCAAAGTCAGGCTGCAATTTAATGTCATTTTCATATTTTGTAATTTTGCCAATAATCAGTTTTCTTGATAATTCAAATCATCAATGTTAACATACTGAAACATACCAGTCAAATCTTGGCACAATCAAATTAAATTTTCTTTTAATCAATTGATTTATCGACTTATTGTATCAGCTCTAAACTAGAACAGTGGATGAAAGGATTTTAGTGATATGGGCCTTCAACACATCCCGGCTTGTGAGTTCCCTGCAGGTGACTGGTGCCATGTGGTGAAACCAGACCTCGCCAGATTATTTCCCACGTCCTTCCATCTGTCCACTGGGATCGCCTGGTGTGCTATAGATGTGTGTGTGTGTGTTCACATGTGTGCGTGAGAATTTGTTGATGACCTGCCCGCCGACAAATCCCCATCAAGCTTTTACTCGGGGCCTCCCGGTTGCTAAACTAGTGGCAATTAGGTGAGGCACGAACAAAATAGATGCAGCCATTCCGATTTTGCCTGCATCCTTACATCAGTGCGATGCATGTCAAATCAATTCAATTTGAGGCGCCTCGTGGGAGTTATCCACGACAAATGCAGTTGTCTTCTGCAATCGATTGGTTAAGCTCATAATGGCGCCACAACACTGCGTTAAAACCAATTGCTATGGCACTCTATAGCCAAATATATCATTAAATAACTGGCACTGGAAACAAAATCAGTATCCTGATGGTAAACAACATTGTTAACTGTACCTGAAGTAAAAACTCTACCTTAAGAAAAACACACACAAATCTCTCTGGTGTAATAAGCGTAAATTGGAATGCAACAAACCAATTAATCAAAGGTAGCCAGTCTGGTGAGGCGGCTGATTACAAGGTGTGACAAGAGGCTTGAAATTAGTCCTTCTCTTCCATCCATCTCTATTGACTTTTAGAGCGCCGGGCGTACGCATGTGTGCACCTATATGCTGATACATGGCTGATTTTCTACCCAGTGACTGGATTTCTCTCTCTCCTCGCCCCAGAGAACAAACTGATGGCCGCATGGTGATTAAATTCTGCTCGTCGTGACAGCAAAAATCTGATTTACCAGCACCAATATCACACCCTGTGTTTTGTTTTTTTAATCGCCTTCACAGTGGCTGACTCTCCCTGATGGAAGCAGTGAGCTTTTTTCCCCCCTTTTATGCCACAAATCTGCACATATGCAGTGACATAAGCACACACATTCACAAAACCTCCCTCACACACGCAAACACACACACACCTATCTTCCATTCATTCCACAGTAAAAGACAAACGGCAGGGAGCTGAGCATCAGCAGCAGTGGTGCAGTGCAGATCCCAGCGCAGTGGGACTGACTCATGTCGCCGGGCAAACAAAAAAGAGAGGCGACTGGAGCCAGAATAGAGAGAGGAGAAGAGGGCAAGTTGTCCTCTCTAATCCACCTCCTGGCTGACCTCGGGTCAAACGCTGCACGACATCTTCTGACACAGGCAATTAGAATAAAGCCACGGCAGCCTCGGCAATTACCGACGGTTTCTGGACATTTAGCCCGGATTTACCATCAATGAATCATTAATGAAAATGAGCACAACATGACTGCCTATTCCCTTTTTCATTTATCCCACATTACATAATGAGCAGGTTGGTGCCAAACATGCAGTCACACTGTCGACAACGACGACTTAAAAGGATGCAAAATATTAGCTGAATGATGCAAGAGAAGGTGAATATGCATGAACGCACGCACACATCCGCCGTCAGGCTCCCAGCCATGTCTACATCATTAACACATGGCTTTTTTTTGCGGTGACCACACACAGTCATTACCGCTCTCGATAAACACGGGCACGCACACACCCTCCGTATTACATTAACACAGCGCTGAGGCGTAAATCCCAACAGGACGGGCTCACGCTCAGTTTAATGACTTCAATAAAGTTGGTTTACATATCAAAAACCTGACCGGATATTCAACACAGGCGGGACAGAAACAGGCGTGCAATCTGCCATAAATCATGAGGGAAAACCATTTGACATATTTTTAGAGGAGAGAGTTCTCTACAGCTGATTTGAGAGGGGATTCAAGAGTTGTGTTAAGAGCAGGGCACCTATGTTGCATTTGAGACCAAAGTCACGACTCTTAAGGCAAAAGAAAAAAGCACCATCTTCAATATATTCACTAAATAAAATGACTGCAGCTCTTAGTAGAATAATAGATATGTGTGTTTTGAGTGAAGCGGAGGATGACAGGAGCATATTAGACAACTGTTTCTTCTGAGAGATTTGGCTCTGCCCTCAGGCATGCATGTTTTCATGTGCATGTATATATATGTGTGTGTGCGCGTGTGAGGAGGAGGCAGTGGGAGTGTGACACAGCCTCTTCTCACAGTCTGCATGACAGTAATAAGCTGTGTTTATACCTGTGGCTATGATGGAGTATCCTAATTATGGTAATGCTAAGGATTGGTGCCAGTCTGGTTTCTGACAGCCCCACAGCTGCCACTGCGAGTGGGCGCACACACACACACACACACACACAGTGCACACAAACAACCCTTGAAGGAGAGAGAGGTGCCATGTGTAGATGTCGAGACAATAGAAACACACAGACACACACTCTCGCCCCTCCTACCTTGCTGTGCTGTACAGGCCTGTGTGCGCAGTGGGAGTGACCATTCTCCAGTTCTACACACTCGTCGCCATCAGCTGCAGTGCACACATCTGGAGAGAGAGAGGGAGAGAGAGAGAGAGAGAGGGGGAGGCAGTTTTAACATTAGGTTTCGTGTCATTCAGTGTGCGGTCGTGTTTTATGCCACCCATCACTGCACTATAGTGGTTTTTGCTGAAGCACATCCTCCTTACTCACCACAAAACACAAACAATGCTGGCTAGTTAGAGTCTAAAAAAAGTCATGGGCGCCTGCCAGTCGCACACAACTCAAATATGTCTCCAGTCTAAAAATGGCAATGGCATTCAGTCATCCTAAAAAAAGAAAAAAAAAATCCTGATTAAAGACTCCGTTATCTCTTTCTTTGTTCGACAAAACAAGCCTAAAACTGTTTTGTAGGTAATGTTCACAGCTGGTTTTCCTCAAACTCCCACCTAATAAAATGTGAATCTGCATATGAAACGTCTTGGCAGGATGACATTATCAGATTACACCAGTCCAGATTTTGGCTTCTTCTCGTGTAATTCAAGGTCCCGAGGACGAACTCTCGAGCAGCTGGCACATGAAAAGACTCTATTCCTGATTGTAGCCTAGGAGGGAGCCCGACGTGACTGCAGGAAACAAAAGGAAACTTGTGGACCTCCTGTGGAGCTGAACTCTCTCCTTCTTAAACTGACAATCACTGTCAACCAAATGTCAGGCTGCTGGAGCAGAGCTACAAAAGCTATCCCGTCATCTGAATGTGATTGTGTTGTCTTAAACGTTTTCATCAAGCTGAATGAGTCGAGGTGACAGTTTCCTTCTAGGAACGCCATCATGAAAGTCAGACAAGTGTTAATTCCCCCACTGCCGGCATTTACCTCCCTGCCTCCTCATCAGCCTGCCTGGGATCACTCGCCCTCTAGAGACGGAGACGGAAACTGCAGGCGCTTTGATCACACCACTTACTGTAATGAGGCCTTCAAGTCATTAATCCCTTTGTGCTCAATTATGGCTGTAGTGGAGGAAACACTAATGAATTACTATCATTAAAATTATACTCAACACTTTCTCTGAAACTCACTGTTTGTTTGGACTGTTTTTTTTTATATATATAAAAAAGTCAATAAAAATGCATCAAATGTTCTGCACATTTTGAAGGACCTGCATGAACCTGCAGCATCCTGTGTTAAAGTCTGCAAATCATAATCTTTTGTCCAATTTAGAGTCTCTGCTCAGTGTGACTTCCTCATAGACACAAAAACCTGGATTTCAAAGAATTAAATGAAACCTGTCCCTCTCTGCTCTTTGGTGGGTATCATACTTATGAGTAATGAAATGGGAAATAGGTTCCTCCCCGACAGAACCAAGACACATCTCTATAACTGTAGTTTAAAACTTAGGCTATAATCTGATCGACTCCAAGACCACATGAAATAAACAACTGTACCTATCTAACTTTGTGATACCACAGAAAATGTTCTTTCGACTGACTTGAATTCCTCTTACCTTCCAGAGCTGGCCTTGAACAAACAGACAAAACGTATCTCTACCAGCCGGGTATCAGCTGTGTTTGTCCGGCGACATGGATGACCTTACTGTTCAGTTCTGACACCTCTCGTCTGCAGGGAGATTAAACCGAGCTGACAGGACAGTATACATCCACAGCGATAATGAGCCCTCTGCGGTCAAAAGCCCCTTGTGGCCTTTCTTCTCCCCCAGGACACAAAGAGCTGTGAAACTTCATCTGGAGCTTTTTCTACCGCTCATCTTCTTTTCACAGTGAAGACAGAACAAGTCTCTTTTGAGGAAGTAAAGAGATCTTAACTGGAAAGGAAGCGTGGCAGCTGTGTTGTGGTTTAGGTGACAAAACTATGTGCTTTCTCATCAAACACTGCCAATGTGAGTGGCTACATATCGAGTAACCTTTGGGCGACATAAATACCAATTCTCACAAAGAACACTGTGATGAGCCCTGTCTTTCCCTGTCACTCTACTTGTTTTTCAGATACCTGGTCGGTGGGGCAGGGGATCATCAGTATCATCTGAGAGCACCTGGGCCCTGGTGTCTGTAAAGCACTAGCTGTTCCTCACAGGCTGTGTTCCAATACCCTTACTACAATATCCTTGCCAAAAAAAACATATACCAGCAAGAACACCATGTCCTGCTGCATCTGGTCACATTTTGCAGTATGCATGCCAGCATGCTTTTCTAGCTATTCTAACCCACAATCCTTTGCTTCGCTGAGAGAGAGAGAGCACAGACAGATGACAGAAGCCGCAATGACAGATGACATTCGAATTTAAGGCTGCGTTCAAAATCGCTTATTATTTCTTTTTTTACTTGAAATTTTGTGCTACCATCCACCATGGATATATGAGCAAGAGAAATTCAAGGTGCACTGTTATGGTGAAGTAGTATGTCCCAATTGTATGCCAACTGAATGTAATAATACATACTTTATAAGGGCAGCTACAGCAGGTAGTAAAAGTATAAAAAGAAAAGTATACGAACAGTCTCTCGCTCTCCTCCCCCTGGCAACTGGTTTGGTTACAGTGCAGCTTTATTTCCTCTTCAGTTCCTTCCTTTAATTTGCTTACAGGCTCCTCACAACGTCTCCTGCACACTCTAACACTGCTAAATCCACTGACCTACACTCTCCATGTGTTTTTGTACTTTTGCTGTAGTTAATTCTTCTCAGTCTCTTCAACAAATTAGCTTAACTTTTTAAAAAAAATGTGTGTCTCCCACTTTGTCATGGCCTCACAAACCAGGTTGCTACAACAGGTCAAAGATCAACTAATCTACCTAGATATTACAAAACTGATCACACAACAACAAAAACACAAAACAGGAAAGTCGAACCGGATGGGAAAAAATGGGCGTTAAACTGGAGCAGACAGATCCAGGCTGTTCACAAGTAGAATGACACAGCTTGCTCACAGAGAAAACTGCTAAACCGGTGCCTTCATATGTACACAGATCTGAGAAAGTGCTACCCTGATGGGTGTGCCAAGCATTTCACAGCAGCTAAAATTTCTCTCTCTCTCTTTGTGTGTGTGTGTCTCTCTCTCACCATCTGTCACACGCAAAAGACGCTAACAAAATGGAACTAAAGGGTGTCAATACCAACCTCTCTTTCCCTTTTTTACTGTTAAGTGTTTCCATTAAGTAAAAATCTATAGCCTCTTAGTACAAATACATTCTCACTAATGACTCGATCTACACGTCTATAGTTGGTTTAATGTCGTATGGATTTAAGCACCTGAGGAGGACTTGGCTCGGTGGTGCTTGCCGCGAACCTCCTGGTTGTGTTTGAGAGGAGGGGCTGGGTGGTTGGAGGCCACGGTTGGCGGCCGGGGTCCGTCCCGCCTCAGGCTCAGGTGCAGGGTTTGTTCAGCAAACAGCGTCTGGATCAGCGCCAGATCCAGGCTTGACACGCATCGGCCGTTCAGCACCAGGATCTCATCGCCCGGACGCAGACCTGGGAATGCAGAGTATTACGTTTCAGCAAAGAGGTGGTACAAGTGACACAGATCAGATTTCAGATTTGTCATTCTTAATCACATGGGCACCTTCGTCGAATGCCAGTCCATCAGGAAGGACCTCACTGACAAAAATCCTGCTGTTTCTCTGGCTGTCTATGTGTCCTGTTACTGCAAAACCTGGTGGAAGGAAGAGGAAGATGGAGACAAACAGAGGCAAACAAAGAGTTAGATCGACAGCAGGATTACATCAGGATCATGTGGTGTACATAAAATTACACACACAGCTAGAAATAAATCAGTCCACATATGTGTCCTACTCACCAAAGTCTCCACTGCCACTCGGCCTGCTCATGTGCAGAGTAAACACATTAGCCGGGACCACCTCCAACTGCTCGTTGACCTACAGGGTGATATCAAACAAATCAATACACATTAAATAAAGCGCAGATAATGAAGAGCACTGTGTATCTGTGTGTGATTTTTCACCCTCCTCACCACATCACGGAGGAGCTCTCCGGGAGCCACGTATCGAACCTCCGCGTCCTGCCCCGTTCGCCTGTGCAGTCGGAGGCAGTGCAGGCCCGGCTCCAGCTGTTTCACCTGTTTACACAAGAGCCCCTTAATGTTCAGCAGCCTGTATGCACAAACTCATCTGACATATTTCATGCGCCAGCGCTTAGTCAGACAGCTGCTGTACGGCCGAGGCGTGAATTATTCACCGACTTTACACTTAGTGATGAGAAATTTGAGGTAAACAAAAAAAAAAGCCCTGCCCAAGGGACTACAATGTGTGTGTGGGTGTTTGTGTGTGACTATCTATTTGCAGTCATTCTAAGGGGACAGCGTGAAGCCAGACACTGGATGAATAGGTGTGTTAATTCAGGCCACTGGATTTGCAGTTACAGATGCTTTAACAAAGACCATTATCCAGAGCACACCTGACAGAGTTGAAAATTTCTAGAACATTAACTTCGCATTTACACATGATCAACCCCCATGATGCGGGAAAATACACATTAAGTATGAATGGCAGGATGATGTTAAATTCTACTAGGCAGCTACATCCTAATGACATCATTGCTTTTGTTTGTTATTTTGCAACAACTATCAGGAATATGCAACAATTCTTGTGGTGTCATCAATTCGCCGCAACTGGCTGCCAACCCAACCTTGCAAGCTGCAGAGAGAAGGTCGGCGGCTGTCTGGTCTCTTCTGACAGGAACTTGGACTGTCAGGCCGTCTGGCATGTAGACACACGTCAGCACGTCTGTGGCACCGCTGATGCTGTCCCACACACCGCCCTCAGGGGGCGACATGGAGTAGATGCTGGCCAGCACGTCGAGCCTCTGTGGGAGAGCAAAAGAGGGTAAGAAGGGAGGGTAGAGAGATAAAAGGATGGGGGGTAAACAATAGGACAGAGTGCCCAGAAAAGGTTAAGAAGGAAGTAAACAGAGAGAGGGAGGGAGTGGATGAGCGAGAGAGCGGTAGACTTTGAGTAACAGCACACAAATCAATACAGTTCCATTAGTTTAAATGCTTGGCTGTGGCTCAAGCTGCAGATCAAAGATGTCATACAATTAGCCTTTCAGAAATTCATTTGACAACATAGACGGCAGTTGCCCCACATAATAGTCATCGTAATGACCGTGTACACCAGACGATTGGCAAGGGTCGACTGGCAGGTCTAGACATCCAGATGAGATCTGCGCAGCTCTCCTGGACTTATTTGGTTTGCAAAGCCACAAGAGTCATTTTGCTGAAAGTGATGCATGGGGACAATATACTTAAACATCAGTCAAACTTTCAGATCAGCCATTTGAAAGTTATCATTTGTTGGTGGCATTAGCAGTGAGGTTTGAGCTGGGTATTAAGGAGGGAGGGTTAGTGCTCGGCTCGGGCCTCACAGACAGCCATTTGGGGGTTTTGGTTGCGACTCTGTGTCTCTGGAGGGAAAAGAGCCACTGCTGCATTGATGGGGCTGTGGGAGACGCCACAGAGAAGCCGAAGACCGCAATTATCAAGGCCCTCGATCTTGAGGAAAGGCTCAATCACACCAAATGTACTGAAACACATGGGCTGAAGAAGCCAGTGATTCAGCACTTCTGACAAAGACGATATGACTTCTCGGTTAAACTGAGACACAGGACCAAGAGGGATAATTGCACAAGTGAATAGGTCTGGGTATATAGCAATGTTTTAGAGGCATTATGAGATCATAAAAATGGAGAGTGGTGTGTGTGTGTGAGTGTGTGTGTCTCTGAGGCTTTCTGTCTGATGTGCATGTGTGTGAGCTTGTCTGTCTGTTTCAGAAGCTGGCTGCCTGCTGTTGATGCATCACCTCAAGAGGAAAAAGACCTTTTTTCCATGCCAGACAAAAAGCCTAAAGGGACAAGCTTAAGGCCTCTGATTCAGAGCATCACTTTGCCACATACACACACACACGTAAGGGCACACAAGTTCTCAGTGTAGCTCGGATAAACACAAACATTTGCCTCATTTTCCATCTAAATGTCCCCTTGACTCGTCTACTTAAGGAATCAGAGACTAAATAAAAGCTACCAATGTTCCTACCAAAATGTTTTCCCCAACCTGTCGGGATGGAGGAACACAAGGTGCCACTTCAACACGCTCCTCTTTAGGGATGTGAGGTCATGCTTGCAAACAGAGGAAGAAAAAACAACCCGACATGGCAACTGGTTGCATAACCGCCTCGTTTGTGTCCCGGCAACATGGCGTGACCGGAAAACTAAGATTTGGTTGCCTACGCTGACGGGACCAGCAGCTGACTAACACTGTACACTCATTCATGGTCAGAGAGGGGTTGTAACGGGCCGACGGTTGCCTGGTCAACTTTCCATGAACGACAGCCAAGAGTCCAGTCCAGGCACGCGCTGGACTTCAACAACTGCTCTGTGTGGCGAGAGCGCATACCCTATTTACATTTGAATTCAGCCAAGTAATTCAAAGCAATACTTCAGTCTTTCCTCTCAAGTGTGGAAATTATTTCCAAGCGAGCCGTCCTCCACCCTGGAGCTTCTAAAGATGGAACGTGGAGTAACGGACGGTTTAGTGGCCGCTGCACAGAAATACACCCTTTCTGTTCCACTTAGCAACTGGGTGACCAAATATTAGAGAGCTGCCTCAAATAGATATGGTGACCATGAAGAAGAAGCAGAAGAGTGGCTGGAGACGATTTCAACCAATTTCCCTCCATTACATCTATTAAAAGGGTATTACTCGTCGTTTCCTCTGAGCTCCACCCAAGGTTCCTCTTTCCACCGCTGTGATACATTTTTCCACACACGCACACTCACGAGGTGTCAATAATGATCACCCTGACGGGCCAGCACTGGTGCCCGTTGCTCAGGACTTCAAAGCAGAGGTGTGCATCAGTGGGCAGTGAGCTGAGAGGTGGCGACACAGAAAAGAGGAATCGATATGTCACGGACAAGAGTGGTGAGATCGTGAACATCAGCCAGTGTAATAGGAAAAAAAACTGAGAGAACACTTGTCTTAGGTGGGATTTCATTTTCAGAGAAGACAAACATGAAAGAGGGGGAACTAAATTGAATCTTAACCACGTTTCCATAATCCTGCTGAGGAATTTACTCACCAGAAGCAGTCATTTGTAGATATTAAAATACGAGAATTGTTCAAAATAAATATGAGTGTGCAGCATTTAGCTGGAGAAATCAATGTTTGAGTAACATAAGTGAAGCATTGGTGTCATTTTGTTCTAGCAGCCAAACATATTCACTCACTCTGCTGCTGGCAGAAGGAGTGGGTGGATGGAGCGTTTTAAGAGCACAACTATGCCAGTCAATGTGAACTCTCTTTTAGTCCCTATAGAGGCCATGGCAGCCTCCACATTATTGTAAGTTCATCCCATATAGATGTTTATCTCTCTCCGCTTTATGCAGGAGTCACCACCTACAGCTAGACAGTGTCAGCACATCCTTGGATAATATTGAAAGAGCTGCTTGGTTAAAATTGAGGCAAAAGGAGAGAAGCCACATGCACAAACGCACACATGTACAGTTAAATGTTACGCAAGAGTGCACGCAGGCCATGTAACTAAACACACCCTTCACTTAAAAGGATTAGCAGAAGATGATTGCTTATTAGAGTTATTCGAGGGATTTGAGAGCCAAGTAGAACAACAGGCGCAAAAAGCCATCAAGACAGAGATGAAGAGCTGGATGTGTCGACAAAAATCAATAGAGCTGTGCAATCCTCCCTGTCTCTCTCTCTCTCCCGACTTCCCACCCTGAAGAGTCTTAATCCCCACTAAATCAAACTGTTTTCCGCGTCCAAATCTAGGAACGATCGAAACACTCAACCGCATTTTAAGAAACATTAAAGCCTCGACCCAATGAAGGCCATTATTGTTTCCCCAGACCACTTCCTGATCTGAGTCCATTTCCAGGCCCTTAATGGGGGCAGTTTTAACACTCGCCACATTCACCACAGACTCATAATCTGAATCACTGCATCCTGTGGAACAGCGATCTTCTAACACTCTTCCTGCTCTGTCTACAAGTGGCCTTTATCCTCATCTGTCAGTACCACACTTCGTCTGTTCACCCAGGAAGGCTTTGTAAAGATGTGTTTCTTGCTTCCTTTTCACACAGAGGACAGAACACAGCTGCAGAACAGCATCTCAAACGATGCTTCGGAACGTTGTCAGCAGGTGGACTTCAGCCAAAATGTCTACGTCCATTTCTTGGCTTAGCATAAAGACTGGAATCTGTCCAAAGCAAAGGTAACTATACAAAAACCAAAGTGTAAAAACACAAGAATCTGTGGCTTTAGGTGAGGTCGTGTGCTGGACTATTGGTCTATGGGCACAGTGACTTCCTTGAGTTTTGCCTTCACTGCACCCAGCCAAGAAATAGTCTGGCACACAACCCCTGTAATACGCAATACAAATTTTCTGTTTTCACACTTGAGTTTTTAATGAGCCTTTGAGGTCGCGGTTGGTGGAGTTTGTTCCATTTCCTTTGATTCTAATCTTTATGCTAAGCTAAGCTAAGCGGCTGCTGACTGTAGCCTCACATGTAACAGACAGACAGGAGAATAATATCAATCCTCTCATCTAACTCTCGGCAAGAAAGTGGCTACGGATATTTCCCAGAACATCGAACTACTCCTTTAAAGGACAATTCTGGTTTATTGCAACCTTTGTCTTATTTCTGAAAACTTGCCCATCATTCCGATAAGTAATAATAACACTGTCTTTAGCAAGTCAACTGCTGAGATCTGCAGCAATTGCTGAGTGTGTACAACATTAACATATGGGATATGAATAGTGGCCAAAAATACAAGGATGAGACTCAACTTGTATAAGAGCAGAATTACGCTTTAAAGGGCAGTCTCATTAACCACAAGCAACCCCTGCTTGTTGAAGTACGAAATGAAAAAGCCTGACTAAGAGGACAAAGACGCTCAGAAGCTTGAGGACAACAAGGTTTGGAGCTGAAGGTTACCGCAATATTTCACACTTCCTTGACCAAAGCATGTATAACCATCCAATAACCTGCTGCAGCTCCAACGCCTGGCTGCTCAGACGACCAGAATTCACACTCATCAATCATTCAACACTTTAACCATAAACCCATACACTCATACTTTCAATCAGCGCCTATGGTCAACTCAACACTCTTCATTAACTCAATTATAAATTAGAGCCCTGTACATGCCGGAGTTTAACGCGGTTCTACTGCTGTAAAATATCTTAGATCTTGTTGGATATGCTGTCTATTTAGCTTTCAGACACCTGCACATCAACATGAAAGGAATCTCTGCTTTGATCCTGGATATCGTGGAATATACACAGGCAGAAACACACACTTTCTGATCCCCTCACACGCACGCCATGCTCGAAAATATCTTTACACAGCCCCACTATCAAAGCCGTGAAAGACAGCAGAGGTCAGAGTAACAGCGGACCCGTTTCTGACACGGCTACTTCACGCTGAAACTGATCATTCGGCACATAAAAACGGTACCACAGGATGGATGTGGCAGATGGCAGAGGAATTTTTAAAAGATATATCAAAAGGTCCACAAACTGTAAAAAGTTACGGAACATCATGACTCACCTCAGTGCTCCTGGGGGGCAGGACGTACGTTTGACCTCCAGCATCGCTCTCAAAGATCTGAAACCAAGAGACACACAGTTAGACGTACAGACAGAGGGGCACCGCACTGATTGACTCATGAGCCATTAAGCGCCCAGCCACTTTGGCTACACAATGGTAGACACACACGGTGCTATTATACAGTTAATTAAAAACTACGTGCGGCGAGTGCAGCGCTTTGATACTGCTTCCAAACGGGGTCTGCAGCCTTTGAAGGTGCAATGGTGGAAGTAATGTTCTGTGTGAATGTGTGTGAGTGGAGGGGGTGAGTATGGACGCTGAGTGGTTTCTGTGTAGCCGAGAGATGAAAGGGGGGAAACAGTCCAGTTACAGATGAGAAGAGGACAGGCGCCCCCCGCTCGTCTCCATCTCCACATCCACCTCTCAGTGCCGAAATCTCTCCCTTCTTGATCCATTCTATCTTCCTCAACCTCTCCTCTCTAGCTCCTCTCCCTGGCTTCTGATTGTAAGGCTTGTTATGTCCGGCTAAGCCCGGCGGCTAGAGGTGACTCCGCCGCCTCAGAGGGCTTTAACAACTCTATAATACAGCGGTGACACAGACCCATCCGTTATGCGAGGGTGGAACACCAGCCCTCGCTCAAACAGGCTGCAGTTATCAGGTTTTTGCTGAGATACTTTGTCATCTGGGCAGGAGAGACGTGATAGGTGGCACAGCTGGTGACAGAAATGGGGCATTTTGTTCTCGGGTCTGACGAAAGCTAAGAGGTGCTTGTATTCTGCCAGCGTGGTGTGATAGTATACGCAATGATTGGCAGGGGCAATCACTTTTTCTAAGGATCAGGATTACTTTTCTACTAAAACAATCCCGAGAAGTTTCCTTTACAAAAAGGAAAACTCTCTGTCTCCTCTTATGGTAATAAGAACCCTCAGCTGACCTCTGAGCGGCGGAGTACAGTAACTCTCCCTCCTGAGCACGAGTACATTTATAAAGTGGCTGTAAACAGTGCTGCTTCGCCGTAAACTGACTAATTTTAGAAAGCTTTACCAACTCTCCCACAAATCCTCAGACCTTTCTGGCCTACTTCCCACAGCCGACTGCCGGCCAGCTCCTTACTGTATACGTAGCTCCCCTAAGACGGATGAGAGATGAGAAAACGAGAGGGAAGAGATGAGGGGGGGGAACGTGACTTTGGGGCAAGGTTGTCGAGCGCGGCGTCGCAGTGGTAAATGAGATTTAGGCTTAGTCAACACAGATGAGTCAGTATGGAAACTGTGGGAGAAGGACCGCCGGCTAACGCTCTGATGTTTATGCTCTGAGAGACGGGAGGTTTGAGAGAGAGAGGATGCAGCTGAAGGAAAAAAAGGAAAGACAAATGTTGAGAGAAATTGGGGAGAAAAATTAGATGAAACTCTAGGTTTAAGAGATTAAATAAGCAGGATAGAGGTAGAGGCACAAAAGTTGGGAGATGGAGGAAAGGGGGGGACAAATGGAGAGGAAAAGGGAGGATATCTCAAAAGTCTTGGAGAAAGTCTGAGAACCTGAGAAGGTAACAACAGATTAAGTGCACGTAGGAGAGTTTGGCTCCTCAGGCGGCCTCGCTGTCCAAATCCTCCTCCGGCAAAACACGTGTCCCGTCAGAACCACATGAGAGAGGAGCAGCCAAGGAACGGATGATGTCACTTAAAATGGCCACGACTCAATTTCCCACAGAGAACAACAGAAAACCGAAACTAACACTACAATGATCTTTCACTCCTGCAAAAAAAAGAAAAACAAAACAAAAAGGAGCAGATGTCCAGGAAAACCCAACACTCTGAAAATCCCTTGCAGCACTTATGAGCCATTTTCTGCACCTTATTAGCCTCTATGTAAAGAGAAAAAAAATGCCAGGAAAGCACTAACACGAACTTGTAAGAGAAGGGGGAACCTGGGGAAAAAAATAAGGGGAGGCTGTTTAATATTTAGCGACTTTACACCAACCATCTGCTGGTGTCTGCGGGGCTGAGGAAAGAGTGGAGAATGCCATCTACCACATATGGCTTTCAATAATTCATGCGTGTGCTGCAGCGCCACCTCGACCTTCTGCACTGCGAAATGTAACTGGGCCTCATTAGGCCGGCCGGCTGGAGTTCCCCAGAAAAATAATAACACACACGCGCACACATACCTAGTCGCTGACAGACGTGAGCAAATGCACAAACATAAATATCAGAGAGCAGGTGGTGGCATGGGTGAGCGAGATAAGAAACAGGACAGGGAGCATTTTGTAAGCAGTCGGGCGTCAGGGCTCACCTGCTGAAGAACATGATTGGCAAAACAAAAACTTCACAGCATAAAGAAAAATGAAGGTAGATTGTGGTTAATCAAAACCACACTTCTTTCCATCCTAACTAATGAACTAAAATGTCTATAAAAGACTGAAGCAAATGAGTGTTTCCTGTGGTGATTCTGAAAATAGACCACCATGAGTAGAGTATTCTCCAGGGCCGTACCTTCAGGGTACAGAGTGGCGGATTTCTGTATCAATAAATAACCAGCTTGCATGAGTCTAATTACTAACCTGAGAGGATTTAGACTCCCCCCTCTGCACCTGGGTAAGGAATGCTCCTCTGTGTTTATGTTGATGGGAGGTGTGCACACAAACTTAGCGGGACACAGGGGGGGGACGTGAGCTTACGTGCGTCTAATTAATAAAATCTCCTTAGGGGGGAAATATGCTGAAAGCGCTGAATGGCTGTACCAATCTCTTGCTTTCTTTCATGTCGATGCAGACATTGTACATGCGAGTAAGCAATAAGGCAACATGTTTTCAGCTTGTTTCTTTAACGAACATGCACCATGCGCACTGAGGGTGTAAGTATCCACACAGCTGTTCTCAGCAGCACGTCCCATGAGACTGTGGGTGCCCGCAAACATGCACGCTGTCTGCACACATGCTTATAAATTCTGCACGCTCATGTTATGTATGTGTTTGTAGGTGGGTAGTTCCCCCTGTTGAATACATGATCCTGCATTAAGAAACTGCTAAGCCAGACCACCTGAAGAGTTTCATTACTCCGGGATTCAAGAGAGATTATCTAGTGTCACTTCAAGGTCTAAGTGGTTTCAACACTGACAAGAACATAAAGTGAGGACCACTTTGCTACACCATTTAAACTGTTGACATAAAGAAAGATAGTCAATACATTAAGATTTAGCTATTATTAAACTATTTTTTTCATTAAAAAAAACACTGCTGGTAACATTTTGGTGCCTACATTGCACTGAAAGTATTAATAATATTATGTATATTCTTTAAATAACACCCAGATCTGCCTATGTGTGTGTCAGTAGTACCTGTGATGCAGAGGGCCTCTTTTCTCGGCCTCTCTTCGTAAGGTTGTCGAGGCCTTTGAGCGAGGAGAAAAGGCCTCTCTTGCGCTGTTTGCAAGTCAGGGACAACGAGCGCCTTCTGAGCGTGGCCTCATCTCTGGAACAGATCTGAACAGATACACACTATCAGGACTGCGATCATTATGCTCCACAAAAAGTTACATCTAATCAGTCCATCTTAATGAGGTTTATTTTCCTCCAGTAATGCATAAAGGAAGTGTTTGCAGGATGCTTTTTGGTTTTGAATGATTAAAAGATTTTCAAGGTCACTGTTAGACATCAAGTAAATTAAAGCTGAAGCATGCTGTACAAAAACAAACGCTGAAAAGCATCTACAAGCTGCCTGTCCTCTGATCTTTTATCCTGCATGAATCATTAATCAATTATCTGTCCCTTCCCAAGGTCTGGCCTGGGCTTTCTCACCAGAGCGTGGAAAGAGGAGACAGAGAAGATCCCCAGGCGTCCCAGGGTGGTTTTGGTGGGGCGGCTGGCGATTGCGAGCAAGCTCTTTGGGTTGGGCAGCTCTCCACCTTGTAGACTGGCCAGGTAGCAGCGCATCCTAAACAGATCCATGTTAAACCTCTCCAGGTTCTGCTCCCACTGCTGGATCTGAGGGAAAAAGAAGATTATTATTACAAATATTTGATAACGGTTCTGAATGTGAATTTTGTGACTGTTTTCAGGTGGTGGCTGAGAAAAGAGAGTTGAAGAGAGGTAAAGGAGGGGGCTAGGAGAGGGGAGAAGGAGGGGAGGCAGAAAAGGGAGATCCAGGGTCAGTGGAGTGCTTTCCATCAAGCTGCAATTGCTTGCAGATGGTGGTGGAGGGTGAGGGCACACACTGGTGGGGGTTTGACAGTGAGGAGGGATTGCATATCTCGCAGAGGAGTGAGAGTGAGCGCAGTAAATCCTAATGCCCATTTTTATGCAAGTCTAAAGAGAGTAGTGATGTTGCACAGACCGCCCGTTAAACTGCTACCCCTGTACATACACACAGTTTACGGTTGCATTCCCTCTGTCCCTGTTTGCACTATGTAAGCTATGAGAAAGTGCTTATTTTGTTGGCTGGAGACTGGTTTTAATGAGAACACTCAAGTTAAACAACCCTCTATAACAACTGACTTTAATAGCTCTGGTCTGCACTGTGAGTTCATTTACAATAACGCACCCTATGGCACGGTCCAATTAGGTTTCGTGCACATTGATGGCATTCTTTAGAATTGGGAAGAAACTGAGGAGGGGCAGAAGGGTAGTGTTTTATGAACCTCTGACTTTTCAAACATGTTAAACAGAGAACTTGTATAGAAATCACCATGGGACCATACAGGGCTATGTCATGTGCTAAACCCATAAAAACGCCTATGTGTGTGCAGGTGGCCTTGGTTAACAAGCCTCGACTCGCTGATATTTAGCCATTATTCCCATTCCAAACTTGGACCATGAGGACAACTTCCAGGAATCCACATGGGTTGGTTAAAAATGGCCTTGCATTTGGCATCTCAGTTATTTAAATAATTGGAAAAACAGTGGAGTGAGGCATTAGTCCTTCTCAAAACAAGGGCAGACAAGGACCTTCATATCTCATTTTAGCTCTGGAAAATCAGTATGGTTAGATTTTGAAATACATTGATTACTACAAAGTCACAGTTTTTGAGAGTTTTGTCGAAGCAGACATTACCAAATCAGTTTGCTAAGTTGATTACTGTTGTTCCGCTGTCTCATCACGTTTTAGCATTTATAATTATCTCATAATGGTCACTTGTGGTCACAGTTGTCGTAGGCAAATTACCAACCATTGCTATGGACAACAGAGAGATTATAGGCAACTACTCTTATATGAAAAGTCATATGTAGCAAAGTGAAATATGAACAAATTGTTACAACATTAAGGTGGGTTTTCTAGGGTAATGGTAGTCACATATAGGATTAGCATGGATCAACAAAGCTTATGATTCACGGGGAAGCATGACTGTCATTTTCACTTGTCTGAAGACATTCCTGTCAGGTTTAATTCTTGGTGTTACCCTGTTGAACCTGAACTCAAAGACCTGCTACATAAATCCTCTGATAGTAAGTAAGTAAGTAAGCAAAGCACATTACCCTGCTATTCTTGGGTCATTATATTTAACACGGTGTTCTGGAGGAGCTGTGAAGAAATTCCACTGCGTAGTCCGTAGATGATTTTAGATGGGAAGGGAGGTATTACTGAGTAAATCAGATAAGCTCCTTCCTCAAAAGGAAAGATGAATTTAGGGTCGCTGATTTGGAAAAACTATGTATACCTGTTCCATAAGTTCCGAGCATGCTTGCAATTTACACGCCATCTGGATCTATTTGTCAACAGTGAAATATCGGCGTCTTCATTCAGGGATGTTCTAAAATAGTCCTGTGCAGAAAATTCGATTTGATGATTCATGCCGGGTTGCAGCGCTGATGAACAGAATTTTTTTTAATAAAGGTCTATGTGCAGGCTGTAGCTTCATGTGTCTAGCGGCCTTGAATCAGTGCAGGGAGACAATCAGGCAACATCTGTGAAAAGCAAGGCATGTTTGGGCCCATCAGCCCTGCGTGCACAACTTATTTACATCCATTTCAGAGCCATTAAGCCTGGCAGAAATAAGCCTCTCTTTGAACAGATTCTCATCTTTTCTTATTTCCCCTCTTTAACATCTGCCCCTGGCTCTCTGTAAAAGCCCTAGTGCATAATAAGTCTTTCAATGCAACTTGATCGCGTTGTGTGTGTGTGTGTGTGTGTGTGTGTGTGTGTGTGTGTGTGTGTGTACATGAGCTTCTGTGTGTGAAAGGGGGCAAAGGCGGTCTTCAAAAGAGGTCTCCTGGCACTGATTTCAGTAGACATGGGTGGGGGCGGGGTACATCAAAGTAGTACCCTGTTGGTGCTAGACAACCCCACTGAAACCTTAAATCTATCATCAGCCTCGGGGCGCCTGTATCAGAGTCCTGTCCCATACCCCTCTGACCCTATCATTGACTCCAACCCCGTCTGTCTCTTTGTCTACTCTGAGGTGGCATACTGGCTAATTGGAAACAGATACAAGCACACAGTCAGGCAGTGACATCTCCATTGGTCATGACTGCAGTGAGCTGTCCAGCGTCTGTCTTGTAGGTTCTTCATTATAACAAACTCATATTTTCACTAAGAGTACTTTAACTAAAGACCAAATAACAGCTCTTGTGAAACCAACAGCTACGGCAGCAATTGCACAAGTGCCCATTTTGCTTTTCTGGTGCGTAAGAAGTCGGCACACATGGACATGAGCAGCTGACAACATGGGAACCCTCGTGGCTATGCAGATGCAGGAAGTATAAATTCACTTTAAGAGGCGCTTTAAGTCGCTGGCCACCTGAGTCACAAGTGAAAAAAAGCAGCTGGGTTTTCCCACATTCCATAACAAAAACCAGTTTCTTGTAATAGTATTTGGGTTCTTGCTCAGCTATAGGTTAAAGGCTTTTTATACCCATCAGTAATCTGCTGTATGTGGGCTACAGCACAGTGCTGGGTGCTTTGGATTCTCCCCCAGGCTGTGAGGAGGAGGAAGAGGATAATGCATGTTGAGAGCCCATTACCAGGAAACATCTGGAATCCCAATCTGATGCTTGGGGAGCGAGCTGCTCCCCTGGGCCCCGTGTGATGCGTTTGGGGACTGATGCATTTAGGCCACTTCACCCACCCACAGATAAAAATAAAGCACAAGCTTGTCACCACAGTCACAAAAACAGGAAAATTAAGTAGGGCACATCATGTGGTTGCCTCACGTTATCACGTGGAATAACGACACACAGAGGAGTCTCAAGATCATAACTTAGCATGAAAAGAGCAAACGTCACACCCCCTGATCTATCAGTGCTGTAAAGTAATCCACCAGATTTCCCGTGAAATTTGTCCCAAGGGCATGAAATGTATATAATGAAGTGTAAAATATGACTGAGGCCTCCGATATTCTCAGTGATGCTGGTATCAATTCCACTTAATTCAACTTATATATCACTATCAGTGTCATTATCACCACCTCACCTGGTTCTCAATAGCCTTGCGGTTCTTGGGGTCGCTGACCACTGTGAGCTGCAGCTCGGCCATCTTCTTCATCTTCCCGTCCATGTCGATCTTCTGCAGCAGGCCGCGGACCTGGCTCCGCAGCAGGCGCACCGTATCCTCCTTCCCCTGGCGCTTGGCCAGCAGCGAGGCACTGGCAGAATGGATGGCTGTCACCCAGTTCTCCAGGTCGGTCTGGTTGCTGGCCTGAAAGGGCAAAGAGGGACAGGGGAGTTGGATTTGATGAAGTAGCCAGGTCAGTATTTCCTGTTACAAGCTGGATTCAGAGATGTGACAGCTGATAAATCTGATAGGGCTGCCAATGCACCGCTATTGTGTTATTCTACCATATATCACAGTATGACCATTGGGTAGCAAGCTGGGCTCTGTTGGATCAATAAAAGAAAACTTGATTAACGGTGCCTCCATGAGAAAGCACGGGTTATGAACTGCCCTCAACATACATTTCCCTGTTAATAAGCCATTTCATGATCATCGCTTTGTCTTTATAAAGGCGATTCACTCAGAAGCAGCACACTGATAGAGAAGTCAGTTGGACCCTGTTTTGACCGACCATGTTAGTTGAAACATAAGGAGGAAATCCACGTTGTCTCAGTGTTACAGAGCTTTCCCTGCTTGCCTCTGGGGCCATGTCAGCTCCACACAGAACTATTTTACTGGATGTAGGTCTGGACACTGCAACATTCGGCATTCTGGGAAACTCGTAATCTTAAGTGGAGGAGGCTACACGGAAAGAGCTCAGGCGAGGCATGAATTTGGTAGTGATATGTAGGTCAGTAAGCACAATGGGCAAATAGGACGTGCTCTCAGACCCCTTAACTGGAAAGTTTGGCCACTTTTCTTGAAAGTACCTCACATGTCAAAATTGGTCATTTCATACGCTACACTTGAGGGAAATGAAGCTAAAAATGTGTATATTTGGTATAATTCAACTACACCCATGTACTGAAACTGTGCACTGGGGCGTATGTGTTACACTGAGGGTCTGAAGGAGATACATGTCAAAATCACTGTGTGTCAAAACAACAGCTTCTGCTCTTCATTTGTGTATTGGATGGCGCCGTGTCTTGCATGAGAGCAAGAAAAACAATGTGGCAATATGTTCAAAAGGCTTCGAAAGTCACACAAGTACTTGGAAGAAGACTGTTTGTGACTTCTGCTTGAATGAAGAGTAAATTCTCACAATTTGAGATAGTAGAGCAGGAAAAGTTATGTAGGGAAAAAAAAGGCTTTATGCTGAGCTTCAACACTTCACATCTGTCATCCATGACACCATGAAAAACTGGTAACACATTCAACCATGAACAAAACTCTGGAGTGACAACAAGATTTATCACTGATGATTGGACTCTCCCAGTTATCAGCAGTTGTTCTATAAGGAGCTACTGTTGTGCTCACCTGGAAGAGGTAAACGTCTCCATATGAGTTGCTGAGACAGAAAACATTCTCCTTCTTGGGGTGCTCAGGAACGGCCTGGACAATGCTGTCCTCGGCCAGGAGGGCGTAGCGAGGCGACAGCTCCTGCTCCGGGGAGCCTTTACCATAAGTCTCATAGAACAGCAATGTGCAACCTGGAAAAGAGAGAGGAGAAATTCAGACACAATTGTGCATGAGAAAATGATACAGAAAACAAGCAGGTACGCCATCAAGCCAAGTAAGACTAAGAGTTTGGGGTTTTCAGAGCTGTACGTAATGTTTTAGAGACAAAATGTCCTTGTAAAGATCTAACAAATGAAGTTCTGCAGGACTGGGGAACAGAGAAGTTTTACATACTCCCAAAAGGCCACTTGAAATCATAAGGAGGATAAGGCAGTCTTTGCTTATGTCTTTTATTTTTTTGTAACTTGCATGAGGTGCTTTTCAGTAAATACTTGAAAGCAAAGTCGTCAAAGCAGTATGAGTACATACACACACATTGGATAGCCTGAATTTTATCCATTTGGTCACAAGCAAAAGTAAAAGCCTGTAAGCTTTTAGGGTAGGAGGACAGCACAATCACTGAATGTTAAGTGTGATACCACAGTCAAGGACACGACTGCCGTTAAGAGAAATACCCTGAGAACAAAGTGGAACCCACTCATTCCTCAAAACTGAATTATAAAACTAAATTTTAGATAATCCCCTTCACTTTGAATTATTTTAAAACTGCAAGTCAGCACACTCTTTGACTCAATTTCAAGGTGCATAATTCCCTCACTTGCACATCTCCTCCCAGATCCAAGCTCACCTTTCAGGGTCACCCAGTACTGCTTCCACTTGCGGCGGGTCACCAGCTCCAGCTTCCTGTCCTTGTGCAGGGTGACGAGGGGTTTGAAAGAAAGCCAGCCGGCCCGTCTCACCACCCCCTGCTCCTTCTCAAACAGCAGATCCAGCTGCTCCAGGGAGCCCTCGGCCGACTCGCTGCTGCTCTCCCCCTCTTCAGTACCTGTGGACGGCTCTCTCCTCTCAACACCTCCGCCTCCTCCCTGTCCAGCGCCCGTCTCCAGCTCCCTCATGAAGTTCTCATAGATGTTCTGGCGGACGGCGTCGCTGGTCGATTGGTGAATTGCTCCTGACGATTGGGCCCTGGAGGCTCCTGGGAACCAGAGGAGGCTGGAGACCTGGGAGGGAGAGCTGGTGTCTGCAGTCAGGCCATCGACCCCGCTGTCAAAGGCATCGCTCAGGTCCTTGTACCTGGTCTCCTGATAAGGGACAAAAGATGGAGAAAAGGTTAGATGATAGAGGATGTGGGGGAAAGAGGAGATTTTCATTAAACAACAGCCCAACAGTTTCATTGATTAGTGTCTAATGAAAGTGTTGGACTGGTTTGGAGATTGCCGAAGTAGCTAACAGAGTGACTGTTCTCACCCACATTTAGGTAAAAACACATGTTCGCCCCCAGATGTGTGCACCTCTGTATATAGAGCAAGGCTTACAGTGGGACAAAAATCAAACCGTGCTCCTTTTAATTAGCCCAAGGCGCTGCAAAACTGCTGGAGAAACTTTTGAAAAATCTAGTCAAACCACTCGAACCTACTTCAAAGTCTGCATTACAGTCTCTAAATCTTTCGCTAGGCTGAGAAAGTGGGACAAATTTCCTGTGATGGCACCTGGGAGGTTGGAACCCTCCAGGCTCAGACAATTTCACGTCATTTTGAGGTCTGCTGTGGCTTCCCAATTCCCCAAATGAACACTTGATGGAATTGCACTCTTTCAAGCCTAATGACAGCATACCTACACTTGACTAGATTGCAGCATTGATTCTGCCGCCGGCAACAGAGTAGAGTGCTCTCAACATGCAGACACACAGTATGTGCCGTCACGCCGGAGCTCATCCTCTGTCTTTGTTTGCTCCTGTGTCTCACTCAGCTTGGTCCAGGTCTTCTCCATCCTTATTCATACTCATACTATTGTTGACAGAAAACGAATCAAATTTGACAAATCTGTCAGCAGAAGACCGGAACAGTGTTCAAAAGAATATGAAAAAAATCCCTTATTGATTCCTGAAGGCGTATTTTCTTCTCACATCCTGTAAGCTCATGTTCAGCTACAAGGCAGCAATGAACCCTTTGAACCCACAGTGTTCAGTTGAGGACAGACCTTGTTTAACCATTACAGCCACCTGCCACCATGAAACACACAGTATTTGTATAATACAGCTGTTGTATAATACAGCCCACCCTGTACTGAGCACAGGGTGGGTCTTTTCCAGTTTTCCCTAGTTTCCTTCAGCCGTCACAGCCCGAGTGTGTCCACCCTCTTCCAGTTGTCTTCCAGCTGCTTTTCATTACGAGCAGGTTCCTGGCCTTTGGCATCAGGGTTGCGGTGTGACCTTTAAACCCACAACAGAGTCCAGGTGGAGGGGAACCAGAGCTGGACGTGTTCCTGATTTTGGTTGACCTGCTGAAAGGAGGCACTGTGACCAGCCGCTGGAGATATATGCCACGGAGGTTTTGGCAGTCAACAAAATGGCCCCCGGAGGACTGAGGAAATTCAGTCCTACAATCAGCTTGAAGCACCTCAATGACTTTAACATGAACTTGTTGGAGGCCCTGGCAGTCACTAAAAACGAAAACACCAGATTCGTTTTTTGCCTGAATTGTCTCCAATTAAGCTATGTCAAGCATCAATGGAAATTTTGTCTTTCTTTAAAAAGAGCCCAGCTTATTAAAATTTATCACCATTACCAGGTGCTGGCAATTGATTTTATTTTCTTGGAGTACCTCATTTTAAGTTTCGCAAGGGTTTCTCTGGGGAAAAAACCCCAACCTTCTATCCTCTTTATTTCTGGATAGCAAAGACTAAAGTCAATCTGCGGGTGCTGGCCAGCCCCCTTGAACGGTCGACCGCCAACACATGATAGATTAGCATGGCATTATGGCAAGCAGGAGATTTATAGGCAGACATTACTAATGCAAAGTGAAAGCTGTGCAGCGCTTTAAATGAATACTGTCAGTCTACTGCATATTTATCAAGACTGGATCTAGCGACAGTGTCAAGGCAATCCATCTCATATATTTCACTTAGCATTGTCTGCTGTTTAAGCACAAGGAGAAGCTCACAAATTCTTCCTCTAGCAAAGAAGCAAAGTCCGACTGAACACAATGATTGGTCTATTTTGTCCTTTGGTTTGTTGTCACATCCAACTGACTGAACATCAATCCCTATTAGCAGATTTACTCTTTCAGGACTGCGAGGGGAGCCCAGAAAATCTGCCTCTCACAACAGCCAGAACAACCATAAGTCATTCATTAACATTAGAGCAGGGGTGGGGTTAAATCTTCAGCTAGGATTTAGTTTCACTCTAACAGAGCCTCTCAAAGGCTTACAGCTATTCTCTTGGCAGCACCCAAACAGCGTTCTTAAAACTTTTACAAGGCAAAGCTAAACGAATTAATGCAGAAACAATTGCTTTCAAGCCTCAAAGACACAGAGGGACATGAGTTCAGGCTCGGTTCCAACAAATGTTTTATGTCAAATTAAAGCTATTAAGAATGAAGTGTTGGTCGGACAAAATCACATGGCTCTTAAAATCATGCGCAGGCAACATGCAGACATGCTGTGGTTATTTCCAACCTCTCCTCTGACCCGTGCTTGTATGGTGTATCATTTTACTACTGGGAAAATGTATCAGCTGTCTGCTCTGTTTCTCATGTGCTCAGATTTAACTGTATCATCCTGCTCCAATCCAAGATTTCTATGCACTTCCATCAGCCGGCAGTTAACTTGAAACCATCAAAACCCTTTTAAATAATAAGCAATTCTTTGACTAATGATCACTAAGGCTAAAAACACTTAATACCATGCAGTGATATTAATATCATCACAGACTACATGTGCATTTAACTGCGAACAAAAGAGCTAAAACATGGACATGCTAACATGCGACATGAACTGTACATTCCACAGCTAACCACAAATCATATGCAATATTACATCAGATGTACCCACCCAGATACAGTCATCATGACATCTGCACATCAGCCCCCAACTTCTCTTCCTTGCTAGATCATCCATGTCTTACATTGTAATAGGACGTAGCCCTCATCCTCGTTCCATCCTCACAAAAATAACAAGACCCAGCGCTGGCTGCCTTACAAATTTCATTTTGTGCTGCCCCACTGTGCCCTGTCCTCAGACAGCTGGTGTTGTGGTGCTAAGGACCAGAGGACGGTGGTTGGTTCCTGACCATGCCAGGACCACCGCTGTGGCTCACGATCACATAAACACTGCCAGACAGGAAACTGTCTGTGTGTGGCTGTTGCTGATGCCCTCTCCTGTCTACTAAACTGTAGCTCTAAGGCTCTAAGTAGTGAGGGAACTACAGACGACCGCAAAAAGAGGGTGATAAATTTATCTAGTGTGTGCTTAAACTATGAGGGCTATAAATCATGAGGCGACTACGAACACCACATGTATGCAACCTACTGTTTTACATACCATGAAGATGAAATCCTTGTATGAAGTCTGTGAGTGATGAAGAAGTGTAAATCTTAAAAAAAATTGCAGAGCATAAGACTGGGTAACGATCTCCAAAACCGATCCTGGCCAAACTCACCTGAGACTTCCTCTTCTTGCGGCTGAGGCTGCCTGTCCAGTCACTGAGGCGTCTGATGCGGTTTTTTATGGATCCTTTCTTATGGAAGCCGAAATCAGGTCCAGCTTGCTCCTGGTGTTCCTGATCAGGATACTGATCCAGATCCTCGCTCATGGTGTGGGCTTTGGGCCTGCGACAGGGCAGGGTGTATGATGAGTACTGGCGGGCCTCGGGGCATTCCTCCTCTAATGGAACATCCAGTACTGATGCAAAAGAGGCTCTATGTGTCCTCAGGCCTAGTGGAGGCTCTTGTAACTGGGAGGACAGGTCTTTGGCTGTGGGAAAGGTAGCAGCCATTGTGGAGTCCTTGTAGAGGTCTGTGATGGACACAGGAGGAGACTGCTCACTGAAGGAGTCCAACTGGTGGATGGGGGAGTGGACAAGTGTCCTGCTGGCAGAGCAGGGTTGGTCCTGCTCACACAGCTCTGTACTTGGCCCCCATGGAGAGTCATACCAGGAACCATCTGAGCTCAGTGAGCTTCCCTTGCTGGTCCTGGCTGTGGAGGAGGTCGATGCTGGCGGAGGACCGCTGCGGTGGCCATCCTGCCTACTATCATTTGAACCAGGCAGACTGGGAGTGGAGGCAGACTCCAGGTTGGGTGAGAACTTGAGGAGTTGGACGGGACCAGAAGCCTCATCCAGGAGGAGGGGATTGCCAGAGGTGTTGGTGAACTCCACCCTGAGACTGCCATCCTTCTTGATCACCACCCGTGGGCTGCTCTGTTCCTCTAAAGCCTCATGCTCACCACTTTGTCCATTCAGGGTGTGCCCATTGAGTTCAGCCCCATATGGATTATCTTCATAATCATCAGACATATGTCGCCTTCGTATACCACACCCAGGTGACCGATGCCAGCGATGCTCACTCGGGCTGCCCCTTGTTCCCTTTGAGACGTAGTCATAGTGCCAAGGGGAGTAAGGCTGACGGCTTTTAGGAGGGGACAAACAGCCACGTCCAACACACCTGGCCTTGTACCCTGAGCCTAATGGGGCACTTTTCCACCATGTATGGGGAGACAGAGCGTCGTCTTTGGCTGAGCGGAGCTTCAGTGAGCATGGCTTTGGTTTCCCAGGGAAGACAAAGCTGGTGCCTTTGGGGCCCTGGATGCTATATTGGCTCTCTGAATTGCCCATCACTGCCTGGAAAAAACGAAAAAAGGAAACAAAACTTAATGTCACCAGCATTATGCTACTGGAAAATTCATGGTACTCACACATAAGGAAGTATGGTATGACATAATGCCAGCTCATCAGAGACTTAAAATTAGCTTGTTACTCATAAACAGTAATGACTACACTCCCATAAAACCATACCATACACACATAATCATTTAATTTGCATGTCTGTTTCCAGAATAAAACAGCAGCATGTCTAATATCTTCCTCATGCCTTTAAAAGAGAAGAGCTATAAGTAATTTGATCACATCTGGTCATTACCTGCATGGTCTACCCCCCCTGTCATTTTACTACATTCTTCCATTCTGGAAAAGTCAAGTCAGATGAAGAAGCTTTAGGCTGTCATGGTTGTTATGTGTGACAGAGTTCAGGACAATGAAAAATCACTCTCAGACCGTCCACAAGAATCGTACATTAGTGCTGGAGAGCCGTGACAAGAAAGACATTTTATTACACGGTTGATGCTATAGCACACAAACTGCTGGGACTATAAGAGACAGAAAAGTATCTGCTGCTGTCTGTGCTGTGCTTACATAATAGCTAAGACTAAATACCTTCAACAGTCGTCAAGTCTTTGAATTAGGACACCAAGTAGATTAGGAACTAAAACAAACCTCTCTACAACATGTGTAACAGACATAACACCCTATAATATCAGGTTTAAATAATCATCAAAATAAAGGGCATTTTAAAGGGTTAACGTTTGAAATAACACCCATCTGTAGTCAATTATAATTAAACAGGTAATGCTGACAACACAGTTGTTAGACTCACCTGTCTGAAAGTCTCTTCTCAGGTTGGAGCTTCTATGTGCACGGTTCCCTCCGCCTCATTTCTCAAAATAAAGCGATTCCTTTGTCATCTGGCTCATCTGAAACACAGAGAGAGACGTGGACTTAGTCTCTTCCTCCAGGACCGTCATTTACCACATGCAATGAGCTGCACATTTGATAACAGGTGTGCCAGTTAGAGTCCACCTAATCCCTAGTATTTGGGAGAGGACAGTGTTTGGTAGGCAGCACTACCTGTTTCTCTCTGGGATAAACAAGGCCAGTGCAATATTGAAACTGCATCTGAGGTTGTCTTACTTGTTAGAGATTTTCTATATCTGGGGAAAAAAAAAACGTTTTGCTCTTATTGGCAGGTTTGCAAGAAATGATTCAGCCAATATCCAGGAGACGAAAACATTTCCTCTCAAAAACTATGCAGCCCGCAAGTATCGAACAAGTCCAACAAACTTCACTCCAACCAAGTTCCCGGTAGTATCACATCAATCAAGCTTTGTACTCTACAAGACAGCACAGTACAGTAGTGCCACCCTGGCGCTACAGCATGACCAGTTTAAAAATTCACTCCGCCCCCAAAGTCCAACTCTCCTCAATCAGCCATCCAAACCAAACATTAGTAGCATTTTTCCACCTCCCCACAAGTAAATGACGTCGTCTTCGATCGAGGTTGGGAAAGTTTTTGAAAGCCGGCTACAGTTTAGCCGTCTGTTTATTTTTAAACCTTGGAATCCTCACTCGCTCCTTTTTTTTTTTCACCAGTCACCGCCAAATTTGTCCAGGGGCAGGATCCCAAACCAGAGACGGCTGAGGAGCGCTCTTTGCGGAGGCACCGGGCATCTTCTGAGAAGCAGTGCCACTCCGTCTTCTGTGTGTAATATAACCCACTTACATGCATGTAGCGCACACTCCAGGACGGCTTTCAAATAGTGCTAACACCGCTAAGCCTTGCAGCACACGTACAGCATGTGTAAGGTTACAGTGTAAACACCCCCTGCCAAAAGCCCTAACCTTCAGGATTAAGTGATCTGCAGCATTAAGAGTTTATCTGCTCTTGCTTGGATGCACCTTGACTGTGAGGTGAGATTAAATAGTGTTGAGTGACTGAGTAAATGGACTACTGTGAAAGAGTGTGTTTAATACATGACATTAAAGGGGAAATTCCAGGGGGCTTAAGCATTTTATATGTAAAGCACATGAGCCACTAGATCCTAAAGTTCAAGGAGGGTGCAAAGACACTGAATAATATTACAACAAAAAAGAAAATCAAACATGACAAGGAGCCACACAGAGAAATTATTCTCTTCTTCTATAAACAGTTTAGAATGAGTGTTCAAAAAAAAAGTAGCACTTGAAAACACAGTGGAAACTTGGCCTGAGACACGCAGGCCTGGTAATGAACTTGAACCATCCCTCTGAGCTGATCAGAGGATTAGCACTTCATTCCTCATGAGTGAAAGAGAAAACCAGACAAGATGTTGCATAAAAGCAGTACTGACACTAAGAGAAATGGCCAAGGCACTACAAATCTGAACCCACCTATCCAAGCAGCTTTCTGCCAGCAACACATGAATAATTTCCAGCTCTGTCATGCAAAGCCAAGCCAATAGATGCTTATGGATGCATGCTCAGCTGCACCTGACTGGTCCAACTCCCTGTAAGCCAAGCAAGCGCAGAATTATTCTGAAGTTATAAAGTGAAGGAAGAACGATTTCATTTCATCATGAATGGAGAGTAACTAAACAATGCTCTCTGTGGAGTAAAGGCCACGAACGCAGCTGCTGACAACCCCAGGAGTCAGCATAAAGCCGGTTGTCGAACTTGTCACCACGACTGCCTTCTTTTAACGCCACCGCTGACGCCTTTCTTGCAGAGTGTATTCACACAGAGCAGGGCTGTGCCTATGAAAGGCTCGAAGGCGTACCAACACACAAACCGAAAGACACACACGTTTGCCTTCTGCTGCGACTTGAACCAGAGTATTGTGCGACTGTTTTGGGAGAACAACAAGACAAGTCTTCCTTTTAGCTGCAAACCACTGCGCCCGGTCTGAACTCTCCCTCCCTCTTCCCCTTCAGTCAATAGGCATCCTACCAGCCATCTGCTCAGGGGCCAAGGGACCACTGCCGCCCTAAAACTCCTCGGCACACCCCATGACCTGGCATTCTTCTCAGGCTGCCCCCGGGTGACTCCCACCTAAGCTCCATGTTTAGTCTGGCACCGTGTGTGTCTTGGGTCTGGAGCTCGGGCGAACGGTGAGGAATGGGCCACACCTCGACGTGGTGTAAACACAGTAGGTGCATGAAGGCAGTGTGTTAAGGAAGTCTTTTTCCTACGTGCAGACCACCTTGCATTTGTTGAACTAGAAGCTACAACCTCCCTCGCAAACACAGAGACTGGAGAACTATGTTTGCAACTCTGACCCTCACACCCTTGAATCTAAACTTGAAGAGCAAAGCTGCAGAAACAAGCAGACACAGCGGTGTGAAACACAGGGTGATCCCCCAGAGAACTAACACAGTACCAATACCACAATGCTGTTAGTGCAGTTTTTTTTAACCTACTCTGCCATAAAACCTTGGAGATATAAAAATATTATTTCTTTAATGTTTTCCCAAAAGAGTGTATTAGTGGAGCAATAATGCTGAATCTAGGCTAACCATCACAATGCTTTGTTAACATGTGGTTCTGATGGGCGAAATCACAACAAATAAAATGACCAAAAAAAATCTTACACAAAAAAAAAGGTTTTATGCTTTTTCACCTATTATGTTGTGAATTCGGAACCATGAGGTCATTTGTTATTGGTAGTGCCTGTTAACACAATCACACTGCCTTCCTCCTGTCAAATCACAGCCTCATGGGACTTGTCTCTTATCACTTTCCTCTGGCCCTGCGACAACTGAGCTCTTAAAGGAGCAGAGTGTTTAAAGCTTCTCTCTTTCAGACACAGCTTCAATTCAAACTTATGCAAAACAACCCACAAGTTCCTTGGGTACAAAAACAACAACAGGAAGCGAAGAAAAGAAAGTAGTGGAGCCAAAGAGCAGGCCGTCTCCTGCTGAGTTTTTGTCATACGGACCAGATTTAAAGTATCCTGCGGTTGTTTGCTTATGAGGAGAAATGTCTGTCTATGAATCACTCGCTGAAAGCCCATATTACTGTGTGGTGGTAGCCTCCAAACATCCATCACAGTGCTTGTTAAGTGTCTTTTGGACCTTTCATTATACATTTAGAAGCTCTGCGCCTGGCTCTCGACCAAAAATGACATGGGGGCCTTCTGAAAGATTTATACACGTATGCCACTGTCATTCCAGAGCGACGCCAAGAAAATGAAAACACTCTCATACATTGTGCTCCCAGCGAGCAAGCATCCAGCGACTTCAGCCTGAGACGCAAAGTTTAGACAAGGAGGTGGGTTTGTCAAACTCTGTTACTCTCATGAGTGAACGTGAGACATGCATGAAATGCTGACAACCCTGAGGCACACCACGGCAGAAGTGATAAAGGCTGAGATTGTTAAGGGTCACTTCGCTGTATCTTCATTTACAAGGCTGCATGTGGCAGGCTTTTTCCCAGCAAGTCAGACCACACACACTAGAGATAAAAACTAAAGTACAAACTGCTATCTACCAGATACAGGTGGAAACTAAGCAGCACTCACACATGCAAACATACAGCGTAACACACACCTGTGGATCTGCACAATAGGAAACACAATGCAACCTCCTCACCCCAGCCTCCTCTTATCCAGTAAATAGGAGAAACAAAGGGAGAGAAAGATAAAACACAGAGCCCATAACATCCCTTACCTCTGTGGCCCGGGCTTTAATCTAAGAGCTCTTTGAACAGCTCGCAAAAGGAGAAGTCTAGCTGGTGTTCTCTGATCTCAAAGTGGATTCTCCCTGCGAAGGCTCGTGGAGTCTTAAAGCAACATACACACCGCATCTGACTCACACACCCAGGCGCACTGGAGGACACGTGGAAACTCCCTCCCGGCTTGGAAGAAGCAGCCAATCACGATCCTCCGGGGGTAACCCTGGGTAATGGAGCGCCAAGAGGAAAAAAAGCAGGAGAGCTGGGAGGAAAAAGTGAAAAGTTCTCAACAGAAGAGCTCTCTCTCTGTCTCAGTAAGAGAAGATGTTTTATAGCTCTCGCCCATTTAGAGTCTCCGCTGCAAAAAAGGCTCCACTACTCCACCGTGTTGTTTTTCCCTATATCCTGCTTTCCTGTTGGCTGGGAGGAGGATGCAGGGCTTGTTGCAGCCAAGGCGGTTTTCCATCGCTGTTTGAGGCGATTGGGCCAGACAAGCTGGCGTAATTTGGCTGCAGCGCTGCCTGGGAGGCACTGGGGAGGGTGCAATGACTGGAGCTCTTGTCTGACCCTAAATACCACAATGACCCAAGGAGGAGGCCAGAGAGGCAGCCAGCTACTGGGGAGACAGAAAGAGAGAGAGAGTGTGTGTGTGTATATGTGTGTATGAGCCAGAAGAATAAGAAAAAAAAAAAGTCCAGTGAGTGAAGACAGGGGCTTGGTGTGAAAAAGAGCAGGACCACAGAGGAAATTACACAGGAGGAAGGAACAGAGTTAGAGACATGGCTAAGCTGTTTGAAAGTTTCTCGGTGCCAGAGGGGACAAATGTGCATCTCATTTTGAGGAGCCAATTAAAACGCAACAAAATGAGTCAAAGCCCGTCCCTGGAATCAGAAATTCTGAAATGCAATCAAAGTGTTGTGACTAAGCCTTGTCCCGGCAGAGACAAACTCGAGACCGCCGCCGGTCGAAAAAAAACACATACATGCCTCCATTTGTCTATGGTTCACATAACTGTGGTCACGCAGTCAAACTGGACCCATTCAGAAAGCCGCACCAGAACACAACACGGCATCAGAACTGGACGGAGTGTGCCAGACTGTTCCTGAAGCTGCTCCCAAGTCTCCCTCATGAGCCAGTTGTTTATTCCAGAGGAGCCGAGTGAATATTATTCAGGGACATGTTGCACCACTCCTACAAATGGAAAACATGAGAGCCGAAGTAACTGGGATGCTCAGTCGGCTCCTTCTCTACGAACTCATCTTGGTCTGAATAGCTATTCAAAGCCATGACCATGCCACGCTGTATGAGCAGCTGTGGAATAGCCTTCCATCAGCCTGCTGCTTGACATGGAGACATCAGCCCCGAGACACAATATTAGCAGCGTTCACCAGGGCTAAACAACATTGTTAACAACACAATAGTCCTCGAGGCCTAGTCTGAGCTCCTCTCAAAGCCCTTTGTCCGGCTATACATGGAGGCAGCTAAAAGGTTGGTCAACAACATGCTGAAAAGAGAACTGAAAAAGAAGAAGGCAGGGAGGGGATCACTGTGATGCATATTCATACAGAGCAGGTGCTGGGTCTAATTCCACACGGCCAACTGGTCTGACCCCTAATTAAGACCTATTAAGGCCCCAACAAGCTCTCCAGGGCCAAATTAAATCCCTCTATATCCAAGCTCACTCGTGCACACACCTCAACGTAATTCTCATTCACATGTCTTCAACTGCTGAACTAATGCAGAACTTGGTGGTGGAGGCTGAAGGTCACGATACACAGCATTATAATTACTGATACTGATTACTGATATGTCATCCAGTCCGTATGTATTTGACTAAGGAGTAGCCAAGTGGAACACAGGAAATGCAGGGGAAAGGCATATCTAACAGACTTTCACATGGAGGAAATCAAGAGTACTACTGGTGTTTATGTGGTGACATAGGTTTCAAAGAGCTTATCAGAAGAGCTTTTCTTTGAGATAAAGCTTTCAAACACCAACAATCCCCACTGATACGAAAGTCTAGATGACCCCTGATGGCCCCCCTGCCACTGCCCCAAAATGGCATTGTGACAAAAACCAAATCCCTCACAGAAATCCTCTCCTCCAAACATCAAACACAACCACTACCAACATTAGGTCATAAAATATTTAATGGGTAATTGTAATAGGTATCAATAATTAATATTTCTTATCCATTCTAGTTGTATGAAGGCGTCTGTCTTTTGACCAGTCGGTCCACCATTTTAGTCAAGACTGAAATACAAGCTGCAATTACTGGATTGCAAGAAATAGAGACAGAAATACAGAGTCTTCACAAAGACTTTTGTGATCCTCAACAGCTGCCATGAGGTTTACATTTGTTGCCCCCTTCAGGATGAACTTTGGTGATCCCTTAACTTTTCATTTAGTACCACTACCAGGTCAAAATGTTTAGTTGTCCACTTTTGCATGTTAATGTACTAAACTAATTCAATTATCTTGTGAAAAGTAATTTATAAAGTAATTTGTGTTTAATATTTTATGAACTAATTCTACAAGCATCCAGCAGATTGGCTGCACAGCACTATATAAGTTTTAACTAACTCAGGCATCTCGGATAGATGCATCCCATTTAGGTGTTAATCTGAAAGAGGCAGACACCTTAAATTTCCATGTAAATGATTCTTCTTATATAAAAAACTTAAATCTTGTCACATTTAATCTCAGATGGATTACTCGCAGTAATCCAACTCCGATGAAAAACTCACACTGGTCGAGCGACCCTCGTGGGAACGGCTGACAAATGTGGGGGAGAAAGGGAGCCGGGGGAGAGTCAGCAGGAGAAATAGGCTATGAGTTTTCAGTCGACATGCTAATATTTCTTGTCTCCCTCCTAAACAGCATGATGGAGCCACTCTCATAGCTGGAGGCTGTTTATGGTTTGATGTCATTGATTATCCCGCTCACTGGGGACTGCAGTCTGCGGCAATCTGGGAACCAAACGTCCGTCGGGAGGAAATAAATTGATCTTAATTGCTCATTTTAGCAGAGATTAGTTCACTGCCTCAAAGAGAAACATGGATTTAAATATCAAGGGCCAGGAATGATAACTAGATGGTCGGAGGAATTGGGGGCGTAGACTGATGGAATTCACTTAAGCTGGGATGCTTTAAGTCGGGGTGAAAGGTCACGTCTTTTGTTTGGTGGTCGGCTTCCTCCCTCAAACCCACTCCATCTCGTCGACATTTCAACTACTAGGGGTTATCTTGTGGGGGCATCAAAATGTTTTCTTAAGCTGAACATCCTTGCATATTACAAAAAATATAAAGACCATCTAGATATAAAGTCACCCACATTAAAAAGTTTGCTTTTGACAGTAGCCAGTTTTCCAAAATGAATAGACTCTTGCATCTAAACTAGAAAAGTGCAAACCTGAAAAAAAAGGTTGAAGGAAATGCAAATAGTGTGTCACTCATGTTCTGTGACATTCAAATCATTCAAAGGTTATCCCTCCCATTATCTATCCTCTATCCCTCCTCCTCCGCCTCCTTATTCCTCCGTCCCATACAGTGAAACAGAATATGTCGCCGCATGCAGCCTCTCCGCTAACAAAAGAGGGGCGATGTGTGTATGAGTTAGTGTGTGTGTGTATGAGAGGACAGCGCCAGAGGGTTCGTTCTCTGCTTTAAAAAAAAAAAAAATCTAAAATGAGAATTGTGGAGCAAACATCACCCGATGCTTTGTTTAGCGGAGACACTGACTCAGAACATCCTCAAGGGGGTGTCAGCACCCATCTGCTGCCTGATACTGCGAATGCGTCTGAGTGCGTGCACACTTTTCCATATGCATGTTCTGAATGGCAGAGGGAGGAAGAGGTTAACAGCCCTCACAAAAAAAGATGGAGGGTGAGTGTGTGTGTGTGTGTGTGGGCGTGAGATTCGAACAGCTGGAAGACTGCAGGTGCAAATCAGCTTTCCATCAGCTTCTCTCCTAATTAAGCAGCTTAATGGACAGAAGAAGGTCGTTTTGAGGGTTAAATCTGCGAAGGAAAAAGGCGCAGACACGCACACGCATAGCATGAACTTGAACTTGATCCAGAGCTACAGTATCTGGCTTTCAGATTGACTGATATTCCCACAATTTAGCCGGATTGATTTTTCTGGTGTAATCATTATGCTCACACACACACATACACACATGCACGCACACACTTCAACATCTGTGCTGCAGCAGAACATCACAGGCAAGTTGTTAACTCAGCTCCATGCTATTGTCATACAGTCTAATCAAAGCAGAGCGAGTTATTAGAGCCCCTGTCTTCAGACTGCGGAGTTATAGAGAAAAAGCCTTGAGGTGATAGTAAAAGAAATAGGATGAGTGACGGGCGCTGCATACTAACCATGTGGAGCCTTAAGCAGCCACAGGGTCAGATAAGACACCCAGAGACTCCTGGGAAAACAAGGGCACACCCAGCCCGGCCCAGGAGGACGGGGCAGAGCGCGACAGCTTCCACCCACAAAGGAGAAGGAGCGATACTTAATTATCTCCCTGCTGATAAGAGATAGGGAAAGAAAAAAAAGCCTCTCAGGAGGAGGAAAGGGAAAGGAACAATGACATTAGTGGCTAACCTTCAGGAGTCTCAACCTCAGGCATCATCATTAAAGACAAAACCTTTTTCTTCTACTCAACTTTCTGCCACCGTTCACGGCCACTGCGTGTATCTTGTGCATACGTGTGCGAACGCCTGCATAATACACCTGCATTAAACCCACCGGCAAACTGTATTATCTCCACTGGAAGTGACTGTGGCTGTCCTTTGTGCGCTGCGGGATAATCTGTCACACGCTCCGTGGTGTGAGCTCTAGTGATTAATACGATCAGCCCGCGACTCACTCACTCATTACCATAGCAATAGCGGGACTGTAGTGTACTGCGGCAGTCATGTGAGACACACTCCAGGCTCCCTGAGGTGATCCATCAGAGATCATTGACCAGTGCAGCACAATATCAGTCACACGGAGCCAGCTGCTAGAGGTCACGCCGAATCACCAGAGGTTTCAGGGAAACAATGAGCTACTGGGGATGTGGGAGCAGGTAGAAGCGTGCATGTACAGTAATCGATGGCCTCATAAAAAAAAAAAAAAAAGCATAAGTCACACATGCAGTACATATTCACAAATGCACACATGCGGCATCTATTACCGGACTCAACGGGAAAGAATAAAAAAAAAAGCTATCGTGGGAGCAGGAATCGATTCATGCGCGGGTTGAAAAGGACAAAACGAATCGCTCGACGTGCCCCAGACGTGAACTGCCATGATAAAAGCCGTGCCTTCCACTCCGGTATGACATGCGGCTGGTGAATACAGCTCTATCTGGGGTAGTAGGGCAAACAACCAAGTCTGGCTTTGTCCCAGCAGACACGCACACACGCAAACACACAAACCACACACACACCTGCTAAGCTGGCACCTACCGCTGCAGGAGAGGGCCAAAGAGTCTGCATCCAGATGCTTTGAGTGTGTGCAGTGTGTGTGTGTGTGTGTGTGTGTGTGTGTGTGTGTGTGTGTGTGTGAGGCTACTCGTCCCATCCATCACTGCCACAGACGTGCATTAATCCCTCTCTGCATTCTTGAGGAGCTCTGACGCCAGAGGGAGTTTGCCCTTGTGGCCTCCCCCCCACCCTGCGTGTAGAGCACCACTCACCACCCCCCCACCCAGAGCCACTTCTGCCCACTGCAGGAATCAAACTTTGCTCAGAAATCTGTTGGCATGGCGCGAGCTGACGGATCGCTCGCATGTGATTTAAGCTTGGAAAGCCAGAGGACAGGTTGACACTAATGGATATGGTAATTCAAATGTTATCTCCCTATGCCAAGGCGAGCCATATGTTCATGGTAAACTAGCGCTCCAACTGGCAATGTCTCTCCCTTTATGGCCTATTAAGGGCCAAAGTGTAGATCGCAGGCAGCCCAAACAGAACATGAATCACTGAGCTCGCTCTGATCGAATTCATGAGCATTATTCTCTTGACCGCACAGGCCGGGACAACATGGGACTGATAACAGGCGTAAACAAACCAATGAGGACGATAAGCGCGTGAGAAATTAGGCAAGAATGGGGTCATAGTACTTGTTGGTGCTACCTCAGCACTCTGTCCACTGTTTATACATCACAGTCATGTGTGTTGAAGTCGTAAACTGACAGGCTAAAGCCAAGCCAAGATGATGCTTTAACCCTATTAGAGTTGGTTCAACCAGTCTGGGCCTGTCGGGGCGGTTTGCTCATCTTGGTCAAGGTTAAAAAAGGTAACAAAGGAGCCGATGCTCAGCTGGCCATTAGGGGCCATTACCTGAGGCAATTATAGTCCATATTTAAGCCTTTCTTTTACCACATTGGCAGGTCTGAAAGATTGCCTCCGTTAAGTGCTCAGGATGGATTTTACCTGGTGAGAGCTCCATCTAAACGTGGAACATTAGTCAGAAAAATGTCCATGTTAGAATGAGATATTTCAGTGAAACAAGTGAGAGCGAACTACAAACAACCAGGATTATCGCTCTCTACCAGAATGGAGGATTAATTTTTCTCAAAACAAATTTCAGAACTTTCAGAGCTTTTCTTCTTAGGAATGACCTTTTTTTGCAGCGGCGAATCCGAACCACATCATAAATGCATTAGACGGCGGAGGAATGCAATTTCTTTCTGTTTAAAATGAAAATTAATGGGATGATTCACCAGAGGGGCTTTAGTATTCTCATCACACTGTTGAGCCTGGGTGAGACGAGCATACATCCTTTACATCCTGGTCCCCGGCTGAGCTGAGTGGAGCCAGGCGACCGGCTGTAGATGGTATGATAAAAGCAGTGGGGTTGTCAGTGTGAGGTCAGGGACCTACATCAGAGCCCTGCAAACACAGGACCACAGTCTGGACGGCTAAATAAACCATCCATCAGGTGAAATTGCCACTGTTTAGACATGCCCTGCTCTACCTGAACTCTATACGCGTGCATGCTTCCATACACAGTGTATAGATGTCCTTAAACACTCGCCTCTGAAATGGAAGCATCCAACTTAGAGCACGGCTTTAGTAAACACAGTTCTGAGCTCACAGGCAGAGGAGGCTCATGTAAATCTCCACGAAAAGTAACCATCCCCTGACGTAAAGCTGCTCACAGCTACTGGCTCGCTCCAGAAGAGGGAGAATAACTAATATTCTCTGCTGAGCTGGCTGATAATCAAAGGTGGGTAAATTCCCGAAGCAATAAACAGGTTATGAAATAAGACCAGCTTAGTGCAATCTCGCTTTTACAGCGAAGCACAGACACTATTGCTCCTCTTATCATTAACCAAAAACAATTTGTTTTATTGCAGCTTCAAGCCCAGCTGGCTGCAATATACAGTATCTGTTACTGTCCGTAGCAGACTTACAGCACAGATAAGAGGAGGGAAATCTGAGCTGGACTGTCTGCTCAGCATCCTGAGAGCACCGACGACGGCTGGGACAGCTGGTGAGGAGCCAGGCGCAAACACACACACACCAGAGCTACTGGTTCTGGATGTCTGACGCTGCTCCGTGCATGCAGCTAGTTCTCAAATATCTGCATAGGATGCACAGGAAGGCAGCTAGAGTGGGAGCTTCATGCAGACACATGCCTGACAGTCAATTCTTTATTTGTATACAAGTGTCATTTGATTAAAGATAATCCACTTCATGCAACAGACCACAGATTTGGAACGATCTTGACAACAATCAAACATACCTGAGTGTATAAAACTCACTAGTGGCATTAATGGTGAGCAGTAAAGAGAAATTAAGGCCACACCGGACACATCATGCAGAGGATAGCTCGACACTCACAAACAGGTTGAACACCTGTGGTGAGCGGGTGACACAACTTTGCATGTCTCCTCGCCCCTGTTCCAGCAGACGCTCAGTTGGTGCACAACCCATGACCTAGTTTCTGTCGCCAAACTGTGTCATAGGTTAACATGCAATTCATCAGAGCATATAGAGTGTTGTGCCAAACCTGATTGGAGACAGTTTGCTAGGTAATGTGTGTGCATGCTGGTTTTGTGCCTTTGTCTCCTTTTCATTTCAAGTAGAAACAGATTTTTTGACTCTTAACATCGTGGCAGGAACTCTACAAAGCTCACTCTAAAAGAAGCCCAAACAGCAGATGCGAGATTAGATTTCACTGTTGAATTATCACAAGAAATTAGCTGGGAGCCGTTATCGACCTATAATCCAGAACAGGTGCTCGACAAAGCGCTGGAGCGGTGCTGTGTTTGAATAGGGAAGTTAAATAAATGCAACAACAAAGACTGACCTGTGCTGGCTACAGAAAAAAAAAAACACCTAAACCAGTTTCACTAGTCACGCGGATGTAGAGGCACGTGAGTTCATTCGCTCATTGCATACAAGTCACAGACAAATCTTTGCAGAACAGCTCTTTTGTCCGGCTCTGCAAAGCCTTTTCGACTGAGGAATGCGGTTCATAAAGGACCGATAACACCGAAACAAGCCAACGCAGAGACCGAACGGCACCTCATCTGAGGGCATGGCAAGACTTGGTTAAGCACTAGCAGCTGTGCCACATGTGCACCGCTTTTACCGACACGATTAAATTAAGGCCCCTGCCAACCTCGTTATTATCCCATCCATATAGGGAGGGCTCAAGAATGCCAATGAGGGCCACGCTCATTATGCAGTCGTCATGCACACTGCCCAGAAAGAAACAAGCACTTTCACACGAATACAGACCATAAATCAACAGTGTATCCAGCTGACAGGGTTTTTTTTTTGTCACTCTGAAAAATTATAGGCCCCTCCTTAATTTTTATTCGGTAAAATAAATTCCTCCACCAATTGAATTACCGCTCACGGGGCAGATGCGACAGCCCGGTGATGTCCCTCAGGACGGGCTGGTGGAATCGACAGGCAGATGCTCCGACCAGCGGAGGTCACGGGAGGTCAAGCTGTTCCATTATGAGAGGACAAGGGTGGTATTTATTCACAGCCTTCTCCTCCTGAGCAGGGGTGGGCTTAGAGGGAATGGAGATGGATACTTAACCCTTCAGGCAAAGGGCTGACTACAAACCATCCACTGTTTCTCTCATTACTGCTGGAGATATGGCAACTGTTCCACCCACACCCACTGACAGGAAGGTATGGAAAAGAGAAGGCGCAAAATGAAGTCGTTGGACAAAGCGAGAAATTCACAGATGAGCTGAGTCCTGACTGATGAAGAGAAGGCGCTGCCACCCAGGCTGGATGATAAGAAAAGAATAGGGAACGGGGTGTTCTGACCATACACGCTGCCAAGACTCACACACTGCAGCCCACTATAAACAGCAATAATGACCACAGAGGCATACAGTGGTTTTAACAATCTAACCTGATCTGACTTGTCTGCAGAGACTGTTCTGTCTCAGACTGCATAAAAGTGGCTCTGGTGCACCCCAGCATGCAGCATACAGACGATGATCACGATCATCATTTTTCATGCTATGTATGAATGTATCTTGGCCTTGAACTCCTGTGGCTAGCCAAAGCGTACTGCGTGGCTTGCCAAAAAAGCCCAGACATTAAGCTTGATGATATGGATGCTGGTAAAAGATCGGAAAGAATGAGTGCAGTCTTCCAGCTTGTTAAAATACTTGTTGGCTTAGAAAAAAAAAAAAGCCTGTGGCACTGTATGATAGCATGATTAGCAAAAGCAGCAGGCATGTCTGGGACCAAACATGAACACTGAGACAACCCCCCTTACATTAGACACACACACACACATAATGATGATCATTTCAGAAAAGCTGCCCACTGACTAATGGCTTATTGCCACACTTAAGGCCCAATTAACTGTTATGCATGTCAGTGAAAAACAAAAGGTTGAAATGTGTTAATGAAGCTTTTCACTTCCTAATTCCAAATTTCATCAGCTGCAAGACAAATGAACGCATGATTCATCGAGCGAAGGGAAGGGAAAAAAAGACTGAGAGAAATGATACATGAGGCTAATAATACAACATGAGTGTGTAAGTGCAGCCTTCACTCAGCTCCTCCAACTGTAAAAATCAACCAACTGTCAGGAAACCCCGGTTCCTGGCGTTTCTCGACATTGTTATTATTAGTTTAAGCCTGGGCATGCCAGTATGAACCTATGCACTGTATAATATTGTTATTAGTATAGAAAAAAGGCAACCACAAGTTTCCAGTGAGGCTGATTTCTCCACGCGAGCAGACCACAGGGCTCGCCACTGGAGACAAAACCGCCCGCTCGCACACACAGAAAATTACTACCGAGCAGCAGGACGAGCGCCTAAAGAGACAAGGATGGTTTTCAAAATAACTTCAAGAAAATATCGCAGTTATTAAAGTCATTCTTTTACAGTTCGAGCCTTTGCCAGGCAGAAACAGATATGTGGCAACCCCTGGTGAAATCCGTCATATCCAGGTCACACACCTAAGGCAAAAAAAAAAAAAAAGTGAAATTAAGCTTTCAAATGCTTGTTTGTATTGACAGAGGAGATGAATTGTAATAACCTCGACACCAAAGTGTATCCAGTGCATGTCAGAGGGTTGAGTGACACAACATATTAGTCACCAGTCAGGGCGTGCTCCTTGGATCACTAACCTCATGAGACTGTGAATAAATGATTTCACCCTCTAAAGGGGAAATGATTTATAATGAATGACTTCACCGCTGTACGCATTCACTTTACACCAGATCCTGTCACATGCAAGGTGAATATCAATAAGTACATAAAAGGGCGGTGGATGTAGGAAAACGTAACATGTCTGAGAGGTGATTTTTTTTCCCTTTGATTAGGTGGCAGGATTCCCACCATGAAAGCAGATGAGATCGAGATCAAAACTCTCGACCTGTTAAAGCCAACAGGCGCTTCACTTCAAGCTTCACATGCAGCTGCTCCATCAACATGGGCGATGAAGGCTTTGAGAGAGTTATGCCGTTTGCCGAGTTCTTGTTATTTAGCTAGAAAGAATGCAAGACGAGCTGCTATTCGACATGTGCGCCACAGTGGCCCCGCATACTTCAGCAGTGATTTTCTCACGCGCACGCACACACACACACACAGGATATGCACATCCCTCGTAGCTGTGAGTCAGTCCTTCCCCCTTTTTACCACAGAGAGCCAGTCTAAATTGTAGACACTGCACGCTCACACATCGCCCACATCCAGGGAGATCCATCTGGAAAAGCCAACAATGGTCCTGTTGAGTGGGGCAAGCCACCAGGGAGGTTTGAGAGGCTGAGTGAGATGACCCATAATGTCCTTGCCATGGCATTAAGTGTCATGGCTAAGACACAGAGAAAGGTGAGATCACATAATCTAACCAAAGGTCAAGTCATTACCATCTGAAGGCTGCTTTATTTTAAGCAAAATGTGTTTTCATAATTACACCAGGAGGCTGTGGTTATTATAATAATCATCCCTTTAAAGGAATAATTCAACATTCTGGGAAATATGCTTATTTGCATTCATGCCTTTGTTAGATTGAGACCACTCTCATCTGGATGGTCAATATGAAGCTGGAAGCAGGAGACTGTTAACTTAGCTCCATCCAAAGGTTAAAAACAAATCTGTCTACCAGCAGCGCTAAAACTCGCTGCAGAGTCGACCCTCTGATAACCTTTTCTGGAACAATAGTAGTGCTTGGACAGAGGAACTGGGACCGGATCAGTAGGAATCTATAAGTCAAAAGGTTCGCTTTCTTGGCTCCTGCACCTTTATTAACATTAGGATTGAGCAGGCAGACAAATTAGGAGTCAGCTTCTCCAATGACAGTTGAATGTCAAACACCATTAATAGCCTCTAGTATCCCCTGTACACACAGCGCACGTGGGTGTGTTGTGTTTACAGCAGCCTGGTGAACTGGTTGTCCTCCATCTCTGCTCCATGAGCACACCATCAAGTTCAGAGATTCACAAACACTGCAATGAGCTTGTGAGCGGCAGGTTTTAATAATCCTCTGGCATGAGTGTGAACCTACTTTGACGAGACTTGTAAAACTTTTAAAAAGCAGCATTTATGAGAGCCTGGTGGCATCTGCTGTGAGGGGGAAGAGGAAGAAGGTGTATTAATATTGCAGGGCTGTCCCAGGTTGCAACAAGCTGAGTCTCTCTGCGTAATCTGCTCGACTTAGCATCAACCCATGGAGGAACCAACGGTGATGAGGCTGACCTTCTTGAGTTTGTATCAATGCTGTGCACTTGTGAAATTTGTTTGGGGGTGAGCTCATGTCATGTGTGGTGGCAAAAATGAATCAGAACTGTGACGCAACAATGATTAGAAAGACATACTTGAGAACCTAAAGGTATATAAAGTGCAAAAAAAATGGTGCTTTTCTGAAAAGGTTTCTCCTCTGCTTTGTACAAGGCATTGCTGCACCTGTGTTTGCACCTGCACCCATCAAATGTGAAAACCACCCGAGCTGTGGACTGTGCAGCCAGGGTGGCACGGAGAGCCGGCCAGGCACTGTTGAGCAAGTTGTTCCCCCTGGGCCACAGAGCGCGAACGCTGGGTTAAACAGCTCTTATGCAACAGCCAAGCAGAGAGCATGTCTTGGCGTTAGCAGAGCAGAGAAAAGTGAAGCTGGAAGTTTCTGGGCAATGAGGAAACCCAAGTCGACCATAGTGAGAAATGGAGAAGGGCTAGTCAATCTTTGGGCATCCAGAGGGTGACGTTAAAATAAGCAAGCCCACACACAGGCTCTGCTCCTGCAGCCTGGCAGAGACACCTCTCGCCTTTCCCCTCATAGTGAGGATGTGATGCATATTATACCATTTTGCTGCCATTTCAAAAAGACTGCAAAAACTGATCACTCTGATAAAATACAACTTTTTCTTTGCTCTTATCGTGACATGCTTTACAATAAGTTCCTTCACTCACATATCCTCTTTCTTCTGACAGCTGAGGCCTGTCAGCCAAATAAGCCATGACGATAATATCGCCCCAGGAAACAGGTTATTTGGATACGTTTACCTCTTTGGAGAAAAGGATTGTCAAGAAAGCTCTAATTGAGCATGCTCAATTGAGTGGATGCCAGGATTGTCGGTGACCTAAAGCAATCAGGACCCCGTCTCTGTTAACACTGGACGGACGCCAAATGACTGAAGCAACATGACAAGGCCTGGAGACTGAGAAGTGGAGAAAAGAGCTTATCTTGCTCGGAGATCAAACCACCGACCGCTAAAGTGGGGAGTGGGCTGGACAAGGGAAAGAGCGCTAATGAGCCTGAAAATGTTCCTCGACATAACACGACTACAACGGCTGCCAAAGACCCTCCAAAGCACTTCAACGTCTGTCACAAAGCCCAGGAAACTGTGCAGATAAGGGCACGTCATGTCCCATGCAATTCAATGGAGCGAGCTACTGAGCAAGCAACAGAAGGGAAACAACATCAATACCTTGCAAGACTGCAGAGTTAAAGCAATTTTGTATTGTGATGAGTGATATATGGGTCCTAAATGTAGAGGACTATGATGAATGGACTATTGGGCAGCTGCGTCCATGTGTGGTCAGTGATGGATTTGTACACATCACAGCAATCTTTCCTATTTGTTCTTTATAACTTTGCGGTACAATGATTTATCTCTTTTCATCTTTCAGAAGGATATCGAGATGGGATACCGATCTGGCTACAGTTAGACAGAAATTTGTGATTTAAATTAACTGTAAAAAGCAAAGTGATTTGACAACGCAGTTCAAAGAGATCAGCTTTGATTAATTAACAGGCGATTCTGAATATATTAGCAGAATCGAGTGGCTGGCTCGAGGCGCTGTAGAGAATGATCAGAAGAGGATGGGCTTCATGGGCTTTCATCAGAAACAATAAGATCATTCAATCTCCACCCACTGATGAGCAGGTGGGATGTGTTGGAGTAAAATGTGCGCCCAGAATTTGCTCCATCCATCATGGGGGCAACACAAGACACATGGCGCCAACTGAACATCCAAGCAGCGAGCACTTTGGCCTGTAGCACCAGCTGTGTTTGCCTTTCCAATAGGGCAAGGATGGTAAGTGAGACCTTATGGCTACTGGACCGAGCTGGGGCAGATCAATCACAATTTGTATTGTTATGAGGATTGACCGGTAAGCAGGCTTAGGGACACAATGAGAGGGGGAGCAGATTGGGGTAAACAGGGCAGTTGATTGCCTGAAGAATTTGCCAACAAATAGCATCTTTGAAAGAAGGTATCAGAAGCTTTAATATCGGGCACAGTCAGACTAGTGCACGCAGCAAAGGCATGATGCAACTTGACTGGTTCTAGCATGAATTCATAATCAAAGGTTCAAATAGTATTTTACAGACAGCGGCAACGTGCTGAAAGAATACGCTTTGAGCATAAAAGATCACACGCGCTCCAACAAGGTTCTCAAAGCAGCTCGATTGTCAAGATATGAACTGCCATACGCTGATCTTAATACACCAGCAAATAGCTTCTCCACGGAATACTCCTTGTCCTCTCCACCTCAACGTTCATACATTTTGATAATTAAACTACTTCTTGTATATCCACGGCTGTTTAATCACTTGATCGGCTTCAAAGTGCTGAACCAGCATCTCTTGCAGACTGAAATATTGTATGCCGTCTGGTAAGCTTACAGGAATTACATGCACTACTGCTGAAGTGCTGCCACGGGGGCTTTTTGCTTCATGTGTACCATTCAGCGTATGATTTATATGACCATCAATAAAAGAACAGTAATGGCATGTCTTGCAGTTATTTCTTCGGGGTTAATGAAAGTCTTGATCACAAGCGAAGTCGTCTGGCACTGTTTAAGAGCTACCTCACTCTCTTCTCAAGCAACACCCCGGCCATCTGTGCAGTAGCTCTTAATCAGATATCTCGTTTGATAGATTGTTAAAGCGCCCGCCGCCATTTAATCTTCATTCTCTTTGCAAACCTAACAGGCCATTTTTTTCAGCAGGTGACCCAGAAGGAGCGCCATTCAATTTGGACCTATGCATTAATCTCTTCAAGGGCCAGGGAGCTGTGGTTGTGAAGAGGAGCACGAATGGGCGCATCGGTTCGGCTGGATGAGACCACGTCGCTCTGCTGAGCTGTACAGAAGGTTCCTGTTTGTGCAGCAGAGCAGGGGATCTCGTGTTGGAGCAGATACACAAAGTGCAGCCGACTGAACAAATCCCTCAAAATGGATGTGTGTGTGTGTGTGTGTGTGTCCACCAGCCCAGTAGCCACAGCAAAAACAAGTTAAATTCAGAATCACTGAATTATGCAGCACACAAGGTACAAAGTGTCTCTTTTTTCGGCTGTCTTTTAGTCACAGGGTTCAGTTATTATTTTTGTCCAAACTGCCACTAAAAAGCCGGATGGGCAATTGTCACTGTTGTGTTGGCGATGGCTCGTCGACCTGCAGTTGTGTGCACCCGGAAAGGGGCGACGTCAGCCACGTGTCCTTTGGTTGGCGTCTCGGTGAGGGCGGTAGCAAATAAGAGGTCTCGGCCAACATGCTGTCAACACCAGCTTTTACTTCACCTGCTTTTTATAGCAACCACTCCAGACACTGCTGGCCGTACACAAGCAGCACAACACTTTGAAAGCCAAATATAATCCCAACCACAGAAGGAAGAAATAGAAACATACAGGCCACCATTATGCTTCCCTGCCTGGACTGTCTGTACTGAAACAGAGCGCTTGAAGGTACATTTCATTGCTGAGACATGGACAAAAAGAGAACATTTTTGTTGATCTCAATTTGATCCGCTTCAAATCCGTCTTGTCTAGAGGATGCACCAGTCAACCTGTGGTTTCCCTCTGCAGTGCCTCTCCACCTAGAGACAGTAAAAGGCCTTCATCCCCGTGTGACAATAAGCACAGATGTTACCCATGCCTGATAAGTCACATGCACGCCACCTTATATGGAGAAAAATGTGCAGGGGAGACGACATGAAACATTGGCGTTTCTCGGCCAGCGTGCTAGCACTTCAGAATTAATGACGACGGGCACTCACACACAGCCGTCCACATGGCCTGTGGAGAGGAGAACAATTCCAAGTCTCACACACATGAAAGTTGCTGTTCACACAAAGTGTCAAAGCATCAATGACAAAGAAGAGTCATTTTTCCACAACACTTGGATTGTTCTTCTTCACATAAGGCCACAACATTGCAAACTGTTTATCGACAGGCTGTTTCATGAGGGAACTTCCTGCGGTAATGATGTCATCGTTTCATCATGTTACTGAATCCTTCAACTCAAATTAGACGAGAGAGGAGCTGTAGACGCCTGTGAAGCAACTCTGTGCCACCCAGGAGACGGGGTATCATTACATCTCCCTTTTGTCACCGGTAAAACAACTCTGACAAGCGACAGTCCTAACTCGCAACTCGTGTCACAAAGGGAAAGACTGAACAAGCAAAACGATCACGGTTTCCACTAAAACAAAATTACGGGTCACACTCAATCAGTATCAAGACCCCGTCCCAACCCGGGGGAAAAACAGAACCGTAAAAACATAATGTTCCCCCGCGGTTGAGAGATTTCTTTGCCGCAAAAATGTGAACCGCAAAAGCAAAAAAACTTGCAATGTGGTGCCACAGTTTCTGACCCGCGATTTTGTTCCTGATCTCCAAAAACAGGGGAAAAAAAGACAGGGTGCACACATGAGAATTACAACAATTATGTGAGCAAATAACCATTCCTGGAGAGTCCATTAAACAGACAAGGGTGGGCTGAAAAGCAGATGAACTATAAAACCATCACACAGCATGTTTCCCCCTCCAGAAAAATCAACAGAGGATCTGGACATTCTTTGCTCACACTGGTCTAATTCCTGGTTTAAAATGATCCAAGTAAATAATTACTGGATGTTTACAGCACATCCATTTATCTAATCCATCGGGCAATAATCATTAAACACTTTAATTACCATTAAAATACCACATTTCCTCAAGATTGACCAAGCTGTAAGATTATTGGCAAGAGCCTTCAGACAGATCAATGACCAGGCCAGCCAGCCTCTGTAAGTCAAACATTAGCTTGTGTTTTTATTATTACAACCCTCCTCAGTGGTGTGCAAAGGTGGCAGGACACCTTCGCGTGTGGGTTTCCATGACCATCCCAAAAGGCATGCCCGGCCCTTCCCTCCTGCTCCCGGGGTCTGTTTGCTCTGTTTGCTCCACTCCAGGGGTCCCAGGGCCCCTTTTGTTACCTCTGTATGTGGTCAGAGAGCCCTTCCACCCCAACACACGGCCAAACAACAATACAAGCAGAGGGTGAATCACACCCGGGCCCATGCTCCCAATCTCTCTGTCCATAAATCAGAAGGGAGAAAGGGAAGCAATAAGCAGCCTCTCTGACACTCTGCTGTGGGCTACATGCTGAACATCTCCACACTCAAGTGATCTATTGTGTCCATGGAGTGACACCCAAATACCTTTACTATGAAGGTTTAATTAAGCATGGTGACAGGGTGCAATTCATTTTATTTATCACACTGAATTAGGGTCCACATCAAATAAAAGACCTGATGAAGGACTATTCAATATGTGATTATTGTAAAGATGAAGGAAAATACACACACATGAACTTCTTTCTAAATAGTGTTCCATGCTGTATTGTCAAAATAAAACGACTTTCACAATAAAACAAAGGCAATCAACCAATTTTGCAGGTAGAAAGATTTCAGTCACAGCTGCTGCTTTCACTACAACCAATGGGGGACACAGTGCTGAAATTAATGCCGCTTACTGCACAAACATACGCAAACTTTTAATTTAACAGACAAACTTTGTGCGAATCTCCTGATCAATGATGCGTTCAGGTGTCGCAGCGGACAAAGCGCGCACACAGTGAAATGAACAGAGACATTTAAAAGCAGCGTGACTGTAGGATAAGTTCGCTTGTAACTTACCGGCTACTGTTTCCCCTCATTAAACATACTTCTCCCGGTATTCACGTCTTTTCTCTCCGCGGCCGGTAAATATGGCGGTGTTGCGTTTATTAGACACATAAAAACGAGATTTTCTTGGAGCGCGGTTAGTTGCTCGGTTCCTCTGTTTGCAAGCGTTCCTGGGACGGAGCGCCGAGTGGCTGCCGGCTCCTCCCAGACACTGTGGGGTTAAACTCCTCCTTCCCCCGGACACAGAGGGGGGATGGACCCGCTCCTCAGCACAACGTGGAAGACACTGGCTACGTGGGAAAGTAGATCTAAATGTGTGATTAAACACCTTCAATCTGGGGGGTCCCAAACTGTGGTTCGTGGACCTTTAATGAGTCCCTCGAAGAGATGTCAGGGACCTCAGCAAAATCAAACCAAGTTTAATTATATGATTATTTAACTTCAGACGTCATCTTTTTTATATAAAAGGTTGCTTTAGAAGCTGAAGATGTGGGGGGTTGAATTATGCATCTATCATGCAAGATGCTATCAGGTTGCATTATGGGAAATGCTGTGTTTTTGCAGGGACTAAAAGTCAGGATATCTCAGCCTCTGCTACTTATTTTGCTACTTTATTTATTTATTTATTTAAAATCTGTCTCTTGTGATTCCCCCTAACTCTATGGATTAATAAATAATTGGAATATCCCTTTAAAACAATAACGTCGATTTAGTCCAAAAACAGAACTGGGCAGCAGATGTGCACACAGTTGCGTCAATATGACATTGGGTGTATTGGATGGATCACACATATTTGTGGGAGTATATGCTCCATGCAGACCCTCTCTGATGTGGGCAGATGAAACTATACATCAAGCTATAGATAATGGTGTCATCACACCAAACAAGGTGTGGTATTTTCATTGCGAGTTTTTTTTGTGAAGTAGTGAAGTTTTTAACTTCACTACTTCACGCACTACAAATTTGCACAGACAGAAAATCTAATGTTTTTGGAATTCAGGATTAAATCAGCTTCAGGATTTGGACTTGTTTTCCTCTAAGGATCTATTTTGGCAGCACTTGACCTGAAAGGTTTCCTGCCCTTAGGTTCTCAGTCAGCTGATCTGCTTTTAAAAGTAAACAAGGTGGGCGTATTTTGCATAACACCAACAACACTGTCTGTCACACGGACTAATGAACTGATGAGCAGCCTGATAGGAAACAGGTTCGGTCCCCTCAGATAACCGAACAGCATGCCGGTGAAGAGAATTGTCATTGTTATTCTTGAAGTTAAAGCATTCATCCCTCTCTATCATTCTCACTCACCCGCATCTAAAAGCCTCCACCCTCTGATAACACGGTCGTGATGGCCAGGACTTCCTTCCTGCAATCTCCTTCACAATGCTCGTAAGCCGCAATCTGGTCTTGTGTTTCGTAATGCGGCTCTTCAGCCAGGCCAGACCCATCCAATCTGCATATCAGCCTCTTTAAAGCCTCTACAGAGGGGTCTGAATGGAGATACAGATCTCTCAGCTGCCCACTGTAGCTGCAGATACTGTACCACTTCGCTCCTTTCATCACAGATCAATTTAGATCTGTATACACAACAAGCCGCCTCCTGTGCCCCTTTATTTGTATTTAGCCACGGGGCATTCAGCTTCAGCTAGCCATGCATATTGTTTTGAAATCAACATATCTTATTATGCTTCTTCAGGAGAGCCAAAGGAGACAGACACAAGAGGTTGTGAGAATACGTGAATCATTACAAATGGAGATGCTGAAACTTTTGTTCTTTATTCAAACACTGATGTAACCCAGGTTTCAGATCTTATTTGTACAGAAAAACCCATGATTGCTGCAGAAATCCCCTGAGCAAATGTCATCAGCATTAGCGGTGACGTGCTGCAGATCCCCACCCAGTATGTAATGGTGTTACAGTGTTACAGTGGATACGTTCTGGCCACATAGAGACTGTCTGTGTCGTCTGGCAGCTTTCAAGAGCTCTGGTCACTCCGCATCTCATTAAACATAATTGACTGCGACGGACATCCTGCCACCCATCATCCCTTTCTGTCTGTCTGTTGGTCTGACATGAGACAACAACCCTGCCCCGGTCTTTCCCATGAACTCACAGAAGAACTGGTAAAAGGCAGACGATGGCTGAAATGTTGGTATTGCCAGTTTATTGCTTTAAAGCACATCAGGGAGCAGAAAAAAAAAACGTGAGCTCAGCCAGCAGTTTCTTTTTTTTTTCTGCTGATGCGAAACAAATATTCTACAGATAGGCAGGTATGGGCTCACACACATGCACACACTCTTATTAACACCTCAGCACCTTCTCAACACCCAGCCATCCTGACTGTCACCACTTTGCTCTGCTATTACGGCCACTCTAATAGGGTGGTCATGGTAATTCTATGTGTATGTGAGTGCGTGTTATACGTGAGAGTACAGGAGGGGGAAGGCGGCAGACCCCCTGCTAAGTGATTTTCTCACTCTTCTCTCTGCTGTCCAATGTACAGTCTGATCCAGCCATTATTACCACTGTATGAGGGCTGGCCTGTTCAGAGTCCACATGCTATTACCACACTCATTTGTCATGTAGCCTTTAATGACTTGCTGTGGCTGGGAGAAAATTATTTAGTAGGTGCTCTGTGGTCTGTCTGCCTGTAAGGGGAAGGATGATTTTCGTGTGAGACAGCGTCCAGAAACACAAGGAAGGAGTTGTCATAAGGTGTGTGCGTGGGTGTGTGAGACAAAAGGGAGGACTATAATCACACACACTCCCACCACACCCTCAGACAACTTCTTACTTGTTACTATATACAGCAGCTGACACTAAAGCATCCACAGCCACAAAGAGGCGACTGCAGCGGCTTTAACAATAGACAAAGGAAATCTTGACGCACAAAAGGCGATAGAGTGGAGATAAGGTATGAAAAAGCCAGGCCGTTTTGGAAAGGCTTTTAATCGAACGCGACAGATCTGATCCAAGTGATAGCTCGCAGACTCCTCAGGGCCTAACTAATGAGAAATCAATGACGACAACGAGTGAACTGCGTGTCACATTGGCCAACCTCTCAGGCCAGGGTAATCTGGGTCTTTAAAGGACAGACAGAGCACTTAAAGCCCCTGATTTACCTTCCTGTGCTGTAATTTTAAAAAGCCTTTACTGTAAAAAAAAAAAAGAAAGAAAGAAAGAAAAGTCTCACTGAAAGAATTCCTCCAACTATAGACGTGTGAAATTACTCTGCTGCAACATCACCCACTCTTTCATTTTGTGCCGAAATAAATCCAGCTGATGGAGCAGGTAGATGTTTGATAGCACCTGCTATCAGAGGACATATAAACCCGTATGGATGTATCGCGGGAAACCACATATGTGATGGATCTGTCCGCCAAGCGTACCATCAACTGTCTGTCTGACTGCATGTCTGCCACTAGGATATGTCATTACTGAAAGGAGAGAGAGAGAGAGAGAGAGTCGGTCGGGGGGCTCGGTGTGCCTGAGCTGTTGATTACTTGAGTTCTAGGTGAAAAAACTATCACAAGAGTGTGACGGAGTGAGGAGTTGAATTGGGGTTTTGTGGCCCTGTGCGTGGAGAAAGGATTGAGACAGCCATTTGATGAATGGGAGGATGGGACTGTAGAACAAAGAGAGAGCTAAAAAAAAAATAGGCAAGAGGGGCTGCACCTGTGGAAAATAAATTCTGGTGAGGGTAAATGAGAGACTGCATTTGCACCTGAGGCCACTGTGTCTGCAAGAAGTGTTGAAAATCTTGTTGCAGGAGTCAAAAGCTTAATGTATATACTGCACCACCATTTTCTCTCTCTGGCTCATTGCCTGCTTCCGTCTACTCGCAGTCGCTACTCTAAAATCAATCAGTCGTCACGGTCCTCACTGGAGAGAAACCCCGAACAAGTTCGGTGGAGACGATCCCAGACTGTGCAGGATCGCTTAAAGGGGTTCACGCTCGAAGCAGATGAGAGCGAGAAACAAAGAAGAGAAGTTTCCAAAATGGTTTCCAAATTCTGCAGCGTGAATAAATAAAAAAAATGTATCAAATGAAAATACAGTAATCCCTAGGCCCCTGAAGGCTCACAAGATAAATCTGAGGGATCTGGCAAGAATCATCTACCATGCAAACCATGTATCAAGGCTGTCACTCTCAAAAACATAAAATAAAAGCAGACATGCAAAAAAAAGTTTTGAATCTCCTATAAATTAAGTCTGACAAGATAAAAAAAAAAGAATTTGGTTGAACTGGTTGCAGCCCAAAGACACGTTGTCTTAAAGGTTGGAAAAGACCGCACATTAAAAGTTTAGTGCACCGCCATGTTACAGTAGGTGAGAATAATGTGTGGGAGTGAATGTGACTGCTGCCATATAGTGACACCATTTCCATCAAATCACAACATTAGAATTATGTGACGGTTGCACGATCACTTCTGGTTGAATGTGTGTTTACATGTCATTACCACCTGCCTTTTTTATGTTTCATGCATTTATCTTGTCAACAATCATGACTCAGCAGTTATTAGTCATTCGGTGTGAAGATCACATGGTTTCACAGAACGAACACAACATCAGGATCTGTTCACTTAACAGCACAGCACATGCAGTTTACGGTAAAAACCCAACGCTTGCTCGCTCAGATAATCTTCGGTGATACATACAGCGCGAGCATCTGTTGTGTGAAATAGTGAAATGTGTTCTATAGTTCCCTTAAATCCCTTAAGGCTACAGCGCTACACAAAGAAAACTCGGTGAGCAACACTCTTTTCTTTATCCCGTTAAGCCCCTGTGTTTTATCTGCATGGAATTTCAAGCTTTTACCAATTCCTCTCAGGCAACGCTGCCCACCTACATTAGCTCAGAAACATCCAGCCGCCTGGGTTTTTCTCTCTGGCTTTTACAGCGAGTGACTCTGCAGCGGCTGACAAGAAAATTGCTTATCCTAAAAAAAAAAAAAAAAAAAACACGTTTGTCTTCCCACCAGGCCATGTCAAGCCTGGCACACGGTGGCACCGCACCACTGCCAAACATGGAGAGGGAAAATATGAGTGATTGAGCGATGCTGGACAGCTCAACGTGCGGTCGGCGTGACCTCAGCCCTCGATCTAAAAATGCGCCCGAGAAAACACACGAGTGCCCGTTTTTACATCTTCTGCAGCCGAATGTAGGGCAGATTTGACAATGACAAAGTTGAGAGAATGTAAGCAGCCAAATATATCCCACATGAGAGAGGATATAAATGATTGAGCGAGTGGGAGATTACTTTATGAAAGAAAGATCAGGACTGGACAAGCCTTGTCTTTCATAGACTCACAGAGAGAGAATAAGGAAGCAGTCTGGCTCTGGGCTGTAGTGACAATTTAAGCCGCTTCAAATCTCTTCACTCCTGGTCAAATGACTACAACCGCAGCCTCGCAGCCAGATGCCGGCGGAGGGGAATCCAGAGCAAACACAAGGACACTTGATTGAGTTATCGTAAGCTAAAAAGGAGCCCGGCGAGAATAACATATCACAAGCCAAACAAACGCACATTGAAAATCAAAAGCTCTATTCAGTAAAAAATGGCAAAGGCTGATTCCAATGAGCCAAATGCAATCATTCACTCTGACGGGTTATGTGATTTGTATTGGGATGTTCTGAGGCTAAATTCCGCTCACGCTAATTCAATAAGGGGAACAGACAAACTGAAAACAGGCCATCCAGTTCAACGTGGTGCACAAAGTTGAAGGCTGGGAATAACAGAACTGTTAATTACAGACTTTAATTGCAAGAACATTCAACCACATTAGACATTTCTCACCAATTAAAGTAGCTATGGTGATATCGCTGACCTTCGTGGATCTACAGCATGTGTGAAGGAAACAAATGGGCTTTAATACAAATTACATGTTTGGGCTCTGTTACCTGCCAAGATAAGCAGCAGATGTTTGTGAATACACTGTCTGTTTCAGCTGATTCCACCATTTAACTAGTAAATGTAATATTCCAAGACTCCCTTAACGTAATCATGCAAATTTGAGAGTTGTTGTGAGAAGAGAAACATTTGCAAAACAGCTTTGGCAAATTCTTAATCATTGTTGTCTTCTTGTCAATCTGGATTAAACGCAACACATTGAGTCGTTTCTTTCCTTGTAACGACAAAAAAAAATATTGTGTCAGTTCGTGTTAAAGTGCTTCTTACCTGCCAACATTTAGCAACTGTTTAATCACACAACTGAGAGGCCAAACAATTTGATCTATTATACTTCTCAGTCAGCCCTGGAGAAAGTCCCCCGACTCCCTTAAATGAAACAATTATGCAATTTTCTGATCTGATCACAAGTGGTCACTGGAGACACATCTGCAGACGCACCGTAACGCCAGATGCGAGCTGACGTACTCAAAGCTGTCCACTTGTTTGTTGATTACCCAAGATGCAAGTTAATGCCAGGTATAAACAGGGACTAAGGTAACATTCCCACACCCATTACCTCCTAACTCCCCGCTGCGAAACACTTTCACACCCATGTGAAGCGAACAGAGCGCAGGGCCGTTAAAATTACCTTGTTAAAATCTGCTCATTTCACTTTCTTAATTAGAAACACTCACTCTGCTCTTTCCCACAAAATCATCGCCTACCAGAACGAGTCAGAGCAACAGTAAGCACCAAGCTTGTCTGTCTGGCAGCTCGGGTTATAAACAAAGTAGGAAATGAATGACTCTGGCTGTTAATGGAAAGCTGATACTTCCCCCCCTCCCAAACTGTCTGGACTGGTTTGTTTACAGGCCCTGTGGAGGCACGCATGGTAACAATGGATTAGTTTGTGCGCTGGTCAGCTTACATTCCCAACCTCGCGTCTGTGTTTAAGGCTCATAAGCACTTTTTAATGTCTCCTTGGGGATAAACTTCAGTGATTACGGCAGGTCTGGCAACCTTTTGATTTCTCCACATGTTGAAGGGGGCGCATGCATGAATGCAGAAAGAACAATACTCAAAAAGACACAAAGGGAGAACAGAGAGCAGAAAAAAGAACAAAAGTAGAAGACAAAGGATTAAATATTGTGTTTAACTCTATAACCTAAGCCACAGTTGTTACCATGTCTGCCTGACTAGTTTACTACTTCAGAAGGAACCAAACATTACTTCCAAGGCCAAACCTCTGTTTTGTACACTTTGCGGAACATAGTCCCAGTTAAAGCTGATGTTAACAGCTCAGTCCTGAGAAAACTGGATACAGTGTCAGAAGTAAGGCCTCATTCATTCCTATGAAAGTTGCTCAGTGGTGCATGAGCCATACTCGGGATAGTATTATATTTGCCAAACACATCGATCAGTCCTCATCCTGAAAGGCTGAACACATGATTTTAAGCTCCATGAAATACTAGGACTGACTATAAAGACTATAAATGTTCCTTATGTCAGTGTCCTCTTCATGGATAATGAACACTCAACTTGTAAAATACTATACAATGAAATACACAGTAAAATTACTATCAATTTGGAGTGGGGGGAACCTGCCAGGGTTACCTCTACAAACTCCATATGTGTTGTGTGAGAACAGCAGGTTTGACAGATGTAGCAACAGCGGTGAACAAACATCAATTACACAATGAGAGCAACTGCAGACCTGAGTCTATGTGACCGAGAAAAGAAAATTACAGACTCGAAATGTCACACATCTCTCAAGCTTCTAAGACGTTAAGTTGAGGTGAGATTAATATTAAGTTATTTAAGTCCGTTTTAAAAGGTGTGCTTCTTGGACTGTGCATTCACGTGGGAGAGCGGCGAACAAAAGAAAAGCTCTCAACACGTGTCCATTTTGCAGCAGCTGGTCTCCCCTGGTGTTTGTGTTTTCTGCACCAGCCTTTTGTGTGTGTCTGTGTGTTTACCTATTAGCCTATTTAGCTAATAATAGCTAATGGATGTGTGCATGTGAGACTCTTTTCATTTGGGCTGTGAAATCGGATTAGTTCTCCTGTGTGCTGTGGCGTGTGTGTGTGTTAGTATACGTGTGCATGTGTGCTTCATCTGACAGCAGAGTGTGTGTGCGTGTGTGTGTGTGTGAGCATAACCTCTCCATAGAACATCCACTGTTCAGGAGACGACTGGCAGTGTGTGTTTGCATGTACAGGTAGTGGACAAAATGAAGGAAGGAGCTTTATGTCGACTTGTGCCGCTGCTGTCCAAATCCTGCACTGTGAGGTAACAGGATATTGGAGCTTTCTATAAGAAGGAAAGGCTCCACGTCTCATCATAAACAAGTTTAATGTTGTTTAGGTCTGGTGATTTGGGAGGTCATGGGAAGCATCAGAGTTCACACTAATGTTGGGTAAAGTGGGCAACTGCTGCAGGGCCCAGGAACTCAAGGGGCCCTGAAAGCTCCGGCCTTACTGTGCCTCAACTAGTTAGTGCTAATTTAACTGATTTAACTAACTCAACTAATGTCGTATCTCAAGATCTTCATTATTTTAGTTTCATACTCATATTTCCAAAATCAATGTAATTTAATGAAGTTACCACACAGTAAACCTGGGGCCAGTGTTATATCAAAAAGTAATATACAAACTGCACAATGAGTGGAAGGAATGGGCTCATTATTTTGCACTGAGGCCCCACAGCAGATTAATCCAGCTCATGTTCATTACAAGTGAACAGCATTCTTTTTTCATGTCAGGGCTCCGGGCTTGGCCCACTTTTGTTTTGAACTACTAACCTTATTCTCTTGCATTTACAGTTTTTAATCAATTAATTTTATCCTGGTGAAGGAGATTAACTTTTGGTGGCAGATCTTTTTTAGCTGTTTGACTTTTGGTACTTTTACCAAAGGTTAATTTACCAGTCAACACATATGTTTCTAGGTCTTCAGTGTTCCATGTAAACACTTAAATTACACTGTGACAATTGAACAGAATTCATCCAAACAGTTAAAAAAAAGAGAGAGAGAATCTAACAGCTCTGATATTTTAAAAATCCCCTGCAGACAAGTCTGAAAGTTTTGTGTACATGCAAATAATGAACCATTTGAAACAATCTTTTTCCTGTTTTCAGAGCGGTTGAACTGAACAGAGGACGAGTATATAATTACTCAATTGAAAGAGTTCCAAATGTAAACACTACTATAAAAAAATTTTTAAACATATAAACCCACATCCCATATAATAAAAACCACTAAACATTAATTAAAAAGTGATTGTCAGATCTCTTTCACAGCTGACACACACCACTAATTGGCACATTTACTTGTGTAGCTGACCTTGTAATTAAGCTGATGTGATGATATGATGAGAAAAGTTGTTTTATATAAAATGTTTCTGTTATTTTGTCCATCTCCTGTGTTGATACACTGTAAACGCACAGTTGCTTCTATCTGCTGGCACCAAACTTATGACTTAAGATTCAAGCTGTAACACATTATGGTCTGGTCTGACCATCTTCCTAACACAGTAGCTCTTTCACTCGAGATGAGTGCCAGGCCCGTGTTTCTCATTTTCTCCCTGGTGTCCCATGTGACACTCAGGGCACAGGGGGAGGAATAAGATGGAGGAGAATGAGAGAAAGGATTTTGGCCAAACTGGTTTCGCAGAGGAGCAGACTGTGTGCTCGCTCATTAGCTACAACTCCCTCCTCCACCCCGTGTCTGCACTGACCTCCTGACCCCTCCCCTGCTTCCCCCACCAAGATCATTACTGGTGCCTCTTCTGAATTTTGCATCCCCTTCAAGTTTTGTTTGAATAGCATTTTCTGACCCGGCTCGGTTTAAATTCTAATTTCACTGTTACATTACTTGTCTGACTCAAAGCAAACACAAACAGCTCCACAAAGGTAGAACTCCTCGCAGGGATGTTGTACTGAATTACACTGTACAGGCAGCGCTCTTGTTGTGTTTGACATCAGTGCACAATCCAAACTCATTCATGCTCCTCTGATATATCACTACCTCTGGCATTGTCTCTTTAGCACACGCTGCTGCAGAAGCAACATTAATCAAAGTAGGAAAACTGACATTGTAGCAGCAGTTCTTGTTTGATTTTTAACCCAAATTCAATACAACTGAAACATAATTATGCATATATATTCAGGTAGTCAGACTATCTCAGATGCAGACTTGCATTTAGAAGTAAATAAAGACAGAGAAAGTTTAAACCAATGTTAAGTTTATAACTACGACACAAATGATTAAAAATGACTATGCAGCTACGAAAACTTCTCTTCTCACTTTTTGACATTTACACGCAACATAGAAAGTGTAACCCTTATAAATTGTGGACTCACTCGTCTCAGGGGCTGTGGGTCTGGCGGGTTAAAATGATCTTGGTTTTGTCTTTTAATGCGGTCTTCCGTGCTAACAGATTCACCAGTACGGCAGGACAGATTCAGCAGCTTTATTGACAACCGGCCTACACACGCGCCAAGCGCTCTCTCTTCGTCCGTTCCCTAAAACTGCTGTACCAGAACATAAAGTAGGAACCAACGTTGAGCAGGGCAGTAATACAAAATAAAAAATATCTGATTAAATAATTAATGAAATAATATGTAAGGTCCAACATAAATTAATACCAAAATAATAAACAACTCAAACAAATGTAAATGAATATAATAATTCACAAATCTAGTTTTACAAAAGTGTAAAAGTGTTAGGAGTGGTTTGACCAAGGGCACGTGGCAATTTTATAGCCTACGTTCTCATTTTAGCAGCTAAGAGGACCAACGACCTGGTGATTTCCCTCTGAAAAGGGTGAATTCGTTTAACGTGAATTCCCACCGGTATGAAGGGTAATTTACTGCTCACTATAGCTCCTCGGCACATGATGGAAATTAGACTTAAAATAGCCTCTGAGTTCTTTTTTAAACTGCATTTTTAGTTTGGTTTGATGAACCAGGTTGTAGCTCCCATTGAGAGGCTCAGTTACCAGGGACTGAGCAGACTGCGACACGCTTCACTGGGGAGGATGGAGGGCAGAGAACAAGAGATGGAGAAGTAGAGAGGTGAGAATAAGAGGATAAGGGGAGGAGGCAGAGCGGGTGAATAATGAGGGGAAAGCATGAGGGAACGAAAGATAGGGGGAAAGTCCATCTGCGGAGAGATGGAGGGAAGAAGAGAGAATAAGCGTAGCATGGGATGGGATGTGAGGAGTGCAGCATCAGCGCTCCTCCGCTCATCACTCATTTGTCATTTCATTTGCAGAAGCTGCGGGGCAAAGCATGTATAGCTTTTATATCACACCAAAAGACGACAAATGGTCCCTGACATAAAGGCAAGAGTGGGAGGAAATGAATGAAGGAGAGGAAAGACAAAGGAAAGGTTTGATTCTACAGTAATATAGGAGAATCAACTGTTGTTGGTCATGTTTATCCACCTGTTTACAAGCCTGATTCCCTAAAAGTTTGGACGCTGTGTACAGCAAACACAGACTGCAGTGATTTGCAATCAAACTGTTTTTACTGACAACAATCATGTGTTTGACAAAGTGTTGAACCTCCATTCTCGCTTGTGAACGACTGAGTCTTTCCAGGATGAACCTTTCATACCCAATCATGATACTTTCACCTGTTACCAATGAACTTGTTTACCTGTGGAATGATCCAAACAGGTGTTTTTGGATCAGTCCACAACTTTCAGTCTGTTGTTGCTCCTGTCCCAACTTGTTTGAAAAAAGTTGATGAGGACATTGACATTGAACATTGAATCTATTGTCTTTGTATTATAAACTGAATATATGCCAAAAGGGATTAGCAAATTATCACATTATGTTTTATTTGGGGCGGCTATAGCTCAGGAGGTAGAGCAGTTGTCAACCAGTCAGAAGGTTGGTGGTTCAAACCCTGGCTCCTGCAGTCTATGTGTCGAAGTGTCCTTGGGCAAGATACTGAACCCCTAACTGCCCCCAATGGCTGTTCCATTGGTATGTCAATGTACGTTGCTTTGGATAAAAGCGTCTGCTAAATAAAATTGTAGAATTTATTTATGTTTCACACAGTGTGGGTTGTATTTGCGACTACATGTCCACCAGAATGATCAGGAAAGGAAACAAATGAAAAAAAGGACAGGAAGGAGTGTGAGAACATTTCCTCTATATCCTGTCTAGGTCATGGGCTTCTCAACTCTGATTATAAGACATACACTCTCTCTCTCTCTCACACACACACACACACACACACACTGATGTGACATATGCTGTGGATAGGCCCTGTCACACTGCAGTCTCTGCTGGGGCCGGCCGTCACAGATGTTCTCAGCGAGGTCCTCAGTCCATCCCTCCACCCCTGGGAGAGTTCAGAACAGCGGTCCAGAGAGACCCCGAGACAGGAAATCTGTTCTTTTTCTATTTAACTGGTCAGCAAATCCATATTACACACACACACACACACACACACACACACACACTTCAGACCTTATTACCAAATTAAACAACGTGAAGACAGACGAGGGAGATTTATTCAAGAGTGTGTTTTCTTTTGTGTATGAGATCAAGAGAGAAAGTGTGTCTGTGTATCTGATATGTGTGGGTGGGATAATAGGAAGAGGTTGTGCGAGAGCGTGAAAGAGAAGATTGTGTAGGTGTGTGAGAGTGAGAGAAAGTGTAAATATGTGTGTGTGTGGTTTTAAAAAAGGGTGTATTTGCTTAAATGTGTGCGTGTGTGTGTGACAGCCCCTAATGCCTGCTGGTCATTAATAAACATGATCATGAATGTTTAATCCCCATCAGCGGGGTGGCAGGGGAACCCTCGTGGGTGATATTGACAAAGTCACACACACACACACGCACACACTATCACACACAGGCACACTCAACAGATTGGAGGAGCTGCAGGAGGGAGGATTGAAGCGCTCGATGTGGGGTTAACTACTCATGAACAGGACACTGGCTCTCTTCTTCTGTGTTAACATGTGGGAAGATTTTTTTCTCTGTTACATGTTTCACGCACAAACCTTCAAATGAACCTCAGTATAAAGGACTTCCTGTTTACCTCAAGACAGTGCCCGACTATAAAGAACTGATTCATGACAAAAAAAGCATGGTGAGCAGTCGCCATAGGGGCTCCATGTTATCAAGAAAACAAGAATATATTGTATAGATGGGCTTGAGGGAAGGATACTGTGTAGGATGCTGTGTAGTTTTTGTCTATAAAATTGCCGTATTAAGAATTAAGCTGACAAATGTAATTTGATGGATGGTGTGTTGGAGGAGGAACCAACAGGAAGAAAACAGGTTTAAGAAAATGCACAAACTGTTAAACTGTTTAAATTCTCCGTTCAAAACAATTCTTAAAAATCAAAAAGTTATCAGGATAAAAACTGGCCTGTCTTTAATAAAAAGAGTCTTCAACAAGTTGTTGTTTGCACTGCAGCAAGGTGCCACATTTTTTGCTTTGGTTCCTTTTATGCATGTAAGGAAAGATTGAATATAAAAAACGAATTTATTTTTAAATGAGTGAATGAAGACAATAAAAACCCCTCCTGCTAATGTGACTAAAACAATTCCTGTAGTTTGAGATTTGCTGCACATGAGAGCCTCAGTTCTGTTCCAGAGGCTTTTGCATTATTTTTGACTATTACGTTGAGCTTTATTTGCATAAAATTTCTCAGTATTTTGGCTTTCATTAGAACTCATTTGCACTTAAATAGTCTGTGAAAACTGTCGACTGTGTTCGGTGGATAAACCACAGTAAATGGGACATTGTTTCTGGAAATAGATGGTGCTGCTGAATTTTTTAAAACTAATTTTTCAATTCTGTGAGTCCAAGCCAACTCCATTTCAAACACTTGCCCAGATTACACTCGGATGTAAACGATAAACAGAGTTCAAAAACATCAGTAAAAGGCACCACTGGGTTTGATCACACAGCCTCGATGCTTTCAAATCGGTTGACTCCCTCCTATCACCACCCCCCCTCTCCTACATGATTCTGGTGAGTCAGGAATTTCCTATCCTATCTTTTTAATTTGACATCGCCTGCTCTGGCTCTTGTGCACAGCGACGCCTCCGACTCTCTGGAGGGAAACAGGCATAAACAAGCAGGCAGACAGCGAGGAGGGCTTCAGGGCTAATTACCAGCTAGCTGCAGCACCATGCTAACAAACAGCACGAGGGGGCAAAGCAAACCTGGGCGGGGGGGGGGGGGCACCAAATAGAGTCACACGTGTGGACGCACAGACAGACGCTCGCTCACACACACACACACTACAGCACCTAATGGAAACAATGAGGCTTGTTTTGCCGGTTGATGAACCAGGTGTCACATCTGCAGGAAGAAGCTGAGTCAGCCTTTAATAACACACTTTTATAAGGTCTTCTTTCCAAATGATGACGGACGTGTGAATGGAGGTGACACACAGGCTGCATGAGAACAAAGTGGATATAAAATGTCTGCTACGTATTAAAGCTGTGTGCATGTGTGTGTGTGTGTGTGTGTGTGTGTGTGTGTGTGTGTGTGTGTGTGTGTGTGTGTGTGTGTGTTGAGGCTGTATCACACGCCCTCTGTAGCTGCAGAGTGTGCAAGAATGAGAGACTGCATAATCAGAAAATGGATGTAAATGCCGTGGTTAAATCAGTGTGTGTGACTGCAATATGTGCATGCGCCCACTCTAATGAGAGCGGCGCTGATGTAAGACTGACGGCGGGAGGCTGCAGCCCGTACCTGCCTGTCTTTACTGATACATTTCATGTTTCCACGTTTCCCCCCCTTTTCCAGGCGCAATGTGCTGCGCTGTCAATCGCCTGTGCCGCTTGCTCAGCATCTCAGCACACCTCCCTCCCTCCAGCCTCCCCCCCTTCCTCCCCCCAAACACGCGCACATTCCTCGTTTGTGTTGGCAGATTTAATAAGCTCCCCTGTCACCCAGATTACACACAAACACCACGACACCCCTCCTGCCGGGAACCATGACTGGATCCTCTCTGAAAATCAGGACAGGTGTTTGTTGCTTATGTCCTTAACCACCCTCTCCTGCTTTTATCCCAGGATCCTCCCTGTGTCTCCCGACAGCGGTGACCTTTAACCTGCCATGACCCCTCACTCAACCCGCAATAAGCGACTGAGACGAGAAGCAGAAGCACTAACGTAGCGATTCTAACGAAACGGAGACAGCGACTGTGAGAAAGCAGACATTTTTGGGCAGATAGTCACATGTAAACAGATGATGTATGTTTACAGATATTTGTGTTTTGAAATGGGGTAACTAACAAGGAAGATTAGGGACTAACAATGTTAACAGAGACATGAGTTGTCGGCATCAATCCTGAAATGTGAATGTACTGTCTCTGCCTGTGTAAACCACGTTTGCACTAATGGGTTTAATTCTAGTTGCATTGAGGCACCGCTGACACAGTGCCAATACACACACACACACACACACACACACACACACACACACAGAGTTAGTTATGTGTGCAGGAAAAGGTATTCAGTGACAGGCATGCAGACCACTGATAACACACACACACACACACCTCCTCACTATGCAAACACACACTGACTTGGCAAACACAGGCTTTCTCTCCTCCTGCTCCTGGCATGGCGTAAAAAAGAAAACACTTGGCATCCAATTTTTTTTTCAGCCCCAAGAGAGGAAGAAATGAAATATGCTCATGAAAGTTGAGGACAAAATGAGACAAGTTGCTACCATCAAAAAAACAAAAGTGGAGCAACACTCAACAGCATTATCGAGAAATAAGTCTGCATGTGATTAAACTTCTGCCTGTCACTGCGGTGACTCAGGAAGCAACATTTACACATGCTGTATGCAGCTCAGGCAAATTCAGATATGAGTGTTCGGACTGAGGTCACACTGCAAAAAATCAGCCCCGTATCAGATTTAAGACCACATGCTGCAAGCTTTAGTGCTTAATTTGGATTCATTGCTCAGATCCAATTATTTTTTAAATGTGGCGAATATCAGGATTCCAGAGTCAACCGGTCATGGTCCTGAAGTGATCGGCATGCATCCAAGGATGCAGCACAAGGTCGTATGGAATGAAACATGTAAACCACTGAAGTCAGTCTCTGCTGTTTCATTTATAAGTTGATGTGCAGTGGAAGCCAACAAATATGTGAGCAGATGATAAAGCAGATGTACGGAGGTGTGTGTTGACGCAGAGTTGGAGCCAGTAGTGGTGGGATCGCTTCACAGAAACAGATTTTATCCAGATTTTAGGATGTCAGGCCACTTTAAACTACATCTGTCTTACAAAAAGTGAGTGATGTAAAAGTCTCATGAATTCCGATATGACTGTTCAGACTGAGGTAAAAAAAAAAATCAGACCTGTATCTGATTCAGGACCACATATGAAAGTGGCCCATTCAGATCAGATTCTACGTGCTTTGTGCCGTTCACACTGTCATGAAAAAACAGATCTGAGTCACATATGACTCGTGCCTGCAGTCTGAACGCGGCAACAGTCTGCAGCCATACTGGCAGTACTGTGAGACTGAACTGTTCATTGTAGAGAAAACCAAACTATTAGATCAAAAGCTGAGGTCCACAGTTTTCTTTTTGATGTTTAGCCTTTGTGTTAAAATTATAATTGGACATATAATAAAAAATGATAAAGGCCTTTGAAAATGGTGTGGGACGTGTGTGGCAGTATTTTATACGTGTGAGGCTGATAGTGCCAACATGTTACATCTCTTGTGTGATTCGCTACATAGAAATACATTTTTAATTTTTTTGCTATTTTTGGTCTAAGCTCTTCTTTAGGGACCGTAATACAAGACTTTTGGTCAATCGGTGTCCACCACTTTGGTCCACACTGAAATATCATAATAACTATCCATTCCATGGAACAGATACAGGCATTCATGTTCCCCAGAGGATGAATCTCAGTGACTTCGTTAATTTCCTGACTTATCATTTAGTATCACTAGTATCACTCAGTCAATGTTTAACATATCCAGGAAAATAACTTAACATCTGCTGGACACACAGCAGGGCTTAGTACATTCAAGGTCCCTAGATGATGTCCTGATGCTTGACTCTTCCTGCAGTGCCACCATGAGGCTCACATTTGTGTATTTTAGTGGGATGTGTCACATGCTACATGGACTGGCACAAAATCCCCATCAAGATGAACTATAGTCACCTTGATCCTCTGACCTTCATTTAACGCCACCAAGTCAAAATTTGTCCAATACTCTGTTTTATGACTAAATCCTCACAAAACCTATGACATTCCCATCAGCCTCAACTGTACTTTGTGTTGGTGTTGATGGTGAACATAGTGAACATCAGTCACTAGCGTGGCTGTAGAGTCTTGCTTTTGAGACTGACGGTATTGTGATTAATTTCTGAATGGCTGCATCAAAATTGCATTGGTAAAGTCAACACTCATCAGTTGTTGAGACACTTCACTGAAATCCAAAAACGTTGACCTCATGGAAATGTCAGGGGATCACCAAAGTCACTGGGATTTATCCTCTAAGGCTCTGAATACCTGTGCCATGTTCAATGGCAATTCATTCAACAGCTGTTGAGAAAGGTGTGTAGACCAAAGAGGTATGAACTCTCTTCAAGGGAGCTAACATTACATTAATAAAGTCTAGTTACAGAAACCATCTGACAGCAGAAAACTGTAAAAGAAATTGTGTTCGTGCTTCTCTACCAAGAAAAAAGCTGCTTCAGGTGAGTCCATTAAAAAATACAGAACAACACAGAATATTTATTCAATACATCTATTTCACACCTTCACTTATTAAGTTCCTGTGTTTGTAGCTGTTACTGTTTCTTCATCTTTTTCTGCAGAGTTTTGTACTGTCTTTCCTTCTCTTATTCTAAAGGTAAGAAATAAATAAAGAAAAAGCTGCATGATTTAGAATTCCTACTAGAGCTCAAAAGTGCAGGAAGTGAGAACCTGAGGTCTTGTGTTTAAGCCTGAATGCTGGCAAGTACACACCCTGTGCCGGCGCCCACTGGCAAGCCACCGAATCCCCACCAACAAGCAGCTCCAGGGCTGCTCTGGGGGGGTGTGAGGGGGGGCAACTCTGTGACCTTGCTGCCTCTCTCAGCCAATTTGCAGCAGGGTGCGGCCGGCGGCAGGGGTGAACTCATGACGAGGCTAAGTTGTTGGGTGAAGGGAACTTTGGACAGCTCGGCCCAGTCTCCCAGAGTCTGCTGGCTCTGATAACGGGGGGAGCCAGGCGGGCTGCGGCTTCTTGAAGGCAGAGGAAAACTTCCACACACTCACGCAGTGGTGAGTAATTACTGTGGCTGCCGAGTGCGAGCCGAGATAGGGGATTCCTCTCCCGCATAACTAGGTGGACTGAAGATAGATGGCTCTGTTTTTCCTCTCTGACTCAATCTTTTGCTGCTCATTTATTCATTTGAGCAGCCACGCCAACACGGACGCAGTCTCTCTCCACTTGGCACTGACTCCACCGATTGCAAATATGATATCTGGGTATCTGGCAGATACAGGCTGATTTTAGTCTGGAGGCTTTGGGAGGCCTAATCAATAGCTTTAATCAATTAAGAATGCAGCAACTGAGAAGCTGCAGAAAGGGGCCGGGTCTCACACTAAAAGGACCTCATCCCATTTATCACACCGCTCCTGTATCGATCTGGAAAAGGTACAGAAAGAAGTACCTGATGAATTAATTTCAACACAGTGGTGCCGTGGAGATTCTGCATGGCAGCAATTTTCTGTGCCCTTATCCTTAAGCTGAACCTGTTGCTGTTTCGAAAGGAGGGAATCTCACGTGTGGATATACTTCGCCACGGCACCAGTGGGCTTTTGTCTCTGCGAAGAGTGAAGCACGGAAGGTAAGAGAGGTGAGCACTGCAGATTTTGAGCTGTCGCACCCTCCAAGAACCCAGTCTGCCATATTGACGAGAGCCGTAGTACCACACTGACCTCAAATGGTCAGACACGGTACTGACACCACAGATGCATAGGCTGGTGCTTTTAATAACAGGAGAACAATATCGGCTGTGGAAAAGAACCACCAGTCTTCGATATAACAAAGGCCAATTAAAAATGCTCCTTATAGACTAACTTATTCCTTTAAGTTAGTCCATATCAGACTAGATTTACGATTTCCCCACATGTCATATTAAAAGTCATTTACAAGCTGAATCTTAACCTTCATCATCCTGTCTAATTGACTTTATCACAGCAGGGAACGTCTGTCTCTGACCTACAGTAAAAACCACACATTAGCACTACCACCTGGGCATGAACTAGCACTGTATTATTATTCCATGCCATTATAGTTTAGGTGCTCTCATTAGTTGCCCATGCTGGGGTAATCCTCAACTAAAGGTCAAGCCCATTTTGCTTTGTTCTCATGGGCTTGGCAAGGGGTTTATATGGAGTATAACAACGGCAATGATGTGCAAATAGCTTGGCACAGGACCGTTAGGATTGTGCCTGTTGGTTACATTGGCTTTAATGTGGGGCGTGCAGAGGAAGGAATGCACAAAATCAGACCCTAATGCTTCCCTGAGCCAGATCCAAATATAGATAATTCATTTTTATCATGATTCCTAATTAGATCCTGCGTTAGCGAACATGCCCTTTATTCCGCTACAGATGAATAAGCGAAGGATGGCGGCCCTCCGTAGAGAGAGGATTTATTTTTTATTGCCGTCCAAGGGCGAGCTAGCCAACTGCTGTGTACATGTACGTCTGTTTCAGGGCAGATAGTGGTTGATTCAAAGTCTCAGCCTGTCAAATCTTTCTGCGGGGAGGTCAGCAGGAGGCTCAACCTGGCCGACTGCCCGGGCCTCTGGGAGCCAGGTGGGAGCTAGAAATTTATAGACTTGAGTCACACTAGGAGAAACACAACTGGATATTTTCAGACTGGCTTTATCCCCTAACAGGCCCCTGGATGCTAAATCCAGAGCCAAACTGTGAAATATTCTTTTTCGTGCGTGTGCATTAATGATTGGATTAGCAGGCTAAACTCAGGTGTAATTGGATGTAAAGGTATTAAGCAGCACATGGAGCTGCTCTTCTATTGTTTTTCCCGACAAAAATAAAAGCGCTGAAACGGCATCAGCAGACAATGATAAAGGCAGCTGTTTAAATAAATCTTTTAGCTTGTGTTTTCTGACACTAGCCGACCCATAAATGAGTATAGAGGAGAGCTCGGGTGCTAGCACGTGCTGAGTAAGCTCTTTCTCCAGCTGTAGCAGCCGGGTTCTCTGGCATCTTCTCCTACTTCCTCCACATATTCCTCATTTGTATATACCCTCCTTACCCTTTTGTTCTGTTGAGGCCAGATGGCTGCTCTTTGTTTTTTTTTAATATAGGAACTGTCCCTTGTCAGAATGTGCCCCTTTTGCTTGGATTCAGCAAATAATTGGGCTGCTTTACTATGAGGGCATTTGGTAAAGATCTACACCTTTATTGTTAGGTGCAAAATACAGTATGTTGCAGTGTTTTGACAGTGTGGGATAGACCTCAGGTCTCATGGGAGTTTTTCTTGAGATCTAAGAATGTTATGGACTAAAAAGCCTAGATTGTTTTTTATTAGAAATTGGGATTAGTAATTCTATTAATACACAATCTGGTATACTAGATATGTCTCATGATCGCTTCACATTTTCACTGGTTAATACTACAAACGTGTGTGGTTATAGTATTAAAGTTTGAAACTGCAGTGTTGATGTGTGTGCAAGGGTTCATCTCATCGGCCTCAGGACTTACGACAAGAGGGGTAAAAAAAAAAAAAAATCTGATGCACCTTCAACTTTTATTCAACATCACAACTCCTGTAGTAGACATTTGGTCTGAGAGAACAGCAGACTATGGATTTCTAGTAGTATGTCTCAACAGAAAAGCACTACAAGTATGAAATGAACAAGAGAGACAGGAAGGTTAAAACATGGCTACAGGCCTGCATGCACAGAAAGATGGAGTATATAGATGTGTCCTCCTCTAGGTGAGTGCTGTACAAACTGCCCAGCTACCATTCAAAGCGGTAGGCCAGTCAATTCTGTGCAGGTAGCATTGTGTTCACAGAGCTGTCTGAAACCGAGTTGCACGCACAGTCTGGTGTACATCACACAGTAGTGTTGGGTAGCATCATGAACGACAAATCCATTCAAAGAAAAGGCACAATCCCATCCTCAACAGTCACCCAGCAAAAGCTTAGGGGAAACATACAGGCTGAAGTCATCAGAAGCTAAAAACTACAAGTCCCACGGTTGCATCCAACAAAGTGCTCTGTGGATGGATGGTATAGCAGCAACTTGAGTTACGAGAACATCAAATCGACTGAGGTGACAGCACACAATGTGTACGAGTCTGTAAAGCAGTCTTAGTTTCCACTGGTCCTGGGTCAGAAAACAGTCCTAAAGCATGTGTTTTAAACAGACAAAGCATGTTTATTTCAAACTAAAACAATATGTACCCAACATCAGAACATCCCTCTGTTTGTTTTCGTTTTCTTCCCCCTGGCATGTAATTTTCTGTTTGCGTTCACTGTATAATTGGAAACAAATTACAGACATTTATTCTGGGGATACAACATTTTCATGACTTCATGTTAAAAATGTTCATTTTTTTCCCAATTCTAAGCAGCTGTACTGATCTCACTGTATGCAGGCTATTTGTTCTGCTTAGAAACAGAAAGCATAGTAGGACACCACAAAAGCATTCATTGAAAACTTCGCAGCAGCATTTTAAAAGAAGAAGAGACAGAAATGGGGCCCGAAACTGCCGTTGTCAAGCATTGTGTGTAACTATTCAATCCATTGTTGAACAGCCAGGATTTCTTACTCTCTTCCATAGGAAGGTCAAAGCTCATTTTCACCATATACAATTAAAACATTTTGGTAGGCAAGTCAATAAAATCGCCAAGCTTAGATTAGTTAAAATGGTGGGTTGGCATTAAAACTTAAAAAAGGAAAAAGGAAATAAAACACAAAAAAATTGTCTATCAATATATCAGCTAACGAGCCTTCTATTTAAGTACACTGGTATTTGTGAGAGATAAAATCATTTGTTATTGGTTATCAGACAATAACTGATGTGAGTCAGTATTCGCCATGTCCCGTGTGGTGGTGGTTTGCTGACATGAGTACAGAGAAGAAGAGACAACTTTACAAAATGATCTTTTACCTACTGAGTGATGATTATGTCCCCTCAGTGTCTGTGACAGTGTCTACCACTGGCTGACTCGCAGCTTCCTCCATGGACTCACTCTGTTCATTGTCTACGTCCTCAGGAGAGGCAAGCTGCTCCTGCTGCTGCTCCGGCTCGCTTTCAGGGAGCACAGAATCGGAGGAGGGTTCTTGAATGGGTTCAGGAGAGGGCTCGGGGGAGGCCTCAGGAGAGAGATCAGGGGAGGGTTCAGGAGAGGGCTCAGGGGAGGGTTCAGGAGAGGGTTCGGGAGAGGGCTCGGGAGAAGCCTCAGGAGAGGGTTCAGGAGAGGGCTCGGGAGAGGCCTCAGGTGAGAGCTCAGGAGAGGCCTCTGGTGTGGGTTCAGCCATAATACTACTGTCCATCCCAGGTCCATTGACCCACTGGGGTTGGGGTGAGGAGGCTTGCTCTTGCGACTCCTCCTCATCCTTTTGTGGGCTTTCCTGCTCTTCCAAAGAGTGAGTCGTCTCTTCAGGGGGGCTGGCAGCTTGTGTGAAGGCCACAGGTAAGTCCTGGGATGAGGCATCAACCAACGGTGAGGCTTGACTCGGGGTGTCACTGTCTGGAGAAGCAGTGGTTTTGGAGGGGGACTGGGCCATAGGCTGGGATGGTGATTCTGTTTCTGGAGGGGTCTCAGGTTGTGGTGATGACTCTGCCTCAGTGGGGGCTTCAGTCAGTGGGCTCTGACCCTTGCTGTCAGATGATGGGTCAGGTGATTGGGCTGAGGGTGGTGACTGTGCCTGAGGTGTCTCAGACAGAGCTGGGGTTTCTGACTGGAGCTCGGGCACACCTGCTTGGCTCTGTGATAGAGGGGGAGACTTAATCTGAACCTGAGGCAGCGTCTGAGCCAGGCCGAGGAGAGGGGGCTTGGCCTGAGCTTGAGGCAGGAGTGGGGACTGGAACCGTGACTGGATCTGGGGGTTCAATTTGAGGGGTGCAAGCAGTTTGCCTTGGTTTAGGGTCAGGTTGGGATTAAGAGGTGGAGTTGGGAGCAGAGGTGTAGGCAGAGGGAGAAGAGGTGTCCAGCTCCCACGTTCACGTTCCCGTTCCCTCTCACGGTCTCTCTCTTTGTCGCGGTCCCTGTCGCGTTCATGCTCTCTGGGGCGGTCTCGGCCTCGCTCCCTGTCTCTCTCCCTCTCACGCTCCCGTTCTCTCTCTCGGCTGTGGCGGTTACCATTCATCTCTCTCCTGAAGTCGAAATCTCTTTCATCTCTGTCCCTTTGCCTGTCCCATGGGCGTCTTCGCTCATCAAGATCTTGATGAAGTTCACTGTCAAAAGGTGCTGCGGCAGCGCCACTACGGTTCCAGGCCTGTGGCCCCCCAACAGCTCCAGTGTTTCCTGAAACTCCAGCTGCTCCTCCTGTAGCCCCAGCACGGCTGTCAAAGCGGTTGGGGAAGTTCTGCCCTGGTGTTTGGCGCTCCTCCTGGAAGCCTTTGGGACCAACTGGGGTCTGTAGGCCTCCTCGCATGCTATCTCGTTCATCAAAGTCCCCTCTGGTCTGGTTCCAGCGATTATCAGGAGTGAAGCCTGCAAGAGCCTGCAGACGTCCCACTAGGCTTGTTCTGGCTGGCTGAGTCCCTGGAGTCTGGAGCAAGGGAGGCCTGCCTCCTCCCCCACCACCTCCTGCGGCTCCGCCACCACCTCCAAGGGTCTCCCTATGCTCTGGTGGAGGGGTCCTCAACAGACCCGTGCTCTGCTTTTCCATTGGAGGGAAGCGGTAGTCCTGGTCTTTGCCCTCATCTGCCCCTGAAGAAGACTCATCTTCAGTCTTGGATAAATTTTCATTGGTAAGGGTGGGAGCCCTGTTGAAAGGGTCCAGCTGAGAGAAGGGAGCTCTGGCGCGGGCCTGAGCCTGGAGGGTGCTGTCGAGGAGGCCAGCAGCTTGCTGGGCGGGGCCTTGCTGCATGAGGAGTGGGAAGCGGGCCGCAGCCCCAGGTTGGAGGAGATTAGGACGCACATCCAGAGGCAGCAGGCCAGGCATTCTCTGTCCAGCCAAACCAGACTGATGCAGCGGGTGGGTGAGGGAAGCTGTGGGATGCATGCCAAGGAGACCCATCCCACTGCGGACTGCGTTCTGCATGCCTAGGGACACAACACAAATGACAGAAATATATATTAAAATTTCTCTAAGCCAAATACAAATCATTTTCATGATCGCAAATAAAAACAGTCTGAAAAGTCAATGCTCTACAAGATATAACCAAGCATCCACCAGATTGCCTTGCATTGCCTCACCTTGCAGTGTAAGCTCTGCAGCAGCATCCATACCATCCGCAGACTGGGCCGTTTTCTCATTGGTAGCTTGCTGAGTTTGGACTCCCACAGCGTTGAACATACCAGCTCCAGGGATGGCGGAGGCCATGAAACTACCGGGGATGGTGCTGGTTGGAGGAATCATAGCGCTGAATGGGGATTCCTTGACAGCTTCTTGGCTGGTTGCCACTGAAGGCTGCACTAGAGCTACAGGTGAGTAAAGGAGAAACAAGACATTGAATCCAAGCTAAGTAATTCTGACTAAAACTACATACACGTATTCGTTATATGGGTAGCATGTCGTAAACACTCACAAGTAGTTGCTGAGGCCATGGCTGCCGTCTGTGCTGCCTGCAAAAAACCTGCACAAAAGAAATTTTTTGTGTAAGGTTGTGATTTCATGAACATTTGATCTTTATATGACTGTTTCTGCCATTTACCTGGGGGAGGCTGTGATGTATTGAAGCCAGCCCTTATGAAGGGTGGTGGTGGCCCATAGCCCGGTGGGGGTATGCCCATGGTGACAGGGAAGGTAGGAGGCACCAAACCTACTGCACTGGGAACAGCCTGGGCCACTGGCAACTGGAGAGAGATATGATAGAGCACAAAGAAATGCAGATAAATTAATAGCACAGATGCTAATTTAAATGGTACATGAGTTCCTGACCAGGTCCCAGTGGACTCTATCAAAGTCTATCAAAAAAAATAAGTCCTTTGTGTAAAGCACTGTTTACATTCTATTTACAGGTTGAGACAGACCCTCTTCAGTACCTGCACAGGCATCATGGTGACCTGTTGGTTGTAGGTCTCAGTCTGGGTGTTGGATGCTGCTGTAGTCTCAGTGCTTACTGGTTGACTTGTCGCTTCCTTGGCTGGCTCAGCATTCTTGGCTGCTTCCCACTCTGCAGAAACAGACAAAAAGATGAAAACAAAGTTATAAACTCATCTAATTCTTTGTTTGGATTTGTGGGTTTAGTATTTTTCCCGACTCAATCTTTTTCTTTCTTTTTCTATCAGAGTGGAGGGGGGGGGCTCCCAATGGCATTTCATAAAGGATTTTGGGCATTACCACCACAAAACAAACAACTGAGGGGTAGAAAACAAATCCACTTCGATGAAATGCCAAGAAGTGCCTGCGTTTGGATAACTGAGTTGTGGTTTTATCATGTGTGTACAAACTTGCTTGTATATTCTACTTGTATTTAAACAAGAATTACTACTGAGTCAAAAGATGCAGTGCTTGTGCCAAAGAAAGTAGATGTTTCTTTTCACCATCATTAACGGTCTCCTGGTCAATGATTCCTCCTTCAGCAAAGCCATCCAGGTCATCCAGCTTCACCTTCTCCCAAGGTATGTAGGTGACGCCTAGGTCCACATCCCAAAACTGCTTGTACTCCTGCTTTACTCCCTTGTTCAGAGCCCATGCAATCTGGATCAGATACACACACGAAGGTCAAGAAACAGCATTTTTCAAAGTCATTTCTGTGAGCATACGAGGGTCTCTGTGTCTGGAATGCTCAGCTGTCTCTGGGGTTTCACCACTGGAGGTCACAGGAAAATTAAATTAGAAGAAACCACAAGGAGAATGAGAACACAATAAATCAAATTATAAAGGTCATTTGTACCTTGATGATTTTGGAGCCAATCTTAAACGAGCCGGTGCTGAGCTTCTGGCGGGCACGGTACGCATCCTGTCTGTGGACCATACAGATGTAGGCACAGCCTCTGGGAGGGATCATCTGCAGACACACAAACACAGACAACATTAAATAGAACTTGTGAAGGTTAAACAACAAGACATGACCATACAGTGAAAAATGACAACAAATGTAGATTATGGGATTGATGTGAAATGAGTAAAAGAGAAATTGAGAGTGTGTATAGCAGCTACATTCATGGCAGCTTAAGGTCAGTGTGAGGTAATGAGAAATTGAAGTTCACATGACATATAATTTTAAGATTTTGCAGATCAAAGAATGATTAGAAGGCTGGAGAGTAAAAGGTCTACTTACATTGATTGACTCAATCTGGCCAAACTCTTCAAATAAGTTGGTGAGGTCTTGTTGAGTGGCCTTTTTGTCCACCTGGCCCACCCACAGAGTTGTGCTGCACACTAGGTTTGAACGAAGGGGAAAAAAATATTACTCATCAGAAAAGCACAGAGTCAACTCAGTTGGTAATATTAGCAATTACTTTCACTGACCACTTAGAGTCTTAGATCGTATGGGAGGCAGTCCTTTCTTCTGACGTTCCTTCTCTCGCTCTCGGGCGCGTCTTTCACTTGAGTAAGACCGCGATGACTTCCTCTTGCGGTCTCTGGAGCGTGAGCGTGATCGCTTGCGGTGCTTACGTTTCCGTGAGCCGGAGCGAGATCTGGACCTTCTCCTCTTTGGAGATCTAAAGAGAGAAAACATCAGTACTTTTGGAAATTCTTTCCAGATTCACTTACTGTTACATTTACTATAACAGCACAGGTCTACTACGTTTGAGTATCAACATCTCATATTACTCATATTACAAAACATATTGCATTGTAAAAATTCAAAACACAACAGCTTGGCTATTAAGCAGAACCAATTATCATCATCATCATCATCATCGATAATAGTAATAATGATAATAATAATAGGGGAGAGGAATTATCAGTATGTGTCAGTTATTATTCTTTATAAATAAACATCTTCCAGTCAGGGTCAGATTCATACAGTCTCTCATGACAGCACTGCATCATCAGTGCAACAGTCAGCACTTTTCTAACAAGGTTAAAAGATCAAAGCTTCTTCAACTTGTAAAACAGACAATTCAGCAATTTTCCAGGCACATTTACAAAATGATGCCTCAAAATGAGATTTCAGGAATAAGTGAGACTGACCTAGAGCGTGACCTTGAGCGTGTTCTGGAGCGTGTGCTTACAATCTTCTTTTCCTCTGCCTCAAAGATCTCCTCCTCCATCCCATCGGGTCCCTCATCCAGATCCATGTCCTAAAAACAAGAGAGTACTTTCAACACATCTCTACACAGAAATATAAGGTAATTTAGCAAATGGCAGATCAGATCTCAGCCTACAGGCATATACAGCTAAGGTACAAAAGACTATGATTTCCAAGCTTTTGGTACTGGCCCATTGGCCAGGCATACCTGCTGCTGGTTGTCTATGGAGTCATCCAGCTTGTTCTCTGGCTCAGGAAGCTGTGCCTGGCTGCTGCTCTGAGCAGTCGCCACCGAGTTCTCTTGGCCAAAGATTGAGTCCTGCCCTTCTATGCTCATTGCCTGGAAGAACAAAAAGAGCCATGTACTTAGTATGTGTCTCTCTGGGTGAGTACTAGAGTCAACTGGATGTTCACATTCCGATATTTGTTTCATCTATTTGCACACCCAAACATTATTTTATTTGTAAAGCAAATTAAGTCTGTTTACAAAAGTTAACATAGACCAACTTGGGAGGGAAAAATATTTCTCTGTTAAATCATGACACTTAAATTGAATACTCGAGAACACAGTCAGTTATTAAAAAACATTATTCGGGAAACAGAGACCTGTGTGTGTACAGTGTGTGTACCTACCTTCTGTTGGTGCTGCTGGTGCTCTAAAAGCTGCTTCTGAAACTGCTCCAGGTTCTGCTGTTGTAGCTGCTCAGCCAGCTGATGGAAGAGGGAGCTGTTGATGGGCTCCGACACCATGGGCCTGAAAGTGGTCAGCAGCTCAATTAGATCAATGGAGGAGTGGATCACTAAAATTACTTTTAGTGTGGGAGAAATAGCCTGATCATAAAACACACTGAACTCACAGTTGAGATGATGAAGTGTCCTTTTTAGAATCTTCACCACGTTCAGAATCGTTCCCAAAATCAAAAGGACCCAGGAGTTTCTACATGAAACAAACAATACAATTTCATTAGGAGGCATCAGATGAAACAAGGAATAAGAAACTTTAGGGTGCTGACTGCAGCATTACCTTGTTAAAAGAGGATACCCTCTGTTCCAAGGGGTTGAGGCTGTTGGCAGTAGCAGCAGCTGTGAGCTGAGCTGTCAGAGCTTGCAACTGCACCACCAGGCCAGCATCCAAGGCCTGCAGCAGGGACGGCTGGGGCTTCTGCTGCTGCATCTGTAGACTCTGTACCAGCTGCTGCAGCTACAAAAGGTGATAATACAGAGTATTTGACACATTTTTATCACCAGCAGCTAACACTGCACATACTGCTCAAGCAAAAGGAACAAGTCAAGTTTTACATACATACAGCTTCTTAAGGATAATTATTTAGCCATAACCAAACATTTTCAATTTAACAGTTTATCATCTCAGATGTTGGGTGGACATGTTCACTAACCTGCTGTCCCTGGGGACTCTGTAGGATCTGTGCCACGGCAGCGACAGTGTCCGTGTTGGTAATCTGGGAGGCCCAATCGGGCAGACCCTGGACTATGTTAGCTGGAGTAGCCGGTGTGGCTGGGGTGCCTGGACACACAGAGACAGAGGCGTTGTAGTATGAACCATGAAGTGAGCGCATTCCATAGTGGTGTCAAACAAGTTATCAGACTACATTATCAGTGTATGGGCATATGTGTTACACTCTACTTGTGTTTACTCTGACTGACCAGGTGTAGTGTTATTGACTGGAGCGGCACTGCTGGGCATGACAGGTGTGACGCTGGGAGGGGGAATCCCTGCTGCCATGTCCAACAGAGGCTGGATGATGTCACTCTTGAAGACCGCGTTCTTTTGCCACAGGTTCAGGACTCGCACTATCTTACTCTGGAAATACCAACAAACATGACAGAAGCAACTGTGACATCAAGGTAAAATATGAAAACACTATGCTTTGGGACAGGTGCAGTGTAAAATGTGCTGATATGACAAAAAGAAAGCTGCAGGACTCTGTTAAAAAGACAATTTACTCTCTTCCTCTGATGCAACAACGCAATAAACTGACTTCATTGCCCATCTCTTATCTATTTCTCAAATCACTGCCTGTAAATCGGAGGCATATCAAGGTGCATCAACTCTCATGATACAATGGCAAATCATAAAGAGAAAACCCAGAGAGAGGAAAACAAAACCTATTAAAAGTGTCTGACCTTATCATCTGAAGGGCAGCGGTAGAGGTGCTGGAACGTGGCAATGATATTCTTGCTGAAGCGTGGGGCAAAAACATCCTTCTCGGTCCCAAACTGGTGTCGCGACTGTCTGACAATTGAGTCGATGACATACAGCCCTGGGACTTTGTATTCTGGTTTGCACTGTTGATACAGAAAGACACAGCTGGTGTTAGGATATTTTAATATATACATTTACTGTCTGTGTCCTTTTAAGCATTACATAACTGATGAATGCACCTATTTACAGTCCTATAATAACAATTCAAGTAGGTCACAATCAATTTGAAAAATTGTTTATGTGTTTTTAAAAAAAAGCAGTTTGTAGAAGTATGAACACTGCATTTACACTGGCAATATGAACTATTAGGATTATCTTTCATGTCCTTTCTGGCTAGTTTAGGAAAATCAAACTTTTAACTGAATTCACCTCATCATCACACTCAATGAAAAGTCCAAGTGTCCTGAAATTGTTAGCTGACAATCCTCATTAACAATACAACTCACCTTCTGTATAAATTTCTCCACGCTCTGGACTACATGCTTGTAGAACTGAAAACAAGCAGAGGATAGGAAACATTTTGAGTGATCTGAACCTCAATATATCAGAGCAGAGTTCAAGAAAACACAACAGTGGAAATGAAGCTAAACCAGCAGCAGCTCTGGTTAACTATAACCCAAGAAAGGATCACAAAATACAGCATTGGATTGAACCTCTATTGTTTAGTTTTTCTTTTCTTTTCTTCTTTGGTGGAACAGTTCTCCAGTTATCCCAGCTGTGCACAACCCATTACTGACATTAAAGCGGAGGAATTAGCGATGACAACTGCAATTTTGTCTCTTATCAGTCTTCGAAATGTAACATTTGCTTTAATATTATTTCCAAGCTGTTTTATCCATGTTCACAAAGGCTTCAAAAGGATGTACCAGTATCATTAATGCTGAAGGTAAATTGTTTTTGGAGGGTGTAACAAAAACATGCAAAGAATCACAGTCCACGGAAGAAAAACTCATACTTTTTTAAAAGGTCAGTAAGTAGTGTAGCAGGTATTCCTTTACAAGTGTCAGGAATTTATTTTGAAGGTGGGATCTAAATTGAACACTAACATGTGTGGGCAGCCTTAGCAGAATGTCTTATGCAGGAGCTTTCTAAAAAATGTTTATGAACAGGAACTTTATTAAATTATTATTCATGATTACTCATGCTTCATGAGGTAAAAACCAAAACCTGGTTTTCAGTTAACAGGTGCGCCTTGACAAAAGTTGACTAGTAGAATTGTTTTTTCTTCTTTATAAGTTTGAAACCATCAGTTGTGTTGTGTTGAGATAGTGTTGGTGTCCAGTAAATGGCCCTATTCAGCTACTGCAGTAATCTATGTTAAGGCAAGAACCGCTCAAGCAAGAAAAATGTCAACTTTGAGACAGGGTCAGTCAATCCAGAAAACCTTTCCAGGTAACAACCTCATGCAAATAGAATGCAAAGCTCTCATTAAAGCCAAAGACTTGGAAGAATCCAAAATATAAAACATATTTTACTTTTGGGTTTTTTTTTTGTTCCATATGTTCCATATGTGTTATTTCGTAGTTTTGAGGTCTCCTGAATTCATCTACAATGTAGATAAAATAAGAAAACCCCTAAATGAAAAGGTGTGTCCAAACTGCCTGCTACTGTATATCATTATCACCAATTTACTAGTATTTATATCTAAGTTGATACATCATTATTATAATTAACCTATTACTAGTATGTTTGTGTGTATCTGTATACATGTGTTAACATAACGTAGAAAGACAAGATTTAAAAGAAAGTAAAAAGTGGATATTTTATATATTGCAAATGCATCCTTCAATAAAACATCAAAAAAAAAAAAAAGCGTCAATGTCAGGAAATGTATATTTCTACAATGTACTATTGACAGCTAAATATAACAATGGCACAGTCAGCCCTAATTAGTGGGTGACTGCATATCTCTATGGCTATCTACACATGATCAGCAGCAGAATCATCCTATTAGCTTGAGCCACTGTTTGACTATGGAGCAAAGTGATACTCATCCTTGCAATAGTGCCACCTAAGCTACTGCATACAGCAACAGTTATCTGTGCCCCGACTGCTAATATGTGACCTTTAAAAGCATGTCCAAAGACAGTATTATGTGGCTGAGAAGCATAATCATGGGAGCGAAAACACTAAAAAGATTTGTTGACCTCTGTGCCCAGAACACCAAAAGCTCAACCTTTGAGGTAAAAAATGCATATTACAGTTTAACAAACCAGGCGTGGTGATGAAGAAAATACTGAAATGCTTGCCTCATGTGGCGCATGAGAAAGGTCTTTGCTGACGCTTTTTACGTTAATACATAGGTACTTATTCACCATTTTCAGAAAACTAACCTGGTTATAAAGCATACATTTGACTGGGACCAAGAGGGATGACTCACTTTCCATTTGAATTTAAGCAAATAAAAGGATTTGTTTTCAGCTAGAGAGACTCAATTTTTAAATTAAAAGCTCAAATTCCACAATCAGCCAGTAGATGGAGTCAAAGTACAGGAGATGGAGAGGCCAGAGTTCATGGTTCTTTAGCAGTGGAATCAAATAGTAGTACTGTCATTTCAGTTAAATGAAGTTCAAAGGCAACAGATGAAAAGTCTGTCAAGCAACAGCTGGCATGCTGACAATGTATTATGTAAACCTAGGATCAGATACTAGGCAGTGAGGTGCTACTGTCAAAATCAATGTTCACTGTAATTAAAAGACAGTGCTGTATGGTTTTTGTTTGTTTTAGCAAATGCATTCCAACTGTCAAACAGTTTTTAGTTTTATTCTTATTAAATGCATAGTTATTACATGAGTTAAGTTAATGCCATTTTCTCGCATTTTTAAAATCTGTCAAAAACAAAAAAGCCTTTGTGGATTTTTTATTGTCAGAAACTATTTCTCCAATCAATCACAAAAAGGCCATATGCTACTACCACAGCTACAACAATGTTTAAGAAAATACTAGTAGCAGAACACAACTATGAAATAGTTTGATAGTCTGACAACTTGCAAACACTGTGGGAAAGACAATCAGCATTCACAGAATCAGACAAACTCTGGTATTTACAAAGATCATTTCACTTGTGAAACCAATCATAGTATATTGTAAATGATATTTTTAACTTTTTATGCTTTATATTTACAAAAACTGGAATGCAATCAACAAACAACGAAAGCACTGCCACCTAACGCTGGCCTTATTAAAATCAATCACTGGCTAGATCAAAGAGGTACTCAATAGAAGACAGATGCCTTCTTTAAAAAAAAAACGACTCAATGACAGCATTTGAAATTTGAACCATAAAAATGTAGGAAGTAAACCCATGTAGACACAACAGAGATAAAGATAAATAGAACTGAAGAGTAGTGCCATTAAGCCACTTATGATACAATAGTCAACACTGACAGTGATATCTGCAGGCAAAACATGATACCTTGACAATGACAACAGAGGTTTGAAATGTGGTGATATATGTGTTAAATCATTTTGGGCCTGAAAGTGATTTGGTAAGTTAGCTCTTCACAGAGTCATGCCTCTTCACAAGTGGAGAATAATGTTATAAGCTCATACCCCAGGTTACATAATTAACTGGCTATGTAAGTAGAATGTGCAGCCTTGTTTAACTAAATAAAAGCTGAGGTAAGTTGCCTAGTCTGCGTTTCTTTTACAGACAGGGCACTGGAATTGGTTGAAAGGTAAGGAGGCTGTGACTGGTGACAACGCCACTGTCATGAAAAGCCCATATCATGAAATAATAATAATGGATTGAGTTTAAATAATTTCCCAACTAAATCAGTTACTTATATGAATGTTTGTGCACTGAGCCACAATGAGAATGATAAGAGTAAGAAAAGAAAAGGCTGCTGATGAGGAAACAACTTGTTGAAAAAAAAAGTTGCTCTTTTCAAAGACAATAGTATCGTTGACTTTTGGTGCGAGACGGTGGACTAGTGGTCAGAGAAGCAGGGCCTCGACTGGAAGGTCGCTAGTTCGAGGCCACGGACTGGCATAAAGATACCTGGACCAGGGGGTGGACCAGATGGACCAGACTAGCACTTGCAAGACCAAGAGAAGCAACATGGACACTCCCTTCCCACCATCTAAGTGCCCCTGAGCAAGGCACCTTACTCCCCCAAACATCTGCTCCCCGGGCACTTCCAATACATAGCTGCCCACTGCTCCGTGTGGTCAATGCCCTTGTGTGTTGTTGTGTTTTTCTGTGTACCTACGGATGGCTTAAATGCAGAGGTCAAATTTCCCAGTTTGTGTGTGCATGACTGAAGTGGGACAAAATAAAGGATCTAAATCTTTATCTTTATTAGGTTAAGGTTCAAAATACTGTAAATATTGTCAGGAAAAGTCTAAATTCTCTGACTGAATAGAACACTGTTCATCCTGTCATATCAGTATATATGTCATTGATTTTGATGAGATATTAATATTTATGTTATGGTGAATGTGGTCATACAGTAAGGGAAGGGAAATCAAACATTGAGATGAGAATCATGAGATTCCCAGACTGTCAACATGCAGTAACTCTACTGAGCACAGGCCTACCAATCTCACACCAGCAGAAACACGTGCTGTCACTAGTTGCTGAAGAGTGGACCAACTGATCTAGCATGCTGCAGAACCCAATTAAGTGTGCAAAGGATAAGAACAACTTTGTAACGTTTACTCTTTAAGCATATTTGACAAACGATTGCAAAAAATAGATTCACATTTTGGCAATATTTTCACCCTAAGACACCCACAGACCACCTTATACGAACTTGTTTTTAGGTATGTTTAGGTGACTGTTATGACTAATTGGAATGGGGAAAAAAATAATAGCAGCACAGATAACAGCAGGTCAATTGGCATCACTTCAGGCGTCTGTCAAGGTTCTCAGTCATCCAGGTCATGGTATACAAGTGCATTTCTCATTCGAGAAGCTTCTTCAGTTCTGACTGACTGGCACAGAGACCCAGGTACTTATACCTCTGTGAAGTCGTTAACTGTGTCATTGATACTACTACCACCAATACCACCACCAACAAGTCCAGTTGCCTTTGATTCAACTTGCACTAGCATCACTTTAGGTATGTGTGGGAACCCTCCTCAATCAAACAAGTGAAGTTTTTGCTAATGTGAAGACGGGGCTTATTTGTGTGATTGTTTTTAAGTAATGCCTACCCAACGCACTATTAGTTCAAACAGCTAGGGTTTTTCTACATGTGCTGCGCTGAACGAAGAGAAACTGAGAAGGTTAACAAATTTCAAAGCTACACTAATGAGTAAAAGTTAACACCAGTTTTAAGTTTGCTGATAGACATGAAGAGACATAACAGTAGATCAAATGCAATATGCAGTTTTAATCCATCTGAATGCTTGACTTAATTTTCAAATAAAGTTCTGAGCTATATGCACAACAGCTCAACAACTAATATTTGATCCCAGAAGCTATAAAGCTGTAACTATCTGGTGTATGATCACAAAACCCAATTAGACCTATGTACCTTTTTATGAGTCAGTACAATTTTCAGCAGATTGAGCAACCAATCAAATCTCTCTGAAAAATCTATTGACCAACAGTGATCAGAGTTTCACATTTATTTAACTATGCAGGTGCTTGGTGCTGTCTTCTTAAAGTGAAAAACCAAAACGTTAATTTCAATTTTACATTTACACATCTTGTTCCCAAGTAGGGCTGTGCCAATAACTGCATGACCGTAATAGATGAGAGCAGCAAATCAGGACACTTTGCCCACTTTGCATCACACCTCTGCCCTTTTTATTTTAGTGTGAAAACAGCCTTTCTAATTTGGCTGGTAGTGAATGCAAAGTCCCAAGTGTTTAATAGCAAGAAATAAGAATACTATATTGATTTTTAGCTATTAGGAGCCCAAATTCTATGGTCAGTCAGGCAAACAATTATGTTGTGTCATTGCTGATCAATGATTGGCTTTGATATAAAGAAAAAATGAAAGAAATAGGGGTTGAAGGGAGTCGTCTTTAGTGGACAAATAACATATACAACTACCTTACAGAATCTCAAGGAAATGCATTTCTATTATTTTGCTGTTATGGTAATCAGAAGAATGTGAGATTACAGTTTATTACACTGCTTTGGTGAAGTGAAACCACCATCTCTAATTTGATAACCGTCTGTGCTTTTGATGCAATTTTTCACTATGACTTGAAAAAATGTCGGTTTTAGCCCCACTTCCTATGGTACGTTATGCGGTTTACAAGCTTCATTATTAGAGGGTAGGTCAACTCAATTTATGTGGATTATTAACATTGAAATACCTTCTGCTCCTGATGATCTTTTGAGTGGACAGACTGTTAAACCAAACTCCATTCTAAAAGCAGATGTTTCATGGTAGGACCATATTTGTTCATATCAGATTTTATCATTTTTTAATCCCCTCTGCCGATGCCCTGAAGCCACATAACGCTTCTTTTGTTGTGCTTTGCTCTGTGGGGAAGTGAACTGGGTTTTTTGTTTGTGTTTTAATGTGCAAATGCAACACAGTAGCTTTTGGGTATGTGCTACTAGTTTCTTCAATTTGGCACAGGCACTTTTACAGTAACGGATATCTGCTCTCATGAATATTACGATGTGATACCTAAAAAGGGCCTGAGCTCATTACCATCAACACTGCAACTGTTTTTTTTTTTTTTTATTTCATTTTTTTGCTGGAAGTTATAGGAGTGCATATGAGAAATAATCATTGTTCAGTTAACATCGACTTTACTTGATTTTACTTGACTTTATATCATCAGCATTAAAAAAGTGTACCAATATTCTTTTTGTAGTGGAGAAGGTTAAAAGACTGAGGAAACCTCTGTTACATCAAAAGAGAGCAACATGATAATAAAAGCAGAAAGGCAGCAAAAGAAGAAAAAATATACAGTATGAAAGCTGCATTATAAATGTGATTGTTTGGATGAGACCTTTGTACACAAGCACAGGTTATTCTGGCTAATAGGTCCTCTGCATGGGTTGAGCTTGGGCACAGCTGTGCTGGAAATTACAGTCACCAAACAACATGCACTAATGTGTGAGTCATCCCTCCTATTTTAATCAAGCACCATTGGTACACGCCAACAGAGTCAAGACAAGATGTCCTGTGTGGATGTACTATAGGTGTCTAAGGGCTTTGAGTGGTATATATTTTCTGAACAACTCATTTGAGGTTAAATGACTGGGCAAAGGAACGCTGCTTTAGTGTAAAAAAAAAAAAAATCCAACAAACATTGATTTTCAAAATATCAAAACAAATCTAAGCCTAAATTCTAGGGTTCAGGTTAGAGTTACATTAAATGCAATATTTATTAAGACATATGTTGTCACCACTCTGTGTTCACACTAGTTTGTTCTACATCTGATTGGATGAACCACACAAGTAATAGCCTATCAAAACTGAAAGCTACTGTGATCGCTACTTCACAGACAGGCAGAGACCGGAGCTATTCCAGTAAAGGATTGGAGCTGTGTGATCATATGATCTAGTTCTACAATTCCAAGCATGCCTAGTTTCCCAGTTACAACACTGGAAATGCCTGGAGTCATAGCCTATGGGATTTCACTCAATGGAGGAAAAAGTGACTGCTTTTAAATCAGTCACTGTTCTCTGAGCCAGTGCTCAAGAATGAAACACAGCACACTTCTGTGTTGTTTATCTTTTCACTGCGACCACTACAGGAAACAGTGTGGGTAGGGTTCTAGGTTAACTGGGGGAGCGAGCCTCGCTAGCAAGGCCATCTACAACAGTTCACAATGTTGTAAAATATACAGCTTCTTTATATACAGCAAAACCTTCTACCTCCATCATTGTCCTTCACTTACTGCAGACAAAAAACACCACCCCCTCCCTCTTACGGAAATATTCCACTGAGCAATCATACAAACAGGTGCATAAACAACAGGCCTTTTTCACAGCAGAGATTTTGACCTAAGTGTCTGAGTGACAGTGAGCTGGCTGGCAGTATTTTTTAAAAAACTGATTTACTTTGAAAACTCTGAGCTGTCCTTGCAGAGAGAGGATCTCATTTACTCCATTATGTCTTGTTGTGGTGTCTTTTACAAGCAGGTGCCATATTATTTAGTTAATTATTGATATTGCATCAACAATTTCTGTAACAAATTTAGTCAATATAAATGACTAATCTCTTCTGACAGCTGATGTCATAATATTGTTGCTAGTGATGTCAAGGCATTTCTACTAGTGTTAGCCAGCACTCCGATATCCCTTACCCTCACACCATTTAGTACGCTCTTTATAAATCAGGGATCCAATCAAATATATCTGGAAATGATTTTTGTTATTTTAATGGGACATATGGTTGGGAGTTTCTAATATATATTGAACATTTAGGTTAATTTCATCTCACTGTGATATCAGTCAGACCATCTACATACAGGACGTGGTCCAATTCAACATTCTAATTATACAGAGGAAATTAGAACTAAAGGCCTATACTAAAAATGATTCTCTATTCAACTGTGCTAAATAAAAGGCTCCGACCACTAGTCGAACACTTATGGTAATAATCTTTTCTTTCAAGTAATTTGGTAAAGTATAAAGTATAGCAAATTAAACACAGGTAACTCTACAGGGGTGGATGGACGCATTATGCTGCATTAATCAAGTACCAAGCAGAGTGCCAATCGTGGGATCACTGACCAAGTTCCTTTAACATTTTTCAGGAATTATGAAAAAGATAAAACTGATCCCAGATCAGATCTCATACTATGGCACTTGTTGAATGCTAGTCACATCAAGCCTGGTACTTTCAATAAGACAACTGGGCTTTTGTATTGTCTTGGTTGACGTTCGCTAAGCATTTCTACTAGTGTTAGCCAACACTCCGATATCCCTTACCCTCACGGCGTTTAGTACGTTAAAACACTGTGAGATTGTTTTAGTATGCACTAAATCTTAGTAGGCCAATAGTATATATGTTGTCTACTATTTACTGGGAAATATTAACACATTCGTGCACTGTGGTAACAACAGCTACAACAACATAAACACTTTTTGTTATTACAGAGAGAGTAAAGTATTGAAAAAGGTACCATTGTGTACTGGTACCATATTCCAGATGCTGGTATTGGTTCAAATGCAAACGGTCCCTACTCAACCCTACTCATGTGGCACGATAATCTTATACTCTCGAAGGCATGGGTTAAAGATAAAAAAGTGAGTGACTGAATATGTTATGAATTGCACTGTCAATCTTAGTAAAAAAATTGTTGCATTTTACAAAAGTACAAACTGCTCAATGAGCAGCAAGTATAAATCATAGGTTTGATCAATGAATTTCATTTTACCTTGTAAATTTACACTATCAACAACAGCCATTACAAGGCAAACAAATGATGTCTGGATACTCATAATTATTGCCAGTAATATCGATGCAATACGTTACTTGATGCTTTTGCAATACATATTTTCCTATTCAAAATTCTGTCAGAGGCTGCTGTTTCATGAAAAATTTAATAAATAAAATAAAAATCTCAATCTTTGATAATCATCTCCTCTGGCAGTATTTACAAATTTAATTTATAAGACTGCATACTACTAATCAACTTTTCATTCATGTTGTCCTGCTAGCTCAACTCTTACTACTTTAGGCATACCAGACTGTATTAAATATTTATTTGGACACATTTCACAAAAATCTGTCAGAGAGTCATATTTGATCCTAAAGGTGCACAAACCATTAAATACAGGACAAACTGGAATTGCTGCCAAATCCAACCTAAGATTTTAGAAGGACCCCTCCTCCTTCTACTTGGGGTAAAGGGGGAAGTTGCATACAGTATAGACCAGACACACAAAATGCAAAAAGAAAAAAGACGATCTGCAGCTGAAAAGCTGTCAATAGACACTACATATGTGGTCATATATTTCAAGAGACACAGCTTAAGGGGTAAACCCAGCAAATCCTAGTTTACCATAGACTTGTTGGAAGCTGTCTACTGATGACAGCCCAAGTGAGGTCACCTTAAGGCTGTTGGATAGTTAAGAGTATCAATAACACAGCCCTATTTCAAACATGAATCCTGACAATCGAGTGCGGTTCACTTAAATCTGAACATCCAGATTTGATATAGAGTTGTCACTCTTTACTAAATAACTAGTGTTCCATCGCATCGAAAAAGGTAAAGTTGTTGCTGGCTTACAATGTTTTTAAAAAGTAACATAATGATAAACCTGAATTCATCTGTTAGCTTGTCTCTCAGGGCAGCAGAGGCACAGTGAACAGGTATCACATCAATTCTACAATATATTTCAGAATTAGGCTATGTGGGTTGCATTTGAATTAATTAAAACCAATTACATGTCACTTCACATTCATTCGAACGTGATTGTGACTGCCCTAATTTGTTGTTAAAACCAGCACTTGAGTGTATCAAATGCCAAGACCTGATCAGCTGCTTAGACATCAACTGCTTTCATACCATATGTGCCGATATGACAAATTCTGCCACACTGTGTGCAGAAGACATGAATCACTGCTGCTCTGTCAAAACAAACATTCAGGGTTTATGCACTGAGAAAAAAAAACCCTTAGGGATGAAATTGCCATGTTGATGAATACTGTCATATTATTGCAGCAGTGTTGGTGGCTTATGTTTGAATGATTACTAACTCTAAAAGATTATGCACACGGTGCGTTCTCTGAAAAACAACCAAAAAATATATCTATGAGAGGATTCCTATGCCCTCGCTTGCCTATGTCTTGTGAAGATCAAGTGTATGTATGTGATGTTCATTGTGTTGAGGATGAATGCTGAATCACTGATACGGTTTGTCTAGTGTTAAAGCAGTACTTTAAAGAATTTGAATCTAACCAAAAGATCAACAATGGCAACTTGTCTATTTGCATTCTTACAACTACATAATCTAAACCCCACAGCAAATAATGATAGCTCAAGTTATGCAGTATAAAGTGAAAATGTTCTGACTTAACTGCCAAGAAAGAAAGATGCATAAATGAGACCACAACACCAATATTGTCATCAGACAATTCAATAATAATCTTCAACTTTCAAAACAATCAAAAGCTCAAAGTCAACACTGAGCAACGTATAACAACCAGAGGGGGAGTATAGCCCACAACAGTGGCAACAGCAAACCCCCCGCTTCTCTAGATGTGTGGGAACAAATTAAGTTCAAATGATTTTAGTCTTCTTCCATCTTCCTTGTTAAAACAACCCATACTCCTACCTAAGCTGGTTAGGGATTCTCTTATCTCTTTGTAACTCTCTCCACCCCATCCTCCTGCTTCACTTTCAGTGCTTTGGGGGAGCTGGGAGAGCTGCTGAGGGAAGGGGAAACGGGTGTTATTCACAGGCAGCATAAGGCACAACAACACCAAAACAACAGCAGTTCCTTTAGAAATAAACAAAGAAACAAAAAAGACAAGAAATCACATTATGAGAAGATTTATCAGCGAGAACTGGTGTCCTGAGGTGTGCTGTCAGGCCTTGAAATCTTCAATGGCTTCACATGTTGAAATAATAAAAATAAAATATAATATGTAATATAATATAATAATAATAATGAAAAATATTCCTTTCTAATTTTTTTCTTCTCTCTTTCTCTTGGCCTGTATCCCTTTAGCATCTCAGAAAAAAATGCTGAACAGTTTTGCACTTCATGTGACCTATAACCACAAATGGTCATAGGGACTTGGTCAGTTTTTGTTGATCAGCCTTTTTCACTGAGAGACTTTTAATTAAGCCCAGTGTGCAGGAAACCAGCCTTTAGTGTAAACAAGCACTACAAAAAGACAGAGACAAAGAGACACTTTTTATTGCAGCTGAGTGCAATATTAGGCCAAAACAAAACAGATTTTATGAGGTGGACGTTTTATGACCATCTCTCTAAACACTTCAGTCAGATCACTGCTTTAAAAAGTTATGGTTTACGCACTAGGGTGTGTTCAGTTACTGACTCCATGTAACTGTGTCTCACATTGCTGTGTTGTCATAGACAGGGAAAAAAATGTAAAGCAACCAAAATATCACGCTCTACCTTCAAAATTTGATCCACGGACAGATAGTGTGAAGAGTGGAGAGCAATGCTTTTATGTTTTAATTTTTAATCTGACTATGGTGTTCGAACAAGATGTTTCTCAGTTAGGTAGCATTTCCAATAAGACCGTTTGCAAGACTTGAATAGGCAGACCACAGACTAGTTGACCACATGGTTCAGTAAGTTAAAATTTAAAACTACTCATACAACATTCAATCATAAACTGATTGCTTGAGTTTTTTTCTGTTACAGGTCAGGTGCACTAAATGGATGCTGTAAGGTAAAGCGGTCTAACAGGCTGTCTACACAAGATGTGTTTCAGATGTTTTTTTCTACTTTATTCAATACAGCTGTCTACAAAAGACACATAACAGCTTACATTCCACCCGATTTGCATGTGTAACCATGAACCCAAACGTCTTTCTTGGCTTCAAGTCTATTTTCTTCCATTTCACTAGCATAACTACAGGGTATAAAGGCACCAAGTGCCATAAAAACATGAATGGCCACACAGTAGTACTGTGATCGAGCATATAGACAGTGCAAGAGGACTGAAGCCACTGTTGTGTTGACACTGTTAAAATACTTGTAAATTAACTGTGTTTAGTCATGCTGTTTCAGTGTCAAAGATTTTTACTACCCATAGTAACAATCACATGTACAAGCAATTCCACTGCTGTTCTTTTGTCTATGTAGATACAACTGGACCAGCATCAATCAGTCGGTCAGCTCTAACATAAAACTCTAACATCTCCTCCAATCACAGCCATAGCTCATCAGGAGAGACGTCAAACTCCATCTAAAACAATTTGTTCATTCAAACATTACAGAGCCACTAACGTTTGAAATGTCGCAGTAGGAAAAGCATTGATACACATAATAAAATCAGTGATGGCTGACATCTATTAAGCTGCTTGGTTTCAGGGTTCTGGTATTCTGAATGCTGGCTCACTGTCACACTGTCCTGACTTAGCAGGACACTTAACTGAGCCACCATTACTGTTATTAGAAACATCTGCATTTTCCCTACAGTTAAAGGTCTGTAATATTGCTGAAACTACAGCTAATGAATTTATACTCACGGTGCAAAATGTTCCATTCCTTTTCAAGTTAAATTTCTACAGTATTTAATGCAACAAGTCCAAATTCTAAATTCTTTTTTGGCATCATCCAATTTAGTTTAGTGCAACTCTTCTGAGTCTTACTTGTTAATGGGAGCTTATGATTGATTTTATGTGCAGCAGCAGGAGTCTCTTTTGAAATGCCAAATTTTAGACATTCAAATCAGCATGTGAATATGCCAGACCAGCGGACCTCTTAGAGTGATGACAGCATCATCCTCATACATCATATAGTAATATTAAAGTAAACCAACACCTATGCAGAAGATAAGGATAAACTGTTTTGGTTGAAGACTATTGGTTAAGAGTATTGGCCTAGTCAGCAATAGATTTGTTCGAGGAAACTTTGAAAATATATCAACACAAATGTCTCTACATTGTTGTTACAGCCTACATAATTATCGACCTTAATATTAGATTGTGTTAGTATATACCTGGAGAAAGAAAGCGCAAAAAATGACATTCGCATAACGGTTTAGCTTTCTGATTTTCATATACTAAAAAAACACCAACACAAAATTGTTGAAACCTATACACAAAACCCTGCCTTTATTCATACTGTCAATCCCAGATTTTTTTGTCCATAACCATCCACCCGATACTTTATAATGAGTCCCACAGGGTCTCAATGCTGCTGCAGCCTTCTACTGCAAAACATATTAACCAAGGTAAACAACGCTGTCATTCGGGGTCTGCTCATTATCCTCCAAAGCATGGGTCTCCCATGTAGAAATTCAGAATTAGCAAAAACATACAGTGTATAGTCTCATATGCTCCATCCTGACATGTTTTGGCTTGCTCTTCTCGTCTAAATTCTTTCCATTTACTCACTGCCACTGATTGTACAACTATACGCTGGTGGGACATGAGACTCAGCCTCAAGGTTTTGCAAAAACCATAAAGAGGCACATTAAGAACAACAGATGCCTTCTATTTTAGGTAATACAACTTCACAGGTATTTCTCTCAGAAGAGCTTACACAACAGTTAAGTGACTACAACAGTTGAGTGACTTAAACTAACAATTTATTACTACATATTGTACACAATAGGGTTGTGTGGAGGAGTTTACTTGAGAGGACACTGTACAGTGATGGATCAAATCACAGGCATAAGGAGGAGCTCAGTAACAGTAGCAAGTATAAAGAGGCATACAGCCACTTGCTTCATGATTTTTAGTGTTGTTGTATTGACATCAGCTCAGAGTCTACACTTAAATCTCCATCTTTGAGAATTTATCATTGTTTCAGACTTAGCTTGAGCTTAGTCTCTTAGATGTTTGTTTCAACAACCAGAACTTGGTCAATATTTTATAAAATAGTATTTAGATTTTTAAAAATCTGTTTTGCATTAATAAAGTGAGTTTATGACTGAATAAGACACATCTTTGTTGCAAATAAAATAAGTCAGTTCCACATTTTGCATACCATCTTCTCATTTATCAGTGTAAAATTCCTGCCAAGGTGTATACACCAAAAATTTAAAAAATAAAAGGCATGCTCATAGCTGAATGGCAATGCATTTTTTTGTCTTAACATAACAATCAGAGAAAATTTCCCTTTCATCTGTTAATTCTCAGACACCTGCCTCACCCTTTAAAGGTGCAATATGTAAGAACTGGCCACCTGTCAAAGGGCACTCCAAAACACTAGAGGACAGTATATCATGCACTAACCGCAAAGTGCTGCTCACTGTACTCTTTGTTGTACTGATCTATGGCCGTAGTGGCTGTTAATTAGATGGGTCAGTGTTTTCACTGCAGGCAATAGAACCAGGCTCAGCAGCCTCCCAGTGAACCTGACTGAAAAAGATCAAGCACAGGCTCCTAGATCGAAAGAGGCCAGTTTGACGACAGGGAATCTAACAGTGCTGAGGTGATTTACAGTGGCTCCTACGAGGACTGCAGGTCAATGAAGACATGGCGGGCAGGGACAGGAAAGGCGTGATGTGGGAGAGGAGCGATTGGAAGGTTGCGCATCAGCAGTGTGTTGAGCCAGAATATTTTCACGTCTCACTCTAGGAATTAAGGGTTTATACAGCAACAAAACCAGAACTAGTGATTGTTGGAACAGCGGAAACACAAACCAAGATGGTTTGGTGAGCTTTATTTTCTTAATGTTGAAATTGAATAAAGTGTGTTTTATTATGAGTTAAAGGCAATTATGTTTGTCTGGTCTCGTTTGGTAAAAACCTGAATGCAGAAGGTGTACAGTGTATTTCTCTTTTAATTAGGAGATAGTTGTAAGAATATTTTTTTGACATTTAAAGGGTTAAATTCAATTTGTTTATTTAATAGATTGAAAAAGCTAGGAGAGCTGGCAAAGTGTAGTGGACTGTTATTTCATCAAATTTTATTGATAATTTAAGTAAAGTGTTTTAAAATAAAATTCTTACATACACACTATATATTGAACCTTTAATACTACATACTTACTTTTATAGCCTTGATCCCCGATTTGGTGATCTGGGTCATCTTGGCCTTGGAGATGGGCGGCTTGTACTCATTCAATGAGTACAACTGAAAAATGAAATGAGACATATTTTGTTATACAATATAACTACTAAAGCATAACCTTATATAAGAAAAGTTATTCAATGACTGTATGGACAAGCAGGAGTTCAAAGCATCGTCCCTAGTCACGCTTTGTTCACAATTTGCATCATCTGGATATGTTTGTGGTTAGAGAGCCACAAATTTCATGAGACTATGTAACTGACCTCTGTTTATTTGTTTTGATATCATCATTGATACAAAAGGACCATTCACAATTGAATTTCCGTCAACAACCCAACTCGTGTTAGCTGTTGACTGAGTGAACAGTTAGCTCAGCGTTTACACTGATGGTGGCAAAAGACTGAATTTAGTGTCAATGCAGACAAACGGTTGCGCTACTAGTTAGCCTGATAGCTAGCGGCTATTCCATCAGTCTTAATGTGCCAGCTTATGCCATTTATATTTGGTGCAACTGTATACCAGTAAGTTAACAGCAATTCAGTCAGGTGGTTGCAATTATATGGCAAAGTGGCCGTAAGGTATTCTACCCACGTTCAGTATTAGTTACTTAGCTAACCAAGTTACCACGCAACTGAAGCGGTTTTGCTAACTTGTAGCTAGCTGGCTAGTTCACGTTAGCATCAGTCTGTGGAAATTTTTTTTGCTCAAACTGGCAACCCAGCACGGTGTATTAGGGAACATATTCTATTCACACCTACGGTATGCACAGTTAACATGGATAATACACTGAATGACTCCACGTTATCGCTGTTTTGTTGTGCACAGACAGCGGCCTTGTGTGAGACTATCCTCCTCCTCCTCCTCCTCTAATTTTCGGCTAACGTGATGCTAACGTTAGCCTGCTAGCTACCGCAATTGTGAATCAGATAACGTATTCAACTCTCAGCGTGTTCAGAAGGGATTCAAACTAACCTCATTGTTAAAGGCTTTGACGGCCTCCATAGTGTTGTATTTCGGCTCGCAAGTGACTGTAAATATTTACAGGTGGCTCCTCAATAACCGGTTTGAGACATGCATGCTCGACGTCTGCTCTGCTGAGATGGAGGAGACTCTGCCAATATGGCGCAGAACCTCGATGGAAAATCTGCAGAGAGCGGCGACCCCTAGCGTCCACTGACAAAATTACAAGCACTCCTGTTTTATACAGTCGATGGTTGTACCCAAACAGCCTCCTGTGCTTTTTTCTATCAAAGCATTTGATACAAGAAACAATGACCACATAAACCAAACTAAAAGGAAAGTACAAAATGTTCATTCTTGGGATCATACTTTATTTCCCTGTATACAAACAAGCACACTGACTCCAGCTCAAACATAATTAACAGTATACATCTATGTACAACTATTTACACTGAGTTAAACATCCAAAAAAATATGCATTTTTGTGCCTGGGGCTTGGTTGGGCCCCCATCAATAGGTGTTGTCACAATGTCAAAGGCCCCTGCTTGGAATGAGTTTTCTAAATTTGTCGCACTCTGCAGATTTGGCTGTGCATGGTCACATAATGCCAGATGTGTGTGTATCTGAATGACCTCCCAGTCTGTTTATCTACTAGTACGGGGATTGGCTCAGCTGGATTTGTTTGTAAAGGCCTGGGGGCGTCTGTCTTAAAGAGAGTTAAGAATTTAGAGTTTTTTCCTGAGAATGATCCACCATGCATCCAGTGTTAAAATGCAAATGAGTACTGGTGCATCCTGTTCAAGAGACTCTGTATACAATTGATACTGGTTAGTAATAAAGTCTTTATCACATTATGGTTGGAATTCTTCATTTAAAAATAGTTTGTTTTGATTTAGTAGAACACATGATTACGTAGTCTTTTCAATTAAAAATGAAGTGGTTTCTTATATCTTGGCTTTAAATTACATTGTAGTCACAATGATTTGACACCTTGACTTAAAAAAAAAATAAAAAATTTAAATCTGAAATTATTTTGTTTTGTGACCATCATTCATTATGTTAACGCAGACACACCATCATTCAAAACAGTTGCTGTAAAACACATATGTAACAGGCAGTGATGGTGCATAGCACCAATAATTGGCTGAAAACAGTTAAAATGTGCTTACTACTGATGAAACCAAAGTAGATAAAACATACTGTAAAAGCAAGTGTTTCCATGCAGAGAACAATTGAAGCATTATTTCAATGTTCTCCATTATTCCAAATATGAAAACAATTTATGTATAGGTTCACAGAATTACAACATAAAAACAATCATCTGTAAAATTACCTAATCTTACAAATCAAACAGTAAAAGTAATACTAAGAAACATTTCACATTTTAATGTGACCTGCTGATCATATGACATACGCTCCATCTCCGTTTAGGAACTTAAAACACTCTTCTTCATTGACCCAGTTACTTGCTGAATAGTATGTCCCCTGATATGGAACAGTAGTCTCAGTTGAAAACAGCAGTGTGTGTCTATCCAACATATGTGAGTGTGGAGTCCTCCGAGTCCAGACAAAGTAAAACCAGTCATGAGGAGGCTTCATAAACTGGTCTCCACCACTGGAGCAGCAATGACTGATGCCGCAGCTTTTGTGTCCTCTGGCGCCACCTGCTGGTCCTGTTTAACACAGATCTCCTGCATCAACAGTCCATTGGCCTCTTTCCACTCTTTGAACTTTTCTGAGGTAAGCTCCGGGTCGGACAACACCTGCTCTATTGCCTGCAGGTCTGCCTCTTTTGACTGTGCCGGAAAAGAAGACATCAAAGACAAGAGGAAAATGAAACAACAGCACAAAGTACACCAAATTCAAAAAAATTCTTTCTTTTGCAATTCACACACTAGCTGCGTTGTAATGATGAATTGTAAAATAAAAGTGTAGCAGCAGGAAAGCAGCGGTAAAGCAGACTGTGAAACAGGAAATGTACCTTTAATGTGCTGTTGAGGGTTCTGATAAGGTGCAGTCTATCGTTGACATTCTGGTTTTTACAGCGTTTTACAAAGGAGGCCCTGAATTCCCTTTTTGTGGATGGTTTGCGATCTCCTATTGGTGAGAGGCTGGCCTCTTTCAGATGAATATACAGCTTCTCCATCTCATCTGAGCTGTTCCCATGGACCCCTACAACAAGATAAGGTATCATCACTACACACGTCACAAAGATTACATTGAATAACTGCACGTTCTGGATGAAAGGTTCCCTGAGTCAGAGACAGCGTCAACAATATATCAGAACTGCTTAACAAAACACAGATTGGTCACAGACAAAGGAGACAGGGTACAACACATATTACAAAATCTGAAAGTGAAAGAAGACGTGCCAGCTAATATATCTTCCTCTGAGAACAGATGTTTACCAAAGCTGTGAGAAACAGGAAATTTTGGTCTGCTAGTGTGTTAGCTGTACGACTGGAAAAGACATTGCAGATATTTCCCTGAAAGGAAACTTCACTCAAAAAACAACTGACTTAGAAATGTATAAACATTCAATGCAAAGACAGTCAGGGCAGTTTTTAAAGGTATAAAAGTCACAGAAGCACAACTAATTAAAGGAGTAAAACAAAGTCTCACCCTCTTCCTGAGCACCAGAAACGACCGTCTGTGCCTCCTCCTCCTCCTCTGGAGCAGGGCTTTCCTCATTGGACCCCGTTTCCGGAGTGTCCTGGTGAGATGAGCCCTCCAGCGCCTGGGAATCATCCTCTTCTTCCGTCTCCTCTGGTGGAGGTTGATGCGAGTGCACCTGAACTGAGCACACCACTGCCGTTTCCCCGGTGGGAGGAGACGCCTGCGAGACCAGGTCCAACCAGGACTGCCGGTGCTTGGCGAGCGAGGAGGTGGAGCTCTGCGATGTCATCGTGCTGACGGGGGACGAGAGCGAACCGTTGGCTTCGCTGGGGACTGCGGAGGAGTACGGGGGAGGAAGGGTACCCTGGAAGACAAATGCAACAAGGTCAGATGATCTACCATGAAGTTTGCTCAGTCAAATATGGCACTATTTTTATATTTGGAAAGAAATCAAATAACCAGCTCAACCATAGTAAATATGCTACAACAACTTAATACACTAATGACAATGAGTGAATGGGAGCCTCCTGTGTGGTTGTGACATGCCAGAGATCAGAGACACGACTGACCTGATGTGTGCTACCAGGTGGACCGGATGCATCCATGGAGTCCCGCAGGGTTTGTTCAGAGTATGGCGGAGGGGGAATCTCTGTGCTTTCAGCTTCCTCATGGTCACTGGCCTCACTATAACACTCTGCATTGGAGACACATACATAGAGTTAGAAGTCATAAAATGATTCATACAACCAGCATCCAGAAGAAATTTTTTTCATTCTTTTAGCCCTGAAATGACTGGAAATGATTAAGATTTTTTTTTTTCAAGAACCATAACAGAACAGAAATACTTCTGTAATTGTCACGGGTACTTACCGACTGCAGGGTTTCGTTCCGTTGGCTCATACTGAATGGAGGCTAGCCCAAGCTTATTCAACCATCTGAAGGGAAAAAAATATTTATCTCAATAACATGTCACAAAACAAGGCATTTTCCTAATGAACCCCCTCAGAGAAATCCATACATTACAATGTTGTGCTTTTATGTGACTTACAGGTTCATCTCCTCGTGGCTCTCAGCAGCAAAATAAAACATCATGACTTGTGGGTGGCAAGCTTTGAACGCACTGCAGGAGGAAAAGTAAAAGCAGAGCAGTTAAGATCAAAATGAGAAAAACAGCATGAAAACAGGGTGAAAAGAAGTTTCTATTGGAATTTATGAAAACTCAAGAGTTTACTCAACTTCACTGATCATTTATTGAAAGACTATACACTCCCTATTGTGTGTCATTCAGGTCTCACAGGACGTAGACAGATATTAAGATACACAGATACAATTCCCATTAAAGTCAAACCACTGGTGGGTGGTTCAGAAAAGTTGTCTGACTGAGATGAATCAGAAATGTGTACAGAGTTTAACTATGTGCTTACTGTTTCTTCTTGCACTCTATAGCTCTGTCAATCATGAAGTTGGTGAGGTCAATGTAGCCTTCAGCTTTTTCCGCCTGCAACACACAAGATTGGACAACAGCGAGCGTTAAAACAAACCGATGCCTTCAAACCACTTCCTGACATTGACACCTGCTGTTGCATTGTGTTAGGTTACTTCTTCTATTTTCTCCTGTAATGTGATGGTGACGTGATTGAAGCCATCATGCCAGTAAATCAAACCCGTCAGTTACGTATAGACATATGTATGAGAATCTGATGGGGGCCAGGAAACACAGTGGCACTGCTTGGTGGTTCCTGCAGCGACAGGCTGGCAGGAGAGACAGCTGTGGCAGAAACAAGTATGACTCATCTCCTCTGGGGCCTCACAAAGCATCTGAGACTCAAAAAATGTTAAATTGTCATGTGTTAACAAAGATTAATGCTGCGGTCAAATCGCTTTTATTTGTTTTTGTTGGTTACTTTTTGCTCTAGTTAGTAAAGACAATGAAAGCAAACACTATGCTCTTAAAAGTAGAAGTGAAATTATAATGGGTCTGATTGCAATGGATGTGATTAGGGCAGTCGGGTTTTTTTGCTGATGTTGCAAATTAATCACTGCACCACATCAAACTTTTAAATTACATGCACCATGACAAACTATGTGTTGAATTACTTGTTTAATATAGTGATGGACATTGTTTTTTTCAAAACCACCAAGATCCTGTATAGGAGAAAAATATTTCCTCTACTGGAAATACCACTTCTTTTTTTTTGCAGTTTTGAAACTTATATTTATACAGAACCAAAATTATAATTCATAAATCATCATAAATGCAGACTGATACAGTCATTGCATCTGGTTTGGTGACAAAAAGTGTCATTTTGTTGCTTCAAGTCAGTGACATTTAAACATTGTTTGACCATGGTTACACACAACATTTACATAAGCTCAAAGGATAAGTCTAGTGGCATTCAAATTTTTTTATTATTGTTATACAAAAATCTATTGAAAAGACCAAAACCAACAAGAAACTAATCCTACTAACAGGTTCAGTAGCCAAAGCCTGTTACACGTTTTTCCCCCTATGCATACACCTTCTTTAACATATAGATGAGGCACATTGTTGCAGTGGGTGACTTGTTCCTTCATTACAATGAACATGAGCACTGTCATTTATTTTGAGCCAATCCCACGTACACTGTCTTGCTGTAATATTCACCAGAGCTGCTGGTGAAAATGGTCCCCTACAAACGCACTGTTTACTCCTGTTTGAGTGACATTTGATAAAAACCAAAGTATATTTTTATGATTGACATCTTTAGCAGGAACAAATTTGCTTAGGACAGAGAACCACAGACAGTGAGTAGAGAGAGACAGACTAAGGCATTGTATCAATGAAGCACGTTTGAATTTGAGAGACGCCAGCTGAACGTGTGTGCATCATAAATAGACCTGCGAAAGAGAGTTTTACTCACCAGCTGGTTGGTGTACCAGTATAGAGACGTCTTCTTCAGCACAAACCAGTACTTCTTCCATTTGATACCCAGGAAGCCTTTGCTCTCTTTCTTCCTGTACAGCCAGCCCTGGTGGTCGGGCTGCCCGAGCTCTTTGACCGAGATCCGTCTTCTGCTCATCGTACCATTGCCTGTGCACAGAAAACACATGCACATGAATGCACCGAGACCTTTCCACTCTGTCCGCAGAGAAGCAACGCCACAGTTAAGCTCGAGTGGAGCTTTAGAGGAAGCAAGAAGTCTAAAATCCTAAACAGGCAAAACATTTCCATTTCAGTGGAAAGAGGCCACTGTGTTTGGTCAATAAACAAATGAATTCTAAAAATAACACTGAACAAAGCCACGCAGCATACAGTACAGTCAGCTCAAAAATGATATGCTCCATTCAGCCTACCTGTTTCAGTATTGAATCAGCCATAAAAAAAAAAACAATAGCATAGATATTCTGACCACGAGCTTCTCAGAATCTAAAAGACTGTTCGAGATAGAGCTAAAAAAACTGAAGTGAAAGCAACAGAGCATTGTCTAAATGCCCCCTGCACACACTAATTGTCCTGCCACATCACGCACGCCCACAGAGGGTCCAAATTACTGCTGAGGGCACGCAAAGAGACAAAGTGATGAGAGCTCAAGGGTGACAACTTACCTCCTCGGGTCCTCCTCTTGGATTTGTGTCGGAGGGAGACCTTTGGGGGGAGAGCAGAGGAGGAAAACACTCAGATCAAAAAGTCAGAGGCAGGAGGCGAAAGGAGCACATTAACAGTCTCACAAGAGGCTGTCTGGAACATCCTGTTTCTGACACCGAGTGTCACATGCATTATTCTCTCTGCTGTTCTCTCTATCTCGAGCTGCACACATGCGAACACACTCACACACAGAGGCATGCACACACACACACACACACACACACACACACACACACACACACACACACACACACACACACACACAGCCTCCTCTCTTCCCTCTCATCTGTGACTTGACTTACTGTTTTGTTTCTTTTTTAAAATTGAACTAAAACAGTCCTAGAAACCAAACTAGACTATAACCACCTGCTAGAGTATAAACCTTTGTTGCTATAAATAGTAGAAGCAGAACTAGTTTCACCAATAGAAGGAGGTTCTGTCTCACTATAGAGAGAAACAAGTCAACCTCTGCCTGAGTAAAGGTCATTAAAAAAAGGGAAGAAAGACTTACAGGGTTGTAGTCATCGGCAGCCATAGAAGGGGGTACAGAAATGGGGAAGGCAGCCTGTTGAGAGAAACCAAAAGATACACCTTATTATCCACACAAGCGTAGGTTGACAACATCACTACCCACAGGTAAGTGAGCAGAACATTAGCAGCGCTTCGCTTTCCAGTGTGACAGCAGGAAGTGACGTCATGGGCAGGCAGCACAGATAAGGCTGTTCAATTTTTTTTTGTTTTTAGCAGAGTGAAAAAAAAAACAGAAATGTGATTGAAAGCAAGTAGGAAAAGCAGAACTTCTTCAATGGAAATCTAGGTGTGAAAAAAAGGTTGAAAACTTGATGCTCAAGAGCAGCAATGAGTCACAGCTGAAGAGTAAGAATTGTCACTGTCAGCAGTTTGGCTTATGACACATAATGGAGCTATAAAGTACGGAAGATTAAAAAGGCCTGTTTTTACTGTCACAGCTCAAAAAATAGCATTTTAGCTGCATCAAGCACAGAGGAAAAAAACATTTTGAAATGTGTCAACTTAGATGAACAGTGACATGAAAGATATTGAGAAATCCAAGTTGCCATTATTGACTAACTTCCTCTGCAGAGTCAAGTTCCTTAATCGTAGGGACAAAGCTGCCTGAGAGAGACACACAATAGCAAACGAACAACAACTTCTCTGTTGAAAAGATTTTTTTTTAATACAGCACAGCCAAAAATTTGGGAATAATCTAAGAAAAAAAATAATTACAACCATCCATATATGTAGATCTTCCTTTAAAATCTGCATATATATCCACAAGAGTCTATTTATCATGAAACCTTGACATTACACCTTGTGAGTGCTACACCAGAAAAACCAGCCTTAATGCCAGGAAATGCAAAAGCACAGGTGGCCGTGTGGTCACAGGGTCCTGAGTTCCAGTCCTGCTGCAGTTGTTCGCATTCAATCACTCACCACAAACTCAATCCCCGGTGAGACCAATAAAAGAAGAGGAAGACTCATACCTGGTTCTCTAAAACTCCACAGATTCACTTCAAGTCCAAACACCTCAGCTCAGCGTGAGTATCCTAGCTGTTGCTCTTAAAGCTCACACAATGACAGCACTCATCAAAGCTGAACCTCTGTGAACATATATGTGTGTGTGTGTGTGTGTGTGTGTGTGTGTGTGTGTGTGTGTGTGCGTGTCTGTCTTGCACAACACAAACGCATCACATCTCGTTTTCCGGGTGTATGAGTGAACTGTGGGAGTTAGATGACGATCACCGCATAAACCACAGCACAAGACTGACTGTATGTGTGTGTATGTGTGTGTTTAGTAACTCACTTCCTGTGGGATTTTTTTTTAAATTATTTTTGCAGATGTGAAAGGTTATGTGTAATTTTAGTCCTGATATTTATATTGAACAAATGCATCTATAGAATGACATATCATATTTGACTGGAGAGAGAAATAAGAAGAGATCAATGAACTTATACCTTTCAAGATTCAATCAGTTCAGTTAGAAGTTATCTGCCAACCACATCCTCTCTGCACCTAATATATGTTTTCATCAGTTTTTGGTGGTGACTGTGAATTTTTGAGAGCAAATTTAAAAGTGGAATCAAATGAAACTCAAATAAAAACTGGCAAGAAAAATCATTGGTATCTATAGAAAAAGCTAATAAACAAACAAATTCTAATCCTAACCATGAAAATACTCCGTTAAAAAAAGCATTTCACAAACTTAAGAGATGGGTCCAATGTAAACAGGTTTCACCAAATGTACATTGCATTGTGGGTCATTTTAAGTACACGTTGAAAGTTAAATGTTAAGTGAGTTAAATGTTCACTATATTTTTGGAGAAATTCAAATAATGTGCTATGTAACCACTTCAACTGCACTTTAAATGGTCGTCAACAATAATAAAATACAATTGTGCCTGAGTTTGTGAACGCAATAAAAATCCTTGAAAACACACTGGAGTCTGGTCAGTATCGTTAGCAGTCCGTTTGTGTTGTAGTTTGACAAAAAAAAGTCGCGAATGAGTCATTTTTTACGCAGTTTTAACAAAAAATAAATAATGTTACTCTACCTGCCACCAAGATCTCAACAAAAGTAGTTTGGCCCGACAGCTCTGCTCAAAGTCTGACCAAACCTTGGCGAACATGTCGGAGACAGAAACGAACCCCGTCTGGTTTCAGCTGACTCCAAGTCCTGTTTGGGTGTCACCTTCTTTTTTCCACTTCAAAGACGGTGACACCCAAACTCAAACACGAGTGTTAACAATTTGCTTTAATACGGCGGCAACTTTGGAGCTATTGATGCATATTTGTTGGACTTAACTCAGGTTAAAGTCACAGTTTATCTCAGGAAGTCCGCGCAGTTCTCATTCATGACCATTAGGTGTCGCTAGGTTCCCGCTTTGTGAGCCACCAAAAACAATGCAAAAACTTAACATTTAGGCACAAGAGATGAAGTGATGAATGTTATTAAATCATATGAGGGAAATATAAAAGCGACTGTGCTGAGTTCTGCTGTTCTAAAAACCAGTGTTGGGAAAGTTCACTTTCTATATGAACTAGTTCAAAGTTCAGTTCAAACCTTTTAAAATGAACTAGTTCAGTTCATCGTTCATAATTCAAAATTGTGAACTAAAGTTCATGCTTCCCCAAAATGAACTATTTCGTTCTTTTTTAGTTCTTTTTTTTTTTTTTTTTACGTTGCCACGAGCTACGAGCTAATTCCCGACTGTATGGGAATTAGTTTCTCAGTAAACGCATCCTCCTTCCTTGCACACATGTGAATTGTGACGAGACTGACGACCGCTGATGACGAAGTTGGTAGAGCGACAGGCAGGACTTGCGGTTGCCAGATCGGGTGGTTATCCGCGACATTTTAATGGTCGTTTACCATGTGTTTTTACTGTTTTAGCTTGGTTTTTCGCCGAGGGCTCTTGAAATCTGGCACGAACGTAATCTGAACGAAATCAGAGTGCCGTTCAAGAAACAGCAGAATGAGTGCGTTCACAATTTAACGTTCATCAAGCAAAAATGAACGGGACGTTCACGTTCACCCAAAATATGAGTTAGTTCATGAACGAACGTTCTTTGAACGCGTTCGGGTACAACACTGCTAAAAACTCATCTGTCTCATTAAAAATATTGGTTATCGCCTTCAAAAGCATATGTGACCACTTCCTGTATTACCTGTCAAACACCTGGATGTGCCTTTCATGAACTCATTGTAAGTACACCTACTGACATAGTTCACATATCACTAATGTCTGAGGGACGTCAAGTTCAGGAAGCAGCTAGAGGCAAGAGTGCAAAACATTTTTTTTCTTTTAATGCTTTAAAAGAATTTCACTATTTCAACTATGCTGTGGTTTCCTCCACAAAGAATGAGGAAAAATAAGTGTTTCTTGTTACAGAGTCCACTCGTGGCTCGGGGAGGCTGCGGCCTGGCTATCAACACCCTTCACTGTCTCGGTGGGGAACTGGGTTTTTACAGCCATAACATCACTGCTCTGGCTGTATCTGTGCAGAGGCCTGGACGCTCCGGCCTGTGCCGGGATGGCGGTAAACCAGCAGACACATTCCTGGGTCCTGCGTTATTATAGTCTGCATTTCATTTCTGCTTAAATAGACAGGGGCCTCCTCTCTCTTTCCACTTGCTATTGTGCTGCAGCGAGTGGAATGAAATGACTATGAAGAGACCCCCCCCCCCTTCCCTCCTCCCTTTATATCTCTCACATTCTCACACTGTAGCTTCCTCTTTGCCTCCCCTCCCATTTGTCACCCTATGTTTCTCATCCATATCAAGTAACTTCCCTGTTACCCCTAAACCCCCCAAAACTCACCCCTTTGACATTTCAATTAAATGCGTTGAATTAAAGAAAAGATTTCACCACAATTCTTCTCATTTCTGTGATGAGAGGGAAAAAGTCTCAGCGTGCAACTTTAGGGTGATTTAAAGGGGCATTTCGCCGAAGCTGTGTTCGGGTGGAAGTGAGGTAATCTAGACTACGACTCGTGTCAAAGGCCCCGAAGGATTCACGGGAATGCAGATTGGTCACACCATTGTAGCACTCAATCTCCCATCATGATCCATGCTGAGAATTGTCACGGCACTTAGCTAATGTCCCCCCCTGCTCCCACCCAGAAACTCTGTGTGTGTGTGTGTGTGAGGGAGAGAAATGAGAGAGCAAGGGAGGAGGGGGGGCAAACAGAGTGGCCATTATTCCGCAGGGGAATCTCACACAGCGGATAGGGGGAAGGGTGCAGGGCTGGAAATGATATCAGATTCTAGCTTGCTCAGTTCGATGGCGCTGCTTGCCCCCCAGTTCACCGCTGGTAGTAACTGCCCAGTTGCCCTGGCACTGTTCGCCACCTCAGTTTAGATCTCGCTGCCTGCGCTCCCTGAGTCATTATAGCTCTTAACACAATATTGAATGACAGTTAATGAGGATTTGGTTTCTTCTGTGCAGCACATGAATCAGGTAAACACACAAACAAAATACGGGAACAAAAGCAATGAAATGCATTCACCCCTGTGTTCCCTCCTCTAGTCTATACAGACTCTGAGAGCAGGGTCAAGGTTTTCTTGTTTGGTTGACACTGGACCATAAATCTGTGCGAACGTGATTTGTTCACATGCCACATGCGACTATGTGCCTAATTCATCTGACCCCTGTGGAGGTGTATGAGTGGTATGTGCCACTAAGCGATTGACAGTAACTCATGGTGCAGCACTACATGGCTTGTGTGTGTGTGTGTGTGTGCAAAGACGGCAAAGCAATCCTGACTTCACCCATGTGGTCATTTCATTTCCACATCTGCCACAGCCAACAGACGCCGCATCGATTTCTACTTGTAGCGCCTTCAGCGAGGAGCAATGCAAAGAGTCTCTCAGCTCTGTGAAGCAGCGCTTTGAGCTTTTAATGCATGATCACTTTTAGCAAATGTGCACCATTTTCACTGTCTTAGTTTGGCATGTTAAAGTGCTGGAATTCACTAATTAGCACCAAACACAACTCACAACTGGGGCCCATTAATTTTGTAGTTAGTTGGTCACAGACATTTTGAACACATAAAAATTTTGATTGATGATGGCACTGAATCAAAACAACAATCCATCCAATAGTTGTGACGTTTGACTAAAAACCCATAAATGTGAACTTGGAGGAGACGTTGGAGAAAAAGTCAGAGGATCATTAAAGTCGTTACTCTTAATCCTCTGGGGACCGTGAATGTCCACACAAAAATCCATGGCAATCCATCCGACACTTATTGAGGTATTTGACCGAAAGGGAAGAATTTCACGGTGTGGATTCAAACTGACAGAGGCCTGATCCTCGGTCAAGACCTGTCACATGATCTGTGTGTTGCCTTGCTGTATACCAGTCTTGTGGTTTGTGCTTGATAGAGAGCGCAATGGAAAGTGTGTATGTTGTCATATCTGTGTGCGAAATGTAATGGGCCTGTAATTGAGGCTTTCAGTTTCATCTCCTCCTGCCAAGGCTGAGGCCGGCGGCATTCCTCACATTGCACAGTGGACTCACTCACTCACATGTATAAGAACACACACACACATCCTGAGATGACCACATACACATCATTCTTTCATCAGGCGGATTGACAGCATGAAGGCAGACTGACCCAACACAACATACTTACTGCTTGAGAGAAGGACCAGGATCGTATTTGTGGTTGATTATACCTGTAAGAGACAATGAAAATCAACACTTAATGGTTTGACACAGACCACTAAAACTGACGTCAATCAGCAGTTTACAGCCCTGTACACCGAGCAGCTACATCTAACCGTCACACTTTCAAAACTCTCCCGAATTTTTTTTTTTTCTCCAACACATACTTATTGCTTCCCAGCTCATTCGTAACCGCTCATTATCTTTATCTGTGTTCCAATCCGGCTTACTTTGATACCGAACAAAACAGATCCCATGGAGACTGTTTAAGGATTGGCATTTCGGTCGGTGTGCCAGTGGTTCTGATAATACATTTGGCAAACAGCCACAGCAGCATGGGCAGACGAGAAAACACGTTCCCAATGCTCGAAATGCTGGATTTACCTCAGCCGGGGCCTCACCCTGCAATTTCGGGGTATGAAATTGTCTCCGGCTCACTTTTCCCCGCCTTTCGATTGCTGACATTTTCGGCTCTCTTCTTCTCCTCCTGTCATCCATAAATTTTCACGTCTTTGTCTCATCCGTAAATTACTGGTTTGCCAAAGTAGATACTGATGATTTTTTTTTTCCTTTTGCAGGTGTTGCGACTTGAAATGCTTGTAGACATACTCTGCTCTCACTCTCACACAGAAGAGCCCCCCTTTTTTTTTTGATCAGTGACATAGAAGTATAATTGATGCACCGTCACGTTTTATGCTTTGTCATGAGGGAAAAACTGGTTTGTTTTTACAGACTAACAAGGCAAAATTAATATGACACCTGATTAAACCCGCCGTCAATCAAATTTCGTTGCCTGCATTGGCGTCCTGTGTTTATGAACCTCCACCAACGATGAGTCAACTGTGAGATTTACTATAGCATCTCTCTATATATCCTAAATGTGAGTAATGTGTTCTGATCGAGCGTGCAGCAAACCGGATGCGTTTGTGCACGGCTCTCAGAATAGAACTGCAAGGGAGGGTGGGGGTATTGTGCGAGGCGTTTAGTCATCGATCACGGCGCTAATGCGGGGAGTCACACCTCCTCGGGCCCTTACATCCAAGACCAGAGGAAGCACAGGGGCCACGGACGAGGAGACGGAGGAGCAGTAATCCTCGGATGTCGTCACATTCTCGCAGTGGGATGGGGTTATTTATAGTCGGCAGCGTGGAGGAATCGGGATTTGTCATAACAGTGACATTTCTAAGGATTCTCCGGTGTGTGAAGGTGTCTCGGGGGTGGATGGCGAAGGACGGACACATTGGTGTGTGGGACATGTTGGAACGGCTCGGATAGCGGAGGTCCTGAGAGATAACAATGTCTCAGAAACACAGACTGTAATAATAAGCTGCGAGTGAAAAATGACCATAAATTATCTGCAGGCGTTTGATAAGGCTCAGATTTGTAACTTTCAATATTTCAGGCCTTGTTCACAAGCCAAAAAACAAACAACAAGAAAGTTTTCTACTTTTGCATATATTAAGTCTTTACTCTAATTTGATGGGGAAATCTAACAAGGAATGATAATTGTTGGATTTTAATTGCCAGACTGAAGAAGAGCAGTGATAATTTGAGCAGGAGGAAGCAGTTCTTAACATGTTGCAGCTCCTGATAGCCGCAGGTACAAACTGATTACTGCATTCTCTATCATTAAACAATTGATATATCGTCTTTGATAGTAACTCCATGTTTTTAACCTCCAGCTGCACCATCTGTTTGTCTGTCTCCCTCCATGCCCTGTATGAACCTCTGCCCGGTCGCCCATGGCACATTTTCCCTCATCATAAAAGCAGCCCACCCACTGACCCACTGTTTTAAAAAGATTCCACAGCCGGCCGTGGGAAAAGTGGACCCACCCTGTTCCTACGTTTCTCATGTGATCTATAGGCCTACGTAGCACTGGGTGTACATACGTATGTGTGTGTGTGGGAGAGAGAGAGGAACTCACCGGTTGAGGAAGTCACTGCTAGAGTGCCAGTCGGATCCCTGCGATACATAAAGATTCATGTGTTAACGCACGCTGGGGTCAACTCTTCTGATACACTTGCTCTGACAGTCTCAGCCTGATTGACATATTCTAACACACTCTCAAAGCTACTGCTGATCACTGCTTATTTTAGGATTATTTTGGTGCTTTTGCTCACAGTCAACATCCAACATATGATTTTAAGTGGTAATACTTAAGGTTGACTGTAAAACTTCTCTTGTGGCAACTAAATTATAGACACATTTAACAGCATGTGGCCTTGAATCTCGATTACATGCATCTTTTTGCTAATTCTGTGTTGTGGCAAAATGGAAACTCCTCTCCAGTAGAGGAAAAAAAAAAAAGAGAACAAAACATTCATCACATTCACGTGTCTCTGTCTGTGATTTGTGATCAGTTAACAAATAATCCTTCCACATGCACAATCAAATCAATACTTCATCCCCATGTAACCATTTGTGATGTGCAGGCAGAGCATGTTAGTGGTTAGCAAACTTAGCAGTGGGTTAAACAAAGTGCAGGTGGTATTTAGGCGGACCGCAGGTTTTCAGAAAGTGCAAATTAGTGAGGACCGCAGGCGACTCTAGCTTGGCAAGCTTGGGCAGAGCAAGACATGGGGAAGAAGAAGTGAAGGAGAAGATAAGACGTGATCAGTAAAGTCATGCGCAAAGAGACACAGGCAAAGGGGGAAGAGGTGAGAGCGGTGGGTCGTTCTTTGTCAGATCTTCAGGTCCGTGATGAAAGGTGCCGATCTGTTCCAAACACTTCTTCAAAATCAATGAAAATGGCGAAAGCTGTCAGGCACAGTAATCCTAACCTGGCTTTTAAATGTTTAAAAGGCAACATATGTTCAGGAATAAGATCCCCTGATGGAAAACCTGCTTTGACCATATGGTCTCCCAGCTGGAATTTAAAGTTCACCAAAGAGGGAAGCGGTTACATAAGCATCACCATCTGAGACACAGAGAAAAGGTAACTTGACATTAGCTATCTCATTTCACCACATGCTTAAAAAACAGGAGCAGGGATCACCTCAAAGGTCAAAGCAGGTTAGAAAGCCAGTCGGCTCAAGAGAGGAATTTTAAAATGACGAAATCTGCCTTTTACTGACATTGTTATGATAAAATATGTCATTTGTTTCTGGTATGTAAACTGATATGACATAGATCAGCAATGGAGTTTTCAGAAAGAAAGATCACCACATGCTACATTATAGTTAAAGCAGTACTTCCACACCCATTGGTAAAATAAAGACAATACAAAAGATCACTGACATGAACTGCAATTTTTAATAAAACGCTATTCAAAACTTACAAAAGGCAAATAAAGCAACATTAGACACTTCTTCCCTGTATTTTCTTAAATAATACTGTCATTTTGTCTCTGGTGATGTGCTGTCTTTCTACAGCGTGAGCTAATAAAAGGCCGTTTGACCTGTGTGTCCTAAAAGATCGGTTCAAAACATTGCCATGGAAAGACCATTTATTACTGTCAACCAGCTGCATGTAGAGGCCCTTTAGGTGGGTAATTGCAGAGTAAAGTGAAACACAGGATATAAAAGTTTACTGAACAGAGTGCATAGCTTTAAAACCAGCACAAATATTTGCTAGTAACAAGATATAAACATCCGTTTACTAACCAATGCAGCATTGTCAACTAAAGTGACTATAAAAATCTTTCTGAAGTATATGCATAGCTTACAAGAGGCAACCTTTGGCAGAGGACAATGTAACTAGCTGATGACAAAAGTGTAGCTTGAAAAGGACAAAAGTAACATGTATAGTACAGTTTCACTAACAAAATATGCTGTCAGTTTCACTTAGTTTCATTTTTATAACTTATTTATGCATATAAAATCAAAATAAGCAAATAGCTGAAATGATATCAGGCAAGTTTTCTGACGTTTTAAATAATGGTACCAGAGAGCATTTCAACGGAAACATGACATAACTTAATATGTACAGAGGAGTCCATAGACAGCACACAAGGCCAAAGTGTCCTAAACCTGAACAAACTGTATCCTCTTGAGGCAGAGATGGGATTTGTAGTCAGAGACGAGCAGGGGTGTGGGCAGCGTTAAAGGGGTGATGATGTCATGTAGTGAGTACTACAAAAGCAAGTTTGGTTGAGGAGTAGTAGTTGGTAGTAGTAGTAACACCAGGGAAGTATGGAGGTTGGGGGAGAGAGGGGTGTGAGAAAGCCCGAAGCTGCCAAAAAAACAGCTGGCCGTTAAACATCAAAGGCACTGAGGAAGGACACAAGACAGGAACAGGAAGCCCCGGACAGGAAGCGCATCATCAGTGAGTCAATAGCTTAAGTCGCGTGATCCAACTGACCAGTAGTGAGCGTTCTGCCGTTGTGCGCTTGGAGACGGGGGCTACGGGGGCCTTTCTCAAATCCTCCTGGTAGGGGATGGTGGCGCTGTTGTGGAGGTCTGAGTTGGAGTAGTAGCGGCTGCCCCTGATGTGGTCCACTCTGACGAGGTGACGTTCCCCCGCAGGCCTGTAGGGCGGAGACACTGAGGGCACTTCCTCTGCAATGGTGGGGATCCTCTCATTGCTCAGGTATCTGTACAGGAGGTCTTCACCTGAAGTGGAGAGACAATGGGAAGTCAGTGTATCAGCAGCACTAAGAGGGCATGGACATCCTGGAGTTGAACTGTAGAGGTGCTGTTGTTGACTTTGAATGGAGTCAGGCTAACTGCTCGACTTGTTTGTAGCCTTTATGCTAAGCTAACTGGCTCCAGCTTCATATGAATTTATAATTTAAATAATGTATGCTTAATAATTTAAACGTATTTTAAACAAGATCTGTCATCAGATCACATAACAAATGGATGTAAATGTCAAAGAAGCCATGAAGATTGCTGAGGCCTTTGGTTGTAAATGAACTATTACTGGTGGTGAATATTGTTTATTCTATGATATACAGGCTCCTGACAACTTTAATGTGCTCAGATGCAGTTGTAGGGCAACTGATGACAGTGTGGTTTTCTGTGTCTCTCTGTTTTCTCACTTTGTCACTCATAATTTGTAACCATGTGTATGATAAAGTATCCTAGTCAAACCACAAAGATGTAATCCTTCAAGTGAGGTCGAAACATGAAACTTGGAGATATGGAGGCTTCATCTGAAAGTGAAAACACATGCTCGTACATACCTTTCCTTCCCTGTGTCCAGGGCTTAGCGTAGGGATCCACCACTCCAACACAGGTGTCGGCTGGCATGGAGAGGGGCCGGGGCTTCCCTGGAAGCAAGAGTTCAATATTTACCAAATGCATCAGTCACAGATTGATTTTTTTCAATACCATCGGTGAGAAAATACTGACCACGCGAAGGCTTGTGCTCTCTCATTCTGGGCTGTATGACATTAGCCTCGATGGGACGGCCGACGCTCATCTTGTCATAATCTGCGATGGTGCAGCGTCTTCGGCTCTCCTGGTCCAGAAAGGAGTTGGGTGACTCTGAGCCCTTTGGTCTTTTACTAATGCTGGAGAAGGTGTCTCCTCTCTCCTCTCTGCGTGTAGAAGAAAAAAAAACTCTTTTATTAATTATAACCTGCCACTCCACAGTTTACAGTATAAAGCAGTATATAACAATTGGGACTGTTATATATATTTATGGTGCTGTGACTCAAATAAAATAAATCTGACAGGGCTACAAACTAGAATTCAGTCTCTGGCATTTCTAAGTGAACGTGACCATGCTCTGTCATCTTCCTCGAAGTGGACGATGAAACAGCCGTTGCATAAGGACTATGGTGGGAGTGGTGGGAGCAGAGTGGGAAGAGGACGAGCACAACAGAATGTGCAGTGGGAGGGGAAGGAGGTAAGGCCACCACGGGTCCGGGACACAGTCATTATCCACCTGCCTCAAAGGCCTGGATGAGGAGATGCTGGATTGCTCACTGCGGGGGGGGGGGCAGTTGGTCTCTCTCCTTCTCGCTGTTCTTTGAGTTGTTTCGTGGTTTGTGTTTTACACTTCAACTTTTAGAACTCGACCAAACTAAACCTCATAAACTACTAAGCTTGGCAGATGAAATGCGACAGCTCACCGTGGGGTGTATGGCATTGGAGGAGGAGGGGGGATGTACAAGTCCAGGATAGCCGGCTTCTCCTTTTTGGTTGATCCATTAGCCGAGCCACAGGGCGACTGGGCTCTGATCAAAGAGGAATTGTTCTGAAAAAAAACAAGGCACAATAACTTAATGAATACCATTAACATCTCACACATTAATTGATAAGTGATAGTGGGTTTTCTGTCATCTCAAATATGCTTTTTGTGGATGTATATACACAGTTTATCAGTTTACTGCTGAAAACAAATTAAGTCATTGCTGTCTGTTTCTGCCAATCCCGAATTAAGACTAAATATGACTTGCTGGCAACTGGGAGGAGTTTACCACATGTGGTGAGACATTTAAGTGCTTGTGTGCGTCTCCCTGAGTAGAAACCTTGTTTGAGGTATGGAAAGATTGTAAGTGAAGTCCAAAATAGCCGACGAGACATGTACTTAAACTGTACTCATTTACCACAGTTATGTTTCCCAACACTCAACAACAGCGTGTCCTTGAATATACGTATGACTCTTCTTCGCTGCCATCCTCATAAGACCTAAATGATACGTCTGATGACAGTGCCGTGGATGCGATAGATTAATGACAAACTAAACATCCGATTCGGGATCTCATGAATCATCCCCCGCCGCTTTCCTTCTCCAAATCACTCCCATGTGTACAAATTATACAGTATTACAAAGCCAGTGTCATTCATTCCTGAATCAGGGTGTATGATTTGTCTCTGTTTTGCCTTCTGGAGCCTTATTATCACAGATAAACTGAGATGGCTAACTCCGATATGCCCGACTACTTGTTCAAACAAGATGCTGGTGGACATGTTGACATGGGCCACCTTTGTGTTGAGAGGCTCTTTGTTGTTTTAAGAAACGCACTCTTATCTGATATCGTCTCATCTTGCCTTCTCAGGCTATAAAGCAGGCTACGCATGATAAGACAATGCCAGAGCCTGAAATTGGGTAGTCTTAGTTTACAAGGCGCTTATTGTCTCCCTGCCTGTTAAAGGGGACTCAGGTGCGGAGATGTGGCTAAAAGCCTAAGTTAAGCTTAATGTGCTCACATGAGGGAGAACGGCAAATTGGATTACAGTCAAATAACCTTATTAGAGCAATATTTATCTGCTACCCCTGACCTTTCTTGGAACAATAGACAATCGGGGTGTTTTCTCTTGAATAAAAGAGGGTGAACAAAATAACATCAATTACCTTAGTCCCATTGCCTTTGTTTCAATGGCAACATCTGCACATTTTGTTTCTAATAAACCAGATACTAATCTAACAACACTATAGGCTGCCAGCTTTATCTCCTCAGCTGAATCACGTCATGAGACTTTATTTGTTTCCCCCTGATGTCGTGCATGAAGCAAACCTCAATGTTGTATTCATTTCAGCTGGCAGTTCTTTCGGAGTCGCTCTGTGACGCTTGTCTGAACTTGCCTTTTTGGAACCAACTCCCTAAAAAGCTGATAATTGGTTGACAATGACTAGACGCACAGGCTTTTGTTGATCTTCTATAATGAAAGGAGTGAGTGTGGGAGCTTGTGTGCATGTACCTGTGGGACTGGGGGCTTCCAGCGCATGTTCTTGAGTGGGGCGGGTGTGAAACCTGTTGTGCCTGTGGGCCTCTTCTTAAGGAGTAGGACCACACCTTTGGGGTCCTCCCTCAGTTTCATAACAAGGTTTTTCAGCTGCCAGCCCACCTGGTTAAGAGAAAACATAATCCATTAATATTTATATTGTACTCAAACAGGCAGTATAGATAGAAATCTAAGGAACTAAAAAAAAATCTTACAACTGTCTGCTGGTTGACCTGGATCACCTCATCACCAGCATGGATCTTCCTTGTCAGGTCAGCAGGTGACTAAAGAACAACAAAGTAAAGGTCAAAGCCTGATAAACCACTTTCACTTGCTGCTAATACACAGCTTACTATTCATAAAACCTTGTTGAAAGTGGAGGTTCTTTAGTGCCATTCTTGCCTAATTTCAACTGTCTGCTTTTGAAAATCTTTATTCAAAAAAAGCAAATATCCAATGAACAAACACTCCCAAATTCAAATCGTGAGAAAAAAAAAAAACGCTGTCGGCGTATGTGAATATCAGTTGAATTGTTTTTCATGTCACACGGATGTCAAACAAGATTAACTAGTCATTATTGGTGATGATTCAGGTCCTGATTCACAATTAAACACCGGAGGCGTGAGGAACCGACTGTGGCACTGCTGGTGTATTAGTCACGGGCTGGTTGTCTCAGTGGGGGAGAAAAGGTAGGACTTCTTCGTGGAGGCTGTTTGTGATATTTACTGGATAGTACAGTGCAGAAACAAACAACTGCCTTTACAGACGAGCAGTTCTTGAGTCCTTCAAATAAGTCAGCGTCAGCAGAGGAGGAGGACAATGAAGAGGAGGATGAGAGTGAGGTGTTCTCTCAACCAGTATCAGAAGCCTTTTCTTAAGAACCGCAGTAATAAAGGGATTCTAAGTACGTTGGCCATTTAAAATGAGAAAACTGAATGCATGTGATGGGCAGCAATTCAAATGCCCAACTGCTTTAATCTGGAGTACAACCAGTCTCTCCCACTGTATTTCAGTTATTACAAATGTAAAAGGGCTGAACATATTCTTGTGGTCAGCATACTGTCATACTCACATGCTCTGTGGTTCCTGTGATGACATGTAACCCATCGTAGGTAGACTTGATGTACATCCCCTAGGGTAAAAAAAAAAAAAACGTATTTATCATTTCAGTGAAAATATAATATTCCCAGAGGGATGAGAGGGTCACAATTTGACACACATTGCATGCATTCCTGGCCTGTGAGCCCATAAGGCAGACATCAGGTTTAGGGCTGAAAAAAGAGGAAGCCGATCTCCCAGCATTCCTTACCAGACCCTCTCCCGGCTTGATATTGGTCAGCTGGACTTCTTCCAAGCAGGCCGACTGGCTCATCAGGGGGTCAGAGGTGGTTCTCACGGTCTGGTCGCAGATGCTGTTCAAAATCTTAGACTGCAGAGGACAAGGCAAAACAAAATACATCAATGATTAAAATTGAGCGGTACAAGAAACTTCTCACAGTGATTATAAGCGGGTGTGCTAAATCCTCTAATGGTATATTGTGCCTTTAATAACCAGTGGAGGGACTGTGTGTTTTACAGGTTAGAACAAGCCAGGCTACACTGCTACTCGTGACACACGTGAAACAAAGACTTTATCCTTCACCAGTTAGTTGTCTTACTCCCTGTGTACATGCCTGTGTGTGATGTATGTTCGTGTTTACTGCATGGCTTGATGGGCTAAAAGGGACCATTAGTGTGACATTAACTGGAGGTACCAGTGCACACACAGCACTGAAATCAGTCCTGTGTGCACCACCCTTCTTTCTACTTTGCCCCTTGCTTGTTTCAAGACAAAAACTGTAATTTGTCACCATTAGAGGGGTCTTATCTGTGACATCTGTTCTTAGACACGTGCATTTTGTTTTGAGCTTATGGACAAAGAAGACATTAAGAAATAAGAGTATTCAAGACTGAAAAATTAGGAAAATTAAACTTTGCACGAGCCAAGTAAGAAGCAGAAGCTGAGAAAAAGCTGGGAACAAAAGACAAAGACCAGAGCGAGCCAATGCAAAATTATATGAAACAAAGAAATGCACAAAGAGAAACTCGGCTCTAATGTGGGCTTCACTTGGGTTGTCTAAGAGGGAGACAAAGTGCTAGAGGAAGCCCAGTACTAGCCCAGGGGTCTGGAGAGTGTCAGCAACAGGAAACACTGATTGATGGCCGGGGCGTCTTAGAGCCGCCTCCTCTGCTGGCAATCCTATAGACCAGTCTGCTCTATTCTCTTAGCAAACTGACCTTGCTGCTGAGAGCATGTCACACAATCTCTTTTGTAAAAAGACATTTACCCAAACGATCAACCAGACCTTCCCCCCCTGTATAGGAACTTCAGGGTCTCATTTAGTTTACGTTATGAGAAACAGAGAAGAGATGCAGTAAACTTACAACTTCCAGGATCTTCTCCTCCATCTCATAAACACTGCAGTCCTGTAACACAGAAGACAGTGATGACAGATTAGGCTTGTGAGCAGTAAACAACAGTGAAGAGGAATAGAGGTTATTCGCTTGCTTGAGAGAGAAAAAGTATAGGGGTTGGGTGAGTACGATATAATCAGCATTCCAGATATAGAACTGAGAAAATGGACAACAGCCACAAATAAACAGCTTGTAGATTCAAATTACCTCTCTGCCTAAACTCTGGGGGAGCTATAATTGCATAATGCTCTGTGCGGTACAGTAAACTATATTGAAACGTAAGTACCATACCAACACTCGTATAGTAACAATGTGCAGATGACATGGTGCGGAACAACTGGGGAAAGCATGCGATGATGATTAGAAAGCTCTCATCCAAATAGTGCTTTGGATTACTGCAAACGTTTGGATGCATCACTGCTTTCCACAGTTAAGATTGGGTGGGCTGGAGGAGGCACGGGTTTGTGGACACAGTAGCTGTGATCTTTGTCATTTGGGGCAAGGAACCAACAATAAAACCTGCAAAGTCAGCTGGGAGACTGACCACCGTCCCCTCCAAGAGTCCCAACACAGCACTCATAGACTGCAGCTGGACTGGACACAGCTGAGGCAACAGCCTCCCCTGACAACTGTGTTGTTGGTGGTGAAAGGGCCTCTGGTTAGGCAGGGGGTTGGGGTGTGGGTGGGGGGGTAGGCAGGGGGGTTCTCAGTGAGTGTGGGGGGCCCCCTGCCTGTTTATGGAATTGACTCTATGTTGGGAATGGCCTGAGGGAACACATCCATCAAAACACAGGTGAAATGCTTCTGTCAAAACTAGAGAGCATAGAAAATCCACTTCAACAAGTGTCTTATTTCTGGAGAGCCCTCATGAGCCACAAGCCTTTGTCAAACTAAAATAAAGGGAAATTAGTGTTGTGGCACTCGCAGTATTAGTGACATGCATAGGCATGTGCCGGGTACAAAGCCAGCTTTTTTTTGCTCTGTCCAAATCTATTGTGCAGATGGCGAATGGGGGTCGAGCAAGTTTTTCCATATTTCCATAGCTTGCACATTCCACTGGGCTACAGGGGAGAGTCTGTTTTCAGATGCACTTGGCTTGTCATACTGTCAGTTTGTTTGCATTGACAAGGTTTGTATGAACTGTCTGTGGCCCTGAGCGATGGCTCCATATCAAAGCAGAGTACATTCTCTGCTCCCTAAATATGACTTTCGATGTGTGTTTGAGAGCCTGATTGAAGGACAGGCTCTTTTGGTAAGTATTTTAAAAATATATAGATGTGACTTTGCCATCTCATTAACTGGGAAAAATGAAAAGCTAATAAAAACATTAAGTCAGAATAAACACAATCATAATAGCTTTCATTTGACGTATGTTGGTCCCAAAACCATGTTTCCATACAATGCATTTTCTTAAGTCAGCCGAGAACATATGGTGGTTTCAGAAGGAATTTGGCTATGCTTGCATAAACATGCAACTGCATATTTCTTTTAGAGACTGGCCCATGTTTGGATGACTACACTGTTGACTGGGCCAAGAGGGATGAGCTAAAAATACATATTTTGATGTTTGGAGGTCGTGAAACAAAAACGTATCATTATGCACTGCAGACATGGCTTGGTACATCTCCCACCAAGCATTAACATTTATGGAACATTTCTCTTGTTTCACTGTGCCGTCAACTCATGTGAACACAATATCACAGATAATCCTCCTCTAAGATCTGTTCGTGATATCCAAATGAATCCCATATCTTTGTCAAAACCAAACTCCCACTAGAAGACAGGAGCCAGATCTGAGCTAAGCACTCAGAGAGGCTGAGGGACAATGCCCTGGGTGTACTGATCCCTCACGTTATGGACTTGATCCCACAGCCGGTGTGGATCAGATGACTCTCTGTGTGCTGCTCTCTGGGCCTTTGATCTGCCACCATAGCGGATTTGCATGGTCGAGCAATGAAGTGGCCAACAGAGAGGAGTGCTGGCACAGTGCAGGAACCCTGAGTGTAGCTGCCTTTACACAGGAGTGAAATAAAGTCCATGGACTGCAAAACTTTAGACCTGGCCTTCTGACATCCTCTTATTCATATGATGGGTATGTCTGTTATAAGTTTGGCCTTTGGCATACATAATGGAATCTGTTTTTTACTGCTAAAAATAGTGAGAAATAAAGTTCATATCTGATCCAAGAATTCAGTGGGAAGCACAGATAAAAGACACAGGGGATCGATGAAAAATGCGTTCTTTGAAAGAGGACGACCTCCACGCTGACGGGTCAGCCAAGATGGGTGATGCGTTCACAGTTTTATGGCCGCGTCCCATTGTGTGTGTACACACAGGCTTCATTCAGGCAGAACACATAAATTGTGTGATCTGAAAAGCCTTAATTCTTGGCTGAAGTTCATGAACGAGCTTGGCAAACCTCACGCCGTCCTCCCCCATCATAAAACTAATCACTGTGGCAGTCTCCTGTGCAACCTACTTTATTAACCAGTGGCCTGCACAAAACAAAGGGAGTCTTCTAACACTGTGAGCAATTTGTGTGCAGGCTGAGATATTTAAATGATGTGGTGAGTTGGAAATAAGCCTCCTCATCAGCCTTTCAACAGATACATATGTAGCTGTGAGCTGATACAGAGGGCCACGCTGCATCTCGCCTCCACTTGTTGCAGGAAAACTAATCTCGCAGTCTTACAAGACTCTTTCAGCACCTATCAGGAGTTTATTCTACACCATAACCTCTCCACTTCAAATGGCAGTGTGGGAATGTATACCCCCCACTTCTCCTGGATGACCATGACCGAGACACCCACAGTAAATCACTAGAAGCGCTGAAATCCCAGACTCTGGCAAGGAAATGGGCACTCTGGGAAAGGAATTTATTTTGACGCAATAACCCTCTAAAAATGACACCTGCAGTCTCAGCAGCCACTTTCACTGGCAGTGTAAAATGAGTTGCTTACTGGGCTGTGCTTCAGTCAAACCCTTTAGGGAGAACAAATTGTATATACAAGCTAATGGCTTTGATAGTGAAAGAAAAGGCCACTCACAGCTCCCTTTGTTTAAGACATATGTATGACCAACCACTACTGCTTATACGAAACTGACAGGAGCAGACCCAATTTCATGATGCAACGCCAGAGCAATTCTCTGCAGAAAGTTGTGAAATATAGTGGATGTATCCTGATGCTCTGTTTTAACCGTTAGCCTTCTATCTGGCAGTCAGATGGACCACCTCCTCATCCCTGCACTAAACCTACACACAGGAAGCGCTTTCAGACAGTTTGGTCTCCCACTGTGAGCATCTTGGAGAAGCCAAAACAGGAACCACATGGCTGAGGGAGTGCGGCAGCCTGGGGAATGTTGGCAGCCACCTTTAAAAGTGCACCAGTGGGGTTTTATGAAACTGGAAACACAAAAGCGACGTTTAGCCACCATTAAACGTCCCCGCACTAAGGGGGTCTCCTCATTAGCCAGCATGAGGAGAAACGGATCCCAAGAAAAACATCAGCATTTGCAATAATGTGCTCAGACTGCTGGCTTCAGGCTTATGTCATGGCTGCCAGACCACATTTCCCATAACTCTCTTCTCCTACACTTTATCCTGCATGTCTGTGCCCCCAGGCTTGTGTGTGCTCAGTGGAAAAAAGCTATTGTGTGTGCGTGTGTATGTGTTTCCCAGGGGCTAGCTACACGTGTGCTGTTGAGCTAACTGGTGTGCAGACCTGTTGAACTGTGGTGGTGAGCTCCAGGCACAGCTGAATGATCTTGTTCTTGGTGGCTGTGAAGTCACTGATCCCTGTCAGAGGCGTCCTGCAAGCAGACAAAGAAGGAAAATGAGGACATCAGGAACCACTGATGGACTGCAGAGTTGGGTTGACATTTAGTTTACTCACTCAGCTCATGGCCATTATAATCTACATAAAGAATTTAAGGCAGAGCTGTTGTACTAGATTGTATTAGATTGTATAACAGACTCAGTGAACCTTGCTCTGATTGCTGTGTTTGGGTGACTGGCCACAGACAGACTTGGTTGTAACTCAAGAATGTCACTGTTCTGGTGCCATTTTATCTCCTTTTCTGTCTCTTTTTTTCCGACTGACTCCATCTAAAACACATGCTTATGAACTCCAAAATAGCTACACAAACATCAGCCCCCAACCTTCCATGCGGTCCTTAAAAACATTTCAGCGTGGCTTGTCATATCAAATTATTCACTTTAAATCTATACACTGTATTAACACATGACCCACACATGAATATTTTTTGCAAAACTTGTACGAATGTGAACTTCACAGAAGAAAATCAACATTTAACACATTTTCTGTTATACTGCTCTCATTTCGACAGCACAACTACCATTTATGTCATGATGTCACCTCACCCTCTTTAGCCAAGCCTGCCACCAAAAGAGAAGCTTAATTTCAGCCAGCTAACACTTAATCCTGGCAACCTGCTTAATATGCTCTGCTTTTATGGTGTAATACGTAATGCAGGTCATCAGGAGAGCAGAGGGGACTTTATAGTGTTAACTTGGCCAACAGCATGGATGGCTACTGCTTTGAGTGTGTCTTTTCATGCAAGGATGATATCATCTATTTCACATGTACCAAGTCTGAAATAGATTGAAGGAGAATCAAAAGTTACAACTGTAATATTAAAATCATGTTTTTAATTCAAAAATATCACCTGTTTCTATCAGGAGCCAAAAAACTTTTTCATGTATGTCCCTGGGAGGAAATCCCAGTTTAGAGAGAACATTTCTTTATACATGTATGCACAGCTAGTTTAAGCAGTGTTCCCATCTGATATCTGACCTGAATCTGATTGCACAGGTGGGTGGTGGTTATAAACAGCATTACCTGTCGAGCCAAGCCAGGAGGCTTTTCGCAGCACCAATCAGCTCCACCACTGAGGTAAGGAAGTCGTTGGGTGGCTTGCGTGAGGTGCTGCCATCATACGCTGGGCTTTTCCTGCGGTCAGACGTGGCCATGTGTAGACTGTTGGTGGCCGCTCTCATCCTCACAACCAGATTCTTCAGGTTGTCTGTCTCGACCCCATAGTTCTGAAATGGTTAATGAAAATTGGAACCAGGTCAAGCAAAACTTAAAAAGTGCACATGATTGAAGAACAACTTGTGTAGTCAAACTCAAGATCAAAGCCAATAACCCTTCTACATGGTCTCTACCTGGGAGGTACCTCCTTGTTTTTTGGAGTCTTATTCACAGGAAAACATGTTGTTTCCTGTACAATGAGGCGCCATAATCATTTCCTTTGACAGATATGATTTACATGGATTTGTCTGTGAGGACAGCTCAAGCATGAATTTTAGCCTCTAGTCTTCAGGTTTGTTCCAGGGAGTGAAGGGAGGGTGTGCACATGCGATCACCTGATTGTTATCAAGCAGAGCAAAGTTTGCATTCTTGAGCCTGGCTTGTTTCCTGCTCTTGCATTCCTCTAATTTATAGGTTATTCACGTGCACAAAGCAGCCGAGCCCTGTGTTTTCAAGGGTCACTAAGTATATTAAAGACCAGCCATGAACTGAACTACTGCAGGGTATTGAGCTGCAACAACATGCAGATTTTTTTTGGACTGTATAAAAAGTGTATGTCTGAAACTGAGCATGACCACATGTCAAATAGTTTTAAAGAGCTTATTTTAAAGTCTTTGCAATGTTTTGATTGAATGAATGAATTTGGAATAATGTGTTGGTTAAAGGTAAACAGACAAAGGTTAGCTTGGATCTTGTCCTGGTAAATATCAGCTTACATGGTGTTGCATCGCTGCCAGCAATGCTGCTGTATGTGTGAGTCCCAGTAGCTAAATATACTTTGCAAGAAGTATAACAGCACGTGTTTGGAAAATGACGAAGGAGATCTGCAAGTGGTTAGTGTCTACTTTTATTCCACTGCCTCTATCCAACATGAGCTCAAAAAATATTCAAGTTATTTCACTCGTGTCGATCCTACAGGAATCACGAGAATAACTGAGCTAGTCAAACAATAGCTGTTGGTAGACGTACTCATGGTAAACTTAACATGACATGGATTGTTGAAACATCAAAGATAAGCAAACATACTCAGGGAAAACATATAGACAGAAGAGAAAACCATTTGCTTGTTTGGTTACTCATTCAGTCATTTCACACAGTGAAAGTAGCACAAAGGCAGTGTGAGCATTTTCCAGATCAAAAGTCTCTCCTGGCTTTTTCATTAGCAGGCTAATCACACAGTCACAGCAGTTCTGACTGGCTCACAGATGTCCAGTGAGCTTTTGTCCCACACTGCCAGCTGAGCTAAAAACCACGTCTGAGCAAAGTCTGTGGTTGCAGTCAAACGCAATTTTTCATTCTCATAACAGCATTTCAAGCCACATTTACGTTCTTTCTGTGTCTTTTTATAGACATTCAGTTAATCTAGAATCAAGGCGGCAGAAGCTTTTTTGTGTAGGCTCTGGTTGGGGCTTTTTGAACTAGGTACTATTCGCTGGTATAAGTGTCCTTGGGAGAAATGGAGAGCGGCTATCACAACACAGTACTTCCTGCCCTTGCCACAGGCAGTACGTGGATCTGACTTGAATATAAAAGATACAAAAAATACAAATGGCTATTAGCTAGACAGTGCGTGTGTGTGTGTGTGTGTTGCTATAATGTGCCATCTAGGGTTACGATTTACTTATACCTTGGGACAGATTCACCCCTAGGCAATGGTAAAATACATTTACAGCAGCTCAGCAGCTCATGATGAGGCCAGATGATCTGTCATATACTGTATGTTCAATGGCTGCTGGAGAAACAAATGTGTGTGTGTGAAAACTGTGCTACGCCGGTTTTTGAGGGGGTCATCGGGGTCTGAGACTAAATAAAGAAGTGTTGGGTGTCAACACTGACTCTGCAGAAGACATCATGGCTCAGAGGACTCAAGTAAAATTAATTGAAATGTTCTTTCTTTGTCCCTGGACAGCAATTTGCTCGATAGCTTTTGGGTAGCAGAGAAGCATGAGTGTGAATGTTTCCTAAAAGGCCGAGGGGGAGGGGGGGCTGTATTTTAGGCCATCAATCATCATGATTTAGGTAACTGGATAACTTAGGTCCCTTATATATAAAAGGTACCATGATAAGGTGAAATGTTTAGTACGTGTGCACATGCTTAAATATTTAAAATTCAAAAGCAAAGCCAGGCAGGAAAGTGTCACAAAGATGAATGTGACTGCTTCAACAGGAAGTCTCTGACCTAACAGAAAACAAAAAGGGAGAAAGTGGAGGGTGGGGGTGGGGGTGGTGGAAGGAGTGTGAGAGCGTGTGGGGGTTTTTGGGTGCTTGGTGGCCTGTGTTCCTGTCGGTAGCAGTGACCTTGCCTCAGTTAAAGCTAATTGAATGGGGGGCCTCACTTCCTCCCATGGGTCCTGTGGAAGGCCAAGGCCTCGTTCTTAATTAGGAAACCCTTAATGGGTAAAAAATATTTAGCTGGACTCCTTAAGTCAGAGGTGAACGGTCGCTGAGAGTCCAGCATTCCTGGTTTAAACTGCCTTACTAAATTACATAAGACATTACGGTGCATGTAACCACACACAGACGTGGTCTTACAAACTACAGCACATTTTGAGCAGAGTTCACGTGCAAGGAAAAGGCCCCACTTAAAATAACACAACCATGCTGAGAAGGGACTTTGAAGGCCAAATTTATGACGCAGCTTGAGAGCAAAATGACTTGAGATTTCTCTGCCTTGATGTCAGGGTTCGAGGGGTGAACAAAAATCTGTGCCTGATTATCGCGATAGTAAAGGAGGTTATGGAACACATGATATACCATATGGTACATATATGTATATATATGTATATATATGTGTGTGTGTGTATATATATATATATATATATATATATATATATATATATATATAAAAGTTGTGGTGTGTGCCAAGTGCCTCCAGGTGTCCTCTTCCACTGGTTACAGGTAGAGGAGATTCTGTTTACAGGTACAGGATAGGCTGCTTATATTAGCTTTTTGCAGTATAAGAAACGGAGTGTATTGATTGGGTGAAAGATGGGTCTCAAATGGAAGAGATGAATCAGATGACGTCCATGTCCCTGTTAAACCTGTACGCAGACTGGTTTGACCTCGGTCATTCTAGTCATTGTGCAATACTTTGGATTTTAGTATTTAATATTTCATGTCTCATATTTAATACAATAATGCAAGTCTTGTGTGAATTTCTAATGAAAATTTGTTAATATCGTCTTTTTTGCCTGTTTAAATTGGTCTTTTTACTATTTAACTGCTTCTATCCCCTTTGTTGCTATACATTGTGAATTTTCCCACTGTGGGACGAATAAAGATTTATCTTATCTTAAATCCCAGTATAGGTGTATACCGTATATCATCCTAACTCAATATATGTGACCTCCAACACAAAGGAGCCGTGAAATGATAATGAGATGTGAGCTAAGTGATGAGAGGTTTTTGCTAGCCACACTAAATCACACATGTGCCTGCTTCACACAGGATACTAAAAAAAAACACCTCCATAGCTTCAGTGTGCTGAGGTGACAAAGAAATCACATTTTTGAGTCATAAAATTTGTTGACTCAAACCTGTTCGACCTAGAGATTTCAGGTTGGTGTTGATGCAAGATGCAGCCTCATGTAGGAAAGAGAATATTTAGCTTGAAAGTTTCTTCAGGGTAAAAATAACCATGTTCCAAACAATGAATGTAGAGCATTTTAAGAGAGCGCAAAGACAGAAATGCTGACAGTGATCAAAACGCAGGGAGCACAATCTGGGACTTTTATGGCACAGGAAGTGATAAAACTCCAAATCGATCCCATCTGCTGGGAAACCTGCTTCTCTTTCAGTTGGAGCATGAACGGTTTTCATCACTCTTTTCATGCTCACGAGTTGAAGGCAGAGACATTTTTGTTGGCAGTTCTGGAAGATGTGATGATGGACAGAGGGGCAGCTGGTTTGCTCCAAGAGTGACTAATAAGAGCCAAACAGGGGATCTATAATTGAGCCAAGAGGGATGGTTCAGGTGAGCAGACAGCTGCTGCCGTAAGAATGACCTGTCCGGCATTTTTGTTAGTTTAAGAGAATAGAGACCAATAAAACAATATAGCTTGAGTTTGTATGTACTTTCTGTGTGAAGGGAGATTGGAAACAGAGCTTGCATCTTATCTGTGAAGCAAATCAAACTGTCACTCATCGCTACCTGATTATCATCATCTCTAATAATCTCACACAGCTTCAGACTGCCAAATCGAGCCCAAGACCCCTCTGACCCGATCCCTCTTCTCCCTCTCCTCTCTGAGCGACACCGCTGTTCCCCCAGTGTCCTCGGGCTGCTTCATGTGTTGTAGTCCCTCCACACCCCGCTGAGCTGTGTGGGAAATGATGAGCCTTTCTGCATCGCTGGTTCCTTTAGCTGCCCAACCAGAAACTACAAGATGAGGTTTTAGTGAATGCGGACACTGAGAGCGAGGGAGAGGGAGGGGGGAGTAGTGACCAAAAGAGAACCCCTGCTTTGTTACAAATCCCTTCTGACGACACAGTCATGTCCCACAATTATGCTTTTATCTGTAATATCCCTGACACTGTATTTGGATACACATCACATTAGCGACACACACACGCAGTGGAGATCTACTGACCAGAGCGCAGAGTAGGTCAACAGCCTCCAGCACCAGTTCCTGGTGGCCAATCCTGGCCACGCCCAGCTCCTCCAGATCTTGATGTGTGATCTTCAGTAGCTGCTCCCCACTGATCTTCTCCCGCTCAAAGTTGCCCACATACTGCTGCAGGCTGTCATCCAAACCTGGACAAACAAGATTAACAAAGCAAACATAGAAACTAATTAGACAAATATCAAGATTATGAATACGTTTGCTACAGTTCAACTGTCATTTAGAAGAGCTCTATGACTCAATGTAAAAATGTACTGTATCTGTCACTTTTATAAGCAGGTGTCTTAATAGTGTGCGTGTGTGTGTGGGTGTGCACAGTGCAGATAAGGAACAGGTGTGACTGCTATCTCTGCCAGACAAACCCAATATAAACAGAGTAACGGTTGAGACCTCTAAGTCTGTTGAGCTGGTTAAACAATGGATGGCTATATTTGTGAGCGTATGGATGTGTGTGTGTGTGTGTGTCAGGGGCGTCCCCTTGCTACTATTTGGAGCACCAATAACAAATGAGATGGACCGTTACACCACCAACTGCTCTGGTCATTGACTGTGAGGGTGTAACTCACATGAATATATGGTGTACTGTGGTGCACTGCAGCGGGCTCCTCTGATACTATAGATTGAGTTATATACAGTACATAGCCATAAACAAACTCACAAACATGCCCTCCCTATGCACGCAATGTGTCCCTCAGTGGATGTTCAGACAGTGTTGAGACATCATAGTGAAGAACAAGCCTCTGTGTGTGTGTGTGTCTAGCTGTGAGTGTAGAAGTAAACACCATCTTTCTCCCTATCAAAGAGTGCACAGAGAGGGGGCAGCTGCAGATACATGGCCCTGCGCCCTGTTTTTCTGAAAGACCTGTCAGCTGAAAGACACACTCACTCGCTTCATCCGTATCGCGCGCGCACACACACACACACACACACAAAGACACAATATAACAATCTTCAGCTTGAGACTGATTTGGCAGATCCAAACTTTCCGTTTGACATTCAACTCACAAAAAGATTTACTTTTTTAGGAACATGTAACTTAACAGCAGATAACTGCATCCACATAAAATGTAGGGCATGCAGTTATGAGTGAAGACCCACTGGGTGTGTTCTGTGGTCACTGAGCCAATTTTGTGAATGGCACCTCATGTCTTCATGCCTCTGACATTTAGTCTGTACATGTGTTGCAGAGAGTATGCATAAGGGTAAGAGTGTGTATGTGTGTGTATGATGGCTGTGAAATGCTGACCAAATGCAATATCAGCTTGCATGTATCAGAGCATTAGAGTATACATAAAGAGTATACACTATACATAAGAACTCAACATGTTATATGACCTGAGAAGGTTTATTTACTGATATAAATGATTATTGATATTATCCAATTTATTTGGAATTTCTTATTTCCTCAAGTGGCTTCCAGCTGAGTGAAGGGATCCTACATGAACATACAAATTCCTGCCCAAATCTCGCGGTTTGACGGGTTATTTGGTCACCATCAATCTACTCTGTGTTTTTGAGTGTGTAATTTCTGCCGCTAGAGATCTTTCAGTAAAAACAATAAAGGTGAAGTGTTGTGAGATCACAGGAGTTGTCATTTTCATTGTCGATGAAAATTAATAATCCTGCTCCATCACAAGTGAGCAATACAAACACTAGTCAACATTATAGCAGCTACCTAGCTTGTTCACTGACTATCTTCCTCACTGTTTGAGGGATCGTCTGGTGTTTCCTGTGTGCTGCGGATACAAAGTACGCAAATACATTTTTAGGCTAACCTGAATTGTTAACTTTTGATAAAAGCTGGTGTTTGCTTCTTGTATGAACATTTATGGCACTTTTTGTTTTGGTGGATTAAACCAAAATGTTGCACAGGATAAATAAATTTCAGTACAGTACAACAAAGCTGAAAAAATAAAGATGAGGAGTCAAGTCACTTTGATTCATTGGTGTACCAGTATTGCAGCCCTTTGAGACAAGTTGTACTGTAGACATTGACATCACAATAGTACCACACATCAGCCTATGCTGCATTGTGTAGCCTTTGGGCTCACACTGCCCACAGAGGACTCCCTTCAAGGCCATTAAAATTCCATTATGGCATCAAAGTACACTTATAAAAGCATTTTAAATCCTTGAGAAAATATCAGTGAGAGCTCAAGTCATCTCCAATGAATCAAAGGGAAATTCCATCATGACTTGTTAACCATTAGCCTTCACACAAGTCAAGTCCAGTTAGCCTCATTAGATTTTTCTCATTCCCTGGTATGCTAATTCTGTGGCAGGACTTCAGAGAATTTTAAGCTTAACCCCTGACTGGCGAGCGGTCTGCGAGGGAATCCACTTCTCATTGTGAGACTTAACAGGGACTGAGCACTGGCCTGGACCCACAACAGCACAAACACAAGCCAAATGCAAACACTGGGCCAGTCACTTAATGCCATCAGATGAAAACAAAGCCTTGAATCCAGAACGTTTCTCCTTCCTGCTGTGTTAAAAAGGCATTTCCTGTGCAATGGTTACCAACCAGAAGAAGAAAGGGCACCAGGGAAACTTGTGGTACAGCTTACAATAAGACTTGCCGACGCTTACGCTGTGGGTGTTTTTTAAGCTTGGCTGTTATAAAACCGCACAATATCAAAACTGTCTGGAAAGAAATGGTGCCAGGAATGAATCTACATCCGCTAATTGATGAATGAGGGGCCTATCCACACCTCTAGGCTGTTTTCACTTTTCCATTCATTCTTTGGCAAGTGTTTTCTCCCCCACATATCCTACCCCTGATCCTAGAAGTCAGACTTCAGAGAGTTAGAAATCCCAGTTCACACCAGGGTCCAAACTGATCTGCATTAGCTTTGAATTGAAACAATTGTGTGTTTACGTGCATCAGAGAAAGAGATCTGCTACTTTAGTGGCACCAGTGATTGAGAAGAGGGGTAAATGTGCACTACAGAGAAAATACTCACAGAATTCAGGGGCCCTAAGATGAAGGTAAAACAACTATCTCTCCCTCTCGACTCGACCATTGACACCTTCTGGATAAAAGAGGGGTGTCCTTACAGCGTGGCTTATAAAACATTTATTGGGCCCCGATCAATGGCTGCTGGGGTGTGTGTATGTGTGTGAGGCTATCCATTTTCATTAAAGCTGAAGTAACCAGTAAAGGAGATAGAGTGTCACGTTATTGTGAATTGAGCGAAGGGGGGGGGGCACAAGGGAGGACTGTGCGAATTCTTTTCAAAAGCCTGTGCAGGATGAAACGCTTTGGAGTTTTATGGCCTCTGTGAACCACTTGGCAAATGTCCTCAATCCAAAGCAAGTGGGTGTAACTGTGAAGAAGAGGTGCAGACACACAGCACCAACGTCAAATGCAGTTGCATTGTCAAAAACATTCATTGCCCCCCAAAGTTCAATGTAATTACAAGCTGACTGAAATGTTAATACTCAAATTATATAGTACACAGAAAGCCTGTTGTAATGTTACACAAGAAACCAAATCTCCTGATAAAGAGTGCATTTACAACTTGAGCTGTGAGTTGTCAGTTTCTTGAACGGTATTTTCATAAAATTGCAAAAGAGAAGATAAATAACAAACTAGAAAGCACTCAAAGGCTCCAATCCTCTTAATATACTGTACTGATAATTGTGAGAATTTGCTGTTAACTTGTTTTCTATCAAATTTCTCAGAATTCTGCAATTTTTTTTAGCTGACTTACTAACAGAAAAACACATAAACCAAAGTCATTCAAACATTAACATTCAATCTCACTAAACTGAAGAGGCATCTGAATGAAATCTGTCAAAGTCTGGGACCAATAAACAAACACAGAATAGGAGGTAACTGGCTCTGTGTGTCACAGTATGGCACCTGCTGTTCGCTGTGGGGTCTTTCTTGCCACCCACCATCTCCCATTCAGGAAACACTGATGCGTAGAACAGGTTATCAACACAACAGTTTCTGTGGATAGATGCACACTCGTGCACACACACACAGGCATATTTCTGGACAGCTGGGAAAGCAAGAACCCCTGATACTCCAGTCTGGATGCAACAAGTGGAACTGGACCCTGTTGGAAGCCTTCGAGCTCTGCAGCCTACTTAAAGCCTGTGTAAGCACACATTTTTGGCAATGTAAACAACAGAACCCTTCCGCTTGCAAATGGCTGGGCTATTCTTGTCATAATCTCAGCATTTTCCATCCGTACAAAAGCACAAAAACAGCAGATTGTGTTTAATGTGGCCAAGTACACGATGGCTCAGGACCCACTGTGTTTTGTGTGATAAAAGTCATTAGAACAGTTTGTACATGAACTCTTAGGCAAGTTCAGTGCTCTGTCTTGACAAAAAAATGCTGATCAATTTTGATCAACAATGCTTTCAATGCAGCTTTCGGTTGCCAACTTTTCGTTCTCAGGGGTTTGATTACACCTGAAAAGAGCGAACAGTCTTTCACCATCACCTCCCCCATCTTTCAACCCCTCCCTGTGCTCCCAGTGGGAGCTGTAGCCACCCTGTAACACACACACACACAAACAGGGACACACAAACACAAACCAATATCCCCACCGGGGTGACCAGTGGGAAAGCTACTGGGTGTAGAATAGCAAAGCCACTGTAACTCTGCTGTCTTTATTTGTCAGCCCGGCCTCTTAACCTGCGGGGAACGGTCAGGAATTTGAGTCATTGTTCTCTGCTGTGCAGCTCCATTGTGGGAATTCACAGCGCTCTAGCACAATGGTCTCTGGCCGGACCAGGCCGTGCTGTAATTAGAAAGAAAGAAAAAGCTCCTCTCGGCGACTGCTAAGCTATCCTAATGCATGACTTCACAGCACAACAACAAAGCCTGTACACACACTTGGTCTGTCCCACCAATGGGAACTGGGGATAGGAGTTACACAATTGTGTCTTACTTCTCCCCATTGAGCATGTTGTGTCCTTATCTGAGAACACTGCACAATGTTACAGCTTTCTATGGGACTCCTCACAAACTGGCACTTGTTTCTTATATCTTCAGATATTCCTGCAATAACTGAAACAGCACTGAGCATAAGATAGTGAGAATGAATATCACTTAATATGAGTCCTTGCAGGGCTCAAGACATACAGTCTAGTTTGTCCCAAGGACAGCACTTTCTTAGTTCTATCACTCTGACAGCTTAACTGGCTATGACTCTGTATGACCTGTGTTTTAATCTTATCATTGCTTCCTCTAGCTAACAAAGAGTGTTTCACTCCATGTACCCTAATCTTAAACACAGACAACAGCAAAAAGGCAGTGACATGTCCCTAGTGGGCTTCCTAAGTGAGAAAAAGCAGCTGATGCTGGTCCATCCACAGGGGGACAAAAGCAGCTCTGTCTCCTACAGGGTGATGGACGATGACTGATGACTGAAGATGGGGTCAAAGTTCGCAGGGCTGTCGTGGTTGAAGCACATCAGGAACTACAAGCGCCAGCCCCTGGGCTCAGTTAATCCTCACCTCCAGCAGCACACCATTGCGGTCACATTGCTGGTACCTTGTCAGATTTTTGTTTGAGGTTCAGGGAGTGGAAGGCTCATTTGGCATTGACTGGAGCGAGGTGAGAGGTGGTGTCTGGAGGCATTGCATGTCAGAGTGCAGGAGGTTATGAGAGGTATTTTAGCTGTCATATGACTTGATACATAATGACTTCTGGTCATAGGCAGATCAGAGGAAAAAGAAAAAACAAGATGGAACAAGCGAGACACTAAAAAGGGATGAAGCTGATTTGGGACTGTGTTTACAAACCTGTAATAACCATAACAGTTGTTAGTTCTTAAGCTTGCACCTTATACATGATTTAGTTTTTCTCTTGTCAGACGTCCTTCACATACAGTTTCATAACACAAAACATGTGGTCTGTAATCTGTTACTGCTACTCTCTACCGTTCAGTTTAACATGCAGTTCTTCCACAGGGCCTGCACTTCCTCCTACACCTACATTCCCTTAATATTGAGGATTCCCGATCAGTTTGGGTAAGCCCCACATAAATACATGAATGCCAAGAACACACAGAGCTTATATCCTGCTAGTGAGAAACCTGGCTTCTAGAGGTATTGATAGCACTAGTACATGAAGTTGTATTTCATATACAGTACTTTTAACTGTTGGTAAACACAGATACTTGATCTAATTATGGGTACATCAGTACAGGGATTACCATTCTCATCATTACTACTGTGTCCTGAATAGTATGTGCAGGTAAATGTAGCCGGCGCTTGTATGTTTGACAGGGACAGGAGCAGGGGTTGGAGCAATAACCTCTCAGGCAAACATAAACACCCATCACTCTCCAGCCAGTCAGTCGCCCGGCCACGCTGCAGCTCGTTACCACTAGTATAAACACCCACTAAAGAAAGCAACAAAGACCTCAAAAATGTCTCAGACTCCCCCTCCTCCTTCTCCTCTCAGCCATGTTCCTGCTTCTACACCCACCACAATCTTTCGTCTTTCCTGGCCCCTCCAATGTTGATATTGTTGTGGTTCCGCCTGTTGACAAGTATCCCAAGATAGTCACAAGTCTTTGTGTCTTGAAAGTGCACAATACAATAGAGACTGTCACTTTTGGAATTTGGGAATGGTCTAGTGTTTTCCAGTTTTGATCACTGTAGGTGCTGGAAAGCAATGAAGAGACACCCACTGCCTCTGTGTGGCCCAAGAGTCACTGTTGAAGATGGGATGTTGCATAACAGACTGCACTGTTTGTGTGGCAACAGGACTTCTAAAGCAATCACTTTGCTACGGCCTATACATCATTTCTCTACGACAAAACTATAATTAAGGGCCGCTGTTCTTTGCAAAGAGACAGAGATGGACGGAAAGAGGTAAAAAGTTGGGAAACAAAATGGCAAAGATAGAAAAAGACAAGGAATGACAAGAAAGAAAATTACCACTTTTAAGAGGTGACATCCTCCGTCGACCTTAACCCTGGGTTCAAAGTCATAGCCACTGAGACACTAACAGGTCATAAAAAAGAAACACAGGGAACCCTGTTAAGTGCTTTCATCCCATCACATGTATGGTGTATGATCAGGGTGGCCCTGCATACTGATTACAGAGCAATTTACCCGGACCATAATAGCTGCCTATGGAAACCACAATAAAGATGAACAAGGTTTGGGGGAGGAAATGTGCCCCACTCATTTAGTCTGCCATGGGAAAAGTGTGCTAGCAGTCAGACCGACACTGCATGAGGGCATGGGATTTCTTTTTTTTTTTTCGCAGAGCCAAGTTTAACTTTGCATCCCTGCACTTTGTTTGCGACAAAGGTGGCTAAGGCTGGAGAACGTGTGTGGCGTGCCTTTAGAGTGCTGTGCGAGTGCTATGCAAGTGAAAAACATAATTTTACTTTTTGCTTACCAACTTGTGGGTGTAGACACAGAAACAAGACAAAAAACGAAAAACGAAACAGGAGCAGAGTCTGCTGGAAAAAGTGAAGAGAAGGATGATGAAGGAAAAGATCTTTCCAATGTGACCTAATAACAGATACCAACATATGGGTTAAGCAACTAATACAAAAATACTAAAAAAATAAACAAAATAAACATAATAGGAGATGACCTATTTGTCCAGTTTAGTAATAAAATTCTGTATTGATTTTGCGTCACAGGGTCATATGACATAGAAGCTTTTGAACAAATTGGATCCGCTACATTAGGCCAATTTAGCATAATTTCGTATTCACAATTTTCAATAATATGTGCAATTCAGCATGCAGGTATTGACATAAGATTGTTTTGATGTCATTCAAACAGTAGTTTATTGATGGTTCCTAAGTGAAACCCCTGTGGTGAAGAGAGTGTGCTTGGAGGTGAGCTAAGATCAATAGAGAGGCAGGGAAAACCATTTTGCCATTATGTTGTAAAATAGTGCTTTAATTGGGATTTTCTAAACTAGCAAGATATGACTGATAGAAACAAGTCTTTAGTTAAACTAAAGATATCACCATATTGCCCTTGTGGCTCGTATGATCGAATGTAGTAGTTGCTCCATTCCTAATGTGAATCCCCATAAGCATCTTTGGATAAGAACCTGCTAATTGCCATAAATCTCCCAGAGGGTAAATCCCCCCCTCAAATCTTGTTAAAAAGCCTGGCTGAAAAAGTAGAAAGGAAGATTCCACTGCCGAGCCAGGCAGAGGATTTACTCGATCAAAACCGACAGTGGGTCCATCTCTGACCCCGGCACATTGGAGGTCCTCAGCCTGGCCTGTCCACACGCAAATCTGAGCTTTCCACCCCAGGCTAAACCCAGCAGGAGCACTTCACTGTGACTTCTTAGTGCTACTGGTGGTCACCCCCTCTGTCACAATGGCTGCCAACAAAGAGCCGAAGCATTGGCTGTAAATAAAATTAAGGTTACTATAGTGACAGGGGAAGTGGGAAGAGGTTGGGGGAAGGCGAACGGATGGCGGAGGTTGATGTGGAGAGGGAGAAGAGAAGAGAAGAGTGTGACCACAAAACAATGATTTACAGCTGGCTTGTGTCCAGAGGTTAAAAAACTGAGAGCATGATTAGTCCATCTTTCATCTCTGTGTTGGAACAATGACAACACACACACATACATTCCATTCAAAACACAAATCAAAAAACAAGTCATCAACTTTCTCCCAAAATTCTCAATGACTCATTTCTCTTATTACGGCAGTGAGGAGCACATATACTGAACACTTGAATGAATTATGCAACATAAAACCTTACTAGGCAGCCTACAGGCAGCGGGCAACTGATTCCATTCTCTGCACCGCGAGGGGTGAGAGTGGGGGAGGGTGAGTCATCCTCAATGAGTGGTAGCGGTGAGCAACAGTATGTCACCCACAAGCCAGGACAGGGCACGGATGACACAGCCATTCAGAATACACATTCACACAGGCCCTGTTTACACCTGGCGTTAACTCACATCTTGGGTGTGACGATCACAAACAGCAGTAAGTACGTCAGTTCACACCTGGCATTAGAATGTCTCTCCACATGCTTCTCGAGCGACCACTTGTGATTGGATCTCACTTCCCCACTCCATAGGCAAATGAGCATGTTCATTTGCAAAGAACAAATGTTTTTAACCGGCAGCCCAACAGCAGAGGCAGGAAAAAACAGACACAATGGGTCTGAAGAAAGAAAGAAATAAACTTTAAATAAATATAATATGTGCCAAATTTACAAGAAGGCTCAAATACTTGAGAATTTGTCAAAGAAAGTTTAAAAAATGATAAAGCTCATCCTATTGCAACAACTCATACAATTGCATGTTTTTTTACAGGGAGTCTGGGGACTTTTTCCACAGGTGACAAAGAAGTAGCCTATATTGGTTACTGTATACTGTATTTGTAAGTCTTCATGAACACTCACGTTAATCTCTCTCACATCATAAAAACACTCCGCCCATTTCCAGGTGAGGCTTGTTTATCCACTAGCTGGCACCTGCTGTGGGTCTCCCTCATCGTGGCAGATTAGAAAAGGGACAGTCATGCTCCTATAAATGATGAATGTGCTGTTGACTGGGTGGTACATACAAACAGACGAAGGGCAGGTGAGAGGCTTTCCCCATCTGTCTACACCAATGGAGACAAAAGGAAGGATCAACAACAGAATGATTGTTTCCCACATCCAGAATTTTCTCAGAGGAGCCACCACTCCCTGTTTAAGCAAATTCAAAACCCACATGTTGCTCCAATATCCTTTGTAGAATCTATTGAACTGGGATCAAGGGAAGAAACTTTCTGATACTTTCAGTCTTGAGCGAAGATGAGCTGAGATATGACATGAGATTTGTCAAGTTCTAGCCTCTGGCAAAAACAGATGATTTTTAGTTCGGTAGGTTGAGAGATTTCACAACAAATTCCAAAATGACAAAGCACATCAGGGTGGATCCGTCACGGCTGACCTGTATTCTGAGGCTACCTGCTTAAACGCTGTGACTGCTGGGAGACAATAAGGAAATAAGCCACAAATGGGTGTCTATGTTTGAGTCCCAGGGCGAGAACGTGGTAACTCTGCCTCATTAGTATGCAAAAGGTTGCAATGTGATTGGTTCTACACATGACAGATTTGTATTCCATGTCCTCTGACAATCATGGATGTTTAACAGCAGATAAAAGACAGAAGAAGAAAAGAATTCATAATTCAGACAATAAGTGAAAGAGATACTCTGGAAAGGCCCAGCATGAATGACTTCACTGCTCTGCGCTTGTGGAATTTTCTGTGGACTCCCTAGGTGACTTTCAACCATGGCCAAATGAAAACAGAAGCTTGGTCTCCTTATCAGCTTTATGACCTTTCCATAATAGAGTACCATGTGCCTTTGTGTGCTGTAGGCCTGCATGGAAAACCACACATAAAAATAACCACAAAGAAACTATGGGGCTTTCCTTTAATCATCCAGGTGTTTTTTAGTTTGCTGGTTAAAACAAACACTTTCATCCATCCGTCTACACAGGGTCCACGGAGCCACGCTGATAGTGGGCCTCTGGGCTCATCAATGCACCATCAATGCTGTGAAAACACAGACTAACCCATTACAGCTGCCTTATCTATCAGCGCTCTCTAATGTAACAAGTCAACAAGAGGGCTGAAAGGCTGAGAGACACGTCACAGGGAGAGAAAACACACACACACCTACAAACAATAATAGTCTCCATGCAACAGTTATTTAAAAAAACAACACAATGTTATGACACATATATAGACAGAATGGATTGCAAAATGAAGAAAGTTTAAGCTCTACTAAAGTTTATCAAAATATGAACTTTAAGACTGCATTTCCTATAAGCACAGCAATTTTAAAGTGTGTGAATAACTAGACAGGAATTCAATGAGTGTTTTGGAGGAGTGGGAAAATATGGACTAGTCTGAACATGTTCTGAACAAGCTCTGATCTGGCATCTGCCCAAGTGCCCGGCTAAACCCACAAGTGGGTAACAGTTCATAAAACTACAGATCACTTCATAATCATAATGACATTACACTCCATTACAGTGTAAGCTGGTGGCTGGATGAAAGAGCTTTGTGTGTATTTGGTCCAGTGAGGGGGGGGACCATCGACTCGACTCAGTGCAGCGTTTTAAATCCGTTAAAAGCAACTGGTGGCCCCAAATGCAACAAAGGACATGTGTGACCTGTTTTGACTGCTCATTCGCTGAGCTGCTGGTTTGGTAGGGAAAAAAAACAGCAGTTGACTGCATTCCTCTCGTGTTCGGGAGCTATTTGAGCATAAGTGCATTAGCAGTGCTTTGATAGCTATACCAACACTGCCGTTCGCTTCCTTTTTCCTTCTCTGCACGAGCCTGAGTCACCATCCAAGCACAGATCTGGTTTGGTAGCATATGACACATTCAAATGTTGAAAACACTTCAACTGCATGGACTGTGAGAGTGGGCCTTGAGGCACAATCAAGACACGCAATAAACCAGTGAGCGTGGGCAGGCGCTTGACATCCCTGCACGAGAGGCCCAGTCAGCATGTGACCGGCATTTGCACTTGCGCCCGCTGTGCCACCTCAGGTTGGAGCTTTTATTCCGATGGCTTAAGCATGGCACCTCACAGGCCAATGCTCTTATGGCAGAGCAGGGCCAAATAGCTTGCAGGTCCTGCTAAGCTGAGATCATCTGGGAGATTTGCAATGCACATTTTAGATTTGAATGAAAAGCAAACTGGTCTAACCCAGGTTGGCAGGCATGCAAGGTGACACTTGGTCTCCTCTCCTGGCACTGACAGAGGAACCGTTGGGTATACATGCAAACGCAAACTAAATTTCTACACTGTCAAAAACACAATATCAACGCACCATCTTGAAGCTCGAGGGAACTTTTAATCACTATGTGAAGACCTTGAAGATAATAAAACACAAACTCTCGCTTTGTCTTTGCCTCCTCCATCACTAGATTAGAAGAGTGACGTTAACTATTAATGATGAATGATGAAAGCCCCCATATGTCAGAGCTCCTGAGGCCATGAGGCTGCGACACCAGGCTGTGTGAGAAACAGGCCATGGAGGGGCTGCCAGGAACGAAACCACAGCAAACCCTTTCAGTCATCTCTCCCCAGGGGGAATCCTCTTACAGCACTTCCCCTGAACTCTAAAGGCCATTTTCTATAGAAAGGTAACATGGTTATCTGGCCATCAATAGAGCACATTAGGTCAATTGTAAAAGCTGAATGGCTTGATGACTGGAAACTGGTAAATGACAAAGACAGGAGTTTTAACTTTAAGGGATGTCAAGGGAACAATGGCTTTTAATCGAATAAATGATTTCACTTGGTTACTTTCATGCATACATGGGGCGACTAGAAGGGGCATACAGATTTCAGCTGTTCTTAAGACCTATGTTGGGATTAATTTAACACCTGTCCTCTCTGATGCATACTGTATGTACACAGCCTGCAGTGCAATGGTTGCTAAAATGGATTAATGACGCCCGTGGAGGCTATACAAACATAGAACTAACTCTACTTGTCTGATAGAGCAGGCTCTAAAACAGAGGCTGTGGATGCCTTAATAAGGGTGAGGCGTCTGCACATCGTCTGTTCACACTCCAGTTTAGGAAGTCTCTGTTTGAGCCAGATAAGGATCATAAGGCCATCATTGCCCACACCTCACTATCATCTCTAAAGATAAAGCTGCTGGAGGTACCCATCAGTGGTGTCATTCAGCAAGTGTGGACTCAGACACAATGCTGTTATTTTTCCAAGCACACACTTGGTCAAAGACTAGAACTGCATTCAGCACATGTTTGCCACCTCTCTGACAAGGTAATTGCCTTCTTGGCACTTTGGTGCTATTTGAGAGGCAGCCACACGCACCCTTGCTACTACTCTTGTTTCCATCCACATGATGTCAAATAAACCTGCTGCATGACGTAGGAAAAAACACATGTTCAATCTACATCTGACCATCCACGTCAGACTTCTGGTTATAGGTAATGTAAAGACACACATTTGCAACAAGACCTTGTGTAAATGTGCCAAAAAGAGTTGTGTGGTCTGAAATGGGCCACTAGACCAGCAGGATTTAAATCATGACCTCTTGCTCAAAATAAACCCATCACTAAAATTCCCATGGCTAATCCATTTGCAGATACGGGGCTTTGAAATTTGATTAGCCAGTATTTAAGTATAGAAAATGCTGGAGAATAGCCAGGGTGTTTGGATGAAAGCTAGTCACTCACTCAGACAGTAGTTGTGCAGGTTTGCATGTTTGGGATGCCTTGTTAAAACTTGGCAGTCTTACTCTCAGTAACTACAAGGTGGACAAGTGAGGAGGGAAAAAAAAAAGAAAGCATGTTTGGTAAATGAGAAACTATTCAGCTGAGTTGGAGCTAAACATTCCCTGAACAGTGCCAACTCTTCTCAGGTGACGCATTACCCATGTGAATTCAGGGCTATATTTGGAAAATGACCAGCAGCATATGACTTAAACTTTTGACTTTGTGAACATGGGCACGTGCGTGACTTGATATACTTCTTCAAATCGAACCACAAGTTTGTTTTGAAAGTGTCACAACAAACCCAAATTTTAATTCCTGTGCTGATCAAAACATTGTGCTGTGACATCTATACTGTAATTAGAAAAGTGCATTTGTCCCCCAGGGTAGTTAGTCGCACACGTGACATATGGGATACCAATCACACGACACCACAGATCCAGCTGGAAGATCAGAGCTTGTGGTGAAGGAAATGTGCTTCAGGGCATCTTCAGACCCGAAACAATAAACAACAGTGTTTAAATTGAAAGAACCAAGGCTCCTTTCACTGGCAATAAACATCCACCCAACCACCGCTTGATCTCCTTGAACAATACAAGTAATTATAACAACAGTCTCAATACACAAAAAAGTCCCTGTCCTACCGAGGAAAACAACCTTAGGCGAATGAGAATGAAGGAAGGGCTTTCTGGGGGTTTAATTTTACTTCTGTCACACAGGCATGACTACTTAGGAAACACCCGTGTTTGACATCGGTGTGAGCAGGTCAACACGAGGGCCGTGACCCTGCTCTCGACGTGGGCTTTACTTCAGGCTGTTGCTGCTTGTCTTCTGTATGAAAAGATTACACAAGTTGTTCTTCTGACAACATCAGTGGTTACATTCTATGTTGTGGCTGTACAGTGGTCACTGAGGACAGTACAAGGGCTTTTGTTTTTCATGGAGCTGCTTCAACATTTATTTACAGAATAAAGAAAATACATCCTGTCTTAACTTTATGTTAAATGGCGTAAGCTGACTTTTCTCCTCAAGATATTAGTCTTTAAAACATTCATTAAGACTTGACTGACCTGGCAGCTGGGGTTGTCCCATTTGTTATAAAATTACAACAACAAATGGGGCTGTAGTTTGAACTTTAGCTGTTTAGTCGATTTGTTTTGTGGCTCTGGCTGCTTAAAGGCTGATCCAGTTTCTTGCAAAGTAATTGTAGTCTGCACCTTCTGACAACGCCTCTAACCAAAGCAACTGGCTATTTGCTCGACCACAATGAGGAAAGTTAAATTTTGGTGATGACTGTGCAAGGTTGCATCATCTGCTTTGCTGAATATTGAGTAGGAAGACAACGGTCCAGCAACCACTTTTCGTTCATTATAATCCTGTTTAAAAATGAAGCATTGACATATTGACATGATATTTACCCATCACTTGGTACAAAATCTCATTTTCATGCACTGGGTTTGTGTATGTGAAAGAGATATATGAAATATTCCCATGAACGGTCTGCTGTCATTTCAGTTAGTTCACTTCTACCATGTTTGTAAAGCTCTGCAAATCCACTGGTTAAGACCTACAGAGACAACCGCTGAGTCAGATTTGCAGGAGACTGACAGCAATGGGGCCTGTGTAGACAACTAATCCTCCATCCATGCGTGCCCTGGCCGGGCTCTTTTCACTGGACACACTGAAACTAACCCCTCCACAATCCCCTTTAGCTCCTGACTATGGATGAGCACTGGCAGGCATGCCTCAATCAGCATTTACAGCGCTACAACACGGCCATAGTTCAAATTAAAGACAAAAGAGCTTGCCCTGAGACACATATTATAAGATTGAAAAGGAAGTCGAGTATGATTTGTTTTGGGAAGTTTCCAAATGTCCTTGAGAGTAAAGCAGAGACAGCTTAGTCCCATTGCCGCCCATATAAACAGGCCATTACTCCTTTTGCTGTATAATATACACACTTCACTTTTTATGTTTGGAACAACAGCGGTCTGACTATTTCCATCCATAGCTGACATACCATTTGGTGTCCCTCACCAGACATACCTTTGCTGTGACAGAACCCAGGTTCAAAGCGCACAGATGTCATTACCATAGCAGGCATTCCTCTCAGCGTCTGACACAGGTATAGTTTTTATAGAGCGCCACATCCTTAAAAAGCACTAAAAACAGGGGTTTGCCTGATGGCTGATGGACATCCAATAATTTGGACTTCCTCACTTACATCTGCCACACCAGAGCAGTGATTTTCCAAACAGAGGTCAACATTAAAATAAGTACAAATCAGTATTACACAATTAATAATAATAATGAGTGTTTACTGTCATGCCTCACTGGTTGTGTTAGAGAAGAAAACTGGTTTTAGATTGAACACCCTGAGGCACACCTCGTCTGATAAGAGCCTGTGGTCTGAAGTGTGGATCTACAAAGAGTTTTCTTGACATACAAGTATTTAAAAAACAAAAAAACAGGTGTATTTGGGGCTATATTAAACATTTATTTATTCACAACATACTGAAGTTCATCTAAGTGTTTACCACTCAAAAAAATAACACACAAAACAATTTAAAGGTTGCAATAAGTAGCAGTTTGGCAGCTAGCAAAATATGGATTATGAAGCTAATTAATGAAATGACTCAACTTGCTAGCATGTGTAAGTGAGAGTGAGGGAAAACGAAGTGCCATTGTTTGACACTTCAGTGAAGGTATGTGAAACAGTTTCTACGAAACCAGCTCCAGATAACAGAGGAGCGACTCAAGGTGGAGACACAGAAGCTTCTGAGGAGCTGTAATGTCGTTAAGAGACCATTGTTTCTGTCAGAAAATGTGAATTAAAGTTACAAACAAAGAGCTTCAGACTAACCTTTCATCCAGTCCACAACTTGTTTCGGTGTCCACTTCGTTATCGGCTCCATGGCTCCTTCAACACAAGCACAGAGAGGAAAACGTGCCGAAGTTTGGAGACGTGGTTCTTCAGTCGAAATTATAATAAAAAAGTGTTTTTACTGTCACATTCTTCTCAACAGGTCGGTGCTGTTCGTCTGTTTGCGTTCACTCACTGAACAACATGAGGGACTGAGCAGGAGGCTGGACTGAAACCAGTCAGCTCCTCAGAGGCCGGGTCGGGATCACTGCTGCGTTCAGGTGCAGACGGAAAAACTGGGAACAATCAGATTTTGGGCGCAAAATAAGGATAGAAATTAGAAATTTGTATTAGTACCATGATATATTTGTACCATGATATATTTCCCCCTCTCTGTTAAAGAAAGGTTGTTTTTATTTATTTTATAGACATTTCTGACCAAAATCTCTCGAACACCAAGCAGTATGTTCGGGAGAGAATTAGGACTTCACGGAGAGCACCTGAATGCATCGTGCGTATTCAACGCCCTCATTTGAAACTGGAGGCGTGCATCAAACATAGACTGTATCAAACAGTGTGCAGCACAGTTGAGGCTGTGTTTTGGTGTTGATGAAAAAAAAATCCATGCAATAATAAACCGATTAAAATCTGCCTTCACAGTTTAAATGTCAGGCCACGGATAAATATCAGTGCATAACTTTGTATAATGTCTATTAAACAACTCCAAATGCATGGGTCATAATACAGTGATAATGCTTTCCTGACATGACATGAAGCCATTAGTGTGATATTAGCTGAATTTGTACAATCATGTTTGCAGGCACCAATAAATACCATCATGCAAGAAAAACACCAGAAGCAGCAGGGACAACATCTTTGCACTAAACTGAATATGACTGACTGCTGCTCTCTGTTGGTAGCTCACTTCTTTACAAGTCAGCCAGTGGCAGTCTGCCCTACAGTCTCTCCACACATGCTCACAATGACTCACATTGTACACATTCTCAGCAACTGATTTTAAAAAATAAACACTGCCAAAACAATAAAATTAAATCTGATTGTAGGCTATAAAGAACTTAGATGGCTGCCCCAATTACAGTGGAAAATCAATTCACAATCACTCAGAAAGCCCAGTTATGAATTATTCTGATTGTAATAGCAATTTCTGAATAGCAAGACGACACTGTTGTTATATTTAGAAAAATATCTTTGTATGTTTTAACTTCAAGAAACAACCCTCTGTGATTGTCTCCAGAGAGAGATAATATGTGATGTATGACCATAAAGAACTCATACTTTCAACTAAACATAATCTTGTTTACTTGCTCTTGGCTGATATGTTATTTAAACTATATGTAACATAATGTAGAGCAGGCTTGGTGTGCTACTGTTCAGGTTACAGCTAGTTACTGCACAAGAGATTAGTAAGCAGAAACAGCACATTAGGTAGAGTCAGTATTAGAGAATCTGAAAATAAAAAAGGACCTTCAGTTGAAAAAGTTAAGGTTGCTTTTAATGAATGGCTATTCCATGTATTGTAAGTGTTGCAGCTTCAGCATATGTTGGCTATATGCAATTTTTACTACAATGGATTCTGACATGAGGTGACCTTTCCAGGCTTATTGTTTTCTAACAATCTGAAACACACCTTGCATGGGAGAGTCCCGGCCCTTCCCATCACTTCACTACTGTACAGCTGGAAGCTGTTGTTCACTCTGCACTGTAATCAGCTGCAGATTAAAGCTCGACTGTTATTAAACCTGAGAACGCATCAATTTGCTGTCAGGCAAAAATTTACTGGAAGCCTCAATCAAGTGCTATACAACAATTTGTCGAGTGTCTCCTCTTGCTCCTTGTTCAAACACGCTGGTTTCCTCGCTGGTTGGACTGAACCAAGAAGACACATTTTGAATGAGAGTCTTTTCTTTAGATTGAAGTTAATTAAAGATATTTTCTTCATTGTATCTCAGCTGGGTAATTTTGTTGATGACTGGATTCCTGAGGTAAGCTTTAATAGAAAACTCACATAGCCAGATGTCCATTCTTTTTTCTCCTGCTGTGTCAGCACTTGAATGATAGGTTGAACCCATTACACCCTGGCTCTGGAGGGCGCTAAACCCAGGACACAGCTACTGTGCCCTTACAAAATAATGTTGAAGGGAACGTGTTGCAATAGAACTTGTTTTTGGCACATGATGAGTTGAGTCCTTGCATTAAAAAAGCTAAATTCTTGCAAAAGAAAAGGTAACAGCTATCTCGTTTATGTTCATACCATAAACCACCAGGTTAGGGTTAGGGTAACTTTCCATTTTCAGTACATTGGTTGCTAACTTGGAAACTGTTGTTGTGTCACACGTTGGACCATTGAATTCAAAAATTAAACACATAATACTGACTACATGAATTTGGTAATGACAGGTTATGTTACAATCAGTTATTTTTCAGTCCAGAAGGTCTGGATCTCTTTTTCAAAAACAAGAACTTTTTTTTCTGAGAAAGTGTTGACTTTTCTAAAGCTGTATGTCAATGTGGTGTTTTCTGAGGTTACAATGTAAATGGACAATTTCAGGGCTTTTTCTTGTCTTTCCTATGATGACAAGTTAGTTGATTTTGTATTCCTTGACCACCATGATAATCCCTTGGCATATCAAACATACTGCATTTGAACCAACACTCGTGACTATCTGATTTTACAAAATGACAAGAACTTTGAAAACAGAAACATGCAGGTCATAGAAAGGAAGGAAAAAGGCAGGCTTACACCAACAAATGACTGTGTTACTACAGTGAGTCAGACTAATACCAAGCTGACAGAAACTAGTGTGAAAGGAAGGAGGATAAATGTTATTTGCTCAATATAAGACAAAAAAAGAATGAAGACCTGCAGGCCACTTAAGTTTTACCACTGTTTACATGTCACAGAATGCATTAAAACACATATTTCTGGCTTGCGTTTGGGTGGAAACTACATAGCACGTTGCAGTCTTAGGTGACTAATGGCCTGTGAAGCACTTTCAATCTTCTTCAAGACAAGATATACAGTATGTTGGTTTACATTGTTGCCAGGCATCACAAACATTTCTGATTACAGCAAACGGGAGGGTCGGAGCCACGTTCAGTTCACATGGGAGTGGGCTGGATCGAAAGGGATTTGGGTGCTGTGGAATTCGGGGGAGATCCTCCCTCATAGGATTAAGTGAATCATGGGATTGTTGTTGAGGTGAGGCGGTGGGATGGAAGGGGTGTTTGGTCTGTTAAGGGGGAGCAGGCCCAAGCTTTAAGGCTGAGGGAGGGGGAAAGACCTGAGCACAAGATGCAAAACTGGAAGAACAGTATTGGCTATTCTTGCTGTCTTAGGTTAGATTACTGAGAAAGTTAACACTCCCACATACAATGGATTAACTTAGATAATTACAAAGACCAAGCATCAGAGCAACACCAACGTCTTCATCCACAGTTAAACAAAGACTTGTAAAGACAAGCAAACTCTGCATGACCTCCCTCGTATTCTCAATCAACATTTATTTCAGTCTCAAAACACAGGAAGTCCAGATTTGGCTCTGTATATTATTCTGGGATCTACATTAAAATCAGGCTAGTGATATCATATAAACAGAGGCAGGCACGTGAAACATCGGCACAGGAAGTTATCCACTTCACTATCTAAGATGACAGGATATGAAAGGCTAGATGTTTTAATAACCCACTTCCTGCCACTGACAGGTTTGCTCTATATACACTGAACAGATTTACTGCAGGAGAGGAAATGTCACATACCCTGTAGCTAAAACACACAGTGTGACACCGTCCCATGTGTGTTTTGTGGGTGGCCATATTGTATATATTTATCACAAACATAACAGATCAGGGAATCTGGATGTTATTACATGACAATCAGTACAAGTTTTCAGGCTACAGCTGTTCCCAAAGCAACTTATAATGAAATGAACTTTGGACTTGCAATGCACTCGATGCAACGTAAAATAAAGAGTTTCAAAAAGCTCACAGTTTTTTTTTCCTTCTGCACTGCTCTTTTTCCTAGATCCTAGACATTAGCATTGACACTAAGATGCCTCTTCACAGTGTAAAGGAGGGGTTAAGGTTGACATAAAGAGAGCAGTGTGTTAAAAAAACACAAGAGATCCTGTGTGCTGATCTTGTTGCTAAGGATTTTGGGTTTTGAGGGAAGACGAAGCTTCTTGTGAACCCATGTGGGAAGAAAATACATTTCACATACACTTATATAAGCCCAAATATGTTTAGACAATGATTTAAAAAAAAAAAAGTCCAAATAGATGACATCAAGCATCTATAAACACATTCTCTTTGCAAAATCTCTGCAGTTGGCACCTGCTGACTATCAGTCTTTAAAATAGCAGCTGAAGATCTTTAATAAAGTGAAGCACTAAAGGAAAGAAAGTTTGAAGCGAGAATGCTATGCTGGCGTATTTACGGGGCATTCTGTGGGTTTGAAGGGATGGTGGGTCTGGTGTTGAGGTACTCCAGAACAAAGACCTGCAGGATCTTGTTGAGGTTCTGAATGGTGGAGCGATCCAGGTTCTGCTCGTTGTCGTCAAACGTGTGCCACACGGATGGGAAGGGGGAGGGGATAAGGTGGAGGACACGAACACCTGACAGAGAGGCACAGGATGACAATCACCCAACGGAGCTACACAATATAAGCAGGTAATCATATTCAAGGTAAGTGTGTTACTTGGTGCTCATACCTCTGCTAAGGAATGGTATATGATCATCTTGTATGTGGCCAACAGGCTGATTGGGCCAGAAATATTGCACGCTGTCAGGATGATCCACAAGCTGGTTCATTGAGTGTAAACGCTTTTCTGAGGTAGGATAAAGAGTAAAAAAGTGCAGCCGTTAGTCACGTTTAAAGAAAAAAACATCCTCATTTCAACATAGTTTAATAATTCAACATATTCAATAATGAGCTGTTTTGCTTCATCAATGCGGTTTGGTTTTTTGGGTGAGGTTTGATCAACAACCCCACAACAACCACCCTCACATTTTATTTCAAATATAGTTAAATTGTGATTAGTGTGTGGAAGTACGCGACTGCCCTTTTTCACCTCAAAAAAATGAGAAAAGCATGAAAAAAAATACAGAAATCTGTCATGTTAAATCAGCAAAACCAGTTAATTAACAGTATGTTAATGTGGCACCACATCACACACAGAAAAAAGCTGATTGAGAAAACAGGTTTTCAGGGGCGTCAATGCTCTATTAGCAGTTTAAGGCACAAGAGCTGCAAAGAAGTGTGATACAGTGTGGGCTATAAATTGTACAGTAATTTGTGTGTCAGCTCAGTTGCCACTTCACTTCCATATAATGACAATGGTGTGAAATATGACTAATTACTTAACGACTGGGGATTAAAATCACTCATGTTGTTTGTGGCACACATTCATCAAAATAAAAAGACACATAGTGTTTACAGTAATAGTGAAATATGTGATTATCCACCAATGTTCTGCAGTCTGGAGAGCCAGTGGTGTGTGCTGGGGAACTGGTTGCCAAAGCGAGGTGTGGGAGCCCCGATCAGATCCAACAACACAAACAGATCCTGGAGGAGAAGAAACGGGGAGAAGAGGGGTGAACGATGTTATCATGACACATGTCCAGATGATAAACATGTTCCCATAATCACACCTCAGAGCCCCTGTGTGGTGTGCTGGTGCAACACACTGACATCTCTGCAGGACTCACAAAACACACCCACCTGTGTGTCTACATGCACACACACACACATGCACACACTAGGTTCTTTAAGATGCGTTATCTCTGTCCGTCCACGCAGGAATGTCTACATTAGTTGATAAACAGTTGCTATCTCTCCACAGCTAGGATACAGAAACATACACCAATTAATGTGCCATGTTGTTATCGCAAAATATAATAAATGATGTTTAATATAAAAACACTCAAGCCTCCCACATGATAAGATGGGTGGCTTTGAGATTTCTTCATGCATCTCCCTTGCTGAGGTGCCTGTGTGTGTAAGAGGAGATCAGGATCTCGGCTAAGCAGATTGTACTGAAATTGAAGTGGGCTAACAAAGGTATTATCTGGAGTGTGATTAAGTGATTATGCTAATCTCAGGTGGTTTGGGGCAGAGAAGAGTGAGTAGAACTGTGATGTACTATGCCGTCCAGTTGGTTGGTCTCTGTGGCTCCGGCGGGGTGCGGCGTGGCCTCCATCTTCTGGGCCAGGTGGCGAGAGCCATATAGGGAGTCTGTGGAGGTCCACTGGAAAAGAGCCTCCTCCCCATCAAAGAAGAGTAACTGCAAGGTGAGGTCGGGACTGGAAATCTACATGGGAGGTAAAAAGGAGATGGTCATGTGCCCAAGCAGTTTGCATCCCCAGGGTTTTGCTGCCCCCTAGTGGTTTTGAGATGACAATGGGTTTCTTAGGCTGCTTTATGTGATGTATTAATTTCTCAAAAATGTGCTTCTGTATGTACACTTTCCTCTATGTCATTTATCAGCTATGATGATAAATTTGCACCAACTCTAGCTAATGTATTGGTATTCAATGTGATTCCTATTCCCACAGTGACCTTTGTGGCAGACAGCTGAGTCTGATAAACATGTCCCTTGGCTGATCTCTCTCTGTCACAGGCCCTGTCACTGTCCGCCCAGTAGACAGGGGTCTGAGCTCAACTGTGAAACAGGAAAAGGGCACAAGAGCAAGCTACATGAATACTAAGTGTTTTCTTTACGAATCACTTGATTGCAGAACAATTAAATATTGTTGGTGGCAAATTTGTGTTAATTTCCAACAAAACTCAAAATGATTTGTGTTTAAAGTGTTGTTGTTGCCAGTGATGTTGTGTTTGAGGAGAGGTTTGTTCATAGGTAAGTCAAATACACATTTTACTTCTCTTTAATAAAACCATAAATCTTTTAAACACCTTCCTCTTACTCACTCTAACACTTGTAACTTAACTTGGAGTGGTGTTGTTTCTCATGTTAGAATGATGTAAGTTCCTTGACCTGCTCTTGTTTGCCACATGTTTGGCCTTGTTTTTCTCTAGAGCTGACTGGCATGGGTATATATATTATATGACTTGCTAGTGATTCATGACCACAACTCGTCAGTGCTGGCCACAGCCACAAACACTAACATCCACCTGCAAATGAGTATCATTGAAAAGCCTACTGAATGCAAACACACAGGCAGATCTGTCATATGTAATACACCCTTTAACATTTGCATGCAATAACCATGTTGCAGCTTTAAGTCACATCCTACTGATCCCCACCTTCTGAGCTTTCAGTTCATTATCCAGGGCTCGTGCCAGCTCCAGCATCATGGCACAGGGAACGGCAGAATCAGTGGCCCCTTGGAACTCCCTCCCGTGCCATTGTGGAGGGTAGTACTTGGAGTCGTAGTGACAGGCCAGGACCAGGCGGCGCTTGGCTGATGGGTTGAGAGTGGCAATTAGGTTATTGAAGGGCAGGGGGCCGTAGGGTGTTTGTGACACAAACTTATCCTCCGTTACTTCCCAGCCTGCTCCAAGGGAAGTGAGGGTTGTTTTGATATGCTGTGAACACACACACACACACACACACACACACACACACACACACACAAAGATTGGTTGTTAGTAATGAACATTCAATATGTACCTCACCCTCTCACCACCTCACTAAATAGTGTTTTCCATGAGGTGCATCATGACACAGTGCATGTTTCATGGGAGGCAAATTCCATGTTTGTCTATACAAGTGTTTGTGTATTGTGAAAGTGCTCCAGGCACATGTTGTCCTGCAAATAAACTCACCTCCTGCACGGCCTGGCTGCCTGCAGAGCCTGGATACCTGATCACCAGCAGTGGCCTCAAGTCCCTCAGCCACATCTGCTCCAGGTCAGTGTGAGACAAGGCAGTACTGACCTCATCTTGTGTTAGAGTGAGAGCCCGGTGATGGAGCTGAACAGAACCAGAGGAGGCGAAAACAACAGATGAGAAATAACACCAGGTTGGTAGACAGACTCTTGCTTGATTCTTGGAAACATGATGAGTCCTGACTGTCAGTCTGCTGTTAATCACTGCAGTGCTGCAAACAGAATATGGAACATGGGATATTATGAAGCAATATTTACACCTACTTTCAGTCAGTGTACGTCACCGCACAGTTTCAGATCAACATTTTCTTGCTATAAGAGCAGGGGAAGTCTCTGATGATGCATTTAAACTGAGCAACAATGTGAATGATACATTGCGTGCAGAACCACTGATTTTAGTGTGTCACAACACTCTCATCTTACTGGAAACCACTCACTAGTTCTGCCACAGAGGAATTTTGTATTCTAATTTTAAAGTTGTGAGAGGCATCTGAAGAAAAAATCCATTTTAAGAGGGATATTTCCATATAAATCACCTAAATAACAATGTCTAAAAAAGCCATACAGTAGGTTACCATCAAAACAACAACTTTTGATATCATTGTATCAAACACTGTGTTTTAGATGAGCTGTGTTCAAGATAACACCTCCTCAGAGCGGGACACAAGAGCCACTTAGACCAGTGTGAATAGGCATTGATTGAATGGCTTCAAATGCACACAAGGGCTACTTTAGAAAAGCAGGAACCTATTGAATAAAGAGGCAGGAAAGTGAAGAGTGCTTGTCAACATGCTATCACTCTCTCATGCTCTGGGAAATGGACACGATTGCAAAAGAGCAGATCAGCCTGCAATTTAAGCAGCGGCAATATGGATTTGGATTCGGATGTGAAGCTGTAAGGGTCGATTCAAAGTACGCCAAATTACAGTCACGGGTAAAAAAACAAACATATTGATCCATGGATCATGTGGCTCTTTTTCATTTAGTCTCAAAGTTCACGTGCTGAGAGCTAAGGTGGTTGTTGTGGTAACAAACTGAACCTGAAAAGAAGGACTGAGAGCAGCAGGGAAAGAGCTGATGGTGAATGTCAGAGCATAGTCAAAGCCTGTTTGTTTGTGTCACACTGCTCCACCCTTTCCAGTAATAGGTCGTCTGGGTAGTCCTTAATTGGCAATGTGATGGAAATTAGAATCATATTGGAGTTATCAAATCCATGCTGTAATCCATAATTATTTTAATTTGTTATTTTTTGATTATTCTTTGCTTAGCAATCTGTTAATTGTGTGGTATTTAAAATGTCAGACAGTGGTGAAAAATGTTCAAAAGTGACGTCTTCAAATTGCATGTTTTCTCCAACCATCTGTCCAGAAGCCAAAGATATTTAATTCAATATGAAATACAACAATAAATCATCACATCTGAGAAGCTGGAACCAACAATTGTTTGCTTGATACGTAATCAAAGTCTTCAGTCTAAACTATTTGTCATCGGACATTTGTTCTTCCCTCTCATTCGGTTTTATTTTACTGTCTCAGGCAATAGTTGAGGCCACATTCCTTAACTCTGTCCACTACAATTGAAACACAGACATTCACTTGTTCAGAGTTCGAGTTGGGCCTGTGATTCAACATGATGTCGACTCAAACATCAGTCCTATAATTACAGAGTGGCACATAACGCAGAGTATAATTATGTGGTCACACAGAGACTGAATATAGTTATCCAAAGAGCTGGGGCCACTGGGCTCAGAGAGGGTTAAAAGGGGGTCCACTTAAGGTCTATAAATACCAAGATCTGCAATTGGAGGATCAATGATGATGACTGTGCTGCCATAGCAACTAGGCGAAGAGGAGAGGAGAAGAAGAACATAAATGAGGAGCATGAATGGCCAGGCATACCCAGGTGCATCTCAGGAGAGTTACACAACAGTGCTGGGAAACAATGCAAAACAGTACAGAGGGTTGTTGTAATATCATGAATAAATACACACGTACATTACATATATCAAAACTGAATTTGGGTGATTTCTTTTTCTTATAATGAATAGTTTACTGACAGCATTTTTAAATGACACACAATATAAAGAACATTGAGTTATTTTTCATACAATTGAATTGATTTTCAAATGTTTCTTAATTATAAAAAAGTAAGCAAGATGTTTGGAGCCAATCAATAATTACAAGCATTAATTAAACCTTGTCAAAAGTAGGTTATACGATCACAAAATTGTAAAAACACTGCATGTGGCAATTTTTAAAAAAAGGTTTCATTTCTGTCTAAATATACAATTATGATTGCTTGACAAAAATGAACATATGATCTTTAACATATTTACCTTTTCTTGTGTCCAGGGAATTCCGTTGGTGCAGTGGACGAATGTCAGCCAGATGGCCACAGTGTAGAATAAAGGCATTATGGAGGGACTGTGGCTTCGCTCAGCTACCGTTGTTGACGCTCCGGTCCACATTCCTGTCTCTCCTCTGTGAAAGCTCTCAGATCATGTGAAAAGCAGGAGGGAGGACCCGAGGCTCCAAACCACAGCGCGTCACCCTGCTGCTCTGTGTGTGTATGTGTGTGAGTGTGTGTGAACCACATGGGTGCTTGTGACATCGTGACCCCGTATCTTCCATTGATAATTGGCTCATTTTCACACACAGATAAACGCATTCACAGCATACCTGTGACAAAGTCTAAGTGGAGCCTTTGTGTCTTTTGAATACTAATCATCTTTAAATCGGCAGCTTTATACTTAACAAAAACACAAAAAGCAAAAAAAAAGAGAAAAAAATTAATTCAAAAATTCAAAAATATAATAACCTTTCTTTGCTTTTTTAAAAGTAGATCACATCATTAAATATTTATTCATTTATTTATTCAGCTATTTTTTGTAAAAAGTGAGACCAGTGCTTCTTACGTCACCAACCACGTTGTCTCACTGTCACGTGGTGAACCCGGAAGCTTGCGCCGAGTGCTTCATATGTCAACACATCCTCTCGTGCACTGTTATACTATAGCTAAATCGGAACTATAGCATCTTTTCTGGTATATATTTATTGTAGCTGGACGTGATTTCTTTGCACCAGCAGCCATGGCTCAGGAGGTGTGCTGCTTGAAGGCACAGCTCAAGGAGAAAGAGAAAGAGATAGCAGCTCTGAAGAAGAAACTAGCACAACTGGAGGAGGTAAGAAAGTCTACTGAATGCTAAAGTTAAAGTACATTAAAATAGTTGTCCAAATTTACCTGTAAAAATATGTTTTGTTTTTTAAATATACTTGCCTCTTTTTCTATCTAGTAGCTTAGCATTTATTAAGATGCAGCTAGCTCTAATGTTACTATAGCATCTTTTTGGTCCAGTACAGTCTACATGACTTTTTTTTTTATACATGCAGATGTTTATTGTTGAGCTCATTTTAAGTACTTTATATGCTGTTGGGTAATCTACAGCAATGCATTATATTCTGTAAGATCATCATATGTTTGTAGCATCTCTGTCCTGTTAGAACCACATATCTAAAAAGTGATGACCAATTATTCAATTGCTGAGAGGAATCACACAGTACCCTTGTGATTATCATATCAACATTGCATTAAAAGTACAATATGTACAAGAAAATTGTAAATTTAATCTATGAATGCAGTGTTATATTTATAGAGTAAAAGGCTTTTTAACTAACAGATAGATAGATAGATAGATAGATAGATAGATAGATAGATATACTTCATTGTCCCGACTGGGAAATTCTTGAAATAAGTCAATGGCAAACAGACAATTAAAATGTCCAATATGAGTCTGCATATTTCAAAAGACATGGAGCACAATTAACTCATTAAATCTTAAATGCTAAATAAGCATATGGCAAGCCACTTAAATCCCTCCCTGTTAAGAGCTTTACCCAGATAGCTCCTTATGTCAGACATATGGGCTGTAGATGTATGTAAAGAGAGATATAAATGTAGCTCAGTATATTAAAGAGAGGCAGACTGTTGAGTGCTATGATGCCACATGGCTCAAAGCCCCTGTTTAAAACTTGTGTCTTGTATCTTGAATAATAATTCCTCCCTCAGAGCTGTACCTCAGTGCCAGAGCTGTATGACAAAGTGACACCTCTAACCCCCCTGAAAGCCAAACCAGCCCTCAGCAATGAGGAAATCATGCGGTACAGCAGACAGCTCCTTCTGCCTGACCTGGGTGTACAAGGCACGGATGGCAACACACAGCGCTATTCTGATATACAGTACAGTAAGCATTCTGTTGAGTGAGATTTCTGGCATGACTGAATATAACAGTGTGAATCATGATTTGTTCGCAGGTCAGCTAAACTTATCCAAGACATCAGTGCTAGTTGTTGGCTGTGGAGGACTGGGCTGCCCCCTGGCACAGTATCTTGCAGCAGCAGGCATCGGTAGGTAATCTAGTCTGTTAATGCTCAATGTGTGAGTAAATCAAATCATTAACCCTTCAATCATTGACCTTTAAGCACAACCCTGATTCCAAAAAAGTCATGATAATATCACCTGTTACCAATGAACCTGTTTACCTGTGGAATGATCCAAACAGGTGTTTTTGGATCAGTCCACAACTTTCACGGTCTTTTGTGGCTCCTGTCCCAATTTGTTTTAAACATGTTGCTGCCATCAAATTCAGAATAAGCAGATATGTAGTTGATGGTGAGGTCAAACATTAAATATATTGTCTTTGTACTGTTTTCAATTGTTTTACCCAGCATCCCAACTTTTTGGAATCACGCTTGTATATTGCTCATGGGTGTTAGTAACTCTGACTTGTCAACTGTCTGTCTTTTCATTTAAGCTGGGTCTTAAATTAGCAATCATCCTCACATCCCATGGCTGGTAAGCTGAATAAATGTACCTGTGGGGGAGAGATTTGCTAACAGTTTACACAACCCAAAATGAAATATAGCACACTATCCATGTTTAGTGTTGTGTAATGAATGAAATCAAGTGACCTGGGAATCTTAAAAAGTCATGAGTATATTCACAGCTTTTAGTTTGACTTTCTTATTTTGTGAAAATGTTTTTGTTTTACAGTCAAAAATTATATGACCTTTTGCCCCAGGTCAAGTTTTAACTGCACTTTGGTTGAAGGAAAGTGGAACAGAAATTTGTATAGTGTTGTAATATGCTGTTTAGTGGGACAGACAAAAAATGGGAGAAAAGGTCGAGGACAAGAGCTACAAATCAAAATGGCAGGTCAAAGTCAAAGGCACACTTTGTTAATTTTGTACCCTGGTTATAGAGTATAATCGTCAGAGTTCGCCACCATTATCAGGGTTTGACATTTGCGCTAAAGCCTTACTTACTGACTTGTTTGTCTTTGTGTCTCTGCAGGGCGCTTGGGCCTGCTGGACTATGACGAGGTGGAGCTCAGTAACCTGCACAGACAGGTGCTTCATGGGGAGGAGAATCAGGGCCTGGCCAAAGCTCTGTCCGCTGCTAATGCAGTTAGAAGGTACTGTTTGGTGCCTGCACACACTAGAGTGCAGTCCAGTACATAGAGGTTAAAATCACCTTAATACCAGTATTATGTAGTAGAACAAAAATGTTTGAGAGCAGTTTTGAAATGTTCCCCACTTAAACAGACCTGAAACAGAGAAGTTAGTATTTTGATATTATTAGTAAATGTTCGGTAACTATGATAATTGGTGTATTTTTATGTTTTTGGTTGGTGTATAATGCATGCTGGCGCTTTCCAGTCTCACCACAGGTTATATTTGGTTGTGTATTTTACTCCAGTCTGCAAATATTGTGTAAACATGTTATTTTAGAGACAGCTGTTTTTGGTGCCTTTCTCCCTCACAGTGGGCCTACTGTGGTTAGCATACTCTGTTGCATGGCCATGACCACATGAGGGCACCATTTCTCTGAGTAGCACACAGTGTTCAGATGCTGTGTCACACATACACTTCCCCCCTCTTACCCTTGTTCTTAATTAATGATAATTTACTACGTGAATAGTACAACTTCCAATGCAAGAGTCCTGAGTGATAATGTAAATATTTTTTATTTAATCTCTTTGTTTTTCACAGTTGAAACAGACAGCAAAGACTAGGGAGATAGAAGAGTGGGGCAGACATGTGACTAAGGTCCCATGTGAGATTTAAAACTCAGGTGTTGGTTTGTTCTTAGTTTACCCGAAGAACCAATATGACCCAGATATTTATTTTATACAGTTGATAGAAATAATTTATTTATGTTAAAGCCGCTAATTATTTTGGGCCGAACCACGCTTCTTAAGAAATTCATTCATATTTTTGAATGTGACTCTATGTCCACAGGTTGAACTCAACAGTTGAGTGTATTCCCTACCACCTGCAGCTCTCACCGGATAACGCCTTGCAACTCATTCAACAGTATCCTGCTGCAAAACCCTCAACCTACATCTGTTAAACAGGCCTGCCACTGGCCAATTCTTTGTCAGGAATCTGTCCTGCAGCTGCCATGTCTCATTCAGTCCTATTGCTAATATTGCATCAATAGAATTTTAGATATTCAGTTGGGAAACGTGTACACGTGACAAACCAATGATGTGAACTCTGTTTGTAATGACACCTTGACTTCGCTGACCTCATATATGACATTGTGGCTGACTGTTCAGACAACGTCCCCACTCGTTATCTGGTGAATGACGCCTGTGTGCTCAGTGGCAAGCCTCTGGTGTCAGCGAGCGCCCTGAGAATGGAGGGGCAGGTAAGGGAAAATCTTACATCAGTGTGGCAAGAATTCATCAGCTCCTCTAGGTGAGAAACATTACTTTATCTTGCTTTGTGTGTGTGCAGCTGACAGTATATAACTACTGTGGAGGCCCGTGCTACAGATGTCTATACCCTGTACCCCCTCCCCCAGAGACGGTGACCAACTGTTCTGATGGAGGGGTGCTAGGAGTGGGTGAGTTTTGTCCCTTTACTTGCCCAGAAACCACGTACAACCATATACAGAGCACAGTCTGTGTAAATGATCGTTGTCAGCAAAATGTTTTCTTTAAGTTCCAGGGATAATGGGCTGCTTCCAAGCTTTGGAAGTCCTCAAGATTGCCTCTGGACAAGGCCGTATCCTTTTAACTCCCACGTTACATACAGTACCTTTTTTGGCCATCTTGTTGCTTTATATCAAGATTTCCTCCCGAGTCATCTGGATGAACCAACAATGAACAGCTGAAAGGGTTTTCACTGTAGCAAAGTAAAGGATGAGAAGGGTGTTTCGTGCCCGTCTGATAAAATAAAGTAAAAACAGGCGGAAATATTTTGTCTGCCTTCTCTGGACTCTGCTGACTCTTCATTTACCGTTCCTATGAGAGCACTTGTGAAGTTTCTGTTGTTACAGTGCTCCCATGCTAATACTGAGACTCACATCAGAGAATAGACTTGTCCCATCCTGCCTTCTGTCTTGCATTCTAATACCCATGCTAACACCTGGCCCATGATGCGTCAGCCAGGGAAGTGTTGTGCCTCACGTTGCTATGATGCTCATACACAAATGGGAGATGTGCCAGTCGATTCTCTGAATCAAGCAACGTGATGATGCTTTTCACAAAAGTGACCTTTCCTTAACCAGGCATTGCAGCTTCCTGTGACCAGCAGCTGGTGATGTTTGACGCTCAGAATGCCAGATTCAGGTCCATCAAGTTGCGGCCTAAGCAGGCCAGCTGTGCAGTGTGTGGCGAGAACCCCAGTGTGACCGAGCTGGTGGACTACGAGGCTTTCTGTGGGGCTGCTGCCACAGATAAGGTGGGTCATAAGAGACGAATATGATGGGGCACCTCAAATTATGGGGCCATGCACATTTTCACAGGAATGTTACATTTTGAGGTGTTTAGAAATGTTTCTTACATCAACTGGACTTTGCCATTTAATAGGACTCACAGTTATGCTCTCATCATTGGAAATAGCTATCATTGCCTGATAAGATAAGATGAAGCTTTATTCATCCCATAGTGGGGAACTTCACAAATTTCCCTTGTGTTGCAGTGCCGCAAACTCAACCTCCTTTCCAGAGAGCAGAGGATCACAGTACAGGTAGGGAACATATACCACAGAACACAGTCTCCCATTGCGTGACTCCCTGCATTTAGTGCTGTTTATTGTATGATTACTCACAATTTTCTCAGTTTTCATTTGCATTCATAAACTGATTACATCTCAGTGCTGACCCAGCCCCAAATGGGAAATGGCTTAAAATGCGCCTGTAGATTTTCTGGGAAAGAATAATATGTTCTATTTGGCACAGAGAGCAGTGGTGGTGGATTGCATCTGTTTATGTTTCTGCAGAATTGGCGCTTTCAAACTCGCTGAGTCATTAAGCGCAGAGATGGGGATCATGATTGATTGGGCTGTAATCGAGATTGTACAACGAGCTCCAGTTAGAAACAGTTTTGTTTCCTGTGATTTAAGGAAAAGCTGTGTAAATGTTCATATGACTCCACAAACACAAATCCAAGCAACATTTCAACACTTGCTGTTAGTAATTTTGCTCATGCTGTTTAACTATAGATATAAATCAATGTCTTTTTCCAAAAGATATAGCCACACCTTTTTCTAAATATAAAATTATTAGTATTTGTGCATTGATGAGTGTTTTTAATGTAATTCCAGGATTATAAAACAATAATGGACAATGCAGTGCCCCATCTCTTGTTGGATGTGCGCCCTCTTGTGGAGGTGGATATATGCCGCTTACCTCTCTCTCTCAGTATCCTTTTGGTGATGGAAGCATGAAATTAGTCTCACTTTGTCATGATTCTGAATCATCTTTTCATCCTGTTTCCCATTTCCGTGTGATTATTCCCCTTATATTGATGCCAGACATTCCCCTCTCAAGTTTAGAGGAGAGGAAGAGTGAACACATCCGATTACTTCAGGAAAGAGTCAGCCAATTGAAACAGCAGATGGCGGGTGACTGCCGGCCTCCAGGTAACCCGTCAAAACATTGAGGGTCCGTACATGTTGTTTGAAATGAACAGGCACGTAGAGCCACTGGTGCATATTCACAGTCCACTGTGTAGTCTCATACAGCAGGGCTGGAGGCTTATTTTGGACAGCAAGTAGCAGGTTGTAATGGGGGTTGCTAGGTGAGCCCTTTTCCAAAACAAGTACGGTCAACCTGAGCAGCTGGCCTGCTTTAGAGAAATCAATATTCAAATTGTTATTTTTGTGGTGTTCTGGATATTCACTGTGTTGATGAGATAAATTTAGCCCTGTGGACTTTTAGCTGAGCATTTATTACAGTCTGGGTTATTATTACATTGTCATTTTCTGCATAGTCAGCTCTATGTCATCTTGAGGGAATGTGCAGTATTCTTAGTATGTTTGTTCTAGTGTTTATAGTTCTGAGTGTGATACTGCATGTTACCTGGAGTTTGATTGAACATGTGTACTGTTACGTTGACTTTGTGTCTCTTAAATGTCCAACACAAATTCTCCTAACTGAGACGATAAAGGCGGAACTAAACATTTATCTTTTTCAATTAATGTTTGTTAATGTTTCTGTACCATTCAAACTCTTTCTGTCCCCTCTGCAGTTCATCTCTGTTCCTTTACAATATAAACTAGTTATGGTTGAGTTTATTGAGGTTAATGTGATTAAGTCATTAAGATCCACTGGTGCCACCAAACTTACTGTATCTCTCAGTGTTTGCTCTCTGCTGCTCCCTCCAGTGTACGTGATCTGCAAGATGGGTAACGACTCTCAGAAGGCGGTGCAGCTTATGGAGAAGATGAGCGGATCAGAAGTGGACAGTATCACAGTGAAAGACATCTGTGGAGGCCTCATGGCATGGGCAAAGAAAGTAGACCCTGCATTTCCACAGTATTAATGCATTTTAAAACACTTTTCTATTAATAAACTGCATTCTATTTGTCAACATTGTTGATGTTTTTTCTTTCATGCATGTGCACTGAACTTGGTGCTCTAAGATAAATTGTCTATAATGTCATCACTGAATTGCAAAATAGGCTGTGTAACATAGGCTGTGTAACAATAGAGCTGTTCCTAAACTGTGTTGTGTAATCTGCTGTGTATCAGCTCATCAAACCCATGAGTTGGCAGTTAGATAACACGTAAGCATCCTTGCAAAATCAAGTCCCTCTTCCTGTTTTTTTATGCCAGTCCTTAGAAGTTCAGTTAATTGGAGAGAGAGCTTCCTCATATCTAATAAATGAACCCACACCCTCCATGTTAGGATTTTTAAGCACACATGTACCCGTTTTCACATTAACCCTGTGTTAAAATGTTTATAGTAAAGTAGAGGATACAAGCAATCATCAGAAAACTTAACTGTCTTTATTTATTAAAGCAAAGTAAAATTAATCCATTCCTCATTTTGCAACACAGGAACCCCTTCAGGACCCCCACTTTGACAACCAGTGTATCACAAACTAATCCAGGTCGTGGAGAATAAAGTTTTTCAAGGCATGACCAAGTTGAAATAACGGAAAAGGAAGGCGCATGCGCACTGGCTGGAGGCGCCATTGCTTCACAGGGGCTGTAGTTCAAGTTTTCCTCCCCTCACATGCAAAGCCAGTTAAGCGGAGATAACAAAAAGACTCCAAACCCCAGCGACTATCACTACTCTTTTTTTCTCCCTCGTCAAACGGGGGGAGTAGTCACAGCTGGAAGGATAATAAGATGCGCATGAATTTACAATCTGGAATAAAAGATAAGGGAAAATAAATGGACGGCTCGCTCGGTCTCAGCGCCTCAAACTGATGTTGGTATTTTTGCGTCAAGGCTGCGTCGCTGCGCTTCGGTGCGCAACTTCCAGAAAAAGCTCAGATTTATGAACTTCAGACTCGCTTTCCTCAAGTTGATGGAGTTACAAAGTTTCTTCAGTGCACTCACAATGGAAAGAAAAGCGCCCTTCGCTCACTGTGAAGGTAAAGTACGATTTCAGAATCACTCAAAGCGACGTTTGGTTTTAGGCGAACTTTTTGCGCACAGGTAAATGATCCGCCAGCAACAAAGCGCCCTCTGAATGTGTAAATTCAGGGCTTGTATAATTTGTTTTGCTGGCATTCTTGACTCGGGTTTGCGTTCTGCCAGCAAGCCAATCGAAAGTGGGAGGGGTGCAGATGTTCAGGAGCCTCGGTTCCAGATGTTTGTGGAGGTTGAAATTCTTGTAAACACACAAATGATACGCTTTATCAACTTTTACGCGTCGTTCGGGCGCCTTTGTTTTGATGTTTTTTTGCGCACGAGACAAAAAAAAATAACGCATGTTGTTGGAAATGAGTTTGGCCAAAAAGAACGGGTCGATAGTAAAGTTAAAAGTAGTGACATTGCTCTCAAAAGTTAAAGCTGTGGCTTCTTCATAGGAAAGCCTGTTTACAAAAAGTCAGTTTAGAAAAACGCTATAAAACAAAAAGTAACAATCTAAGAGGTGTATATATATATGTTATAAAAAGCAGGTAAATATTGATGATGGTTTTGTGGTCTTAATGTGAAAAGATGATGAAGCTGGCTGACTCGTGTGTTTTGTGGTGACAGGCTTCCTGTGGTCAGAGTGGATTACTGACCTCAGTGAGGAGAAGGAGCACCACCCCAGGATATGAAGTTTGTTGCAGTGATTTTACTGCAGAAAGCTGTGGACTCTTCCTCCATCACCTGCCCATCCAGTGAACGAGTGGGCGGATCAGCCATTACCCTCCTAATTTATGAAAAACAATGTCACTTTGATGACTTGCCACGACTGATGAGGACTAAAAATTCCCCCTACCGAGAGTCTGTGCTTTTCCCTGCCAGCCTTCACTAAAGCCTCTCTATTCAGCGTTTCACGTCGCCATTGGAAGAAACCCAATGTCTGCCTCCTCTCCCCCATCCTTACCTCGAGCCTTCCTTCACTCTCTCCATCCGCACCACCCGTCCTCGCCGTCCCTGAGCCCGCCAGGACCGCTCTACACGCGGCTGTCCAACGGCAGCCACAGCGTCCCCAGCCCCACCAACTCCCGCGGCTCCTTCCATGGGGTGTCCTTCCTGCTGCAGATAGGACTGACCAGAGAGACGGTGAACCTGGAGGCCAGTGACCTGTCGCTGTCCGCTGTCAAGGACCTGGTGTGCTCCATAGTGGACCAGAAGGTGAGGGCCCTGTCTCATTCTTGCCTCCTTTCATGTTGTTCACCCACATTTTCTTGACATGTCACATCAAACATCTTTTCCCTAATGTCCTCTCAAGTGAGAGGTTTTCCACAAACACGTGCAGCCAGATCACACTTGGCTTGTTTTCAAACTGCAGTAGTAATACCAAAGGCAGCAGAGGGCCAACATGATGCACCAACATGATGCACCGACATGTGTTTTGCCATCATCTCCCATATTCATCTGTTTAGGTTTTGTTTTCCAAAAGCAGACATCTGGGCCTCGTGCCCCAAAATGAGTCAAACACCGCAGAAGCATGCACACAACAGCACTGATGCTCCTCCAGTTACAGGACACAGTCTAGTAGCGCCAGTTATTTACATTGTGGTATAATGTTGCTGGACTCGCATGATGCAAGCGCACGCATATGCACACACATATACAGAACTGCCGCGGTGGTTTTGCTCAGCCCCGTGCGATGATGGATCTACTTTATTTTCCATGACATTGCCAGTGTGTTGTAATGACACTGGAGTGCAGCCTCACCATAAGAAGTGGCTTTAAACACAAGTATAGTCTGCATCATTTCAACGTCATTTGCCATTTCACATCTGGTCGTGCTAGAACATCCCAAGTGCAAATCAGCGGCGCCAGCTTTAATTTGTTCTTGTTCGTTTGTGCTGAAAGTGGTCGGGCGAGTCCTGATCTTAGTTTGTGTGTGTGTGTGCGTGACTGTTTATAACATGCAAGCTAAGAATGAGGATAAAACACTTTAATTTTTGTTTCTAATTCGAAGTAGCCCCATGTAATAATAAGCATTGTAAAACTACCACAGATGTTGTGCCTTTTATATGAAGTGGTTTTCTCTGCCAGAAAAATATGCTCATTGCACTACTACAAAAACCAAAAAAGATCAAAAAAATGTTTCTCATAAACCAGAGCTTTAGGGCAGCAGTAGATTTGTACAGTACAATAAAGTTGATAGCCACATGTATTATTTTTTATTTACTAAATATACAGTATCTGTAAACACATGAAGGTTATCTGAACCTGTTTTTCAGTAATTGTTTTCTTTGAGCCCATGGACGTGGACTTCATTGTTGTGTGGGATTAATGGTGTGCAAAGCCTGCTGGAATAATGAAATGGCTCCTGTGCGCATTCACACGTCGCTGTTTTTTTAACCTCTTGTGTATAATGGATGATTACTCCATTTGTGTCTGTAATTATCATTGACTGAATAAAACCAGTGCGATTAAACGAAGCACTTTCATCAGCCTGCCGGCATCTGAGCATTGAGGTCAGTCAGGGCTATATTTGTGCTCGAGACGAGGATGATGGAAATAAGGAAAAATGAATGAGGAACAAACTCGTGTTGAAAAAAAAAGAAAACAAGTGGAAGACAGTGAAGGAGTTATCTGTATCGCGCCTGTGTCCTTTTGGTTTCATGTTGTCCAAGTTGACATTCCAGAGGAGCAGGGTAATGTTGTTGTTCTTTACGAGGTCTGCTGATTCTCACTAGCTAGTTATGAACAGTTCTGGTCCGCAGAGCAGAAAATCTCATCACTGCGCATATTTACATGGATCCTGTAACATATTGGCATAGTCGCAAGAATCTGTAACAGGAAGCGGGTGGGAAATATGATGCTTTGAAGACAGGCCATAAAGAAAATCAGTGCAGTGCATTCATGGTGAGTGGGTGTTGGTAATCTGTGATGTTTCAATTGTGCAATCACTGCGTATCATTGCACATTATATGCAATCATTTAAAGATGCCATGCACTGTAATACTATATGGCAGGAAACTCTCAATTTATAGCAAACAGTCATGGGAACTTTGAAAAGGCTACACATACAATAAACATCTGAACGTACTGTACATCCTTGTCATCATAATACACTCAGTCATCACCACAGAACATATCCAGCCCGCTCATCCACGTTATTGTGCATTTCTTCTATTAAACACAGCCAAATGCAGTGCACTGCCTCAACTATTTCATGAAATCCAGCCATATGGCTTTGATATGAATGGAAAATGTGACTGTAGGCCTTTTGCGCTCCAGTCCATCCCTGCCTCGCTTCTCGTTCTGAAATATGCACGACAATGGTGAAACCTCTTACAAAGTCTGCTCATCCCAGCCAACTTTTCCAGCTGAGGTTCTCTGACCCGAGCTTAGCCGCTGACTGTCATCCCGGGATGTCGCTGCTCAGCAGGACCTCAGGTGTCTGTCAGCGGAGGTAAGACAGGAAGAAGCTTCAGGCCTCATGTGGTAATATCTGCATGGTGATAGAGTCTGGATGGAAGTGTATTTCCCCCTTCGTGCCGCTGTTTCCTCCACTGAGAGCTGGCCTGCTTCACAGAGTGACTCACCACTCAGCCATGCAACAAACAGGGATGCTTATCCCGACTTAAATCTGGCCGTTCAGTGTCAGGTTTTCTGCTGTGTCAGCTGTTGTGAACCTTTCAGGCAGGGATTCAGTTGCATTTAAACCATGATATTAACCATGTTAACATCATGTTAGGCTTCAGTCTTTTGAGCTGAGCAATTTGTCCATCCTCCTGCTGCTGTCTAGACCTGGGTCACTGTGCCAGCGGGGAAAGAACCCAGATGGACTTTTCTCAGTAGCTCTTCTCATGGCATCACAACGCGCTTTCAGGCATGCTGGAAGATGTAATTCCTCCACCTGTCTTTTCTCTGTGTTTTCTCCACTATGAGCCAAAGTACCTCAACAACTTCCCCTCATTGACCTAAGGCTGAATTTATAATGGACTGAATGAGGACTGACTCAGTGGGAAGTGAGAGAGAGGTGTGGATTTGGATTTACAGTATGATCAGATGTCACCTGTTGATATCACCATCGCATTGCCAGACACATGCATTTTGTAACTGTGGTTACATTCTGTCATTTTTTTTTCTGATACAGACAAGCACTGGGGTTCAGAAATACCAGAGTGACCTGTAACATTATATCACCTTGTTTCATTAGTGAATTGGTGTGTTTACATCAATTCATTCCTACATGGCGGCAGTCGTGGTGAACAGAGGTCCTGCTGTGTAATGGCTTTGCCAGATGTGTGTTATTGAAAAGGAGATGATTACTCAATCCTTCTCCAACTTCCTTAATGTTGTCTTCACTCTCAACAGTCTCCACAGCCATCAGAACCTTAGTAGATCGATCACAGTTCTTTTGTCCTGGTGTGATAGCTGTGTCACTACCGTAGCCCAGATGTGTAGTTAGATAGTTTCAGCAGACTAATAGGGCTGTGCAATATGACGATACATACAGCATATCATTTATTTTGTTGTGTCACAAATCACACTCGTTACGGTAACATGCAGTGTTAAATGAGATACAGGAAGCAACTCTCAGGGATGTTAATCCTTTACTAACATTCAACACAGGGGATAAGAACTTAAGAACACTAGCGAAATACAGCTGGAGTCAAGAAGAGTAACAGCCAACTCACTAATGGTTAAAACTATAAACCATCACAAAAATTACAGTTGCCAACATAAACCACCGTGTTCTCAACGGACACATTACAAACACTAACACAAAGTAACATTCATCAGGTCATTTGGACGATACTTTGCGTTCTTCCATGCAGCTCAGATACAGAGGGCAAATTTCATATAAAGGCCACACTAGCAAACATGCAGAGGTTCTAAGTAACAAGAGAAAAACAATCAAACATGAGTAAGTACCTTATTTGTTGAATGTATAATTCAAAATGTCATATGAACGAACTTCTTTATTCGTTGAAATGGCAGATTTGCTATATCATGATTTATATTGTTATCTGGATATGAAATGACCTAGATCAGGATATGAGACATATCATATGACATATCATACCACACAGTCCTAGAAATGAAGGTCAGTCATAGTGTAATCTTGGATACTATAGTATAAATCGAGCTTAACGTTCTACTTTCCATTGCAGCCAGTGGGCACAGCCATGCTGCACAGAAACCTCATTTAGGATGCTTGTATCTCCATGTCATTCTTTCAGTATGTACTCCAAGCTTGTGACCATAGCTTAAGGATAAATGGTTGGTTTCTTGTCTGTTCCTTCACTGCTTTGCCAGACTATGAGATGTGTAAGGTCATTTGGCTCACTAGACAACAACAACAACATGAAAAAAAACTAGCTCATTCAATGACCCTTTGTACTGAAGATGCTTGTTACTCACAGAGAAAACACTTTCCAAACCATGCATACAGCCTGTATAATATAGCAGAAGCACTGTGGATGCAGTTGGACAGCTGTAAGATTACCAGATGTTTGCATGCGCTCTCTTTACTGTGTATAATGTGTCATGGCTTCAAGGTTGACATTTCATGTCTTTCTTGAACCCTTAGCTTTTGAATCAGTCTCATTGTTTGACAGGGAGCCATGCAGCCTGTTATAATAGCTGTGTATTGTATAGATTTTGTACGCTTCATTCCTCTTCCTGCTAAAGACTCAACCGCATGACTTGGCCAGCATCCACAGTATAGATTTACTTTCTCTCTGCTCTCTGTGCTGATCTGAAGTTGGTTTTGATAGTAGTGGTTTGGACCACATTCACCAACTTTAGCAGTTAGGTCAACCTTAGTCCGGGGCAACCTGATCTTGATAGGTTCGGTCTCAGTCTCCTGGAGCAGCTATTGTGGTTGCTGCTCCTGCAATCTACTGAATACTGAATAAAATATGACTGTTTTAGTGTCACTGCTTGGCACAAGTGTATCAGCTCTGAGCCAGGCTCCTTGAGGACTGTGAGAAAGGATGAAAGGAGCCAGCCAGTGGGTGGTGGAGACCCTCCCAGTTGGGTACCATCCAGCCCAAAACTAACCCACGACGGCGCATTGACGGCCCCCCACTGGCTACACGCATATCCAAGTCGGGGACGGCCTTGTTTGACTGTACAGGTCCCGACTTCTCTCGCTGGTTCTTGGGCTTGATGAATGGCGCGAGATAAACATCCATAGCTTCCACTTGTTGAGCGCTTCCTGTTTGGTGTCGCCCAAGTCCTCTCGTGCAGCCAGCGAGGGAGCAGTGGCGGGACAAAAGTTCACGACTCCCTGAGAATGGCTCCCAGTTAGCCAGCTGGTCAGCCTGGACAGCCAGCCAGCTCCAGAACATTCCTCTTCGCCCAGGCATTTTTGGAGGATGATGTGATGTTGCTGGGGATGGGTGGGATTAGACTGCTCGGAAACTGAAATATTCGAAACACTTGCTTCGGTCGTACTGACCATCTGATACGTTTAGGTGTCTGCTGTAACGACCACGGCACGATCAGACTGTATTTAATATCCTACAAAGACGCAGCTGAATTTTCTGGTGAATGTTGGCAGCAGACACTTTTCATATAAATGGAGAATTTACAGTGTAGTTTGGCATCGGTTAGGGGTTTTTCTCTCTATCAAACGGGATGATGAAGTTTAGCAGGAGGAAGGAAATTTGAAGTTCTTTTGGCAAAGGTAGTGGAAAAAAACATTAAACCTTTGCCTCCCATGTTAGTTTTATGAATACTTTGATTTTAGCGCTTGTCTTTAGGATGTCGCTGCATTTTCACTCCAGCTGGAAATGCTGTGAAAGGCAGCGGCCTCAGCCACAGGTTTCCCCACTGATTTTGTCGGTGCTGTAACTCCCAGTCTCTGGTTGAGGGCTGTACAGCTGCGTCTGTAATTAGCCAGACAAAGGCCTTTTTGAGTCAGAAACGGGCTACGCTGGACAACGTACAGTAAAACGGCAGAGTATTATAAAAACAGAAGGATTTGGATTGCTCTAAATCTCTGAGCAATATTAGTTGCATGATGCAAGGTAGGACTTGGCAAAGAAAACATGATCGGCTCAACATTCCGTTTTCAAGATTAATTAGATTGAGTTGGAACAGTGAAGACGGCTTTCTTTGGATAGCATTTGAATGCTTTCATAATGCTGTTGTATCGATCTTTAGGTGCTGTTTAACAGAGGTCAATGTGTCTGAATGTGATCAGAAGATTTATCCTCAGATCAATATATGTAATGACTGTAATGTCATCAGCATGTCACCTAAGATCTTTGTGTGTTGTCATAAAGAGCGACCTGGTCTGGGAGAAAGTATCTTCAGAGAGGAACAAAAGAAAAAAGAACAGCTACACGGAGACGAAAATGAGAACAGAAAATAGCAAGAAAGAAGCGCACAGATGGAAAATGGAGAGACTGCAGTTCACATCGACCAAAACTAACTGAAACACACGGGAAATAAATCACCGCCATCTCCCTCCCTCCCTCGCTCCCTCCCTCCCTTCGACAGTATAAGCCCACATCTGCATGTTCCTATGGAGCTGGCAGCCATATTTCACCCCAGAGGACGTCCCAACAGCGCGGGGCTTTATGTGCGATATACATGAAGCCAGACGTTTCCTGGAAAGCACATTCAGCTCCTTCTCAAGAAAAAACAGGTCACCCATGAGTCAAAATATTCACTGTTGGTATTGGTTCTGAATGCTCACTGTTATGGCCGTAGCCTTTTCTCAACTCAAGATGGTTTTCAATGTTCATTTCGAGGTGCACTGATATATTCCAAAGCCATGGAGTTGATTAAACTGATATCATCAGGATTGCTGAAAAAAACGTGCACAGGCGCCAGCCCTGATCAGAGACTCATCACCTGCTTTATTCAGTTTCCCCCCTGGGAGATTAATAAAATATTTCGTTTCGTATCACATCGTACCCGAAACCAAAAAGTCTTCCGTGTACAGCTCAACCCCGTGTACACTCACTTGCAGAAGGAATCTATCAATTTCCCTAGTCTTGGAGTAATTTGTGGAAAAGGGAGAGAGAGAAGAAAAAGAAGAAGAAAAAAAAGATCTCTGAAGTTAAGTGAGCTAAGTAATTTCTACCATCTGTAGTGCACATTTCTGCCGCCTCGCTCTCCTCTAAATGTAAAGTGGCAAGGCAGAACACAGGGTCCGGCCACAAGGCTCGGGGAATGACAGAGTGGAGCAGAGTGGTCCTCTCCAGGGAAAAGGGGCAGGGGAGGCTGGGACGGCCTTGTTGGCAGGCCTAAGATGGGGCACCGAGGGAAGGTTGTGACCACTGTACGACTGATGTCCTGCAGTTTGGTCGGTGCCAGAACCATCAATGGAAGGCGGCTCCTGCCACCAAGTGCTCTGGATTTTCTGCGCTGCTGAGTTGCCCAAATGCCCTTCACCGTACTTACGGTGCTGGCGGGAGATAATCTTGCATCACTCCAATCTCTGTTAATGCTGGCTGACTGGGCTTTCGATTGTGATTATATTGAAGTGGTAGTAATGCTGAACCATTTAATACTCAGGGATCCTGGTGACTTTGTCCTTGCGAAGCCGACGCACGTGTTGTGATTTAGGAGCACTTCCTGAGAGACTCCTCTAAGTTTCCATTCATAAATTTGTAACTGAAAGAGGATATCTCATTTCCCTTATTAATTTACTCATTAACGGATTGAATTTCTCTCCTCAGACTCGAGTTCCTCTTAGCTGACAACCTCAGCACACTTAGAGGACTTCAACCATGACAGATGCTGAAGAGGAGGGGGGGTCCGATGACTCGGACGCTGCCCTCTTCAAGATATTAACCCTGGTTCATTAGGCCTGGTTAATCACTAATGTCATGTTTCCGAACTGAAGGACTTCTCAACTCGAAAGGCTGGTTAAAACAGATGTTACGATCATGATCTTAGCAGATGTGTTAACATGCCAGAAATGTTTCCAGTGTCTTGCGATGAAGACCACATGGCCTCTGTTGTAGCGACGCGGTCCTATCGGCGTGGCAGTATCGATCCCCGCAGTAGGAGCAGGTTGCAGAATGTCTCATTCTGTGTTGTTTTCTCAGCACTGTTTGCCTTTCCTGTCTTTCAGCGTAGTGAGTGATCTGTCAAACTGATAGGAAGGTGGCAGGGGAAGTGCAATTACGTGTCGATACAACAAGAATACAACAAGAAAGCTACTGTGTTATGAAGGAAACAGTCCTAAAAATTTAACAAGCAACATTTGGCCTAATCAGCACCACAGGCCAAATGGAAATTACAATTCCACTTTTGTTTGATTGGTTGGTTTGTTTGAGCATTTTTAAACCCAGGGGAAACAGTCAGCCACTCAGCATGACTACTTTTGTCACCGCGTCTCTCTCTCTCTTTCTCCAGTCGCACATGCTGTTCGGTTAGTTCCCCTCAGAGCCGCTCCCTGTTTCCATATTCTCTCTGCTCCTGCTCTCCAATCTGCTGCGGTCGGCGGAGCAGCACAGCCCGTTCAGTCTGTGTGCCTGCCTTCAAATGACTTCTCTCCACACTGCACTTGCTATTACTCTTGTCTGTGTGTTTAAATGTTCAGAGAAATTGCCTCTCGGCGTCTCGTGTTTTGGAGAAGGTGACGGCCCCCGGGCGTTGGAATTTGGCTCGACCTCGTGTTTAGTTTAGTCTCGTTAAGTTCTTTTCACGTAGGTGCGATTGTTTTTTTCTGCGAAGCTGCTAATTCAACAAAAGAACGTCTGTGTAAGCGACGCCTCGTTATTAATCAGAAAGAAAGAGTCTGGAGCGGCCAGCGCCTGCCCTCTTTCTGTAACACAGAACCCGCAGCAATTATTAATGTTTCTGTTGAGCAACAGCGGCACGTTCCTACATCCTGCTATTACCGAGCACCTTGTGACCTCCTGCTCCACCAGAATGAGAGAAAGTGCAGTCGCCATTAATCTCTTTGTAAATTCCCCTCTGCTTCACCTGTTTATTTGCCCCGTGTGGAGGTGAATCTGGCGGCTGTCCTTTGCTACTCCAAGCCGGAGAGAGGGGAGATGGAGTGCGTACCGCAGTATATCTCTGAGGCGGAGGCGCTGGCGGAGTAGCGCAGCGGGGCTATAACTCATCAGCAGTGTGCGGGGGCCTGGCCAAGCATGTCTTAGATCACACTGCTCTCTTCCTGAGAGGCCTTAGATCCTGTGACTCAGCCTTCCTCTTCTCTGCTTGGCCTCTGGACGCTGTTAATGCATGCAGTACTCATGCACGCACACACACGTCCACACATGCACGCGAGCAAACACCCACACATGTACAGGTCATCGCCACGGAAGAGAGACGAGGCGGGTTCTGTCATGTATGTGAAAAAAAAAATTGGAGCCATTGGGCCAAAAGCCACCTGGCTCTCATTGGGGATACAGTGGCTGGTAATCAAATAGTGACCTCATCACCATTATCTCCACTCCACTTCAGTGCTTTTGCACTTCAGGCCAAATTACCACAGAAGAGTATTGTTTCGGGATTCAAATAATCAAACGCCTGGTGAAATGATTGTGGGATTTTCTTTGGAGAGCAGCTTTTTTGTAAAACCAGGAAGAGATTTGGCTGGGAACCATCACCTATTGTGGTTGATGTAAATGGGGTAAGCGGTATAGCTTTGTTAGAGTCTCCTGATGATTGAAAGAGGTCTAGGATGACAGGTGTAGAGTCCTCTACTATGCTGTGGTCTGGACAAGGCCCTGGACCTGGACTCACAGTGGTTAGAGTTGGGATTCCACCTTGTCGGCACCAGAAATGAAGACACACACACACACACACACACACAGGCTGCAGTCACACACATACACAGCTCTCAGCTTACACTAAAAAGGAACCCAGCAGTGAATTAATTGCATATGAACACTTGGCACTTTTTCAAACCCCTGCACTTCTCATCTTACAGGCCAGCTCGGCCTCAGTCAGGCTGCAGTGTTGACACGGCTTCTCTAGAACACGCAGGAAAAGGACATGAAGTGAGAAGCGGTCGAGGACTCTCAGATGTAAGCCAAACAATAAGTCGCTTTGTCATGACACCGCCTCTCGGAGCAGCTGCATATAAAGCAGGGAGAGCTGCAGCTGAGTGGCGGTGAAGATTTTCAGCTTGCTCGGTGTGTGTTACAGGTTTGAAAACGGCACTGCCACGGTGGGATGCACATTGAAATTGACTATAGCGCCAGATGTATTCCAAGTAAAGCTTCATTCCTCGCTCGGCTGAAACCTCGAGCGCCGAGAAGCATCAGATGTCACTCAGGCTGGTGCAGCGGTGTTCCACAATGATACGGCCTCGTACGGTTAAAGCTATGAATGAAGCATGAGACGTATTCTGCCACATGGAAGGAAACACGTTAGTCAGCTCGTAGAGTGAGAAAGTCACAGCTTCTCTTGACACACTCCCACCAACTGAGTTTCCTTTCCACTACATGTGGCTGTTTCAGTTGGTTGCCCTTAGTGGAGTCTTCCTTTTGCAGCGGAAAAGAAGCTGAGTTGACTTCAGGAGGAGCTCACATTATGAGCTCCTCCTGAAGTCCCCCCTTGCTCTTTTTTGCCTCCAGCTGTAGCGTGTTTTTCTTGGCCCGCGCCTGCAAACGGAGGAGCAAATAGCTTTATGTAATGTACCGTTGAAATGAAGCGTGCATCTCGACCTTTCTTTTCATGCACCGGCTGCAGAGCACAAGGGAAGCAGGCTCTGTGCATTTACTGTACTTAACCCATCATGAGCCAACAGCAGTCAGTAGATCTGCAGCATTCTAACACCCTGCGAAATCATTTAAAATGTTTCACTAAATGAACAGAACAGTGGGCGGTGGCATGTGCTGCTCTCTGAAGGGATTTCATGAACTTTTCACCTGTTGCAGTTAGTGGTGGGCGATTAATCGTATTCACATCGTAATTGCGATATTTAATTTGCTTGATGTGGAAAAAACGATTTTCCCCCTTTACTATGGTAATTACGGTAAAACATCACCGCGCTGTCTGTGCCTGCTACGTGCGCCTGCTGCGTGCTTGCCTTTACTTCCTGTTTCCTCTCGCTACAACATGTCGGACGCTGGGAGCGAGTTTGTCCAAAAAAACACATTTGAAATAATTTTTTGAATTTTTTTAGTTTTACCAAAAATTGAAATTAAATCAAAAATCGACTTTTTTGTGAAAATATCGGGATTATGATTTTAGTCCACATTGCACAGCTCTAGTTGCAGTTGAATAAAGCTCTCAGGTTCTTCCAAGGTTCATTCAAATCTGAATTGATTATGGGTGAAAAACAAAAGGTTAATGTACATAAATGGCAAAGATTGCTTTAGGTAATTTAGAAACCATTACAAAGTTTACAATTGTAGATACACTATACATATCATATTTTTAATTTCTTGTCAAATCCTGGTGTCGACATTATCCACAATGCAACCCGACTGCTCACAGTTCAATTGGAAATTTGTGTACATGCATTCCACTAGGTTTCTCTGGCACATTTGAATCCAAACAGCACAGAATTGAAGCTTTAACATGGTTATTAGCCATAATTTTTCATTTCTAAAGGTCACGGCAGGGTATGGTGGAATGTGTCGGGTTGTTCGTGTGTGTGTGTGAGTGTGTGTGTGTGTTGTGGTTATGGTAGCTTTTTAACACACTGTAAGATTTTCTGCTCACTGCTGATTCCAGTCAGCTCATTAAGCTCGGAACATTCCCTCCCCTCATGAGTGAAAACAATAATAATGTCCTTAAAGAATTAAATGGAATATTTTTGCTTGAGACTAAGCTGAACGTATGTTTACATTGAATTCATACCTTCAGCACAGTGATGCCATCTGCATAATCAAAGCGACTTGTTTAGAAAATATTGCAGCCAAATTATATGGAAACTTGTCAATGAGAGACCAAAAAACACTCACTGTTGCACAAGACAGTGGAAAACCAGAGTGTTTCCAGTGGCCTCTCTTTTTGATGCCTCACTCCAAGTGACAAATGAGTTATGTTGATTCCCACATCTAGTAATTGTACAATTTGCTGCGCATGTGTTTCTCGTACTGTGCGTGCTGCGTGGAAAACTTTTGCTTGGTATTGCATTAATAATATGTAATGAAAACAAATACAATCCCGCTGTTGACTCTAATAGATTAACACAGTTTTCCACACTGTGTTTGATGTGACTTGAACAAAGTAATTACGGCATTTTCCCACAAGGTTCGCGTGAGCACATGCTGTAATTGGATTTTCCAGCGCGTTCGTTTGACGAGTTATTGAAATATATTTTCCCTTGTTGTGGGCATCAGCGTACACCTCAAAGTCAAACAATTGCTTCCTCATTGTTTTGACATTAAAAAACTGTTTTCCTATTTGTGAAAGCTTCACCATGGCTCGGTAGAACTTATGGTTTCATGACTTACTGCCGAGCGTTCAGCACATGTTGCCTATTAAAGCTGCTGTACATCAAAACTCATCAAGTAGCGCTCGGTTTGAATAGAGATGCCATTTAGTGTGACTCTTGTTATTTTTCTCCTTTGAAGGTGCTCTTAGGGAATCTATTCAAACACTAGACAGAAACAATTTGAAATGAACATCTCGTGTATTCCAGTGGAGGGTCTCCGGGGCTGTGTGGTCTGTGTCATGGCACCATTAAATAATCTCAGAGTTTACAGTCAAAGGACTTATTTATTAGATGAGAAAAAGCACCTTGTATCGCCCTGATCTTGTGACTGTCTTCATCTTGCCACCTCAAGCTAAATGAACAACTTACTTCCACCTCCTGACTCTGGTTTCATAAACACCCAGTACCTTAATGAACATATTTAGGTTTTGTTTTCTGGAGGGAGGTTAAAAAACATTCATTCACTTTTGCACATTGTGACCAGACAGTCTTTCACCTGAGGCTCACCTGAACCTCAGAATTAGTTTTGGAGTGAGAGACTTGCTCTTTCACCTCCAACAGTTTCCCAGCTGGACTTCGGATTGGCCTCAGCACGAAAACATGTGTAATGTTTTCCGTCTACTCCAGCATTTTCAGGTTTATTTCTCCAGGTGTTCTGTCCCATTGAAATGCCAAAACAGTGAAATACTAAAGATCTCTTATAATGGGTATAGAAGTGTTGTTTGTTATTCAGTAATATCACGTAGCAAGACACCTGTCACAAGGATCTGGAGAAAATTTAACTTGTTGAAGGTTAGAAGTCCTGGACCATAATCTGATTGGCTGTGAGTTAAATAAAAAAAGCATCCAAACAAAAAAATTAGTTGTAAATACTGTAAGTAAATGTATTCTTATCTTACTGTGTTTGTGCTTTAATTTCTTCAGACCACCTTAAGGTTTGTACAGCGGAGGGGGTCTGGCTGTGTCAGTGTTATTTACAGAGTTAAAATGAAGAATGGCACAGGCCAACAAGTCGAGATTATCAAAAACAGATCACATGACAGCGAGATGCCAGACATCACATGACAATTATACAGATTACAAAACCAAAAATCCACTTAGAAGAATGCTTGTGAAAAGATCCATTGTTGGTGGTCTGAGACACTGTGTCAGTGTGGATGAAGCTGACTTTGAAAAACAGTGAAGGAGATGTATTTTAATGTGGATTAATGTGGAGACAAAATGGTTAATCGATTCGTCGATCCACAGAAAAACTTTTTTTATTTGATAATGAATTCATCTTTAAACAAACATTTTCAATATGTCCTAGTTTCAACTTCTCAAATGTAGGAATTTGCTGCTTTTCTTCATCTATTGTGATGGTAAACTGAATAATTTATATATTGGAGCATTGGACAAAATGAGCTAATTTTGGAGCTTTATGAAACTGTGGTTGCATTATTTTGTTATTTCATATTTTTCTCATTTACTAAATGATTAAAAGATTAATTGTAAAAAAAATCAATGTATAGTAAGTTGCAGTTAGTGAGTTGCATCAGTGTCGACATGACCTGAAACATTTGCACTTCTCCTCTAAAAAGGGAAATGTGTAGTAGGAATTTCGCTCGCCTATTAGCACTAATACTTCTTCAAAGAGCTCTGCTACAGCTGACTGTTTTATGACTACAGTTGTTTACTACGCTGCACATGTATGTACAACCTTCAGCTCGTGCATGCTGCTCTCGAGCAGGACGTTTTTCTCTAACTGCCCTCCACATCTGTCTGGCCTGCTGCCAGACTAATAAAGGTGTGAGGCAGCCTGAGGTCAAGCTGCATACTCTTCCTTACTGTAATCACATGGCCATCTGTCAGAGCCTGTGCACCGCTCTCAACACTACTTCCCTTTAGCCACCCACCTCTGCCACACATCGCACATGCACAGATACACTAACCACATAATCATGTGAGCGCTATTGTATTTCCACAGAAAATCTTGGTTGAGTGCCTTCACACTTTGGTTTTGTGTTATTTCAATTTGATGGCAAAGAAATCCAGCAGAACATTTAACCCAAGCCATAGCTTTTTTTCCCCCCCAGTTTAAATGTCACATTCATCATTAGATGTACACGGATGAGTTATGACTCACGAGTCATTTCCCTAATTCATCATTTTGAGCTTTTCAATGCAACTAATGGCAACAGCCATACCAGAGAAAGCATCAATATTCCTCATTGCCAAATGGCACACTTGGTTATTCAAACCAGATCATTTTTTTCGTGGCTTGTCTTGAGGTAATTTGTTTTTGGCTGCCAGTGAAACAGGACCATATTTCAGATCTGTCCCGTTCCCTGGCCCTCTCCCACCGTCATCTCCCCTCTTCCCTCTTCTCTCCTGCCTCTAACTCTCTTTCCTTATAACAGGATTTAGCATATCAATGGCGGATTAGTTCGTTTAACAAAAGCTTACTACTGCAAAGCCCCTTTCCACTCGTCTTTCCAGCCTGACTTGTGGACCTCACACACAGCTCCTCCGCGCTGGGGTCTTTGGTGTGCGTGTGTGGTCGCGGCTGCTCGGCTGAATGGATTTGCGTTTGAAGATGACAAAAGACATGCTTAGTCACTACGGGCTTCGGAAGATGTACGCCGTAGCATGTGTGGGTGATGGTGTGCGAGGGCGCGTGTGCGTACAGGAGCACGGTGGAGGTTTATTTTTACATGCGTGTGTGCTGGGAGCTGAAAAGGTGTGCGGGTGGAGTGATTTATGTATGCATGCTGGCACGCACAGGTTAGCCATCGTTTATCGCTTCATCTGTACGATCTGAACGACGAACTGTTAAAATGTGTCCTAAACATGCCAATCTATTGTTCTCGTACCTCTGGCTTCCTCTTGCTTTAATGAGGCATGGAAAAAAAGAATTGTCCTCTGCCCTGGCAGCCGTTGCGTGTCAGGCCTGCAGATGCTCCTGCTCTGGAATGGGAGCTGTTCTGTAAAGTGGAAAGTGTTGCACAGGGTGCCAAGAGGGGGTGACTCCAGCTGGCTAGGATGGGGCATCGACCGCAATTTCTCTATCTGTGCGTGCGGGTGCGAGAGTGAGCGAGCGGAGGAAAACCCCACCGTGACACTGCAGCCGGCTCAGGAAGGATGCCCCCCCACTGCCTGCGGTGGTGCTGGTTTGAGCCACACAGCATTAATCACCTCAGAGGGTGACAGGGTTTAGGATGTAGGCATGTCAGAAGGAGGCGGGGGGCGAGTTGGAAATGCACTGATATCAATATCAGTGTGAGAGTGGGGAAAGAGCATAGACTGTATAAAATATGGACGTAGTGTCCGTGACGTCACCCATAGGTTTCTGAAGAGCAGAAATGAAGCAAATCGTAGTGCGTAGCCATCTTGGTAGCCTACCTCTGGTTACTCCAAATATGGACAAAGAGGTGGAGCGAGGGCGGAGCTGAGGCGGGTCGAATGAACGCTATTGGCTGAAAAAAAGCCGCTGAAAAAAGCCGCTTTATTCGAAATAATCAAACTAGCTACGGCTAACCAGCTAGGTTAAATGCTAAATAGCGTTGCTAGCCGGCTAACCCCACGACGATCTCTTTCCGAAACTCAGTGACTAGAATTAGCCGGGGTGTCGCCCTTTAGACCGTCAGTTCATAGCTGTCAATCAAAGTGGCGCCACTTAGATTGACAGCTATGAACTGTACATAATGATGTATGCTGTATATTTTAAACGAACGCCTTATAAAAAAATTCGCCCCCCCCAGAGTTGTCACGGAGTAGAAAAACAGCTTATGAGACTAGAGCCATGTTTTGAACCAGGCTGTAAATATGTTTTTTTTCTGTCGTAAAGTCGGACATTTTAACATGGGGCTCAGATCGGTTCAGATGTAATTGACTCACTTCTGCAGCCTGCTCTAGCGGTTATTCGAGGAACTGCAGCTTTTTTGCACTTCCGCATTGGCTTCATTTTTCAGTGCCGGAGGTTGCCGCTTGGGAAAGAGCAACAGCCATCTTTGAAGCAAATACTGGGAGACGCAAGAGAAAATGTCCAGAGACAACACACGGGCGGTAACAATAACAGCAGCTCTTAACCACTACATTGCTCTTGATGACCAGTCATTGTCAGTTGTAAATATTACCAGGTTTTCGTTGTCTTCTTAGTGTACTGGAGATTTCCAGCTGGCACCACATCACAGGAACCATACTGCCAAAACTGCATGACTTTGTGAAAAAGCACATCAACAGCCTGTTGGAGGACGTTTCGGCCTTCAGCCTCACCACCAGTGTCTCATCAGTTTAACTGTGTGGATTCATGTTAAGTGGACTGATAAGTGACTCCACAGAGAGTCAGCTTAGTCCTCACAGACAGCACTAACATGCTAACTTATCATTTCAGTTGTTCTGCTTCAGTTGTATGTTGTATGGTGAAATCCCATGAATATGTAATAGATTACATTTAGGTAAATGTGCATCATGTTTATTTAGTTTGTTATAGTCAGAAAGTGAGGAACATCTGATGCAAGCATGTTTTCAAAATCATTCTTAGAAGTGTAATGGTATTACCAAGTACTCATATTGGTACTTGGTATCAGCAAGTACCCAAATGCATGTACTTGTACTTGGTCTGTAAAGTGGAATTGTTGCACCCCTAGTTGGAAATGTTGCTTTATAGAGGCACGTGCTTTGTGTTACACAGAACCTTCTCCTCACAAAACTGCCTCTGTACACCTATTAGCTTCTCATAGTTGTGTTTGCAATAGTTTTGATGCAGTGGGAATCATCTTCACACACAGTAGGTAACATATGGTAGGATGAGGAGGTGTTAATACGACGAATAGAAGACCCCACAGGCACAGTGTTTGTGAAGGCTTTCCTCTAGTCTGCACCACAGTATCCACTCTTATCAGTATCATGATGGTGAGGTGTCGCAGTGATTGTGATCTCTATTCATATTATGTTTTACATCAAACATGTCCCTCCTCTGTGGAAAAAAACTGGTGCATACACAGTGCACGTTTTGGATGCATTTCTTTTGACTGAGAGAGAAAAGTGAAGCACCTGGAGGAATATGGAGAGAGCACGTCCAGTGAATCTGAAGCCAGGACCTTTTTGCTGTGAGGTGTTTGTACTGGTGTAATTAAAGAAGAGACATGAGGTGCATAATTTTACACTATTTATGCAAACTGTAACCTCACACAACCTGAATACCTCTATTTGGAAACAACCACTGTAGCAATTATCAGTGTAATTTACAGATGGCAGCAATGCAGGAATTTGATCCTCTCATTCACTACAAACTCATTTGCAAGGTTTGTTTAAAGAGTCATTTCATCCAACTCCCATTAAATGCACCTGACTCAGACCGACTCAGATCTGACTCATTTTGCCAGACGAATCTGTTTTGTTGTTCGATAAGAAGATTTGACAAGTTCCTTTTTTCAATCTGCTGATCAGTATCAGTCTACTCGAGTCTTATGTTTTACCTGTGAGACTCTCATTTTAATGCTCGTCTTCGTCATCTCTGATTTCCACACAATTCAGTAAAAAAATCCCAGTGCACCATGGAGCGTCTAACAAAGTTAGTCGGAGTCGACGGCAGTAGAGAAGGTTGTACCGCTGTCTGGTTCCGAAGTGGTTTCGCCGACTTCGCTGACATCATCATGGCTGACATCACCAAAGCAGACAGCATCAGAGCAACTGACAGACTGGAGTCACACTGTCTGCTGTCACACTGCCCTCAGCTACTGCCACCATTCTCCACTTCCATCACAGTTAGTTTTGTGGTTTGTTGTCATGTTGAGACTCTCTTTGTAAAGTTTACAGCGTGCCATACTGTTATGCCATCCTGCATTACTTTGTGTTCGTTGCTTTGTACAAAAGTGCATTGATCTGACTGACAAAATGTGAGTCGACTCTGTGTCATCTCATGTCGAATCATCAACTTGTCGTGTGCAGCCCTACTAGCAATACTGTTTTGGTTTTAAGATATCTGCCAGCGAGTTCAGTCCAATACATTTCAGTTGAATGGATTATGCCTATATCACATTCGGAATGCTGAACAGCTGTAACACCATCCTGCTTCCAGTATGACCTATATCTACACTGAGGAATATTGATGCCTACACAACATAAATGTTGTTTACTCCTGAATCTATAGACAGTTGAATGCTATTCTTAGCAGCCAGTGCTTGGTGGGCCCTTCATGGGAAAAACCCTGTGCTGTGCACACAGTCATGTTTTGTGTTATGATGCTGTACTTTATGGATCCCTGAAGGGAAACTGATGCATGGGAAGATCAGAGTGTAGATTGGGGCAGGGGTACCCGGTCTCACTGTCCAACTACTGGTCCCCCCTGCGGCCTAAAAGACCAGAGCAGGCTTCAGCAGTCATCAGCGTGTGTGCCCAATTACATTTTTGCCCTCTGACGGTCCATCCTTCTGGCTCTGTTGACACGAGTCATCTGATACACCCATGTTTTCCTGAGCACATCAATCTGTCTTGCTGTCACTGTATCAGTGCTTCTTGGCAGTAGAACTGCTCCAGGTGTCTTGTGTGTCCAGTGCCCAGACGCTTTGCCAACCCCGGTGCTCCTGGGCCAGAGTGGCATTGTTCTGTGTTGCCCATTGTGCGTGACCCTGGTTCAGGGGGAAACAGCTGGTGGATCCTCCAGTACCAGCGTGCTTGGCACTGAGACAGGGCTCAAGCCTCGGCATTACATTACTGTGCCCCAGTTCACACTTTGATACAAACCATGCGGGACAGCTCTAAACATCCATCTACTGTTGATCAGCTTTTTCCGCACCGTCAGGTTGGCAAAGTGATGTTATGTTGTGCAGAACATGAAAGCAGAGCTTCCCCTGGTGCTGAGAACGTCTTTGTGCAACCCTCAATTTTCAGTGTATGTGTAGAGTACATGTTTGCAGATATGCGCTCTACTTTTTCTGTATGTGTTAATTATGTATATAATATATAGCCATTTCCTTGTGTCAAGAACATCTCTCTCTAAGAGGCTATGGGCTGCCCTCAGAACAGGAAGTGACTCAGTATTGACTGGCGCTGTACTTCCTGTGAGCTCATTCTCCTCTACTCCTCTCAGGATGTTTTCCTCCTCCCCCTCCTCTCCACCCCCTTCCTTCAAGTTGATCACGTGACTTTTATGTCTGTGCGCTCCAGGTCAGACCTGGCTCGTCTAGGTTTAGTTTGGCCCAGATGTCATCTGTTATGGTGACTTGCTCGAGTAGTTAATCATGATTATTTCATGTTTGCATTAAGATATCGCTGTGTTCATGGAAACAATGTGAAATAAAAGAGCCAGGCTCATAAAACGGGCACAAAGGAGAGAGCCGGGGCTTTATGACTTGAAATGTGGGCCAGTAATTTTGATAGTGGTAGAAATAAATGGGTATGTCATCACTGAAGGTGGCATTACCTCTTATTTTCCGTTTTCTTCTGTGGTCTGAGCAGGAGCTCTCTTCCTGAGAAACTGGGTTCAGAATACTGATGGTGATGTAAGACATCGTGTGTGCTTGTGTGTATGTACAGGAGGTATACTAAAGAAAAGATTGTGAGTACATGTCAGAGTAACAGGGTCCATCTGTATCTCTTTCTCATTCTTTGTCTCTAAGTTGCTGTATGAGATTTGGACCCACCGCAGTGCAGTAACCATTTATGTCCAGACACTCTGCTTATACATTAGCTCTCTCATTATTTATCTGGCTTAGAACTTCACTAATAGCGTTACTCATATCTTCACTTGTATCTCCGCCTCTCTCCAGTTCCCAGAGTGCGGCTTCTTTGGCATGTACGACAAGATCCTGCTGTTCCGCCACGACTTGAACGACGACAACATCCTCCAGAGGCTGACTTCTGCAGAGGACATCCACGAAGGAGACCTCATCGAGGTGGTGCTCTCAGGTATGTAAAGCTGCAACGAAACTAAGAACTGTTGTGTCTTACCTCAAATGTGCTGAATGATTTTGGCACGCCGCTTTTCTGCACAATCTCAGATTAGTTGAAACACGAACAAAGCGAAAAACAAATTGTTACCCAGCCTCTTCTGAAGGAAAAGAAAGCACTGACTCAACAGGCCTTTGTGAACTGTTGCTCTTGGCAAAGGTAAAGAATGAGCGAGAGGTTTTAATCATCCAGGCGGAGAGTTAGTACCTGTTAACATGAGGATCCAAAAAACCTTTTGACCCTCATCATGGAAGCCTGGGGTCAGAGTCAGGAGGGGATTTTGGCTTGAAAAGCTGGTAACATGAAAAATGCTCATGTTGAATTATGGGACAGAAAGCCAGCAAGAAACCTTTTGTGATCCATGTATTGACATAATAAGATGATAAGATGGAATAGGTCATTAAAAACAAGATTACAAAAACAGTTTTTTTTAAATGTATCTTCTTATTCTTGAGTTGAAATACATTGTATAGAAATGACCCAAAAAAACACACTTGAAGTCTTCACTCTTTAAACCTTCAAACGCCAAGCAGTATAAACCAAATTTTAAAGTCCAAACAATGGTCTGAAACTAATAAACTGGAGGAAGCTTCATGTGCTCCATTTTTTGTGCCGAATCATAGTCGACACCCCTTCCAGTAAACACGGCCTGTAGCGTCTCGTTCAACGCCATTTCTCTGGGTATGAGAGCAATGAGAGTCACCACTTTGCTGCTCGGATGAGATATTATTCTTGTGCTATTTAACGTTGCCAATTGTATAACTACGACTGAATCTCTCCTCGCTCTGCTTTCTCACGCACCTGCTTTTTATTTTGTGAGAAATTTTGGCATCTCTCTCCCTCATAAAAGCCTCCATCAGATTGTCCACCTCTCTAGCGGCTACACAGGTGTTTTGGTTTTTCTTTTGTCGCTTCCTGTGATGAATGAATCGGCTTCCTGCGTGGAGCCGAGACCAACAAACGGCTTAGGGTATCTGTTCTGCTCTAATCTGTTCTCCTGCTCCATCTGTCTCCACTGGGAAGCACCTGACACCACCTGCGCTGAATATCTCCCCCTCTCTCCTGGGCTGCGAGTATTGTTTGCGGGGATTTAGACAGAGGATGATTGTATAGGTTCAGGATCTGAGGATACTTCAGGCATCAGGGCTGAGGAATGTAGACTAAAGACTGGAGAACTTCCTTCTTTTTGTTTCTGACTGTCTGTGTTTGTCTTGTGCTCTCTTTTGTGTCAGTCTTTGTTGCTCTCTTTCCCTCCTCGCTTTCTCTCACTCTAATCCCTCCTACCTCAACAAATCCATCTGCAGGTGTAAGCGCCGCCAGCGGAGCCCCACAATTTATAGCCTGAGATATACCTGACGAAAACCGCCGCAGAAGACTGGGATCTCAGACTCGCTACACATGCAACCCACGCTTGTTTGTCTTATTTCACCTAACACTCGATAAACTTGGCCCCTCGTCACCAGAGGGGCTTTGCATGTCGGACACTTGATCTTTGTTTGAGAAACACGAGCCGACTGATCAGCGTTCCCAAGCCTTTCATTTGCTTTAGAGAAAATATGAACCTTTTTTTTCCGCCCCGCAATTTGTCTCCTGTCATCTTCCGTTCAGTTTTTCTTAACCAACCTGTTGTTGGATTCTGCGGCTGTGGGAGAGAGACGGTCTCTCGCTGTGAGAGGGAGGCAGAAGTGGCTTTTTCTTGGCCGCCGGCTCAAAGACGAGTGCTTGTTTTTCCTGCAGTAAGTGATTGTAGTAGACCCGCGGAGTGTAAACACGCTCTGATGTGCGGGGCGGCCCTGGACACGGCGGACACAGAGCAGGCCATCTCGGCCCATGAGGTTTGAGGTTTGGCCTGACCGATTGTCCCTTTGTTCTGTTTTTCACTCCCTTAAATTCCCACCCACTTTCACAAGCTCCTTATTCACCACCGCTGCCAATCGTCACATTCATATTTTACAATACCTTCTGTTTGCAAACTTGTTTTTGTCAAATGGAAACTTTTGGCCTGCGAATGGAAACTCAAAGCAAACAGAGAAGCGCATTCATGTGAGCCTCTCCGCTTATGAGACACGCAGAAAAACAACGCGTCAAGTTTATCTTTGCTGTTGTTTGATGCTAATTTGGACAACGGCGCATTACATAACAGTGCGCCAGCTAAGAAGCGACCAGTTGTTTTGCAGACGTGTGTGAAAAAGCTCATGAATGCTTGCCTTTCATGTGCCGGTGGCGGGGAGCTGTGTCCGCCCCGCGACATGTGACCTGCTTCACTTCTTTCTTCTCTTTCAAATCAAACCCAAACTGTGAAGATCAACCCTCCAGCCATCGTGTTTCTCCGAAATACACAAAAACGTGGCCTGTGTGTATTAATAGTGCGCATAAATAAGAATATCTCCGAGAAATTCAGCGCAGTGATCCCAGAAACTGACCTCAGAATGAAGACGGATCTAAGTTTGTATCTTTAACCAGTCATGCCTGTGCAAGTGAAGCATTCTTATGTAAAAAGATCAGGTCAGACTGGATCAGTGTGACTGGCTTCTTATATAGTGAGGATTTCTGTGTCAGCACATGCTTTTTTTTTTTTAATTCAAGATTCACTTTATTGCCCCAAATAGTAGGAAATTTGTGTTGTGCTGCATCTATGAAAGAAAACACGATGTTAAATAGATGTCAATCGTCAATAAAGAAATCAAATGATAAATAGTTTTCATCATCAGTAAACACGTGGAATTAAGCTTTACATTGATTCCATCCCTGTTTCATTTTTCTCCCGATCTTCCTTGCTTGAAGGATGTTTTCACCATATGAAGCATGTGCAGAATTTTTAGCAAAGGAAGTGTTTTTTTTTTCTTCGTGGCCACATGTCATGTTTGTTGTTCGGGCCTGCATTTCATCAGGGCCACAACAGCTGAGAATGTCCTCAGTTGTCCAAGAGAAAAATGTGCTTGATTGAATCACCTCAAAGGAAATCAACTGACACACACACACACACACACACGCATGCCATGACATCACCATCACCACCACACAGGTTTTTGCTGCTTAACCTGAGTGTAAAGATTAACCGTTCCCTCGGTGGTCAGCGGGGCCACAGACATAAATGATTGCACAGGGACAGCCAGAGAGACTTTGCTAACGCAGGCTCTGAGAGGCCAGAAGCTTCAGACACAGGTTTTTGGCAGCAGTCACCTCTGTATCTTACTCATCTTCTGATCTTTGATGATTCACAGACATGATGAACCGACTCTTGCTTCCAACGATGAGCTCAGTGTTTCTGTTTGGTTCGAAACAACAGAGACACGAAGGAGAAATATGAGAGAGACAGGAAGAGACTATCATGTTGATATCATGTTCTTAATAACAAAGATGGACAGATGAGCAGGATCATTCTTCTCTCTGTCCTCCGTGTGTCCTATCTCTTTGAAACGTGGAATGATGAAATTGTGTCTTTGCAGATGTGGCGCCCTCTACTGAGCAGTGTAGATATAGCACCTGCATGAAGTCACATTTATGTCTTTGAGCCAGACCACTTGCGGAGAGACTCTCAGATCTATTAGATTTTTTTTTTCTCATTTACATACACACACATAGTGAGACTGCATATTGCTTTGAGTATTGGTTTTATATTAAAAAACTTTATGGAGTAGTTGCCAAACACATGTGACAAACGGCCGCTCTCTTCTTGTCTTTTTTCCTCTTTTGTCATCTTTTCTCATAATTTGTTTTCTTCCGATTCTTCAGTTGTTGTTGTTTTTTAAACTGTTTTCCAGATTTGCTTTGCTTTCGCCACGTTTGAGTTACACCGCTTTTGTATTGTTTCTAGCTCAAGCCACAGTTGAAGACTTCCAAATCCGACCCCATGCCCTTTACGTCCACTCCTACAAGGCCCCCACCTTCTGCGACTACTGCGGGGAGATGCTGTGGGGTCTCGTCCGGCAGGGGCTCAAATGTGAAGGTTGGAAACACACACACACAGTGCCCTTATGTTGCTTCTTTTACTGTATCTGAGGGAGAAAACCCAGCCTCTTTTCCTGCTGTATCCCACACACACACTCACGCGCACGAACACACCAACAATGCATCAGGGAGATATATACAAGCAAACAAGAAAGACTCGGTCCGGGCACTGCAGCCAGCGAAATCCTTGACATTTAGATCCCAGTGGAATTATGGCACGTTGTCCCGCCTTTCATTTTCTGTCCTTGTTGGATCAGATTTGAATTATACTCTTTCATTTTCATGTCATTTGGCCGCATTTGAAGTCCGCTCTGACTATGAATTACGTTTAAGTAGTTGATTTATTTACCAGGGAACATTCATAGTCATAAATCCTCCATTCTTAAGCCTATTCATCAGTGCTCCCTTAGTGTGGCTGATTTGTGGAGTCAAAATATGTTCACCTCTTTTTCACCTCACAGGTCCATGCACTGTAAGGCCTCATCCTTTATGCTACCTTTTGTGACTGTTGTCATTTGTGTTTGCTTGGTTTAAGGATGTGGGCTGAACTACCACAAGCGCTGCGCCTTTAAGATCCCAAATAACTGTACCGGCGTCCGGAAAAGGCGACTGTCCAATGTCTCACTACCCGGACCGTCCCTCTCTGTCCCCCGACCGCCACCTGCCGAAAATGCCGTGGTCGTCCTGGATGAGGTGAGTTCGGATAGAAATAAACAAACTATGCAAGGAGTTCTGTGTGAAGTTGGAACGACATCAGTATGCTGATCTGATGTAATGATTTTTTTTTTTTTTATCCTCACGCATAAAATGAGCTTGGCTGGAGTTTAGACATCAGACTAGAAGCCAGGTGAATTGGCCAAGAATGCCAGTCGCTTTGCATGCTGCTCGCAAGCTTTGTCTCAACTGTTAAACGTGTCTAAACTTATCAAATTTGGCTCTTTTCCACCGGCGACTCTCATGGGCCCCGTTGTAGAATACCACTGATGCAGAAAATTGAATTGAGCTCTGCGGAGAGATCCTCAGCGAGGTCTTATGAAACAGTTTTTGCATAAGCCCGCGCTGGAATATTCCCCTCTTGTCCGTGTCCCCACAAAAGGTCATCAGGAAATGTGATTATGCTAATGACATTAAAAGTCTTATTTAAGGCCGAGTTTATGCATTGGCTCATTTATAGGCTATTTTTGTCAGGAGCTTCCAGACTGCTTGATGAATTTGTATGAAATCAGAACTAAATGTTCATATGTGGTAAAACATGACAAATCTAATAACTGTGTTTGGACCACTTGGATGGCGTTAACTATGAAATGTCATGCTAACTCAGTATGGCAGATTTCTTTTTCGTTTTGCCACTGATTTCTTCTTCTATAGCCATGTCATTATGCACTCTGTCTTTCCCTATCACTCAAATAGTCCCTTTGAGGCTGTTCTTCCTCCATTATTCCCATCACTTCCTTCCGGCATATGGTTTTTAATTCTTCCCTCCGTCTTTTTTTTTTTTTTTTTTTTTTTTCCCCATCCTTCCAACCCCTTGCAGCAGAGGTCCCATCAGGAGGCCGGGAAGCGGATCCTGTCCTGGAGCGGCAGGCCTATCTGGATGGAGAAGATGGTGCTGGGACGGGTTAAGGTGCCGCACACCTTCGCCATTCACACCTACACTCGTCCCACTATCTGCCAGTACTGCAAGCGGCTGCTCAAGGGTCTCTTCCGCCAGGGCATGCAGTGTAAAGGTAAGACTATATCTTGAGGAGCCTGTTTCAAAGACATTGTGGTTTATTTTCGAACATTTTGGTGATTTTTTTTTTTAAATGTCATCTGCCAGATTGCAGATTCAACTGCCATAAGCGATGTGCTTCGAAGGTACCGAGGGACTGTTTGGGGGAGGTGGATTTCAATGGAGGTAAGTTCTACATCCAATTTCGCAATGACATATTTTTACACCAAATTTAGTGGTTATACGCTGTTACTTAAATGTAGGTAAACATTTGAAAATGTGAAACAGAGAACAGTAGAAAACTCAACACTGACTGAACAATGTGACCATTGCAAATAGTTCCCAGACTGTAAAAAACAATAAATAATGTGCAATGTATATTATAGCATCACGCCAAAAACGGGGCATGTCTACCCAGCTGTCATGTTTCTATCACTGCCGATCAGAGTTGGAGCTGATAAATACCTGCTGCTGGTAGTACCCTTTCCCACTGAAGGCAGAAGCAGGCAGATGTTGTTGGGTATTCATGAGTGTTTTGTCCAATGTGGAAGCTGTTCGGTTTGCTATCTTTTAAAAATATTTTCACTTTCAATGCACAGAGCCAGCCAGCCCTGGCCCAGACTCCGACACTACCATGGATACTATGGAGGTGGACAGTAGCGATATGGATTGTGGCAGAGGACTGGACGACCCAGAGGAGCCCTCCACCCCAGATGAGAGGATGTTCGACATGGACTCTCCCTTGTTGGACAGAGAAAAGGACGAAGAACCCATCAAGACTATTAGGTATGAAGTTGTGTTTAGTGGCTATTTAGTTGATGGAGTGTAGGTGGCACTGTTGACATGGTGGATGGCTATCACTGCTCATGCCAGCTACACTGTATATGTGTAGTTGCCTTTATTGAACAGCTCAATAAAGAGTGACAGGAAACAAGAGTGAGAAGGGGAAGACATGCAACAAAGGTCACCAGGCTGATTCAAACCGGGGACTTTGCGGTTATATTTTAAACCACCAGGTCTAACTTTGCTTATTCTACTCCAGCAGCCTGAGTTTTATGTTTCCAGTAGTGCTGCCACTGCTGCAAACATAAAATGCATCACTTCCTGTGCTGGATTGGTGTCAGGAAAGACCAGAAACTGGGTGGTTAGAAAAGCAAATACAAAAGGTTTCCTGAGCTGGCTCCAGGTCAATTTCAATGTAACCCATTTCATAATATTTAGCTCTAAAAGAGTAAGTAATTGCTATATTAATCAGTTAAATCTCATTTTTCGTGTGTGTGTCTAGTCCCTCCACAAGCAGCAACATCCCTCTGATGCGGGTGGTCCAGTCCATTAAACACACCAAGAGGCGGAGCTCCACTGTGGTGAAGGAGGGCTGGATGGTTCATTATACGAGCAGGGACAACCTGGTAAGACTGATAACCCCAAAAGCCCAACAAAGGAGCCCAGTCTGAAATGGACTGTGCTTAGCCTGTATGCTGGGGAAAACTCCTTCTCCAAAGCTGTTCACATGTGTTGAATTCAGCCCAGAAGGTATTTTCCTCACGAAACAAAATCATTTAAAGTACTGTAATACCGGTAGTTCGTTCACGTTTTTGCTTTTTTGCGCTAACCAGGTGTTCATTTCCCCCTTTTAACAGAGGAAGAGACATTACTGGAGGCTGGACAGCAAGAGTCTGAGTCTCTTCCAGAATGACACCGGAGCGAAGTTCTACAAAGTAAGCGCAAAACTATCGTCTGTGCCTTGCTCTTCAGATAATGGTGTCTTGTCATCCCCACACACAGCAGCACTTATTAACCAGAAACTGGAGCAGCTTAATGCATGTTGATTCAGTGTTGAGTACGCGGTGAATAATATCGATAAAAGTCCCCATTATAGCTCCACAGTGTTGAGCATTTACCATTAGGCTGCTCTCTTATGATTCAAAAGCGGGGATGTTGAAGTCATTTTCATATCAACGCCGTCTGTCACACTTATGACAGCTATGTAAATAAAATCTAACCAGTGGGAGCTGTGTGACTCAGCTTGAGGGCTGTCGTGTTGCAACTGTAAACTACCCTGAGGTCAGCTCGGTCCACTGAAATTTCCCCTGTGGTTTTTCACCCTGCAGCCCGCTCTCTTCCCTGCACGAAGTGAAAGGATCGAATCACTAACGGTCGCCATGTGTAGCTGTTGTGTGACAGATCGGACGGGACATTTGAAGGGGTTTTTAAGAGAGAGGCCAAAATTTGATTCTGGGGATGCACAAGTTGAAACAAAAAAAGTGGGTTTTCAGAGTTTGATGCACAGTTATTCTACAGAACATTCAATTCTGAGATGTTGGGGTGAATTTAATATCTATTTTTTTATTCAAAATTCATCAACGTTAACGGCGGCTCTGAGCTGCAATTCGGACATGTAGAATCAGTTGTGGAAAGTGTGTGACACTTCCCGCTCGGTGCCAGCACCATAGTCAGTCATTACACTGCCGCAGGGGCTTAATAGCACAGTAATTACACAGTGAGGACGGAGGGAGGGAACTACAGCCTGCAAGGTAAATACTTCCACATGTGTGTTGGTGGTTGTGTGTGTATGGTGGGGGGGGGGGGGTGGGGGGGTGTCTGTGCAATCATTTTATTGTTCATGTCTCTTTGTGTGTTTTGAGACTTTGACACCTCCTTCGGCTGTGGTCGGAGTTGTGTCTCAGTGGGATGGTGTGTAGGATGCAGCAGAGTTTCCAGTGTGAGAGGCGACACGTTCACTTTTGTAGCCTGTGTGTGTGTGTGTGTGTGTGTGTGTGTGAAACAGTGGGTTTTACACGCAGCTGTTTCTATAGTCTTATAGTTTTTTTTTTCTTTTCTCACTATCACCCTGTGAAACAAGCCTGAAAAAGACTTAATTCCTTCACCCTTCTCTTCGCAATTACTCTGTCACACCCTGCGTCCCCTGCCACTAAAGCCCCGGAGAGGAAACCTCAGCGGGGACCGACTCCTCAGGGTGTGTTTACTGGCAGCTTTATGTGGTTCTTTATTATCGACTTGGCACTCCAAGCTACGTTTAAGACCTTCAGGGAGCTAATTGAAGGCTAGCTGTAAATGCCTTCTTTTCATGCTTCAAAGTTTACTCTTTGTCCCGTGTTGCTTCGGAGGAGCAGATTCTGATCCGTGATAGATAATGTGACACGGTCTCCTGCCCGTACAGTGCAGCAGAAAAAGGTTCTTTCAGGAGGAGAAACCACACGTTCTCCATATGCTCGGTCTATATCCGGGAAGCCGTCTGTCTTGGGCATTTTCCTTTAATTTCCCTGAAGTTTCGAGCCTGCTGCTCATCAGTGTGTGGCCACTGTCCTCCCCTCCCCTCTCCTCTTTTCTTTATACCTCCAATCTGATTAGTGGTGGTCGCGTGCTGGCCCGCTTGCCAGGCATGGCAGCCATTTTCTCCATTTGGAAGCCATAACGGCTGCTCGTTTGAAGATGAGACCCCTGTACTTGTGGCTTTCTCTGAAGAATCTTTTATGGGGTGAGGGGGCTTCTCTCTGTCTCTGCCAGATTGAGTCCTGTCACACTCAAAAACGTTACACACACACACACATGCACGCACCCACACACCCACCCACACACCACTACCCTGCGGAGGAACGGTAGTTGCCGTGCCTTTTCGTCTCAGTGGCTAGCGGTAGCGCCAGCGGCTCGTGCTCAGATGGGGCCTCTGGCTGGCCCTGCCTTGTAATCAGGGAACCAGAGCACTTCAGCCGCCGCAGGGCCCCGCTCACGTGACCCGGCCCCGCTAACCACAAGCACTTCATCTGATACTCTGCGGTGAGCCACGCGGAGGGGACAGCGTGTGCCTCTGCGAGCCCCCATTGGCTGGAACTTCTCTGTGTTTTTTTTTATTTTCGACCCTCCTTCCTCTCTTTGATTTGACAGGGAGTTTGAAGGGGAAGGGGTTTTTAAGTGCACTCCAACTCTTAAAGTTTCTGTGCGTGCTCATAAGAGAGAGAAGGGTAAAAGAGAAAGTTCATGCTGGGACTATATAATCAACACTGTGATTACAAGAGCGCAGAGACGTTTTGGAGCGCGTGAGTGTTACTGTCTATCTCAGTATTGTTTCTGTTATTGTTTAGATGGCGCATTACATCCTTACAGTAGGTTTGACTTTTGTCTACTTTATAAGATTGTTTTCTGTTTTAATTCCTTTAAATGAGATCATCATCTTTGAAAAAAGTGGCATCAACTTTCACAAAATTATTAACTTCAACTTTTTTAAAGGCAAAAAGGAAGCTTGCTTAAGAGAGAGAATTGTTTTTATTTTTTTTATGTTTTACGTTTTTTATCTGCTTTTGTCTCATCATGATTCTTTTTATTATTTTTTTCATATTTTGTATTTATTTCCTAATCAAATGATGTATTTCTATATTTCAGTTTCCTACCTCTCCTTCCAAGTTCATAAGACATATGTATATATACATATATATGTGTGTGTATATATATATATACATATATATTACCTGTTGGCAGAAATATGGTGGTGGTCCCATCTACTGTTGGATCATTTATACTGTTTTGTATTATTTTTTTACGCCAAGAAATTGTTGCCTCAGGTGTGTTGGTTGACTGTGCAGCCATCACTTGTTGGAAATTGTTGGAAAATTGAGAAGGAAATAAAAAACAACTCAAGCTCTGTCTTGATTTAAAATTTTATGTATTTGATATTTAATATAATATCTTATTCGCTTTTCTATTCCTAATTGTAATCTCCCCCCTCACACAGGAAATCCCTCTGTCTGAGATCCTCCAGGTGGAACAGTCCAGAGACTACAGTAATCTGGCCCAGGGCAGCAACCCACACTGCTTCGAGATCATCACAGCCACCATGGTCTACTATGTAGGGGAGAACAACTGCAGTCACTACCACAGCCCGGCTCTGGCCGCCTCAGGAGTGGGCATGGAGGTGGCTCAGGGCTGGGAGAAGGCCATCAGACAGGCCCTGATGCCCGTCACTCCTCAGCCCAGTGTGGCCAGTGCCGCTGGCCAGGGCAAAGATCATAGTAAGTACAAGATTACAGCTCTGTGTTTGTGGCAGAAATTGGAAAAGGAACTTGGAATACAACCAACACATTGCTCTGATTCTCTAAAAGCTGATATTTTTGGAATACAAACAACCAATCGTGTATTCAATTAGACACTGGAATTTCATCTGCCTTCAAGCATTAAAGTGAAAAAAAACTAAATAGGAAATTTTTTAATGATATTTCACGGAACATTTTCAGTTAATCTTTTGGCTCGCAGAACTCACTTAAATTATGAAATTAAGAGAGAGATATTTATGGTTCCTAATGCCCATTTGTGAATAATGTTGTCAATTTGTGACTTTGTGTGTTGCATCAAGAGTTCGGGTTTTCCCTGTCGCTGGTGACTTGTAATATTACAGGGTTTTTCCTGAATCAACACAAGACTGCATTGGTAATTACTGAGGCCACAACAAACGAAAACTCTTGCTTTCCTTGATTATGTGTGTTGAAAGTTTTGAGGTTTGCCTAAATAGAACAAAGGGCCGTGCTTGCACCACCTTGGCTAAGGTGGTCACAAAAAAAACAAACAACCAGCCTTTGCCCAGACAGGGAAAACCCTGCATTAGGGTCTATGGGCTGGAGGAAGTGACAGCAGTGACAAATGACATGACTGTGCAGAAAGTGAGACTCAGGACAGAAGTGTTCTGTCAGGTCAAAGAAGCTCGGCCCTTAACAACGATAGGGAATGATTTTTCAGTCTGTGGCTTATTGTTTGAGTTTCTGTGGTTAAAAAATCGATTGTTTGGATCCATGTGAGAGTCATGCGTCTCAGCAGTGTAGAATTTTGACATTAGAAAATGAGGCAGTCGAAAAAGGACCTGAAACTGAGACTCATTATGTCACCTTCCAAAACCACTTTCACCGCTCATAAATGGCTGTAAGCTGTTCGAAACTGTCCTCGTCCATAGATCTGGATTTGTTTATTCATTAAATATGGGGAGAAAAGCTGGTAAAAAATATTGATATTTAATCTGCAAGTATTGGTGTAATTTATTTCCCATTTGAAATAAGAGCTTGTTTGCTGAGATCAAAGCTGCATTTTTCCTTGTAGCATTAGCTGAATGATCACAGCATCATGTTCTCTGCTCGCTTTTTTATCTCCGGCCTTTTGTGTTCATTGGCTGCTGTGCAGAAATTAGCCCCTGCGGCTGTCTAAATTCCCAGTTATGAAATGAATTGCATAGTTGCGCCATTCAGTCACACATAGCATCCCAGATCAATTTTATAGCCAATTTATTGTGTAATAAAATGCTTCAATATGTGGGCCTGTGACTTATTGCATGCAGCTGCAATAAGCTTGTAGGCTGGAGTATGTGAGCAATGCACTTCTGAATACAGTATAGGATTCACTGGCTGCCTTATGCATTTGGTGAAGTGGCCTTTCTCAGAATGAATGTTGAAACTTGTGTTTTTTTTTCCTCTACAGAAGAGCTGTCCATCAGCATATCCGTGTCCAACTGCCAGATCCAGGAGAATGTGGTGAGCGGGACTTCTTTCTTTTTTTTTTCTCAGAGATGCTATTGCACAATTTCCCTGCACAGCCATGTGCATGCATGCATTCATGTGCTATTAAAGTCGCTGTTGTGGTAAAATCAGAAACTGTATCCTACTGTTTCTTTACCAAAAACCTCCAGTGGAAGCTTTTGGGCTGCACAAATGGGGAAGCTGCAGACCCACTTTTTTTTTCTTTTTCTTTTGCAAAGGGATTTTCATCTCAGTTCCACTTCTGCATTGAGTGAAAGTTATATATATGTATATAAATATTTGGCAATACCAGAAGACATTTTGGAAAATGAACACTTTTTTCCGGGCTTTTGATGATGAAACTTTTAACAGTTGCTAATGTCAGCATAACACAACAGTAACAGTGCAAATGATCTCTGTGTAGGATATTGCCTCAGTGTACCAAATATTCTCTGATGAGGTGCTGGGGTCAGGCCAGTTTGGCATCGTGTATGGAGGTATGTTCCACGTTCATATGTTACATTTTATATAATATAGATTTAGTCATCTTAAAATTCATTTCACCGTGTCCTATACTATTTCAGGCAAACACAGAAAGAGTGGCAGAGACGTGGCCATCAAGGTTATTGACAAAATGAGATTTCCTACCAAGCAGGAGAGCCAACTGAGGAATGAGGTGGCCATATTGCAGGTAATGACCAGGATCCGTCATTAATAGCACAAAAGTTGCTTCCTCACTGTTCATGAATCGACTCAAATGTCTTTCGTGCCTCTCTTCAGAATCTGCATCACCCCGGCATCGTCAACTTGGAGTGCATGTTCGAGACGCCGGAGCGAGTGTTTGTAGTAATGGAGAAGCTGCATGGCGACATGCTGGAGATGATTCTGTCCAGCGAGAAGAGCAAACTGCCGGAACGGATCACCAAGTTCCTCGTCACACAGGTCCGTACTGCGAAAACACGCTTTGCTCCGTCTTTGTTTGTCTCAAGTCTTCAATATTAAGACTCCAGTACTCGCATGCTGACTTTAACTGGAGAGCTCCATGGCCTAATGTGGCCTATAGTCTCTCTAAAAACAGCTGATCACATTTAAATAAACTACTCATCAGTTTGATCGATTGCATGTGGCGCTGCCTTTTCACACTTTCAAGTAGCATCTTCCTTCACTTCTCATCACTGTTTTTTGTCTTATATTTTGTAGCTTAGCTTTTTTCCCCCTCTCCCCCCGAATCCTCCCCTCTGTTTTTGGGGGTTTGGTAGCCCACTGTGCATGAGCCTCTGCTCCAACTCCAGGGCTGTTTATTCTTGTGGTGAGCTGATTGGTGGGGTGGGGTGGGGGGGATTGTTTACGGGGATTGGTCTGCATGGCATCACGGCCTCCTCCCCGGCCGTGGATTACAGCCTGCAGTGCCCTGGTGGCTTTGCGGCCTGATTAGAAGAGCAGTAGACCCCTGGGCCTCCGTGGATCCCAGGTCCCAAACAGGAGCGGGGCCATTAACAACAGCCCCATTAGCTGCGGCAGGCTTTGGTTGTGATGTGGCCGGGGAGACTTCTGTCAAAGTCAGGGTCAGGATAGGGGAGCCAGGCGCGCTGTGGTTTTGGTACGGGGGCCATAGGCAGACATGCGTGCAGCGCTAGCTTACGGCAGGCCTCGTGAATATAGATGGGATGATGAGATGAGATCATATGTCTTTATGTAAAGGTACTGGTCAGGATGGAAGTATTTAAAGGCATTTGTATGCTTATGCTGCTGCTTATGCTGTTATTTCCATATGGCAGCACCATAGATTCTCTTGCTTCAATTATGCTAACATGACGCTGTTTATGTGCTTTATACTGTACATTTAAATATTTAGACGCCGGACTTTATAATGTCGTCGGCTAAGTCTGTCCTTTTTTAACTTTTGTTTGCAACAGATCCTGGTGGCCTTGAGACATCTGCACTTCAAAAACATTGTTCACTGTGACTTGAAGCCTGAGAATGTACTGCTGGCTTCTGCAGAGCCTTTTCCTCAGGTAAAAGACATAGAACAGACACATGTGTACGCATTGATGCAGGTGCATGTGTGTGTGGCTGCATTAACCAATGTTTCTGTCCTCTTACAGGTAAAGCTGTGCGACTTCGGCTTTGCCCGCATCATTGGCGAGAAGTCGTTCCGGCGGTCTGTCGTGGGCACCCCGGCCTACCTGGCTCCGGAGGTGCTGCGCAGCAAAGGCTACAACCGCTCGTTAGACATGTGGTCAGTGGGAGTCATCGTGTACGTCAGCTTGAGCGGGACGTTCCCTTTTAATGAGGACGAGGACATTAACGACCAGATCCAGAACGCTGCCTTCATGTACCCCCCCACGCCCTGGAAGGACATCTCTGCAGAGGGTAAGAAGAACAATGTGTTTGGTTGGAAGTAAGCCTTCACATACTTCCATGTACTGCGCTCCTGGTGATGTAGTTCAGTGTCAAACTGATACTCAGACATGTCGACCCAGAGCTGTCCTCCCCACCTACACGTCTGGGTCGTCTGAATGTTGCACTGACTCTTCTTCTTCTGTCTGCGGTGGAAATGAATCACTTTCAGTTCTCCCCCCCCCTCCAGCTGCCCAAGCTGCAGCTTCTCTCCCACATACAGCGTGAAGTACAATATGAGTGAAACAAACAATGAAGGCGTTGATGCTAATGTTGTAAAGCCAGCTACACTAACCGCTGTTCTCATTCACATGCACTGCTAATCTGCATCTTTTGTGCTGTTGCTACGAGGTGATATATCCTTTATGTTCAGTTTATTGATACAGTCTGCATATTGTCAATTTCTCTCACAGCCACAGATCTGATCAACAATCTCCTCCAAGTAAAGATGAGGAAGAGGTACAGCGTGGACAAGTGTCTCAGCCATCCCTGGTTACAGGTGACATATTTGATCTTTTTCTTTGCACCTTTATTTCAGTTGAGTCACACTCTCTCTTCTCTGAGTCATAACCCATTCAAATCTGAACACACAGATGTGACACACACACTGTTGGAGTCAGGCTGACTTACACTTTCAGAGGATATTGTTTCACTATCATCACGTTTGGACGTTTTCTTCAGCATCAGCAGTAACAGATCCATTGACCGGGGCTCCATAATGAATCCTTACATTTGGAAGACGCGAGCTACACTGAAATACATGATATGTTATGGAGGGTATATTGGTGTTTTCTTTCCTAACTGCCGAATGTGTGAGGTGCTGTCATGTTTGCGCCTGTTCGGTCTATAAATGTACATCAGTGTTGACCGTGCTAACAGAAACGGCTAACAGCTCATTGAACACTTACTTTTCATGGTGCAAATTAGCCAGGGTGTAAACAACTATAGGTATAGTAAACAAACAAACAAAAAAAACAAACAAGCAAAAGTTAAAAAATAGGCTCAAAACAGACTCAATGACAACATTATGCTTCCTGCCTTCCAGCAGAAGTCAGAAAATTCCACTGATTTGCACTATCAATACATGTTTTGAGAATATCAAGGCTCAGAAAATCCAACATGGTTCTTATAAGTGGAACAGCGACACACTCTTCTATTTGTGTACTGATTTTGTTCAAAACCTGTGGACATACGCACTCAAGCAACTTTGACTTTCTGCACTCAAACCCCACACGTTTTCACAAAAACTATCCTAGAAAGTGCGTAGCACAACTCACATTCAACTAATGAAGACAATGAATGAAAACGCTCATGTCTGTTTTCCTCAGGACTATCAGACATGGCTGGACCTCAGGGAGTTTGAGACGCGGCGAGGCGAGCGCTACATCACCCACGAGAGCGACGACGCGCGCTGGGAGGAGTACGCAGACGAGCACAGTCTTGTTTACCCCAAACACTTCATCATGGCTCCCAACCTGGACGACATGGAGGAGGACCCCTAGTGGCACAGGGGACTTGCTACACCACGTGTGTTAAGGACAAGGACTCTTTTCATGAAGCTTTGGGAGCAGTAGATTTTCCCTCCAGAACTGTTTGTTGTGGAAACAGAGAGAAGCCGATCAGGTGGAGAGTTACTCTCCAGAGGCTTTAAAAGTGGGGAAAACCCGACAGAATTTGTAGCATGAAGAAGCACTGCTACAAGCAAAGGTGCAGGTGGGGATGCGTGCCACAGAAACGCATTAAGAAACTGTCAGGAGAGAAGAGCGTTCGTCTCCTTTTTGCACGATATCAAAACATTCCATGGATTTGCTCAAGTTTTGGTTCATTTTTAAGAACAATCACAGACCGAAACACGCGAGGTGAACTTAATAGTTTAGATATTTTACACATAATGTTGGATATCTCTGAGTAATAATATGACTCCGATCTCCATGTGAGAGAAGAGATCAGAGAGAGAGAGAGCTTACCCCAGGAGTAAAGGGCACTTTTCACAAGGGATTTACAGTCTGAGAACTGAAAACACATGAGTTTTGTTCTCATTTCTGAACTGTTTGTGAGGCTGTCCTTTGGCATGAAACTGGAACTGTCACATATATGTGTATGTTTTTTTTAATGTATTTTGTAATTGTGGTAGATTTTTGCACTATATTACCATTGAAGATAGCAACTGAATAGTAACACTTTTCGCTGCTACAGAGACCAAGCAGTTTTCAAACAGTGTCCAGTTAAGATCCAAGACGTTTTTATCAGCGACAATCAGCAGAAAGTTGATGTAACTCACACAGTGTTGGCTTTGTCACCATTTATTTTAAACAAAACTCAACAGGTATTTTCAACCAAAATGTCATAGTATGATCTGTTAGTGGCAGCTAATAGTGTGTGTTTTATCAACTTTCTCCAGGAGAAAGTGACCAAACATGTTAAGAAAAACTATTCAGTGTTTCCAAACCTTTTTTTAATTAACATTGTGAATTTGTTCAGTGCTACAACACCAGAACCCCCGAACTGTCAGTAAATGCAATAATGGAGCCATTTTTTTTCTGTTCAGCATGAGGCTAAAAACAGACTCTATGTTAGAGCATCGTGTTTCTGTGTATCTTCTTCTGTACTTTCGCAGTATTCTTGAATGTGACTTTTTAAAGCACTCTGATTCTGGAATATGTGTTTTTGATGTGTTGCATCAACCTAGGTTTTACATAGAACAAAATATTGGTGTCAGTTTCATTGTTTATTATGTTGTCTGGACCATTTCAACAGCCATTTTGTCTGGACGGTGGACATAGTAGAAACTAGGTGTAATTACAATTTGGTTCACATGGGAGTTTAGAGCACTACAGTTAGTAGTTTGCTCTCTTGGTGTGTTTTGGGAGTACCTTCCTGTTTCCTGTTGTCCTCTTCCTGTCTTTGTTGCCGCTGGATTGGCAGGTGTCAGTGTTTTGTATATTTCAGTACATACCAATGGAATAAAAAAAAAAATCCAACCTCTTAACTGAGAATGAAAAAGTTGTCTTCAAACTCTGTCTGTGTCTCTGTTCACGCTCCTGATTTCTTCATAATAGATCTTGCATTTCAGTGCCTCAGCCTCCGTGCACGCATGCATAAGCAGCCCTGGATTGCAGTTTTGCGTATGTTGCATCACGACGTGTGAGCGAGCGAGCGTGAGTGTTGTGGTTTCACATGTCAGATCCCATTCTCAGCAGCTGGATGTGATTGTTGCACCACACCGTGCAGTCTGCCGAGCCAGCCGCTCGCCACAAGGGAGTAATGACATAGTTAAAGAGGGTGGTGGTGACGGAGGGGGGTTTGTGGAAGACTTTGAAATCGCTCATGATAAATGCAATCACGGAATCCCTTCAAGTATCAAACGTGTGCTCGACTCTAACCATATGAATAAAATGTCTTATTCCTGGACTGCGCTCCAGAATGGGACTATTGTTTGAAGGTACAATCCACCATAGAACAGACAGCTGTCATTAATTTACCAAAATCTTTGAAGTACACTCCACTGCACTTATCCAGATACTGTTTAACCACTGCTAACAATCAAGGCTGGGATTATTGCAATGCTATTATCTAATAGCCGCTGATGAGAAGTTGACGATTCTCTTTTTTTCTCTCTCGAAATGATACTCAATACTGCGCTCCTGTATCTGATAGTCTAAATCTTTTCAAGATGTGGATCCTCTATGCGGGCCAAATGACCCCATTAACCTCTGTGGGGGAGACGTTTATAGACCGAACAGGCGCAAACACGACAGCGCCGTTCGAGGTCACTGAGTTGATCCTCACACATTCGGCAGTTAAGAAAGAAAACACCAAAAATGTCCTCCATAACATATGTATTTTAGTGTATGTAAGGATTCATTATGGAGCCCCAGTCATTTAGAAGAAAGGAGATTAGAGCAAATAAAGCGCAATGTCTCCCTCCTGTGGCTGGATGGAGCTTTAAAAATTTCTTAAAATCTTGGCTAAAGGCTTTGTGTATGTAAATGGCAAATTGGAAAGAGCTGTCAATATAATGTAGCCCAGTACAACAACACACAGTAACAGCAATAATGAACACAATTCTTTCATGTAATACATTTCTACCAAAGTCAAAAGAAACTGATCTTTAGATGTTTTGTAAATATGGATGTCACGGTTCATCATGTTGTGTTGGACAACATTAGATTGTCCAGGTGTGCCTAATAAAAGGGCCACTGAGTGCTAATATTCTCTGTGCAATCATGTGTTCACAAAGTGTTGAACCTCTCTCCATCCTTGCTTGTGAACAACTGAGTCTTTCCAGGATGAACCTTTCATACCCAATCATGATACTATCACCTGTTACCAATGAACCTGTTCACCTGTGGAATGATCCAAACAGGTGTTTTTGGATGGTGTTTTTTGTTGCTCCTGTCACAAATTGTTTGAAACATCTTACTCAAATTCTCTTATATTTATCTTTTACCAAAGCAATCAGACCTTCAGTTTGCAGAACAATGTTTTCATCTGCTGAACAATTCTTTGTGCTCACCTTAAACATCTGTTTAAGACATGCTGATATGAGCATGATTTTACATTTAGTAGAACAGGTAATTGAACTTTTTTGTAGAATATCAGGCACAAATTCCTATTCTATTAGGAGTGGGGTTTTTTTAATGTTTGAAAACATGTCTGGAGGGGCTCTTTAAAATACTTTGAGTATAATCACAAGGAAAATATTCAGATTCTGCAAAATGTGAAATGTCAATTTTTCTTTACATTATGAGTCCATTATCAGAAGAGGAAGCATCAGAGTGACATAGGACCTCATGTGATGGGTGTATACATTCATATAAGGTCACATGGGGACAATATATATACAGAATCACCATCCTTGGTCTGTATCCACTGGGAAAGCAGTTCTCTTTGCTGCCAGAAGGTGTCACTCTCTGTAGGTTAATCCAGTAAAATTGTGATGGAATAGTCAGTGAAATTTATGAAACAGGATGTGTGGTAAAGCATTTGGTTCCTTCCATGGATGGAAAATTATTTTCTACATATAGACCATCACACGGGTGCACAGCTGTCCGCAACATTTAGAAATTACCTGTGTAAATACCTGTAGACACAAACGTCTCACACATTACAAGCAGATACAGCCAAAGAAATCTCTTTTAAAGTGAACTGTAAAACATATTTGAAAAGTCCTTACAGAACCAAGACAGTGCTATCAGATGCGTGTCAGAAATAACATCTGCTGAAGGATCAGAGACAGCGATCTGTCTTTGTTGCCCTGATCCTGGGGTCTGTGTATATTTGTCGAGCAGCTTTGCCCGCTAGCTTCTCGGCAGGTCTCTCGTCACCTCAAGGGGAGGTCTGTGTGTCACACATCCTCGTCCCCCCTCCACCACCACCACCCGCCCTCGTCCCCACCTCTCCTCTCCTCTACGTCCTCCATTCCTCCGCTTCTCCTCTCTTCTCCATGCTGGGTATCCATGGGCTCCAGACCAAACAAGCAAACAAACAGAACAACAGAAAAACCCATCACCCAGACAAGGTTGGTCTGGGCTTGAGGGAGAGATTGGGAGAGATCTTGTTTGCTTTCTGGGCCAGTTCCATTTCACTGTGATGGCAGAGAAGGCCTCCCAGGACACGGCGACCCACACTTCTGTTTGAATTCCGGGGGGTGGGTGGAGGGGGGGGACCAGGGTGGTCCTCGGCACTGACACATCATCTTCTGACCCAATACACAGCTGGCTGCAGCCGCGGGCCTGTGGCCTTTACCTAAGCTGGCCCTGTACTCTTTAGCTGCTGGTCTTTATCTGAGGAACTTGCTGGTGCTGCCATTCAGCAGGTGACCTTTAATCCACACAACGCTGTCCTTCTGTCATGACCAGTAAATATCGTGATTCATTTAATGACTGTCATCCCATATATACAGCGTGCTATTACATCACACTGTCTGTACTGTAAATAGCGGCTGGGAGAAAAAAACTAAATGTATAATTGCTAAGATACAGTGAGTGACCAGGACTAAAGTAGCATAAACATTTACAGCTTGTACAGGAGGGTTCAGTGCCCTCCACCTGTATCTGGCTCGAACCCACACAGCAGATCAAACTGTTATACTTTTGCCTCCCGTGTCCTTGATGAAGGACGCTAGTCCCGAGAAACACTCTATCTCCAATCTGTTATACAATCTCACACGTGATGTATTTTCCCTATCTGTTCTTTCCACATTAAGAGCCAGAGTGAGACGAGCGAATGCGACTGCAGAGGGCATTTATACCTGACGCGTGTGTGTATTGGAGACAAAAGTTCCAAACACGGCAAGTGGTCGACAAGATCAACTTTCAATTCCCCTGCATGTTGACCTGTGAGCTAACGGCCTCAATCATGTGCTATGTTGTGTTCATTTGCTGGGACTTTTGCTGGGACTTTTAGAGCACGTTATGTTGATGAGGAAATGTAATTATGCCACATATGAGATGACTCTGAGTCAGAGTTTTAGACTGTGTATTGCATGGGGGGAAAAAAGGTCAAAGCTATGTGTGTGGTGGCAGGTGGGGACATCAAGACCTTCTATTGTTGTAAAATGAGCGGAGGGAGGAAATGAAAGCTGGAAACCCGTTTCCTCGTCTGGGAAAATGCAGATGAGCTATATAGGTATGTTTGATTTGCTGACTCCAGCTGTGCCTGGAGAATTCCCCTGACCCATCCTGTGGACCGGTTGCTGTGTGAGGCCACATGTACCCCTGTTGCAAAGCAGGCAAGCGCAATACGCAACCCCCCTCCTCCTCCTCCTCCTCCTCCCTGAAAGGGCTGGCCATTGAACTCTCAGGCAAGTGGCAATATTTGCTCACCTGAAATACACACATCTTGCCAATTGGGGTCGGGGTGGGCTCAGGGGCTGGGGAAGGACCCCTTGATGCAGCTGTGGCCCCCGGAGAAAGACCAGACCAGGAAGTTTTTTTGCGGCCGGAGGAGGGTGGGGGCTCTCTTGGCGGGGGGCTGTTTAGCGGTGGCGGCCCTATTGTGTCTTAAAGGAGGCAGGGGCCGTATTTGTTCGAAGCTGCAGGAGGCTGATGAGGTGCTAATCTGTTGAGTGGCTGTGTCATTGGGCCCCTGTTCCCAATAGCCTGTTAGCTGTCAGGGCCTGTAAAAAAAAAGCACAATTTACGGGCCCCAGGCCAGGACTCAGCCATCGGTGTCCACGGGTAAGCAAACACAGATTGGACACTTATGTTGTTTCTCTGGTCGGGCAGGCTTTACCACCGGGCTCCTGGGGTGACACGTAGGCAGCCTCTTTTCAGCCCTCTTCATGAGTTGTCGGCCCCCTCTTTGCTCCTCTGTAAACACTACAAATTAGCCATCTGCATATGGATGGGCCTCTCAGTCCATACAGGAAGCAGACAACCGCTTGGTAGAAGGGAGAAGATATAGGCTGTCCTCTAATGTGGGCCAGATATACATTCACCACTATCAGCTTTTAATTTCTGCCCTCATGCATACCAAGCAGGGATAGCACGTTTTAGATATGCCGGGAACGTGTGCCTGCTCAAGAGAGTGTGAGATTTTGTTGTATGGCGCTTTGAAGCATGAGGATAATGAAAGCGCGAGGGGCCGGCCAGTTGTCTGAGATGGGTTCGGGTCAGCAGTCAGAGGTAATCCCAAACTTGAATTTCCCCATCAGGCTGGAATACAGATAAGACAGCGGTAGATATGAACCTCACTGACTGACTGAGGGACTGATGGAAAAAGGAAATGGACCAAAAGCCTCTCTCAGATGGAGAGCCGAGATGTGTGTGTGTGTGTGTGTGTGTGCATGTTTTCTCAAGAGGTCTGTCAGAGATGGTTGCAGCCCGGCAGATTTCTGGAAATTGTGGTTTGTGGCGATCAGAAGAGCATTTGTATTAAAGACAATACGATTACACCCCTATTTCATAAGATTACATCAATTCAAAATTAAATCTAAATAGCTGATCAGTTAATTGAACTATCATAGAAAAGCTGCCAGTAGCTCACACCCCTGTCCCTCGAGTCCGAAAGACCATTACTGACACACAAGTTTTTAATCATCGGCCCAGGTTTGCCCTCTTGTCCAGCCTGACGTGGATCTGATGGCCGAGTGTGAACAGCAATAGCTCATCATGGATTATGGCACGGGCTTGATTGTAGTGATATTTAGACGCGGAGCTTCCCATGGGAGCCTGGCACTTTAATTAACATAGCACTAGTGGCCCCCCTCCTGTTTTAATTGCCTTCAGTCTGTGATTAAATGTGTATTGACTCTGCAGTTGGTCCACTAATGAATAACAATGTGCTGATTTGGTGATATTAAATCTTTTGGCTCTAATACACATCTCATCCACGATGCTTAGGAAGTTCAGGAAGGATGGCATCATCTATGTCAGAGTATATATAATGTATAAAATATATCGCAATAACTATAGTTTTTTTTAATTATTTTGTGTTGATGCATTCAATAAATCACCTGCTTTACATTATTTTTTCTTTTGTTTGTCGTTTTAAATCTATCTACATCATTTCACCTTTAAATATTTTTAAAGATTGGCTCCATTTTCTAATAAGGTGCCTTTGATAAAATGCTTTTTAAGTTGCAAATAAATGATTTATTGATTGTTAATAAATCATTTTAGATCATGCTAAGCTTTTAAAAAGAAGAGTTGCCAGGTTGTTGGCAGGTGTTTTCCCCCCTATTTTGTAATCATGCAGTTATAAATGTTAAGCTGTTAAAGAAGAGATTTTGTTTCACATTGTCTGTGGCCGTTTTCTAGAATGATGTGGTCACAATGTTTTTCACAACCCAAAAGCAAAATCTTATTACTGCCTATAACTGATCTATAAAGAATTTATTAATAAAGTGAGTAGCTGCAACATAAACCCTTTATAAAAGATGTAGTATCAGAAAGCTGTGCCATCATTTATTTCAAACCCTATATTGTAACATCTAAGCTCCTAAAGACTCTAATTTGGTGCACATGCATTCTTCAGTGTCATCTGATCTGTGCATCTCTTGGGATCCCACCGTCCTCATTCTTCTCCTGTGGTCCAATAGATAAACTGTCACCTTGTTTGATAAATGAAGGGCAGCGGTCAACACGGGCTCCTTTAACATGACAAGAGACGAGTATTGAATCTTGCAATGCCTTGGATACAGTCAACATCAAAAAAACACATATCGAATGGCATTCCTCGCCGCATTCCTATCAATATCAAAAGGTGCGTATTTGAGGATATCCTTAGTGCGTTTACGCCTGTGTTTGCTCCCTGACCCACTGGGGCCAGTGCAATAACTTTGGACTCCCTCCCACACTGCATCTCGTTGCAATGACCACTCTCGGTTTTTATTTAGCTGGGTTGTGTGCCTTCCCAGTCCAGCCGCTTTTCAGATTCATTTCCAGGTAAACACAGTGTGGCCAGCCACAAACCTGGAGCCAACAGGCGTTGTCACAGCTGTGGCAGATAATGGCAAGTCCAAACTCCAGCCCGGCTCTGGAATGTTTACTGTCACCACAGGCAAGTTGGCAGCAAACATTTTTTTTCCAGCACTTTCTAAGAGGAAGACTCTCTCTCTCGTTATTAATTTTATTTTGATGAATTACATGCTTAACCCTTTGCCCTGTGCTGTTAGGGTTAGGCACTCAGAAGGACACAAAGCCACAAAAAAAAGGGGGACATTGTGAGTCTTTAAATTTCAGCTGGAAAAAAAAATCCTTACTTTGAAAGTTGAAACTTAAAGTTAACACATTCTTGCCAACAACTCCTGGGTGTTTGAAGGAATGTTCCAAGAGTTCCGCCTTCCTCTCACAGAGCAGGCAGCACCCTGTTTCCATCCCCCTGCCCTGCACCCAAGACCCCCCCATCTTCACACACCCAACAGCATCTGTACCAGAGAAGCAGGCTTTGCGGTCTCTCCTGCAGGTGTTGTGCTTTCACTTCTTTAACTGACCCATTAAACTTTCACCATTTAGTGTTTGCCCTCGTCATAACCAGTGAAGGATCGACACCTGAACATGTGAAATGCAACACTGATCATCATGGAGGCTAATTGATCAACAAAGTGGCAGAACCAGCCTTGACAGAGGAGGCCTGTAGAGAATGACACCGGCATGAGTGCTGGATTTGGATAATGCCATCAAAGTTTTCTTGACTCATCCTTGTGGGAGAAAGTAAATGCAATTCTCCTCTGGTTCCCACTGTGTGCACAGGGTTGTGAAAGCACGAGCTGGGAGCAGGATGAGCAACGAGAAATGCAGCAGCAGTTTGTGCCGTGCATACTGCATTAATGACTGTGAAGCATATGGAATCAGCAATGCTTCAATTCATGTATTGAAATATATATAAAAAAATCAAGCCTATGCAAAAGTGATGTTTTGAAATGATTCATTTATTTGACTAGATGTTTTACAAGATCTGCACCATATTATTAGCAAGTAGCAAAATTTCCACAGATATAATATGCAACACACTAAAAAATCTCTGGGTGTCTTATGTGAAGACACACTTTTGACAAAAAAAATATCTCCTGTATATCAAAACTAAAAGGCCAAGAAAATCATTTTTTTAAAGAAAAAAAAAAGTATTAATGTTTCCAAAAATGCTGTTTTCTTGACATTTGCATTCACTGTGTGTATTGGAAGTGTAATTTTAAAATTTCATCATGCAGGTCCACATACAGTATGTGTAATTCTTTTTGTCTATAAATCTGGGTATAATGCAATGAAGCTGGATGTTGTGATATTTCAGTCATTATTTGACATCCAACCATTAAGGTTTAATGAATTAAAGCTGCTCTGACTTTAACACCACTGTTAGAAATTTAAGAAAATCAGGACATATCATGATGGAAATCAGTGATAAAAAAATTAAACATCATCTCTCATATAAGTCCTGATGGTCTACAATTCTGATTTGATTTTTCATGTCTGTTTCCTTGCGCTCAGAACATGTAAGTTGAACTGGGAGACTTGAAAACAAACCAGTTTTTCCAATACGTGACAATGATTTATTTCACTGACACAGAAACAGAAACGCTCTGAGGCAGTTCTGTAGAGCAGAGCTACGTTTCACACTCGAGATATTGTCAAACGTTGCCCAACTTCTTTTGTGCCCCACCTAAAAAAGGGGATTTGGGGCAGTTTGGACCTGAGATAATAGAGACACACTGTGTATTAGCATCCACATCACACCAGAGAATAAATGAGGAATAAGTGTAAAATGAGGTGACAGAGCAGCCTGAGCAGTCTGAGGCCCGGCTGAAGTTTTTGTTTTTGACCAAATCCAAAATGTGACCTTCACCCATGTGAGAGGACTGTGGCAGGTTGATGATTAACCATGGCATTAGCAACATGTCTCATTCAGGAACATAATGTCAAGCAGGTCAAGGACCATTTTAGAAATGTGGGGATTTCTGTAATTTTTGAATAATACATGAAGCTTTTTTATTTTCAACACACACACATGCTGATTTTGTTAATTAAATATGCACCAGGAGATTTTTTTTAGCCAGTTTACACACTTATGGAAAAACTGGATTTTTTTTTACATTGAAAAACACCATATATGCTTGTGTATTATATAAACCACAAACTAATATCTTTTTGTTACAGATTCAGGAAAAAAAACAGCATAGATTTATTTTGCATGATTTCATTTAAAGATTTTTTTAAATTTTCAAATATGAACTTCCATAATTGCATTATATGCATTATTCATGAATGTAACTTAACTTATTAACATCAGATCAAGCAAAAATAAACCTCTTTTTCAACACCTCAAAATATCTGTCACTAAGAAAAATATATATAGATAACATGAAAAAAAAGTTAGACAGTTCTTTGTTTTAATTGTTGAATCATTATAAAAGCATTGTCATGATTTTAAAAAAAAGAAGAAAAAAGAATGGCCTATAAACACTTGGACTGAGTCGAGCCTGATCTGACCATCTCCACCTCTCTCTCCGCTCAAATCCCCAATCCTCAAACACACACAGAGCTTTTTTTCTCATGATCTCATTTCCAAGTTAAGCAGACTCTGTTAGTCCCTCGTCAACACCACAGGTTTACTCGCCTTTACTAATGTCTCTCTATACTGATAGTTATGCTCTTGCGTAAATATGGAGTCAAATAGATGTACCACTCCTGACACGTGGCTGGCACCGGACTGCAGCCTCACCTGGATGTTTGTGTCATACAAATACTGTACAGGCTGCCCAGAGTTAAAGGGCCTGAGCAGCCTGGGGAGGGGGGCCTCTCCTACTGTAACTGTATATGAGGACTTTAGATCATTAGAAATAAAAGATGCACAAAAGCTAATGTGAGAAAAAATATATCTATAGCGTGATGCATGTTTTGCATTTGCATAATTAATATTCATAAATTGTAAATTCAGCTCAGCAAATAAAAACATGCGTTAATTATTATGTTTATTTTGACAGTCTCCTCTGCAGCTTTGATTACTGTGGCTTCGATTATTTTTGCATGAAATTAGCGTTTAAAAACTCAAAGAAAAAAAAATCAATTTTTTAAAAAAAATCCATCGCTTTTAAAAATGTTTCACAGCCGTTTGATTTGAGAGAATTAAGCTGCTTTGTGTGCCACCAAACAGCCAGAGCCAGTTGGAGACAATAACCGAGAGAGGGCGCTCTGAAGCTATGCCTGGCATATTCAACAGTAATTAAAACAGTAATTCAGACATCCAGGTTAGTTAAGAAAAATAAAACCTCACTTCTCTTTTTGCAAACATGTGTGAAAATATATATAAATCCTTAATAGTGAGAAAAAGGTTGAAAGCAACTGATTTGTGTTAGAACACAAATAGTCATAACAGCTGGGCCAAAGTGATGAAATGTACTTATAGTTTCACTTACATCAACTAGTTTTTTATTAAAGGAGCTTAAATCATATTATGAATAAATGCATTACACATTCATGTAGACCCACATAAGATCATTATAATGTGCAGGTTAACATTGGCATTTTAAACATAATGTTGCTCTTAGATTAACTCATAAACAGTTTAATGTGCATGGATTCATACAGCAGCACAATCCCGGCAATAAGATGCAATTATTAATTAATGTATTTGCTAACACATTCATTTAAGTGTGTTTCTACTGATGCATCAACCTTGATCTATCTCAGTGTTATAGTGGTGTTGCTGTATGATAATTAATATCTGTTTAATCAATAAATTCCTTCATTGCAACTTAACAAAAGTGGATTGCTGAAGTAGAATAAGCAGGTTGGAGGATAATGGAAAAAAAAGGAAGAGCAACAAACATTCCAGCTCCTTTTTTTTTTACTACCCCCCCTTCACCACCCAAACTACAATAAGATTAGTTTATAATGAATCTTTTCATCAGAAACTGTTCTTTTCACTCAGCGCAGGTGTACAACTGGGGTGGTGCTGCTGCTGCTGCTGGTGGTGGGGAGGAGGAGGAGGAGGAGGGGGGAGCTTGAGGAGTCTCACGCCTAGGTGCGAGGAGATTATTCAAATAGGGCCCAAGGCGTAGAAGTAGGGATTGGAGGCTTGCCTGGCGCACAGAGCTATATCACAGCGTTAACAGGCAGCACGGAGCGTCATTTGAACTCCGCTCGCTGACGGACGCGTCTGCACGGCTGCCTCCGCAAGACGCACATGCGCCAGTCCTCGACGGGAGGGACACGCCGACCACCCAGATACGCTCAGTGGTCCCCAGTCACCTGCTATTAGAGAGACACTTTGGGCTTTTCCTCTGCTGGGAGACGCTTTGTGAAAGTCCTCCATGATGCTTGGAGCAGTTAAAATGGAAGGACACGAACACACCGACTGGAGCACCTACTACGGAGAGCCCGAGGTGGGTACCTTAAATATATATTCTTTTTTTTTTCCTCGACTAAAGCCGATCCCATTTTATACAACTCAATATTAGCCCTGAGATAATATTAACTTTGTGATCAAATATTGACTTGAGGCGCCTCCAAATCCTCCCCCATCTCCACGCAGCGCACTATCCTAACAAAGTTGCTTGACATGTAGGAGGGGGGGTGGAGGAGGAGAGGAGGGAGGGAGGGGGGGCAAACTTTTCCCTCGGATTATAATTTCATAACCATACGTATCTTTACTAAATCAGATTATTATTTTTTGTCGTGTTTCCCCTCAACAAACATCCTAGGTGGTGGATTTTTTTTTGGGGGGGGATTGATTCAAATATTCGTGTGCGAGTCTAGTTAACATTCACCTCGACATTGTTCATTTTTAGGGGAGAATGTTTAACCTAATTTACTTGACACACTAGTGAGGTGAAAATGCATTGTTTGATATGTGCAGCCGTGTTTTTAATTTTAAAACTGTTTCGCGAGCAAGCGCCTGCGTCTCCATTCAGCTTTTACGCACAAGTGCGCAGTGAAAATAAGAGTTATTTTAATGCTGTTTTAAATGAATGCAATGATTCTGATTTTTATAAAAACTCACTTTAATGGTGTGATTATAGTCGTGATGCTTGTGCCAGATGACACTGACGATCGCCTCTCTCCCTCACTGACAGTGTTACACCTCGGTTGGCAACATGAACACGGGCCTGGGAATGAACTCTATGAATACCTACATGAGCATGTCCGGCATGAACACCACTGCCAACATGACGGCCAACTCCATGAACATGTCGTATGTCAACACGGGCATGAGCCCCTCCATGACCGGCATGTCGCCGGGCACCGGAGCCATGAACGGCATGGGCGCAGGCATGACGGCCATGAGCGCAGCCCTGAGCCCCAGCATGAGCCCCATGACCGCGCAGCCCGCCTCCATGAACGCGCTCACCTCCTACAGCAACATGAACGCCATGAGCCCCATATACGGACAGTCCAACATCAACAGGTCCAGAGACCCCAAGACCTACCGCAGGAGCTACACGCACGCCAAGCCCCCCTACTCGTACATCTCCCTCATCACCATGGCCATCCAGCAGTCGCCCAGCAAGATGCTCACCCTGGCCGAGATCTACCAGTGGATAATGGACCTGTTCCCTTTTTACCGGCAGAACCAGCAGCGCTGGCAGAACTCCATCCGCCACTCTCTGTCCTTCAATGACTGTTTCCTCAAAGTGCCCCGCTCCCCGGATAAACCCGGGAAAGGCTCCTTTTGGACTCTGCATCCGGACTCCGGGAACATGTTCGAGAACGGCTGCTACCTGCGCAGGCAGAAGCGCTTCAAGTGCGACAAGAAGACCCTGAAGGAGGGCGGCCGCAAAGCGGGAGACGGCGGGTCCTCCAACAGCAGCTCCGAGAGCTGCAACGGCAACGAGTCCCCCCACTCCAACTCCTCCTCCAGCGACCACAAACGCTCCCTGTCGGACATGAAGACGAGCCAGGCCCTGAGCCCGGAGCACGCCGCCGCCTCCCCGGTGTCGCAGGGGCAGCACCTCATGTCCCAGCATCACTCGGTGCTGGCGCACGAAGCGCACCTGAAGCCCGAGCACCACTACTCCTTCAACCACCCCTTCTCCATAAACAACCTCATGTCCTCGGAGCAGCAGCATCACAAAATGGACCTAAAGACTTACGAGCAGGTGATGCATTACTCCGGCTACGGCTCCCCCATGGCCGGGGCTCTCTCCATGGGCTCCATGGCGGGGAAGCCCGGCCTGGATTCTTCATCCATACCTGACACGACTTACTACCAAGGCGTCTATTCCAGGCCGATCATGAACTCCTCATAAACTCCCCAGCCCTCCATCCGACGTGGACTTTCTGCCCCTGCAATTTGTACATTTGTAAAAAAAACAAAAAAATATAGAGTTTGTGTACAATATGTATTTCAGATATTTTTGACGTTTCCCACCGTTTTAGTTGTCGAGTTTGTTAGTAGCCTAATTATTTCGAGAGAGGATGTCGATGATAATAATAATAATTAAAAGTAATGATAATGTGACGAGATCTGTTCAGAAGTCGGCTTCAGGAATGGACCCCAAAGACAAACAACAACGTGCTGTAAAATAGCCTCCATCTGCATCACCCTGGATTCCTAAATGAATTTAAACGCCTCGCAGGATTTCTTCAATCATTTGTGTAATTCCTATTTATGGCTTGTATATGTGTATTCTTGTAGTGACAAGAACAGAATCTATATTAAAGTGTTATTGGTTTTGTTTTCTGAATACGATGGTGTTTGACCGTTATTATTATTATCAATATTATTGTTATTATCATTATTATTAACAGTTTATTGGAGACAAGCGTCTCCGCCATTAAATGTTAACAGCAATAATGCTCCAATCGAGGGTGGTTAAATTAATATAAATGAATATAACATAACAATGGGAAAATATTTCACATGAAAGAAAAACAGTCATTTCAATTAGTTCTCACTAAACACACATTAAATTAAAAACTAAAATTTGGAAAGAGGAAAATACAAGCAAGGATTTTTTTTCACTTAGATTCGTTTTTTTATTTATCACATGCATAATAAAATGAGCAAACTCCCTATTTGTGCACAAAACGATTTTTATAATAATCACAGAATTTTTTTAAATTCTAAGAATTATTCTTATCCAGCGGCTTTTATATTAAGGCGCATGTTTTCAGCAGGGATTAATAGCTTTGTTGGACAATATTGTGCACAATGCTCTCAATTTGTTAGTCAGAAAATGCAAACCAAACAAACACGCTTATTAATCCCAAACACAAATTGGAACATATATGGGTGGAAAAAAAACATTATCTAATACATCAGCCGCTTTATATTATTGTGAGAGTGAGGTGATGATGAAGAAGAAGCTGTTTAGACAGAAAACAGGCGAGAAAATACACATTTCACTCCAAACATGCTGCAAAGAAAAATGTGTGTCTTCTGCAGAAATTCACATCATGCAATCAACCACATCGTGCAGAATCGCTCATATGACCATTGCACAGTTTCATGTCCCTCAAAAATTCAGCAGCAGGTCCTCATGTGTAGGAAGAACTGGTCACATAATAATATGAAATTAGCCATTTAAATTCCCACACATACAGTGAGACACATTATGATTCAAACCCAATCCAGCACTGTCACTCAAACACCATGCTGCCTGCCCCAGGTTGACCCCCTCTGGTACACACACACACACATAGAGAGAGAGAGAAGGAGAGAGAGACACACACAGCAAAGTTTAGATCAGTGAATAAGATTAAGTGTCATTGTCACATAAAACAGCCTCCCGTGGTGCAGGAGAATAGTCGCTGGAAAAGAGGGCTGATTTGGGAACAGAGCCTCCTGAAAGTGATGCTCTAACTTCTCTCCCCTCAATCTGGGGGTCCATTGTCTACTCCCTATTTTTAAAGTAGTTGGACCCTCCCCTCTTGTTAGATAAGATAGGCTAGTTGTCGCCCAAATGAATCGCCCCTCTCCTCCTCCTCCTCTTCTCCTCATCCTCCCTTGCCTTCACTTCCCCCCTGACTGAGCTCAAATCCAAGTCCAGGGAGGGTTTTTTTTTGTGTATGTGTGTGGGGGTCCATTTCTGCTCCCCATCTCACCCAACGACACCCCTTCGCCTTCTGAACACGTAGGGCCTAAAGTGTGCGTTTATTCTCCAGACCCTCTTTACAGATCGCACTTTAAACAGCGTGATCTGCGAATAAACAAAGGCAGTAAACAATGGAGTGGAGGCTATGCCCGCATATAGGAAGAGTACACACACAAACCAAATTGCACAAGTGTAAACTTTGAATAGGACGCCGCAGCTCTGTAAATTTGCACAGACATTAAATTTCGTTCTATTCATTTTAGACATATAATGCTAAGCTGATTTTTTTTTATAGCGCACTGATCGATATCTCTGTAAAATAATCATTTTTTTTAACTAGCGGGGCAGTGAAATCTTTGCTTTGTGCTAAAGTCAACAGTGACAGAGTTTGAGCTCAAATAAATGCCGTGATGTCTGGAGCCCTTTGCAGAAGGCAGAAGGCGAGCTTCTACAATGGGCTCCTGTGTGGCTTGCCAACAACAAGCAGCGGCTATTTTGCACAGGTATGAAGCCTTTTTTTAATTTCTTTATAACCTGTAAAAATTATTCTTTAGCAGGAGGGAGAGGTGGTTTGATGGCCGTTCTCGGACATGCATGAGAGAGAGGAAGAGGAGGGGGGGTTCGGGAGGGAGGGGGGCGAAAGGTGGAGGATGGATGTCCTGAATTCATGAGAGAGGAGACGTATTGGATTTCAGGGTGGCGCAGAGCTGAGGGGATCTGCAGGTTGTGTGTGATAGAGGCTGCTTCAAGTTTCTGTGTCTTCGAGTTGCGTTATGGAGAGAGATCAAGCTGCACTGCAAAAAAAAAAAGAAAAAAAACTGAAAGGGATTTAGTGTCTTTGTTGGTGCATTTGTGGAAAAATGTAATTTGAAACAAAGCTGGAGAAGATTTCATTTGGTTTCATTGCTGGCGATGTCTTAATAGAAAAATCATCCGAGGAGGCTTGAGCTCTATATTATAATAGGACGTATTCGAAAAAGAAGTGATTTTGATCCCGCGTTCAGAGAAATATGAGCCTCAGTACGCACTGCGTGACTTGTAGAACTGGATATTTTTTGCAGTGTGCGGCTGATTGGTGTCACCGCTGCTGCACTGATGTGATGAAAGCGAGCTTTGCGGCAGCTCTCAGCCTGCAGCCGCTTTTATATTACAACACTGAACAAATGGATTTTTTTAAAAGCACATATTACAACCAGTAATTCTCAAATATACAAAAAATAATGGTAATTATGAATGCAAGCGTTTGATAAATGAAGGCTTTTTCTTTTTTAAAAATTCAAAATTTATTACAGCATATTTTATATATTAATAGCAATGTTTAAAATGTTAATCATAATTTATCACTAATTTATTAAACAGGACACAATTATTATTATTATTGCTATTATTATTATTATTATTATTATTATTATTATTATTATTATTATTATATCCCAGAGGCCGGTTTTAGATGACTTGTTCTTCTAAATCTTCTAAATGGAGAACCCTTGAAAACAGTAGTATATGTGGACGCTCCTGTGAAGGCGGGATAACCCGAGTCAAGCCCTCTCCAGCGCACACTCAGATGGGAATGGCCTTTTGGAGCTTTGCCGGTTCAAAGGTAACCAACCTCAATCTGTAGTGGCTGGACAAAAGAGGGGCCGAGGCCACATCAGCTGCACCTTCCTCATCTTCTAACTCTGTGCAGGCTTTTTTTTTTTATCTTCCCACCATCACCTCGATCTGCAGCAGCACCATCACAGAGCAGCACATCTGCTCTTACAGAGGCGGAATACAGAGCCTGTTGATCCTTTTTTAAAACTCCTCTAACCTGATTTCTTGTGGTTGCATTTGCATATTTCTCGATTAAGGCCTGAAAACCAGACCTCTGTCGAACTCTGGTTATAAATCTGCAGTTATTAATAAACAGAACAGAAATATGGTCTTATGCATAAAAACAAGAAATTATGACGATTTTAAAATGCTTTCATATTTAAGCTTCTTAAAAAAAAAGCATGTAACCTAACAATAAGCGACTGACTTGCTCTCCTCCGTCACGTCTTTAAATAGCATCTAATTGCAGCAGACCTCCAGAGTGAGACATTTTCCCTACAGCGATGCATTTTAATGCCTAGGCGAGTTTGGGCCTCTGTTCTCGTTCAATGACTCAGGATCCTATAAGCCATACGCGCATCCACCCATGGGCGTCAACTGAGCCGGGTAAGGGCAGCGGTTTTATGCATGGAGGAGGGACAAAGTGTATTAAATAATGTTAAGAAATATTATAAGAAATTTGCAATCAGGGGGTGCAGGGGTGAATTGATCAGAGATCAAACGGCCTGATTGGGGGAAAAAAACATGCGCGCATCATCTCGCTGCATGTTGATGCTGTGCAGAGCTATGTGATGGAGCTGGATGGTGTTGTAGGCAGCACGGGCGTCTGCCGCACCTTTTGGGCTCCACGCAGCCCGAGGACTGGAACACCCAAGTAGATCGGTCTCCATGGCGACGGCGGGACACCGGTCCAACAAGCTGTAATTCTGTCTCAGCCTCTTGCAGGGGAGGGACCGTCCACACCAGCCCGACTTAACTCCTCTTTCAGCAGAAATGCTCCTAATCCCGTATCTTAGCCGGGCAAAGTGGCGGCCCTCACTATATTAAAGGCAGCACAAAGTCAAAACTCAAAGCCACCCATGGCTTCTCAGCGGGCGGCCCGTCCCGGTGCAAAGATCCGACCCCCCCCTCCATCGTCCGCGTCTCCACCGCACGGAGCAATATACTCCACTGCCGGTGAACACGTTTGTTCAAAATCAGGAGATTATAGCAGATTTTTAAAGGGCTATTATATTGTTATTAAATGTTTTTAGGCATAGGAACAATTTAAAGAGTGGATTAAAAATTTGGAGTTGAATTGTCTGCCTGATTTTATAAATGAATAATTATTCTATTTGTCCTCTAGTATTGCTGTTTTATTATCCCATCTATTATTGGTTTATTATAGAGTTTATAATTATAAAGTTTTTGAATCAGCCTACAAATCATGTTAAATTGGAACATAATAATTTTTAAAGTGAACTGATTTGAGACAGTAAAATAGATCCGTAAGCCTGTTGTCATATTATAGATTAAAAATACATTTGTTTGTGAAGGTTAAAATATAAATAGATTTTCTTTCATGCGTTTATTTTTAATATCTTTAGAGAAAACATTTATTAAAATTGCAGCATAGAGTAGACTAAAATTGCACATTGAACAAATATGTCAGTGTTAAAAGCAGTGGAATTCAAACTGACTCCAACTTTATTCACACAACTTTACTCATTTTTGTGTGTGTCTGGTCTTCAAGCAGGCCTCTAATGCACAGCCTGATTTTATTTTAACTTCAATCTCCCTGAGTGATAATGTATTTTAATAAGGAAATTAAAAACAGATGATAACACAACTTTATGACTTAATGAATTAAACTGGGCTACAGATTTTAAAGCTGGAAATGAACTGTGACGGCCTTTATATCAACTGGGGAAAAAAGTCTCAACCTGGGATGATAAATTGCATCATTTGCAAATGATGCACATATAACACTTTTATGACCACACAGTTAATATCTAAATGGTTGATTAATATTTGCCATGCAGTGCAGGATTTTTTTTACACAATATTCCAGAAAGTGTTGAAAGAACCTCAAAGGAGATTTTATAGAGAAGTCTGCTCTTCTTATGAAATATCCTTCTAAAGACTAATGTGGGATTTACAGAAGCATAGCAAAGCCATAAATGCTCATCAATTATTTTTTGCTCTACCTTGCTACTGTTCATACAAAAAAGTGACTCTCTGCTTCTCAGCGCCGGCCTTTTTTCTTAAACAGGATATTTAATGGTTACTATTCACTTCTCATCATCAGTGAAAATGCTGGAAAGTTTTAAAGTGACTGACAGATGTGGGTGCTATTTTGTAAATCTGGCTGTATGAAGGTCAGTTTAGGGGGTGCTGTTATGATGGAAAGAAGAGGTGTGTGTGTGTGTGTGTTAAAGAGTGAGAGAGAGAGATGGCAGGATGGACAGGGTGAGAATGCGGCCGCTGACTGTGATGTGTCCGAAACTCTTCTGACACGAATATGTGACATTCCAGCGTAGGACTCCTTCATGTCCTGAGAGAGAGAGAGAGGGAGAGAGAGAGGTCCACCAACAATGCCCATTGAGTAGTGTGAGGCAGCAGCTGGTGGGACGTGCACTGACCTAAAGGCGATCTATTCAGGCCGGGACGGGGTGCCTCTCACTGCCCTGCTTTTATACGCCTGGAAGTGGATGGATGGTCACTGTTTATCTTTGTAAAGTATTGCAACACAGGTCGGCCATCATGCAAATGGAAGAGAAGTCAGTCCCCAGCTTGTCAAACCAATCAAGGTTTCTCAAAGGAGCAAGTGAAAATCAAGGGTGATGGAGATAATGTAAATGTCTGACGGAGGGAACTTTGCATCCTATGTCAACGTGATGGAGATAAAATGGAGATGACAGGCGAAGGCCTTTGTTTCTGGGGAGTGCTGGAGTGAGGCTCAGCCGCACGCTGGAGGAGGAGGGGATTAGCTTCTCAAGGAGAAACATAAAGTGTACAGGAGAAAAAAAAGCCTCCATGCAAGATAATAAATGTGTGATCAACCAGGCAGAAAGATACTATATTGGATGGAGATTATAGATGCTCAAAATATGAAGTTAGCTGTTGCTCGAGTTGAACGCTGGAAACATTAGTGTGCATCCACGCACTCATGCTTTCGAGCTCCTCTTTGGTAATTCCACAGGCATTTCCCCAGTGGGTCTCATGCCTGACTTTGAGATCAAACCTTGTTGGCAAAGCGACCATAAAACGATATGTCAGTCAGCTGTGGTAAAGGGATGCCTGCTTGGCTGTGATTGATCTGCCAAGGTTTCTTTATTCCCCTCGAGACTCGATACGTCCTGGTTTTAGATTCAGCCGTTGCCAGTGCTGATGGATATCTGGGTGATTCTGCTTTGGAATAGTACCACATTATAGCCCCCTTTTTTCTGACCCATTTCCACCCACACTGAGCAGCACATGGCCATAACATGGAGGCCAACATGCTGCAATATCTCCTCACTTCCCCCTCAGCTCCAGTTCCAGGAAGTGAAGGCAGAGCTTTGCCAGCCAATCACGGCGAAGGACACCCAACTCATTAAAAGTTAATGAAACCTATAAACGTGGTGCGCCAGCGATTCATTTAAACCCCCAATCCAATCTCCTCTCCCAGCAAAGGCAAACAAGCCCGTGTGCCCCCAGTGCCGTCCTCGGAATAACAAACTACGGAATATTTTGTCCTGCATATGTTCTCCCATGCAGACATGTGCACTGTGATGGGCTCTTACAATGGGACTTGTCCAATTTAGAGAATGCCAAGATGCTGTTCTGCAGGGGTGAATTCTGTAATCTGCGTCCGAGCTGAATTTAATGCCCTCGCTTTACACCGCGCCGCTTGTCGAGAACAACGGAGATAGATGTGCCATTTCAACATTCATGAGAATCACTGACATTCAAATAATGTGCTCATTTTAATACCGTATGAGTGGGAGGCAAATCTGTGTGAAAAACCTGTATTTACTTCTTCACGGTCATGCGAGTGTCAAGAACCGTTCTCGATCCGTGCAGATAGACGAGGCCAAATGTGAGGGTAAGCTTTCCTTCCCTTCGTCTCTCTCCTTCCAGCACAGTCTATTTCAGGAACGCTCTCGTCTAATAGAATTGCCGCTCTCAATTTGATAACAACCCATCAACGGCAATAAAGCGCCACCTAACAAGTGTAAGTAAATGTAAAGTGTGGAACAATATCCCCCCTTGTCTTTAAGACCTCCATTTCAACACGGCCCCCAGTGCTCCTTAGTGCTTCCCTTGGGGGATTCAAATTAAATTCCCTCCATGTATAGCGCCACTGTCAGCCCGCTAATGAATTCCCATACTCTGACTTGAATCAAATTAATCCCCAATTTAATCCCATATAAATGGCTGTGTGATTTATAATGGAAAGGCGGCTGCTCGGCTGAAGGATTGAGGAAAGCTGGGAGGTGTCTGCAGGGCTGTTGAGCAGATTATGGTGAAGGATGAGGCCTGTATGTTTTCCCCACTGCAGAGTAGTCCCCTGATACACACTATTTAACCCTCGCCTGCTTGACGCTGACAGAAACATCACGCCGTTTGTCACTTAATATCCTTTCAGATTAAGGAGTCAACTGGCAGATTTATTGGTCGGAGCTGGGATACCCTTATCTTGAAGTGGCCAACAGAAAGATAATAAAAAGGGGGCATCTACTATTTATCGTGATTCACGTGTGACGGCCTTGGTTACAGTTAAATTAGCTGTGGGTTCAGACTTGTTACAACCAAACCCTGTTTGAGGTCATGGTGGCGGAGACAGTTGTGCTTATGCATCAATGCAAATTTCACGTAGACTTCCCCTCATATGCAAACCAATTCATGTGAAAAGTAGTTGCGTATTTTTGGGAACAAATCCCTATCATTATTTAGACTGGAGGACCACCCCCCCTATTCGTTGCAGTCAGTGACTAGTGAGTGACAGGTAGTTTGTCAGAGGGCTTATTTATACAAATATCACAGTATCATGCGGCATGGTGAAATATGGCTAATGCTTTTTAGATGCAAATACAATGGTCCACTACACTGTCAGATGCAATTGTGTGAAGGAAAAGCAAAGTCCAGATGGTGGCTCCAGGTTCAGTTATTGATGTGTGGCTCTGAAGACTGGAAGTGTTGGACCGCCGGCTCCTGTGTTGTTTTTGGCCCATTCGCGCAGGAGCCAACAGAGAATGAAAACACAGCATCCAGACACGCCAGCATTGTGATGTTGCAGCAAATTTCTTGCTTTAAAAAATGCACTGTATATCTTTGCATAGGATAAATGGGATATTTGTGATTGATACATTGGACCAGAAAGTGCGTCAGGAGCCAAGAAGATATCAAGTGCATCAATTTTGTGATTTTCACTATTGACAATACGGATATTAATTCACTCACTGCTGCAAGTTTTGTGCAAAAGTTTGTCTTCAAACTGGTTGTTTAAGACGATGAAGCAGTTGGGTTGGATATATAGTTTGCAGGCATATATATACATACATAGAGAGAGAGTTTTGCAGATCCAAAAGTATGATATACTGTGTATAGTTATTAAGTAAGCAGTAGCATGGGATGGATATGAGGATGACAGACGGTTCTGAAGTCAGTTTGGCAGTTCAGGGGACAGTTTGGAGCCTTTAAAGCTCGGGCCACCAAATGTCTGAACAGCTATGGTTTATTGAGGCATCTGTAAGCTTACTCATTTTATTGCCAAGCTTGGCTCGTGTACCCACCGTCATGGAGAGGGAGAGAAAAAAAAACACACACACAAAAGTTTGCTGTTTGCCTTCATTCCACCAAATCCTTGACAGCCGTGCTATAGCCCATCACTATTCACACCATTGTGCTGTCACAACAACTAAACACATCATTTGTGTTGCAGAAACTCATCCTGTATGTATCAAATACCAAATGTTTGGCGACTGAGTGAGGCGATGGCGGGGGAGGCAGGGGGGGTGGGCTGCATAATTTGCTAGGAAACATTTTACCGAACATTTGGTGATAAAAAACGCCGGCGTCGGCCCCAAGGCTTAAAGCAATTAATTCAGGATCCTGACATAAACTCTCCAATCCTTTGACAGCTTGGAGCTGAAATAAAAATGCTAGTTCTCCTGGGAACGGCAGGAGATAGCTGGCTCTTTTCTGGACTGTTTGCTCACTGGCCCTGAGAGCAATCTTCCCCAGTCAGAATGAAATGCAAGGACACAAACAATGTACCGGCGAGAGAATGGGAGATGGGGAATGAACAGTTTGGACTATTTGCTCAGCAGAAGGGCAGCCACAATGGCCGGCCCATGGCTTTCCCATGCATCAAGCCTCTTAGTCTTAGGCCTCCCTTTGTTGCCTGGTTTCTTCTTCCCTGGCCAGATAAGAGCCCAGCTGCCCTATACTTTTAATTCCCATTGTACACCATACTGTATGGTCATTTATCTGTCCACATTCTGCCTACCATGGTGTTGTCTAATTGAACGGGTTATCGCGCGTGTATCTCTGTTCACCTTAGCATGTGTACTCGTTTAGGGGTTGAATCGCTCTCACTTTGCCAGAAAAGGCAGGGTGGCGGCCCGGGGTGGGGTGGAGGGGGGGCTCATGGCTGACCCCTCTTCTCTTCTTAGAGGAGGCAGCACAAGTCAAGCACAGAGCGCGATAACGATATCCAAGTGGATTTTGCATTAGAATGAATTTTCATTTTAGAGCAGTTTGGATCATTTTTAATTAACAAATGAAAAAATGTTAGATTTGAGATGCAAGAAAAATGCAGGTGAGGAGTTTTGTTTCAGGAAGCCGACAGAGATGTACTTTTCCAGCCAAAGGCAAAAAGCTTCCGAGGGCCCTTGAGGGAGAAATGAGATGCGGTCATTATATGACCTAATGGCAACTCCAGCCAGAAGAGAGGGCAAACAGAGCAAGTGTAGTGGCTCTGGCTGAGAGAAGGATCCATATTGTGCTCTTTTGTTTTGGTTTGTTGGTTTGTGTTTGCATTTACATTGACCAGTTCTCTGTCGAATGTGTATTCACACTCAATACATGTAATGTTGTCTGCGTGACAGGAAACAAAAAGTAGCGTGCTTCCCAGTTGAAGTCTGCCTGGAATAAAATAACAATAGTGAATGTATCTGAAACAAACAAACACATTTAAGGGAAAAAAAGGAGAGAGATGGGATGTCACAGGACGTTCAATACACATGAGATGAAGGAGCATATTCATGCATGTGAGCAGACACTTGCCTAAACACAAACACACACACGCACACACACACACTCGCCCATCCCCCTCTGTAAAGGTTGTGGTGTCAGGGACCCCCTGGGTGGTCAGACTGAGGATGATTTCTACAGAACATGATGTCGTGAAGGAAAACCTTTGAGAGAAGAGACTCACTGGCTGTTTTATTTCCATTGTCACATTTATATAACAACTTGGAAATACATATGTTTTATATAGTTTTTCTTTAAAACTTGTAATGCGTTCCAAGAGGGCGACTTCTTTGCTTACAAGTGCTCTTTTAATCTTACACTCAGATACACTGCAGGGAAACGGTTCTTTTGCCACCGGAGTGAAAACACAACCCATGATGATTCCACAATGGTTTATTCTAATGGCTAAGCTCTTAATCTATCAGATCAGATTTCAAAGTGCTGGTAGCTGTGCCAAGACAGGCCCCAGGAAGGAAAGCCCTTTTGTCAGGGGCAGAAATTTTTAAATTTAAGACCAGACTTTATTCACGAGGGCCCTAATCACAAAAAAAAAACAAAAAAAAGAAACAAAAAAAAGCTATGACCTGCTAACGGAAGCGATACCTCAAAGAGCAACATCGTTAAGAAACAGTGAGTGCTTGTTTTCACATCCACCTTTGGTGCACCACCAGCGCTTTGCCAGCATGTCAGACCTCAGGTATGGCAAGATAAATAGCTGTCTTATTTGTGCCTGTGAGAGCCAAGCTCCTTGTGGGGTGGTGCTCTCAGCTTCACGCTCCACCAACGCTGAAATAAAGCTCTGTTCGAGGCATTTCAACACCGCTTAAGGTTGTCCGTGGCCGTGTAATTTATGAGTTGAGAGGACTTCGTTTTTAAGTTCACTATGACCTACAATCTTCCAGCATTCATGGGTGGAGAAAAGAGCCGTGTGAGTCATAGGAAACTTACAACACCCCACCAATTACCTTAAACAATGGCAGTCTGAGTGATACCTGCATCGCTGCGGTGTGTGGTTCAGTCGCTAAATGTGATGTGATGGGACCTAAAGTAATTGGATGTGTGGACACTTGAACGGGTTAGGTGTTTTGTCACCTGTGGGTCAGCAGAGAGCTGGCAGGAGGTGGTCGGAGCCATTCACCTTGTGGCCCCCACGGCTCTCGGTGGGTGGTCATATGGACAGACAGACAGACAAACAGACAGACAGAATGACATGCTGACTTGTGCTTACTGGCACTGGCTGCCTCTTTGGCAACCCGCGGCACAAGAAAGCCTCCTCAAGGAGTCACTGTGATTAGTTTTTTTTGGTGTTTGTATTTGAAATACAGAGTGAAAGAGTCAAAACTTTTGCAGTGATTCCTTTTTTAAAAAGTTGAGATACTGAAATGAACTGTTCATTTAAAACAGTAAAGAAAAAAATACTAGTAATTTTCTTTTTCTGGCAGTGAAATATAACAATATTCCAATGTTGTGTTTAAAATATCTTCAACAAGGGCCTCTCTCTCTCTCTTTTTTTTTTAAAAATAAAAACATTATAGTGTTCATTTATATGTTGAGTATTCATGATCAGAAATCATTCACTCAACACAAACTGTGTTTTTAAAGCAATGTGGAAATGTAATTTATAGTCCCATGGTTTTAAACATGTAAACATTTATATGTACATATCTTGTGTTTGCCTTTTGTTACAATATGACTCTATAATTGTGTTTTATTGCTAAGGCATCACATAAAGGGAAATTAAGCCACTTATTATCAGGTAAGTTTTATCAGTGGCTCCACATGTTACTGCGTCATGAAATTTACAAGCAAGGCAATTATACTTTGTTTATATTATAACCACAAAAGAAAAAAAAGAAAAAGAAAAAAAGGACTGGCTTTTAACAGTCATCTGCAAAAAGGTTATTTAAAAAGAAATATTTTTATAGGAAAAAAATATACAATATTTTTTTATTGCAGGTTTAAATTTGTGTTTAATTGTGCATAATTGGGAATAAAACTCAAATGTTTTGACAAATGCATTTTGCTTAGTTGGTATCATTAATTTAACTGATTATCAATTGACAGGGAATTTGATAAAATTGAAGAAAGTCAACAATAATGATTTTAGGCTATGTTGAATTTCACTGATGTGTAAAATATGCAAAGAAACAAAAATGAATCGTTATATAAAATTACTTTGAAAAATAAATATGCTTCATTATCATTTATATAGTTGAAATGATGATTTAAGAAATTAATGACAAAATATATTATTAAGCACAAAAAAGAACAACAAAAATCAAATATTAAGAAAATATCAAAACATTCAAAAGTGCTTTTTACAGTGTGCATTTTTTTAAATTTAGAATTACATTAATTTTACTGGCTATGTAAAAAGAATATACTTATTTCATTGCTTAGGACATAAGAATATTTTTTTGTTGTTGCATGAATCTTGCATTAAATTAAAATGAATTACAGAAGTGAATTGCAGAAGCATGTTTTCCCCCTCACTTCTCCATTTAAATGCCACTGTTCATGCTGGAGCATTTTGACGTCCACGTTTCATATTAGTTCTGCTGAACACTTTCGGGGGCCCAGCGCAGCCAGACGTGGCTGTTACCATTCACATTACCTCCTCTGCCAATGTGTGAATGTCAACACCCTGTAAACACCTTTGACACACATGCTTGAATGCGACGGGCGAGTTAACTAAACATTCCTGGGTGTTCCCCATAAAGGTCTACCACTCATCCACCAGACTGCACTGACCCGTCTCCCACGCTCCAATCTGCACTCATGGAGCATCCTGGAAGGATTTTTTTCCACCTTTGTAGAATTACATTTTTTAATCTTTTAAAATAAAAAAAACCCCAAAACATTAAAGGATATAAAAATTGGTATAATTCTCCGGTCCATATGTGGCAGTTTCCCTCCTCTGTATGTGTCTAAAAAACCCACTCTGGAACAATGCTCTATAAGGATTTGGGAATTTGGGAGTATAATTCCAGCTCTGTGCTTATCGCCACACCCAGACTATTTGAGTGTTTTGAGATGCGGGCTCCCTGAGGACGGATCGAAGGCGTCCTAGTAGAACTGCACATCAAATAAATAGGAGGATGGGATTTATATGGAGGCTGTGTCTCTGTCAAATAGGGCTCTGCTGACTGAAGTGATCCCCACGCGGCCTGAGTGGGAGAGAGGAGGGAGTGGAAGCCTCAGAGGGGAAGAGGGATGGCTGCAGAAGAGCTGATGCGCACACACACACACACACACACACACACACACACACTCAGTCAAACGCTCACACAATGTCCCTCTCAGTCCTGGGTTGTGACCGGCCCATGGCATTGGCCAGGTATGTCAACTATGTTTGCCAAGCCATCCATCACCCATGCACCTTCCCTCCCGAAACAGGAACTTTTGTTTGAAGCATACACTTGTTAAGCCCCATCCTTTGACTCCGCTCGACCTAATTTATTTCCTTATAGCCGAGACAGAGGATTTATTAGCGCTCATGCTTTGTTCTTTATTTTCCTCTTATTGTAGGCTGCGCCGTGCAAACGTGTTGGTAGGAAACATGGGCGTGTTGTCACTAAAAAAAAAAAAAAAAAAAGAGAGATTGCAAGCTACAGTTTGGGGACACCGACGGCCCTTATCATCGGTGGCCAGGGTTAGCAAATAAACACACTGAGGCGAAGTCAAGCTGCATGTAAGGAAAGGACAGATTTACGGCTGCATGAAGAGGATATGAAATGTTCTTACCTTCTGGTCGAGCCTCTGCATCAAGCTGCAGGAGGATGAGAAGAAAATTGTGTTTGCTTTCATATATGATGTTGAAAATTGCTCTGCTAATTAAGTTTGGGTTCAAGTTATATTTGTGGGCATGTTATCTTGCATTGAAAAGCATTTTTATTATTCTCATAAAGGAAGTAAAGGAAGTATAAAACAAACATGAGGCATATTGATGCTGGAAAGGTCGAGAGGATTTCAGGAAGTGCAGCACTGATGTTAACACAAACCTGAGTCATTTCCACTATTGTCGACTCTGACATGAGAACCGGGCCACAAATGTCTCACAAGAAAACCCTACGTGTGGGCTGGTATGTTTGCTAAAGCACCTAAGTTGGAGCCTTACTTCATTCTCTGGAACACAACCTTCATTTATCTTTCGACTTCTCCTCCGAGCCGAGAGGGCAGATATCACTAAAAGTGCTGCGTTAATGATTGACTCTCGACGCACCAAGCATCCTGCCTTGAGTGGCCACTTTGCCTGCTCTTGTGCTGCATTTCCAGCCGTAAATGTTTGTGATCCCACTATCCTCTCCAACTTCCCATACAGTATTATTAGCACTGGTGGGGGTTAGGGTGGGGTCATGACTAACTTTCAATAAAGAACCATTGGCATGCTGAGGTAAATGGGAGATAAGAGTTTGTCTCTGACCCTTTTAGTGCTTTTATAAGAATGTGGCTGTGTAAACCTAATCTCCCCTCAAGATAAATTTGGCCCTGCTTTTGTGAAGGCAAGTTCATGCATTGCTTTTTTTTTTTCTTCTTTTTCTTTTTTTTTTCTTTCTTCTTCTTTCCTCCCCAGTCTTAAAGCCCACTTTGACAAGCGTGAAATGAGCCCTGGACTTTTCATTGACAGTTCAAGATGGAGAGCAAACTGAGATTAGGGCATGTTAATTAATTGTGGGGTCGGTAAAGTGGCCTCCCGTCCCGTGAAAAGGCTTCTTCTGCTTATTGCTGTCCTGCCAATCAGTGACAAGAGTGTAATCGTGAATTTGTTGTCCTTGTACTAACTTTTTTGTTTGGTGGTGTAGGAGTTCCAGTGTAATGAAGCACCCGCATGGACTGATGCTACTTAGCAACTCACTTCTCAAGTTAATAGCACTATTTTAATCACTATGAGCTTATTATGTGACTATTATGTGAATAAAGATAAAATGGCATTATGATGTAAGATTGACCTGTGTGTTCTCCCTGTTTTCTCCAGATGCACATGGCTTTCACCTGAAGGACGCTTTTCCATCTTTCATCGCCCTGCATGGAGCGACCTGAAAGCACTTCCCTCTCCATGTACTTGGCTATATCTGCGTCTGACCTGTCTGCCATATGTAATATCAAAGCCTCTGTCAGCGTGGAGCTGAATGGGAACAAAAGAGAGGCCTCCATTAATGATTAACTGTTCTAAAAGCCCCGGCTTTTGTATTCCCATGGTGCCCAGGCTATCTGGCCACCATGTGACATGCTCACAGCATTTTTCGAGCAGATTGGGGGAAAGCTAGTGAGCAAACACAGGTGCTTTGGAGCAGCGTTGCCGACGCTGTCAGGGACAACCACAAACAAGAGCAGCTATGCCTGGCTAAATGAATCCCCACCCCTCCCAACACCATCACCACCTCCACCACCCCCTCTCTCCGTCGCTGGCTAACTTGTTTGCTAGCTCCCTATAGCTTTCTCCCCGCAAAGCCTTCCTTCTGGATGAGTCCCCACGTCCTCCCCAACCCACCCACCCACCCACCACAAGTCCAACGTCCGCCGCAGCCCCTCGCTCCACAACTTCTCACACCCTCCAAAGAAACAAACAAATAAAAGTGAGGACGGCCGACCGCTTCTTTGAGGTGATGGCATTTGCGGTGGTCGTGACTAGTGGGAGAGCAAACACATTAATGGTGTTCCAGTTTTCACTTTCCAAACCAAACTAAATGTCTTTTAGTTCAAGTGGGGCAAATTCCGCTGACCCTGGTGTCAAATGCTGTATAAGGGTTGCACACTCTTGCACTTGAAATGCCGAGTGGAGGCCGTAAGAAATTAAACAGGGCTTGAGTACGGGCCTACATGAACCCGGTGTGTCGAAACGCCTCAAAGCCGCATGGGACAGATAAATCCTGAATAAATCGTGTGTGCAATGAACACTTATTTTTGCCGCCTTTATATTTTGACCACAAACTTTAGCAAGATGTGTCTGGAGCACTTAACCTTTTCATCCGGGCTGCCTGATTGTGACTGTGGGTGCCGTGTCGCTCAACTTTGATAAGACAATCAGATGATAGGATGGCGTTATCTTAACATGGCTTTCCGGCTGAGGGACAAATGAACAGTGTGTGATAACAAGAACAAAAGCTGGGCTCTTATTGGCTGCCTCCTCCAAAGAAAGGAAAAAATTATCAGGATGGAAAATTCACAATAGGCGCAGTTTTCATTTTCAATTTTCTCCTTAGCCCAGGTCACAGGAACAGCTTTTTTCTAATCACTCAAATATTTATATTGTCTCTTGCTCTCATGTTGGTTTCACAGTCAGCAATTACCCGCGCCTATAAAGCAGTTATTATCGCTGGAAAGATGATAAAAAATGTTTTAAAGCAAACAATTTAAATCAACAGGACAGGAAATGAAGCTGTAAAAGCGAGCGAGACAGATGCAGAAACACAGAGGCTCAGTAAAAAATATACACTGTAGGCATATTTATAGAGGAGTTGAAGGATAGGAAAATGTTGTGTGTGTGTGTGTGTGTGTGTGTGAGGAAAAGATGTAAAGATGGAGAAAGAAGAAGGTCAAAAGTTGTTTCTTCAGAGACACCGCGGCTGATCGGTAAAACGCCACTTCTGTCTGGGTTTTTCTGACTTTTGCAGCCCGATTCTCAGAGTCAGAGAGGGGTGTGTATACTCAAGGATTCACTCAGGGATTTGTTTGCTCTATTGCCAAAAAAAATGATTGGAAAAAAAATTGGTGCCCTGGCAGGAAATGTTGGAACTTTCTTTGCAAAAAACAACCTTTGCAACTGTGTAGAAATTGCATGAATAAAATATATCTTTCAAAGAGAAGGTGTCGTGTATTGTTTGAAATGTCATTTTCTCCAAAAAAGATTTTGTCTTCCGTCTACATTTTTTTTTTGTTAAAATGTGCATATTCTAAAGTTGAGTTTAACCTCTTTAGTCCATTCTTTCAGGGACTATCAGACAGGGTTTAAATGGGCAGAGGGATGTATTCGGAGAAGCTCATCTCATCCCCTGCTCCGCTGCTGGTTCTCTGCAGGGATTTAGCCTCCGCTGGTCGTGAGCTGAGTCTGATCAGAGGAGTTACAAATCCTCACTTTTAGGGGTCTTACTGTAATTCACAGGCCTGTTGGCCCGCAGTAAAGCGTGGGGGCCCAACATCTCGAGAGGGATTTGAGACAACATCTTTGTTGCCTCCTCATTGTGTTACGGTGAAAGTCGTCCAGCCCCCATTGTCTGACCAAACTCCGCTCAGACCTCGGCTCAATCAAAGAAAAGTTTTCCAGTAATGAGGTAAGACATGAAAGCTCATTGAACACAGCAACAAGTTGAAAGGGCCCTTTTGATCTCGCCGGGCACAATGGCAAAATTTGAAAAGAGCAAAGTGTGCTTTAAGCAGCAATGCACCGCATTAACCTTGTCTTTTGACAGGCCCACACCTAGAAAGACGTAATATTCTGCGAGATGGAAAATTAGTTCATGAGTAATGGCCTCCTGGAGGGGGGAGGGGACCTTTGTGCTGATTCTACCTGCCTTCCTTTAGAAATAGGCTGATCAAGAAACAATTACATCTGGCCAACCTTCTCTTGGTGTGTCCTTTCAAGTATTGTCTTTCACTCGTTTCTGAACATATCATGGTATTTCTACAAGGACATGTTGCATTAGTGATTTCATTAACCTGCAAAGCAGCAACATCACAGTCTTTAATATTCGTCCCATCAAGTGATTCACCGATTTTAGATAATGCTACTTCAAAGTTGTCCTTTTCCTTTTATGAAGAGTGATAAAAACTTAATGGCAGTTTGCCGGAGCTGACAGATTACCCAGCAGCCAGCTATGTCGGTCACGGGTCAGCGCAGGGACGGCTCTGTCCCCAGACTCTGTTAACTAAGTGGGCCGGCACTATCTCTGTCCATCAGCCAGCCGGCCCGTCGACTACCCAGAGGACACTAATAAAATATACCTGTCTCCTGTTTTGAGAGGCTGGAGAGAAGGCATCTTTTGACTTCCGTAGGTGAAATGAATAAAGCACTAAAGGCTTTTTATAAAATCAAAGTTTAGAGTTCATTGTAAATTATCTTATCACATGATATCAAGAAACCAAAAGAGCAGGTGTTGCTTGCCTTGCAAAAAAAAAAAAAAAAAATTGTTCAGAAACCTTCAACAATGTTCTCGACCTTTAACCCCCCAAAAAACCACACACATAAACACACACTCCCTCCGACGCCTGCTGGCCCGGCCTGCTTAGCGTGCATTCATTTTCCACATGGAGCTATAAGACAAAGGTGGTCCACTCAGGTAATGGAGCGACTCAGAACACAATCCGCTCAGGTGGAAGACCTCTGTGCCGCCGTCTTCACGCCTGAACTGCAGTCAATGACAGACGTACAGCCCGACGCCTCTCTCGAAGCACAAACCCACGTCAACCGAGCTGCCAGGAGCTTCTCGCTGCTCTTCTAATAACCCTCTATTCACTGAATTGTCTCTCCCTGCCTCTTTTATGAATACGGCCCGTGTCCCTCGTGTTCAATTACCTGAGTCAATATGGATGTATTGAACCCCAACATATGAGTCAAATCATAAAGTGTATATACAAGAGCAGGGATGTTATGGCCATCTCAGAGGGGCAGTGAAAATTACACTGGTGATTTGCAGCCCGGGAAGTAAACAAAGTGGTAATATATGAGGGTAATAACACACAAATATGGTTCCAGTGCGGAGAGCATCTGGACAGTGATTTTGCTTTTTTCACCACTTTGACAAGAAGCTGCGTCGATGCACTTCAGATCGCAGCATCTTGTAAACAGACAATTTAAATTATGCGATAAAATAAAAAGTCTGTGTGCCACAATAATGCCTGTGTGAATGGGTTCATATGAGACCATGTGTGCATTGCGTGTATGAGACAGCTGCTGCTTTTTGGCACACATGCGTACACACACACACACACACATATACGGCACACACAGACACACTCAGGTAGCAGCTGGGCAGGCTCACCTGTCATATTAATAAAACCAGACAATCCCTTCCATCAGCAGCGCAGCAGCAGCAGCAGCAGAGGCTAAAGCAGACAGGAACAAAAGAGCGGAGAGGCGGAGAGACGAGAGGGAGAAAATGAGCAGGATGAAACAAGGACTTGGTAACACTTTCTATGAAGCCCATATTCACAATATGTTATAGATACCTGCTTTAGAAGGACCCCTTATAAAGCACTATTATCTAATATTGAGAATCCTGAGATGGATCTTTTTAAATAAATTTGAAAGTGTGCAAGACATAAGACACTTCGCTGTCATGAAGGCCAAAATGTCCTTTCATCATTATTAAGGAAAGCATGAGGATGGTCATGCAAAATGGTTATTTATGAGGATTATGAGGAAATGTTAGCTTTATTATTGTGAATACGTATTATGCCTGTATGTATAATGTTTTAAGACTGGAGGCTCATGCCAGTATTATAGTTAGGAATGATTATAGAAACTTCTACAATACATTTGCATATGTTGTAATACATTATGCTGATAAGCATAAAGCACTGACTGCACATATGGACCTCATAGACAGTGTTTGTTTTTAGAATTAGAAAGAAGAAAAATAAAATTAAAGGATATATTAAAGTATATTGATTGATTGATTGGTTTATTTAAATGTAATGCAAAACCAATATAGGCTTATAAGACAGCAGGCGGCGGCGGCCAAGACGGCAATATGACCAATCATAATGTGAAGCTCCCCAATTTCAAAAAGGGAACATTTCAAAAGGTTCATAAAAAAACCCTCCTTATTGAAAAAGGGAACTCATCATTTACCTTTAGACAGCAAAAACAGATCAGGATTCTTTAACTTTGGTACATTAAATTCATCATCAAGACTTAAGATGACCAAAAAATACCAGTTCCCCATGTACCAGTTCTCATATCTACCTTCTTCCTAAAGTAAAATTTATACGTTGTTAATAATCTTTCATTTCTTCCTACAGTTTAAGTAAGTATAATTTGGACCTTTTCCTTTTTTTTTTTTTGGGAGTCACTGTGCAATCAGACAAGAGCATTGGCTGTGGATGATAGAGCGATGACAATGCTGATAAGATAAGAAAGCTCTTTAGAGACTCTCTGATTGTGTGTGTGTTCTGCGCGTGTGTCTCCGCTGCGTCTTGCTCTGTTTCTGTGTCTGTCTTTATGAGCGTGTGTCAATGCGAGGGGTGCATGTTGCTGCTTGCTCGTGTGTGTGTTCGCTTGGCATCAGAAAAGGCCTTGGACGGAGTGAAGAGAGGGCCCAGGGGAGAGGGAGAGAGAGAGAGAGGGAGAGAGAGAGGCGGTGGAACAATAAGGGGTGGTGGAAAATGACAAGCCTGGTAAAGGAGGGCTTCCTGAAAGCACCACATCTAACAGAGGAGGCTGTGCCGTAAAGACAAGGCCGTCCTCCTCCTCTTCCATTAACCCCTGGAGTACCTGGTTGCCCAGGTAGAGTTGATTCATTGAAGCCACTGACAGCTGCACCATGGGTGGGATCCTGTGTGTTTACTTTTACCTGTAGACTCAGAGGACTCATCCTAAAGCCAATGAAAGCGCTAATGTGTCATAACTGACAGCAAAATGAAAACACTGTCAGGGATCACCTGACAACTTGGTGAGATTGAGGTTGATTAATTCAAATCTATTGCTGTCAGCCTAATTAAAAAAATGCATTGATAGATTTTTTTGCTCCCCCCCCTCCTCATTCGCATTAATTAAATTACTGGATGCTGCACTGTGGCTGAATTGTCGGTATCCCGGCAGCCTCGAAATCAGCCGAGTGCGATTAGGCTGATTACCTACATGGGTGAATTGACAAAACGTGTCCGAGGGAAGAAGTAGGAAATGCTTCATAAAGAATCTTTTGAGGCCGACTGACAGGGCCCAGTGAGTGAGCGCCAATTCATGGACGGAGGCACAAAAAGGAAAGTTCCCAGTGTTCATCGGAGGCCCGTGAATCCAAAATGAACTCTTTTTATGAGGCTGACTTTGCCTCCGTGATGGTGCTCGCACAAAGCAGCCAACAAAGGGCGGCAGTAAAGGGGGAGTAGTGACAAGATAGCGGCACAAAAGGGGAGAATCAACTTGTACGTGGCTGAATGCAGACGGGAGCCCGGCCCAGCTGTTTTTAATGGCGATGCATTGACAGGAGGGCAGGCTATTTTTAATCGCGTGCGCTTCTTTCAGGCGCGCACACAAAACCCCCCTTTCACCGAGCTTTGTCAGTAACCTGCGGTGACCTGCATTCAAGGCTGCGTCAGGGTCCCGTGCACAAAAGGATGCTGGAAGAGAGGGGTACAGGGTTGCAGCTGGATGTCCAGTCCAGACCCTCTCCGCTAGACCACCACAGACCTCCAGGGTGGACGATACCTAGAAAGCCAAATAGCGCAGTAAAAACAGTTTTGATAATTGACATGAGAATGTGCACAGAGACACAGAAAGCCATAGTAAGTTTGCTACATTTCACACTAAATAAATGTCTATAATGTCTCTGCAAACACACACATACACGCCCGTACACACACACAAAGAATGTACAAACAAGTCGGAAAACAAAGGGCTCTTGTAACAGGGCTTGGGATCTTGATGAAAAATTCAAACAATATTAAATGGGGAGTGTCAACAGCAGACACACTTCTGCTGAGGGCCCTTCAAACAGACAGAGTAACTCGGTACACACATTACGCCGCCACAGTTCAACCCCTTAGTGTAATGATGATGGCAGCTTTAACTGGGGCACAGCTTTTAAACCCCCTCTCCTGCAAACACTCTCCTCCAAAGCTGAGGTTTCTGAAAAAAAAAAAAGGAGGAGTGAGGAGTCGCTGTGTCCAGGCATGTCTTTTCCCCTCAGATTTACCTGCCAGGTGAACGTCACTGGTCACCTGGATTCTCTGCCGCCCACCCACCCTCCCTCTCTCCGTCCTCCCTTCCTCCTTTTCTAGTGACCACTTCATCGGGAGCAGCGCTCCTGAAAGATGCAGATTAAGATATCAGTGCTGAAGGATTCCAACTGTCCTCCTGCACGGCACAGAGGAGTAATGCCTCCTGACAGGCGAGCTTTAGAGGCAGGCCTCAGATTCTCACATCCATCAGTGAGCCCTCATCTAGGGGAGTCGGAAAAAGAAACAAGTCACATAAAAATGTGAACTTCGCTGCACCGATGAAGTGCAAGAGAGAAGGACCAGTTTCTTAAAATGTGATGCACATACATTGATGTGTCTCTGTGTTTTATTTTAAAAAGTGTGTGTATAGCTGATTAGATCTATTTCAGTGCACATAAAAAATGCAATTGCCTCACTCCCTTCATTTTTGCAACAATTTATGTATTTATTTAAATCCTGAAATGTTTTATTATTCACACGTTTTATACTGCAAGACTAAAGCAGCTCTTATCCAGACTGTGTAAATTTTATTGTGTAAATTTATTTTTCTTTTGCAGTGATTTTGCATTTTGCAGAGCTGATTTTTACATTCACTTGTTTTGTGCGAAAATTAATATCTAAATTAGCATGTTTTTGGTTTTGAGTGTAAAACAACACTTCTAATGTCATCAGTTTCATTCATAATATTATATACAATAAATAATCTTTAAAAGCAATAATCTGAAAATAAACATTTCTGACATAGGCGACAGGCTGCTGTGTAATGGCATAATGCACAAGCATGCAAAGACAAACACAGGCCAAGTCTTCTTTAGATATTTATATCCTGTATAAATTTCAAGAAAGGTCAAAATCGAAGCAGAGCTCCAAAGAAGCTGGATCCTACATTTCCCACAATGCCATAAATTTCCCATCAATATGACCTTTAATGTGACATCATCAGGGTTATTTTTCAGACTTTGTAACATAATCAACTGCTTCAACAGGCTAAGTTTTACTCTTTATCACAAGTAACCTAAACTTCACATGTAACATTGGCGGAGTCTCCCTTTATTTTTAGAGCTGCCTCATTCTTGGATAGGAAGAGGACTCTAAACAGCTAATCCTGAATAAAAACACAGTCATTATAAGTGAGCTGTTTGCCATAAGTGTGTGCATCTGGCACCGCCGCAGGGTCAGCAGCTCCGCCACCACCTGTAGGCAGACAACAGCGCTGTCTGGGAGGAGCTCGACTCGCTGTGGTCAGACACAGGAAGCGGAGGCAGCAGGTGCACTGTTATCACCTCCATGGAAAGGTAATGAAGCCACATCACAATCAGCAGGAAATGAAGCACAGCTGAGCCTGATAGCCGACTCTATAACATCTTAAACATCTGCATGCGAGTGTAAACGATCCGGCGATTGATAGTAGCTGAGTCTCTCCTCTAACTCTTTGAAGCAATCACAGAGGGGCCCGAGCGCTCTTGATAAGAGAAAATTTCCCAACGTTCATGCCTCGCAGTTGTATCCCTTTTGTTTATGAATGCTCCAACTAGACTCAAAGTGGTGTGACATTTACGGGCGCCTGCTTTGAAGAGGAGCCAACCGCTCTCCGAGCAGTAAAAGAGCCACCTGCCTCGCCTCACCTGCCCTTCTGTGAGGGCTTAGTGAATAAAAACTCCCCAAGTTCCAGTGTCAGATAGACCCTGCCCAGCAGCTACAGTACAGTGCAGCACACCTTCAAAATCCCCCCCCAATTTTGGCTCTTGCAACAGACAGAAAAGAGGATATAAAGAAGGAGAGCTGTTTCTTTTCAGTGTCTCCCCTCGGCTAAGTCTGGGGTAAGCCCACTAATCCTGCTTGGTGTGATGACTCACAACGGGTGTGGCCAATGTGTTCCCAAAGATATCTTTTCCACAGTCTGAATATCAATAGGAATGTTTATGTTGGCTTTGAGAATCATGTTGTGTGGCATTTAATAGTTTCTAATAGCTCCTTTTCTCGTGTTTGTATTTATACGTTCGAACCATAAAAAACAAAAAACATCACAAAAACATGTGCCGTTTGTCATATTTGTGCCGTCTTTGTAGACGTGTGTATGTAGTGTTGTGTGAGCGTGTGTGTGTTTTCCGACATATGTGTGTGTTTGTGTGAGAGGGAGAGAATTGGGCCAGTGTCCCACCTAATTGTTATTGCGTCTGTGTTTGGCCTGGAGACAGTCGATAGGAATCAGCAGTGAGCCTGGTGCTGCTGGTAGGGGGGTTATGGAGGGCTGTGTGTCTCCCACTTCCCAGTGTCTTAGTTGTAATGCATCCCTCCACTAACAGGGATCAAGGTATTAGGGATTCAGGTTATTTGTATTGATTTTATGTGCTGTCATGCCGGGCTCGAGGACGCCCTCATATTTGTGGAAATTGCAAATTCCACCTCGGAAATGTCACCAGCGTTTAATCTCTTCCTGAGTGGTCAATACAGGACCCTCGCTCCGGTCCGTCCACGTTTATTAAACAGAGACCAAGCGTTCCCTCGGTTACCATGACACCATGCAGCGTGCAACGGGATTGGTCCGGGGCCAGATGGCAACATGGGAGTGAGGAAGTCGAACTTCAACATTAATAACTTCTGATGAGATCTGTGTCGCTGGCTGTGAGATTGAACACGGATAAGGAGAGTTGACTGTGGATTAGGTTCAGCGTCAACTGAGAATATGATCAGAGGTCACGCTGAAAGGCTGCAAACTTACCTGCTGCACTTTAAGTCGGCGTGATTCACAATATTGCACATTCAAAATGCTGCAGTAGGCTGTAAAATATGTATTAAAAGAGGCACTTATTTCCTGGCATCATTGCAAGTCGACTGCATTGCGACTAGAGTGGGCAAACTAAGGTCAGTGTCATTATTCTACGAGGACTCTTCAAGGTCCGTAAAAGCAAACTGCTTTGTTGCATCTGCCAACATTTGCATGCTATTATCATCTTTGCTTTATCCGTGTCATAGCAAATGTTTCTCTTTCTCCAGTGTTTACAGGAATGGCCGAGCCACCCCTCCTCTCTCCATTCAACACAATCAAATTTACTCTGGCTTGAGTACACGTTTAGTGGGGACCATTTGTTTGAGGCAAACACTTAGGGCCCTCGTATGTCATTGACCAGTGTCCACAAATATAATCCTATCAAGTTCAATCTTAGGATGTCCTACGCCGTTGTTTTCCTAATGCAATAAATGAAAATAATCACATCTGTCTTGTTTTAATACAGAGCCTCCTCCTTTTCTTTCGGAGCGTATTATCAACTTCCCCGAGTCCCTCCGTCGTTTATTTGTCCGAGCCGGTCTGGACAAACTCATTGATAATAGCGATGGTTCTCCCTGAAATCCTACTGTTGACATCCACCACGCTTTAAGTATTTACAGTACAACTAGAGGGACGGCACAGCTAACAAACATGAACCTGCCGGGGTGGACGGCGTGTGCGAACGCACCCTTTCTTGCTTGTTGATAAACCCCTGCTTCTTCCAAAAGCCCTCAGTTGACATGTACCTACAGAGAAAGCCTTAGCAAAACAAGCAGGACCCTTGTAAATATGCAGTGCCCAACAGTGGCACACGCAGTGTTGGCTTACAAACTGCTAGTGGTGTTTTTCTTTTTACCTCCAAATTTGCTCGGAAAACTAATCATGGTCTGATAAAGCCCATGGTAAATATGGGAGAGATTGACACCCACATGTCAAAGTTTACATAGCCAGACCAAGTGTACATATAGGGCAAGGGAACTGTGGGGCCGAGCAGGGCTGGTCTGGCCTGACCTCGGTGAGTCTGCGCCGGTGAAATAGACACTTTGTGAGAGAAGCTGCAGAGGAGGACGATTATTCAAAGACCCAATGAAGAGAAATTATGATGATAAACTTCCTGTCTGCACATTGAGGAATAACAGAAAACATTGCACATTATTAGTCAAATGTTTTCATATATGATAAAACTGATGAATTAAAATAATTAAAAGATTTAAATATATTATTTAACATGTTAGAATGTGCTTGCTGCATCTTCACCTCTCCTTTCAAATACATTAAAATGAAGACTGTGGACAGCCTCCTTCTTGCCCGTCGCTGTCAGCCTTCCAATTGCTTGATAATCCGCAGCAAAGACAGTGCAGCTAACAGAAAAGGTTAACCCCTGACTGATGTGTCTGATGTTAATCTACAGATCAATTAGGGAGAGGCACACTGGGTCAAGCTACAGATATTGCAGTGGCTATTAGTTCCCCTATCTGCCATTATTACACAGTCACATGCTCAAACATTGCACTGGGTTGGTATGCTAGGCACAGATGCCTAGGGTAAACAGACAGGCCTACAAGGCTTGCACAAAATATTGATCTGACAGCAGATGGGAACCTTGATATCAGCCATTCAGTTTTCCCGTGTCTGTATATTCTTATGTGCGTGCATGTGTTGGAACATTTGTGGCAAATGTATTTGGGAAAATATTTAAAAGCACATATTGCGTGTTTGCTTTGCCGGGACGTTAATCCGGAATATTTCACTTCCAATTTCGGTTTTCGCACATGATGGTACGCTCTGTTCCTCTGTTAGTTGTATAGATGAATGCATATGGGCTGAGGGTTTACAGTGTTTCTTTTGGAATAATAATCATTTATAATTTTGCAGGCAAAGTGCTTCAGTAAAAAAAAAAAAAAAGCAAGCATTTTGTTTTGTTCACATTGAATAAGGGATAATATTGAGTTCACATTTTCACGTGTTTCCTCATTACCTACAAAGTGCTGGCTGCAACTTCAGACAGTATTTTCCCAGCCCTAAACCTAAAATTAGTTCACAAAGGTTGCAAAACCGATGTTGCAATGGGCCCTTTGTGCGCTCTAATTTACAAGATAATAGATAAAAGCTACTACACATAAGCTGGATACAAGTCAGGAGCAGCAGTTCACATGTAGTTTTGAGATTTACATTTTATATGACGTTCTTTTGACTTTGTTCCAAATTGAACTTTGGCTCTACTTCATATCAATGTGGAAGGGTTTTTCTTTTTTTTCTTCCTTTCTCTCAAAAATACCAAACAAAACATGAAACGCATGCATCAGCCTCTTTTGTTGCATTAAGCTGCGTCTAAAAGAGGGAAGGGTTGTCAGTGAGAAAAGATGGATTGAAATTTTCCATTACTTCATTCAAAGCTTCCCTTTCAGTTTCAGTGAATTAGCTCCGACGGTAAAATAACTGAGGGGGGAGATGACATGATACCTCGTCTATCAGCAGAATGAAGGAATGAAGTTCTTAAATCAAATCCTCTTTCTTGGAGCCTGAACTCAGAGATATTTTGGGTGATCAAAATGGCTCACGCTGGGAAAAGTGTCAACAGGAATGACCTGTTTATTGGCAAGGGATGGTTCTTTCTTTTCTAAAGCTGGCAATAACATTGAAGCATCACGTTATAATGAAGAAATGCAAGTGCTCTCATGGTTATGAATAGACAATCTCTATATGAGGAAATCTAGATTTCGAGAAAGGGGTTAGGCTGGGTCACATATTTCTTCGGACTATCCCTGCGTGCCACAATGCAGCCAACTTGTCCAAATAGCACTGATGGGTTTTCCAGCATTCCTCAATCCTAAAATCTCAGGATCATCACAGCAGGGGTATTGGAGGCATATTCATGACTAATTATGTTTCTATATCTTGCTGCTCCGCCTCTCTGTGTTCACAGCTCCATGGTGTGTTCTGGCCCTGGGGATCAATCACTCTGAGCTGCCTGGCCAAACACCATTGACAAGGCGGAGGCAATGCAAAGCTGGTGTAGCGCCTCCGTGGCATGCCACCATTCAATTAGTCTTGGTCAGCGGGAGGCGTGATTATTCCAAAATTAGTGATTATTTCCCTGAGTAAACAGGCCAGATTCGGGGTGTGTCATCCCTTGTGCGCCTCGCTGGTCACTGGGCCTCCACAAAGGAGGCCGGGGCCTGGAAGAGAGGCCAGGGTACAGAAGACTGCTTCCCCTGAAAGAGCAGCCCTCTCCCCCCTTCTCGCTGCCGGACCCCGCGGCTCGACACAGCCCTCCCTGATAAAGTGGTATTTCCCGCATACAAAGGCGGCATCGGACTTAATCCTCAGCCAGCTCACACCCCCTTCTTTCTTCCCAGCAAGAGAGCACAATGAGCGTGGACCTTGTCTTAATCCAAAGGTGGGCTATCACAGTAATCTGATAATACATGCTGATCAAAGTCTATTCAATGCTAATCAGGACAACAGATCAGCATTATGATCTAATTAGGGACACCCTATGCGCCACTGAAGTGAAATGCCAGAGCATTGTAAACAGCGGAGGATGGCATTGAAATGCTAGAGAAGAACAAAAGGCTGAATGTAATGCTTTGGTATAATCCTGACTCAAAGCTGTACTAGCAGCGAGTTAAATGAGACAGAGTCGAATTGATTTCAGGATCTCGGGGGTTAAGACGTGGATCATGCAAGATTTTACGTAATGTTCCTTTATGCTGATGGAAAAAAAATGACCTGGCTTGATTGTGTTTTATTCAGATGTTACTCTTATTATTTTTTTTAAATGAAGGTCCCTCATGGCAGCACACTCTCCCAACATGCCTTTCTTCATCAGTTGGCAAAGGCGCATTCATTGAAAACCTCTCGATAGTTTTGACTTGTGCAGACCCATTCTGTACTTTTGTTGATTTTGCCACTCACGGTATGCCCAATTAGCCACGAGCTATTAACAAAACACCAAGCCAATTACGCACTCGCCTTTTTTTCGGAAGTTGTTGTTCTCCCGTGGGAGGCGCGTCGGTCCCGCCTCGCCTGCGGAGTCATCCCCTGCAACTCCAGAAATCTGGGTGGCCACGGCTCTTTCAAAAAAGAGCACAACACAGCTCCTACATGTGGATAAACTAAGTCTGCTAGAACAAGGCTCCCAGCAATGGCTAATCCTATCAAAATGGACTCCTTTTAGACAAACAATAAAAGCAAGTGCCCACTGAAGACAGTGATATGTTACGCATGGAATGCAGGGAAGGGGAGAAATCAGCGTGCGATGAGAATTCCTCGTGCGGCGACCGACATCCCTTCCACCTGGGCCTAAAACAACAAAGCCGTTTTTTGGATCCAGCACTGTTTAGATACTCCTTAGCTACGAAAATAAAGGCCAGATGTGCAGGCATGAGCCTCATGTGGCTACATGTAGGCTACTTGTGTGTGACGACGAAAGGCAGCCTTGTCGACAGCCACTGCTTTGCAAACTGACTTTCCCTTTCAGACAGTGTACAAAGAAAGGTTTAACCCTTTAGTCCTGACAAAATGTACAAACATTACTGACACTGCGAGAGCTGAACTTGGCAGAACTTCAGTTAGACGCTCTGTTTATGTGTGTGATAATATACAACATCCATTAATTTTCTTTTTTTTTTTTTCAAATATAAAATTCCTGCCTCAGTATTCTGAAGATGGCGTGTCTGGACGGCAAAGTAGATTAACCGGATTAGTCGTCGTACAAATCTGATGACTTTAAATGAGTCGAAAAAGAAAAAGTGTCAGAGAGATTAAAAGATGGCCCAACATTTCAGTTTAACCCCTAAGCAGCTTCTGAGTTGCTTGAAGTTTATGTGTTGTCCTGTGTGGGTCAGCTCAAGGCACTGCCCCCACCCCCCATCTTTAGTCCAACTCCCACACACAGGCAGGAACAAAAAGACCCACCTCAGTGTGGCCCTATCAATGTCACCGCTTTGTGCAGCAGTCTTTCAGGGTACATGAAGTGTCTTTAGCCACAGTGAGATCAATAGCGCGGCCAACTGTGCAGCAGCCAGCGGCAGCAGCGGCCGCGAGACACAGAAGATAAAGCTGATCAGGCTCGACACATTGTCAGATCCGTATCTTTGATCTACTGGGCACTTTGCTTTTATATAGAACTTTTTTTCAATCCGGCTTCCTCATGTTGCATTTGCTCGGCAGGGAATGGAAAACGCAGCAGGGCCGAGGTGCAATATTGATGTGCCATATCTCCATTTAGTTGAAAATGTCCCTGAGGACCTTTCAAAGTTTTCTGTGTACTCTGCTGAGCCAGATCTTTCCTGTCAGTGACCTCAGTCAGCCTATAGGTACACCGGATTGGACAGGTCAGTTCCATTGATTTCCCATTCCCTCTTGGCACAATAAAGACTGTCAACGAACCACTGAGATGTGTCCTTGACCAAAGTGTAACCCGCGCTGTTTTATCACGTCTGCTTTAAAGCTTTTAACTCAGTAAAAGGCTTATTCATGGTGCAATGATCCATTGAATAAAATGCAGATTTAACTGTCCATTACTGTTACTTTGATCGTTGCCTTGTGTAATCATGTAAACTGCAGGTGAATATATCATTATGAATAAATGGAGACCACCAAGTTAGACTTTAGAGGTTTCTCTTCTTTTTCCCAACAGAAAAAGCCCAAGCCTAATTTGCCATCATCAGCTTCTTTTGTTCAAACAGGGGCTGGTATTTGAGAATAATCCTCCTTCCATAGATGAAATAGTGTCTCGACAGGCAGCGGCAAGACTCTGTCAAAACCTTTTCCAGAGGCGAATCTTTGTGAGATCTGCAACGTTCAAGGCTAAAGGAAAAAAAAAGAAGTCTTGTTAATGATAAAACAAGTGATGTAAACTTGCCACCTGGCTTTGAATACAGGAAATGTGCAATTAAAGCCGCGGCAAGCAGTTAGATGTTTGCTTTGTTTGCTCTTGTACTGAACGCTTTCTTCTAATGTGGCAATTTATTTTACTCTTATTACAAGTAATTAATGTGTTTCATGAACAATTTACGTGCGTCTTACTAATTTCTGCTATTTGGAAACACAATTTGTGGTGAAGGGACATGAAAGGAAAACAGACAGCCTTTACTTTATATTCAGCGTCTAGTTATCCTTCCAAAATGCCATGTGTAATGTCATGCAATATCTGACAAAATGACCTTAATTTAAAGGGCTGCCATTGATGTCAACAGCTGGTAAATACCAAGTTGCAAATGCGCATTGATTGTTTAGATGCTCCAGGTGACACCATGCCAGCAGAGGGAACTTTTGTTTACCCCTCAAATTTCACAGAATGTTGAAGTGGCACTAAAAAATTATCGACATATTGCTCAGAGCTAAAGGAGAGATTGAAGAATAAAGATTATACGTCAAGTTAAGAAGTTCTTATGAAGACATGGCCACATTGTTAATAATGCTTTTTAAATGGTGAAAAATACAGGATATAAATATGCACATGCCTACTAAAAAATGCACTTTTAACATAGTAATGCTGTTTACGTGATTAGTAAGCAGCATTGCATTTAAATGAATATATGAAGAAGTGTGTAGTTTTTATCCTCGTTATTCCATTTGCTGTCTCACCAACAACCAAAATGGCCAGTGTGTACTGTGCAATTCACTAAGGAAATGAGATGCAAATTACTCCATACGTCCGCAGCATATTTTAGGAACGTTATTCAGTGTTTTGATCTAGACTATCCTTTTGTCTGTTAAAATGTACAAACTATTCAAAAGATTTCTTTTGTTCCTAACCTTTGTAAGAAAATGGAGAAAATATTTGGAATGCATTAAGTTCTGAAAACCGCCTGTCATGGCCGACAATAAAGGGTAGCCTAATAGATGTTAGCATTGATGGTAAAGAGGACAAAAAGAAGCGGCCCTCTGTTGTGCACAAACTGCCTGGCGCAACTAAAAATGAATCCATTTACTTCAGACTGTTTACCTTGTACTTTTGGCTGTAAAGGCAAAGAAAATGGAAAAAAAAAAAAAAAAAAAAAAAAGCAAGCCCCCCAATTCATGAGGTGCAGGAGCCAAGGCCTCAACTTCTCTTTCACAGGCCACGTTTTTTCAGCTTTTAAAAAACTCACACGCCAAGCGCCCTGGCAGCCAGCACTGACAAGATGCAGGGGCTAGAGAAAAGACGGAGCGAGGAGACAAAACCAAACACAAAAACAGTAACATCTGCAGCCGCTTCCAGCCAGACAGTTTGATGTGAATAACTCAGCACTTTGTGCCCTGACCTTGGTGAACAAAGAGGAGGGGGTGGGGGGGGGGGGATGCCTCGGGAGCGGCGTGGGACGCCCCGGGAGGCGAGCGCCCAGAGAGCACCCCTGCTCGTTTCGCTGAGTTGGAGTTATTGTCCCCCGGCAGGGCGAAGGGGTGCCACCAGGGCACCAGGCGCTGCATGCCACTTGGACTGTCATAGTTTCAGCACAAAGATGGCTGCTTGACAAATGAAGCAGAGCAGTGCAGGAATAAAATGTCATTTTCAGAGTGGCGCATTGTTGGGATCACCATGCCATATGAATGCAGATCAGGGTCAGGCAAATAACTATAGGAGTGCCTTTTAAAGAGATTGGTAAATGTAGAGATAAATCAGCGCAAGGGGGACGAGATGAATATTTATCAATCCTGCCAGAGGATGCTAATATATATACAGATTTATTTCACCTCAGTCCAAAGTTAGAAAAGGCAAATTCCTCCCCATCAAATCAAAGGGAGACACAACAAAGCAACTGTGTACTTCAAGACTTAAATCTTACAAGTTCCTAATCCTTCTGAAGTCCACACGGGACCTTTGGTCTCCATGGCAACGGCAGGGCATTCAACCAAGTGATTGCCTCCAATGAATTTCAGATAAGACAAAATGGAAGTGAATTGATGTGATTTTAATGCAGAAGTGAGCGGCGGAGGGGAGGTCCACTCGGTTCATATTTGAATAAAGCAAACAGAGCAGACAAAAGGCTGACAGCCGTAAATGACATTGTCAGTACAAAAATTATCAGCCAGTTTACAATCTGTTTGCTCATGTAGAACAAACAGAATGTGTGTGGCATCCCCGGGCTTTGTGAACGGCAGGGCCGGCAGCCGGCGGCGAGAGAAAAGCAGATATCAGCTCCCCCTGCAGCCCTGCAACAATTAGATAGCAATTTGACAGGCACACTCAAAATGTGAGTTTGTTGTTCTCGTCCAAGGGCACCACATCTTTTTTTTTTTTTTTTTCGTATCAAAAAGGAAATACATAATTGAGGCGTTGTGAACAAAGACAAATTGTGTGACCTATGGCCAGAGGACTCGCAGGGTGGGATATCACAGGCGTAGGGGAGACGCATTCCAAACATAAGACCCTCAGTTACCTAGCAAGGACTCGAATCAAGGTCCCCTTTTCTGCCTTGCCCTCCTTTGGTGGTAGGGGACCAACAGGGAGATCCTCCTTAAAGACAGCCCCGTTAGGCCCCGTTCACTCCCTGCTGCCCTTTGTTGCATTTTGTCACTTGTTTTGTTTCGAGCTTGTTAACTTCTCTATAGCTGCATGGACAAGCAGCAGCTGGTGAGCTCGCGGTGGGCTGCGAGGCATCAATTTTATCCCGCGACAAGGAGGGAAAACACGCCGGGCTTGCTTTTGACAGCACCTTGAACCTTCTCACTGTAACGCCGTCTGTCCATGTTGCCAAGCAGCCGTAAGTCCACATGAGTCCGGCACAGATCAGTGACCGGAGACTTGTGTAAAGGTGCTGAAGGACCACGAGCGACATCACCTCTCATTGGTTATGTTGCACTTTTACTTTAAGAAAATGAACTTGTTTATATGAAGGTATGAACTAGTTTATTGGCAATGCACTCAGGAGTTCACCGAAAGTTCTGGTGTGTGTGAGTTAATGCAAAAAAAATGAGGGCATTCGAAAGACGTCAGCAGCTCAGTCCTTGCAGCAAAGGTGTGAATTCATGTGCAGCAAAGCAGCCCTGGAAGACGTCCAGCTGAAAAGTCAAGTCCACGCTAAGTCGAGTCTTGCTGACGAGCGGTGAGCGCGGAGGCTGCGGCCTCGTGAATCACAGCTTCGCCCTGACGGATCTGAGTTCAGCTGACTCTTCTCCTTGATACTGTGTCAAACTTCTCATGGCGGAAAAAGAGCAGCATGTCAGAGTGTTAATTGATATTCATCCCAAGATTCTCCTCCCTGTGCTGTGAAGCCCTGCTCTGTTCTCTGGCTGTGGAGATGCCGTTTAGTCTTATTAAAAAGTTGTTTGATTAGCCGGCCCTGGAATGGAGGCTGTGGAAAGGTCTGGCAGCAGCAGATAAAAGGGGAATGATAAATAGGCGAAAAGCCAGGCGATTGCCAGTCAGCCACTAGAGCATCAAAACACATCCATTTCTCTGCAAAGTTGATCCAATTATTGTCAGCCACTCACAGATAGCTACTATGCTTTACTCCTTTCATTCCAGGCTAAATTGCTCTTCCCCTTTTTTCGCCGATACGGCAATCGGTCATAAAGGGCCAGCCATCATTAGTGCTGTTTGAATTGGAGCCCTGTAGTGTTTGGTTAAGAGGGTAAATGCAAATTTGATGAAAGAATAAGGCTGCATTTACATATCAGCCTCAGCTCACATGGGGAGGGTAAACATTCTGTTTATCTCAAGTGTCATTTTATGATTTCAGTCGAATATAAAACCGACCTTGGCCCAGTCGGAGCGAAAGACCAAGGAAATTTACTGTTGTTTAAACAGAATTTATTGAAGTAGAACTTGTCAACAAATCTTGTAACTCGGCAAATAAAAGAAGGGAATCAAGATGTTTTCCGCCACAAGTGCGTCAGCGAGTCCCCATTTGAATCTCACCTCTTAACAGTGACTCTATTTGATAATTTCCTGCCCCACACAATGCAAAAATTGTCATAATTATATAGTAATACCCTCATTTAATAGCTGTGAATAAAATGATGCCTTCAAGGGAAATGTTACAGCGTCGTGTTTAAGAGCACTGTTAATTAAACACATAATTAAACAAAAAGCAAAAATTATCAAATGAGAATATAAAAGCCACTAAAATAGACATTTAATACATTGTTCATTTATATTTATTTCTGCTAAAAAAGGTAACAGAGGGGGATCACTGAGCCACATTTGAAGCCCCAAAAATACTCAGTACAGAAAATAGGTCGACGTAATAGTGGGAAAATGTTGGAAGTAAAATGCATGACCTGATGTAAGATGTATGATTTAAAGCTGTAAGAAGACCTACAGAGTATATGAGGCATTCTTGTCATGTGAAAATCACCATTTTTAAATTATACCGAGTGTTTACTTAATTCAGGAAATTTACCTTTAAAGTTGAAGGTTTAAAAGAACAGCAGACAAAACTGGCAAATAAAAAACATAAAAATACACGCTCCAAGCAGAAAACATATTCCACACAAACAATTTTTTATTTCTGCATAGCCCCAGAGCTGAGTGGGCTGTTAAAAATAAGGCAAAACACTGCCATCTATGGCTATGTTCCTAGGACTGCTGAGGTCCTGTGCACCCAGCACAAAGGCAATCAACTATTCCTGGAAGAAGGAAAAAAAAAATTGTATGGCTTGATATTTGTAAATAAGATTAATAAAATATAATTGTAATCATAAAATTGTAAACACATGCCTGACAATTCTCAATCTAGTAAAGTAAAAAAGTGTTTTGGAACAGTGTTCGCAACCAAAGTTTCTTGCATTGCTCACGAAGCTGACACGTTTTTGGCTTCCAAAATTGACAGATTAGACTGAAACCTAGATTTTCATCCAAATGGGCATCTGGTGGCCATATCCTTTAAGCAACACAATTCTGCACAAATCAGGGGTTCTGTCAGAGCTTTTCGTACCACCTGCTGTGTATCTTCCCCTCAAAATGATTGAGCCTGCCTTTATTGTTTCATCATAATTTTATCTTTACAGTTTGTTGGCCAAAACGCAACACACATTGCACATTTTGTACTTAAATGGGCAATATAATGATGCCGCGAGCGTCGTATACTGTATGCGTGTATAACTTACTGTATATCTTATGGCAGATACTTCATATCAGATAAATTTATATTGGCAATAAAAACACATATCAGGACTAAATTTTGACTGTGATTCAAGAGCGCATTAAGGCGCAATAATGAAGTGCATATAGCTGCCAGACTGGGGTAGCAGGTTGGCGGTGAAGCATAGAAGAAAGCCAGATGTCAGGGCTTCTATAGCTTAGGCCTTGACCAGGCCTTCGTCTGCGGCGGCCCTTTATGTAGCTCTCTGTGTGATGCACTGGTCCCCTATGGGAGCCCCAAGGCTTTACTGGTGATGAGACGCGATCTGTCCCGTCTGTCACCTCTCTCAAGTTATTCATACACCATCCATACAGTCAGTCCTCCAAGGCCTCTAATCCCCGTCTCCCGAGGTGGAGTACAGACAGGGAAGCAGACAGGAGGGTGGGTTGCGAGTCTGTTCATAAGATGTTTAACACGCTGAGCATGACAGAGCATTTCACATTTACAAAATTTCAGCAATGCTATCAGCATGAGGCTGCGGAAACAGTGGGTTATATCTGCGAGTGGAAATCCCGATTCGTACAATAACGTGGAAAATGCACGGGTTCAAAGATGCAGAAAGGGGACTGGATTTCACAACCACGCAGATGCTGTGAAACCGGTTTCAGGGTTTGGACTTCGAATCCTCACCGTGCACCCAAATTTTCACAAATCCGTCTTTGAGGAATGATGGAAAACTATTCTGCACTTTTTATTTGACGTGCACATTTGAAATGAGTCAATCGAGAAAAAACTTTAATTTTAATAAAAACCCAAAAGCGAGCTGGGCCGCAGTGTTTACAAACTCCTCTTCAATTTAGGGAAGAATTGAGTTTAAGAAAAATCTACAAATGGCAACACGCATAAAAGTCCCTAGCTGTTAAGTGGCATTATGAATTGGAGCTACTTCAGCACCCCCGTGACCACACATGAGAGTAAATTTGCTCAGCATGTCATCTCCTGATGTTTACAAACAAATAAGAAAGAGTTTATGTAATGCATTTATTTAAACAAGACCTAAGAAATGAGCAAATAGATCATTCTTAGGGATTCTTTGCTTTGCAAACACGCCTATTATGGATTAAAGTTTGACAGTATGCCAAAGTTATCAAGGTAAACTAGAAGTGTGACTGACAACTGAAAGTGGTTTCTCTTTGTTCCAGTGTGTGTGTGTGTGTGTGTGAGGGAGAGAGAGAGAGAGAGAGAGAGTCAGCTAGAAAAGGCACACATAAAGAGGTTCAGCAAGTCTCTCTACGTGCCACTTGTTTTAACTCCCTCCTTTCTGGAGGCACCATCAATTTCCCGGGGACAACTTCACCACTCCCTTCAAGGATCAGCACAAAAAGACTGACCTGGGACAGACACACAGGGTTCACCTCAGAGCCCATTTATCAAGTGTCACTGTGTGTGTGTGTGTGTGTGTGTGTGTGGATGAGGTCAGATCCCGGCATGTTGTGTTGCAACTGCTAGGTCACGTACAGGGCACTGGATTAGAGTCACAATATCTTAATAATGCATCGGAAAAAAAAAAGTGAGAGAGAGAGAGAGAGAAAAAAAAGAAAGTGTGATTTGTGTTGCTGTTTTTCCTGTTGAATATTGATTCGCTATGTGTGATCAGGAATGTTTGTCAAACTCAAATAGTGTTGTTTTTCCTGCAGAGATTAACCTGTTTAATGCAGAGAGCAATCACCCATTGAGGTTGCACTGCGGCGTCGCTCGTCGATGTATGTGTGTGTGTGTGTGTGCGCGGGTGGGTGGGTGTGTTGTTGTGCTGCGTGTGTGTGCATGTGCGAGACAAAGACCACCTGTGCAGTGGAGGGAGCCAGTGAATTTGGAGCCAGAGTGCGCTCTGTCAATTGGCATTTGATTTGTCACTCAGCAGACTCGGGCTCTGGCTGAGTCACTTAGCAGGCCACACCCGCTTTTCTCCATCTCTCTCTCTCTCTGCCTTTCCCTTTTCTTCTCCCTCCACACAAGGTGTATCCAAGGGTTCACCTCCAGGCCATCACTGTTGACACACATACCTTAATGCGCGTGGCTCACACCCATGTCTTTCAGTGCCTTGTGTTAAGCTGCGGCTCGTAAAAATCATCATTGAATGTCAACTCTTCACTGTCGAGATTTGGCCTCGATTATTTCATTGACAGATCCTCTGCGCTGAGATTATTCCTGACACAAGCTTAAAGGGAAAATTATCCCATTTAAAGTTGAGAGCCCTTCCCACCGAGTTCATTTGCAAAGACCACATTTTGGAATGCTGCTGCATTTCTCCTTCAGCCACATTTAGCTGTGACCATCTGCGCTCTGAATTGTGGCGAGACCGAAATATTTATATTGTCCTCAAATCACGAGAGAGTGCGTGTTCCAGTGAGGGCTTTTATTCCACGCGCACCTTCCTGCCAGTCTGAGTCTGAAATGAGAGGACCAATAGCGCAGGTATTAGCCAAAGCCACATCTGAGCAGCACGGCAGGGATGCAGGTGGCAGACAGTAGCACGCTCACAGAGAGAGAGAGAGAGAGAGAGAGAGAGAGAGAGAGCTGAATGGATATTGCAGCCAAAAAAAGATCACAGATGCACAGAGAAGCCTGTTTATTGCACGCATCATGCCTTTGAGATGGAAAAAAAAAGAGGTCTCTGGGACCAAATTATGTGAAGCAGTTTCTTCGAAACTACATAACATTAATCAAAATGTGTTATTTTGATTGATTGCTCTTCAATGAATGAATTTTAATAAGCAAAACCTTAAAAGAAAAAAAAAATCATAACAAATCAAAAACATTCCAGCAGCACAAAACATGCTCATCCATATTTTAAGCGTGCAATCACAACTGAAATGGCAGTGCAAACATATTAGTCTTACGTGCAAAACAAAGCGAAAGCCGGAAAAAAATTCCTGACTGAAGTTGCGTTCTGAAGTTTGCCACAACGGGTTCATTCATGAAGACTCTGCAGGGTGTGGAGCGCGATGTGAGGCCAACCACATCAAACGCTTGATTAATTGACGAGGCCATGCCAAAGGGGGGGTGCAACATGGATTGTTACTGTGAAACCTAGTGACTCTAGTTCTCCTCAGTTCAACCTTAACCTTCAACCCACGCAGCACCAAAACTGAACTCGGTTGAGCAACGCCAACAAATCGCCCACCACTCCCTTCAGCAACAAAGCGCATCTATCTGTACCACAGCCCTGTGACAAAGGGACAAACCACGTCTGCACTGTACCCACGGGAGACAGGGGATGATCTGTGAATGAGCTGCAACCTCCCGAGGTCAGGCCACAGCAACTTTCCCATGACGGAGGAGACAAGTTTGGAGGCCTCAGAACAAAAGTGTGAGATTATTCAGAATGTTAAATATTTCTTTTAAAACCCTGTAAGTCACTCTGAAGAGACAACAAAAAAGAGGACCCAGAACAAGCCGGGATATAGCAAACAAGCCACATTACTGCACACCTGTTCGGAAATCTGTTGCTTGAAGGACTGGTTTTAAAAAGTAAGGTCAGTTTGTTTTTTTTGTTTTTTTTGCTTCTGAGAGAGAAACGGAGACAGGCGAGAGAAAAGGTGTCCATTGCAGTAAGCAGCTAAATTGATAGGATGGCCCAGACAATAGACGGGTGCCACCCGGTCACATTCCTCACATGCCAGTCAGTCTGTCAGTGACCCTGAAACGGAGCCCACTTTCCCAATTAGGGTCATTAGTGTGAGCCAGTAAGTGCCCCAGTCACACATGGCTGCAAACCAGGCCCACTCTGGCACTGTGGAAAGACCCCAAGCACAAACAACACACACACACACACACACACACACACACACACACACACACACACACACACACACACACACACACACACACACACAAAAAGGCCTATCTCAGTGTTTTCACCAAGTGTTGCCTGAGATGTCCATCAAGGCATTCAAGGGGTTATTCAGTGCAGATGCCAGCCAGATTTTTCTTTCCCCCCACTATGTGTGAGACCTGAGGGGGGGGGAGACAATTTTGAGCAAGTGAACATTTTGTAAGAGGAAGAAAATGAGCTGCATTAATGATTCCGCGCAGGCCGTCGTAAGAGCTCGTAAGAATGTGAATGAGACGGAGACGTTGGCAGTTAGAAAGCTGCTCACGGCTGAGTTAAAGGCACCAGACTGACAGTTGTGGCAGTTGCTTTATTTCTCGCTGTTGGGAGAAAACAGCAGACCACAAGATTCACCATACGTTCTGTTTTCACGGACACAAGCCCCGGAGAAGCGCCTCCTAACTGCCGCTTGTTGCCCGAGCATCTGTATGAGCTTGCAGGCCTATTATCATTCGTATGTCATATGGAAATAGATATTGATTCCGTGGATGATATTTTCCTATTCCTCACAATAGTCACGAGGACGATGGAACCATTTTAAATTGAAAAGAAAAGAGACAATTTACATCTGCGGTCACATCGGTTTTTTGTATTGTCACCGGGGGGAAAAAAAAAATCGTGACGTTAAGACATAGCAGAAGTTGTTGCTCATTTGACTGCTGATTTGGTTACGCACTTAAAATGTAGCTTCGAAACATCCGTTTATGGATATGAGGGAAACGATGTTGCTGTTGTGTGGCTCCAGCATCATTGGACGGCGTGCGATGTGATTGGCTGCTGGGAGGCAACAGGGATGCTTTGTGGCCTCCTGGTGTCAAAGTGCTCACTATGGAATACTTTAATATGGAATAATGCAAACTGGGAGGAAGGGTGTTTTTCTTGATAAGGCTGCAGCATCATCACACCTACAGTTGATGCTGAATCATGACACTGCTGCTTTGAAGGTTTCAATAGAGAATCTATGAGGCTTTCGGTTGCATATTGACTGCAAGGCCAATTTAGTTTGAAGTAGCAGGCCGTCTTAATGTTATGCCTGATTGCTTTAGTCAGTCAGTGTTTGCAGCACATTTCTCAAAAGTACATACACTGTGCTTTAGGTTTACATCTCTGTGGTTGTAAGGATTTAGTAAACAGGCTTCATCTCTCCCTTCTACGATTTGCACCTGCATTCGCTTCAACCATTAACAGGCGCTGTTGTTTTATCTCGAGATAAGGCGCGCTGAGAGATTTGGAAGGTGGCAGAACGCTAAAATAATCAGTCATCGACTCCCACAATCGAGAAACAATAAAAGCGGAAAAAAAAGGACTTAAAGAGAAATCAGTAGAGAGAGAGAGGGAGATTAGAGCTAAAGCTGCCGCCAGGTTCGTTTCGGTGAAAAGAAGCCTTCTTCCACCGTGCAGCTGGGAGTTGTGCAGATTCATCAGGTGAGATTCAGATTGCGAGCTGAGCCAGCCAGCGAGGTGCTGAAAGGTGCTAAAGCCCATGTAGAAAAGATGGCACCTCCCTGCGTGTTGTATAAACACTAAAACGTTTCTTAAGACGACAAAGCGTCAAGAATGGAATAAAGTCGGTAGCTTATGATCTTCCTATCAAGGTGGGAAAAAACGCGGGATGCACGTTCACACCAAATGCCAACGTGGTAAAACACTAATGTGCAACAGCAAATAGGAAGACATTGCTTTGTAAAGATAGTAAATCCACACCACAATGTGCAAATGTGTAAATTGACCACATCAGCAGCATGGCGATGAAAGCAAGCTGTGATATTGTACTAATGTCAATAAATGCTCTAATAACACAAATCAGATGGTGCAGAGTGAGTGTACTCAGTGCCTTTAGTTTGTTTGTTTGATGAGTTGTCTGGCTTGTAGTGTCTGAAGCCACTCACCTCGCTCTCTGTCATAAAGAGGCTGTTTGCACAGAGATCCTCAGACCTACTGCACATCACGCCCGAAAAAAAAGCAGAGCACTCCAAAAGCTAGCTGTTGATCTGCTGATCTCAGTGGCATGTTGGTAAATCAGAGCTAAAATAATCAGCCGGACCTGTTTGTACAACTGCTAAGCCAACCCAGCGTCTGCAAGTGAGCGAGTGTTGTGTACAACTCCAGCTGTGATAGCTTGCAGATAATCTTGCAAAATGGACAACAGTGAGCCATATTTGCTTAAAGCAACCAGCCTGTGCTCATATGCTTGGAAAAAAAAAAGTCTTTCATTCTCACCTTCTCTCCTGAGGATTCATTTAGAATTTATGATGTTTTTTAAATTTAAATAACACATACAAAAATACCACTGATCATTAAAAAAAAAAACCCACCAAGATGAATAAATTATAAAGATACAAATAAATAAAAGGCTCATGTTGTAGTGAGCAACACTGCCCTCCAGTGGACACCTTAAACCACAGCACACATACAAACCTTCCTACAGAAACCAAATCAAAATTTGATTTAAATTAAATTTGAAAAATAAAAATATCAATTCTTTTATCAATCTTGACACACACACACACACACACACACACACACACACACACACACACACACACACACACGCACACACACCAAACTGGAGATGGCCACTTCCAGACATAGACATTTTATTATTACTCCAGTCATATCCAGTGCTCGCCAGCCTATCACCATATACAATCCCTCTCATTGTCTTATCATTGTTCCGACAGGTGGTCTTACCTGACTGTGCCTGGGAAGCAGGCAGATATGAAGGGGATGTGCAGGGCAATAAAGCCATAACCGGCTGGTTGTATGGAGGGGGACTTACATACAGAGCACCACCTGCTAGATGTGAGGGCTCTTTATCACCAGCTGGCCAGTGTTTTATAGCACTTCTTTTACAGTGGCTGTGATTAGCAGGAAAGGTCAGGAGGAAAATGGAGAAGCTGTCATCGTCTGGACGTGTGATAGAGAGTTCGTATCTGTTAGAACACTCGGATCACGTCAAACAAGCTTTGGCCTGTGTGTGTGTGTGTGTGTGTGTGTGTGTGTGTGTGTGTGTGTGTGTGTGTGTGTGACAACAATAGTGGGCTGATTCTTCCCTGTTTTTAAAGGCACTTCCTCCAGTGGAGGAGTGAAACAGGCCTCACCACACCTTATTCTGTGGTGCCACCTTGTGTTGGATGTGGTGTATTGCAATAGTTCCTCTTTTAATAGCCCTGTTGGATCTGGAACATCTTCATTACTGTGGCTTTTACAAAGATAGACTCCCATGATAGTCTGTTTCACACACATTTCTGCACTTGTTAAAAAACAATTTTTGGAGGAAATTACTCTCTTTCGACCTTATGTAAAGTTTTTTTTTTCTGAGTTTCACCTTTCACTAACAGTCTGTATTATGTGTCCCATTGTGTTGATTTACAAGAAGTACACCTTGTGAATTTCCCTACTGTGGGACGAATAAAGGCTCATTTTACCTCCATCTGCGAGCCTCAAAGTGTGTGTGAGTGAGTGTGTGTATTTTCACTGTGTCGGCATTTGAATGTTCAACTCAGGAATGCACCAAAACATCATAAACACACACTGACAAACTAAGGGCCACCTCTAAAGACAACACAGTAACTTAAACAGTAACTTAAAAAGTACTGTTAGTTTAGTTACTTAAGTTACATTCTGATAACATTTAATATAAATCACATACATAAGAGGCCAATCTTACAGTGCATACTTCATTTTGGAGGTTAAAAACAGCACAAAAAATTATTTAAAATGCATGAAGTTATATTAGATTTACCTCCAGTGTCTGTCCTGCTCTGCTTCTCCATGTGTTCCCAGTTAATTTGGCTGATTAGACCTCACCTCATGTTGACTGGCAACAGCTGTGCTCAAGCTTTGTTCAGGCCAAACAAAAGAATTACAACTTTTGAATTGTTTCAACTGTAAGAAAGAAAATGGCAGTTGTAGTGGTTTGAAACATGTCTCCTCCAAATTGTTGAATCAAAATTGAACTATGGTTGTGGAATCCATGTCTAAAAAAATAATGTTTAGGGGCTTTTTATGATGTATTACTGTCAAGTTCTGAGTTGGTGGCAGGAGATATTAGATACACATATTTCTTGCACATTAAGGTTCAGTGGATTGAATCCCTATACTTTTTATTAAACCAAATCCATATGCTTCAAGTCAAGTCTAGTACTCTGACATGTCTGCGAATGGCCACCATGCTAGATTCACATTTCAGTGTATTATCAAAAGGTTCTTCTTAAAAAGTCCATGATATTCAGTTTCTGCTACACAAAGAAACAAATGAGGCCTCAGATTAAGATTAAAATTATTAATTTTTTCAAGGTATCTAACAGACCTTTTTTTCCACAAAAGATAACCACAGGTGTAAATGATAAAATGAATGATGGCTAAATTCCATTTAGCTGCTTCAATTTCAGGGTCCCGCTACTGTGCACTGAGACGCTCATGGCCAACCGGGACATTTGATTAGAATGGAGCCATTGTAATGTTATTAGTGCTCTGCTAATTCACCTGGGTTTTTCTTTCTGGAACAAGTCAAAATGTATCATAAAAGTATAAATATTTAAATAAGGTGAATGCATACGTTTGCCAGCATGCACAATCACAACTTACAATCGAATCACAAAGAATATTATAGAAAACAAATCTACTTATTTACTTTAATGTCACTAAAGTACTACCAGCTGGACTTCAGGAGCTCCCAACAAAAAGCCCCTCCCACAAGTATGGGTTTAATGAGTATGTTAACAATGAAAGACAAACTATGAATTTATATTTAATTAAAAGAATGGGTTTATTTGGAATTATGATTTATGATGTCAAGTTGCAAGTCGCTAATGCAACTGCAGATGAGTGTATGTCAAGTTACAAAGTCCTGATTGTTTGAAACTTCCATGACTCCGGCTGAACTCCTGGTCGAGTTGCATCAGCCAAGAACTAGTCATCATTTTTGTTCTTGCTACTCTGCAACGTTTCCGGCAGCATTAGTCTTTCCTGAATGGCTTCTTTCATACAGTTATGGATGCACATTTATTTAATGTACAAGGATGTTGGATAAATGTCCATATGTTATTTCATGTGTCGGCTGACAAATATACTGTGAGAAGAAATTCTTCTCTCTGTGTCTCGCTTACTTGACGATCTTGATTTTACAGCTCAGTGTCAACTAGGCAGGCTTTTACTAACAATAACAGCAATATATTTGTGCCCAGAGAAACAATTAAATGCCATGCTAAAACTCAATATCCCTAATTTTTTGGGGGAAATTGTATTAATTTGTGCCATACAGGAATGAGAGTTTGGGCTGTTTTTAGTGAGTCAGATCATCTAGCTCTGTTCACCAAGAATAGTGGCCATTGTGTCCCTCCCAGCTGTTTCATTTAAGAACTTTTGCTCATTTCATTTCATGTCAAAACCATTTTTTCCAGCACTGGAAATACAATGGTAATGTTATTCATTATGTTGTAAAACACTTTGGAAACAAACTGAGGTATCATTCACTCTGAGACAACAGCGAGTCAATGAACCTTCAGAGGTTGGACGTCCTTTAAAAAACCTCTGATCACCCAGGTGTCTGCAGTTGTTGGCTGATTGGACCTGTGCTTTGATTGGCCTGTATCCTGCAGTAACAGGTGAATCCAAACTATAGAGGAAGAAGTGAGATGTCAATCAAGCATGGTATGTACACACCCACTCAGTCCTGACACAGGTCTAATCAGGCCATTAAAAACACCTGTGCAGTGGCCTGTGGGCGTGGAGGATCTGTGATGTACTGAAATGCATTTGGTGGATTTGAATTTGGTGAGCCAATCACTGATCACCACTGTCTTTATCAGTTCACTTACCTGCACCTCTCCAGCTCCAGACACTGACTTCATTGTTCAAGCAGGAGCAGAAATACAAACTTAAACTGAGACAATTTCTTTTGAGCGTGTTATGTTGCTGGCTGAATATTAAGCACTCCCTATAATTGCACATTGACTCTAGATCCATTTTTGTAGTGTCCATATTCAAAAAGTCAATCAAACACATGACTCTCTAATATATCCCAAATCCTGTGTGACTGTATACAGTATAATAAAAATGTGTGCACTTACTCAATCATACCAATTTTTAATCCTGCGATAATATGACAATTTTACATTTAGATACAGCTGCCCAAGCAGTATCTATGGAAAAAGCTATATAATTGGAGCTGTTGGCAAAATTGCTTATACTTGATAAAGTGACCATTAAACCAAAAGCACACTCCCAAAGATCGATGTTGTCCTAATGGCTCTTTAGCGTTAAACTTTCATAATCAGATTATATGGGTATAAATGAGAACATCCTTACTTTGAAAAACACTGGCTAACTTTTTTCTTGTTAGTGCGTAAAGTTCACACTCATCTCGTCTTCATGGAATTTTATGATTAAAACAGCTCCTCATTTGCTTCTACCAATACACAACATACAGCGACTGTACGGCCAGATATTAGAACTTTCACGTCCCTCAATGTCTCGCACAAGGTATCCTTTAGTGTCTGTATGAGACGCTAGCCTTTCTGACAGAAAGCCTTTGGAATGTGTGGTTAACATTGTGAAATGGTTGCATTTTGTTCATGTTTAGGCACCGAAACTACTTGGTTAAGTTCAGGAAAATACGAGGCCCTCCAACAGGTAAAAACTACATAGAGCTGTGTGAAAAAATGAGTACAATCTTTATAAAAATATAAATAAATAACTCAATGTATCAGATGCAATGTGACACAGCAGAGCAACATTGTGGGTGCTTTTACATTGCATGTTAAAATAAATTAGTCAAATCAATGTCCATCCATGATCCGGTAGTTAAAATGATCCAGTTGATATTCAGTAACAGTTAATGGAATACGGTTCCAAACACAGCATAACCAAGTTGGCACACCACCGCTACAATGACGGAGTCCTGTTCGACTCCGCCTACATGACACGTTGCAATCATGCTCCACGTATTTCGGTTGTTAGTTGAAAGCCTGGTGCATCTCATACAGATGCTAAAGGGTACCTCGTGTCTGTATGAGATGATGATGATGAGGGCTGTAACGAAACTTTGGTATTTGACGACCTGGGAGTGAGAACAGCTGGTGGATGAAATGTTAAGCTTTTTTCACCGCATCTTCATATTGTTTGAGCGACAAAGACAGAGGAGAACAAAGCAATTTGGTAAACTGATATTACCTATTTTTGATACGGCACTGTTGTATAATTCATCCGGATTCATGGTTCTCTAATTTAAATACACTCATGAAAGGCCTGCCGATGGGTACTAATTTTCAGAGATTTACTGAAAACCATTTTTTTAATGTCATATAATCCACAGTTAGTCTCAGACTTTTCTCAGTGAAAACACACCACGTCCCTGGGACCACCCAACTCCAAGACTGGTACAACGTCAGCAGGAATGCAGGCGTTGTATTGGACCATCGTGGTGAAGAAGGAGCTGAGCCAGAAGGTGAAGCTTTTGATTTACCAGTCGATCTGCTTCTCAGCCCTCACTTATGGTCATGAGCTTTGGGTAGTGAATGAAAGAGCCAAGTTGTGGATACAGACGGCCGAAATGAGTTTCCTCTGTAGGGTGGCTGTGCTCACCCTCAGAGACAGGGTGAGGGCATCTGGGACGCTTCCTGGGCGCCTTCCTTTGGAGGTTTTCCTGGCACTCCCACCTGGGGGGAGACCCCGGGGTAGACCCAGAACTCGCTGGAGGGATTACATATGTCATCTGGCCCAATCCCAGAGGATGAGCTGGAAGACGTTGCTGGGGAGACGACTGGAATACCTGCTTAGTATGCTGTCATTGTGAACCAATCCCAGATAAGCAGAAGGATGGATGAATGGATGGATGGATGGATGGATGGATGGATGGATGGATGGATGGATGGAAAACACACCATGTAGTGCCATCTAAGCATTGTGAGAACAGAGGTGACTACTCATAGCCAATCTCTGTTTTAACCACATGCCAGTCTCATACAATGAGCTGCTTTGGCTTTTGAAGGTAGAGCTGATTGGCTGAAAGGCAACATCTGACACACTGCACCTTCGCAGAGGCAGCAAGACCAACACACAACATGACCTTTAGATTTGTGCTTTTCTCTCTTCATTATGTCTCATTAAACTAACCGAACATGCTGTGGTGGCAGTGTGTCATCATGCAACTCCGTGTCAATAGGGTTGTTTTGAACAGCCGAATGAATTCAAGTCTTTCACGAGGAAAGGCATCCTGGGTCAGTGTTCATGATCAAACAAAAGAAGTCTTTTCCTACGTTATCTTAGGTTGCTCAAAACAAAGAATCTTTAATTCCCACTTGTATTTTAAAGACCTCTTTCAGAATTTTAACAAAAAAGCATGGCTCTTCAAATGTGAGCACAACCATGCATTAAGGAGCATCTTTGAATTATAATCAGTAGGAGGCAATTAAAAAGCTCCTTGGTTCTCCTCCCCTTGTTTTTTTTCCAGCAGCCATGTTCTGCTAATGGCTTTGGATCATGGCTAAGCCTTACCTCAAATGGCTCTTAATCCAGTGAGCCTGCGTTTGGTTACCTGAGGGAAATACTATCCAGGCTCTCTGCTACCCCCACTGCAAGCTTCCAGATTAGTCCAATATATATTAATCCCCCCATTTATCTTTGTCAACTAAGGGGCCAAAAATAATTTGAGAGTGAGTAAATAAAAGCGAGCGCAATAAAAGAGGCATGCCTCAGACAGAAGGCAGGTGCTCGCCACCTCATACAACTCGTCACTGGGATTGGCTGTCTAATGAGCCTCTCGGCACGGTAAATACGGCTCTGCTCATTTCGCTCATCAACATTTCATGGGTTGGGTGATTATCCTTTTCAAGCAAACAAGGGATGTTTCAGAGTTTCTAAAATGGAAAATGGTCATCAAAAAGCACACGACTCCCGCAAGGCCGAGTGTTTGCTCACGAAATGAAAGGAATGGAGAATTTTTTGGAGAAAAGCGATATTTAGAATAAGAGCCTGGCTTGCTCTTGAAGAAAATAGAGGCAGGAGGTTAATCATCTCGCTGGAGATTGACATAGCACCTTTTTTTATTAGCTAACCCTTTATGTCGTCTGAAAATTGCTCTCATGCGCTTGTACAGCGTGAGCGGCTGAACCCTGCAGGACACGTCCAGAGTTTGACATTTACTGTCAGGTGGGAGGCTAATAAATACAACAGCAGAGGAGATCACAGTAGGAATGTGTGTGATGTTTTGCCAAGAGATCCAAATATGATTTCAGCATGATTTCGGGAGGGTTATTAGCTTCAAACATATTTTTAAAAGAAGCCGTAAACCTCAGAAAAAAAGGAGGTACAGTTGTTCTTTACAGGACGACTCAGCAGAAATGAAAGTCTCTGAGTCCAGTGCACTGGGATGTCCTTCTGTCCTGCCAGTGGAACTCATTACAAGTGGTATGCCTCTGCAACACACCCACTGAGACGCTGGCGCAGGGCCACAGTTTCCTGACATGGTTCAGATGCACCATCAAAGGTAGGGATCCCTGTGTAAAAGACTTCATGAGGACCGAGCATGCTACTGGACTTTGCTTTCAACATTTCATGAGCTTCAGGATTTCCAAGTGATCTTTGTTGAGAAACTGGAAATAATTTCTTCCTTGACTGATGTTTCTTGTTGGTTCATGTGGGCATGATTGCACATATTGTTACAGATGTGCATCACTTTTATTATTGCACTTTTGGTGGACTTTGCTTTCAAACATATTATTGTCTTTAATTTGTCAGTAAAACTGCTGTAGTCTTAAAGTATTCTTTATTACCAAATATCCATTCAAGAAGCCAATATGTAAATATATAATGAATTCACTGAATGCAAATAATGGCAGCTTCTGTAAATATTCCCATCTGTCGCATAACAAAATACCTCAAGATAAGTTATCTTAGAAATATGTGCCGTTTGCAACAACAGGATCAACACTGGACTGAAGCTAAAAATCCAACCAAGATGAATCAAACCATTACAGCTGCACAAGTAAAATTTCTATTTGATCAATAAGTCAAATGACCAACATCTTCAACCTACCTGTTTACAAGTGGTTGGCTGATAAACATTTCGTCATGTTTTTAAATAAGAGTGCTGTGTTTTAGCTGTCCTCATTGATAATCATGATAGCTAAATAACATGTGTGACTTCATGAGGTGCTTGGAATTTATAAAACGACCAAAACTCAGAAATATGTATTTAAAGCACAAAAGCCTAACTCTGACTCACTCTTGTTCTGCAATAAAAATACTATTGAAAATATCTTTCTCAGGTTGCACATGTGCAGTGACGTCCCCAAAAAGTAAACAATTGTTCCTTTTTGGCAGAGAACCTCCCCTCCCCAAACTGTCTTTTGTTTTGAAAAGTATTTATTTTCTGATCCAAGATTTATAAGCTACCATCTGGGCGACACTCAGATGGATTATTTACCCAAAGAAAATATAGCGGTGAAAAATTCATGACTGCGTGTCAGTCTGACCCTTGGTCATCTTCCCGGCTCTCCCACCTCCAGGATGAGAAAAGCCCCTCAGTGTTGTTGAGTGATGGGGGTTGCAGGAGAGGTGGGCCAGATGGTCGTCTCTCTGCAGCCTGCGACATCCTCTCCTGCTCTCCACAGCCGCCTTTTCACCACATCAGAAGAGAGGCAGGCCGCTGACATGCAGCTTCTCTGAAAATGCATGTGAGCGAGAAGAATTAATGAAGAAACTATTTTGTGTATATCTCATGCATCATTTCAAGAAGTCAACAGTTTTCTTATAAAGTATTTTATTATTTTTCCATATTGTTGGTGTTGGTAGTATGCTAGATAATTGAATGGTCTCTTTATTTTCTGGGACAAGTTTAACAAATTGATTGAATTGATTGATGAACATTTTGCAGCTAACATTACTCTTGTGCAGTTTACCAGAATTCACCCTCTATTTTTGGTCTTTTAACCGTAATTGTTCATCAAAAAGATGCTGTGCTTCTGCTGTGTTGATCCACATGTCTCTCCTTGGTGGAAATATAGGGCATTGTGTCACTCCAGTGAGGCCTCCAGACTTGCAACTAGCAATAACTGTCAAGTTCATGAGGAAGTCAAATATTCAGTGTGAGGAGTGAAAAGGAGCCCTGTGCATCTGACAAGCTGAAGAGGGGGGGTAGAGGGGTGGGGGGGTCTGGCCTGCCAACAGATTTAAGTGGTCACTGAAGCCCACATGACGTGTTCTGTGTATTTCAAATGAAAGCAGTATTTCCATAATCCTACATCTCTCTGTTAACCACTTGTCTAAATAGTCATAAATCACCACTGAATTCCTGCTTTTATTTGGAAGGCAATAGCTTCCAAAGCTGCAGTAGGAAACTTGCAGCGAGACCGGAAAATGTTCACTCCATTATCTCCTCTCCAAGAAAAAACATTGGAGCAACAAAACATGCAAATGCGTAGTGGACCGCAGTAAAAGATTGCCCCAATTGCAATATATAATTGCCTGGTTAACCATGATAGAAATCTCTTTGTATACAAGAAACACACACACACACGCAGGCAGACAGCAGAGTTTCTCGCCTTCCACTTCTACAGTAACTGTTGGTGTCCTCTGGGAAAGGAAATCAGCCACCAGTTAGAAGAGAGGACTCACTGAGTGATCCATTTTCCCTCCCACAGATGAGAAAGTTAATAGGTTATATCCTCGTCCTCAGCTGGGATTGCCATTTCCTTTCCCTTTGACCTGGACATCAGATGGTAGACTCTTACAGGAATCGAGAACAAACACGAGTGCTGGAAACTGGAAAGCTGGGCCCTGCCTGAGGTCTGGGTCCGGGGCTAAAAGGGCTATGGGACTGGGGCCGCCTGCTCTGCTCCGATCCGCCTGCCAGCCTACGAGGGAGGTTTGGAAAAGTCATCAGCAGACCTCAGGCCAGGGCCCCCGCCTGAACACGGGTGGCCACCAACACAAAGTCTCCAAACAAATGGCTTTACATGATGCGATCAGTATCTGATGCGCTGCGAGGGAGGGCGAACGCTACATAAATAGCACTTTCCTGTTGAAAGACCAATCATGGATGATGTAACAGCGCTGCGTTTGAGGGTGGCCAGAGGAAACAGAGATGAACAGGGCTCTGTTTGTCTGCTGCCCAGGCAGGAGGCCTCAGCCTGGGTAGCCTTACTGTATTCACAAAGTCATTCATAAAATCTTGTGTGAGGTGAAAGACAGAAGTGGCTTTGCGGCTTTTTTCACGCTTACTGAATAAAGGGGTCACTCAGTGTGGTGTATGGGGGAGCAGACATCTGTCAAGCTGAAGTAACTGCAGCATGCTGCGGAACAGCTATGAAACACATGCACTGTGCATTATGTCACTTTGCCATTTGGATCAAAACGGAACAATTACCAACCTAATTTATGCACTTGGATCATTTGTCATAGGGATGACTCACGCCAGGAAAATACAGAGCAGCTTGACTATGACTGTAATAAATATAATGTTTAGACCTGGCTCCGGTTCAGTTCCCTTGAATATGACCCTTGGTGCAAGATGGACACGATTCACTACAATGAGCTGACAGTGTAGCTGGCTTTGTGCAGCAAATTTTCAGATCATATGATTTGTAGGTAGGGGTTGCCACAACTTCTGCCCAACACGGCCAGTATCGTGTGGTGCAGCATATTCAACCGCTGATGTAAACCAGTTCCATATGGCACAATAATGTGGAGTAAGCAGAGAGACCACTAGAGGTCGCAACAGACACATCGCTGATCACATGATCATCCTGCAGCCAACTCTCTGTACTCCTTTATAGGGCTGTCTCGCATGACATATTCAGTTCAGTGTTCATGGTGTAATAATAGAATTTGCAAGGTTATGTCAGTGAAAAGGGATTATAATTTTTTTTAAACCAAGTTTGCTGCTTTAATTATCAAATAAGAAGACTCAATACAACAATGTGCAGTTTTCCTCCTCTGGAAAGAATCCACTTCTTTCACCTGCAGCCACATGTCGCCCCCTCCCCTCCAGCTGAAGCCCCCTATAAAGACACGGCCCCGCGCCTGCTCTTTGTGGTTCACGTCCCTGACCGTTGGTCCTCAGGTCAGACCGCCGGTCCCTCAGGAGGAAGGTCTTCACCTTTCTTCCTTTAAAACAACAGCGGTGGCCGGGTCAGGGCTCTGTTTTTTTCACCGACGTTTCCTCAAGATGGCTACCAGCAGGAACAGCTGCAGGTAGAAGACCAACCACAGTTGGTGCAGAAACATTAACACTGTGATGTGAATGTTCTAAAACATTTGTAAAATAGTAATTTCTCCTCTCTTAACGTTCAAAAAGGCTTGGCTAAATACACAAATTACAGCCTGTATGGTCAATATAAAAGCTTAATGACAGGACTTGACAGCTTGACTCAAATTTGTATGTTCTGGTAAGTTGCATGTTGGTTTTACTATAAAATGCCCATTTGTATTTTTAGGTACCAGCCTTACTGCACCAGTATTGCACTGCGTGTCCGAATGTCTAACACATGCACACACACACACGCACACACACATGCAGACACAGACAAATATGTTCACCCTGCTCTCTCTTATTTTTGGAGGCGCAGCGAGGTCTTTTGCCAAATACAGCTTTATACTGCCTGGCCTCCAATCCAAATGGCTCTATAACAGTTAAGAAACCTCCAGGGCCCACAAAGACCAAAAAGAAACAGAGGAAAAAGTGCAATTGGCAGCCAACCACACATATTCACTGAGCTCATCCCACCAGGCAGCAGTAAATCATTATGAAAGCAAAAGACATTGTGGTTGATGCTATCATCTAAGACCAATAAAGTGCCCATTTGTAGGAACAGCCTCCTCACATATAACTGTCACTAACTGTCATGTCGGTCGACATTTCTCCCCGCGGCTTTCGCGGGATCACGGCCTTTTTTTCGAAATAGGCCAAAGGTGCAACAAGGGTGGAACAATTCTCGTGTAAAAGCCAGACGAAATTAAGCTCTTTTGTCTCTTTAATCAGATTCACCCGTAGAGCCGTTTCACAGGGATTTGCCTGAAGGACGTTTCGAGTCTATTCCCACAATAAACATGTGAGGAAATGATAAATTATTCCCTAACAAATTGCGACCTGTACTACTGATGGTGGTAGTAATCAGCCTTACATTTAGTCAAAATGAAAAATGTTGCTGTTGGTAGAACACAAATATGGTCATCAAAGACCTCCTGTAAGAGGCCAATTGGCTTGCTCTTTTCTGTGCTCCTGGGATATTATTCCCTCTTGAAAAGCTTGATGTCCAAATAGCCCAAATAAACAAAAAAGAGAGGATATGATTAAGGAGCTCTGGTATGTAACACACAAGAGATTTGGTTGTTTTAATCCAGTATTTCACATAGTTTTAGTTTGCAACGTTGCTGCTAGAAGAGAGTTTGCACTTATTGTTTCAATAAGTATGATCGTGTGGTGCCCTCCCATGATGCCCTCTGCCTGATGTCCTGTATTAAAGGGAAGGAAACCGAGGGCGTCATCCTGTGACACAGGCATCAGCAGGCACCTCATTCCCTCTGGGCCTCGCTTTGCCTTCGGCTCCAGAGGGGCGTGAGCGGTTTGTCTTCTGCTTGAAAGACGTGGGGCTCTGCCAAGTTCAACCCAGCCCAGAGACATCGACTACTATTAGCTGGCTTCCTGGCCGGGACGGGGAGGGCAGGGAGTGGGGGATTTACAGAGGGACGAGGGGAAGGAGGAGGGGGGGCCGGTGTGATCGTCCTCTCCGCCCCAAGCCTCTGCCCTGTGATCTGGAGGCAAGCTGAGATAGCAGAGCCCCGCCGTCCGACCACAGTTTACTCTGTGAGCTGGGGAAGGGGGACGTGGCCATGTAACAGTATTTACTTCATCACCGACTTCATGTGGGTGGTCCCCCCTCGCTGGAATACAATGGCTGCACCAGACACTGCTCACTCACATACTGTCCTGCCTCATTGGAAAAGCCATAAAACACGAGTCGTCCAGGGCTTCCAGGCTGTGCATGATATATTTTGAGTTTTCTGTTTCCTCACAGATTACCTTACATTTGCTGGTTCTCTGCCAGAAGGCTGAAGGAAATCTATCAATCTTTGTCTGTCTTCTCCAAACAGTAAATGTGATCTGACATACTGAACTTATTATTAGAGTTCATTAATAACCGCTTAGTATCATTTATATTAAAAAAAAAGTCCCACTCCTGATGTTTCGGGATATTTTCCTCTAAAGGAAAATTCTTTTATGTCCCCTTTAAGAGCTAGTAGGGTGTCATTGTTCCAGACAGCTGTCATGTGATGATACCAAACCTGCCCCACAGAGTGTGTCCGATGTGATTCTGATGTGTGGATAAGAACAGACAAACCAGCCCTGTTGAGCGATCTGTATATGACCTTGCTCCATGACCTGAGGCAGTGGAAACGAAGCAGACCAACTTTGTAATTTCTCTGAATTGACATCTGACCAGAGAGGAAATCTGCTCCAGTATGGCTTAAATTATTTCACTTCCATTTTTCATGCCTCGCCGGAGATGGGAAGCTGCACTGTAAACCAAGGTCGGATTATCAAAGTGTTTGCTCGTACATGTTAAACATATCAAATGAGCAACTGTCACTCGCATATTAGATCATCGTGAGCAGTGCAACGTGGCTGCGTATTACACTGCTGATTTTGCTGTTGATAAATGCTTTAGATGATTTGGTAGAATATCAAACTTCCTTCAACAAAAACCTGCTTTAGTGCAAAAAATTTCTTCTTCCTTCATGTCCCTTCATCTTTTTTTTTTTTTTTTTAACATAACAAGCATGCACAAGTCTTAAACATGTGCACACACACGCTGTAATAGAGATGTAACTGGAAGAGTTCTCGCGGCATATGGATGCCATTTGTAAGCTGCACTGAGAACGTATAGGTCAGTCTTACCCTTTGGTATCTCTCTATCCATCTGTTTTCACATTACTTGCAAATTATAGTGTCCTCCAGACCCAAATGAACATAAATCAGGCCGGTGAAAGTGCAGAAGTTTTCCCATCTGTCATAAAACAATGATTTAAAGTACGGGTTGTCAAAACATGGCGCTGTGAATTCGCCCCGCTCCCCAGCAGAAGGAACACAAAGCACCATCTCATCGGAGTAATTTATGGCCTCTGAGGGAACGGAGGGTGATTAGGGCTTAGGCCACCAACAGCCAGAAAAACAGTAGGAGCTCCAATAAGGACGGCTGGAAAACCTAGACCAAATTTATCAAACAATTCAGCAAAATCTATTTCTGTTTGGAGAGGAGAGCGAGATATATGGCCTGTTTAGTATACTGGTACATCTCTGGAACATTTGGTCATACTGCATTTGTGAGTTTTGGAGATTCTACATTAAATAGTCGAAGCCCGGGCCCATGTGATGTATTGGTCAGCTGAGGTGCCCGAAGCCAAATCAAATATACAACGGGACGTTCTTGGAGTTTCAACAACATATTCGTGTAAATGATGTCACCACGTCTCTATAAAATTGTTTCTTTTAAAGGTGGAGTTTTAGGTTGAAAGCGGCTGTGTTCAACAGTGGCCGTGGGCATTTGGCATCCACCAACAAATGGACTAGTTAAAAAGAAAAAAAAAATGCTGGTCTTAACCGCCTTTACCTTAAATGGCCTTTTAAAAGCTAAAAGGCATACATGGCGACTAAAACTGCGCAGCGGGACACGGCTTCCTGTCCGGTCAGTTAATATATTATGATTAGCTCAGTAGCACGGCCAGTGAGAGGAAATGCAGGGGTAGAGCGGCTTGCATTAACAACAGGGTACTGTTGAGGTCCGGTTGGGTGGCTCCAAATTAATACTTCTGCTTATTGACACTTTTGTGTGTTTCTAAATAAATGCAGATTTCCTGTGAACCAGAAACGGGAGCAATAAAATGAGCTTAGGTGGTCAGGGAGCTGTGAGGCGGCCACATATCAATATGGTGTTTTTCAGTCCACCTCAGTGTTAGTTTTATAAAGACGGGCCTGTCCTCCAGCCTGGGAAGGTTTTCTCCTACCTCGAGAAGTCCGTGTGACATTCCTTATTTATCCACCCAAACTAAAAACGAGTTCCTCAGCAGCGATGTGTTTTAACTAAATCAATTCTCAACTGTTTCTCTCTCCACACCTCTTCAGCAGGTATTGCTTTTGCATCTATTTTTACAACTGCTCTTCTGGGTCCCCGGCCAGTCCCCGTGTGGAGGGAGTCATGCCCCCCCAGCCCCCACACAGCGTACAAGGTTCAGAGCTTCTGCTCATAGGACTACAGGTGTTTTGCTAGCACAACCCCCACTGAAATATCACATTATATTATTATTCTAAGCATTGGCATTCATGCTGTTTGTTGCCCTATATTTACTAATGAGAGATGAATCATTTTTGTCTGTTTGGATCTTCTACTACACCAACATGAACTCCTGCAACAGTGGATATTCTACATAATTTGTATACTCAGCAAAGGGCCCGACGCACATTAAGTAATTCTCCACAAGCTTATTTGAGTTAATTGCACGGCTGCCTCGCAATCTCCTCAACCACCCATGCATCAGCTCCCTGGAGGATGCTCTGCATGTCCGTCGGCCAATCAGCACAAGGGTTCTGCATCGCCGCTGGCGGTCCACCCTGGGATCCAAAGGCTGTTCTGGCCAAGTAGTTGCTTATTTCTCAGGAGAACTGCAATGCCCTCGCTGGGACTCTTAAACATCTGAAGTGGAGCGAAGTTCAGGGGCCTTTGCAGCCGTGGCCACACAGGCCCTGCTATCTGTTTAAACAGCAGGTAGTCCCCAACTCTCCTCTGTTTGTGTCCACGGCTTCCTCCGACGGTTGGAGGGGATTTTCCCATACAGTTCATCGTTCCGAAAGGGCCTTGAAATATGTCTGTTTTCCAGGATGGAGCTTGACGGAAACAAAAACACACATTCAGAATACTTACCAAGGATATTATCACTTTCCTTTATTCTTTGCACCAGAAACAGATCAATCAATTTAATTGATTTGGTCAATAAAAACCTACATTTTAACGAGTTTTACAGTGATTTTTTGGTACGTTAAAAAATCAAATCAATAAAAATGTAAATGCTTTTGTTGAATGGCAATAAACAGAGAAATTAACAGAAACAGAGCGAGACAGATTTTTTTTTTTGTAGTAAAGTCCAACATGTCTGGGAGTGAATGTGTGCACTGTGTCTACTGATGCTGTCTGCAGCCCAACAGGTCTGCTCCATCAAGGTGGCCTCAGCCGGGTCTCTATTGCATCCCACGTCAACACCACTGACAGCAAAAAGCACTTAGGGACCAACAGATCACTTTACCATTCCTCCAGCAGGAAGAGAAGCTTCGAGGTGGGAGGTTGGGAAAGGGGCAGAAGGACTGCAGAGCTGCACACTGACAGGTACTGGCCAGTAGGTGGGAGTATTGATGCTGGTTTAATAGTCTCACCAGTGGAAGGACTAGGAAATGTTCAGAGAGAAGGTACAGTAACATTAACTTCAGAGGACAGTCATTGACCTTAAATAATTGGGGCTTATTATTTCATATCATTCACAATTCAGCCCGTGTGAATTTGCTCTACTTTCATCCCTTTAATGTGTTGAAATAAAAACTGCAACAAGTGAGGAAAATGTTGCTAGACTAAATCTGAAAGTGTGTGTGGGGTGCTCAGAACGATCAGGTCAATGTGAAGATTATCATCTCCTTTGAAAAGCATGTTCCAATTTATGTTTTTCTTCATCTCCCAACATTTTTTTGACTGCTTTCAAGTTAATAGCTTAATTGCCAGCATTATGGGTTTGTTCTGGGGCACAGCTGGAGGACATTATTTCATTTCAATGCTTCATTTGAAGCTAGGTAAATATAAAAACACCAATTAAAATATTTCTGGGCATGTTGGATGTTTGCGTCATTAATGCGGTTCTGGTGACGTGGGGGTTCTCTGGAATGGGACAAGTAAGAAATAGAAAATAGAAAAAAAAAAAACAACACAAAAATATTATTCTTAAGGTCAATATACAAGTGCTTGCTTTATTATTATATATAAAAAACAATTGTACTGAATTTTAACTATAAATTATTATTTTAAAGTATAAAATATAGTGTTCTATATGGAAGTCCCAAGAGGCAAATGAGAAATAAATAAACAAACAAACAAAAAAGTGATCCATTTTCTAAGTCTAAATTGTTTTCCCTCATGTGTTTATGACTTAAGAGCAGGTGAAAACAAACTGCGTAAAGATATTTTTTTAAGTAACTTTTTTTTCATCCGTGAAAACAGGTGAAAAAAAAGTTTTGGTAGGAAAAAAAAAATTGAGAGAAGGCTTTCTGGCAGAATGGCTTTAGGAGGTCAGGTGAGGTTGCGGTGGTTGGTCAAAAATGCTGGACAAAACTACTTGGTTAGCATTATTCAACAAAACTACTTGGCTAACTTTAGGAAAAGATCATGGTTTGGATTACAATAGAACCTTTAACCGAATTAACCACGTTTTAGAAAGCAATGACGGCAAACTTCTTCCATCTCTTCAACATTGGAAATGACTGTTACAACAACACCTAGAAAAATGATCCTAGCAGAAAAACTTTTCTTTTGACCATTTTCAGAAATAAAAAAAATTGTAAGGACCTTAGAAAGTTTATCCTGGCAAAACCTTTCTCAATGTTCTTAAGTCATAAACAAAGAAGTGAAAACAATTTAGATTAGGTTTAAAAATGGATCACCAGAATTTGCCTCTCAGGGCTTTAAGAGCTCTATATGTAATAAAACTATAGGTATTTTTTCTTTATTTGACCACACATTATGTTACAATAACACATCATACCTGGGAGGAAAATGTAAATGAAATGAAATCAAACTAAGAATTTCCTGAACCTGCAAGTGCTCATGGGAGGACTTTCGGCCTGCCTCGGCATTCACGGCACGCAGAAACCAGATCTTATTTGTGTGTTTGCTTTCAGCAAGTGGGGTCACCCTCAGTGGATCTCACCAAGCTGTATAATTCAACCAAGAGCCGCCCAAAGTCTGTGGCCCACGGCCCACCTCTCCCTCTCTTTGTGGGTTACCGAGGGCGAGCGCGCTCCCTGTGGTACCACACATGCGGGAGTAAAATACATATATTAGAAAACAAGGGCATTTTAAGATGTTTCTTCTAAATTAACACACACACATAAATATTTTAAATTTAAAATATAAAATCATGATTTCTCAATGTCTCTGATGTCTGTGCACTTTCATTGCCATGGAAATAAATACATACATACACCTCCAAAGCATTTCAGGACAAATCAAACCATGTTGAACAATTGGAGAGTATTAAAGTGTGTGTATCTGGCAGCACTCATATATACAGTAGGAGTGTGTGCTGGGCTATGAGATTGTTGGCTTGACGCTGGTGAAGTTATGCAGTCAGGTGAGGCCAGGCGCCAGTGGAAGTGACAGTCTCACCTCCACTAAGCCCGACTCTGAAGATGTCTTTTAGCGTGGGGAAACGTGGCCATTCACAGCCAGCCGAGCGTTTCAATGAGCCACATTAGCTGTTGCGCCATTGTTTTGCAAAAGGCAGCTCCGAACTTGCTTTGATGGGCCGGGAAGCTGGGCCCGCGTTTCACTTTGTCATTCTGATGACTCTCTCTCTTCATTCTGATCTGCCGGGTCTTGCAGCCTCCGTGATATTGTAACGTGAAGCGGTGGCGGGATGAGGTTTGTCAAATGTGGTCGAGCTGCTTAAATGAACTCGCCATTTTGATTTTTTTTGTTGTTTTTCAAAATGTAGTTTAAATGTAAAATGCTCATAATTGTGAAGCAAAGAGATGTTGAATGATGAAACCTTTGGAAATAATTTAGCAATGGTAAGATTCAAAAGAAGATTGATCCCATTTTTTCTTTGATCATTTATGTCAGATATTTGACATTTGATGGTGTCTTAAAAGCAAAATGTTTTGTTTTAATTTTTCACTAATGTTTTGGGCACTGTCTTTTCAATGTGTGTGCTGAGCCCTTCGAGCAAAATTAATATTCCACAAAGGGGACGTCCACCATCTCTCATGTCCTCCGTCACTCATTCGCAGCAAGTCATTTGTAAGTCACACTTTGGCTTTGAAGGGAGTCAGGCACTCACAAGAGAGGAATTCCCTCTTGAGGGCAAAATCCTCTGGAAGAGACCTATGATTATATCTATATTAATGGCTCTGTAAGTCTAGAAAGATGTTTTGTCTGCTCGAGCTCGCAAATAGAGCTTTTTCACAAAGAAGAGGGTCATCTTAAACTGATTAGGGTGCAGAAATATCAGGTTCTTTTTGAAAGCTTGTGCTGCGCCTTTGGTCTTGTTGTGCAGACCCTGATGCCAGATGCAATAAATTATTAGTCTAAATCAGAACAGAATGTCAGCTTTACATCAGGATAGTGATCCATGTCAAGGAAAGAAGGAACGTTACCGTTTGAAGCGAAGCAGCGACCCAGTGTCAGGGTCTATCCCGGCTAAGTCCAAGGCTATTATTTACTTTTTCACATCTCACATGGATTTTGGCTGTTCCTGAAAGAGTATGGTATGATAGAGCTTTGCAGGGACTCAAATGATTTAGTGTGTTTTTATCCTCTGCAGAAAACACAGAATTGACCAAGCACCACTAAAAGAAATGCAGCAATGTTAATAAATCACACAGTTTTGCGGCATTTTTTTTCTTAAATGCATAAAATATATGACATATTCTATATATTCCCATATGGCATGTTACATTGTAATGTGAAGAACAGATCACAAATGTTGGCCACAATACAGCCTTTAATCCTTAGAAGGAATAAAAACAATATCAAATTTCAGCCCTGATAACTTTTGTATGGAATCCAATAAACAAAGAATAATAACAAATCCAACTATTATTGTGCAAAGTTATAATCTACATTTTTCTCATTAAAGTTATACCAATGGGAATGAGATGCACTCCATTGCTGCCCCCCCTGCAGAGGCCGCAAAATGTCTAAGCTTCAAACCATCTTAATCACACGGGATTTGTGGGCCTTATCTAAAGTACTGTGTCATTTTCAATATATCTGCAGACCATTTACTGCTTCTGCTCTCCTGTTATAGCTGCAGCGGCACACAGAGGTACCACCGGGAGATTTAGGTTTCTGCCCTCTTTAAAGATCTATTTAAAGTCTGTCCTCACTTTCATTTGACCGTTTCTCTTTGTAGAAGCTTATGGGACTGAGAGCCAAAAACTTTTATCTTCTAAGCTATAATACTCCTCCTATACGTTCCCCTGTACAAGAGCTTTACCGAAAATCATTTCGCGTTACTGCTCTCTCATGTCATTACTGCTGAAAATGGAATTAAAAACAAAGTTTAGACTTGAGTCAACACTGATAACCATAAAGCACATTGAAGAATACATTTTCAAACCAACAATTCCAAAAATGGTGGTTGGGACACTGTGTAAAACAAACAGACTGCAATGGTTTGCAAATCCGTTTCAACCTATATTTAGTTGAATACACTACAAAGACAAGTTATTTAATGTTTAAACAGATAAAATTTATTGCTTACTGTAAATCTACCCTCATTCTGAATTTGATGCACTCTTTTACTACGTAGCCACGACGTGCAGAATGTGGTTTGGCATCGTCTCGCTGGAATAATAATCGGGGACGTCCCTGAAGAAGACAGTCGTCTAAATGGCAGCATATGTTGCTCCAAACCCTGTTTCAGCATTAATGACGTCTTCACAGATGTGTAAGTAAGTTGTTGCTCCTGTCCCAACTTTTTTGAAACGTGTTGCTGGCATCAAATTCAGAATAAGCAGATATTTACAAAAGAATGTACTAATCTTTGGAATTAGGGTTGATATGGAAAACTGTAGTCTACGGACAACCTCCACTTTTTTATGCCACAGAACCAAACTAAAATACTGATTAATTTTTTAACAGTAGTTGGCCCCTGACACAAAAAACATGCAGTGCTTTATACAGCACTTGCTACATTATATGTGTATTATAATGCACCTACAATACAGCAGATATCATAGCAGAAGTTCCTATTAGTTGTAGTCATGCTGAGTCATACACCAGCCTACACTCATGTTGGCTCAAGAATCACACAGCTCGTCACAGTTTGATGACAAGACAACACCTTCCCTATATGTGGAACCATGAGCGACTAAATGGCAGGCCTACACAAACACAACCCAAACTGTTCAACAGTGTCATCTTAGCAAGCAGCATCCGTATCCACAGAGTGCTTCCTGGATGTTCCCATGAGCCCCACGGGAGCTGTCAGAGGTCAGGGAGGACCGGGCAGGGAATATATGAACAAGATTTCCAATAAAACAAGGCAACTCTGACCAGCATGCACGCAGGCCAAATCAAAACCAGGTGGGCTGCCCATGTTCAAAACTATCAAATGAACACCAGATCACGATGCAGTGAGGGTGTATATGTTTTTCTTCCCCTCCATGCGCCACTCAGAGACACATAACTGACGGGCTGCATTTAGCAAACACAGCACCTCGTGGAAGAAGGATATGTGAAAATGGAACCGAGCCAAGAGGAAAGATTTCTTACTCCATCGTCAGTCCAGTGTCAGTCCAGGCCAGTTCTCTCTGAAGCAAACCTTGGAAGTGAAAATGCTCTGTGTGTCAGCTACACCACACTCTTATTATTTCCTCTTTTACCATATATCATGTTAAGCCTTTGGCCTTCAAACATTTCTGCGCATTTGAAATGTGTGCGTATCGCTTGTTCTCGATCAGAAAAAAAATGTGATTTGAATAAGCTGAGGTGAACTGTTTAAGTGATCACGCATTTGCCATGAAATATGTCCTCGTTAAGGATGAAAGATTAGGTTACCTTTTTGCAACAAAAACAGTAAACTGAGTCGACAATACCGTCGGTTTTCAAATGTTTTCCTGCCAGGACCATAATGCAATTTTCTGCACTGAAGAGGGGCATATTCAGAAATGAGCCTGAAGACATGCAAAAAGGTATGCGCAGAAACACTTTGCTCAGGGCCAGGAAGGAAGTACCTTGCCACTGAAAAGTGAGTTAGGAAAAGTGGAAAATACAAAAACAATCAAAGGGAAGCTATGCTATATAAAAGTATCAGGAAACTGTTAAACATTTGTACATTATAGGACTGTTTGGTTAAGGCTTATTTAGACCCTCGCTTATAAGAAGATTACATTTAAGGTTCCTCTCCCTGCATTGATTAAATCCATGTTCATCAAAATTATACATTTAGAATTTTTTTCCATTAAAAAAAAAAGTTTCTTCAAACCTTTAAATTCAGTTAGTATGAGTGGATGCAGCTAAATAGCTTCGCTTCTTGCATGCATCGCAAGCACACCTGCTCATCAAACACACAAACAACGCTTTCTGGCATAAAGTAGGTATGAGAAAACTTCTCCAATGTGCAAAACACACATGAATTCTCAAATTTTATCTCGCTAATGCTATACAAGCAGCTTATCAGGACGACCTTTATCACGACATGCTTTCTTCACAAACAACCCCAAAGTCATGTTTTCTGTCAGAATAATCGTAACAAATATATCCATCGTCTAATTCAGCGGCTTAGCTATCTGACAAACTGTTCTCAAGAATATTTGCCGTAACTTTCTTTGTCAACATCCCTAAGCCATATTAAGTGTCCTGCCAGCATTTGGCATGAGCCGTCATGTACCTTGGCAGGCCATAACATTGGCTAACATTATCTAGCACACTTCAGGTTTGTTTGGTCACACTCTTGTGTTTTATTAATGGATTGCGTTTTATCCATTGATAAATGGATTCTTGTGTTTTGTCCATTGATAAATGGATAAAATGCAAGAAAAAAAGGTTGATCAACATGTTGGCTCGTACTCGCTGTGTCCCCAGGACAAATGGACGGAACAGCATTGGGCTTCAATATGAGTTGAAAACTCATCTGTTTTTGTGTAAAATCGTATTGTCAGATCCTCATCCATTTCTCCTTTTGCAACTTTGCAACTGAGAATCGAACGTCTCTACCATCATTTTGAAAATAGTGAAACCCCTTGCAAATTGACGAGAATGGTTCTCTAGGTGTGTGACGTATGAAACCCAGGCTGCCTGAATCTGTGTTTCTGAGACTGTCATTAGAACACTGCAGTTCCAAGGAGGAAATGTTCAGCCGTGGCGTTAACTGCTTTGTTCGCATGGACGCATTAACAAGGTTAAAAACTTGATTTTCATTGGAGGGGGTCTTTAAGAAACCAAACCAGATGTGATGTAATGACATTAAAAGTGAGTGAGTCAGAGGCTTGGCCTGTCTGTGGAGCAGCGGTGGTGCTGACAGCTTTTAATAGTGTTGCCAGCTTGAATATAGTCCCCTGTCAAAAGAATAATGCTCAGAGTTTCTTGATGATTGGCTGTTGGTCAACCGACTTTCTACACAGCAATTGGCTTCAATACTACATGCATGACAACTTATGCTTTTTAAGGCAACACCCGTTTGCTATGTTTGGAGAGCCTTGTTTGGATACTGACATTCTTCCCCCATCATTCTTGACTAATAAGAATTTGTCAGTCAGTTGTATTTTACAACCGTTTCTATGTCGTATTTCATGTATATTTCACCACTCTCCTTAAAAAGACTGCCAAACCTGTCTGGTGTGTGTCATTATTTCTGATTAAGTTCAATTGAGCTGTGTATCTGCAACACTTTTATAACTTTGTAAGGATGTTAGTTGTCTGTTATGACTCAGTGTAGTTTATAGATGAATTAAATAATGGTTAAGGTCCTAAAATCTTAAAGATGCACTCATCAATTATTTTTTTTATTATCAGTGAGTCAAATGACTATGTGGGATGTGAATGGGGTGAATTAGTTAGGGGCCCAAAATGGAGCTAAAAGAATAAGAACATACAGCCATCAGGTGGCCAGGAACGAGAACGACAAGATCAGGAACGACAAGATATTTCTTTAAATTTTCAAAACAATAGGGAAGTTTTCAAATGAATGATAATGTTGCTTTGGTCTGGTGAATGTGTTAATTGTCATCTCTTTGCTAGCATGTTGACTTTATAAGGTGATATCATGTCAGTCTAGTCTTTACAGCTGCAACTGTTGCCTCCAAGTGGCCAAAAAAAACTATTCAAAAATTGTATATGACCCTATTTAGTACATTTTATGACACAAGATTTAATTATTAGGACAGTTTAAAAATCACTTATTTCAATGCGAACCCATTCAACAAATTTATGTCAGGAGTTTAATGAGTGTGCATTCCAAAAATTGCGTGTATGTGAGACATTAACACTGTTGTTTGACTTGGATAACAGCCTCTGCAAGTATTCCTGACACTATTTACTCATTGCTGGATAAGTTGAATCGCCTACCGTAACTTCACCTGTGTGTGCACTGCTTTGCAGGGACATGTTTGTATATTGAATTGCGTTTCTGACAGGATGTAGGAGAAGTGCCCTAAAGCGAGGCGAATAAACAGCAATCAGATTAGGACGCAGTGACATCATCATCAAAACAGTTTTTCATGGCTATCACCACGCTGGGCAATACAAAGCTTTTGAGTCAAGGACATGAAAGGCCTGTGCCAGCATTTTCTCATTTCTAGTAACTTAAGCTAAACTTTCACATCCAAGTTGTGCTATTGGCTCTACAAAAATACCTGTTGTGAGAAGTCCGACACGGTCTGTTTGTGGTTAAGTCGGCCATGGGTGCCCCCGAGGCAGTTTCATGTGTTTCCTTCACACTTCTGTCAAAGCTCGTAATATGTGACAGATTATACCCTCAAAGGAGGACTGAGAGGAAAAGTACAACTGTGGTACAAATTTAGTGTAAAATGTGTGTCGCTCCAACTGCCATCATTACTATAGCAGTCACATACAGTTTGTTGTTTTGGACTTTGATGAAGACAGTGGCGTCAAAATGGAGTCCTATTGCACTATTGAAGATTGCAAATCAATGTGCTCCACGCCTTTTTCCTGAGAAACTAAGAATCACCTGATTCACTTGCAATACACTGGAAGACGTGCAGAGAAATCTGATTCAGCCGTATGTCACTCACTCAGTCGGATAAGGAGGGACATTACATCAGAAAGCTGCAGTTTAATTACTACTTATGCACTTTATTATAAGATAATTCACATTGAGCAGCAGGAAAGAGGATAGAAGCAGTTAAATAGTAATTAATAATTTAAACTAAAGCTTAAAAAAGTGTTAATTTTACACAAGAATTATTTACAAATTTGCATGAGAACATGAATATGAAATATATGACCAGTATACACTATTGACAGGACATTGAATTGAGATAAGAGATGAGATATTGCATAGTTAAATAAATATTAAATATTGTATATATTATAATCAAATATTGCACAGTGAATTTTTATAGAATTGAGGAAAAAATACAGCTGCAAAAAAAGTGTTGCACAGTTGTAATGACTTAATAGTTATCTAATAATATCGACATATTGTAATATCTAATATCTAATCATTTTTGCTTTTAAAATGCATAAACACTGTTTAATACGAAACGCTAATTTAAGAGACTGTCAAGTTTCAACCTTAACAGTCTCCCTATTATAAGATTTTCAGCTTCTCCCTTCTATATTTACACAAGTCCGTTCGAACCTGATGTGATTTTATCGCAATTTCTGTAGCTTTTGATATGGAATTGGATAAAATAAACAAATCCTTCAAATAACTCAAGCAATTACTGTAACGGCGATATTGAACCTCTGTGACCCACATGTTGGTACTAAAGTAAACTATGCCTGTAACTGGGTAGTTCGTGTAAACACAGTGAAAACGGCTGCTTAGCCCAGTAGCAGCAGCAAATCCCTAAGTACTGGAGCCTATGATTAGACCCACTCAACCTTTTGGAACAATAAACTTCAACTTCTGGTCGTTTCTTAATCTGACATTTAATCTTTTTTTTTTCTAGATCAGAGTTGGTTCAAAGCTCCTAACTGTCCTTTAATGCCCTTTAAGTGCTCTAGTTTTGAGTGGCTGTGTTTCATGTGCTGAAGCATTTGCCAGCTATTCATAGTTTAAGATAGGAGCTGGATGAAGCAACTTGTCCAAAGTTGGGGGTTCGGGAGATGCTAATTTCGGTAATGATGCCAGGTCATACTCAAGTCAGTGTTGGCTGCGTGTGTGCTACTTCAAGGTCAACATCACGGATTGTCCAGCAACTGAAAAAAAAGTACATTAGCCACTATAAACTCTAAAGGACCAAATAAGAGAATTATTATTACATTAATAAAATTCAAGATAATTAAGTCTTTTTCTCTTGAGTCAGAAACTCCCAAAGAGATAATAAAGAACATCATCAACAAATGTGCATTAAATGTCTGCTTCATCATTTCCCATAGCTGTGCACCATCAGAATGATAATTAGTCCTATTGAGATGGATCCTCCTCAGCATTTTCTGCTGATTCAAGATAGTAAATTGGTTGACGTGTTTGTTTGCTCCAGTAATATCTAACAACTGAAGAAATATCTGCTGTCCCAGTCTGGAGCAATCAGGGTGTATTCTGTTTGGCATGCTCGAGTGCTCCTGAAGTCCACTGGGTGAAGGGGAACTACACTGGATCTCAGCCCAGCTGGAAAACTGTCCTGTGAGCTGCTCTTCAGCTGTGAAATGGACAGTCTGCATTTGATAGAGCAATCTGAAGTCTTGAAATGAAGGAAGCGTGCTTAAAATCCTCGTGAACGTAAAGCAAGCTAACTCTTTCTGAGCGAAGCAGTAAAGTTTCGTTCCATTCATATTATGTTTATTTACGCAGTGATCAATTGGTTGCAAAAGTAGCAGCCAGCTACAAATTATGTGTGAGCACGAGCGCTCACCACGCCGCGCTCGCACTCAGCTGGTTTTGATGCAGGGATGGGATCATGGGACAACTCTTGGACGGCTGTGAAAGGGTTGTGGACTCCGGCGGTCTGCAGCAACGCTCTGTGGGTGGGAACACACACCAGTGTCCTCAGCAACCCAAAAAGCAGCCCTACAGCACTGGAATAAGTAGGCCCGACCCCGTGGCCCGCGACGCAGTGGTCCAACGGCGCCTGTCGGCTCAGCCCAAAACACCATTTCTCCACCAGATGTATTTCTAAGATTTGGTAGTGCAACAACTTCAAAGTCCGACTTGATTGTTTTTGATTGTGTGATTATTCAATGCTGCCGTCTTTTTCTTTTATATCTGGGGGGAAAAGATATTATCATTCAACCACACTTATTTAATTGCAGCAATTGGAGCCACTCTAATTGGGCCTTGCCTTTCATCTGTAATGGTAATGATTATGAGATTGTGTTTGTGCTGAGCAGTCTAGTCTGATGAGTAAGAGTGAAATGATATGACTGCTTTAGATTTCATCCGTTGTTTTTTCGTGTGTGTGTGTTTTAGCCTCCTACGCAGTAAAACATGCTGGAGATCGTCCGATTTAATACAACATGTATATTTCTGTTTTTACAGGTATCAAACGAGTCCTACGTGCGCTCACATTGTTTCTCATCTTGATGCTTGCAGCTGATTTGATCTTTGTAATGGAGGTCTTGAATAAGTAAACAGTGAATGCCTGTACACAATGTCAGCGTGCTTTTTTAGAGCTACGCAGACATTTAAAGAGCATCTTATCATGTTGATTTAAGCAATTAAACATGAAGTTGCCCACTGCGAGCTCCGACTGACTGTATCATCTATTATCTACAGAACCTTATCCTCAAAGCATTTTCTGTGGCCCCATAAAGGGGACTTATCACGGTCATTACGTGGTTAAATGTCTGGCTATTTGGGGGGAAAAAAAGAAAAAAAGTTTGAATTTGGGAAATGTTAGGCGCAGTACAACCTAGCCTTTAATGTGTTTGGGTATGGTGGTTTACAAACGCTTTCAGATTGCATGTACGTTAAACAAGGTAATTAATCCTTAAATGAAACCTCCTACTCTAATCATTTCGTGTGACAGGCCTGTCTCAATTAAAGGAGTGTAAACAGGCTGTGCTTTGACCCAGGAAATTGTTAGTGGGGTCTGAAAGGCTGATTTTTTTTTTTTTTTTTTTGCAGCACAGTTTGAAAATTCACATCAGTACATCTCTGCCTCTATGTTAATGATTTACAGATGATTCAGGATTTACTCTCATAGGTTTGTCACCACAAATCAATTTCATCATCAACAGCTTTTCGTTCTCCTTCCATCTCACATGAAGACACAAGTCTGTAGCTACAGTTGTGCAGAAGCTTACTAATATCCGTCCTATGTGACTGCAGTCTTTTGCCCCTAAGTCACCCACATCCAGATCACAATCTAATCAAATGTGACAAAGCATTGCAGGGAAAGATGGGCAGCGATCTGGACTCTGCCCATGCCAGTATAGGAGCTGTTTTGACAAGGATTATCACTTTCATCGCCAGGTAATTTATAACAACCCCCACCTTCCACAGACCTCGTATCTTTCCTAAAGAACTGTGCTTACAAATACGAGAGCGATGCTGGTAGCTCGGTTTCTCACCTTCTGCCGAAGTAGGAGGGGTAAAAGCAAAACATTCAAACATCACGTTATCTTTGGCCCATATTGCAGGCTGACTCTTGCACAGGAGCCCGGGACCGTGAGTGTCTTGGCAGAACAATCACCTGCATGGTGATGCAAAAGCCGAGGAATTTATCCAGAAGTCTTCATAAATCATCTTTACGTTAAGATAAACTCGCGCAGCTCTGACGGGCAGCGAATGGATTTTGGAAGTTTTGCAACCTGGTTTTTGCTTAAATATTTTCTCACAGCTGTCAGTTCGTGACGTGTCGCACAATCGTCGCAGCACAAAAGATGCGTGGGCGGAGAAGTACAACATGCATGTGACTGATAAATTACACCACACTGCATTTCAAGTTCTATCTTGTGATAAATTACCAAACTCTGGTGTAGGAGTTGAATAAAAAATGTCTCGACTATCACAACAAAAAACGATGCCCACAGTTCACGCAAGAATATGCAACAGTGGATTAACCTGAACTCTTAATCCTCACATAGATATGAAGGCTGTTTTATGATGTAAGCATGCCATCTCTTCAGTTTGCTCAATGCAAATGTTTTCACAGCGGGGTGTTATCACAACAGCATCTGAAACAAGCGCCTCCACCCCGTCCTGCGACGTGAACAAAACACACGGGTAAATGACACCATTATGCTACAGCGCCACTGGTCTGCAAAGCTAAGTAGTTTCGAATATGCTGAAGCGACACTATAGCACATATTTTTTTAATTAATTTGTGATGCAAGTATATGTAAAATTGTGAACATTTTTAATACAACAGCACTTCCTGAATATCTCCAATACAACCAAGATTCTCTTAAAACATTGAGACTTTACATCGAAATCAGCATGAATATTGAACAAGTGTTAAAGCTCCCTGATTTTCAAAAGAAAAGAAAATATTAACAGCTATTTGTTGCTGTGGTTCTGGCAGACTTTCTTCAATTTCTCGATAGATTACTTTAAAACGTTAACATTTGCAAGATGTCGACTGCACTTCAGATCCACTCACCGCAGGGTAATGAGACTCAGTCCGGTGGAATCCTAGTAGGAATGCATGTTAACATATAATATACAAAAATCAAAGACAGAGAGGCAAACCGATGCTCTACCCATGTTCTTGTCAGCCTGCCTGCTTTGGTTAAACAGGGACTGGAAGGACGCTGTGCTCAGGCATTACAAAGGATATCCTACACATGTTTGTTATACATCGAATTGGAAATCATCGCACATAATTTGCCAGGAGAGAGAGGGAGAGAGAACGAAAGCAAAGGGGGAGAGAAGGCCAAAAAAAATGTGGCCGCACGAGATTTTCCCCCCGTTGCTTTTTTGTGTGCTTCAGCTATCGTCCAAAAAGCCACCCACACATCACCACGTAGGAAGAAACCAGTCTCGAACTGGCACCTATTTATGGACTCGGCTACTGCCAGGGAGAAATTCCTCCTACAGTGAAAAAAGCCCATTGAATGTGTAGCTCATCCATCATTCTAAAGCCACTGGCATTAAAACAGAAGCAGCAAAGCTATGATTTGGTAACACACTTTGCTTTGATTGGTTCCCCATTTATGCTTTTGACTTCCCTTTTAACTTTTTTTTTTTTCTCCACATAAAGCCCTTCCCCTCCGCAATACGACATTTTCATTAGCTGAAGTATCACGTTCTATATTTCGCTCGCTCCCCTCCACGAGTTTATGACCTCCAGATATGCGCAGCATGTGAGCGCCGAGGTTAATCTGGTGTCGTGTGAACTCCTCGCCGGTGTGACGGGCGAGCTGACGTCATGAACTCCGCTTCACCTGCGCGGGCTGAGGCTCACACAAAGAAAAAGACGCGGTGGGCCCGGCCATACCTGCTTTGATGCCAATTAACTAATCTTCCCGCCGGCTTCTGCAAGTATGCAAACATTGTGGCGCTATCTGTGTGAAAATCAGCCCAATAGTCAAAATGACTTCTATTCAGCACGCTCAAAACCAAAACAGGAGAGACATTCCTCCGTGCGTCGGGGGGTGAGCTTTGAATGCCAGCGCGATATCCATTCAGCCTGTTATTCATGATCCACTGAGCCGCTCATGGCAGCCGTCGTTGAGGCTGCGTTTGACTTTGGCAGACATGTTGTTGTTGTAGTCATTTATCCAATTGTAATCAAGACTTTGTTGCTTAACTTTGCAAAGTGCTGGGAATCATTCATTGTTTATTAGAGGGAGAAAATGGATAATGGCTGCCTAGAAAAAGGCTGTTTCAACATAACAGCTGAGGATATTTAAAATCCGTTCGCCGTTGTTGTGGATGTAAATGTATTTCTAAGAGGGGCTCTGTCTGGCCTATTTTTACATTTTATATCCTTCTGGCAAAAGACGAGTCCCTCAGCTACTGTAAGTCACCGCTCGGTTTAGCTGACAAAAAATATGCTCGGACTTTGATGCTGACCGCTTTAGCTGGACGGCGGCGGCGAGCTGGAAACGGCGTGGGCATGCGCATGCGAGGGGGTTTGGCAGCGGCAGCCACAGTGAGGGCTCACTGCATTGTTGAATTTTCCGGAGATCACGTCAGTCAAAGAAGGTGGCCAGTGTGATCACAGCTGCAGGGGAGAGAGAGCGACCGGTAGATTTTCATGTCGTGTAGTTTCTGGAAGATAAGGAGCGACACGCAGCAGAGATCTTAATGATATGGCGACAAAAGAAAGTCGAGCAGAGGTCAACTTTATTCAAACTCACGTAATGTCACGTGTCAATTTTGGACTTTCATATTTGATATTCAAATGGCCTTTTTTTGCTGAAGCATGCTGCACAAATGAACTGAATGTCTTGCCTTGAAATTGTTGCAGATTATTAGAATTTCTCATGCTGTGGTGACCGAAACAAACAGGAGGACCTGAGCAGGACATGAGGCACATTATCAGATATTACAAGGTGAGCCACATAAACAATCACCACTTCACAGTTAAGACATGACAAGCAGACACAGGTGACACAATGATGACTAATGCATCTGGGCCCTTAAGCAAAGCAAACAAATATTATCAATGAGGGTCACTGCGCTCTGGCTGGAGCTCATTGGACGGCCACCAGCAGGGTGTCTCTCCTCCAGTTCACAGCTTTAACAAGTCTGATTTGAGTGACCTGGGGGAAATGGTTTAATGACTGTTTCTTGAGCGCGTTTCAACACCGTGTGGGTGGGTGGTCCGACGCGACTGGGCGGGGACGGCACACTGATGTACTGTACTGTAAATGGATGTTTCGGCAGAACAACAAACACTTTTCTTTTCACCGGCTCAGGAAAGTACCACATGAGGTCACGTTGTGTATTTGTGCGGTGGTTCTAAATTGTTTGTTTTGCGAAGGAGGTTAGTCCAACGATTTCCCATAGATAATATTTGGCGTCACAATTTTTCAGACACGCCTGTTGGCTTTTTGATAACTGCAATTTTAATATACTATCTGAAACATTCTTGTGTCTGCTTGTATTTCAGACATTTTTCAGTTTCTTATTGAGAATTTGAGAGCAGATTTTTCCCCCCTTTGCCAAACTGCATGATACCCTCTGAAGATACTGTAATGCACTTTCATTGGCCCAGTCTTAATAACCATCACAGACTTTTAATGGGAAGCCCGGCGCCACATCTCTCTAATCAGCTGTGCTCCTTGAGAACATTTCCTTGGAGCCCTGTGTCCGAGTGTCATTTGTTTCATCTGCAATTAATCAGCCATTGTGTTTATTACGCGTTTATTAGGTTTACCTCCCCGTCCCTCCCCTCAGCCCCCGCTAGGTTTATGGTCAACACAGAGCCGACGCCAGGATTTAAGAGAGTTCTGCCACTCTACATGCTTTTCAAGTTTTTATCCCCCTGTAACACTCTATAAATAGATGATTGATTTTTTTTTTTTTTAACAAATATCCCAAAAAATTACAGATAAGAAAAATTTTATTTCACTAGATGATTGCATTTTTTAAATGTTTACATATATATATTCATTGAGATAATGACACAACAGACAGACTTAATGTTGAACATAGTTTAGCTTCCAGCAGGTAAAGAACCAAATACTTTCTGTCAGAGTTGGAGGAGACTCAAATAAAGCTGAGAGGAGATTGAATTAATTGTTATTGTCATTAGACACACAAGGTGGACAGAGATCATAAAGTATCAAATCTATATGATAATTGATTGTGTTTAGAGTTTGTTGTGCTGTTCCAAAGTTGGCAAACAAACAAATAAATAAATGCAGGTTTAAACTATGTCGGCTGCAAAAGCTAAAGCATCACAATTGCTCTGTTTTCCAAAGCATTATTTGCCTGAACCACCTGAAATCCACTGAGGGGAAAGAACCATGTGCAGTTACACATCAGCTTCTCAGCTAAAGCCATGTTAATTTATTTTTACTTCCCTAATGGAAAAATATTCCCCTAATTACAGTAAACAGAAAGTTGCTATTTCATATGGAATCATTCATGTTTGATGCCTGACTCTGATAAGACACTTTTGAAGTTCCACTGTATATGTTGTAAATTGTTTCTTTGAGCTCGCTCAAGTACCAAAATCACCCTTGCTTCACCCGCGGGAATAGAGAGCAGAGCTGGGTACCACTCCAACGCTTGGAATCTGGGCCAAAAGTTTCCAAACATCTTTTCCTGGTTCCTAAAATTAGCAGCATAATGAGGTAGTGGCTTCCTTTTCTCTGAACTAATACCCCATCCCTGAGGGACAGCATGATGTGGACTAACACTCTGGATCAACAGAAAAATCTCACACTGACACTTTAGGGCCTGAGACTGAACATTTGAAGCTGAAAAGAAAGAATTTAACTCCAGTGCCTTTGATTAGAAAAGTAGTGCAAATTTAAGAAAGAGAAATATTCTGTAAATGTACAAAAAAGTATGAACAGTTTTAACAAAATGTCAGGTTTATATTCTGTTTTCTAAGCTGCCGTATAAAAAGGTTGCAAACAGACCCCAGAGCAGTTAAAGTTTCCTCAGCCTTCACCGATGTTTCCAGTGCACACCTTCCCCAAAGCCAGTTTTATGTGGACTCCAGGACGGCTGGGGAGAATGGAAAAGACATGCTTAAGTAGACTCCACTTCATTATTAAACCTATAGGTCACATTTAATTGCACTTGCATTAATCTGTTTTATTTCAACTAATGAGTGCTGCCATAAATTTAACTGAAGGTGAGGAATTTTTATGACCTTCAGCAAAACTTTTGATCAGGTGCTGAAGCTGTTCGGGGGAAAACGACTTGGAGAATCTTTACTGTGTACAGTACAGTGTCCGGTTACACAACGGTTTGATTTTCAGCTCTCATTAGGAATTCACCATCACACGTAACGGATGCCTTTTGGGCTCAGTGGGCTGCTTTCTTTGAGGGCCAGCTATAGGGACAGGCAATCTTAAACAAATCAGACACATTGGTCGCATGTTTTTTGTACCTGAAATTCTTGAGAATGTTTAACAGGAAACTACTCACATGCTAAATCAGGCTATGATTGCTATGTTTTTAGGATGGGCTTAACATCCTCATTTTGATGTAAGACTATGTTGTCACAAGTGAAAGTCAGATTTGCTCAATAATCCAAGATATTGCACCCCAAAGGAGAATAAACTGGAAAAAGCTGTTTTATTGTTGTTGTTAATTAAGTTATTATTAAGGGACTTGAGAAGCTTTTTCTGTTCTGGTTATGGAAATTTTCATGTCATCACATGCAATTAATACAATTAATGTCCCAATAATTTTTGCTCTGCTGGTTGGAACGATAATTGAACAGACACTTAAGAGTTACATTCAACTTTAAGGACACACTTTTAATTACAGATCTAGCTGCCTGGATAACAGAATGGTTTTGAAATCACCCTTCCACCCACGCAAGCTGATGAATCACCAGCCACTTGAACTGCTGCTTCAGAGCAGCGTGAGCCTGGGCCCTTGAGGACAGCACAAACAAGCTGTAAACACAACACGGACATATTATCACCTCATAAAGGTGATATGGTGTACAGCAAACAGTTGCTTATTTACACAGAATTCATTGTAAGCCACCTTGCTATTGCAACCCCAATATTCACTCTATTTGAGTCTTCACCAATTACTGAGAAATGATCTGGCTATTTAACTGCTAAATGCTCCACTGTGTTCACCAACTAGCCACTAACTGAGCACTTCGGCTTTTTTTTCTGACACCAGCTGTCTGTTGCTTCTGGAACTGACACTGATGAGAGCAGCGAGACTGAATCACAGCAGTAAAGTTTGGGGCCGTGAATCCTTCACAGTGAGCTGAAAAATGCTAAAACACTCCATTGAGCCAAGCGGAGCTGGATGATCACCCTCGGTGTATTTGTCACTATGAGCGATGACACATTACCTGTAGTCATTTGATCCACTGCTGGTCTAAAAATACTGATTTGGACTTAGTGCTTGAGGAATGAGGAACTTTTCTGTCGGACATCAGCAGCTGCTTTGTTCATTAAGGGACAAGACAGAAATGACAGGAAGAAATAAATGGCAAGAATAATGATGCATTTTCATCGGAGCCACAGCACGGATGGACAACCCAGCAGGCCGTATTACTATCTGACGTGCAGACACGCAGCATCTCTCCGTGAACCCTAAACTTCCTCCAGTCCATTTGACTCCAGGACGCCTCCACGAGAACCAAGCATGTTCTCCAAACAAACAGCACAACCTGTACAGGAGTCCAGACCTGGACCTACAGAGCCAGACACTGGGATTGCCTCTGACAGCTGTTTCCTGTTATGTAACTACACACAGCTGCTATTTCTAAGAGAGGGCATCTTGGTGTTGTAGACATTTCCAAGGGTCAAGAGGAAGAAAAATAATGCAGCTTTAATAGTGACCAACAACGGACCACCAAGGTTTCCTCCTCTAGCATGCAACGTTCGGAGTCACCAAATATGTCAAACGTCTTCGCAGGATTTCTCTCTTTTAATGAAGTTGTGGCGAATAGAAAATTGATCAGTGTCCACTTTATTTTATTGGTGGTGATATTATACACCTTAATGGTTCTTTAGGGGATCTTTTTAAACTTCATGTTTATGCAGAAGCACACTAGTAGAAGCTCATCATAGTGGTTCTTCATTGCTATTGGCAGAGACATAAGTGATCTACAGTCACTCTAACATGGAACTTCATAGTACTTTTTAATGCGGCTGTGGCTCACACTGTGCTGTTATTGTACTAATCAAGGTAAAAGGCAATCAGCTTTATCAGTGGCTATTGTAAAGTCAACTCAAAAAGAAAAATGAACCAAAATCATTCTAAACATTTGTTGCTTTACATCAATTTAACCTCTGATAAAAATGTATTGTTAAAATAAGACATACAGTAGTTGAAACACAATACAGCACAACCAGAACATCCTACACCCAACAAGACTATGACATTAATAAGATAACAGTTTGTTTTGTTCACAGTGGTTTGCTTGTATTGTGTCTTTCAATATAGTGATGCATGTTATTCTTATGAGAAGCAAAAGAGTCGCAGGAGTAGCAGCTGCAGATGAAGTGTAATGGTATATATTGTTGCACAATCTAGATACTGTGTTCTAAGAAAAGCTAATACATCTGGGAGCTGATTTTTTAAACATGTCTGTGAAATAGTTAAAAATAATACAGAGGAAATGTTATAGTCTCCTTAAGGCTTCAGACGCATTAGTTTCCTTGTCGACATTTTGCTCAAGAGAATAGAAGATAAATGAGGGAGCAGTAATGGGAAAAAGGCAGAATATTTGGCTGCCATTCTCTGTAAATATTGGTTCAGTTTGTTTGAGGTCCCTCTACAAAATAAACATTTTACATATTGAATAGATTATCATACTTGTCCGACCTGGATACTGTATGATAGCATGTGAACATGTCTTTAACCTCCACGCATGGTCGGCGGAGAGAGACCACCCTTTACCAAGAGAGGAGTGGAAGTCACTTCATGTGGAAGTTTGTGTCCTTTGAAATGCTCCATTAGTGATGGTTATCAGATGCAGATCAGCGAGCATCGCAGCCCGGCCTTCACTGAGGACTTCACTGTGACCCTGTCATGTGTGCAGTTGGCTGCCGGTTTCAAAGTTTCTATAACTCCCAAGATCCTGACTCTAATTAGGACAATTAAAGCAAACATTGGACAGGTACATTACAGCAGACAGTGTCTTCTGACATTGCAAAATAATACTCGCAAATTGACCTGAGTGTCTGCGACATTGCATGGCAACACCACAGTCAACAGAGGATCAATCAGTACAAATAAAGCCTTGCGTGCCTGACAGCAGACAAAAGAACACCAGTCAACTCACGTGCACACACACACACACACACACACACAATGCTACATTTCACAGGATCGGCCAAAGCCAACGGAAAACTGAAGAAATGTCGCAATAAAGCGGGAGAGGACATGTAAATCTCTCCTTACAGATGTTTGTGGAAAGATTAGGATGGCAAGGCGATAGGTCATAACTTAGTAGCAGGCCTTGTAACAGGAGGCAGATTGTAGCAGCTGCTCCCGCGGGAGCCGGCGGCGTGCGTAAGCTAAGCTGTTACTTCACACGACCACGTTTTTAAAGTATTACCGTCGAGCGTCCACGACGACACGAAAAACAGGCTTTACACATCTATATTGTAAACCTCGCAGTTTGGTCAGGTGTTGACCAGCTAGACAAGCCAGTCTAGCATGCTACAAAAAAAAAAGGCCTCGATCACACGCTGGAATGCCTTCACGGGTCACGGGTATTTATTGATGACATCTGTTCTAGGTTAAAGGGCCGCAGAAGGTACAAGTACATATGGAAGTCTCTTTTCACAGCAGAGGGGGCTTTTTCCTCCACAACTGGGGATGATCCAGGGTCCGTGTCCCCCCCCCCACCTTTTTTTTTTGACCACATACCCGCTCCGGCCTTACACTTCAACTCTCTGCACATGTCAAGTGACAGCCGTCCGTTGAGATTTATCAGGGCAGGATTTATGTTTTCTAGCAGCCAGCGCCCGCTTCGTAGTAGCCGCGCTCACTGCGGGCGGTGTTTTTCTTCCTGCACATTCTTATTAGTTTAGTTTATTACAGCAGCACGTCTGGTGAGGTCATTTATGGCCAACCATGGTGGCATGACAAACTCATTTATAACAGTGAGGCTTCAGCACATCGGATGAGATCACGTGTGCCCTCCTCTCTCTCTCTCTCTCTCTCTCTCTCTCTCTCACACTCTCACCAGCCACATAGGCTAATGAAATCATCTATTTGTCTGTGTATTAGCGCAGGAATATGATGGGATGGGGATCACTGTTGTTAGTATGCAATCGCCGGCTGGGGGGCCATTTCACACACTGCTGAGTTTCTTCTTTCACATTTACTAATCACTGTTGATATGATGGAGGCGGCAGGTTGGGACCGCGGGCTTGTCCATGAAGATCACCATAAACATATGAAGCAGATAGATGACACTGTTTCTTTTTCACTTATAATTAGGTTGATCACTGGTGTGTGTGTGTATTGTCACCTTGATTTCACCTGCATGCAACTGAAGGACAAGACAAAAAGAATAGACATAGATACAGACTTTAAAAAGGGAATTCAGGTGTTGTGTTTTTGCACATTTGCATGTAACTGGAGACAAATGTTTTTTCTTTGCAATTATTTTTTTAATTTAAAAAAAAAGGTGCAGTTAATCATAATTGTACTAGTAGGGGCTTAAGAGATGTTAAAGGATAATTAGCAGCTCAGCAGCATGTGTTCCTCTCAGCACAGGTTCCCCGCTGGTATTGAACTTATGACCCTGATCCCCGGGGGGACGTGTTCAGACAAAGATAGAGGGCAGCAGAGAGATTTAGACATGCTTATGGAACCTGTGTGGTCTCCAGATATGCAATGTGCAGTCCAACACACACATTTGGGCCTTGGCTGAAACTTAGCCCTGATTCATACTGAGTATCCATCTGGTAGAATACCCAGCAGTGTTGTACCCAGCTCTCTGCTGTTCCCATCCAGAAGAGAAAGCACACCGACAGAGGGAAGCACAACGGAATAAAGCTGTCCAAATGTCCAAATCCCAAATGATGAAGATGCCACATAATTTGCTTATTTTCAAAAGGAAGTTCTCGATGTGTATATTTAACGTTTTCAGAGTGAAAAATGACGGCCAAACAGGCAACGTGCAAAGACTGGAACCTTTCCACCCAAAACATAAGGATTTCTGTGTTTTGCCGCAAACGTTTTTCACATCAATATTGGAAATAAATTTCTCCAGTTCGACACATAACTCAAAGCTTATGTCCATCCAATGGTCATACACGTGACATTAGTCAAACCTTTTAATACATCTATTTCCTGTATAAACATTTTGAGTAACTTAATAAAAAGATTCCACGAAGATGTGGCATTTCATCTGTTTTTCTTTTTCTGTTTAAATCACACAACACTTCATATCCATTTGTTAGAAACAACTTAAATGCTTAAGAGGGAGAGATTAAATTGCACTGCATGGCTTGCGTTTTGAAAGGCAGTGGAAATTCTGCTATTGTGAAAGCGGAGATGGCGAGTTTTTTCTCATGAGGGCTGCGCTGCACAATTGTTATCCTTTGGTCGCAGAATGTAATGAGAGTAGTATCTGCGGCAACGGCTTCTCACAGTGCGGCATGGGGTGCGAGCGACAATAAGGAAATGTTACTCATCATTTCATAAAAGTGGATCATACCCAGACTCTTAACAGATATTTATGCTTTATGAAAACCAGTCTCGCAATTTCGCCAGCGCAGTCAGTAAAGGGGCGTCTTTTACCAACTCTGAATGAAGGCAGCTGAAGTGGATTAGGCTAAATGTCCTTGGAAAAAAAAAAGGGGCTCACCACAAGAGTAAAGGAAAAAATTCACAGCACAACACTGACCGCTTGGTGTGTTCCAACAGATACAAGCACCGAGTGTGGTCATCCCGTCTTGCATGCAACAATACAGAACTGAAAATCTGAATGAATTAGCAGTTATATCAAATGTGAATCCACGCAATTAATATAGTATGGTGTTCAGCCGGATGTTCAAGAATAGCTCAAGAGTGGTTGCCTTTGTACAGACTGATGCACACATATTCAGTCTGTTGTGCTTCCCTTGGAGACAAGAGTCAAGGTCAGTGTTAAGAGAGTGAGAGTGATGGACCAACAACATTTAGCTCAAAATTAAATACTGTGTTTAGAAGAAAGAAAAGGTTGGGACATTGGATGAATGATGTGGAAAAATTGCAGAAATACATGGTGTCATATGCTGAGAGGAAACCAGCCTGTTGCCTTTCGGCGTGCAGAAGAGCGAGCGTGGATACGGTTTCCATTTTCCTCCTTTTGCCACCCATGTGGATGTCTCCTAGATTGAGATACCTCCCTCCACTGCACACACTCAATGCGCCCTCATGTAAGGACAAACCCTGCACAATCAGTTGGGACCACAGCCTATTCAGATGTGTTGAGATTGGTGAAAGCACATTTTGGCAGTTCTGTGCCTGAGTAAAAGAATGACTCTGACGCTGATGGGGATAAAATGCACATTGCATGGGTGGCATTTTTCTTCTTTTTAATTGATATGCATGAACATGAGATTTCTTTGAATTGCCTCACAGAATTGCTCATGGCCCTTGGAAAGATTAGAAATTAAAGTACGATAGGTGTAGTAAGCATACCAGCGTGAGATAAGGCTTTTACAGTTCATATCACATGCGTGAGACAGGAATGTTGAAATATCTGAAATCCAGCTTTCTCCCAGCTGTTCCAAAAAAAAAAAAAAAAAAAAGTGAGCGGGGCACATGAGAGATCATGTTATACACGCTCGTGGGGATGCGCGTAGGGCTTTTCGAAAATCATCAGCAATCATCTTAGCCACATCCATCCAAACCAGTGGAAAATAAATGATATGAGGACGTGCTGACATGTTGAAGTTTACTCTAATTCTCATTTTGGCTCACGCTCCGCTGCTCCAGCCGCAGAGGAGGATCTTCGCTCCCATCTGGCTTACTGTGCGAGCACTGAAGTGCAGGCCAGCTCGCTCGGGTCATTACAGAACTAAATCCAACTCACAACAGTAATTGCTGAATGGGTAGTACTGAAGTAAAGCCTTTAACTGGATTCAGGAGTCTGACTTAGTTTTGATTCAGGAGGATTTGAATTAAAGGATTAGCAAGTTTTGCATATTTTTAAACAGCAGACTAGATATTTTAACTAGTCTTTAAATCTAGTCCTCTTGAATTACAACATATTTAGATCATATCAAATCTGGTCAGTATATAAACCCAGCTTTTATTATTAAATGAGTTGATTGATTTATATATTATATCTTGAATGCACAAATAAAAAATACATAATATTGGATTTTCCTCTTGAAAGTTTCTCCGTCTACCTGAGAGCTGGGAATCCCGTCACCTGCACGCAGTGTTGATCCTCTAATCCCCTGGATCTGAGGGCAAACACACAGATTCTCGGATATAAAGGGGGACACTCACAATATTTAGTTAAGAGATTCAGACTGGAGGAGGGTTACTCACCTGAGCGCTGGGAACGGCTTTTGTGCAGCTGGACAGGTCAACAACATATCCATTTTCACTAGCGGATGGGAATGTGTTTGCTCAGGCCTATCTCCGGTCTCGTGGAAGCCGTTTCATCCTGAATGGATAATCTATCCTTGATGCTATCTCCCATCGATTCTTCACCTCAGTTATCCAAAAAAAGGTTTGATTTTAAATTAGTTCTAGTGCTTTTAACTGAGTGTGAGACAAATCATTAGATCACAGTTTAGCCTCTCATACTTACCTAAAGCTCATTAGCTGCAGGTTGAGGTGAGGAGAGTCTTCCTTACCTGTTCAGGGCAGGTCAGCGCCTGTCACAGACGGCAAAGCTCTTCTCTCAGCGGCGTCTCATCTCCGGCTTTATCTGCTCTTTGCTCAGATAAGCCAGTTTTAAACCGATATATGAGAAACTTAATATTGCTATCTAATAGGTGAAATGAGAGGAATGAGATGCACTGACGAAGTGCATGAGAGGTAGTTGATTGGAGTCCTGAAATGAATAATCAGTGGCCAAGTGTAACTAAGTATATTTACTCAAGTACTGAACAAATTTGCAGTACTTGTACTTTACTTAAGTATTTTTTTTTCTCATGCTACTTTTTACCACATCTTAGAGGGAAGTATTGTACTTTTACTCCTCTGCTATTCTTTGCCAACTGTAGTTAGTTATTTTATAAATTAGGAAATGATTAGTCGATTAATGGTTTGATAGATTTGTTGGTAACTATTTTATCATTTTTCATTTTCATTTCATTCATTTATTTTTTTTGTTGGTTGGACAAAACAAACACTGAATGTGTCACTTTGGGCTAATTGTAATGAGCCTTTCTCACCATTTTTAGTATTTTTACAAACCAAACAATGAGCAGATTAATCAAGGAAATAATCAGCAGATTAATCCATAAAGAAAATGAGGATTAGTTGCAGTCCCATACAATGCATGTGAATTCCAATAATCGTATAATGATATGATATATAATAGCAATAACAGTCACAGGTGGCAATTTCTGCATTGAGTGCTTTTGTTTTGTAATACTTTAAGCACATTTTCCTGATTATGCTTACATAATTTTACATCTTTCTTTTAACAGTATTTTTACAGTGTGGTAGTACTTTGACTTAAGTAAAGGATATGAACACGTTATCCATCACTGTGCATAAGACAAAAATAATCGCTATGTTTCTTTCTTTCATTCTTTTAAGTCTTTATTCCTGGCCTCCAAAACACGGCACAGCTGCAAGGATGGCAATGATGGTCAGTTCACCGCTTTGGTTACAAATGGAAGGATTATACTGGAATTCTTTTCTGAAATTCTTTTTGCGTTTTTCACTATACATTTTGTCTCCTCCTCCCTGCTTTGCACTCCGCTGATCCATAGAGAAAGTCTGAGCTGTATTATAATATAGTACCATTATATATTATGTTGCAGACCGCCGTTGGTTGTGGCCACAGCTTGACTGCACCCTCAGCTGTGCAACCATAGGATGACATGGCTTTGGTTGTCACTGTCACTGTGATTGTGGCTGTAGCCAAGGATGTGCTTTGGTTGTGATTATGGCTGTGACACATTAGTTTATAAGGGGTGGGACATTAACTACATGCAGGGGTTGTGTGTGTGTGTGGTTGTGCTGGCTGAACCTTGTAGTCAAGCTACTGTATTTCTTTCTGTTGCATCTGCAGAACGTTTCCCTAAACTGGCTGTATATTATAACTGAACTGGACTGACACAGTAACTGTTCCTATGGCTCAGGAGGATAGAAAAAATACTGTGAGGGAAACTTCAGTTCAGAGGAAAAATCTCACCATGACCCTCAGGGGCTCTGAAATTTGGTACAGACATTCATTTTCCCCTCATGATGAATTCTAATAGCATTGTTCCATCTAGTGCTATCATTAGGTCAGAACTCCAGTTTGTCCAATACTTTGATGTATTACCAAATACCTGAAAAACTACACTCCCATCAGTCTCAGCTCCATTCTAGCACACTAAGCTAAGATGGTGAACATGGTAAATATTATCCCTGCCAAACATCAGCATGTCTCGTATGAGTCATCACCACTAGCATGGCTGGCTGTGGCTGTACACTCACTCTTTCTGTGTTATCCCCCCCCCCCAAGACTGTTCCACCCAGTGCTGTGACTGTCCTGTATTACGTAATATATAAGACTAGTATTATGTTGACTAGTACTTGTTGCCTTGACATGAGCTGTGAAGTCTATTTTAACCCAAACCACAATCTTTTCCTAAACCTAACCAAGAAGTTTGCCTGACCCTAACCAAACAGCGACTGCAAACTGAAAAAAATAAAAAATAGAATAATACAAAGCAAAACTGAAAATAAGTCAACACATAGTCTCACACAGGACATAAACCTGGGATGAACTTGCAGAACAACGAGTACTAGCCAATCATCAGCCAGTCTTTTATTCCCTGTTTGAATGCCTCAAACTGCTTGGTTCATATCAGCCAATATATTTGTAATTGGATAAAACTCATCATCATGACACTTAGTGAATGAGCTACAGGATGCTCCAAAAATCTAATCCGTGAACACATAAAAACCACTATTCAAATGTAAACAAAAAAGAGCCCTGTAAAGTAATCTTTCAATTTGACTTGCATTAGGCAGATTTCTATAGCTGCTGAAGGTAGATTTGCTCGGCATGATTGATTGCAGCGATGACAGCATCAGCCATGATTACAGGAATAAGTCATTTCATTACAGTCTTTTTAGGCTCGGCCAGATTAGAAATTAGCAAACAGAGCCCCGGGTGTTACAACACACGGTATTAGGATTGACAGCCTGTCAAAGTGAGACTTGGCTAATAACAGTTCTCATCTTCCCCTGGGGGGAAGAAGAAAGTACAGAGCGGTTTGCTTGTGTTGTTCATGTCTAATTAGTTTGTCAGGACATGATGAGCAATCCCACAAATATCAGTCAAGTATGACAGAAGACACCCACTGACTGGATGCCTTGACTTTTCTCTTGTGTGTTTTTTTTTTTTTGCTCCTGCAAGAAAATGTCTCTGCTACTGGTTATCAAAGACCACAAACTTACATTATGAAGCTTAACTGGGCCTCAACAGCTATTAAACCTCATTTGCAGTATCAGCATAGTATTTTGCAAATTATACACAGTCTGCTCTGGATCTCGCAGACGATAAGGACTCTCCCTGGAGATTGGGGAAATGGCTCAATTTGGGCCTTTCAGACGCACTCACAGGGAGCTGCGCTTGTGCCTTGGGTCGCCAGCCTCGCCAGCCCGCCTTTTATAAGGCAGTTAGCAGCAGCTGTATCTCCACCTGAGATCAGCAAGCGCCAACAAAGAGTCAGCGTTCACATCGACAGATAGACCCCGCAGCTGGGAGGGGCCACGGGGGTGTTCAGACTTGGAGCTTGTTGAGTTGGGCAAGAATGCCTCGCCGGTGCCAAGTTTTATTTTGGTGTAGGTCCATTGCAAGAGCAATCTCCGAGTGTGTGGCATTATGGAGGACATCCAAACGGTTAAGATGGAATTCCCTGATTGCTATTGAGACTTGAACCCCACCGTTCCTGAGGCGATCTCTATCAGCCAGCGCTCCTTGAAGCACACAGCTATTCATTAAAGATGGTTATCGACGGGTCTGAGGCGAGAGTGGGGGGGTTTTCAGGGGGCAGCTGACGAGGCGAAGATCATTGGGTATCATCTGAGATCGAGCCGGCTCGAACATCTCTCCGAGTGTTCCTACACAATTAAGACAACTTCAAACAGTCTCGCAGGTATCCTCTTAGCTCCTCAGATGTCACAGCGAGAAAGAAAGGGCCTGATGAGCTTGTACTCATAAAGCGCACTGGGACACGAAATTGCCCAACGTCCCATAACAAATAAACACAAAATACCTCGCAGATGCAACAAAAGATCAAGGCAGGGCTGCTAGGAATTAGCCATGCTCGGCTCCCTTTGGGCCCAGCGTAGCGTGAAGCTGCTATTATCTCTCTGAATGTCATATCTAGACCCTATATTTTCCATGACTGAGTAGTCTGCCTATCTCGCAGCTGGAAATCTGCAAGATTTGTTCATACGGCAGCTCATGCGTCCGTGCGGTTTTCGCTGGATCTCGTCTCTGTTGGTTGCTTTCATGGTCGAGTGATTGCATGTTTAAGTTAGAAAGCGGGGTCATTTATTTTTTCAGGGATATGTTACCGAAAGTCCGAATGCATTATCAGTCTGTCAGTGTTACGTCTTCGTCGACCTATGGAGAGCGATTCACAATTGCTTTTTAGTGTAAAATCTTTGGGCGGCCCGTGCCTCTCCTGCTGACCTAATGAAGCAGCAAGCACTTCTTTGTTCATCTCTGCAGTAAGACAGAAGAGAGTGTGTGAGTGTGTGTGTGTTTGTTCAGAGCTGTATAGTGACTTGACTCGGCAGTAGAGGGCTCCCTTTTCCCTCTGAGCCTCTAATTTGACACTGGCCACTTACAAAGGAAGGATCACACAAAAACCTAGACTTTAATTATCCAAGCTGTTACATACATTTGAACCACTTTGTTGGTTCTTCAATATAAACACTACACACACTATATACAGGACTAACATCCATGCAGGCTTCTTAAAATAACACATGTATTTAATGAATTAGCAGTTTTCTATTTATTTGAAGAACGTATGTGCTTCAGTTCTGTATCTGAGAACTATTTCTCAAACCAATCTGTTTTGATTGAGTGGGATGTTTGCCAGATAGGAGTTCCCCCGCCATTAATCTTGCTGTGGGCCTGAGTGACAGACCGGATTATCAACTAAAACTTTCAGCCACTTGAGACTGCTACTGATGTTTGGCTTTCAAGAAGAAGAAAGAGTGGGGGGGAAACAATTCTTCTGGTGGAAAAGAGCAGAGGCTGGTGGTAACTTAAGCATTGTGGAAACCCTCAGCAGCCCCACGGCATTATCTGGACAAACTAATATTTACCCCGGGACAGAGCAAACACACTCATTTACTCTGGCTTTATTCTGTGCTCTGGCATTGTTGATGGATTAACTCTAATGATGAAATTTAACCTATCATCTCAGTCTGATCTAAAGGCTCAGAGGCGCATCAATCACTTACAAGTGAAATGACCAGAAACAGTTTAACACAAGGAGGCTGACAAAAACAAAAAGTTAGGCCTTAAAGTGACTAGTTCCTGTCAAATAAAAGTCTAAATGTACTGTATGAAGTAGAAGACTACAGACGACTGCTGATCAGCTGCTTCACCATCAATGTGCAGATTATTAAGGAGACAGTCTCCCACAAAGATGGAAACAAAATCAACAACAGTCTGTTCCCTTTTTTTTTTCAGCTGTGTTCAGAGGGATTGGAGATTTGCAGCAGTCTGAACATGAAAAAGGCAAGTAACGAGTTGGTTTGAAGTCTGACCACAGTGCGGTGAATCTCTGTTTGAGTCAGGTCTGCTTTAAATAAAAACTGATTTGCCTCCCCCCCTAAATTTAGTCTCCGAAATTACACACTCTTCAGAGCATTGTCGGAATGCACGAGACTTGAAGGTCCTCCTCTCTCACCAGAGCGTAATGAGAAACTGCTTGTAGAGGACGCTGGTCATAAAGGCAAACACCTGCAATGATGAGGCTGAGGGAATCAATCTTCCTTTATCCCCCCCCATCAACACCGAATGGAGAAACTGGATTCTCCTGACCCACCCGTTAGCTCCATGTGATGAAAGTAGAGACAACTGCTTCGCTGCTCGGAGCCAAGATGGATGTGGGGAGACGCTAAGACCTGAAAATGTTCTCCCATGGATAGTGAAGAAAAGCACAAAACGGCTCATGGAAAAACATGAAGGATGCAGGACTCCAGTGTGGATCATTTTGCTTATTGTTAAAGATCTTGTTATGCCAATTCACAGTTTTAGGAAAAGTGTATTTGACCATTGATTCATGCAGCTTGGTGCGTTATCCAGGCACAATGGACAAAAGTGTCATGTTATGCACAATTTGAGTATATTCAGTGATGATTTGTCTCCTTCTCTTTACACACACTTTCAAATCCCTCAAGATGAAACTGAGTCTTTATTTTTCCAATGGTGCACATTGGCTTTAATAATGTAGACATGTAGACAGGGCGCTCAAGATTTTGCTAATTTTCAGTGGTAGAAAAATCGCATCCTTAAGTTAAATTAAAGGTTCTGACTGGATTGCAACTAATGATTTGTCGCATTGTTCCCAAACTAAGGGGTCGAGCACCCATCCAAAGGGTCACAAGAGAAATCTGAGAGGTTGTGAGATGATTAGTGGGCTATGAAAGAGAAAAAAACAAAACAATGTTCTGCTCTGCAAATTTGTATCTATTTTTAAGGCCTTCAGACTTTCTCAGATTTTTGCTTTTTTTTGTGAAATATTGGTTAATTCTACCTCTTTGGGCCCAGTTATTTAAATGGAACCATCTGAAAGTTTACAAGGGGTCACAAGCCAAAAAAGATTAGAATCCGCTGGTCTAATCTTTAACACTCTTTGTATTTTGCAAGAACTTCATGTGATTTTCTAATGTAAAATTTTTGAAATGCAAAGTTACTATTATCTATCTATCTAACAATCAAATAAATATAGTGCAATTAAAAGTACTATTAAGTATCAGTAGTAATAGTTGAGTATTATTTCCCTCTCAAATTTAGTGAAGTATAGCGTAGCCTAAAATGAAAATAACAGCTGATTTCTTTCAAGTCATATATGTTGTGGACATGAAATGTATGTTGATGGCGTTTGCAAGGAAATTCTCTCCAAGCTGATGAATATGATCTTTTATATTCTTTGAACCTGCGGCACAGTGAATTTAGACTGTAACTGAGCAGCACTGAGGCGATTCACCTTGCTCCTCTCTTTGTGTTTTCATTGGTTCAACCAGTCAGTCTGGCAAGGGACAAACTTTTCTTTAGAGGAAACGTAAGCCTTCCTCGAAGAATTTCCCTGTTTGCATTTTGCAGGTGGACTCAAGATGGCACGATGGTGTATCCATAGAGCGTCCTGTTTTTAATGGACAAAGACTCAGCATTCTTTGGCACATATCACCTCCCCGACTCCAGCCCCCGACGAATTCATGTGTGTGTTTATTTGTTTTTTCTTCCATGTGACAGACAGACAGACAGACGGCCTTGGATTTCACTTATAGAGTAGCCCAGACCTTGTTAACTCAGTAATGGATAGCTCTGGTGTACGCCGAGACATCCTCTTCATTCTTGTGCCACCGAGAGCAGGAAGAGGAGACAAGCGCTTCCTCTATCACTCTGACACTCACCTTTTGTCCGTCTCAGCCGGCAAGACACCGAGAGATGGCGGAGACGGCTAATGGCTTTTCTTTGTCATTTCCCATGAAGGAACGCACAATAAGAAATATTTAGCTTCAGTGTGAGATGTTACTGTCAGATAAACAAGCCTGCCATGTTACACAATATACAGTGAACTGTGTATGTACCATATAGGCCTCACTTGTTACACCTGTGAAATAACACTGATGAATTAGAACATTTCAGCCATGACTTGCAGACACATCCTGCAAATGTCAGTGCATGTTTTATATTTTCATTTAACTTGAATGTTATATTACATGATATTATTTGTTAATTCACAAGGAAGAACTGACGTTAAATGTTGACCCAGAAGTGTGGAAACAATTGTTTGGGTGAAACTCTTTGACATAAAGAAGCACTTGAGCTTCATTCGGCACAGTTTGCCAAAACATACACGATTTCCTTACAAAGCTACCAAAATGCTCCTCGACCAGAGAACAAAAAAATGATTGTGTTTCTCATTAGAGTTTCACGCCGTGACAGACAGAGAGCATTGGAGCTGAAAGACAGAGGGCTCACCAGACAATTGAATGCAGTTTAAGCATTTCTGCAGAGGCCCACCTTGCTATTGTGGTTTGGAAGTGTGACTGGTGGCTGACGCAGTCTGCAGTGGAGGGTGATGACTGAGAGGATCTCCAGTACAGAGGAGCCACCCACATAGCTTTGTATCTTGTCTGCGGAGGACGATGATACATTTCATAAAAAAATACGTCTGATTTTATTATGTGTCTTTTTTTGTCTCAGCCGCGCAGCTTTTCTCATGCTGATTTATTTCACTGTGTTCTTCACTGCGTTGCAACAATCGTTTCTTCACTGTGGCAAATGTGCTCACACAGCGACATATACAATCTTATCATTATGTCTATAAGAGAGTTTTGGCGTCACAAAGGGTGAATTATTGAAAGAATTCACTTTTATTATATACAGACATTTTTTTTTAATTTGACCAATAAGTTCTCAGGTATATATGTTTTAAAATCCAAACAAGATTAAAAATATATGTATAAATGATATGATGAACAGTAACAACTAAGGAATATTGTCAAGACTCTTTACAGAACACAGTGGTGTGGTTTTATTGCTTTAATATGTAGACAATAAAATAAAGAAATAGGAAAAGCTGAAACATTTGGTACAATGTGACATTTGACATACATATAGTATTATATATATTCATTTCAATTTAAGATATAAATTATATTCATACACAACACCTTTGCAACAGAGGCAGAAGTAACTAAGTAAAGCAAGAAAAAAGTTGAAAAAAAGTACTTTTACTTGCAAGTATTATAATATGCTGCAGTATACTTCACTACATTTCAGAGGAAGTATTGTAGTATTCACATTTATCTGACAATGTAAGATTTTACTTTGTAAATTAAGCTTTTATATACATAACATACAATCAGCTTATGAAACATGATTATTTGAGACTACAGTAATTGAAAAAGTAGCTGCAACTTTCTCCACTTTGACGAACTACAACAGATAGATGTTGCTTACACAGTAACATATCAATAAATATATTAATATAAAAACAACAATCCAGCATGCTACTCTGCATTATGAAGACTTTTTGTTGATAGTACTATTTGTACTTGAGTAAAGATTTGCAGTCCGAACCATTCAACAGAGAATATTTTATATTGTGGTATTTTTTTTTTTACTTATTATTTACTTAAGAAACCTTGTTCCACCTCTGCTCTGCAATACACAGCTTTGTGCTTTAATGTCTCAGTATGCAGGGCAGTATTATTTGGTTATTGCATGTGTGTGTGTGTGTGTGTGTGTGTGTGCGAGCTGCCGAGGTGACTTTTCCATCTGTCGGCATTCAAACACAAAGCCCACATTAACAGGCCGGCCGCCCATAGTTTGCATTTCAATAAATTCCTCATATGAAAATATAAACCTCAGTTTGAACAGCGCCGTCTTACACTGCTGTACTGTGGTAATCATTCAAATAATAACCTCAGCATCAAGTATTCTCCTGTGTTGCCACATGTGTAACCATATATGTTGCTTGTAGCGTATTTCGACTTCGACAGAAAGGCAGTTTTCTTAATATCTTATTCCTCTTGAATACACATCACGCCGTGTTGTCTTTTGGTTATTTCCATATTGGCGTGTTGTAATTTGGTCTGGCTTGTGGGGGCTGCTCTCCCATCCCAATGGAGGAGCTGTATCAGACCCTTCATTCAGTTTAAAAACCATGTTTTCGCCATGCCAAATTAACAGCCACCCTTTGGGTCAATGCTGCGTGCGAGTGTTGAGATGCGAGAGGCGTGTCTGAGGCGAAAAGCACCAATAACAGCAACACGCGCGCCTCTCCGCGACTGGCTCCCCTCCGTCGTCTGCAAAGGGCCCTCTTCCTCCTTCCCTCTCTCTCTCTCTCTCTCTCTCGTACTGCTGGTCTGTGCACGACAGAGCGGGCCCTGGCTGCTCACGAACAGACCAAACAGAAATATTGGCTGTTCAAACCTGATGATACTGTCAATATGGGAAAGGTCACGCACTTATGTATATGTTATATTTCATCCCGGATGTTGCTAAAGCCAAGAGGTCATGTAAGTTTGTGTTGATTCAGACGGGAGCCTGTCTTGGTTATCGGCCAACAGGTTCTTTAAAATCAGACAACTGATAGGGGCTGGCAGGTCTGACTGGCACTGTTGTCACAAAGGCAGAGGGAGCGGCAGCAGAAGGGCATGGTCGAAAGGTTGATTAATGACAGTCGACGTTGTTTACCTTTCGCCCTTTGTTGCATTATCTCTTCAACTCGGCGCACGGCGACAGCGTTCACCCCTGGTCCCGTTGAGCACATACAATATTCAACAAAGCAACAGGTTCTGCGTGTTTCAGACCTGTACTACAGACCAGCACTCTACTTCCTGTTATCTCATCTGAATACTGAGGTGATGCCACGCAACCACCCACAAACATGGCTGAACATTCGCTTAGAACGAGCTGGACCCTTAGAGTTAGCATGATGATGTTGCTCAATCAAATGTCTTTTTCTTCTCTCTTTTTTTTTTATAACTTTAAATCCATCTGTATAAATTAGTTTGTTATGCTTTCAGACTCAATTCGACAACTCATTTGTAAAATTTTTGCTAATCACTTTTATAATTTACAGTAAATAAAATCACAAGATGAGTCGGACACACAAAACCATCATCACAGGCTATTGAATAGGAATTTTATTAAAAAAGAATGATGAATAAAAAAAATAATTAATGAAGGAATGACCATTTCATAAAGGAGAAGATATGGTCATATTAACACATATGCTTTTTCTGTAATTACATACTGTATGTATTTTCACGTAGGATCAGTATTGTAATTATTTATTCTGTTAGAACAAAATTGTTATTTATTCACATTTTTGAAACAACCTTGACCTGACCTGTAGCTGACAGTATAATCACAATGAGTCTTGCATGATAATAAACTTGTTTCTTACTTTTCCAGCTTACTTTGACTCGAAGTCTCTGATAAAGTCTTGAGACAATGAATAAACAGGAGTAGACAACTTTTTTTTGCACCTTTTCAAGAATATAATTGCCCTCAGAGGAACAGAGACTTTACTTAGTTTAAAGGATATCGTGGATGATGTTCCATATATATTAATTGTCAACAAATTCAATGTAAAAAACAAATCCAACAATTATTTAACACATCAATGAGCCACACTATTGCTCTTCATTACCACGAATACACACCCTATACACAGACTGGTGCTGTAAATGCACTATAGCACCAAACGTGTATTCATCCACTGCTGAAAATAGTCCCCAATAAATGCACTATTTACTCCTGTTTGAGTGACGTTTGCAAAAACTGCAGCGTCCAGATGTTTAAGCAGATAATTTGGCTTTTAAAAAAGAAAAGAAACGACGCATTCGTGACCCACGTTTAAAGATTTCAGTGGGAGCAAATGAGCCGAGAGCCACAGACAGGGCAAGGAAGTCATAAAGACTGAGAGACGGAATAATTGCTTTTGTTCTTTTCATGGGATGTGTTGACAGAAATAGAAAACACAGAATAACACCAGCCTTAAAATAACAAAAATACATTTATTATTTATTAAAACAAAGTATATTCCAGTGCATCAGGTACAACATCAATGCTCTCTCTTTTTTTTGAGCCTCTCTCTAAACAAAGAAACATCTATATTTCAGAGATCCAACAGAGTTTCAGGCAGGATTTTCCAAACCGACAGACAGTACGGTGGTTTACCACGCACATTTCTGGGAGAAGAGTCATCATCTTATTATCACCTAATAAGAATTTGAGCCAAAAATTAACTTGAAGGCAACCCTTAAATCCAACACCACATAGCTTTTTTTTTTTGCTGGTAGCATTTGACATGTGTGTGGCAACATTTAGAGCAGTATATGTTTCAGCACACTTTAAATAAGTCACAGATGGGCAGCAGGGCAGAACATTAATTCTATCGTCTCCACAAATTAGAGAGGATTCTCCCTGCGCTGTCTCTCTATCTGTGCCCAGATCTCCACCAAAATAGACTCCCACTGCAAAACTGCTGACACATTTCCATAATGAAGGTCTGTATTTTGACTTGCCAGTGAAAGAAGTGCACACTCCTCAAGATGCTGATATTTACATGCCCATTACTGACAATACACTCAAATTACAAGCACTCTGAGTTTTACAAAAATACGCCTGCTCTCATGGCAGCCTTTTCAAAGAGTGCATTTTAATTGTGTTTGCAAACATAATTTCATGCTCTTTTAGTCATCTGTATATAATAATCAAAGCTGGGCTCTGCAATTCCATGTGATCCTGTGGTTATTCTCTTTATTGCTGCGTCGTTGTGTCCTCCGAGGGCTGAGAGCAGCGGCGGGAATCTCCTGAGAGCAAATGTGAAATGATACGTTTTCATTTAGAAAAGCCAAATGTCATCATCATGTCTCTGTCCCTTTTGCTTTTGGAGAATCTGGTTGATGTGGTGAGCTGGCAGAGCAAGTAAGAACATGGGAGGGAGACATTTATCATCCTCTAGACTACAGAGCTGTAACTCTGCCTGCTTGGAAATCCTGTGGACAGTCAGCGGAAAAAAAGTTGAAAAAAAAAAATCAATGGTGATTGCATTACAAGGATGACATCGTTACGGGCCCACTGCTTTGGTTTGAGCTTTGGGTGGTAAAAAACGTGAATGCATCACTTACAAATATGTGAAATAACAATATTGAGCTTCTCGCCCTGATCATGTTGTTAAAAGTGCTACATGTCTTTGAGCCTGTTTTTCATCAGTTACCCTACTTTCCCAAAATGCATCACATGTTCTCTGAATGCATCAAATCCTGTCATACAATGTAAATAACAAGCTGGCAACTTATGACCAGAATTATAATGAACAACCTTGTTTCTCACATGCTTGTCAAAAACTGATATCCTGCTCTTCAGAGACTGTGACAAGCACATGTTTCGACATCGCTCATGTCTTCATGCTCGGCGTCTCCACGGCAAGTCACATCTTTTGAAATTTCAGACACAGGATCTGCTGACATCGGCCTTCTTTTCAGCATTTGACCCTTTGCCAACTTGCCACTCTCCTTTTTTTTTTAAAAGGTTTCTTGTGTATCTGTCTTTGCTCTTTCCAAGACCTGTCTGGCCTGCCATGTCGCCTGTCCTGAGATGCTCTCTTGTTGACTTTGAATCATGCGAAGGCAGAGAAAGTGAGTGAGTGACTCTTGGCCAGCCTGGGGGAGTTTCCCCCCTTCGACACAAAAAGTACAGATAATGTAAAATGTCTTCAATCATACCCGACAAAGTGTCTAATACATAAACTGAACTTTGGTCTCTGAAGAACACTCAATCCTTCCTGTACACACGGCAGACACTGATGAATGGCTACAGGTGAAGATAGGGATGCCTGTTCTTGCTTTTTAAGGAACCTCTGTCACCATTTTACTGCTGCTGGGATTATTAATAGTGCTTAATATCACATCCATTAGGATCAAGGAGGCCAAGTCTCCTATCCATCTCTCCAAGTATCTGCTTAAGCTTGTGGCATTTGAGAATCCTTTCAAGTTTAAGTTGCGGAGGTAACACTCTCGAGAAGCTGGAGATCAGAGCGTTGCACAGTGTTTAAATCTGGGCATCTGCACGCTTGCGTGCCATCTGAAAGTTTGGCACGTTACGGTGAAAAAAAAGTCTCACCCACAAGCAGGTGTTGATTTGCAGGACTGTTGAATAGATTAGGATAAATTAAAAGGATGACATGAAAGTATTTTTGTGAGTTTGTGTTTACGGAGCTAATGATATAATGTGCATCCATAAAACTGGAACAGATGTTAGCAAATCATTTATAGCGACAATCAAACATTTGAGAGAAACAGCTGTAGATATAAATAGAGTTTTACCTTTATCAGAATCATTAGAAAAGTAATGACACGATGGCTCAGTGGGAACTATTGGAAGAATGTTCAAAATACACAGAAAAACTATTTCTTTGTGTAATTCTGGGATGGATATTATTGTCACCTATCACTACGTATACACACTAAAGATTAAAGCAATATTATGCCTTTGTGCTCTGTATGAGGAAACAAGCATCTAAAAGCAGCCCACCTGCTGCCCTTCCAGCACAGAGGGTCTGCAGAAGACGCAGTGGGGGGTATCACTTGCGGCCCTGATTGATGACCATAGGTCCCGCAGGAAGTAACCCCGCCACCATGAAGGAGTGTTTTCTGAACCCCAAGTGGTATCCGGGAAAACAGAATGAATCCAGCCAGGGAACGCGTGTACTCATAGGCCATCTTAATGTTTGGCTATACTGAGTCACTTGGGATTTCGTTGCAAAAAGGGAAAGGAATCAGCAACTGCAAAATAGAGCTGAGAGGGCTCTGGTGTCTCCTAAAACTTGCTACTAAAACTGATCAGCGCGAGATCTGGCTGCTTTGTGTTTAGGGCCTTGTTTGTAGAATTATAGCACCCTGTGAATAAACGACTTCCTCTTTCCGATGATCTTTTTTCAGACAGTTTTCCATATCTATCAGAAAACAAAACACACTGCTGAACTAGAAGCCGAGCTGATTGTTGCTGCCCTTTTAACACAGGCTTGCAGGTAAAATCCATTGCCAAACATATTAGGACTACAAAATTAATAACATTTTTAAGTCCAGCAACATGTTCAAAAAAGCTTGTTATCTCGAATTTAGAACAAAGTGATATATTGAAATAATAAAAGTGTAAATCCACAAAGCCAGTGAGTCCAATGATTTTCAGTGAGAGGAGTCTGAAACATTGGTTTTCTGCTGATATTTCTGGGGGAAGAAAATTGATGATTTGTCCATATAACACATAAAAGAAAAGTATTCTTCTTCCTCATGATAAATGCACCTCTCTGAACTGATCCTCCCTCCAGTCTCCGAGCTGTTGTCATTCATGACTGTTACCACTTATAACACTTTTAAGATCATTCAGTCAAAAAGCAGCTTCTGTTTTCAGAGTTAAAAACCTTGAAGCCGATCGGGTTCATCAGTGTGTACAATAAACAGATACAATCATTAATCTTACTGAATGAGCCACATCTCAGTTCACTGAAGCCCAGTTACAGTATTTCAGTCTACATGAAAGACATGAAGATAACACAGCCTTTTTTTAGGATCAATAATCCATGAACCTCTGCTGACAAACCAAAAGAGAAGAAGGCCCCCCTGTATCATTCTGTCTTTGCAAGGCATAAAAAAATACCATCAGAAAATATTTTCGACTTCCTGATTGCACTCACACTGAAGGCGCTGTTAAGAGCCACACAAACGCTCGACCTTGCTCGAACAAACTACAGTGGCCCAGTCACCAAACCAACTGTGCTGCACTCATTCCCCCTGACCTCACCCTCCTGCACCGAGTCTCAACACAGGAGATGCAGCCTGTTTGCTGGACCAGCACCTTAGTTTAATTACTGTAAAAATTTTAAATGTTTCTTTCTTTCTCTAAATACTTTTTTAAAACTAATTTTTAATTTCCTCTTGGTAGTTTTGAATCACAGTAAGGGTAGAATGAAACATTTAAAAATGTAACTTTAAAGTAAATGTGTCACAAACTGTACTTGTAATTTTATATTTTAGGTTGAAAATCAGATTTTTTTGTGAGTAAAATCCAAAAACTGTTCAACTTCCATAAAAGAACTGTTCAGTCTACTGGAGCCATACGACTTCTTTTTCACTGACATTTTAGCCAAGACGCAAACGCACCACATCGTGCAAACTGAAGGCCACACAAAACTTGCATCGACCTTTTCCACTTATATAATGTTATTAAAAATGGCCAAAAAAGACTATTAAAATAATGATATGATGGCTTATGGGAAAACATTTCTGCATTGCACAAAACTGTGAATCATGCATCATAGTTAAAGCAGCATTATTCTGCAGAAAGCATCTTAATAAACAGACTGTGATGTGGCCACAATAAAAGCAAAATCCTGATCACAGAAATGAGGCAAACAATCAGAAAACGTGATCACATAGATATTCAGACATTCAAGAAAAGCTATAAGAAGACTTCAGATTAGAACAAACTGTGCAGAGACAGAGCAGAGCCGAGGCCTCTATGGGAAAACTTTCGCATACGTGGAAACGCATGAGGGTGGACGTGGACTGTCAGCTGCTCTCCTGTACACACCGTTCATTAACGTGCACGATCGCATCTCTGATTGCGATCACGGCAGGTATCAGTTACAGGTGAGATAGCATCGGCACAGGCGCCCTGCCCGTGGAGTTCCGTGGAAGAGTGGGGGAGGTCACACCAGAGTGACTAAATTACTTTTTCTTTTCCAGTAAATCAATGATGGAATGGGCCGATATTGTCCAGTTATTAAGATTAAATGTAATGCAAAAACTGAGATTGTTCATTTATTATATAATTAAATAATTATTTAATTAATTAATTATAGTGCGTTTTTATTGCATTTACAGAGTCGCTGTCACTCTAATTTTTCAACCACCTCCAATTAGTCAGACTGATGTGAGGAATTAAAGGTGGAATAAAACCTTTTAAAAGACATTATTAAAAGTCGTTTTTGATGGAGAAACGTTCATCCAGATAATCAACAGGTAAAGAAAAGAGAACTGAGTGGATGATTTTTGCGAATGAGGCCTTCACTGACTGCATGACGAAACTCCAATTTCCCACATCCCTCCGTCTTTAAACTGACACCAGGGCCTTCATCAACACCAAAGAACCTCCACAAACGAGGCCTGGATGAACCGAACATCACACCCCATCATGCATCTGTGCTTCAATGATATAAGCTGCGACAACATGTGGCATTTAAGAACAGCCTTTATTTTTCGAGTATTTACAATGAAATTATAAAAATATATAATTAAAGCTTTGGCAAATATTTTACATTTAGACAATTTATCTCTTTGTTCACATCGTTGAGTCGCTATAGGGTCGAGGCCACAAATTAAGATCATATAATAAATGACGGATTACAGAATAGCCCTTTGGTTTTTTGTTTTTTTTTTTAGAATAAAAGATGTGTGGAGTCTCCATAAGAGAATATACAGGCAACATATTTCAATGGAGAAAGAAAAAACAACTATGCACCAATGAGGGGGGGAAACCAATACATCCATGCAAGCTTACATTCATGAGGCCACGAAAGGCCCATAGAGTTATACTGTATTCATAATGCGTGTGAAAAGGCCTGTGTTTGACTGTAAGCTGCAAACACTCGAGGATGGAGGGGGGGACAAGCCGGTAGTGTTCAGACTTACTGTTGGAGTCGTTGAAATGAGTTCAGTTTAAAATGGATGTGGTAATTAAGGTGGTATAAGTCCCGGTTAGGAGGATGAGGTAAGGAGACTGGGTCCGTGCACACTGTTCAAGTCTTCATGTTGCTGCTGCTGCTGCTGCTGCTTGCTCAGGGGACTGGGCGGTTTTCTGTCTCCTGCACAGACACCAAGCATAAATACTGTTGGCCTGTGCATGCAACTTCATCAGCAACTAATTATTTACCTCAAAAAACACGTGCATTCAACGGGTGTTCATACACCTACAAGTTAAAGCACATGTGACCTGCAGAAATACAAAATGAATAGCATTCTGTTTTAGCCTATTTTATGTGTCCTCAGAAGACATGGCAGGCCTGGCTCTGGTCAAGTCTGGAACATTTAATAATTGGCTTATGATTAGGTTTAATTTGCTTATTATGAAAATGTGTGCGCATGAGAACGAAACGAGGATTGTAAAAGTTGATAATAATAATAATAATAATGATAAAAATAATAATAATATATTATGAAGCAACTGCATCCAAGAGATAATAATACTAATAAGAAAATGATCATTCAGCACATCTGTCAGCAGTTTCCACATTACGCTGTGGTCCCCCCCACCACCACCTCTCCACGCATGCTCTGTACCTTCTCGGGCCTGATGCTTGAAGGTCATGGGCGAGTGGATGTCCCCCGCGTGCATGCTCATCCCTCCGCCCGGGTGGGACAGGGCCGGGCTCTGCGGCTGCCAGTGGTGGTGACCCGGGGCCACGTACCCGCCCGCCGGCCCGCTGTACACCCCGTACTGGTTGGTAGGAGAGTACGCGCACGCCGAGACGTAGCCGGACAGAGTGGAGGAGGGCTGTGGGTGAGACACGGACAGAATGAGGCTCAAAACACAGCTCCGGTAATTGCATGTGACAGCGGCGCGCGGCCTACAGCAGAGCATCTAGAGCATCTGAGAGACGGTGTCTGGATTGGTTGAGGAGGAGAGGGAAGAAAAGTGAAGAATACACGAGAGCCACTGTAATTTAGTCCGCCATGGATGACGCTAATTAGACACAGCCAGGCTTGTTCTTTCTGTCATCCCGGGCCTAAATCAGGAGTAAACATTTAATCGACAGTGATAAAAGCCGTGGGAGTCTCAGAGCTCCAATCTGATGGAGCAGAGCGAGTCTGTGGCCTCGTGTGACTGTTTGAGGCTCCGTGATATGGAAACTTCTCCGCCACAGGCCTTTGATGGAAGAGCAACCATTTACCAAAGGAACAAACATTTGTCTCCTATAAAGAAAAGCTGTTGTCCATAGTAGTCGTAGACACATTAAAGGCTGCACATATATATGATTTTTTAAAATTTACCTGAGCGTATTTAATGTCGGCTTCAATAGCTGATTTGTCGATACCGTTGACCGCGTGAGCTGCGGGGAAAGCTGCTCTGTTCACGCTGCTCCACTCCTCCATTTTCGGTGGGTACCCATCCGTCCCAGCGATGGCTGATTCAGAAACAGTAAGTCCGTGTCAAAGAGCAATAAAAGGTGACATTGCTTAAAACAAACAAACAAACAAAAAAAATACCCAACCCAATGCAGCCATTTTTAAACTTATAATCAACTGTGTTAATTATAGACTGATTTAAAATGTTTTTACGCACGAGCATCTTTAGGCTGTAAAACATATTTCATTTTACAGCAGTTTAAAACGGTTTTGATTTGATTAAACACATATATAATTTAGTATTAATATTATTATAATTATTAATAACATGCGTAATTGATTGGGTGCGTTTGTTATAAAAAATAGGGCCTGGGTTTAATTTAATCGAAAAAAAATTACAAAATAAAATACAATTACCATGAAGTTGAAAGGCAGCTCATTGTAAATATTCTTCTCTTATTTTGTAATTTCTTTTAAAAATTATTCAGCTTTGTTATGCCCAGTGCAGCCATAGATTTTATCATATGCAGCATTTACGCATGTACGTGCGTAAAAGGCGAAATATTTTGGTACAGAGTTGGGCTATTTAAACCAGAATATAATAATTACGAATTTTATTTTTTAGACACGTGTTGTTTAGATTCATGACACAAAAAAATAGTCTGCTTAGAAGTGGATATAAACGCTGAGTGAAGGAGCAGAAAGGCAAAGAAAAAATGGCTGTAATGACTCCTCGAAGGATTAGGGAGGGGATCTAACAGGTGAGCAAAGTGTTTGCAAACGCATCATCCCATGAAAAGGCCCATTGAGAGTGGACTTACTGCTTTTCTGGCTGAATGCTGAAACGGAGGCCTGTACAACCTCTAATGGACACATTGTCCTGCCCTGCTGCCAGAACAGGTTGTGCTCCCACAATCCATCATGCGGAACAGCACAATAACAAGCAGCTGATTCATTAAGTGAGAAGAAGTGAGATGGCACAGAGAGGCCTTGGATCTCCTCACCTGCGGGGTCCATGAAGGCTCGTATGCCCAGGATGTTGCTGACGGTGTGCGCGGAAGGCCAGGCCCTGGATATGCTCATGTGTCCGGCCGGTACTCCGGGAGGGCTGCCCATTTTAGTGCCGGTGGGCGACATGGTGTTGGGGTAGGAGTAAGGGTATATGTGGTTGTAGGAGAGGCCTGCCTGCGCCGAGGCTTGCTTGCTGCTCTCGTACTGGCCGGGCTGGGACAGATTCCCGATCTTGTTGCGTAAAATCCTGCTGATCGAGCTCACCGACGGGACATTGTACTTGTCGCAAACCCCGTCCGCCAAAAGCCTGTCCCGGATCTCCCACGCGAAGATCCCGGGGTCGCTCTGTTTGTATTCCCTGATGTTCTTCACCACGTTGGGCGTCGTGACCCGCGGCTTGCTCCCGCCGATGGCACCGGGCAAGATGGAGCCCGTCTCGTTGTACCTCGCCAAAATCTTGCTCACGCAGCCGTGGGAGACTCGGAGCTGCCGGCTTATGTCGCAGGGTCTGATCCCGAGTTGGGCCAGCTCCACTATTCTCAACCGTATGGCATTGGGCAGGGGTCGCCCATTGACGAACACGCCGCCTAGCTGGTTCACCTCTCCATAGGTTTGCTCTGCAGGAGGAGAGACACACTTATTTACACCGCATATCTGTTTCTCACATGTATAATAAATCAAATATGTTGTCACCTTGTTGCCACAAAATAGCATTTCCTAAAATAATCATATAGATCATACAGCATCAGAAGGTTCGGCCTCCATTATTTTGACACAAGCTCCTGCAAATGACACCATAAACCGAGCTCCCAGACTCCTTCAACATGTGTCAGCAACCAAAAAAAAGTGTGTAAACTATTTGTTCACCCTCCACCATGCCTGCGTGCACAACACCCCGCCAAACACACACAAAAAAACAACATTAAAAATGGCGAGCAGGAGGATTTGCAGAGCTCTCCAAAGACACCCAGAGTTCATAGGATAATTGGTGGTGTGTTTCCATTTAAGATTTAAAGCTCTGAGCAGACAACAAGGCCTGTTGAACAGAGCTGGAAATAAAATAACCCCACCAAAGAAATAAACTTGACAAGCTGTCGCCAATAGACACTCTTCATTTGCACATGAGCTGAACTTGGAGAGGAAACTTTTTTCTTTTTCTTTTTACGCATGTGCGGCGAGGCAGGATCCACGAGAGCTGCCCATGCCTGTGAAGGAAGCATGCAGATCAGATGGTAACGCAGAGGGCTTACCCATTTGCCTGTACGGATCGAGATGCTAGGGGAAAATATAGGTGCCCCTTCAAATGGCTGAAACGCGTCCGAGAGAAAAGCAGAGAGTGAAGGAGACAGAGAGAGAGGAAGGGGAGGAATGAGCCCCAGAAGTGGGAGAAAAAAGGAGAGCTCTTTCAAAAAAAAAAAAAAAAATCTCCTCCGACTGCAGCGCGCCTGCTTCTCCCGTGGAAGCGAGTGACTGCGAGGCACAAACGCTCCGAAGTGATCCTCATCCGATAAAAGCAGATTGGACTTGTCCCGGGGAGTCCGCAGTTTGCTGGAATTAATTTGACGCGTCCTCCACGTCAATCTCTCTCCCCGAGCCCGTGCTCTGGTCTCATTGGTTCGCCCCGCGCTGGAAACGCTGTCAGCCAATGCAAACCCCATCCGGTTGGAAGTCGTGCAGCCTCCTTCGGTATTTTGCATAGAGTGGGAGGAGGGGGGGTGACAGAGAGGGAAGCGTTTCATCCAACGTGCAGCCGCCTGGTAAGGACTTGTGCATCACAGGAGTTCGTTTATCAATGGACTGATACAGTGTTTTCAGCTTTGAGATTAAGCTCAACCACTTTTTTTCTTTTCTTTTCTTTTTCTTTTTTTAAATTGCAGCTGATTTTTGATGATAGGGAGCAGCATCAATATGAATTATAACACAAGAGTAAAGGTGAAATTGCACCAATCAGTTAATTTTAAAAGTGCTTATATGATATTAATGCTGCTTACAAATTATGTTTCTAATTACCTTAATGGATTTGCATGAAATATGTGAGTTTGTGTTGTGTCTTGATCCAATAGCATGATAAAAGCACAAATGTATTCCTATGAAGTAACATTAATAAACCTGAAATTATCCACCTGTGGGTGTGATTGGTTTACATGCAAATCCTATAAAATCAATACTTGCACATTTTTCAATATGTGGCTATTTTAATTAAATGGCATATTTTCCTCTATAAAATGTATTTCTGTATATTAGTGCATAAGTTGATCATATAACTGAGGAGTATTGAAGCCATTTGAGCATCAGAACAAAAAAAAGCGAGACTTGCACTCGAGTCTTTTTTTTTAGAAGCCAGTGTTGGAGCATCAAACATGGGAAGGGGCTCATGTAATCGATACCTCTGTAGCTCCCAGACTCTGGGATGTATCGACTGGATGCCAGAGACATACATTATCACAGCATGTTTTCGGAGTTTCCTGTGCAGGTTTAGAAGGTATCGTTTATAAGCTCGCAAAACGTTACTTGTAAAACTTAACAGTCGACCCAATGGTAACAAGGTGCAGTGTCCTTATTCTCCTCCACCTCCACCTCCACCACCACCTCTGTGTCTCCACCATCCAGATCAGGACACATGGGAAACATCAGAAGAAGAGTCGAGGTGCTGGAGGAGATCACCTCAATGTTAGATACTTGTGATGGACGTTTTATTTTATTATCTTGGACGCTCAGTGTGGATATGAGGTGACTTCATATTTCATGTGTGCATGGTGCTGCAGGATGGTGATATATGGGACAGACTGGAGGACACTTCATCTGCTGAGGAGACTATAAATTATAGTTTTAATAAGTGGTGTTTAAAGTCTTCTTCAGCTTCTCTCTCTCTCCCTCTCTCTCTCTCTCTCTCCACTGCTTGGCTGGCAGGACTCCCCTCATCTGGACAAGACAGGAATTGCATGGCTTTGTGCACTGTCTGTCTCCTTCTGTGGCTCGTGCATTATTCTCGGGGTAGGTCAACTCTTTTCACAACGTTTCAGTAGAAAACAGTGGCAACATTTTTTTCTTTTTATTTAATATGAATATCAGAATAAGCAAATGCGCTGATTTACGCCTCGTGTGTATATTTTATGCATTTAAAAAAATTAAGGTATTTTTTGTAAACGTGCATTAGAAAATATCATCTGTAACTTTTAAATACAAATATTATAATTAATAGGAATATGATTATTTAACCCTGTTGATGAGTACATCCTAAGGCTATAATGGTTTTCTGGCATTATGTAATTGCATTTAACGAATCATAATCATTTTTAAAATCCAAAAATAGTGTCATAGTATGAACTGCAAAAATTAATGCGATCCATACGTCGCACCTGTAATTTAAATCACGTGATTCGTTTATTTGTTTGCTCCTCATTCCCGTCATTCCCTTTTACACCGGTAATAGATTAAAAATATGTGGGGTATAAGAATATAATAAAAGTGTTATTTAAAGGCTTGTGCCCGACAAATTCTGCAAGTTTTTAATTCTGACGATCACATGGTGTAAAAGATACTAAAGGCCCAAATGTGCGCGGCAGCAGATGGATTTTTTTTACAGTGTAAATTCAGGCTATGTAGGTTAAATAAACAGTGGAGATTAGTACAAAATATCACCACGACGAGTTACTGGAATCTCAGAATATTTTGATAAATAATTTTCCCTTAAATGCGTTTTAATTTATCCGGACACTGGAAACAAATGTATTAATTAAATTATGAAATAAATTTATATTAATTAATATCTCCTTTGTTTGTAAAACACCGCACCACTTAGCGCAGTTATTGCCCACATTTTGCACATATCTCAGGTGTGCGGCCTCGCAACCGTCTCCGTGGGTTCGTCATGTGTGACTAAACAAAAACATTGTTGAACGGCTCCCTTCGTTCTGCACGATTCAAAGTGTGTTCATACAATATATGCCCTCATAAACACTGCACTGTAAACACAAACAGCGAATGCGCACTCCTTCATATTTCAGTTCAATTTTTTAATGGTGGACGACGCAGGAGAACGTTGGTTTGCACCGAGTTGCCATGTCTGCACAATATTCCTCTTTTTATGTTGGAGGTGTTGCCCGCAGTTTCATCAGGAGGGTTCAAACTGAACACACTGATTTTTATCTTTGCACCTCGTGACCCTCGTGAATGAAGTGCACAGTGTCCACATGGAAGTAATGGGAGGACATTTTTAAAACTAGGATGGCAAATAAAATTACTTATTTAAGTAGACTCATATTTATGATGCTGGCTGTTCTATCTAATGATGATCACAGACTAAAGGTCATATTTACACCATGGTTGAATATTACTGTTGAGTTATTGAAGTGTTTTATGCAGCTTTCCTACTTTTTAAAAAGAACATACTCGATTATTTTTTTCTATATTTTAAATGAGGGGATGCGGATTAATTCATATTTAGGGACGACCCTTTATGTAATTTCCATTGACCAGTTTTAATGTTTGGGGCTTTTTATTATTATTTAAAAATCTTAAAGTCATATTTGACTATAATGAAGCAAGTCAGGTTTTCAGACTTTTTGCTGATGTGCAGAAAATACACTTAATCTCGTTTGTGCTGTGTTGTATCTTCCTATATGTTCTCAAATGCATTTATAGATTATTTCTCCTTCAAAATATTTCACATCTATTTTATATTGTTTTCCCAGTTGCCAGATAATTAATAGCCCACAAACAGACGCAGGGGTGTTCAAAGTGTGAAGTTTCCTCCCAGATCAGACGCGAGCCAACTCATCCGATGGACACCTGACACCACGCAAGGTGCACCGACCCCCGTGGGTAAATATTGATGTTGGTTTTAAGTGCCATCAAAGGATCCACTTCCTCCAGTGTGCTTTGTCTTTAAAGTCTCAAGGCGAATTTAAGCTTCCATTTTTCATTGTCTCCATGTGAGTGTGTGCTGATGAGCCTGGAGCTGATTATTGTACTGATCGTTCAGGTGCAATTATACCTTTTTTTGGCCAATGTTAAAAAAAGCTGAAAACAATAAAGAGTGGGCGGGTGCATCCGTGTGTGTGTGTATTCATGTGTGTGCATGCCTATGTGCGGACTTAATACAACCAAGGCCCACCACTGGCTTCTTGGCATGAGAAACATTTGCAGAATAACTAGTAGCTGTGATGCATCAAGTTTCAATTAGTACAAATAGGGCACTGCATTTTGGGACATCAGCTTCTCATCCCTCATCAGGTAAACACCATAACCATGTTCAGATAAATGCCTCTTCCCCATTTCCACAAAAGCACAATCTGTGTGTGAGTATATATATATATATTTTTTTGAACATGGTTTGAATTTTCTTTCCACACTGGATGAACCATTGTGTTTTTATGGAGGAGCCCTTTCTTGTGCCTACGGTTTTGATTTAGTGTTTGTGAGTGTAGTGATCTCAGTGCTCGGTATGGAAATTATTAGACAGGGTTCCAGATTGTGTTCATCTAGCACACCAGGAGCAACATGGGGCTGTAACTTTAAAACAAAGTGTGTCAGAGAAAAAAAAAAGAGAGAGAAAAGAAAAAAGTCCTGCCCCTTCCATAAAGGCTCAAACAAGCGCAGGCGAAAAGGAACTGTAATGCATTTGCTACTGAGGCTGCTCACGTCTGTCTGTGTTTGTTCTGGTGCAAACAGAGTGAACATTCCCAGCAGCTCTTATTTGAATTTTTTCTAATGTTAAAACCAACGCAATGAACCTAAAGTTTAGTCTAAGCTAATAAGCCCTTGTTGCTCATTAATAGGAAAGAGGGGGGATCAATGTTTATCCTGTTGAAAGCCAACCAAGCCCAACCTGTAAAGAAACACACCAATCCTAGGTCAAGCAGCTACCCCCCCTCCCTCCACTACAAAAAAAGGTTTGTCCACTCCTATCTGATCCAGAGGTGGTGATGTGTAGTTTCTTTGTGCTCCTGCTGCTGAGGTTCTGCTAAAGCGGAGGCTTGGAAGGCAGCGAGCTCAGTTCTTTTATAGCCACAAGACCCACTCTGAGCTGCAGAACACGCCTAATGAGGGCGTGCAGCGGTGCCATGTGAGACATGCCAGCTTTTACCAGGCTGGGTAATTGCTTGTGACCTTCACTAAACACGTCTCATGTGTCTTCTTGTTCTCAGCGTACCTCTAATTGTGCCCATTAAGGGAGATGCCTGAGGATTATCCACGTGCTTTAAGTGTTTTTGGAGAGACATGGGCAAATATCTCTGATCTGCAGAAGGAGGCGAGAGATTTGTCAGTCTGTCAGCCTTTAATTCTGCCTGCAGTTATCACAGTTTAAAGACGACATAACACTAATGATACAGCACCAAAATCTTTCAGTTATTACTGCTGAGTCAGCCATTTTTTTCTGTTGTTAATATACCCATTATATGCACACCATCCAACAACAAATGAATCAGAAATGTGTCTCTCCAGTTTGTCTGTCCTTGGGAATCCATGACAACTTTGCTGTGTGCTGCATGGGGACAAGTCTGGTTTTCATTTGAAGTGGAAACCTATCAGGATAGAAACACAAAGGACTTTCTTCTCTCTGCTGCTGTGATTCAAAAACCTGTCATCATGAAATGTGAGCAGACTTGAGTGTTAGTGTTCACAGACTGACCTCTGATCTGGAATTATCAATTGTGGTCGTATTCAACACACACACTTTGTGTTTGTTTGCCTTTTTTTTTTTTTGCTGGAAGACCCTCTGAATTTCACTTCTTCTCACTGTGAACTTCCACAGAGGAGAAGTGGCGGTCAAACAGTGAAGTATCAGTCAGCGCTGTCATTCAGGCCTTCCTCTCTTTATCAAAGAGAAGCAGGATAAAAACACATGGTAGAAAACGACAGAATAAACTTCCATCATTGCCTTAGTGATGTTGGCGACCAGCTGTTTATGACAACAACAAATCCTCCTGCTGATCCTACATTGTAACACGAGCCTCATTCAAAAATGAAAGACACATTTTGAGACGCAACAAATGAGTTTTTAAGACATGGTAAAATGACATTTCTGATGAGAAGAAGATGTAATATCATAAGACTTCAGACTTCTCTGGCTGCAGAACCAAGTGAGGTTGACCAAAGGTGACACTTGAAACTGGAAATTTTATTCATATTACTTTATTATTTGTGCCAGATTAAGTCATAGCATTCATACAAAGTGCAGAGTATATACATAAGAAAGTCAATATTATGTAAGATCATACTGTGAGATTTCCACTCCTGCATTACAGCAGCTGTTTCTTCTGGAACATTGTACTTTAATGCTCAACAGTAATCTCTCTGACTGAATAAAGAGGCTGTGCTTATCATGATGCACATAATTAAGATAAAAATTATATGGCTTCTGAAAGGAGGCAGTAACCATAAATCCAGGAAGATGATGATCTGGTCTGGAAATGGAAATGGAAAAAGATAACTAACTCATAAGTATTAGTGATAAGTACATACACATGTTAAGCATCTGCTCTCGGACCTGAGTCAGCACTATAAAGATTCATGGTGTGACCTCTTTATCAGCCCGCGCTTTAATTCACAATCGCAATCTCCATCAAGATTAGGGGATGAAGAAGTGATGCACATGAATTGGAAAATGATGGTGTTTTACTTCTTGTAGATAAATCTCCAAAGGAAAAATGGAATATGAAATGTGGCTGTTTGTTCTGTCAGATTTATAGATTCCGGGCTGAATTACTTCCATTTCTTTGGAAGGAATAATATCTTTTCATTGTCTCATACTTTTTCCTCATAGAATAGGAGCACAGTGCAGTGTTTTGTGTATTTTAAAATTCTGGATTTATATTACATAATGGTGAAATAAGTCAGCCACTGCTCAGTCAATTTTTATTGACTTGCAGAAAATATACTTGATCTCACTTAGGCTTATGTTTGCCTCAGCTAACCAGATTGTATCTGTACTGTAGCTTTAGATTATTTTTCTTCAAAACAATTTAATGCTATTTTTTATTGTTTATTCAGTTCAAGGTTTTTCATAGTGAATTATAACGTCTACATTTCCATTGTCAGTAGTTATCAACAGTGTTGAGGTGGCTTAAACCTTTTAAGTTGTTGGGGGGGGGGGGGGGTTATATTCACTGGACTCAGAAAACTGTGTTTATTAGATATGCTGGACTTTCTGCCATGTTTCAATCTTGTGCCCTGAGACTTAGAGGCACAACCAACACCATGCTCTCCCCTCCTGCTGCATCATAATCCACCAGTGTAAAAGGATGATGAAGAGCTCCCCCTGTGGCCACGAGCGGAATAACCCCAAGCAGTGTTAAAGAAATGATAGATAAACTCTTACTTAGAACTTGAAAGCAAGTTTGCATGCGTCATATAAACTCATAAAAATTTCTTCTTTGGGTTTGATATAATCAGTTTAAGGCGAACCAAAGCAGCTCTGAGTTCGTCTCACGGGTAAAGAGGGTTGTAATTATTGCCCTCGTCTGTTGACATGGTCGGTTAAAACATTTCAGAGGGTTGGAAGCAGAAAGCAACACCTGCAATAGGGGCTGAATCACACAAGTTTCATGAGATATTGAAAAAAAAATCTGCGTTTTCTGACAGGCCTCCAAAACTACTCATTTGTGTTGCTACTATATCATTAACACTCATGCTCGCAGTCTATCCTGTCTGCAGCCACAGAGCTTTTCTGGGCATTATTACATGCACCTCTTTTATACTCCCATGCTTGGTTGTTGTTTGGCGGTCGGGACTTTGCTTGGCTGCGTCTGTTGTCAATTAAGAGGAGGAACCTTAATAACTTTTGGAGCACTTCAGACTCCATCCACGGCTGTTGCTGATTCATGCCTGCCCTACTTGGAAATCAGCCCAGGGAGTCGAAAAACACTGGGTCACGTGTGGAAATTGACAGTAACCTTTAAATCCGCAGTCCAACTTTTGGCTTTTAGTTTCAGTACTTTGCGCTCACTGTGTTGTCTCTCAGAGGACACCTTATTTAGTCTCAAATAAGCCTCTGTGCTTACATAAATCTGCGAGACACCTGTAATAATAATGAGCCTCAAATGACCCCGCTTGAGCTGTAAATCCAGTCGTGTGCCATGAATCGCAGTTGTGGTGCGATTCTCCGCTTCGAAAGCTCGAGCACGCCAGATCCATCATGGAAAAGTCTGCAAATGGACATTCAAGGCCTTCTATCGGAGGCGGCGCGATATCGTTTTCCGCCAAACCAGAAATCAAGGCCTCGGACGGGTCCTTTTTTATGTCAGGGATAGGGGTACTGTATGTTTTCTGACAGTTGTTCCTTTTAAGATTAATGGGCTTATGAAAACCGTGTGTCTTCTTCCAAAAGCCAAGCTCAATATCAGTCAATGTTACCAGCATAATCTCTGCCGTCCTGACAAAGAAATCCCAAAGACGGATTGAATGTTGATGTCACAACACAGGGGAATCAGAATCGGTGTCTTTGTGTGTGTGTGTGTGTGTGTGTGTGTGTGTGTGTGTGTGTGTGTGTGAACAGGACTAGGGGGCTGGTAGCCATACTGGATTTGATTTCTTGCTTCTGGGACAAAACACATGCAAACTAACTGACTGAAGTAAAGCTGCTTTTACACTTTTATATTTACGATGCAACAAGTTATACTGTTTTTAACAAAGCTAAAATCTGATCATCTTTAAGTCATGTTAACTCTTCTTCTCCTGGAATATGCAGAGGTGCCGGGATCTATCCTCCTACTCTATCAGTGCACTGACCTCACTGAACCAGCCAGATGCTCATAAATACATTCCCTTATTTCTCGCCTTGTGTGGATGCCAGTTGGGCCGGGAAGTGGGTTTGTTTTGGGTGTTCTCAGTATATTCCAGCCAGAGTCGCACTTTCACGTTTCTCACAAGAGAGCTGTGCCGACTTCCTGAAATGCATATGTATTCCTGCTTGTGGTCGTCTGTCATGGTGTTGATCTGTTGAAAGCCGCCCCCGACCCGAGTCCAGTGTCTGCATAATGGAGACTTGTTTGTCCCGACACCCGTGGATTAATCAAGTGGACGTCTCTCCCGCTTGAATTGTAGTGCCGCACTATGCGAGCCCGGATTCGAGAGTGTAAACGTGAAAACTGACTCCAGGCTCTGGTTAAGTGAGCAGTTAAGGCTGCGTGGAGCGATGTCAGAAACTCAACCCACATGATTATTTTTTGGTCACATCTGGACACATTGCCTTTCAGCCTTAAATGTATGCATGTGTGTTTTACAGTTTGCAGATATTTCAGGAATCCACGTCTCTCATCAGCTTCCCATATTTGGAAAGAATAAGCATGCGCCTTTTAAAAGCTAATTATGTCGAATTAATAAATTAGCCGTGTTGGACTTACAGGCCTACAGTGTGAGATCACCTGAACCTACAGCAGAGGAATGGGGGGGACCTTAGCTCACTCATACTGGTGGTGAAATGTCTGACATGTTTGCACTGAGTAGGGACAGACAGGCCTGCAACCAAGCCTGGACTTGCTGGCCAAGAAAAAGCCCCTCATAGCTCCCCCATTTTTCTTAGCATGCCCCTTCCTGAATGAATGCACCGCCTAACCTCGCACGCTCAGTCACCGAGTTTACAATAATGAGTCACCGAACGAAAAAATGCAACTACTGTATGTAAATCCACCTTTACCCTCTGCTGTTTGGACTGTTACTGTTGCTGCCTTTAATGACTGTAAATATAGAAGTACGCTGGCATTTTTGAGCAGAATAGATGCCAGCTGGTAGAAAACGCATTGTGTGATTGAGAGATTACAGCAGTGGAAGTGAAAAAACAAGAAAGATGAACTGGGGTCAAACTAAAAGCACCTGACGAAACCGTATTGTATGTGTGAAAAATGTGCGAGTATGAACTTGAAATGAGATAAAAGAACAGTATGAACTATTTCCACATACAATGTTTTTCCATTTTTCATGATTTTGTTTATGTAGTTTTTTTGTATGTACCCTATTAATTGTATGTCATTTACAAGAGTGGAAGAAGTATTCAGATAATTTACAAAAAAAGTACCAGTACAACATCGTAAAAATACTCCATTACAACTCCATTACAAAGTTCTGCATGGAAAAAACCCTACTTAAGTAAGGGAAGTAATAAAGTATTGAAGTAAAACTACTCTTTTCATCTCTGTGATTGTGATATATCATTATATATATTTTTTTATCATTAAATAGTTAATACTGGTGTATCAGTGTGTAAGTACTTGTGGAGCCAGTTTTAACTATTTTATATAGAGTTAGCTAGTTTAGTCCACTGGTTCCCAACCAATGGCCCCCTCCAAAAGGTCAGACGATAAATCTGCGGGGTCATGAGATGAGTAATGGCTCTGATATGCAAATCTGTATTTATACTTTGTTTCATCAAATATTGCAACAATTATGATTATCAATTGATCAGATGATCATTTTCCCAGTTATTACATTAATCCATCACTCAATGAAATGTTGGGGAAAAAAAACATCCAAAAAATGTCAACAACGAGCTAATGTGAACATATTCGCTTGATAATTGATTTCACTCATTAATCAGTTATGAAAATTGTTTATTTCCGTTGGATGACTGTAATTGATTAATCAACTAATTGCTTCAGTAAGAGTTTTGAAAGAGAGTACTCAAACACACACTCAGTTGGATATGTTCCATAAATACTTGTGTTAGTTGTGTTTGGACTGGAAATTTGGATTTTGACTATTTGAAGTGCTTATTTTACAACATGTTATATGAGATAATAATTCAAATAATATTATCCCAGAGGGCTGATACCAACAAGACAACTGAAAGCTTAAACAGTTTGTGGCCGTGCTCCTAATTATTTGTGGTTAAAGTTACAAGCGAGACTGTGATTCATGTCTGATACTGTTGACACCAGTTGTGATAATGATGGCGCGTGTGGTGGAGCCCACATGTGATGATGTTATTTGTTGGAACCGGTTCGGAAAATGTAAAATGGCAAACCACGATCGCTCAGCGTCAGTGTTGATGTAACCGTATTTGAATTGTATACACCCATATTACAGCTAATTATGGGTTTCGTCAAAGGTCTCACTGGGCTTCCTAAAAGACTTGCATTGTTGTGAGATGTCAAGGAGAGCTTACATTCGTCCGGTGTAATTAGAAGATGTTCAGAGATGAAATTTGCAACATGAGGAAATTGTTCTGCCACCACCTTGTTACGACTGTCCTTTAATTAACTCATTAAGCCTCAAGACAATTTGTCCAAGATGATGAATTAAGTGTCATTTTACGCTGTTTAGTGTTATGTGAACAAGTCTGGGTTATCGCAGCGGATTTGTCAATGGAAAGTCTGAAGGGGTGGAAACTTGTTGTCAACAACTGTGTTGATAAATCAAAGCCTCCCTTGCTCTAATTCATGGTACAATTATCTCAAAGGAGAAGCTTTTGTGGAGCTTTTAAAGTGAGCCCATATGCTGCAGACCACAACCTGTTGCCACATCTCCAAAACATCTACAGAGATGGAACTCAAGTGTTTCCTCCTACAGAAAAAAACATGTCCCAGACCTCCTGTCCAAGACAGAGAAACAATTACAACATCAAATAGAAAAAAGTGCGGCACACTTCCCAGGATCAGAGGGCTGAGTCTTTCCTTGGCAGCGAGCAGCGATACTGGCTGAGAGCCTCCTTCACTCAAAGACATGGCAAGGATTTCCCCATGACATAGTGCGCCGGATATGTACCAAGGATATGAGGATGAAGCCAGTCGTGCACTGAAAAGCTAGGCTTTCCTGTTCTTTATCACTGTAATGATAATGATTGCTATAATGATGATAACACATGCATTCTGTCGTCTCTGGTATGTGGATATTAAACAAATCGGTGGAGTGCAGTATGTATTTTTTTTTTTTGTTCGGCTTGCCAGATGAGTAAAACCATGTTTTAGCTCAGTCTTTGTGTGTTTCTGATGAAAATATGGGTTAACCAATTCATTAGAGGCAGAATTTGAGAATCTGTGTGAAATTGATCATTCAGCTGAGAACAGTAAGAGATAAGTTACCTTGTGCTTCTGAAATCATGAAGCCTGAAAATATTCCTCTTATTCTCATTTTCTTGTTCTCAACTAGTCTCATGTAAAAACAAGACCGACAAGCTGTTAGTCTCAAGGCTTTCTGACTTCCACTGTCTGTGATAATGGGCCCCAAGTTCACTGGTTCTTACTAAAGGAGGAAGTCTTTAAAAACAGGCCCCAAATATATACTTTCATTTAAAAAAAAACAAAAACAATACCCCCCCCCAATTTCCTTAAACATGTGGGCACTGTAGTGCACAAACATCGCACACACAGCAGTAAATAGTGCATTTGTTGGGGACTACTTTAATTGGCGGATTAATACACATTTGATGCTCTCATGATTATCTAATGGTAAAAAGATGCTGTTTGTTATGTTTTTTTATTGCCTGACAATAAAATACAGTAGCCAAGTTCATTGTAATGGAGGAACACATCACCCGGTGCAACCTTATGACCTCATGTGTTTTTAATTGTTTTTGGATGAAGGAGGAGCTCTACCCCATTTCTCACAATAAGAAAAATGCAAAACATCACTAGACCCAACCGTTAAGATAAGAACCAGATTTTTTTTTCTTTTATACAAATGGATATAACTACAAATGAGTCACAGTACAAACTCGAGTAAAGTAACACATAAAGTGTCATAATGAGCTGGATCACCCTGCAGCTTCGGTGCTGCTTGGCATTGATTCTTCAAGGGTATGAAACTGTACAGGAAGGATGAAAAACCATTCTTTGAAAAGTTCTCCCTTTATTTGGTTCTTTGATCATAGTTAAAAATATTCTGAAGATGTTCATTTGGATCACGATGTGGTGCCCGAAGGTCATATCATATCAAACCATTTTGTGACCTGTACGAATGGAAGCATCTGAATTTGTTCTTTTTCTTCAACTCACCCATTCAGGTTTTTGCTCTTTTTTTGTTTAAATCAACTCCTTACTACCAAGAAGAAGTTTCCACATTTCCCAGAGGCAGAACAATCAACAGTGACTTTTGCCAGGTGTCTCTTCATATTCAAAAATGCTAGAACCATCTGGTCCGGATTTTTAAGGCTCGCATAATCCACCTTCAGCTCCTGTATCATAACTTTACACTCGCGTATGAAGTGTTAATGCCGGCGGAGCTAAGTCGGTGTCAGTGGTATGTCTTCAGCGAGGCCGCGACCTGTCAACAAAAGAGGGAACTCCTCTGAAAGTGATACTCACTCTTCAGAGAGCGTTTGGCCAAACCAAGCGAGACGTTATTAGCATTCTGGAGCTAAAATGTTTGAGTTAAAGCTAAAAATGGATTTGTCACTGTCTTCAGATGACTCATTCTGCCCTCTTTCTCTTTTTCTGAACTGGAGCCCAGACAAGTGCAAGCAAGTCCTGCAGGACAGGTTTGATGGGCTACTTTTAATAGTTTTCTTTTCTCTACATGCACATCGGGGAAAAAGAAAGATGTCACTTTTTCCAGCTGAACTGGGGATCAATGAAAGGATAAATGTCTTTTGGACATGAAAGTGGCATACTCTTTTATCACGGTGTTGTTTTGCAGTTTTTATTTATGATGATTTTAGTTTAAGAAACGGAAAGTTTTAAGGTCATAAATGAAAGACATGATGGAATAGGGCTGACTTTACACAGGTGGGGCACCTTTAAACACAGTGGCCTATGACTTTTACTGGGCGGCTGTTCGCTGTGAAGGTAGGACCAGCAATGAAACCCCAAAAAGCCCTTTGAACTGCGCTCTTAATTCTCTGCAACTCGACAAACTTGTCTCTTCACTTCACAGCACTCTGGGTCATATCAAGTTCTCAGGGAGAATGCAGATAGCTGCGATAGCGTCGACAAGATGGTGCAAAGTGATGACACGTTTGCAGAATCAGCCTGTCTGAGGAGGCGTAGGTCACGGGTGGCTGAGAACACGTAGTCGGTCGATCGTGTCATTATCTTCGAGCGCTGTGGAAACTGAGGCTCGGTTTCTTGTTTTCCTCTTGAGAAATTATAAAATGCAGACGGAGGTGTTGTAGGCAGAGCTACAGTGAAGAAATACCTCAACAAGCCAGAGAACCACCATTTTTTTCTGGGGATCCAAGTCATATGAGACTGAGAAACTGAGACTAGTGCTAAGTGAATAAGTAGCTCATATTTTCATAATGTCTCAGTACTAACTGAAACCATGCATTATGAATTATCCAGGTTACCTTATGTGGCCTTTTAAGCTCGATCAAGTAAGAGAAGTTGTATAGCCGAGCGACTAATTCAGCTGATCTTGCAAGATTAAGAATGTAATGATTGAAAACCTGGAAAACTAAATATTAATGCTACACATATTTGTTATTTTGAAATCTTTCTTTGACTTCAAAGTGTCACACCTGGATACCTTATGTGCCATAAAACTCATTTTGCGCCACCTATTTGTATTAAACTCAACTAAGCACTTTTGTCAAGCAAATACCAATCAAACTTTTTATCAATCTGTTTATTCTTAATGGTTAAACCCAATCACCAGAGAGTTTATAGAAAACAAGAAATTGGTCTTTTTCCAGTAACATGAGAGTCCCAAAGTTATCATATGATACTTTGGGTTTGGTATTTTTATTCTAAAGTAAAAATTTTACTGTTAAAAAGTTATAGATCTGTTCGTTTTCTATGGAAAACAGTTGCCAGAAAAGTGCATGAGCAGAGAGAGAGAGAGAGAGAGAGAAAGAGAGAGATGGGGGGCAAAGAGGGGGGAAAGAGAGCATGACCGAGCTTTATTAGCAGATTGACAGAACAGAGACCTCGGAGTGAACTGCCCCTCTTTTGGGGAAGTTTACATATAAACACCTTCAACATGCAGGTGGAAATACGGGCCAGTTGGGGTAAATAAATAGTCCTAGACTGAAGTCCTGGACATTTTGCAAACAGTGGAATTTTTTTAAGATAAACTTGGACTTGAACGCTCCTTGGAAAAGATCGTCTCTTACCAAGAAACTCTGCATCTGAGAGCTGATGAGGGGAAGATTGTTTTCAGATTATCAAATCAGCTTCTGAAATCTTTGCTTTTCACTTCAACAACATAATGAAAACTAGCTCTTTTGAATCTAAAATCTATTGCAACAAGCTCCACATCAGTGATGAATTGTTGCAGATGCTCATCCAGGTAACACTGGTCAGGTCTGTTTGTTTGCTGGTAATGTCAGTATTTGTATGCAGTCCTACATCACACTCATACATGTCTGCTTACCTGGTACAAACACGCCATCATCTGGCCCAGAGTGGATGTTGCTCACTTGATCTTCCACTCTCAAGACACAGCGAGCTTGTCTGTAGTTTCTCCTATGTTGACACCCAGATAGTGCACGCTCATCTCTTACACAGCAGAAAACTTTTACCATATGAGGGATAAATTTGTGATTAAAATCTAATTTCACTCAACCTTATTTTCACACTTTTAGATATATCTCAGTAGTGATCCTGCGCAAGCAGTTCATTGATCTATCAAGGGGAAATTAGTGGACTGGGTTTCATGGATTTATGATATGTTGCTGAAAATTTGATTAAGCTGTATGAAAGACTCCTGTGGGCTCAGGCTTGTTTTTTTTTTTAACACTATCTTGCTGTTCAAATGAATGGCAGATATTTAAGTGCTGCCCAGTTTCTTCAGAGATGTCATCTCAAATTACACACAACCATTTAAGTGCATCATCCAGTAGATGGCAGCATAGGCTCATAGAAAATGATTTGTTCCTCACAAGCAAGAGCTCTTCACACTATATTGCATCTTTGTCTTTTGACTTATTTCTATAATTTAACCAATTCCTAAGAATATACACATTTTCAAAATAAGATGTGTTGAATTAATGCTCTTAAAGTGGGTCGTTTTTTTTTTTTTTAATTTGAGATGTCCTCAAAATATAAGCACAATATAATATGTAACAAACAGTTTGGTCTGTGAAGTTGCCAGAAGGTGGCAGTCTTTACCCATGATTTTCAGAGTGGGCTTAACACCTTTTTATCAACATCTCTTTATGGGATGAGAAAGGAGAAAACAATGACTGAAAACAGCAGGCATCTTTTCTCAAGAGCTAAACTGTTATCCCTTTGTAATTTCCACTATGTTCATTTGAAATATATTCAGCTAAACTTTAAGTATGGGTGTGTGGGTTTTTTTTTAAAGGAAAAATTCTACAAAGCTTATGTTTCATTTTGTAGAGCTATTAGATTCTGCAACATTTGGGCTTAACTACTTTTTTTTTACAATTTGGTATGTAGCAGTCGCAGAGATGGTTCATGCTGCCAAGGTCCTCCTCTGATTAGAATATGATTCAAGCGATGAAAAATGTGACCCCACATTGTCATCGTTAATCACTACACCTCCATGAAAACGTCTCAGAAGCCGGGGGGAAAAAAAGATGGAGACCACACATTTAGCTGAGTTCAGGGAATGTAATATCTCCATTACGAATGTCTGCAGTGAGAAGTTGAAAAGACACCTCTGATTGATGTGACACTGTATGAAAAAAATATTGACAGCTAGGCCCACATTCCTCATAGGGTTCAGCGGTGTCAGCTCGCTTTTCTCTCCATCCTTCATCTGCTCAACCCCGTCCCCTCCACGATGAAAGTCGAACAAATCTGCTGACATTGATCCTGTCTCCTTGGCTGGCCTAATTTCATTTCAGCCTGAGAGAGACGGCTATCTCCAAAGATCTTGACAGACAATTGTATTTACTATTTTCTTTTCACAAGCCAATAAAGGGGGAGCAGTTATTGCATCAGATTATATGAAAAACCGTTTAATGATTCCAATTTATAACTCTAGACTGAATAATGATACAGTTAAGAGCTGACAGGCCATGATAAATGAAGGCTCATATAAAACATATTTAGTGTGAAGACTGGCTGGAGATGAATTGCACAGTGATACAAACTCATGATAAAGAACAGTAAGAGCCACTAGAAGACTTAATAATGTGCTATTCATTTTGAAGTGATTTTGCTGGTTAATAAAAGAGCACAAATTAAAAATATATTTATTGTAGAAAGATGTCTGGGAATATTGCCCCCATGTCTCCAGACACCCACCCTCGCCCAATCTAATCGCACCCCATCTCTTTAGATTGAACCTATCAAGTCCTCAGTCTGACTCTCCATCACTGCCGACTCTCAGTGCGTTCCACTGTCTGTAACTTGCTTGATTTAGTGCACGTATATGGTTTCTTCCACGGCATATATTACCAGCTCGTTCTCTGAAGCGGCATCGTTCATGCTGCTGTTCGGACTGTGCCGCTGCAAATAAACCAACAATGACAGCTACAACGAAACTGAATTACTAGTGGGGTGTATCAGCGAGGCTCATTGTGCGAGAAGGAAATGATTCTGCAAATGAGTAGAGCCGAGTCTTTACTGTTGCAGCATCCTTGACTTGCTGGAGTAAAAACATGCAGTAGATACATATCATTGAAAGGAAAGGACCAATGTGTATTCACTGTGGCTGAATGAAGTGAAAAACCATGGTCAAGTGGTGAACCCTTTAAAATCATGGTCAAGGGCTGGAGTCTATATGTGGTACTGGACCAGAGAATGTGTAATTGAATTTACCAGATACAATGTCCACCACTCCTTCCATACATTGGGACAGTACGCTGATGTTGCCAGTGCTTTTCCACAAAAAGGTTCAACAACTGTTTTGTATTGTTGCCATTGAAAAGAAGGTCACAGCCATGCTTTTTTATTTGTTGCGTGAAGCACTGTAAATGTGATATATCCAGATGCTTTAAAGGCGACAGAGCCACACAAAGAATCCACAATTTCTAACCTGCAGCCCTGAGGGGAAACAATGGCTGCCTCCATCCTCAGGTGGCTTAATACACATACAGACCCTTGAGCAGTACCCATTGCCTCGTTGTTGCTCGGGGTGATGTGCACGGAAAGCAAGGGCGCCAACGTCGCCCAATCCAAACGCCCATCCGTTTTTCTAGACAACATACGAAATTTGAATAATAAAAGTGCGGAGCAAATGAGAAAATGTAAATGAGACTAAGGACGGGCGCACACTGGCCCCCATTTGATGAACAAGAAACGAGGAGCGAGGTGAATTATCCCAGGATCATGTTCGCGCTGACACCTGGGAGACAGATGAAGTAGAGGCCATTGTTTTTATCTGAATGCAGACACAGACGGGGGCAGAGGACGACGAGAGGATGCACATGAGAATAGGTGACCCCCCAGCTCTGTTTGTTGCCAGCAGAAGAGCTAGATCAAACAGGGGATCCGAGGGGTTGAGCAGTCTGTTGTGTCTATGCGAGCACTCCCTTTGACACTGACACAGATTGACACAGACCGTGCACTCACAAATGAATATTACATAGAGTATCATTCAGGACAATACTAATAGCTTTGGCATGTGTGCCCATATTGGTGGGAGGCGGTGGTTTGCAAAATCACAAATGTGTCACAGGTTCTGGTTGTTTTTGCTCATACTGTCATGATGCTCACATTGTATCAAACTAGTAATGAAATATCATCAAGTGACAAGATTGGTTGACCCCATGATAGGGCTAGCAATGCTATGGCTTTAGGGGATTGCAGTGTCAGTGTACGATTGGTCGGTCAGTCACTCCATCACTTTGGCTATCCTTGAAATATTTCAAAAACTATAAAATGGATTGGCATGCAATTTGGTGCCAATACCAAGTTGCCCAGATTATGAATCGTAATGACTTTAATGATCACCTGACCTTTTTGCAGCACTGCCAGCAGTTGAACATCTACTAGATGGACTGACATGCAATTTGTAGAACTGTCGGGTCAACATTTGAAATCTGTCCAATCCTTTGGTTTATGACCGAAAGTAATGAAAGTCCTCAGCAAATGTTTGCATGCTCATATGCTAAACCTTGATGGCAAACATTATACCTGCTACACATAAAGCACGACAGCCTTGTCATTGTTCACACATTATCACGCCAACGTTAGCATGAACTCAGACACACGAAGTCACAGAGCTGTTAGCATGGTCTTGACCACTCCCTGATTAATGCTGGACATGACATTATGTATGGACCTGGCAAATTTGAGGCTTGGGCTTGATCTATTTCTTGGGCATTAAGTCTGGACTAGCATATATAAATGTAGCCAGATACCATCTCTAGTGTATATGCACAGGGTGTCACAGTGGACAATGCACAGCAAGTTCTTTTTGGACCCATGTTTGTGAAAGTAGTAATTGATATTTGTGAACCTGCAAGCATACGAAAGAACTTATTCCTCTCATGAATCCTAGCCCACCTCTCATACAAGGTACATTTCAAGTGTGCACATTGTAAATAGCATAGAAACGGTTATTATCTACAGATAGTTTCGTTTGCTAAAGAGCAACTAATAGAAGAATAGTACTGCCTCAATCATGCATTTGTTAGAAAATCCAAGTACCTCATTCGCTATAGAAATCATTCACTATACTCGGATGTGGCAGAGAAAGAAAGCGGAAGGAAGTGAGTAATAAGGGAAGCAAAGCAAACCAGGCAGAGGCCCTATAAAAATACAGCTTCTTCCACTCAACAGCCCCGTCCTTCAGATGCAGATCATCCGTGATCACCTGATAGTTGGGCACACAGGGAGGGCTAAGCTCTCGCCGACCTCTCAGACACAGCCTAGCAACACCCTCTGTCCTTATCCCTCCGGACACCCACACACTGCCTCTCTCTTCTGCGCCACCTCCCCCAGGCCTCCCACCCAGACCCTCAATCCTTGGAGAAGACCCCAGGCCAACGGTGAACAAGGAGGTCCTGAATGGGCCCTGGACTGGCCTTTGTCTGGCCCTACTGCAGGGTCCCTTTATTTACACAGTCTTTAACGCTGTATGTTTTCTTGTCGCTTAATTGCATTGGCCTTTGCTGCCCCTTGGTCAATCAATACCATCTCTCCAATGACATCAGCAACTCTATTCAGCAAGGCCTTTCCAGGTGATGGGTGTTTTGTGGGAGAGCTGGTGGGAACGAGCCTTGTAAATGTGAGCTCTCTTTCCTCCCATCACTGACCCCATCAGTGTACGTACATATGTCCGTCTACTAGTGTAGCAACATGTCCGTCTGTAAACATAGGCTTCTATCTGTCTATCTGCAACCCTCTACGCCTTTGTTGGTTCCCAGTCTGCACACTCAGGAGGACATGTGTTTTTTTTGGGAAAAGAGGGCGCGTCCTTCCTCAGCTGCAGGCTCAGTGCTCTTCAGCCCATAGGTGAGCCCAGCGCATGATAAGTCCGGCTGATGCGACAATCAGCGCCATCAAAACAATTTTGCCGACCCTTGACTCTAGAGGAGAGCGGGAGAGAGAGGGAGTTGACATGCCTTTACCAATCCTGAGTGTGTGTGACCAAGCACATTAATCATAAGAGGTCTAATCCTCTCCTGTGTCCAATTCAGCGATGATTCTCTAGTGCGGCACCATGGCAATGTTTAGACAGAGCCGGACATAATTATCTTTTTGTGTACTTTAATAAGGAGACATCCGAGTGTTCAGATGACAGGGGCACACACGCCACAAAACTGCCGTACAGTGATATTATCCCCTTCATTCTGTGTAATTAAAACATAAATAATTAAATGCCACTAACTAACATAACTGGTATGCAAATTCGACGATTTAGTGAGTTGAAGAACACAGAGATTTTTTTTTCTTTTTTTTGCCAAATGGGGACCATTTAAAGTTGACCTTTGGAAATGTTATTTTGAATGCAATGTGATGGTGCTGTTTAATTTGAAGAGGTACTTATCTCAAAGTCAACATCTTACTTCTGTTTTCCTGACGCACACTCAGTCACCATATATTAGGCAGTAGCCTGGCAACCACAAGAGTAGAGCCGTACCAAATGGATATGTTTGCAATATGACAGGCCCATCGTGCTCCTTACCGCTGACCCCACCTGCCATTTTGTTTCTGTCCTGCGAAGGTGTCAGTGATAAACGTTACCTTGTCTCAGCAGGTGTGCCTGGATGGAGGGCCCTGCCGCACGGAGGGGGTCACCAACCCCACAGTGTTTCCCCCATTTATTTGAATAATGGCCCATTAGGACGGCTGGATATCCAATGTTAAAGTAGCTGTATGTGTCTCCTAGATAAAAGACATAATTACCTGAGAGAGAGAGGGAGGATGTGTTGGTGCACACTTTTCCTCAGCTGGGCTCCAGAGCTCAGGATTAACACACACTCCTGCCATTAGGTGGCGGCAGAGAGAGGTGTACGGGGTGAAGGCCTTGGCCATGGCTTCCACACAAACCTCACCACAACTGCTGTATAAACAAACTGTTAGTGCACAGTCACATTGAGTCAAACAGTAAGTTTCTAAAAAAAGGCAAACAGGGCAGTTCAGCTGAACTCACATTAGCACAGTTTTGAGGCAATCACTTGTGGATTTTCAACTTGGTGCCGAGTTTAGAAAGCATCAAAGCTTGTCCTTTTTGAGTCAGGATATACTTATTCATATTCCAATTCAAATTTATTCAAATAAGCGCACAGGACATTCATTCATCCTCCGGAGTGAAGGTTTCTCTAAAACTACACTATGCATCTTTTAAACTATTTTCAAGCAATGACTGTTCTCGTTGAATTGCATAGTATCATAGTGAACAGAGAGTGGGCAATTTGTAAACCTTTGGCTTACTGAGAGATAGAGTTGTCCTTTTTGGTCGCCATTGTAGCTCCTTTTGCCTTTCATAATTCTGGTTCAAGAGAGACTTGCCACGCAGTCAATGGAAATGTGGATTGGAAATTTGGAGTGGTATTCATATGAACCAACAAGATTGCCAATTAAAGATGAGTTCTTTATCATTTATTTGCCCTTGGGGTTTTATTCCTCAATTGCTATCACCTTATAAAAGCATCCTTTTAGCGAAAAGAATAGAAGCCCATTTTCGTGACCTCCTCTAATGCATTTCCATCCATCTTCACTGCCTCGAAAAAAGTTTTCACCTCTCCACAAAACATGTTAATTGCCATCGTGGGCCCAGTATAAAGAAAATATCTACACGTTAATTATCCAAATATGTTGGCAACCCATCTGCAGACAGCCATTGAAATTACTAAATTGTGTTTTCTCCTTTTCGGCTTTCATTTTGGACACATTGTTAATCAAAAGGCTTCAAAAATGTGCAGATGGGTAATCCTTGTGTCTGCAAGGAGCAGCCTGGTTCAAGGTGAGTGTTTCATGCCCCTAAGCCCTTCTGTTTCTCTCCATTGTGTTGTTTAGGTTACATATCCTGATGGGATGTTCGCCGTAATCAAATTGGGACTTTCTTTGCGCACGTGCAGACACACACACACACAAAACAGAAACTCATGCAGACATGACGCGCGCACACATGCTGTACAACTGTACACACACCTACTCACGGCAAAAGATTGGCCTTCAGCCGGCGGTGACTGGTCATTATTGATGTAATGACTGATTTTAGTGGGATTTGAAATGAAGAAAATGCCTTCCTGCTCAGTGTCGTGGAGCCAACACTAATGTAGAAATTCTGCACTTAAACTTGCTATTTGATTGAAATTCTTAGCGTCTGTATTTCATGTGGCAAAAGTAGTTGAGATTCACTTGATGGTGGTCACAAAGCAATCACGTAGTGTTTCAAAGCACAAAGGAAACTCACCTGAAGAGAATCAGTGGTAGTGGTTTGTCCAGTATGTCTGTGACAATTAGCCACAACTTGTTGTCTTATATGGTAGAAATGATTTATTGTCATGACAGCCTCGATCAAAAATGCTCTCAGAAATCGGTCACAGTTGAACTCACTTTGGTTACATGGTGTTGAACATTCATTGAAGAGTAAAATGATTAAGTTTTCTGCTGTTTTCAAAGACAGTTGGACGCAGTTTTTACGAGGCTCAGCTTATGATGTTGAGCGAGCATTCAGGATGGTTTCAGTTCTTCAGTATGAATTTGAATAAAAATACATTCTACATCACCTTTATTGCAATCTACTCTGAGCACTTATAAACCAGGACAAAACGTCTGGGTGCACTGAGGGTGTTTGAACATGAGGACCCATTAACTGGTTGGTTATAAAAGTATTTTACGATTTCATTTTTTTTTCAACAAATTTACCTTGTCTAACTAATAAAACAGCTTCCTCCTATGCTTGATTCTAGTTGTTATTACCAGTGTTGTCTGCTCAAATGACGGCATAATCCACAATTGCATTCTCAATACTGTGAATCATTTCAAGGATTATTTTAACATCAACATAGGCAAATTACAATTTTTCAGTGGGACTCATGACTGTTTCACTCAAACTACAGTAAACCAATCTTGGAATCTGTTGTCAAACGTTGTATCTTTGTTAACCGAGAACCTACTGCTTAAAGTTGCACAGCTTCAATCCTGCATTGATGTAGACTGCAGTGCTACAGAGAAAGAGGAGTTAAAGTGTGAGTACTGTATAGCCACATGGTATTCAGCTCATCTGTTGTGCAGGTTCTCAAGTTAAAGTGGCCGAACAGCCAAAGGTCAGGGAACATCGCAGGCTACTTTATAGTTATAATCCCTGCCTCTAATTTCTGTCATAAGGTGTACAACACAAATAGAACAGAATGTTATCTTTGCTAATGCTTTTTGACATATACTCAACTGACAGTACAAAGACAATATTACATCGACTTCATTGATCTACTTATTCTGAATTTGATGGCAGCAACATGTCTAAAACAAGTTGGGACAGGAGCAACAAAAGACTGTGGAAGTTGTGGACTGATTGAAAACACCTGTTTGAATCATTCCACAGGTAAACAGGTTCATTGGTAACAGGTGATAGTATCATGATTGGGTATGAAAGGTTCATCCTAGAAATTCACATGGTCATTCACAAGCAAGGATGGAGAGAGGTTCACCACTTTGTCAAACACATGATGGTGTATAGGATATTACATGGGCTCAGGAACACCTTGTAAACACAGTTCATCTGCAAATGTTTGCATTCTGCTTTTATTTGAGTTCTAACTTTTTATAGGATATTCATTTTATTTATCTTATATCTTATCTTTCTTGGAATCAGCGTTGTATCCCCCTGAACAACATGTTGACATTTCTATCTGCAGAGTGTCTGATCATCATGTCACAGTGTCAGAGAGTCTGATTACTGTACAGTATGCATTTTCCACCAAGATACATTTGTAAGAAAATCAATGTCCTTGAGACATCCCTCTTTTAATCCAACGTGTTTTGTCCATGCAGTACTATTCAAATGCCAGAGTTTTATTCTTCCTTCCCCACTTCACGATGGACCCAGTACTGTTGAAGGCAACAGTCGACATCCTTGCAAAAGCCTTTGAATCATCCCTGGAAGCAGTTCTGTGCAGCTGGAATGAAGGCAAGGACGAGCTCGCCCATATTGCAACGATCTGTCCTTGACTCGTGCCACGATATATTGTTTCAAAAAATGGAAGAGGTCTTGAAAGACTAAAGCAACCTAACTATTGCTCCCTGCGTGTCTTAAGTTCTGTCTTCATGAATTCACTCTGGTAGCAATGTGGTTCTACAGATTAATACAACTGGCTACCTTGAGAGAGATGCAGTCCTTTCTTTTGTGGTTGCACCACTCTTTCAGCTGTAGGTTTCATTTACTTCTTCTGCCCCACGTTGAACTGGTGACCTGTCCAGGGTTGTACCCACCTCACACCAATGTGGGCTGAGATCACCCCCCCGAACCCTCCAGAGGATAACTGGTTATAGATAATGGATGGATGGATGGTTTGTCTCCATTTGAAAGACCTCTCCAGAAGAAAGCGCTTTATTGTTGAAGTGGTCATAACTGGCATTCGATACGACTCCTCTGCTTTCACCTTGGAAGATGGCTGTTGAAGACTGATCCTGTTAGGTGACCTTCGTGCTTATTATGAGGACATACAGCTGCAGATGACTGAGAAATAAAGACTTCTGGATCTCTACTGGTGTGATGAACGCCATTCGTCCAGTCAAATAACATATGATTCACATCATTTTCAAACTCGATAACCTTTAATCACCACTCACAGAGTTGCGAAGTGGATTGAAGGAGATGTCACTTCTGAAAGTGTTTTTAATGTAAAATTTGTCCAACCATTGTATGCCGTGAGATCTCAACATTCATGGTCCCCTCAGGATAAATATAAATAACTCATATGATTAAAAATAAGGATATTCTCATCAGCCTCAGCTGTAGCCCACTTTGTCCTTAGTGCTAATTAGCAACTGTTAGCATGCTCGGATGTTAATCTTAGATGGTGCCTTAATAACATTATACCTACTAAACATGATAGCTTTGTCCTTATGAGCCATAAACTAAGGTAACTGATGCATGTTAGATAATGTAACCATATGGCTTACATTATGGATATTAGTTTTAATAATTTCACTTTCATTTCTGAGAATCATCAGTTTGGTGTGGAAACTGTCACATGTCAATTAAGAATATTTCATCATCGCAGTTGGGAACAAAACAAGGTGCCATAGTTGCCATCAAAATGGATCAAAATGAAATATATGATCAGTTTTATAATATAGAAAGCGTAATCTTTAGTTTAAGTTTCAAATTTTCAGCCAATTGACTTGATGTTTCTTGCCAAAACACACCATGCCAGTTGTGGCTGAGTTCTTTATTTACGTTTCTATGGACACAGGCTTGTAGCGTCAGCCTTTTTTAATGAAAGCCCCAGGTATTTCCTATCACATCATTGCTCATCGTTTGTACTGGTCATTCAACCGGGAAAGTTTCACATCTCTAAAAGCCTTGAAAGTTATCCAGCCACCAGTCACTTAACATTGTCTATTCTGAAAATGAATGGGACACTCACTAAGCTCCTTCTCTATTTACTATTTATTCAAGTTTTTCCCTTTAATTTGCCTCCCATCTGTGCATAATTCTCCTTTCACATATCTGGCTATTGAAGACGGAAGGAGCCTATCTGATCCATGCTTTACAATTTGTTCACAGCTTTCATGTGCGAGGAATCAGTCCAGCTTCCTTCATTTATGCCTCTGCTCTCACATCTGCGGCTTTAACATTAGCTGCCCTTTCTGATGGCAGACTACCTGACTCAGTCGACATATAGTTAAGTGAAAATTTTGATTGCATCGGTTCTTCATTATTATTTGAAGCTCGCAGCTTTTCAAGCATCTGACCCTGACTGGAGCATTTGTTTTGTGCCCGCGTGCCACTGGGGCTAAAATGCTTACAGAATGTGTCAGCTAAGTACTGTGTTTTTGGCCCTTAGCCTTAGCAGCAGGGTTTACAAACAGCTATATGGCTCTCCAAGGCCATGCACTGGCCTTGCACCAGATGCTTAGCACTGGAAAAAGAGGCATTCAAGCCTAAAGTTATTCATGTCAAGTAATGCCCACAAAACCCTTCCATGCAACCCATAAATCTGATATTTTGATGGAAATACCAGGCATTTCATGAGTACTCTAAAGGAACTTTTTTTTTCCCACTTTGACACAGCTCACCACTTTCACACCATTTGTTCCCTCCCTTCTCCTCCTCTCCAGCTTGCTAAGATAACAGGGCAAAAATGTTAAGACCGATCACCCCACACTCCACAGCTCCTCCAGTCCACAATGCACCGTTGTCATTTAAGAAATGGTAATATTCACCGGTGTGCAGAATTGGGCACTTTGTTGCAAAACAACTCATCTCCTCTACTTTGCTTCACATCTATTGAGGAGCTTCCCCCCACCCAAAAAAAACGCCCATTCACTCGTCTTAACACTGAGGTCTTTGGTGATCTGATGCTAAACCTCTCTGGAGTGTATTTGTGAAGAAGAAGTAGAAAAAAAATTGCTTAGCCTTTTCAAATAGTCAGAACCGGCCATCATCATGTATGAGTCTTAAAGCGCACAAGTGAGCCCTCAGGTTTAATCAAACTTTTTTTTTTTCCAAAGTGCATCTTCCTTGAAAAATCAGTCTCCTTGGCATTTGTGTGTCGAGAAGCTCTCCATCCTTTCGTCCTCCTCGAGTGGTCGATACATTAAAACTTGAACTGATTGATTTCGGGATGTCGTGCCATTCGCGTCTTTACGCAGCCGCCGCGCGTTAACCACATCTGAAGGAGCTTAGTCATCAGCAGGGCTTCGGGCCAGGGATTGATAATAGCTTGACCGCCGAGGCCCATCTTACCCATCCTTTTTTTTTCCAGGAGGTCTTGTATTTAACACCCGGAGCACTTGTGCCAAATCTCACGCGGCACAAGTGCATTCACACGGCGGCTGAGTGGGATGCCTTTTCTCATCGGACTGAGCCTCATGAATACATCCCAACTCTAAATAACTACTCTGCCTTAATGTGGAATTTCAAACGAGCTATGAGGCCAATTTATTTATTTGTATTCTTTGCGTCTTGCTCTCCAGCACAGTGATGGCAGGGAGGATAATCTCTCGTCTTTCATCAGCAAAGTGTCCCCCCCACCCACCCCACCCAATCCACCTCCATTGCACAAAAACCCATCAGCGATGCATTGGCTATTGATTGATGGTCCGCTCCTGCACTACCAAGCAACACCATTATTATCATGCATAGATTCCACACTGCCCACAATAAAATCATTGTCCTGATTTAAGTTATCCATCCGCCACCACCACCCCTCCCCTCTCTCTCTCCCTCTCTACTCCCCAAGGTGTCATAATAGCACAACTGGTGTTTGCTTCGCGTTGCTTTCTTCTTCCTCAACAATTACTGCCGTTCCCTGTCATCATCTTTCCACCAGCCAGATACTCTCCCGACCTTTGATACTCGGGAGAGGATGCTTTCTATACAGGGGAAACGTTATCAGCCCGCGCGCGCGCAACAGGTGAAAGAGATGTGAAGAGAATCAGATGAAAACGGATCTTTAAAAAAAATGACTAAAAAGTCTTTTGGGCTGTTTAACCGGTTGTGTTTGAGGCTGGTGGTGGAAAATCAAGCTGAACTGGCCACATCACATTTAACAAATACGTGTTCTCCATATGATAAATGTGGGTGTGTGTACGTTAATGTTAAAGATGGCCCACGTATTACTTAGCAAGTACTAAAAGATTAAAGTGTGAAGTTTATTTTTATTATTATATTTTTTACATTTATATTTTGCATTTTTATACAATTCATTTTTATTTTTAATATTATATTATAGTAATAATAATATCTTAAAGCAGACATTTAAAATATTCTGTAAGTGTGTGGCTTTAAGACAAATCTGGTTTAGCAAGTATATAAACATATGCAACCATTTTAATAATAATTCTTATTATTATTAGTGGTGCTTTTTTTCTGTTTTGCATTCATGTGGATTGTATTTTCACCTCACACCACTGAGCAGAGATTTTGGTATTTATAGCCTTTCACTCTATGCCTTGCTAATGTCATTTTCCTCTGTGGCCTCGGCTCCCACAGTCTCGGGTGTTTTCAGTGTCGAAACGTGTGGATCTATGGAGCAAACATTATGTGTTAGCAGCCCCCCTCGTGGGAGATGCCCTGCTCCCGAATCCTCGTGAATCACCGTGACCTCGGTTATCAATCATTGCATCAGTGGTATCTAATGTAAACGCAACTGTGGCGTGGATAACATGCCACATCTGCTCTCTGCTTCTTGGTTACCAAGCGATTTATTAGAGAGGCCGGCGTGAGGAATAATAGGTGGCAGCATGAAGATCAACCAGCAGCTCCTCCATATAGGCGCACAATTATCTCTTAAACGGGCTGTCGTGAGATTATCACTCACCTGCATCGTGCACCAGATACTTTCGTGTCCCAAAAGCATCCCAAAGGGAGAAAACCGGTCAGTGGACGCGGGGAGCTGTGTTTGCGCTCAAGGCCAATTTATTGCCGATGAACATATGGCCAATATTTTGTCTCACGTCATAGCAAGGGGGGCAAAACAAACACCGTGCAATGTGAGCGAGTCAGCAAGAGCACAGCCACTTGGCCAGCTATGCAAACGCTCTTGGACAATATGAGAAGAGGAGCACTTGCTTTCTGGGTATATAAAGCACATCAGGCTTATCTCTGCACGCACTCCTGACTCCCATTTGGAGATATTTCATTAACTCCGCGCGCTGTCTTAACGCTGGCAACACACTCAGCCCCCCTCCTGTCTAGGTAAGCGCACTGGATGCTCCAGTCAGTTTGCATACAGTATTTCTCTCTGTTTTTTTTTTTTTTTTTTTTTTTTACAGTCTAATAGACGCTGCTTATTTTCTTTTGCTGCTATTTTACGCGCATCATAGTCCTTGAGTGCAGAATGACCCTGATCTTTTTTTTTTAAACTGTGTTTAGAATAGGATGCTTATTCATAGTGTAGGCCTGTGTGTGTGTGTGTGTGTGTGTGTGTGTGTGTGTGTGTGTGTGTGTGTAAGTCCACGGTAGTTGCTGATCATTACACACTCACGTGGGCAGCCTGTGCTTGGTTGAACATTGTGCTTGTGAGAGTGGCCTGTCCGAGCTCAGTCAGGGGGATGACGTGATCTGGAAATATGGGAAAGCTGAATTCTTAACTGTGTTTAATCTGAGAGATTTTCATCTAGCCCTCCTCGCCCCCCGCCAAAAAAAATTATAGATAATACAGCCTCTATAAACGGTTACACCAGCCATAATTTAGTGAAGGACATCTGTGCGTCTTAGTGCAGGATGGACGTGGATGGAGACAGTGTGTCTGCAGAAGAAGCATCAAAAAAATCAATATTCCTTATGTCCCATTCGTGCATATATTCGTGACATTACCGGCTGATACAAGTTGCCTAATTGGGTGCAGCACAATAAGACACCCCCTGTTGTTTCTTAAACGTGCCGGTAGAGACCGCTAGAGCTCTACAGATGTCAACAGCTGTTGGTGTTATTACCGCACTCACACACAGGCTGCCTGACAAGGAGGACAAGTTGTCTGTACTTGTGCCATCCGTGAGCAGGGCCACGCCAGGTTGGAGAGGATTTATTTATTTAATAATTCATTTATCCAAATGTCCTACACGTTTGCAAATAATCGCCCCCTCTCCTTTTTGATTTGTCTAAGCAAATCTCTAACTTGTCCCCCCCTCCCCTGCCACCAGTGTCAGTGAGATACCAAGAAAATGGGAAGTGATTAAAAAATAATAAACCCCCTTTTTAGCAGGTCGTCTTCCATAGAAAAAAAATTGCAGGGCGAATGGCACAGCGTGGCATGAAATCCGGCTTCACAAATAAACTGGTGGTTTAGCAAATGAAGGCATCTCCTCGGGCCATGGGCGCACCGCTCTAATCTGCCCGTGACATGTTTAATCATTAGAGGAAAGGAGACGAATAAAGACTTTTGCCCTGGAGGAAATGGTGGCTGGATTTCTGTTAGGGGAAAAAAAACGGGCTCCAAAATGATTTCTCCCCTGAAGCCAAGTGTCCCCAGGCCATGGCTTAGCCCCCCATAATAAATAAACCGGACCCGCTTTACCTGCATATTATATATAGGCTTTTAATCATAGAGGGAGGAAATCGGTCTTGTCACTCTGTACATTTATCATGGACACCCTGAGGCGGGCGGGGTTACCTTTATCAAAGACTAACTCCCCGCCCGAGGCGTCCAAACACGCTGAAATTCAGCGATTAAAGGAGGCAATGATCAACATTATTATGGATTCTCCTGCGGCATTCTTATTTGTGCATTCAATCGAAAGATTTATTTAATCAAGAATATAAAAAGCTCTTTCTTCACTTATTTGGGAACAATCGTGGGCATGAATTTTTAGGAGGGAATTATAATTAATCAGACGGGGCCCGTTTTTTTTTTTTTTTTTTTGGAAGAGGGGGGGTTCATCCGAAAAATTAATTGTTTTTGGATGAGTCCATTCTGCTGTACGTTTGATTGCAAAAGCGGGGATCAGAAAAAAAAATTGTAACGAGCTTTAATAATGAGCCAGTCAGCTCTGTTGCTTATAACATTAAAATGGGAGCGCTGGAGAAACTGGTGATAGCACAATTATAGCAGCAATGATCACATAAAAAAAGAAGGTCAGCCTTGTGCAATGCCTGTACACTGTGTTTTTTTGTGTGTGTGCAAAAAGTCAAATGAAACACCCAACGAGAAACACTATTACAATGTAACGTTTTAGTGTCAGATGTGGAGATTTAGTGTCAACTGAACTCTAATAAGCGGGTGATGGGAAGCTGCAGCCCCGTATTGTCCTTTAAATCCTGAACGCATCTGCAGCTCAGAGGCCCTTCTTTTGCTCCATCTTCTGTCTGCTTTAACACTCCCCCAACACACACACAGGCACATTTCACGACATACACACAGTCCAAAGTGAGGATTGAGAACAGTGTCCAGACATATTTGCAACAATGTTTGCAACTTTGCAAGATGGTCTAAAACTGGATTGTTAGAATTTGATAATAAAAAACACCAATAATAATAATAAAATTATTGATAATAATAATGATAATAATAATTATAGGTGCAGCACAAGAAATAGCAAATTATAGCATCTATTTTGGCAATAAATTATTTTCACATAATTGCAGTATGAAAGCCTCCAGAGCAGATTTACAGGATTTTACTGGACTGAACATTTTCTGCTGTTTGGTCCCGTTAACTCGTCCCCGCTCTGTAAAAAAAAAAACCCAGTCTGCACGTTGGCCCCTGTCAGAGCGAAAAGGCAAGCGGCCTGTTTGAACTACCTGTGAAAGTAAACAGGTAAACACAGAGCGATAGGCTCTCCAGGTGGAGTACGTCCACTTAGCCTGTGCACATTTACCTCTTCTTGCCGAAACCCTCGGCTCAATTGATCAAATAGTACATCCCCAGCAACTGGCCACGCGGTCTGCAGCCCAGTGCGCTCCCGTGCACCGTCACCAGACCCACTGTGACTTCCCCACCACCACCACCACCCCCTTGTCACCGTGCCACACACAGCCACAGCCACAGCACAATGACACGGCCGATAAGCCTCCAACACACACCCTGATTTGGCACTTTTTGAGCCTCTAAATAAGTCTCAGTGAAAATAACGTCCCGCGTGGGCCAAGTGAGTTTTCACCCCCCTTTGCGCACGGAGGCTGCAGCCCCACCGGCCCGTTCCTTCCGCCGTGCGTCAAGCTCTCCGGGTGGGTTGTCCGCTGCGGGCTGGATGTCCCCTTCACATGTCGGATTTAGCTGAGCAGCATTACTTGGTGGATCAGGTCAGTAACCTCTCGCCTCCCCTTATAGAGGCTCAGGCGCAGCTTCACTTCGCCCATATAGCCCCGTGCAGCTCAATGGAGCCTTTGTGGGATGTTGAGACTTGTGATTAATTCTGCCATGTCTGGTGAAATATTTACCTCAGGCCTGCGTATCAGGTGTGTGTGGAGCAGGAAGCTTAGAAACTGGGCTCCAAAGATATTCTCTAAATACTGTATATATATCATGTTAGTGTCGGTAATAATGTTTAATATAAATTTTTATTTATCCAACACTTTATTTATATGTAATATAATAATAAAACAGATGTAAATCAAAATATAATAATAATAATAATAATAATAATAATAATAATAATAATAATAATAATAATAATAATTTAATCAGTTTAATTCAACAATATGTGGAAGTACAAGAAACTAAAAGACACAATAGTTCCTGGCTTTCCTTCCACAAGGAGACAGACTACTGTGTGTATGTGTGCGTGCGTGCGTGTGTGAGTGACTGTGTGTATGTGTGTATGTGCATGTGCGCGCGCGCGTGTGTGAGATGAAGGACTTTCCTTAATATTGTGGAAGGATCCAGGAATTGAATGAAGAGATAGTCCATTGAAAGCAGTTGAATGCCATGACAACTAGGAACAACCTCAGATTTATTCCAAACAGTTAGAAAGCATTGTGCACGGGGCGTCAATCATCTATTATTTCGCCCCTGAAATAAATGCAAAAACTGCGGCCGGACAAAAGCTTCCAACAGGAGCCGGACATTTGTCTACATTTCCCCCATTGTCTGCAGCTTAGCAATCGGTTTGTATTTGTGTTTGCCCGGGCCCGACCACCCAGGATGCGCAGAGGACTCGCTAAAAAACGTGAAACATTGTCACCCACATCACATACTGGATAGGAGGCAGAGGGAGGAGAAGGAGAGAGGGGGAAAAAAGTCTTGAAGGGGAAGGAAAATAAAGTAAGCAACAATGATACTCGGATCTCCACAGAAAGAAAGAAGAAAAAAAAGGCGAGATGGAGCACTTTTTAAAAAGGGGGGGCTCCACACAAGCAGAAAACAAATATTGGGATGGGCTGGCGTGGAGATGATTTATTGAGAAGGGGTAAAAAAATATATATATATAAGAATAATTTAATTCATAAGTGTGTGATTGCATGATAAAGAAAATCATAAAATATGATTCAGGCCTGTATTGTTTTCTTTTTATTATTAGTCTGCAAAAATATATCATTATTATTATTATGATTATCATAATAGTTGTATTTTTTTATGATTATTATTACTATTATTATTACTGGTGTTATTGTTGTTGTCCTCATTATCAGCAGGGGCCTTAAATACTTGCTTAGCGGTTTTTTAGACAAACACAGTCCTGCTTCAGTTTCAACGCAGCCTCTTGTCCTTAAGCCCTGGCAAAAATATTGACACAAAAGGTTTACATAAATTATCCCCGAATATTTGAACAATAGCGGGCTTCTTCCTCGTGGTTCCCATCCCCGTGGAAATAAAACTTTACGCACCCTAAAAAAAATATCATTCAAAAAAAAAATAAATAAAAAGCATGAATATATTTGAAAGTTAAAAAAAATGGCAAAAAGCTTCAGTGGGAACAATTTGTTAAAACGGGCTTTGTAAGTATTGTGAGTATAAAGCTACTTGGAGGTTCTTTGTATGTAAATAGGGTGTAAAAAAGGCCCTCCCCGTCTTTGTAATTAATTGACACGTTATACCACTCATCATGCTCTGAAGCACCAATGGTAGAGGCTCGGATCTCCCCAAAACCCACAATTTCACATCTGCAAACACTGTCTTCATCCACTTGACTCCTAAGACCCGCCCACACGTGGCCAACCTTTCGCGTTTTTTAATGCTTTTTCACTGCAGGTTCATGTGTTGAGACCAACCTTATATGGACTGAGCGGACAAGGTAATGGCTTATTTCCCTCTAGCACCCAGCAGTAGCACAGTATCCATGAGCCACATATAGCACTTCAGCCACTTTGGCATTCTTCCTGGACTTACAGACACTGAATCCGCTGCTACTCGCTCAGGCAATGGTTTATCCACAGAGGCTGCTTTGACTGCACTTCAGCGCAGAGCGACTCTCACTCCATCCTCTTTTTTTTCTCCTCCTTCGCTCCAACATCGCCTCTTTGCTGCTGCTTCTTCTTCTTCTTTTTCTTATTTCCTTTTTTTGTATTTGTTTGAAAAAAACAGCGGATTGTCTAGAATTTAAAAAAAAAAAAAAAAAAAAAGCTGGTGCGCCAACTTTTTTTCTCCCCTTGCATATTTTTCCCCCCCTACCAGAATATGTCGTTGACCAACACAAAGACGGGCTTTTCTGTAAAGGACATTTTGGACCTTCCTGACACAAATGACGAAGAAGGATCTATCACCGGAGCGGAGGAAGACACGGAGGGATCGGAGACCACGTCCACGACGAAAAACACTGGAGTTTTGGTGCAAAGTCCTCTAGAAAACGTTCAGAATCTGCCTTTAAAGAACCCCTTTTATGACAGTAGTGACAATCCTTACACACGATGGCTCGCCACTACGGACAGTATCCAGTATTCATGTAAGTAGCCTCTAAGAATCCTTCACCTTATTCATCATGACTTGTGTGATAATTTCGACATATGCGGACACATTAAGGCGCGATTGATGGCACGCAGCCTCCTATTTTCCAGCCTGTAACGATGCCCTTGGGTGGCATCGTGCAGCCTTCATCTTTATATGCACCGTGTATATCTGTCTTGAGGCGTTCACGGCTCCGCAAATGCATGCGGTGTTTTAGTTGGGGAGGAGGAGGAGGAAGGGGGGGCTGCTTTTGCATCGGAAGAATTTGATCGATAAAGCAATGCGGATAAACACGGAGGGGCTGCGAGTTATTCAGAGTGGGAGCAGGGTGTGAAAAATAAGGCTGCATGGTGTGTGTGTGTATGTGTGTGTTTGTGTGTGTGTGGAAAGGAGGGGGGGGTGGGGGGTGCAGGCAGACAAGGCACCTTTTAATGCTTCACTGACTCGATCTGCTGGTGCACATTTGGGGATGAAGAATTTGCGCTTTTAATAGAGTTACCGCACGAAATCACATGGTGTTTTCTATATGAGATATTGCGTAAATCTGTGCGTAAAATTCAGTTTTGGCGACGTTTTGTTTTTTTGTTTGTCTTTTGCGCACAAGCACCGTTAACGTCAAAAACTTTTCATTGGTGATTGTGTGATAAATGTCCCCTGGGAACTTTACAACATAACATTTTGACAGTGTTTCTCCCGTTTCTTGCCGCAGTGCACGGCCTCTCCGCCAGCTCGCAGGACTCGGCCAAGTCCCCGGAGCCGTCCGCGGACGACGAATCGCCGGACAACGACAAGGAAACTTCGAGCAGCGGCGGCAGCGACTCCGGCAAGAAGCGGAAAAGGAGGGTGTTGTTTTCCAAGGCGCAGACCTACGAGCTGGAGCGTCGCTTCAGGCAGCAGAGGTACCTGTCCGCCCCGGAGAGGGAGCACCTGGCCAGCCTGATCCGCCTCACCCCGACCCAGGTGAAGATCTGGTTCCAGAACCACCGGTATAAGATGAAGAGAGCCCGGGCCGAGAAAGGTATGGAAGTGACCCATCTCCCTTCTCCCAGGCGGGTGGCCGTGCCCGTCTTAGTCAGGGATGGAAAGCCTTGTCACACTCTTAAAGCTCAGGACTTGGCGGCCACTTTTCAGGCCGGGATCCCCTTCTCGGCTTATAGTGCCCAGTCACTCCACAACATGCAGTATAACGCGCAGTACAGCGCCGCGGCCACGCCACAGTTCCCCACAGCACATCACTTGGTGCAAACGCAACAGTGGACTTGGTGAGAGAAATTATAGAGACTTGGCTCGGGAGGCACGATTAGGGAGTTTCACCACAAAGCGAAAGAGAGAGAGAAAAAAACAACACAAAAAACAACAAAAAAAAAACAAAACAAAAAGACTTTTCATTTTTGCAGCTTGACTCATATATACACTATCATTTTTATTCGGGGCTCATGTGTGCGCCGTGTTTACATGTTTTCGTTAAGAGAACTGGGTCCAAACCTCTCCCTTATAGATTTTATTAAGAATGTCAATGCTCTTCTTGTGAAAAATTTTTTGTAAAGTATGTTGTGTGTTGGTTGTAGAGATGTTTTCCTCTTTTTTTTTAATTTTAATTTTTTTATTTTTTCCCCCCTTTTGTCCCTTCGTGTTATTATCAGCACGTACGAACCACTTTATAATTATAGAAAATTTTAATTTCTTGCTTCTTTTATGGACCGAAAAAATATTTATGGCCATGAATAAACACTGGCAACTTTTCAGCTATTTTTCCTTTTGTTTTTATTTCCTGTAAATATTTTGGGTGGGAGGGAGGAGGGGGGCAGGTGGGGTGGGCACGTGTTTGCAACCTAGATGATCGGCTTATAATATATATATTTACAAAGTTAAAACAAAAAAAAAATGAGGGAGTGATTTTTCTTTCAGGGCTAAAATTTATGATGACCGTGTCAGACATGTAAATATAACAGTGTAGCCGCGCGGTGATGGCAAAAACAAACCCAAATTCTTTTCTTAAAAAAAAAAAGGATTTTAAAATAAAATGTTTCTGAAATGAGGTTTTGGTTTTATACCAAATGTCCATTTTGCTCATCTATTAAAACACCACAAAGGAAGCCAATATTTCCTACGCTAAGGCACAGACTCTGGGAATAAATCTCCAACGCACTTCAGTCCATTCTTTCCAAGCAAATTTAAATCCGGAGAATATTTTTTTTTTCCTCTGAGTCCCAACACCTCACTAATAAAGAGCCTAAAGTCACTTGTGAAATGAGACCAAAATCCACTCACTTAATATAAGAGGGCTTCTCCACATAAGAAGCTTTTGAGTCAAAAGCTCTCCTTTTTTTGTCAGCATCCTCCACCACTCCCAGCCTTGGGTGTAAAGTGGTAGACTGTGGAGGGAGGGCAGGGGTGGAGGTGAAGGTGGGGTGGGGGGAGAAAAATCGTTTAATGCAATAAATGTTTTGTTATCTTGTTAAAGCGCTAAACTGCAAATAGAGCAGGAGTAATGAACCAGGCTTTGTTTGTCCATCGCTCAGCCAAAATACGCACGACTCACAGGGGGCTTTCACCGCCTGTTAGAGCTGGGTTTTACATCATCATACACCGTGTTAGGGATGATGATAGTGTGCATTAAAAAAATAAATGCTTTGCCCTGTTAGTCACCACGTCCTTTAAGGTGGAACCAAAAAACAAATGGCTCCCCAGTGATCCGCTGCGCACTGCGGATTATCAGCGCCCGGTCAATATCTTGGGTAAATATGATAACCCAGTAGAAAAATCTATGCATTCTGTGTTTGTCCCGGGACAAGAATCTCACAACAGATGTCAGAGTCGCCCCTATCATCTCTGAGCAAACAGCTCAATTGGGCAGATTTGCTAATTATTTACAGAATCGAGTCTCGTGGGGGGCTACTGCTTTTGTGACTCAATTTGTCCCTGACAGACAGTTTTTTTTATGTGTGTGTGTCTCACCACCGGTTGAGCTTGTAGGTCAAATACATTTGTGCATATTTTTTGTAACGCCTGCAGAAACACACAGTTGCTTATATCGTGCCTGTGATCGCTTATGAGGGATGGATGCGAGAGGGAACATATCATGAGACGGGAATTATAAAATGTGTGTGATTGGATTTCATGATATTTTTGGCTTGTTTAAAATAAAGCCTGTAAAAAAATATGATAATACCAATATTTAAATCCTCACAAGCAGCAGACAAAGGTGTGCGTCTTTGCCCTCGGATTGAGCCTCTCTGATGGGGCAGTTTTGTGACTCCATCATTGCATAATACAGTACAAGACGCACAGGGCAGAGACAAAAGGCCAGGCCTGGTTTCTGCTGGATGTTACAGGCGTGCATGTTAACGAGCAGCAGCAGGAGTGGGCATGCAGACAGTGGCAGATAGAGAGACTGACAGAGTTTCTTGGTGCTGTTCAGAGTCAGGGAGACGCATCCTTGGGCTTTTTGTCCTGCCTGTCACTTGGTGCCATTGTGATCTTTGCTGCACACGTTGTATCCCATATGGGCAGCTGGGCTCGGACAAGGAGAAAAGGATCTCTCACAAGCCCCAAATTGTATCGAGCTTTCAAATAAAGCATTGTTGTCTCTCAAAGAAAAACGAATTAAAAATTCGTGCTATATCTATTCTGGTCAAAAAGAGGAGCCCCATTCACAGATAACAGGGAGTCCTTCTTCCTTGATAGAGCTATGCCAACAACAGCCTTCTCATTTCTCTTTCCCCCTCTCTGCCCCGTTCTCCAAAGTGAAAGGCTGATTATTGTCTGTCCTCAAAAACTATTTTTAATACCAGACAGTGTTCTTCCTTGTTTGCTTTTGGTATGCGTAGGCCCTGTTTCTAAAATAGTGCCATGGAAAAGGAAAAAAAAAAATCATTTTATGGATTTTCCGACTATCAGGTGTAAAACTGAGCCACTGTTCAATTTGAAGGATTTTCAGGCCAGCACGGTTTATTGGAGCTACACAGCAATGCGCTCCTCATGCTGGTAGCAATTACAGAAATATGCAAATAGTGCAACTGATTAATTTGAGAGGTAAATGTTGAAGCTGCCACTTGCATCCTTAATTTTTTATTGTGATCTGGATGATGCAGATGTTTTGGGGGTTTTCTCCCAGTGGGGACAAAAACTGGGGATGTTGGCAGGTGTTAAGTGCGCCAACATCCAAAGACTAGAAATGACCTTATATGCAATTGTGCATTTTTATTCCTAGATGTTTTGTATTATATTATACGTTATATAAATATTTCAAATCACCTCCAAATCTGGCTGATTTTTCTTTTTTAGAACCTAAATCTCGTATTCATGCCAATCATGGCCAAAACTGGTGCAAAATAAAAAATAATAGCAGTGCAAAAGCCTGGATGATAACTTATTCTTGTGGTGCACAATATTCAGTTTGCACCCGTGCTTTGTCATTAAAGCACCAGAAAATGACACCAGCTCTCCACCAGCTCAGCAACAGGGTCAGATTTATGGGGAAATTGCTTTTTTGGCTGCTCGAAGGGATAAAAGCAGGCGACATTAAAAAACAAGCATCTTGGCGTGCAGCATAGTTCAACCTGCGTGGATAACACTATTATATACCTGGGAATACAATACTTGAGGAAATGTGCACTCGGGACACCGTGGATCTTCCTCATCCTGCACATTTGAACCTCGACATGAATCATTTTTCTATCACGCACATCGCCAAATAAACGAGGATTTCAAAGCTATAATAAGCGGTGCTTTTCATTTAAAGGAAGCTATCTGGGTTTTATTGCCTTAAAGGAGATCCAGATTAGATTCGCCACAGTGCCGATATTAAATAGAGAGAGAGAGAGTGAGAGAGAGAGAGAGAGCGAGAGAGAGGAAGAGCAGGGGTTGTTGCGCCGAGCTGCCACTAGATGGAAGCAGAGGTCCGCAGTTGGCCTCACGCAGCTTCTACCTGCAAACTTCATCTCATTCCAACACTGCAGACTAGTGCAACAAAAAAATCAAACCCAACTGCTGAAATGAACGTGTGTTTTTTTTTCTTTTTAATGAACAGACATCTTAGCAAACTTGACTGTCTTTTTAAGTGCATGATTGCAGTTTGTGACACTGTTATGGATCTTGAGAGCATAATCATATCGCTCTTGAAAAACAAACCGAGACTCGATGTAAACAGTCAGGCAATTAGCACTGCTTTTCCATCTCAAACTTAGAGAGAGAGAGAGAGAGAGAGAGAGAGAGAGAGGGAGGTAGACTGGGTATAACCACGGTGTGGCGCAATTGGATAGGGGGACAAATATGGTGCAGATTAATTCACTTCAGTGAAAGTGAACAATAGAGCTCAAGTGAGGTTTTCCAAGTCTGAGCTCAATCAGTGCCCTTCACAACACAGAAGACTCTGAGTCAAATGTCCTCTATAATATGAAAAACTGAATCCTTATCACTGTTATTTCTATACTAGAGCTGATCAAAGGAAGCTGCTTCTTTTGTAGAAAAGCATCACGTCTAACAATAAAAGACCACATACATCCACTTGGGTGACACTCAAGCAGAACATCTGTGGGGTCTCATGGCTGTCTTAAAGAGCAAAACAAAATGCTGGTGTCTAGAATCTACTGGCGACGTCTTTCTGTCTTTACATGCCCATCACGTCCTGCAGTTGTGCAGACGTACTTTCCCCCGGGGCTGCAAAGTGCCTGAGCACCATCATCTCCTCATGCGGAGAAGAAGTATGCAAAAGCACTGCAAAATGGGTCAAATGACAAAATAAAAGGCTACCATCTTTATGCACCTGCTCAGTTCAGCATCAGTGAGCTTGCACCTGTAGGGGGCCTCATTGGGTTAGAAAGCTGCACCAGCAGGGGGTGGAGGGATGCTGAACATGACGGAGGAGGAGTGAGGAAGTAGGAAAGAGGAAAGAGATGTTTTAATCTGCAAGAGTTTAAATAGGCTGGTGTGTGTGTGTTGGAGGGGTAAACAGAAAGATCAAAGAACAAATCTGCACATTAGAACAGAGGAAAAATCATATCCAGATACTAATATGGGAAAAACTGGTCCAGGATTTCTTTTGTTGGATCTATTTTTGGGAAGACAAAGGTGGACATGGAAAAAGCACCACCTCAAAATATTATTAAAGTATCTCCAAATTAACAACCAACCAGCTTTCTAATTGCTGCTGACATCAGCAATGTGTGTGTAAGGCAGGGTGGAGTTGTTATGGTGCTGTGTGACCCAGATCGAATCCACACAGCGAGTCCACAAGTTTACTCAGTGGGGGCAGAGCATTGTTCACATCAGCCTCCCATCTGCATGAGAAGAAGCTGCTGAGCTGAGAGCTGACACACACACACACACACACACGCACACACACACACACACACACACAGACACACACACACTATCTGTGTTTTAAACCAGGAAGAAACAGAAGAGGCTGCAAGCTTGATGACAGTTTTCTGTGGAGCTTAAGGAGAGAGAAGAAGATACCTGCGGCATCTTTGAGCGTCTCCAACTCCTGCCAAGCTGTGTTCATCTATAACATGAATAAAAATGGGATTCCTTTCACCACCTCTTCTTCAATTCAGAAGCAAAGAACAGTTGTATTATGACTTAATGCAGAAAACATGATATAAGCCTGAAACAAGCTAATTTATATCTGACCAAAGGACAAGGAGTTAAAGTCACAAACTATTTGTAAATGGCAAATTTCATACATTTTATTTATGGATTAATTGCTCACTCATGAACTCCTTTACCTGCTTACACTTTGTGACCTTTTCGTCCAAAATTCTATACCAAACAATTCTGCTCATGTTTATTTGGCTGTTAGTTTTAGTGTGTCAAATTGAAAGGGGAAGGTCTGGTAAAACTATTGCCTGACCATAAAGTTATTGTCTCATGCAGTGCCACAGCTTATACCTCATATTTCACATCTGTATGACATGTATCATTTGAATCATTTGCACGCATCCAGCAAATAAACATCCTGACGACATTGTTTAATTGCTTTTACAATTTGCTCTATTGCTCCTCACTCTGAGGTGTTACAACACTTGCTTTTTATCTCCTTTTCCTCATCCGCCCTGCACAATGTTGTTCTTTCACACGCTTAAAAAACACGGCTGAGAGAAAGCACAGAACCCTTTTGCAGAAGCGTCCTTGTCTCCATGTAAGGTCGTTTTTTTTTTTTTCCAAAGCTCCATTTGTGACGAGTGGAAGCAAAAAATTTTTTAGCTCCTTTCTTGTTCCTGAGTCTGAAACTGAGGTAAAGCTAAGGCAGAGGCTGAGGGACACACTCTGTCAAATAAAATCCTTTGTGACATTTTCCTGAATGCCAAAATGCTAACAGTAATATTTAAAAGAGTCAGTGAACAGATGTGAGTTCAGTTTCCGTTCTGGCCTTTCCTTGGAACGAGACAAAAACACAGGCAGCAGTGTTTTTGCTGTGGGAGACGCTGATAGTGCAAGTTCTCCAAATTGTTAGGTCTGCGGATGATCAGCAGCCAGTTTAGAGTCATCTTTGTGAAAAGAGGAGTGAGTGTCAGGGTTCTTGACTTTGCTGAATGTTGAGATTAGGGAAAACAGCAGAGTCTGCAGAGTCCACATGGAGACTGTGATGATCTGGTCTGGTAGAGTGACTCAGACAGACAGGGTTTATTTTCCTTCCCAGGTAACCCTCTTCCATCTGTCTACTAGTATTCCACGACTGCAGCCATGTAAAAATGTCATCAGTATGATGAATGAAATAAAACACTATAGAAAATCATGCTGGCTTTTTTGTATTTTTTGTGGGTTAATAATGTACAAATGCACACTTCACATTTAAAGGTTCAAACAATCAAACCAGTTTCATTGCTTCTTTTAAGCATAAGATCTCATCAGGTGTGAAAAACACGGACAGTGGTTTTCACATAGGCCGGATACTCCATCTGTTTCTCTGAGAGTCAATGACAAAGGAATGCGACCGCAAAAAAAAAAAAGGTTGTTGAGAGCTATTAACAGCTAAATGTGTCTCAAGCAGGACTGTTTTATTCAGCCTCCTCCTGCTCTCTCTCCATATATACCTGTACACTATAGAAGCATCAATGCATCACTTTGGAAAAAAGTAGGACAAATATGGCGACCAGCACTTTTATGCCATGACCTGGGATGATCTTTTATTTGCTCTCTTCTTTTTTTTTTTTACATTTCAAAAAGTCAGTCACTCAATGCTGCCTGTCAGTTTGTTAAGTGTGTAACAATGAAGCCTTGACATGACAGAAAATAACATTTCAGCTATATCCAGTGTTTCTCATGCTGTCTGGCAACATGCTATTAATGTAAAAGGGGGTGTTAAAAATTTCCTGACAGAAACTTTAATTAAGAAGAAATGTGGATGAAATTAGTTTTAAGTTGCAGGGTCGGAATTATGTTTGGATTTGTCACACACTCTTTTTGTTAACTAACACACTGGCAAAAGCAGGACCTTCGAACAAAGAACAGAATTTTTCCCATGGTGACTTTATAGTGGATAATAAAAATCAGAATAAGCCCAGACTGTGTGAGGTGTCAGCAACAGCAAACCAACACTTATTGGATCAATTTTGCATTTTAAGGACACACGTTCATTTAACAGTGTTTGTTCAGCTTGACCTTTGTGGCATGTCAGACTTTGACATTGCAGCATTTTAATGACATTGTGCAGTTAAACTAAATCAAACCAAACTACAGGGAACTAATAGCACTGATACACAAACTTGTGTTTTCATCCCAGTTTACAAGATCAGAGATATTCATGTCGTTCCATGTCGTTGTTATTAATGGAATTCATTGCCCTTTTCAATTATTTAGCAAATTTGTGCTGCTCAAAAAAAGAGGACCAAAGTGAAAACATGTCATGTGCCTAAACATAATTTCTAATTAAAAATTTTTGATGATATAGATACTGTCTATTTAAATTGATTCTCCACCTCTCACAGCTACATTTACATCAAACAATGATTATTATTCAAACTCAGGCTCAAAGTCTCTTACAGTTGTGAGTTCTATTAAAAGTTGTGCTGCTGTGTTATGATATGCAAAGTGCCATATGGTCTTAATTCCCTTTGTCTTCTCTTTCTCAATGTTCCATCTTAGGACTTGAATTGTCTTGTATAAAACCCACAGTCCGCTGCAGTCAGATGGGCTGGATGGGGGACAGCGCCAACAATCAGGTTCCCAGAGTTGAGTGTTTATGCCTTTCACTTAATGGATTGTCTCACCTTCTTCAGAGGATGAACATGAGGTGCTTGAGATGCCAGCACTGCAAATGGATCCTGGGGCTTTGAGCCCTGATAACAACCGGCCGTCATCTGTTTCAGACATGCTTCAATCAGCGTGCGTAATGATCAAAGAGCAACGAATGTGGCGGCGACGTGTTTCGCCAATTCAAGTCGCCTAATTAGCTTCCTGTTTTTTTTTTTTTAAGAGGACGTCAAATATGTGTAGCAAGTTGTGTCTATCATGTGTTTGTGCGCTTGTACCCTGTGGTGAATTTATAATGTCTTTCGGAGCCTCACTTCACTGAATGGAAAATAAAATGATACAAAAAAAGAAGCTTCTCCATCTGTTTGTGGACTTACTTTTGCTGAGCAGTGTTTCATTATGACGTCATTGTGTCATGTATGACATTCACTCCTCACGCTCTTTGTGATGCGTGAGACTGAAGCAATAACCTCCCACTTATTTTTTCTATAAATTCACTAATTGTAATCCACACAAAGGCAACGCACTGTCCACTGTTGGATTGATCCTGAGGGATGAAAATGAACAAATGGAATTTTCATGTATTCATGTCTTTAAAAAGATCTCCCTCTTATTTCACTGTCCCATCAACTGACCCAACACAGAGGAGCATCTGAGCCCAGACTGTTCCAAAGGCATGTGTCACATTCATGGCTGCCTTTGCCAAAGTGCAGCCAAGTGAGGCACAGAAAATCTCTGGGGCATTGCAGGATGACAACTTTTTTTTTGTATGACATACTGTTGAAATTCATGTGAGTTTATAATTTTGGTTGGATATGCATTGACTTTTTACTTTGTTTTATTTCTTCACATGTGAACCACTGTATCTATAAGTAAACATTGGCACCAAGAAGCAAGATGATATCTTCTTATTTCACTTGCTACAAATTAAAATCATTTTGTTTCATTTTGTTTTGTTCAGCATGATTTTGAAACCAGTTTATGTTTCTGACTTCCCTGGTCCCCACCGCACCTGCAGGCCCCTCAGCTCAGCAGTGTTTCCTCTCCAGTTCATTGCCCCAGTTTAAATCCCATGGAGTGGTCAGGTATTTTCTATTGTTGCCCAGATTGTGGAACAATTCATTGTTCATTTTTTTACTTTAGCTTTGGAGTCTCCACAATAAATATGATTGTTCATATATTACTTTACATCATGTGTTTCTGACTATTGTGCTTGTTGTATTGTTACACTGTGTTTATTGTTTCCCAAAGTGGGGAATGTGGACCATAGGTGGCACGCCATGAGGTTTAATTTGGCTTGTGAGGAAAAAAGTGAAAAAAAAGTAGCTTAAAAAAAAGTTCTATTTTTTATGAGTGAAAATGTTCTTTAAATATTTTGGATTCTTATTGATCATTTTTCCTAATCTGAACACAGTGGGCATAGTGACACTTTGCACAGGACGTCAGTCATTTAAGGGAGCTTGAGATCTTAGTACCACTTTGCATCTTATAACTATACAATTCAATGCAATACTAAACAGTATTATACAATATAACAGCACAGGTGTTTGCTTTTGGCCCATCATTACATCTCAGTTTTGGCCGTCTGAGGGAAAGGTCGCCCTTGCTTTAAATGATCTGAGTGTATTTTTAACTTATCTGTGCAGCACTTTGGTCAAGGTCTGTCGTTTTAAAAATGTGCTCTATGAATAAAAATGGACTTGTTCAATAAAGTAAATGCCACATTACAACTTTTATATATTTTCATTTTGTATAAAAGAAGCCCTTAAGTTTAAATCTCAATTTGTACTTGACACGTTGTACGTGACACACTTATTAATGAATGCCTCATTATGTAACACAAATAAAAGACGTTTCAGGTGCATTTATGTAAAACCCTAAATAAAATATATGAAATATACTGTATGTAAGTACTGTACTTGCTACTTTGTAAGAGCTACCATTACCCTGATACATTTCAAGGGGAATCATTCCACTGGATTTATCTGGCTGTAGTTGTTCATTGTTACTTATAAGAGTAAGATACAATACTCAGCAGTATAGGCAGTAGTTATAGTCAAGGTGCAAGAACCACCTATAGCATTAAAAAGAAGGTTACACACTCACTCAGTGATACCACCTCTTTAGAATTAACACCTTCACCTGTCACATTGAAGTGAATCAGACAGGACATTGCTCATGTGTAATTTTGTATTGCAGTTCTAAAATGTGAATGTACTGTATGAGTATGCAAAGCTTTTGACATTGTGGTATTACTGCCTTTTATTACTACCCAAGTGCAGTCTTTAAATTCCCCTTAGTAATTAAATGGTGGAATTTGTAGAGCTGAGTCGTGTCATTCATATGAGTTACCTCCGGTCCACAAATGTCAAAAAGAACAACTCAGGTTTAATAATTCAAATCTGATGTCAAGATGAATATTATCAGGCATATAGGAGTTCCAGACAGTGTCACTATGCTGGAAACACATGTAGTTTATGTTGGCTACTTTAGGAACTGAAGACCATGTGATATGTGTGGTAGTTGGATTGAATGCATTATTGTCCTTTTTTTAAATACATGAAGTACATGTGAAACCATTTCATTAAATACAAAAGTCACACAGTTATTTTAGGACGTTTATTGCGAAGCAGGAATTGGAAGCGGGCCATCCACGGCTAACAGGAGCACATCTGTGAGTGGTTCAAATCCCTGGATGAGCTCTGAACACCTGGGAAAGAAACGTCGGGTTAGAGGAGTCCCCTCCATCTGCAAAATGCCCCTGAGGTGCTCTTGAGCAAGACACTTCATCCTCAGCTGCTTGATGTCCAGCTGCAGAGTGCTGTGGTGCCATGTAGTGGACAGGTATCTTTACTGTGTGTGTGTGTGTGTGTGTGTGTGTGTGTGTGTTACCTCTCCACTATAATGGATGTGAGCCAGATCGCTGCTGACACACTGCAGCTACGTAACCTACCACTGATGAATTAAAATGTAAACACATATTTTTGTTACATAATAATGTCTCACTGAACATTGATTTACACCAAATTCTCCAATGAAAACAACTCTGTGACACATGACAGGTGTATTTTGTAAAATAATTCAGCCTTCACTAAAATGTGTTGTAAGTGACAATATGGTTAATGTATTAACCTTAGAATAACTGCTATATTATATAATAGAAACAGTGTGTGAAATTGGACCATATGAATATTGCATACATTAACCATAAGACCTGGCATCAACATGCATGGACATCACATCACACACCTAATTTTTTTTTTACAAAGCCAATGCAAAATGCTTTGAATGTTTTCTATTTTGTTACAAGCATATGATGTCTTCCTGCCACTGTTTGCAGCATTTCAAATGAACCACATTGTTGTAAATATAGTTTATTACACAGTATTAGTATTATTACACAAAGGTGACTTTATTGTGTTTTATTTTGTTTTTATACTTATCGGGTTCCAATAAGCCCAAATAGCAAAGAGAAATAAAAAGTGCACATCAAACAAGAGCTCAGGTCTCAAGAGGTTAAAGGTTAGGTTGACAGTTTTTCAAGCCTTTCCTAAAAAAAATAGTTCTTAGTCCATATGATATGCTTTTCCTAGAGTGTGAATGTGAATGTGTGATTTCACATTTGACATGGGGCTTCATCAGTGAGTACCTGACTATTGTTTTAAGACAGACTTGAAAAACATGAACCTAGCCTCTAATATACAGAGTCCATAATGTCATTTTTTACATCCGCTGTCTATTCCTCATTGACGTGGATCACATACACAGTTTGAACTGTATGAAAGAGACACTCACAGTCTAGTTCAGGAAAACGTCCATCAGTATTTTCATACGATGAATGATGATAGATAGAATAATTTCTGGTAAGCTTACACTCACATTATCAGTGTTTTTCACTCAAGCAGTGACTTCTACTCTCAAGTAGTGACATTGCACGCCACACTCTGCACTGCACATTTTACCTTTTCGGAGGAAAAGCACAGGTCTTCCTAATAACATCGACGATGGCCGTGAAAGCGTGACAGCGATCCAGCGCTCACAATACCAGGACCCTGAAACTGGAGCAGCCAAATGGAATTCAGCCATCATTAATTTTATTATGTACACCTGAGCCTTTCCTACTGTCACAAGTCAAACTGTCTTTTATGAGCCATGAAAGGCCTTTTGTACCTTTTTAGGGCAACAAAGCGAAAAGACTTCGCTGACACAAAGAATCTACTTGAATGCAGAAAGAAAGTATGTGAATGGGTTTTTTTCCCTCTTCTTTCCCAAATTAAGAAATGTTCAATATTTCCCAAATGCATGAATGGCTTAAAAATGGTGTTCTAACACAATCTTCCACATCATCATATTTCTGTGATGAATTAAACTTTACTTTTAAAGCTGCAGCGAGATGTGATTGTTGCATTCTCAAGGGTGACTTTTCTATTAGTAACAGAAAATAATATCGTCTCTACTCTCTTGAATCTACAAACTGAGCTTTATTTTTAAACAACTGGGTCTATATTTGTCCATTAAATTTACTTGGATATTGCTGCAGTGTACAAAATATCACACACTCCGGCATCAATAAATCAAATAAAAGCTGTGAGGTGAGCGGTGGCAGATGGCTGAAGGATGTTTTGTGTGTTTTCCCTTTGACTGAGCAGCAGCCGCCCGAGTGGAGGAATCTTTTTCTGGCTCCTGCACACATGGCTGGAGGGAGGAGAGAGGAGGAACAGTCTGCAGTCGTTTTAGCACACAATTTCATGATGGTTTCAGAGAAGAGGCCAGCCAAGCATTTCAAGTGGCGGAGCAGCGAGAGGGCAGCATTGTAGAGGAGAGCAGGTAGTGTAATGATCAGGTAGACAAGATGACATCAAGCGTCCTCAGGGATGGCCAGGCGCAGAGAGCTGACATCCTTCCAGAGAGAAAGAACCACTGAAACAGGACGAGACAAAACCAACAAACAAGAGAGCCATTAGCCCCAGGCAGACTTGTTATTACTGTACAGCAGCAGAAAGTCACAGCAACACGTGCAGGAGCCGAGACAAAGAAAGTCCTGGAGGAAAATAATAAAACGTGTCACCGTGTGTGTCATTTTGCATGAGTAGTAGGGACGTTGTGTTTTGGGCATCCTCTCACAGTGACAGGTAACATTTACATTTCACATACTTCATCTTCCTAAGAATCGGGGGCCAGTGGAATTGTGGGAACTGTGACCTGTGCAAGAGAGCAAAGGTCATACAATGAATAATTTTCTAATGCAAATAGATAGATAGATAGATAGATAGATAGATAGATAGATTTTGTTAAAGCTGAATAAAATACTTGTGCCTTTAAAAGTAGATTATTTTACCGTGTAATAATAATTATGCTGCAGTGGAGTTCACACTGTGATAATAATTTTATCTACATTTCATTTTACAACAATTCACGATCTTATATTGACACAAAAATTAGCAAGCATACCAGCCGTAAACAGCAAATCAATAACTTCTACATGGTGACTGTGAGGTAGGTAGTGAAGACACGACTAAAATGAACAACTAGTTAGACAATTTACTTGACACCAAAAAAAAAAAAAAACATGTTTTTTTTTTTAAACTAAACTAAATTGAACTGCATGTGTCACTGCAAACATACTTATTTAAAATTGTTTCACATTGCTTTTCCAAATTCAAGATCTATTCATATACACCATTTACAGCAGGTGTGAAGACTGACCTGAGATATGTCATTCTCATGTCAGTTACTAGTGATGTTATTATTATGCGTTTATGGGCGGAAGAAAAAAAAAAGCTGAAACATAAAATTGCACAGAAACGTAGAATTTCAAAAAACTTTTCCCTCTTATGCTTTGATATAATTCTATACATGTTTTCCTTTTTAAGATGATAAAGAGATGCACATAATGTGTTTAAAAAGTAGCTCGGGAAGCAGTCACTGAAAACTAAATCATGTCTCTGATGACAATTCATTTCGCCTCATAATAGTTCAGTTTGTGTTGATGTTGAGCCACTACAATTTAGAGTAGTTTAGTTGAGCTTGTTGCTTGATAATTAAAAAAAAGTTCTCACATCAGTGACTTCAATTTAATTTGCCACAAATAACATTTCTCAATTTGTTAAAAAAGAAAAAAGCCTTGTGTATCTGTGACATGTGTTGTGTATTTCACTCACGTCAGAGAAAGTTGAGTATATCATGAAAACAAACCTCACATACAGTCTTGTTATTATTAGGTCACTGAGCATAAGTGACTTGACTTTTCTTCCCTGCTGTAGTTCCTCAGGCGGCCACTGAAGAAATACTCCAAGAACTTAGCAGGACATTTCTCACAAATGAAGTGAATAATTATAATGTGTGTGTGTGAGGAAACAGCACAGTCTGACCAAGCTACATATCAGCTTTGTATTTAGACTTCAGTGTTTTACACAGGATTTGTACTTCAACTGTGACCATCCATCAAATTACCAACTGTTATATAAGGTATTGCACTTTCCAAATTTGTGTTAGGAGGAAGTGCACATAGTTTTCATGATAGTGTGTCTCCTTGAAAATAACTGCAGGCTGTTAAGTGAACTTCCTGTTACTAAATAAAAAAAACCATACTTGATGATTAGAGCAAGTTATTTGAGAGAAAGACTGGCAAAGTCAACATGGGAAAACCAAATGCGGCCTTGAGCATGGCACTCAAAAATTAAATGTCACACTTCTATGATAATAACTTCTATAATAAGTATAATCTAAATAAGTATTTCAGATTTTCCTAAATATAACAAACTATCTAAATATAAAACTGTTTTTGATTAAGTTTTTGTTGTTGTTTTTTTCTTTTAAAAAAAGGAAACTGGAAAACAGTTGATCACAGTTTGTAAAATAATATAGAAATATTATAAGAAGTGAAAAAATAGGGCAACATTGTCTCTATGAAATAAATAAAAACAAACAAACAATATTATTTCAAATAGTTCATTTGAATGAATTTTTTTTTTGTGTGTGTTTTTTGACAGAGGCCAATATGAATTTATACACAAGACAAAATCCTTTTTATTAGTTGGTAAAGATAATTATGACTGAAGCACAAAAATAAACATTTGGAAAGAATATACTGACAATATATTGACATATTGTACTAAAATGAGTCTTAAAATAGTGATTAGTTAAAAGTGATGCACACAATAATATGATGTTAAACCAATTTACAAAATAGCAATAATTTGCTAGATTTTGATTTTGATGGATCTGCAGATAATGTTTCACCCTCAAAGGGATCTGTTTAAAAACTCTCCTTCAGCAGGTAGCAGCTGATTTGGGGCTTTGTTCGTTTTCTGGAAAGAAAACGGGTAGAAATGACAATTTTAATCTTTTTCCACTGTGCAGTAAAAATGGGCTTTGACTTTAAATTCCAAAATTGCATAGCAAATTGTAGAACAGTGCTTGTATCAGTCAGGATCAATACATTCAGAATTTGAAGTAGTTTTTGTGATGTGTTTATGTGGCTTCATCTAAATAATGGTAGGCTATCAGGTGGCCTACTGGATAAAAGCATACCAAAGTGGGGGATAAACAGACAGGTAAAAATGCCACATTGATATGCAGCTTTCCATTGTTGAGTTGTGGAGCCATTTAAAAAAGTTTTCCGTCTCCGCACACAGCACTCAAAGTGCTTTGAAACTTTTGATTAGGAGATGCATCTCTTCACAGTTAACATGAAAACAAGCCGAATAAATGAATTCCTGGCATAAATGGACATGAGGAAACACTCCATGCAGATTGCAGCCATTTGCATGCATTTCGAGTGTAAAGCCACATTTGATTATTATTATTATTTCTTTTACCACACATGGTGCTGTGGAACATCCACTAGTGTCCAGCTAAACTATTTCCACGGCACCAAAACTTCCCAGCAAAAATAATGGAAGTGGACTGAAGAAAATACATAGTGTGCATGCAAATTCCTGAAAAAGGCCCATTTGCATTGTAACCTGCTTAAAAGGTCTGATAGTATGTAAATAATTTTGCTATCATATTTGATATAAACCTGCAAGCAAGACATGTGCACAACACAACTTTATGCTCAATCTGCTTTTAGTGTGATGCAGATTTGGCTAAAAGAAATTAAAAACACACCTTTGCAAACTATCAAACAGTTGTGATTGTTGAACACCACCTCGAAAATCTACAAGTCCAAGATACCTGCCAGAACTTGAAGGCCAGTTTTCTGCAGTCATGAGAACCAACCGTTCATATATATACATTTAAAAGATCATTTCAGGACAATGTCACCAAACACCACCCCGCCACAACAATCGGCCGCCAAGGGCAAGCACAGAGAAAGGCTTGGCACAGGCATTTTTTGTCATTCGAGCGACTGGGTGACAGAGCTGGAACGAGCCGTGGCTGAGTCACAAACCATGCTCTCTAACAGCTTTGTTTACCTGCCCTTAATGCTGCCACAATTAATGCAGCAGAGAAGTGGACTAACCAGGTACCCTTGGAACCTTGGTAATCTCCATTGATCTGCTGCTGCTGTGTGTGTGTGTGTGTGTGTGTGTGTTTTAATTGTTGTTACAAAAGAGAGCAGCTATGCTAAAATGTTGCCACTCAAAACAATGCAGAGGACAGCGGCACTCACAGAACCTCTGAGTACCTCGGATTTCAGGAGGCTGAGTCTGTTTCAGACCCAGAAAGGTGGAATTTGCTGCCTTTTATTTCTCCAAATATCAATCGAGGTGATATAGAAGGTGATATAGTGATATAGAATATTACACAATGTATTTATCTAATTGCATATTCAGTTATTTCATTGGAGCATGTTCATAATAATCTCAGAACCATTCTTCAAAACTGATCATGTAAATGTGTATCAAAGAGCTTATTAACATATATCCAGCATTTGTTTACTGTCAGTTATAGTTTGAACAAAATTACAGGTTTAGGTGTGATTTGTATGTCTTTAAAGCGTATGATTAAAATCATGGTAAACAATGACATCTGATAAGCACAACAGCCATGATTTATAATTCAAATACTTTTAGTTTTCCAATAACAAAAATACAACACTGTGTCTTGTGTTTGGATTTGTGCAGAGACTGTTTGTAAAAGAAGACAAACTGACAACAAAAAAAACAAATAAATCATCTATCAATTAGAGGCTTCAGCTCACTATGAAATTGTCTTGAGCTCAAAAACACCTTTAACTTTACTTTCCCTCTCTGCCTGCAATTTCACCTGAATGCAAAGAAGGAGCTGGTGTTATCAAAGTAATGCATCCTACAGCTTATGTGATATTTTTTTGGTGCATTTCAAAAAGAGGAAACAGCTGCTCTTCATATTCTGTGATCAGCAGTTTTTGTGTTACAGAGGTAGTGTGCCTTTTTTCCCTTTGGCGTGTTTGGCCTTGGTGTGGTGACTTGAAAGCTCATTGTTTCTGTCAGGTATCACACACAGGACTTTCACAAAAAAATGGAACAGTTTTTACTTGCAGTAATTAAACAGGCAATAACTATTAGTTTAAAGAGAAAACACACAAAAAATAATTTGCTGCCTACTTGCAACTACAGTTCCCAGTGTCTGATTATAATCTTAACTGTAACTTAATGAAGCAATATTGATGTGCTGCACATCACACAGTGAGACTTAAAGACTAACTTCTCCACTCTAATCCTGTTATAAAAAGTGAGTTCTCCATGTTTTCTCTCCCAGCTGTCAGATTATGGTCAGCATCCCAGCAAAGCCCATATTCTGTTTTTTGGCGCCCTATTAGCATCATTTCGTCCATCAAGCGACATTAATTGTGAATGAATGCAAACTCCTGCAGAAGAATACGGTCTTCAAGAGGCCTGTCACATACTTTCTCCACTTGGGAGGACCTTTAACCTACTTAGCCGAGGAACCGCAGCGCTTCAAGTAGCGCAGCTGAAAGATATGCACCTGCCCGCTTTTTACTCTCACACTGCTCGGAGATTTAAGAGGAGAGAAAGTATTTGATCTAAATGGCACTACACTGACTGCAGGTGTGGAATTTTCTCTTCCACACAATTTTTTTTCTCCACAGCGATTGAGCCACCCGGAGCCGTCCACAATGCGCATGTGGTTGAAATCTCAAGTTTGGAGTGAAGGATTCGTTTGTCTCCGTGCTGCAAGATTGGAGGAGTGTCAGGATTCAAAGTTTGCTTCCTGCTTATAATATTGTCTCCCAAACGTAAATGTATTCTGCGAGATGAAAAAAACACATCCTCTTTAAATACATTGGAAAGAAAACGTCAAACACATCTACAGACTTTTTGGCATCAGCATAAATTTCTGTCGCTTAATATTTGATTTAAAATATGATCAGAACAGTATTTTCACTTTTTCTGTCGCCTAACATTAAACAATTTATTATACAAGAATATGAGTCATCACAACTTTGGTTTCCTTTAAAATATCTGTATATTTCTCCTCTGATTTAAAGATAAAAAATCAGTCCCAAAGGAAATAGTTTGAAATCACACCACACCTCGCCAAAATGTGCACTTTAAGTCGATCTGTTTCTCAGGAATCAAAGCCAAAATTTCTCTTTAAATGAGAGGCTGATGGCAAATTCCTCGAAATCAAATAAGTGGCTCAGGGGCCCAAAACAAAGGGAACAGCCCGTGCGTAAAGTGCGTAAATTACGCACGAACGTTTTTTACCTGGTTTTTGATTTTATGATCTTGGTGCTCTGGAATTTATCGTGTAATATTGGAGGAGGCTCTGAGATATTTACTTGATTTGTTTGTTTGTTTCTACATGTCAAAGATCATCAGATCGAGCGAGGAGAAAAGACGAGAGAGCTGGAAACCTGGTGCCAATTTTTTTTGCTGTTTTGTTTACATTTTTCCTCGCGTTTTAAGTTAAAATGTGAGACATTTAAGGGCTGCACGACGAATTAAATGCCCGTGTTTTCTGCACCGTGTGCTCGGCCGGTGTGTGTTTGTGTGTGGTGGAGGTTGCAGGTCAGGACCCCGGCCCTTCAGCCATCTCTTCACATCTCTCAGGGTATTGATCCAGCAAGGACGAGATGGAGAAAAGCAATTCAACAACCAGGCGATTTGCTCCATCTGCTGTGCTGGGAGTGGGGGTGATGAGGTGGGAGGTGGGGGGTGTGGGGGGTGATATCGGAAAAAGGTTGTCTGTATGATATAAACTACATAAATGGGCAGTTATTTTGGTTCTAGTTAACGACGCGTAAATGGAAATAGTGGAAACCGGTTTAAAACGTCCTTATGGAAAATCCACAGTGTTTATATAGGAAGGGCGATTTTGTACCATTAAGTCTTAATGCACACGATAACAGATTTAATAACTGGTGGCAATGGTTGCCACACAGCTCCCTATAGATAACAGCACACTTGGTCATCCATTCTTTACACTTTCACTTGTATGTTCGCAATGAAGTTATCCTAAAAAGCTTGTGTCATATTTCTAAATTATATAGAAAGTTTGTCAGTTACATTCAGTTATCTGTCAAAAAAAAAAAATACAGGTGAAAGCAGGACAGCTACAACGCAAACTAACGCACAATCCGTGTGCGTAATTCTGGGAATATTTCTTTTCCCCTCGCCATGCAAACATCAACATATCACCTATCCTGCCCTCCTGATGCAGCTCATTTAAATCAATAAATTGCATGATTTTTATCAGCGTTTATCACACACGCACAGGTTGCATCCTGTAAACACACGTGCATCCACAAAATCTATCCACTATCAACACAAACAGCTGCAAAAAATAAAAAATGGCGATTAAAATGTCTTTCTCCATGAATGTGTCAAATTCGAGCACAAACCTTTGCTGGGCCTTCTCCACGGCTCCTGGCTCCGTCCCGTGAGTCCGGCTCCTGACGTCTTGGCCACGTTCATACTCTCTGGATGTCAGAAAAAAAAGTTAACTTAGCCTGACAACTATATTAACGTGGACTATAAGCTTCTCATAAGCGTTGCATGCGGCTAACCAGCTCCAGATTTTTATGGGATCCTAATGTGGAGGGACTGTGGACCAGGGTCCTGCTCTCTGACTCAGTAATCCACAAGGTTGAGAGGTTTGTCTCATTTACATAATGTTAGAGGTCTGGGCCGAGGCCTACTTTTCTTTGCGCCCTGAAAAGACACCATGCAGCCGCTGGCAGGAGAGTGGAAAAGGCGCAGCAGGCAGAGGAATATTTGCAGGTAGGAAATATTACTTTTCTTTAAGGGATGAGTTTTTCTTATTATTACTAATTTGATAGGATCATGGCTATATATTTTTTTGAGACAGCATTTGGTTTCCACCTGTTCCCCCAGTCTTCTCAAACAGATTTTTTTTAGTTTCAGGATCCTTGTCTTTTTCCCCCCACTTTGGTGTCTTTCTGACATCCCCAGCTGACTTTGCTTTACGCACGCCTTGTTTTGTTTTCCTGCACAACAATAAAAGTCCAGCCACTTCACTTTAAATCCTCTGCGGACTCCAGGCATCTGATGGAGGAGTGGTGGAGGGGGGAATATGAAAAATAAAGGAGAAAGGGGAAGAAATTCGGGTGCTGGAACATGCATGATGAACAATGAATTTATTGCAATCAGGCTAGTCAAGTTAACCGGAGATTGCTGTTCTTGATATGTGCCTGTAATTGATGGCTGACCATGTCACGTCTTCAATTGCTCAATTAGGGGTAGGCAGCTACTTGCCTCCATGCCACGCTTAAATTACATTAGTGGCTTCATGCACACACGAGTGTTTCCTTCCTGCAAAATGAAGGAAGGTGGATACACAATCTGGGAAAAATAGCCTCCACGCTGCACACCTGCTCCTGCTCTGCTGCAAGATGCTGATATTTAAAAAAAAACCCAACAACATCAGAACAAACATTATTATGATTATATGCACCATAATAGCTGTGTCTCTATCATTGGATATGTGGCTCTATAACGCGTCATAGATCCATAGGGGACACACGTTAGGGACATAATTGGAAGCTATATTAACTATTTAAGTCTTTATTAGAATTTGCTTTTCTCTTTTGACCCCCCCTCCTCCTCCCCCTCCTCTGTTGTGCTCCTCTGATTCTTCCCCTGGCGCCAGTCAGTTTGCTCAGAGATTACAATGTCAGGTCAAGACTGCAAAGTGTCATTAATGCAGGGTGACCACACTCGAGGGTTTGGAGGCTCACAATATTGTCTCCAAATTGCATTAAGTCTAATGAAACAACTCCTCTTTTTTCCTTTTTTTTTCCAAAGAAATGCATAATATTGTTGATGTGATTGTGTAAATTATTTCCAATATCAGGAGGGAGCTGGTGTGACCTGCTGCATGCTCGACTTTTGAGAAAAAAAATATCTATAAATCCTGTGTGTTATATCTCACTGCATTGCCTGATCATGGATGTTAAGGTAGTCATATATATATATAATACTCACAGGCTGGATCCCTACTGCGGCTCCCTTTCAGCATTTGGAGCTTATTTGGACTTGTCCCTCTCTGCTGGGGCAAAATGATGCTTAAGAAGCATAAATGAGCTGGTCATACAACTTCATTGTGCCTCTTTGATGATACTCGGTGGCCCTTGTGTCTGTTCAAAGTGCTCTCAAAGTTTCTAGAAAGAGTGGAATTCCCCACTGACGCAAAATAGTCATATGTGGTCAGATCAGCTGATCTATGTGCAGAACGCAGCGGTTAGTTGTTCTCACCTGTGCGCAGTTGGCACAAAGGACAGAATCCTAAACATGTGGCGTCTTTTTTCCCTCTTTTTTTTAAATCTCTAAGTTAATATAAAGCAAAGTGTATTTTCATGAATTATTTCCCTAAAATGTCAATGACTATTGTTTGCTGGTTTAGGAGTTTTGCTCCGCCCCCTGTGTTTGTCGTAAACCTGGCTCCTGGCTCCAATAAACCCGGGCTAAGAGCGCCCTGGGCTCGCCTCCTTCTCCAAGGCGATCAATAGGATCTCAGGCGCACTACAAGCACTCTCTTACGTAGACATCCACCAAGGAGAGAGCCGATACAACAACACGGTTGATCTGCTCAAACACAAAAAATCTACCTGCTTTCTGAATCATGTCGTTGAGCCCAAAGCACACAACGCCTTTTTCAGTGACAGATATTTTGAGTCCAATCGAGGAGACCTACAAGAAGTTTAGTGGCATGGACGGCGCAGGGAACCTAACCTCTCCACTGGGAGCCTACCGACAGCCTCAGGTGTCTCAGACCGGCATGCAACAGCACTCCATGGGCCACAACGCCACCGTGGGCACCACCTACCACATGCCGCACACCGTCTCCCAGTTCTCCCACAGCGCAATGGGGGGATACTGCAATGGAAGCATTGGCAACATGGGAGACCTCCCGTCGTACCAGGAGAGCATGCGGAATAGTGCAGCAGCAACAGGGTGGTACAGCGCCAACCCTGATCCCAGATACTCCACCAGTAAGTTCTTTAACACATTTATACACACTTTTGCTTCCTTTTTATTTTATTTTATTTTTACTCCGTCGCCAAACAACAAATTCAATTTGACATTTCAGGGATGAGACTCAATAATAAATGTGTGTGTTTTTTTAATAAAATATATTTAATTTATATTCAGGGATTAATGATAAAATGTTAAATAAATAAATAGTGTATATTTTTAATTTTAAAAATGACTATTTATGGAAACTGAAAAGGAGATCATTCTTTCAAGTCTGCCTCGACTTTTATTTATTTTTAGCACGAGTAAATATTTAAAAGCAATATCCAGATATTATTATTATTACTATTATTTTTATTATTATTATTATTATTATTATTATTATTATTATTATCATTATTATTATTATATGTCTTTTTAACTGATGCTTTCCAACTTGATTCATTAAGGCATTTATGAGCCAATAATCAATAAAAACTACTTCAGGCGAAACAGTGTTCTCCTCTTCTGTTTATTGAACGCACGTATATGTATGTATATTTTTAAGTTTCTAGATTCATGGGACCTTCCACAGGTATGAACATGGCCGGCATGGGGGGTCTCACAGGGATGGCGGACGCCACCAAATCCATGCCAGCTCTGCACGCGGCGCCCAGGAGGAAACGGCGCGTCCTGTTCTCGCAGGCGCAGGTCTACGAGCTGGAGAGGAGGTTCAAGCAGCAGAAGTACCTGTCGGCGCCGGAGAGGGAGCACCTGGCCAGCATGATCCACCTGACGCCGACCCAGGTGAAGATCTGGTTTCAGAACCACCGGTACAAGATGAAGCGGCAGGCCAAGGACAAGGCGGCGCAGCAGCTGCAGCAGCAGCAGCAGCAGCAGGACGGTAACCTGTGCCAGCAGCAGCAGCAGCAACAGCAGCAGGCGCAGTCCCCGCGGCGCGTGGCCGTGCCGGTGCTGGTGAAGGACGGTAAACCGTGCCAGAACGGCTCCAACACGCCGACGCCGAACCAGCAACAGGTGCAACAGAGCCAGCAGCAGAGCCAGCAACAGAACGGAGTGGTGCTCGCGTCCCCGGCCGGCAGCCTCAGCCAGCACCAAAGCCAGCAGCAGGTGAACGCTCTGGAGCTGGAGGAGATGTCGCCCAGCCCCCCCTCCCTGCACAGCCAGCTCAACATGGCCCAGATAGACACATCTGCTGTAGATTACACCAGTAACATGGTGAGCTCAAACCTCCTCTACGGCAGGACGTGGTAGGACTTCACACAGTGCTGTCACTGCTTTCACCTTTTTTCTATGTGAGAACCAACCTGCGGATGAGCCCATGCAACACAGCAAGCATATATATATATATATATATATATATATATATATATATATATATATATATGAAGGCTGAAACTGGGGGCCCTTGGTGTTGGAAGGACAAGGCGCACAGACACAGACAGACAGACAGACAGAGGCGCACCAGCTGATCAGGGCACATTTTCTTGACATCTCTGAGAGGGGAGTCTATTTTTGAACATTACAGAAATGGCTGCCCTTGAAAGCAATTATGTCGTTTCTGGACCTTTTGTAACCCATGTTTTGGACCTTCCTCATGATGTTTTAAACGTAGTCTATGTTGTTGAAACAAAAAGGAATGCTGCTTCACTTGAGTGCGGACTGGTGGGGGTCGGGGTGGGATTGGGGGAGGGGGGGTACAGGTGGGAATCAGGTCTGAAGTCCACTAAGCCACCACTCCTTATTTGCGGTGATAACCTGGTATTTTATCATATTAATATTGTAAACTAATGTATTCATTTAGACTTATTAAAATAAAGTAGGGACTTGTATATTTGGCTAACACACAAGAATGCGTTTAACTGTATAATAATCGTTATTGCGTCCACTTTTATGTTTTCTTTATTCTTTTGTAAGTTAAAAAGGAACAAATGCGTGATGGCTGCTGTATATGTTTCAAAAAACCAAGTGAACGTTAACAATAAATAACTTGAAGTGTGAGAGCTATTCCTGAAGAAGTAATTTTTTTAAAAAGGGGATCTGTTTTGGCTTTTTTTTTTTTTTTTTTTTTTGAGTGCATTTTCATTATGTTGTGATTGAGACCAAATTGAGCTGGAAAGCAAGGTCGATGAGGGAGCCAGCATTGTTCAGGTGACATTTTGGAGGGCTGCCTTTCAGGGAGCATGTCTGCAAGACTCCCAGATCCGGAAATTCAGCCTTTAAAAAAAAAAAAAAAAATCAAACACTTTCCAGCAGGTTTAATATTCACATTAATTTATGCATTCATCTATTAATAGAATTCCCTTTTTTCTGTTGTAATCAAACTCTTCAAACACACTGATCTTACTGTGTTTAATAGGCCCAGACCTTCGTTTTTGCCGCAGTGTAATTGGTCAATTTTATTGTGAATGCGAGCTTCCATAAAATACACAATGACTACTAATTATTGTAAGAACGACTATATTATCCTAATGAATGGAGTGCATGCCTTGTACTGCATTAAAGTTAATTACACTCAAATTATAGCTTACATTATTATTATTATTATTATTATTATTATTATTATTATTATTATTATTATTATTATTATTATTATTGTGTACAGGCCTCAGGGGCTTTGCAAAATTCTGCATTTATCAATATAAAGGTTTCTAACGTCACTTTAAAATCAGATACAAATAATTATGCTTCTTAATTTAACTTTTAAATATTTTTTTCATTATTAATTCAAATTCCTCGCTTTTTTTTCTAAAAAAAATTAATTTTAGCGTAATTGAAGCTGGATGAGAGAGAATTGTGTTTTTGGAGGCATTAATATTTAGGATTAACGCACTGTTGGTGATATTAAAATGAGAATATGCTGCTGTCATCTAAATTAATTCTAATTATTCAATTTCTTTAAAAATGTTTTGGAGCTTCAAAGTTAGATTGTCTTTATTTCTAAACTTGCATCTTGTTATAAATTCTGATCCAACCAAAATGAATTATGACAAAATATATCACATGTATAATTACTCAAGGACGAATGCTGCAAGTTTTGATGTGTTAATGTATTTAGTGCTATTTTGATTTTAAATAACAGTGATATTTTTATGCATTGAAAGACACTGTAAGTTCAATATACCCAGCAGCACACACACACATTTTTTCATTCACATACTCAAATGCTACACACACACACTCACACAGGAGCCTCATTCTGATCAATCTCTTTAGCAGAGGAATGATTTGTGCAAACAAACTCCAAAGTGTTTCAGGTCATCACTTAGCATCAGTGTCGGTCCCCCTTTGCTTCCGTCCTCCAAAACCTTTTTTTTTTTACACAAGCAGTGGCTGATAATAGGATCTAGCATTTCATTTCCTGTGGTCATTTAAACACGTTTGGAAATTACTTCTCAATCCCCTTGCTGATGACACCCTGTGATGATGATGATGGCTATCAGTGTGTCTCAATGGAGACCTTGGAGAGCCCCCATTTCCAACCCCTTCACATACCTGGCAGCTGTATGTATATGTGCTATCATCCCTACACTCGAAGGAAGCATCAGAGCCAATATGCACCTGACATGTGGAATTGAGCGTGGCAACTCCATCAGGAGGGAGTTTGATAAGAGCATTAAAAAGAGACAAGCATTCCACAATATACACTTTGATGCTGCAAGATGTTTCTGATAGATTTTTGTCTCTAAATTGAGGGCATGAATGAGCTGTCAACAAAGATTTTGATGGTGTACCACATGAAATGAAAGTGGAGGTGAAGCCATTCTTTTCTCTTTTCAATAGCCATAGTTATGGTGCACTAATAGGCTATGCTTGGTAATCACTGGCTATTGTGCCTGTTGCTTCTCTCAGTTTATTGGGGGGGTACCTCTCTTTGTAAGGATATATGAGAAAGGCTGGGCACTGTAATTGGTGCTGGCATCATCATTTCTGTCTGGAAAGTTTTAGAGGGCCGAAGCTGCTGCTGTGTGGCATTAACATCCGTGCATGTTGTCGCGGAGCTGGCTTAAAGGTTGCCTGTGTTAACAGCATCTGCAAATCACACACGTGTGCACATGCATGTGTATGTGTGCAAACCAGATGTGCATACACACACGGGCCCACATTCACATGCACAAACAAAGCAACCGAATAAGTCATGCATTATATAAAATTGCCTCTATTACACAAAGCAGGTATTTCCATCAGAGCTGGAAGAAGTCTATCACTACCTCAATGCCAGATATAGCCTACTGTTAGCATAGAGCATGAGGCGGAGGATAATTTATTTCACTGATGCAAAGAATTTTTTAGACTATTCTTCTCAGGTAATTGCAGGTTGCACTGCATAATGTAAATGTGGAAGGAAGCCTTGCTTCAGTCTCTGCACCCCCTCACCATCCCACCCTCCCCACCCCCCCATTATTCTACTTAATATGTCAGAACGTCTGATCGCAGAGAAACCTTTCAAGTCCTATTGATGTGTTCCTCAATTGACCATGGCGACCTAGCAACCTAGAGAGCGCTAATTGGCTAGGGCTTAACATTATTATGGCTGCATAGTTTACACAGGAATATAGGCCAAACATATAACCCTCATCATAAGCAGTACACTTTTCTTTTTTGTTTCTTTTTTTAGTTTTGCTGGCACAACTGGAGGAGAGCTTGTTTTGTGTCCTTAAAAGGAATTAAGACAGAAAGCTAAAGGCATAGTCTGGGCCCTAGTTCAGACTATAGTGGATGAATGTGATTTTTTGCTGAAGATACACAGGTAAAGATGGACTAATGTGGCTAAACTTTGAGATTATTTATGACATTTTGCATGACGATATGAATAATTGCATATGATGTAGACAGACATTATTCATAGACATGAAGTATATCCAAAGTTTACTCCCACAAGTTCCACCACCTCCTCTCTCCCTCCTTCACCAGAAATAGTCCCCAGATCTTGCCCCACGTGAAATGATTAGGGGAGGCGAGGCTCGCTTTTCATTTCACTGTGCGAATGAATGCATTGAATTGGCAAGTTCTGAGAGACACAGAGCGAGATTTTAATTAGTGTATTGCCCTCGCATTCTGCCAAGGAGAGACAATCTTTCTCTTTCCTGCAACAAACCTGTGCCTGCTGGATTTGTTTGGTTTCCACAGAATGAGTCACTGCAAGTCTGCAAGTCTTTGCCCCAGGGAGCAAAAAGTTCCCTAATTCCAGTCATTTTCAAATGGAAAAAATAGCCTGCAAATAATCATCTTCCTACAGAGTGGGAAAAAAAAAACATTTCAAGAAGGTCATAGGACTCTGAAAGCAATTCTCACTCTAATAGATTTCCATGAAATTAAATACATGAAACCACATTTTTACCGTTGCCTTTGGTTTGACGACAACATGAATTCAAATGCACACACGTACACACACACACACACACACACACACACACACACACACACACACACACACAATTATATGCTCTTCCAGGACTTGCACTGGCTAATTCCATTGCTTACAATGAATACCATTTTAGCAATATGAGGCATTGCAGGGGCAAAGCAACCTTTTGAAGACTATTCACAAACGTCTGTAGAAGGGGGGCAGAGGATGAAGGATGGAGGACCAGGTTAGTAGTGTGTGTGGTGGTGGTGGTGGTGGTTGAAGGGGGGGCAGCATCCCTTATTAGAAAACCATGTCACATTCTCTCCTGCGCCGGCCGGACTCGCTGCGCTGCCAGTAATCCCCCCTCCAAGTCCCCCTATGCATGTTATTCAATTCGCTCATAAGTAGTTAGAGAAACTGTTTTCAGTTGCCACTAATAACTACTGACCTCCAGTGACACAGGCCAACAATAGGTTTGTCAGGCCTGAAACGCACAACCAAAGAAGCTGATTAGGAACTCAAGAGGTTTGAAGCAAGAATCAATGGCTGCTCTGTCCTGCCACGGTGCTTCCAGCATGGCGCTGATGATTGTGGGACCTCCATTAGTTATGCCTCATTAAGTCCCACAAACTTCTTCTTTAAGGAAATTAGTTTAGCCAATTCTAAAATCTATTACGGCCGTGGAGCCCCCACTGAGGTGCCACTGTGACCAGACATTACACTCTCTCCTTCCTTTGACATCATTTTATCTAAAGTTTTTTGGCGCACATTTTCACCTCCTTCTTTTCAAATTCTTTATACTCAAACAAACTACATACCATGCGAGGCGAGACCAAGCTATAGCTATAATATATAAACGCACTATTACCACAAGGAATTTTAATGTATCCATATTACAGATTCCAAAAGATTGTGCTTTAATGCAAAACATCTGGCACATTCTTCTCCATTTTTGTCAAATTTATGTCATTCCAGAGAGTTTATAAATCTGACCTCAGACGTCTGCTATCAAAAACAAGGCAGTAAAATGAGGCAGCGACTGAAGTCAAACGCCGAAATGGCTGCAGACTGTAAACATCAGCAAAAGAAAGTTTTCCATGACACGAAGGACGAGCTTCTGCACGAGAGAATTTGTAAGCCATTCAGTGTGTCTGTCTGTCATATCGGCGGGGCTACACATGATATAATTACGCACCATCCTTGGAGTTGGTCTCAATCTGCCCGGAACGACAAAAAAAGAAAGTCAAACTAGCACAACAGACATTTAATCGTCACCTCGAAATATGTAAAAGAGTTCAAGTGAAAATGAGTAAGAAATGGAGTTTTTGTATTCAGAAATATGAACAGACACATTTACAGGACAAAAGAGTTCTTCTCCGTCCTTCACAACACTCATCTTTACTTTTGAACCAGCTAACAGTTTTCTCCCAGCTCACCGTTGCCACAGTAATGGCCAGCTGCCAGTCTGCAGATTACTGGTTAATAGGGCCAGGGCTGAAGAGCAGTTCAATGAAGGTAGGCAATAGATAAGATCAGTGTGTGTTGGCTAGGGCTGAGTTATCTATGTATACACATGTGTGTGTGTGTAAGTGTGACTTGCTGTGTTCTATTTTTTTTTCATTGTTTAATTTCTTTTAATAGACAAAACTGAGCGTCAGTGTTAGTCAATGGGGATGATCCAACAGTCAAATATGCACACACACACACAAATAGACATGGATGGCAAAAGACAACAGCCACCACTCAATAGCCAAGTCTGTCAAATTAAGCCCAGAAGGACGTAATCGTTTCTTCAAATATAACGTTCTGTAATCTGCGCCCCCTCCAAAACACGCAGGAGTCTCAATATAACCGTCCCAGAGGGCCACGGGGGCCAAAGAGGACCACCCACTTTCTTTTCAATTATCATCTTGCAGCAACCTGTCTCCTCTCCAGCATTCAGCAGGAGACACTGACTGCTCTCCAGAGGGAATTACAATTAGACTGCTGTTTGTCCCTCGAATCAACTTCCAGACTGTAGCTGATAATCTCAACTCCGTGGCTCATGTGACCCAGAGGACAAACAGGATTACGCCCCAAATCCCATGTTCCTTTACTCCTCTCCTCTCCTCCTCTTGAGATGCTGTGGTCAGGGGGTCTCGGGGTGGAGGCGGGGAAGGGAAACGTAGGGACGCAGCTTAAGTCCTTGCAAATACGCAGACGACATCAGGTCACATCCAGTTTGCACTTTTCTATGATATACATTTTTTTTATGTCACATGCTTCAAAAAGCTTTATTTTCTGGATTATTACTGTGATGCTTGGTTGATTTGTGGGACCTTTAAGGTTGTAATTTAGTTTGAGTTTTTATTTAGGTTTCCATCTAAATCTAAAGCAGTGGTCAAGATTACCCAAAGGGGTCGCAAGATAAATTGGAGGGGTCACGGGGATAAGCAAAAATAAATGTATTTGGTATAAAAGTGTATATTTTTTCTCACTTCTCTGATCGTCTTTTTATTCTGTGAAATAGATGATAGTTTACCATCAGGCCGGGAAACGTGAAAAGCTGTTTTAATTTCATGAGGTTTGGAAATGGCTGACCTAAAGGTCAACACAGGCCCATGAAGTCCATAGTTTTTGAAAAGTACAGGTGAAAATGTGGCATTTCTTTTTACACAAATAACTATGTGTAATGGGATGGATTGGGCTCTTGAATATTTAATTAGTTTGGTTGCAAAGTGAGATATTGTATTCAGCTTGTATTTTAACAAAAAAAAAAGTGTTTTAAACTGAAGTTTGTGTATTTTAAGAGAAACGCTTTTTTTTTCAGTTCATGATTGATTTTTGTTTTTCCCTACTATCTGTGTCTGCATTGTTTTTATTGTTGAAAAAACAAGGGGGCGTCTCACTCTGTCCTCCCAGCTGGCTAACATGAGTCTATTATTTACTTGTAACTTGTATCTTGTGTGTATTATCTGTCCGTTAAAACCTCATCAGTGCAAATAACAATCACACTGAGAATTCGTCTCGGGGACACCAATTAGGACACAATCCACATGGGACAAAGGCTCTGTTTCAGATGGGAGTCACACTGGCCAGTGGATCTGGAGTGTTTATTTGCCCCGCTGTAGCCAGCTGGTCATACGAAGGCACAGGAAGAGTACATTGACTCCACCCTGCAGGGGGTAGTGGCACAGCAAAAGGGAAATGGGGCTCTTTTTCAACTCCCCTCTTCACAATGCAGCACACCCAATGAAAGAGCCCCAGACCCTTTTGTGGGGGTGGTGAGTGGACAAGGGAGGGAGGGATGGCGAGAGGGGAAGGGGGGGGGGTGAGTTTGGGCTGCCAACCCCTCCTCCTGCCGCTGTCCTGTCTGTGCGGCCAGCCACACTTCACTGCTAATTAGCGGTCAGATCCACTGGCCCCTAATCAGCAGGACATGTTAAAACTGCCCTAATCAGGCCTAATCCTGGCTTTGTGTCAAACACACACCATTCCCCTGTCTACTTAGTCCGTCTGCTGTATTGATTAAGGCATCATTTGGGGATTTGACGGTCAATACGCTGCAATCTGTGATGGGCTATAGGTGTGCCCTGGATAATGTAGTATCTAATGACGCCAAATGAAACTTTAAAGCTTCTATAGGTAGCATGGGTGGCTGTCTCACCTCCTCAGCTGCTGATTGAAAATATTGTAGAAATGGTGATGATGCTGTGAAGCAAACTCATCAGATCTCTTTCACCGTGAATCATATCAAACTAAAAGAAAAAGTCTGGAAAACACTTTCAATTACAGACTATTAGATTAGATTCAACCTTATTGTCATTTCACAGAGTAAAAGTAGTGAGACAATGAAATGCACTTTAGCATCTAACCTGAAGTGCAAAAAGTGCAGAGTAAAGTACATGTATAGAAATATCTGAATAACAGTGAGGGGTATGAGTGAATACAGTAAGATCAATACAGTCTGAACAGAGTGAAATGAATACACTAAGATATAGAGCATGTGCAGCAGCGACTGCAGGTAATTGAAGGTGTAAGTGTAAATGTACAGCGCAGGTGTAAGAGACAGTAATGCTAGCAGACATATTATATTGGTGACACAACTGGAAAAAGCTAATACTCGTGTAAAAGAAACAAAAACTTCATTTAAAAAAATACTGCTAAATACTGCTAACTAAGATAGTTAAGCAATAAGCTATATTTTAATAAGCAGAGTAAAATTGGTGGTTTGGCTGGTTAACATTTATAAGTTGTATATATTATATTGTTTGTTATATTGTATTAAGTTGTGAGTGATTCTGTCATAAGTAAAACCTCAGCTCCCATTCAGTCGTAGTTTATGTAAACTGTGCTTCTACACATGCATGAAGTAAATATTATATTTCCAGTCATTTTGTACTTTTTCTTTTTTTCGCTTGATTCGAGTTCTGCCTGACAGTGTAGACTACAACCTGAACAAAGTCTTCAATAACTGAGGACTTTGGTTTGAAAATTGTGTAAGAACTTATTTTTCTCCTTGAACTAGACTCTTATAGCTTTTAAAGTTTTTTTGACAGTGTGCTGTGCTGTCACTTAACTAATAAAACTATAGGTTAACGTATCAGTTTTGCTGTTACCCAGAACACTCTGCTGTTCAAATGCTATAACCACTTGTTTAATGTGTTTACTGAATTACTGAGCTGGCAATTTTGTTGCAAAAGAAGCCTTGTAATTTATCACTTATTTCACTCCTTTAGTCATTAACTGTTCTATAGTGTTAATTAGGATCTAATGCACAGACACTCAAAAGATGGGCATGAATAATAAGATGTTTTCCTTATGTAGATTATTCTGTGCTCATTCATGGTTAATGGGCTTGTTGCCAGAGCCGACGGGATGTAAAACACAACCACGAGTAAGTGAAATAGGTCTGTTAGAAAGCATATTGCTCATTGTTTAATTCAATATGCTGCTTGTGCAGACTTGTCTCCTCCTCTCGATGTCATCGCCACTGACATCAGAGTTGTCCAGCTGCACATACACGACGGCTCATTTGCTTGATTCAGTCAATTCAGACACTACTTGGAAACTTTAGGAGGAAAAATGAGGTCATCAGACGTTGACAGTATGGATGAATTTTAAACCAAATGCTCGAGTGCAGAGAATGGATTAGGTAATTACCATACTTCCCAGCGATATAAGGCCATAAATTAAAATCTCCAACAACTTCTCAAGTGACAACTCATCTAATCAGGGGGACAATCATGTGGAGGCCTTGCTGTTTACTGATTGCTCTAATCAAAAATGGCTTCTTCAAACACAGCTAATTGGTCAGTTTACTCACGGAACGGGGAGGCAAATGTAGAGGGGCTACTGTCGTGATTTCAAGCACCCAAATATCTCCCATTTGCATTGAGTGCCACCAGAATACACTTGACTCCCACAAGTTATCAGCAAACCAGACAATTATTCATCAGACACAAATTGGCACATCAAAGTCAAATCAGAGAATTACCGTCGGGAAGACCCCAAAGCAAGGGCTGAGAGAGGAAAGGTGGCCTTTGATTGACCGCGTTGCCCTTCGCTCAATCTACCATCCACATGCTGTCAGGCTCAGCCGCTTCCACAAAGTTCCAAACTGTTGCACAAGTAAAACCACACCACAGTTAAACAGAAGGAGGAAGATCAAGACATCAAGGTGTTTTTCTCTTACCAGCTATAACAATGAACAACCCAGTAACACAAACATTATGTAATTACATATTCTCATAGTTTACATATACATTGTTTCTACTATGTAAATATCATCAATCAAACACAACTATGCACAATGTGTATACTGTCATATCCACCTGTTGTTGTTTCATTTTTTGTCATACAGTATATATATACTTTTTAATATATATTTATAGCTGCACATTGTGTTCTAATGTTCATGTTTACCTTGTCAAGCTTGTTGTCCTTGTTTTACTCTGTATGTAACTCTACTTCTATGTAAGTACACTGAGAGCATAGATAAACCAAAGTCACATTCCTTGTATGTGTAAACACACCCGGCCAATAAAGCTGACTCTGATTCTAAACTCTATGTGAGGGTCAAATATGATTGGCAGCTTTTTTGGGGGGGGGATTTGACACCACTGCTTAAAGCTCCAGTGATGTAGTGAGATGTCACCTAATTTTAGCATTTGACAATATTTTAAATGTTTAATGTAACTTTTTTCAAGGAACCTGTTGGTATTTCTTCATCATTTCATAGCTCCTCTTAGGTGAGATGTCACAAGAAAATCTAAACCTTAAAAAAAAATGTTTAAAAGGTCCTGTGTCTCACTCGTGCAATAAGCACATATTCATCTACTCTGAGATACTGAGAGTTTCCATTGGGCAGGTGGGGTAGCTGTTAATGGGAGGGGGCAATGGAGAGCATCACTTTTACCAGTCTGCAGTTTTATGAATCAGGGATTTCATCTGGTAAGTGCACATTTTTATGCTTTCACTGACTCAGAGACATGTTCCCAACTTTCAACCGGATAAGAAATAAGACTCTGACCAGCTCTTATCTCAAACTACAGCACTGCTATTCTGAGATTTTTACTATGACACTTTAAAAAAAAGTACTTCACTGATTTAGCATTACACTTCTGCAACAACGTCAGGATCACGATGGACAGTTTAACAAACTAGCAGAATCTTTGCAGCAGAATCAAAGTCTTTTTTTTATTCCACACTTTCTTGTTGCTGAGCCCTAAGCTATTTTTCAGGCCTCTGCTCGAAAATTACATACCCATAATAAAATGAGTGTATCTCTGCAACCATAAGGTCTATTAGAATAATTCTTGTGTCATAATAAAGAGAACACTTGTAAGTTTTGTTCAGATGTGTAAATATCAGTATATATGTTACTGGGTAAGAGTAAATGAAGATGGCACACAGCACAAATGAAAAATTTCAGGTTTGTCTGAAAAAAAAAGCACTTTTAGGATAATAATGCCTTTAAAATGATCCAGCTGCAGCTCTAAACCTCTACCAAATTATAGCACAATATGTGAACATTCTCTCTGCAAGGTTTGACTCTGGTAAAGTGAAGCAGAACTAAACTAGAGAGGTTTTAGTGCAGACAGTGCAGGCCAGGTCACATCTTGGCACAGCTTGTGACATCATGATTATCCTAGTGCCATGTGTCAAATTTACTGTGCTACGTGAATTTACTTATTTCCCGGTATTCTAGGAACAAAGTGTCTCACAATAAAGCTTCGTATTATTCAAAGCAAAGGTCCCGCTGCGTGTACTCTGCACATGCGCCCTGTGCGTAAAGCCGATAAAACTAGCATGGAGCTGTATGTGGACACGCGAGGCTGTATCTTCCAGTGATTGACACCTCCTTTGAAGCGTTAGAGCCAATAGAATACAGGAACAGCCGTAGGCCATCTTGCCTCGCGTCCCGGCCAATCCCGTGGCCCCCCTGTAGGGAAACAAAGCCTCCCAGAGACATCAGGGTTGTTTGCATAACTATTTACAGGATAAGTAAGGAAGGAATAATAATAAAACTGATATGGATTCCAGCGCATATAGGAGTGGAGGGTAATGAACTGGAAGATCAGTTTGCTAAAAATGCAGCTAAAAAAAAATCAGAAATAGACATTATGATAAATTATAGTAAAGCAGAGGTCAAAAGTATGATCAAGTTAGAAATGGTTAAAAAATGGCAGGAAAAATGGGACAGGGGAACTAAAGGTCAACAGTTCCATAGGTTACAGAAAACAGTAGGGAAAATGAGGGAAATAAGTAGGTCAAAAAAGGAGTAAGATATTTTAACAAGGATGAGATTAGGTCACACCGGACTTAACAGTACAATAAAGATTATGGGTAAACATGAAACAGGTTATTGTGAGTTCTGTAGTTTAGATGAGACGGTAGAGCATGTAATGATGTGTTGTCCTCGGTACAGTCAGAGTAGGCAGGTTCTTAAGAATAGACTAGGGAAAGAACGCATTCAATTTGAGATTCAGGAGATTTTACAACTAAATTCAGGAAGTGTAGGGTATAGGGCAGTTATAAAGTTCTTAGAGAAAACTGGGTTAGGAAAAAGAATATAGGGAAGATACTTTTCGATCCACACTCCAATTCAGAAGGTGGCGGTAATGCACCTAAAAGCTGTTTGCCAACCGCCAATAAAAAGAAGAAGAAGAAGAAGAAGAAGAAGAAGAAGAAGAAGAAGAAGAAGAAGAAGAAGAAGAAGAAGAAGAAGGGTTGTTTGCATTGTGGCTAAGGAAGTAGTGCTAACTGTTTCAAGTGTGGATTTACAGATGACCAAACTTTTCATGGCGAAACAGCTAAGGTAAGAAAAAATTTTACGACTATAATTTGACGAAGCGATTTCGGTTTTTGCTGTTTTTTGTGGCTGTTGCTTTGGTTTTAGAGAGCTTTGATGGATATGGTTTGGATCTGTGGACTGTCTGCTTTCGTTTGAGGGGTTGTTTGTCCGTTTTGCATTAAGTACCACAGCGCTAGAGCCAGACATATGGCGAGTGGGTTGACATTGGTGGCGCTATATTAATTTCTATGTTTGATAATTCATTTAGCTGGCGTTTGAACTGTGTTTAGTGCATTTAAAATGGCTTATATATCCTTGTTGCCTATGCTCTGCTGTTTAATTTGATGTGCAGCATTTCTATATTCTGTCATGATTAATGCATTGTTTCACACTATTTTTTTGTCTTACCCCCCAATTGGGGGACGCTCAAGCTCAAGGGGTTAAAACTTCATTGCCCACAACCAACAGCTGGTTGGAGATTCAGGTGTGTTATACTAATAGTTAGGCTAATGTAGCCTCCAAAAGATGAGGATCAGGCTACAGACGTCTGGTAAGCTCACTTCTTTCTCACTCCATACCCCCAGATTTGTTTTCATTTTCAAACTTCAGCCCCAACTGTAAAATCAGCTGATTTCCGCTTTAAAATCATTAATAATACCTATAATTAATTGCAATATGAAAATCCAACATAATTAGTTTACACTGATTACAGATTTAATAATGCATGAAATGGCATTACACTGAAGTGGTATGTGAGCATATAGCACAAAGCAACGGTGACAAAGTGCATCCTGGGTATTTTATTATGCAAATATCGCATCAGTACTGCCCCTTGCACAGAAATACATGGACATGACAGCAACATGAAAAGAATCAGCAGCGCACTCAGAAAACCTATAGCAGCAATGACCAACAGCGTATCAGTGCTGGTGTTAACAAAGTAAACTGTGCAGTTAGTTTATATGAATATTGTGTATCATGCAGTGGAGGTGAGTTGCCTGGGAGACAGTTGCAGTGGGGGGAGTGGGTGGTGGTGGTGGTGGTGGTGGGGTGTTATGAAAGGCTGTGCTCTGGGAAATAAAAGCTGCCCCTCAATGTGTAACACTACAGCTGGATTCCAGGTGAACATCTGGCAGAACTAGGTGACAAATGTACAATGAAACAAAGGAGTAAACAGGGATTCAAAAAATCTTAAAAGAGAAAACATTCTAATTGCAACCTCTGTGCAAAGCTCATTCTGAATATGAATTGATTGAGTTGAATACATTAATGAAATAATTAGTTATTCAAAATGATGAGCTGCAATCTGAAGTAAAATCTGCCCTTAGGTTCTTGCTGTTGTCAAGCTATGACCAGCAATGCATTCTGGGAACAAGAGCATTTTTTTTTCTTTCACCTGGAAGGACTGACTCCATATAACTACATTGCCACTAGTTTTTTTTCCACTTTTGGCATTTGATGAGCTGGGATGTCAGGTAGCATGAAAGGATGTTGAGGCCAATCATGTTATCTAATGTTTTGTTGCATGAAATCCCTCGCACAAATGCAAAGTTTATAAAAAGCTGTTTTATATCGGAAAAATGATTTAGGTCGGAGCTTTACTCGAGGTTATTTATCAGACTTCTCCTTCTAGTTTTTGCTGTTGTGGTGACTGACTGTGATTCATTTACATACTATTGAAGTTATGTCAGAGCAGCTTATTCACCTTGCTAGTTGTGTCCAGATGAAATAAATTTGAAGTAATGTTTTGGGACAGTTAGGGACATATATAGCTTCAGATGTTAGGTTTCTGACAAATGTGAATCTACTAGTTTTTATTGAATATTACTAAAGGTATGTAGCACCTCACACCAACTTTTTCAATTATATAATTCAATGTAAGGAAATGTTGGTGGCACCAGGAACACTAAGGAAATGTTCCCCCAAATATAGACATAAAATATTACTTTAACTGAAAATCTATGCCATGATATAAACATCTCATTGATGCAATTGCAAACTGTACAAAGGTTTTTTGGGGGATACTTGTATCTTTGAGCAAAACTCGAAACACACTTGCACTATAAAAACAGAGAAAAAGCATTAGCACAAGCACTTTGTTGTTTGTTGTAAAGGAGGAAACAGAATTTTATCTCAATAGATTTACGAGGAAGAAGTGTATGTAAGCTGCACATGCAGCACATCCTTTAAACCAGACTGTACATAGACTGCATGTGTAGTGTTTCTGCTCCTGTCTGATGGTTACAGGTATAATCAACTTACAATTCTCACAAATCAGTTGGAAAAGTAGTTGGAGATCATCATTTGTATCACCTATTATCCATTTTTGTCTCTTTGCCTTAATAGTATACATTTACTTCCTTAAATTACATAAATTATTTGCAAATAGAATTGAAAGATCTGACACTTTGCGTACAGTAGCCTACATAAAAGTGGTTTATTGTGGAGATCGTTCCAGCAATTTAACACCAAAACTGCACTTCTCTGATCTACATGGCCACTGTGTGACTTTATTTAGAACCACACTAACAGAAGCCCAAAACAAATGATATCAGATAGCAATATTCTATTAATATAACATTATTGTTTTATGCGTCATGAAATTAATTCCAGTTCTACAACTCTAATGCATTTACTAGATACAGATTACTCTTGTTGGACTTTACAACATGTGGAACATCTGTGAAACATATTTCAGCGACAGGTCCTAACATCACAATTTCTTTCAATTCAATGTTATCCCCAACAGAGAAACACCATTTCACCGACTGTCCTTCCTTATTATAAACACTGTTTGATGAACAACTGACGCCCCTGACATTTTTGATTTGATGATAATTTTTTACAAACTTGAAATGAGCCCTTTCCAAACTCTATACACGGTCTCCACCAAATCAATACAAGAAAACTTTGTTTGTTTGGTATTTTTAAAAAAAAAAAACACACTTAATTACATCCTTGACAATTTAAGCATTGGGTCAGAAATTAGCAATAACTTCATTAATATTCAGTTAATTCAATCATAAATTTTGATTTCAATGAGTGGAGACCTCATTTTGGAGAGAAACAACATTTGTCCCTCAGTCTCCCTTAAAATTGCTTGTCAACATTTGTAGCATTGCTCACTTAAACCATTGGACACCGCCGACAAGGTTAACAAGGTGCCTTTTATGGAAAACAAAGGAGAAATCTAATAAGCTGTTCTGAACAAAGCGGCGAGGGAAATGAGACATTAAGCTATCCTTTAAAATCCAAAATTAATTCAGAGATCCAAGCATTGATAATTTCAATAGTCCACATGCCTTTATAGATAAATCCTCAATCTTTATGCGACAAATTACATGATCATTAGTGTCTGAGGGCTCAGATCCTCGGGGCCAGAGGGAGCAGCAGCAGCACCAAGGGACGGCAGCTTCATTCAGTCAGGTGAAAGCACTTACATTTAACAGTCTGCTTAAAGCTGCCCACACATTCTTTGACAGACAAAATCAGTGCATCAACTTGTCAGCTGGTCCATGGCTTTGGTCCGGACGTTATGTTAGAATTATTGGGTGGAACTTGGTGCAGACATTCATGATCCTCAGACGATGAAGCCTAATGACTGTGATCCTCTAATTTTTCATTTTAGTGCAACTACAGTGTTCGTATTGTTGGTTGCCTGTAAAAAGTTTCAACAAATATTCAATTGATTGCCATAAAATTTGGTACAGATATTCCTGGTGGCCAGAGGATGAACCCTACTAACTTTGATGAGCCCCTCGCTTTTCTTCTAGTGAAACTAGGTTGTTTGTGATTTTCCTCAATTAAAAACATCCAACCATCACACAGAACACATGCATACAGACAATACCCTGTTTTTTTACTGCTGAATCCAAGGTCAACATACTCATAGTCACATTCAGGATGCAGTAATTAGCAATGTGATTTTGTCAGTAACCGGTAATCTAAGGCTTCTGAAGAGCTGTGAGCCGTCTTGTGAAGCATTTTTCACAAGACACTTTAATGAGGAACAAAGGTAATGTGATGAGTAATGAGTTAGTAAAATCATATAATCTGTAGTGAGTAATTGATTACTTTTTAAACACTGAAAAATATGATATGGATACCTGAAAATCATTGAAGGAAATCTCATCTTTTTCATGCAGTAATAAAAAGTGTCCATCACCATGTTAGACTTGGGCGGACTGGGACTAAAAAAATGACCCTGGACTTTTTTTGCCCAGACCAGCCCACCTTCTTGCAATGAATCCACCTGCTCCCTGTTGTCTGACTCATGGGATGGGGAGAAGCTTGTGGGCTGGTTCACAATCAAAGTGGGCCAAGGACACATCTCTCTCACTATTTTTGTGTAATGGGCTCGTAGAGAAATCGTCCTACCAGGATTTCTCCCGACGTCCAGTTGGTCTCTGGCTGTAGAGCCTTATGAATTACACTGAGGAACCTGAAGCTGAATTAGTCAAATCCAGCAGATTCCCAAGCTGCCTTGCCTAATACTGACTTCCCTTCATGCTAATTCCATGGTGATGAGGAAGACTCTGCATTCATTTTTCAAAGACAGAAAATCCATGTCATCGTGCTTCACATGACTATTGTAGACTAACGAGTGAATTCGCTGACGGATTGAAGGATGAACGTTCTATTTATATGCCAAATTACTAGAGGTCATCTGATGGAGGGGTCGCTGGTGTAGATCTCCACCAAGCTGCTGCACACGAACACACCTGCACTTGCACATGCAGAGGCTTCAAGGTATTTCATGAGAAAGCAATGTGAATGGAGGATGTTGCAATAAAGGGTTGGGGTTATTTATTACTCATGATCCATTTTGATTAAATTGATCAGTTTCTCCTGAAAGAAACTTGCATGTTCAAATTTTTCAACATGTGAATTATTTTTGCATATTTATGTATATTTTAAAATGTTTTCAGTAAAAGCAAACTAATTGTGAAGAATGAATTGATAATGATTGTTTGACTTAAATATATTGACAACTACAGAAGCTTTAAAATTATAATGTAACACTAATGCTGCTTGTTAACAGCTTGTTTCTGTGGTGTTGGCTCAAAGAACCGTTTTTTTGTCGATCTCTGGATCTGGGTTACTTTTAGTCGAACTGAATGATGAACTAAATAGAGGAAAAACATGCGCTTGCCCATGGAAAAAATTTTTTTTTTTGAGGGGCATTATCCCCATACAGTCCTGAGCAAACACATATCAAAGCAGGGGACTAATGAATAGGCCTACTGCTTGGCCTTCCTTTGCAGAGTATGGCGCTTTTGAAAAGAGAACTAACTGAATGGCATACATTGCTGTGCTCATGTCAATGTTTGCATACAAAGAGCTACACTTATTTTCCTGTGCCTGACTGACTGTGTGGCAGACCAAACAAAATTAGTTTGAGTCTGTATTTAGAGGTGGGCACAAAAGATGTTTCTAAATCAATCCCTCAACCCGGAGATAAGCCTCATTGCAGTGAATAGATCTTTGAATTCCCCCCTTTTGATGTTACCAGTCCAGTTTGAACAGTTGATAAAATGTTGATATCATAAACACTAAAAGTTTAACATTCATGTGCTTTCAGTGTGTTTGATAAATCAAAATATGTCTATCTATGAACCTTCTTTTTCTTTATGCAACAAGTCAGAACCGAGAGTCACGTATTCATATAATCCCAATTATGTTACGTTTTTTTATTCATATTGTACTTTTTTTTCCCACTCTTTGTTGCCGCAACAATTCAACTGGGATTTATCGGCCACCGGTTCAAGGCCGCTTGTAGTCTGCTGTTTTAGCTGTTATTCCGCTCACTGTTTGACGCAGCTAAAACTCCATCTTTACGCTGAATGTGTGTGTGATGTTTCAGTGAATGGCAAAAAGACAAAAGAAAACTGTTTTCATACATTTGACTGAGAACTTAAGTGTCACCATTGATACATACAATTTGCCTGCGTGAAGTGTAATCCTTGGTTTGGTTGTGTGCACATTTTCTGGATGTTGAACTATTTACACATTGCATTTATTGATCATAGACTTATACATTGTTAATATATTTAGAATTAAAGAATACAAGTGCTCTGTAGTGTTGCATGAAAAGGCTTTGACTTGAATCTCTTTTGTACTGACTGAATTAACTGATACTCACCCCGACCTTCTGCGTTGGATTCTTTTCATACTGTCTTTCTTACAGCAATACACATTCTGTATATTGGATGTATTGCAAATAATTGTGTGCATTGTCAGGTTGTCTTAGCTCTACCTTTCATGGTAAAAACAACGTTTACTCAACACCAGTGTAACGACTACTAGTAAATCAACAGCAACACTTCCAGCTGAATGAAGCTACTTCTATCTGGCGCCTATACTCTTTTACATTTCTGCTCTGACGGCACAATATTGACACTTACCAAAGGAAATAGGTTAGCCTCAGTCTGGGAACAGCATGTGCACGCATTGTGTAACAAATATTGATAGCACTCGTGTTTTGATGCCGAGGGAACCAAATTCATAGGGCTAATTGTCAAAATACCTCTTCCAGCTCAAGCGCCGCAAGACTGGAGGGCACTTGTTTGCCTCTTGTGCTCTGATGATTCAATAACTCCAAACAAGTTTGCAGCCTCAGGAGTGATGGCTCGTGCTTCCTTTTATCACTGCGAGAGACGAGGGGGGACGCGGGAAGCTCTCAGCAACGCCACTGTGATCTAATAGCGCGCTTTCACCTTCGCGCCGCGCTCCCGGCTCGTGATGTTTTGCGATGCTTTAGGTTCAGGCGTGTCACATACGAAGGGCCGGGTCGTGCGTGTTGCGCCTCAGCCTCGCGCCTGTGTTCGCGTGCCTCGTGACAAAAGGTCGTTTTCTCGGTTATGTAGCGAGCGACTTTGCGGCCTAAAGCAACTGCCCACAAAAGCTTAGCAGAGCCACAGTTCAGCAGCTGTGTCACCGGCTAATAACGGCTTTAAAAAACCTCTACGGTAAATAAACGGTGGCAGGCAGTCAGGGGTCTGTTGATTCAAGTTGAGCATTAGCATTTCTCCTCCATGCTAATGGCTGACCCCCGTATTCCCCCAGTGAGGACCAGCGAGTGAGCGTGCCAGCTCCCGGATAACAGCCGGCGTTAATGACAGAGAGTCCGACCAATCCCCACGCTGTGTCTTGGGCTAATCTGCTTTGATCACCTTTGCTAACATCTCTATTATCAACAGATTTCAGCCATCAACAAGGAATTACATTAATGCCACTTCCTGTGACCCAGCTGCACCGAGCCCAGACGTGTGTGTGTGTGTGTGTGTGTGTGTGTGTGTGTGTGTGTGTGTGTGTGTGTGTGTGTGTGTGTGTGTGTGTGTGTGTGTGTGTGTGTGTGCGGGTAAGTTTGTTAACGTGTATTCCTCTGGGAGAAAGACACAATGGAAGAGGTTGCGAGGGTGAAGATTTGTAAATGCAATAACATTCGCCAGCCTGACATTATGCATTGTCTTCATTTCACTCGCCCAGAGATCACCGGGTCCCTGCAAAGGATAGGAATACAAGACACTGCAACAACTCCCTCAGATCATTTAGTGTTATTTGTGCATTCGGGGAAAGATGCAGAGCAGGAAATCTGCGGATGTGTGGCAGGCGGGCACAGACACGTCTCTAGTGGCTGTGGGAGAGCGTACCATGAATAAATTTAGCGCTGTCCCCAGGAGATTGCCTTCAATCACGAAGCATAAGGTGTCAATGCTGCGCCCTGTGTGCATGGAGCACCAAATTACCTTCCACCAGATTGCTGAGCTGGGTCTAATAGGACCGGGGGAAACGGACTGTTGAGGACAGACTGCTAATTAATCTGGCCAAAGTCAGAGTTTATGTCCTGGGCCTGATGACAACTGGTCAAGTCGAGACCGGGGATGCATGCACTATAAAATGAGCATATGTGTGAGAATGCAGTAGGAGAAAAAAGTGAACCTTGACAGAACATTGTAATGAAAAAAATGTTTACGTATAAGCATCATTTGGAACATAATTATATGTGTTTACTCGGTTTTGATCATTATATCTGTGCTAATATTGAGTGCCGAATGATATAAACAACAACAAAACATTGCATTGTCCATTATCCATTGGTGCATTATCCATCTTCAAACAAATATTTGACAATGCATTTGACATAATCATATATTTATCACCTTTGTTATGCTGCGCTCTGACGCTGCAGTAATGTGGCTCCGTAATCACCGAAGCATTTTATGTAGCGCAACCAGCAACAAATGTTCCCAGCAAATCCTATGGTGTATGAACCATAACATTAAAGGCCATATCCAGCATTCAGCACAAGCTCAAATATTAACATCTCAATTTACATACAAATTTCCATGTATCTAAAAGCAAAAAAAAAAAAAAAAAAACTCTTTACCAAGCCATTTTCCTATTTTGAATAATAGGCTGGTTTTCTGAGATCCAGTTGATTGACTAAACAAAGACATGACTAGTGCATTAAAGCAATTGTTTATTGCCACTGAATCATGGCGTATGTATAATTTTGCAGTAAATGGTTATTAACTGATACAGAAACCATGGATTTGTATAATAGCTGGTAATCATTCTACCTCAGGATGTGTTTTCACCCTCATACACAGGGTTAAAGAATTAGAGTGTAGTCAATTACATTTAGCAGGTCACAGAAATTGATTTACTGCCTAAGGAATGTTTTTTTTTTTTTTTTTTTTTCCTGCTGGGCTTCGGCTCTGTGGTGGCATTCTGCTCACATAATCAAGGATGAGCGTTGCCTGTCTACCCAATCTACTACTTGGTCCCACAGGGAAAGATGACTTGCAGCAGGAAAACCTGCATGAATACTAATTTGCCTACTTGGCTTTAACAGCTTTTGCAAGCCAATCTCATAGGAATTTGTAGAATATGATGCCTTTCCATCTTTCCATATTAATTACCCCAACTGAAAATGGGGACAGCGAGAGATGGGGACGGAGGAAGAGAGCGACAGAGGAAGAGCGTGTGAGGGACAGAGAGAGAGAGAGAGAATCATGGGAATAGCTCTAAGCAGGGACTCTCTGCTCTCCATCCTAAATGCGGTTAATTATAATATGATTTGAAGCATCTCAAGCAGGAATCTGGCAATCTAGATTTGGAGCTCTCTGACCACAGCTCCAGTTTGGGTCTCTTCATTATGGCTCAGCGTAGCCGGCCCTCCTCATCCCCTCAGACTCAGGATCGCAGAGGCAGTGGTAAAACTGGGGCACATTGGTTACACTGACTGCAGGTGTGTTGGAAAACAGATTATTCTCATTCCTGACTCCTTTAGCTCCGTTCAACCAGGAAGGTGGGAACCATGACTTTCAAACCTGAGGTGATGCACCGGTACCTGGGAATATTTCAGAATCCAGTGCTTTGATTAGCAAATCATGATTTGTTCCTTATTTGATTGAAAGAAAACTGAACTGAAAATTACACAAAAATATGGCACTCAAGTCAAGACTACCTGCAAGTAAAACACGTCCTATAGCACAAACAGGCAAAATGATGTAATGCCCAACATGGCATTTGCTTTGCCACATGTGTAAGGTCACGCACCAGCTGACTGTTTATGGTGGGATTATCTTGTCATGCTGAGGGGTGTGGATGGGTTCGCCCTCTTGTGCTGATGTCTTCATGGCTGCTTGTTCAACTGTCTCCTGGAAGAGCCAGAGGGACAGACAAACCACAGTGCAAGGACTCAATTCTTGTAGTGCTAAGGCTTCTATTCTAGTGGTACCACGTTGGACACAATTGGTTTTGCTTGACCTTAAAGTGAGTATTTTGCAAAAGAGTTTCAACCTGCACCTTGTAACCAACAACACCTTTGTTAGTTGATCGGGTCCTGTGTGATGAGCATTGTGTATGTTTACATATAGGTCAGCTGAACCTTGGCTTTTGTCCCACTGCTTTTGTAGAGATATGAGGTTGGTTAAGATGCCATTGAGCATATTTTAGAATAAGCTACTGTTTACATGAAATGAATGAGAGTAGAACTGGTTGGTGAATGGATCATATTTGGCGTGGTTGTGCAATATATACAACATAATATCACAGCAGTTTGTGAGATAGTTATGAAATTCAGTCATTAGGAAGTGTGTGTATGGGCATGAATTGCCCATCGTGACAGTCACCTTGGCTATGTTCTCGTGTTTCTTTGAGTGAATGAAATGCCACATTTACAGCACTGCAGCAGTGGAGTCAGCACGAGGTGGTTGAGGTGGATGACAGGTGTTCAAAGTGCCAGAGTGTAACAACAGAATCCAGCTTCCACTCTGTGGTTGGCTTTAGGCAACAAAAGCACTTTGGTTAAAGTGAGGGAAAGATTGCGATTTCAGATGGATACAAATTTTCCATTTGAAGGTCATATGAAAAAAACAATTCATGCCCATGTACACAAATCCTATACATTAAAGTCTGTGACTACTTCATTAACTGCTGTGATACTGGGTTGATATATGACATATGACAGCCAAATCAGTGGTGAAATGTAACTAAGTATATTTACTCAAGTACTGTACGTAAACACAATTTTGAGATACTTGCCCCTGAGTATTTCCATTTTATACTTCTACTCCACCACATTTTGGACATATTGTACTGTTCCCTTCACTCTATTTTCTGACAGCTTTACCAGTTGCTTTGATAAAGATTTTATACAATCAATTAATGAATTTTAATGTATTATGGATCAAGCTACACAGAAGTATATAAAGAAGTGAAAATCACCCTGACCTTTATTATATACTTATACATTAATGCATCAATAACTATATTCCAATGATGTAATATATATCATTACATAACTACTTTTTCTTTTTTTTACTTTTTGGTACTAAATAATATATTGATTCTAAGGCTTAACGTTTTATGGAACCAAAATTTTGAATTTTGGACTTTCACTCGTAACAGGCTATTTCTACACTGTGGTATTGCCACTTTTAGTTTAATGAAAGTACTTTATTTCACCACTGTTTATAATGATAATCATAATTTTCCATTCGATTTTTGTGTGTACGTTAGTGGGGGGTGTGCCTTGCATTTAATGACAACATACATTATGTAACTGAACAGAGTTGACCTAAATATATTAAATGAAACAAGGAGGGACAAGTTAATATTTTCACTCCCTTTGGTTTTGACCTAAGACACCAACAGGAATACAGTCATGAAAAATATTAGAAGAATGTCAACATACATTTTTGGGTGAGATTACAAATCCAAAGATGAATCATCCTTCACTCCTTCCTTGTGCTGATAGTCATCTTAACATTTTCAATGAGCAATACAAACTGTGCTAAAAAGTTGAAAGTGTAGTTTGCTTTGGAGGAACAAATGCACTTAGTAAATGCAGCCTCAGTAAAGAGGGAGTGCACATTTTATCTTGGTTCCACACAGAAATGGAGACTAGTACATATTGTACAATAATATATAGCAAAAACATAGTCCAGCCATGAAAAGATCAAAGCCCTATGGACACGTAACAGCAATCCATAAAGACACAGTATCCAGCTATAGATGGGAGCAACTCAGCGCTTTTATATACGTCCACTGAAATCCTCCATAAAGCATCACCATAATAAGGGTTTTAGGCGTCCGTGCTGAACAGATTTTCACTTGGCCCTTTGTGTCGGAGAATCTCACCTGGTCTTTGGAGTGGGGGCAGAGGGGAGCAAACCTTCCTGCCCCGACTATGGAGAGACAGCCTTCCTCTGTAACCCACTCTCATTCACAGACATCATTCATGTGCAAATCATCCTTGGACCTATTGTTCACCCACTGCGCTTTCAGATACTTGCTGAATCAAGTGATAAATGTAATGGCAGGGCTGGAGATAATGTTCCATATGAGTGAAAAGAAAATAATAAGACTTGTCAGAGCACTCGCGCTTGTGCAAAGGGGGAAAACTAACTTTATACAACTGGCTAGAACAAAAGCCAACTTGAGATCAATATTTCTGTCTTTTTGTTTATGTGAAAATGCTCTCCAGCATTTTCGCTCTTTATCAAACACACGCTATATGTCTGTCTCTGTGCCATCATAAATGGCTGGTTTGAGTGACGACGATTCATGATTCTGATTAATAATCTTGTCCTCAAAATGCGTGGTACCTATGAAGCATTAAAATAATTTGAGGTCTCTGGGGTGATTTTATTCAGTCACATTAACAAGACAGATGCTGTGATATTCAAAAATGATCACAACTTTACTTTAACTCGCTACATTAGAAACCATAGAAAACACCATATAAAGCAGAAGCTCTTTCTTAATGGCAAGGAAATATTTTAAAAAGTATCTCTAGTTGTAAGTAGTCACCTTTCACCTCTAGCTATTTGGAGGGAAAGACCTAATGGTGAATACTATATTTCTCTGTTCTCTTCATATTAGCGACTACAGCTTGTTGGCCATATTTATGAATTGAGCTGTAGAAGTAACAAGTAATGTGTGTTGTAATTAGCTCTAATGCTAATTACAACACACAGGTCATTTTCAGTGAAGATACTTTGGCATACTACAGTTGGGAAAAATAGATGCAAATAGAAATTAAAGATGGCTGAATTTCATTTAGCTGCTTTTGTTTCCGGTCGTGCCTGACATTACTCCCTTGTTCTCTTCTCCCTGTACGACAGACACTCACTGGTTTACTCTATGGGACGAGGTAAATTGAGAACACAGACAGTGAATGTATGAATCCTCATGTGCTCATGAACTGAACTCTATAAATGATATTATAAAGAGTATGGTCTGGACCTGCTCTGTATGGAAAGTGCCTTGAGATGGCTTGTGTGGTGATTTGGCGTTATACAGATAAAATTGAATTGAAATTGAATCGTGTGACGTGAGTGTGATTTTTTAATCGCAAAAATGTCACACATTGCATCATGAGACACAACTTTGTTAACAAAAGGGATGTATTAATGTAATGTATTTAACTTTCAGGAGCGATATATCCCCACCCCCAGAATTTAAACGAATAAGTATAACATATATATAATGCACTATGTAAATAGGGAGGTCATTCATTATCACGCTTAAACAGAATAGAGCCACTGTTCATGATATTGTTTACACTTGTGATTTTCCTACCACAACAACTCAAAAATGTCAACTTTGTTGTGAAGGACGTGTTAAATGTGAAAGGGTGAATTCTTTGTACAATAGCAAATGTTGGGATGTGGTTGTCAGGCTGATGGGAATCCAGACTGTAGTTTTAGAGGATGACAAAAATCATCATGATTGATCCTCTGTGGAGAATAAATATGTTTACAACTTTGCATCAAACGGTTATTAATCAGTATGTTTTTACCAGATCGTTGGATCAACTGTATTATTCATGATGTTACTGTGGCCTTAACGCTGCTAAATAATACGCTACACTCATGCATGTTACTTTTTTTAAAAAACCTCTGTCATTTGGAACGTGACCCTTCTCATAATTTAATACAATTTCAGGTTGAATAGATGTAACCTACATTCTTGTCGACAGGCATCCAAACAGGGCATAGCCGCAGATGAATTCATGATGTAGCAGTACGGCATGACACACGGAGCAGGAGCCTTGGAGACACGGCTCCGGTGAAGCTTTGAATCACAAACAAACTGAATAAGTGAATTGTTTTTGTCTCAACATTCAAGGACGAAATCAGTAATCCCAGCCAAAGTAAACATTTTACCAACAACTCTGTTGATCAGTGGAAAAGATTGTTTAACTCTATATAATGGTGCCTGATCTCTTTGAAAAAAGCCAAAGCTTGTGTAATCAAAAGCACAGCCTTTTGTCTCTTTAACACACATACCAAAGAAGCTGCCGAGGAGGCCACATCAGAATGAATGAATATTTAATTGAGGCCTATTGAGACAGAAGATCAAAATGACCTTGCTCTAAATGATTATTCACTGATAAAAATAAAAGTAGGCTAGGGGAGAATGGAAGGCGCGCACTCGAAAGCCTCGGTTTGCCCAGCAAGCAGGAATATATTACGCAAACATATGAGAACAAAACCATAGCATTGTTGATGAATGTGTTTAACTTTGCCACTCGCTTTCATCTATTTGCCCCCCCCCACTACACCCCCCACTTGCAGCTAACATTAAAGTCTTATTTGAGCAGAACTACAAAATACATAATAGTCATTCTGAAGGCAGCAGAGAGAGAGGATTGACAGACTTTTCCAAAAGAAACCATTGTTACCCATTTATTAAGATTTATTTATGGGTGAAACCTGCTGTCACGGAGAGGGATGAATCCACTGTTTCTCCGACCCGCGAGTGTCTCGGACGAACGACTTAGACACATGCGTGAGACTCGAACGCAAAGACACCGATGAAAGAAGAGTGACCCTTTCTTATTGGAAGTTGTCCGGACAAAAAGCAGGTCAATCTGGCTTGTGAGGAAGCAAGGCCCTCCTCTCAACTTTCCAGACACTCATGGTAGCCATTGCTGAGGGAGGGTGGGGGTGGGGGGGGCTGAATTGATGTGGACCGAACATGAATGGCTTTAAGCTCAGTACTTGATAGCAGGCTGAAAGGAACAGGCTCAAAAAACTGTAGTTGTTGCGAGCTCTAAAGTAAGTTTGTGTTATTGTGTGTAACGTCAATCTTTGCTCAGTGATTAATGGGATCACTGCACTTTCATGTACAAGACAAAAATGAGATTCCAGACCACATTTCTGAACAACTGTTCTTACCTGGATGATATATCATTTCATATGCTGTATGTTGTGCACACTTACAATGAGCGTTCAGTGATCATTAATATCATTATAAACAGATGTTCAGATTTTGTTAGAGTTGCAACAGACTATTACCTACTGCTTATTTTCTCAATAAATTGATTTTTTGTTCTATAAAGTGTAAGAAAATATTAGAATTTTTTTTTTTACAATAAAGGATTAAGAAAGCAGAAAAAGTTCACACATGTCAATTGGTACCTGTGAATTTTCACAATTTCTGCTTTTAAAATTACTCAATGACTAAGTGATTATCAAAAATGCTGCAGATTTTTCTGTTTATCGAGTAATATATCTACCTCCTTCAGCTCTAGTGGTTGTGCTTCAGAATCAAAGAGCAAGCGTTTCTTTCAAGACTCGCCCGTTCGCAACGCTGGCGAACATGGAGAAGGTGCAAGAAACTATTTCTCTGACAGCACTGGACCTTAATACAACCCCATGATACAGTTTCAAATAATGGACTCATGTAGAGTCACAAGACTAGCATAGTGCTAATTCTGGAAAATCTGGGAAAAATGTTCAAGCAGACTGAGAAGGCTCCTTTAGAACAGTTAATCACAAATACTGAAACTAACTCAAGTCTTTGTGCAATCCAGTCATTTCTGTGATAACATCAACCTGCTGGTCACTGCTGTCTAGAAGCTGGTTTGTGAAGTGTAGTTTTCCTGTTAGTGAAACGTCGTCGGTTGTATTGTTAAAAAGCCGACAAGCTGCTATTACAGAGGCTGTATTTGTACTTTTAACAAAACTGCTTGTGTCAGACCTCGACAATTGTCACATACAGTAGATGTGGGGGTCTATGTGTGCATAAATCACTATATGTAGCTGTTGTGATTGTTATTGCTATATTTACTCATTTCTCAACAATGGGAGGATGATATGGCCTTAAAATAATATCACAATATTTTAGGGTATTTTGGGGATAATGAAATGTCTGCTGATATGGCAGAATACAAATGCAACTTCAGAGGTTCGCCAATGCTTTGAGCCAATGTAGTTCTTTAGATCTGCTTCTTTTAGAACTCACAATGGCTGTTGAGCTCTCCTTGTGTTAAAAAAAAAAGGTTTGTTGTGTTTCCCTCTTTTTGTTGTCTCAGTCTTCTTGCCCTTGTTACATATTACCGTGGCTTGTTGACATCATGACATCATTTAGTCGGAGGTCTGAATATTGCCATTATCAGAATATACATTTTTAAAATCATATTTAAAATTATATCATCATGAACGATATGTGGCTCATCCCTATTCTCAACTGCTATTGAAAACTCAACTCAAACTCAAATGCACTGCAATTGAACATCATGTTAGGCCCTAAATGTTCTGTTTATGTTTGTTTGCTTATGATCATCTGAAAGGGACTTGCAAGGACAGTTGAGTCTAAATTTGTAATACCTTCACATCTGATAGTGACAAGTTTAAATTTTACGAAAAGTCCCCACCCACCCATATATTTTAGAATTCATCCCAATATCAATCATGATCTGTTATCACACTATACTATAATAATAATTTAATGGTTATGGGCATGTTTGTATTGCAACCTACAATCCATTAACTTTGTTCAATCATTTCTAAACCAGAAAAAAAAAAAATCAAAAAAAATTATTTTCCTGCTAATTTTCGGGACACACTTCCATCAAGTGTCACCCGTATCCGTGTATCATTACAGCTCGTGAGCTTCTCCGTTCAGTGTTGCGACTGAATGATCCAAAAGGTGCAGGTATGGCTTTAAAGGTGATGCTTCACTCAAGATGACTTCCCTTACATTCCCGTGTTCTTTAAAAACCTGTAAACGTTTGCTTTTATTCAGAGAAAAATGCTCGTGTTTGTGAGCGAAACATAAGAAGAAAGAGCTTTTCTGCAGTGGAATTACAAGTGGTCTTGTCAAAAAAAAAAAAAAAAAAAAATGTTTCCCATCCTCTCTCACGAGACAATCTACATCTGGAGACACCATCTGTTCAGGCGGCAAAATAAACATGGATCACCTTCACAAAAGCGCTGCTGTAAGAATTGAGCCCTGTCTAATGTCGACCTGATGGCAAAGCCGATACTGTAATTGAGTCAGTCACTATATGGATAACACCCCTTAACTGCGAGATAAAACCTTCCTCCCATGACAGTCTGACTGCGCGCGCTCTAAAAAGAACGAGCTGAACATCACCATCGTCGTCGCCGTTGTCGTCGTCGTCTCTCCGGCACAGAATCAGAGAAGTTATTTTAAAAAATGTTATTGTGTTAGTACACATTAGTACAATATAACTCCACTTCCAGCATGAGCTATCTGTCGCACACAAGTATCTGTTGACATGCTCCTTAACATGGATATTATGTTAGGGAGCCTTTTAGCAAACTCCAAATTATTCTGCCACAGTCCCTTTTCTGTGGTGGGTCAGGGCTGTCTGAAGCCATTATTGGTAATGAATGTGGAGTCCTACTTTAAAAGGTTCAGGCATGTAAAGTCACCTAAAGCTGACTAATGGAATCCTGCTGACACTGAATGCCAGGGGCTTTTACCACATCCCAGAATGGCAGTTTTGGAAATTTACACTACAGACATAATGAACTATAAATGTAAACTTGGGAATGTAGCCTCCCACACAGCAGCTCCGAGTTATTAATAGCTACAGTAACGTTGGACATGCTGCAAAAATCATAAATTGCACAAGACTAGCGTGTGGTTTCAGCAACGGTTCTGCTGCTCGTGACTCATTTGCACAATAATAAAGAAGAATTTAGACATCTTTGTATTTCTGTACACACGGCTATTAAAGAAGCAGCTGTGAGAATATGCGTAGAGGGTTCGTCGGAGGTTCTAAATATTCTGAGTTTGTTAGCGCTGCAACACTTTGTGCCCTGGGAGATGGGCCTCTTCAGCAGGTTCACAGGTCGCGCAGCAGCGTGCAGAGTGGCCATTGTGCTTTGTCATTTCACAGGTGACTCACATCATTACACTCGAGCATGCTGGAGGTAGAGCACTCTGAGATGCTTGCGGCATTCAAAATGCATGATTTTCAGCCTAGTGCAAACAAATCGCTTTAAAAGATCAGTTTAATCTATTTCGAGCTGTTATTATGAGCCGGGAGAGTTGTTCAGATAAAGAGACTGAAGCAGGGTTAACATCAGAGTGTTGGACAACTCTTCACATACTTTACCCAGCGTGAGAGCTGTCAACTTTATTATTTGTTTTTACGATACACTGCGCATATGATTTACAATGCAGACCACTAAAATAATAGTCAGGGGGTGAATTACTGTGAGCCGAACCGCCTGAAATTTTCCCAGTGATATAATGTAGTGCATTTAAAAAATATCTGTGGGGGGAAATATCAGTCACAGAAGTCATCGATGTCGTTGTTGTTTGTGTTGAATGGTTGAGGACGTAAGGCTGCTTCAATGTCTGAGTCGCTGTCCTCTGATTCCCCAAAGAAAGCTATACAAAAAAAAGATTTAGAGAGAAGAAATAGAAGATTATAGCACAGTATTTACCTGGCAGTGGCTCACATGAATTGTAACCTACACAATCTACTGTACATAATTTCTTTATCCAGTCAAGTCTACGCTCTCTATACAGGCATTCCAGGATTTGAATGCACGGCAGCCGCAGCTTACCTTGACTCTGATTTTCACTGTGAAAATCTTTACATTCGAGCCTTTACACAGTCTTAAGGCGTTAAATCTATAGTGTGTTCCCTTGTGGCGACAGAATGCATCAGATCACAGAAGTCAAAATCGAAATGAGATGTGATGAGAGAGCAGCTCAGGGTTGAAAAACTTGTGATGCTCGTGCCTTTTGTCTACAGAAGGAAGTGATAATTGCTGCTGCTAGAGGAACTGAGATGATCAATCTGCCTCTGCTGGAACTAGACACTATTGGAATAGATTTTGTTTTGACCAAAAATGATCATACATGTCATAAGCAAAGGAACTTGTCTGGCTGTCCCGCATTAAAATCAACAATAATGGGGACATTATTGAGAGCCGTGAATAAACTGCCCAACCTTTCCTTGGGCTTTTGTTTAAAGTTGGATCCTTGATGTAGGACACAGACGTTTGACTGAAACAGGACTGTTTGGGTTATTTTTTAGAGGATTAGGCAGAGCTCGCTGGCAACATGAATCTAAGCTTTCAGTAACCTGGATTTGGCTTCAAGGTCATCTTTTTTTTTTTCATTTGCACATCCTCAAAAGGCATTGCTGCATTTACAGAGAATTTTAATCAAACAGTTGGTGTTCTTGCGAGGCTCAAAATTTACAATCATTTCATACATGTTACCACGTGAACCTCTTTATGGTGATCTGTGCAGTGTAATTAACCTTTTTTTGACACTGTGTCTTTGCACACAATCGAAATGACTTTGTCTACACTCACCTTTTGACTGCAGAGCCGAACGAGCCTTTGAGTTTGTGTTCCCTTTCCTGGAAACACAAAGACAGTTATTAGCCTTGTAAAGTTATTACCTTAGGCTTTCTCTGAAAAAAGAGCTGCTAATTCTCACCAAAAATAGCTAAAAAAGGGGGGAAAAAGGCAGGCGGGCAGACAGTGTGGCTCAGGAAACTTCCTTGACTCCTGTTCTAATTGTGCCAAAAGACTTCCACAAGGCCCTCTTTATTCAAAAATAGTCCAAAGACAGGGTTGCCAGGTTCCCATAGCTCTGGTGATATCGCTATGTAAATGTGTGACCTCCGAAAAGGCTTTGATCTACCTCGATGCATATGCAATAAGGCCCCCCGTTCCACTTTTAAAGGCCTCCTCTTTAATTTACATCATCACAGAGCCTATTCACAACCCCACAATATGGCCTCATCATCTCCCAGGTTAGCATACATATCCATATGGCTTACTTGTTTTGGACCTTCTATATCGGAGGAGTGTCTGCGCTTTTCTTGGAAATGGGAAGAAAAAAAAAAGATGCAGTTTTAAGCAGATGAGCTCTCGCAAAAAAAAGAGGAAAAAACTGTTGTGTGGCGTGTTCCTCCATCTGCATCAATTCAAACCCATGACCTCTTTGATTGTCATCCTCTCAATCACCCTCATCTCCTCATCTCTGCCTCAGCTAAGTCTTGGCACATGTGACTGTACATTGAGTATAAGGACCAAATTACTCTGGCTGCGTTCCAATTGCTATCTTCTAAACTATATATTGCTGCTTTGCACCACTCAAGGCAGAATGAGACAAAAAAAAAGGATGCAACTTCATTCCTAACTGTGAACAGATTGCTTGGTGCTAAAAGCAATATACCATACAGCCGGTATAATCATTGGACTGTAACCTTTATATTCATATGCTGATAAGACTTCCTACAGGACGCTGGGATGATTCTTGCATCTGCTCAGACAGCGCATTGAACCTCAGGTGATTAAAATGCTAGGAAATCAAAGCAGAGGCTGGGTAAGAAAAGCGGAAAGAAATGAAAAGAAAGCAAAGACACAATGACACATAATCAGCTGCTTGCAAACTGAAGGTCCATCGCTTATGAGGGTGTTTTGTGTGTTGTGCTGAAAGAGAATTTTGTTTGCCAAATTATGCGTGTGTTAGTAAATTCATAACCAAATCTTATGGCTCAGTAAATTTAGAGTAGCACGGATGATAACATTTTTCTGTTGAGCATATTTTGAATCCAAATTTTGACAGGTACTGATTTTGGTTTGTGATTGATTTTGATTCTTTACGTGCCAGGATCATTCCCTACTGACCTTATTAGACTGACATATGACTGTATACAAAATGATTTAGCTGAAATAAAATCCCTATCATAATTAATGTACTCATTTTTATGACTTCACCACTGGTGTGCTTCAAAATGCATATAATGTGTGAAAATGAGTATGTGTATTAGTGGTGTATTTCATTCTTTTGTATGTTGAGAAGTCGCAATAAGATTTTTTTCCCATCATAAGTCATTATATGTTGGCAGATAGAGGGGATGGGCTAAGGTAGGATAAGGTGATGAATATATACATATCTGCATTTTTTCTAAAAAAAAAAGGACATCAACCTGCTATCCACACTCAGCATTTTGAGATAAAGCACAGATGCTGAAGCACAACCACATCACCAGGGCTGGTGCATCCATTTACAACCGTTAGGAAACAGATCTCGAGCAGACCCTGCAGCAGCAAAAATACAGCAATAATCTATACGATTACTTCCTCTCCTTTGCCACAATAATAGCTGTTACAGAGAGTAAATTAGGCTTTTCTTTTCTTGAACTTCCCCCCCGGGATGGGAATGGTCTATCAGCTGTTCCACTTCAGTGAGGGACAGGACTGATTTCAAGACAGGGCTATTACCATAGAGAGCCCAGTCTGGATCTGACCCCACCAATCTAATATTCCGTTTCCATAAACATTTATGCCAGTTCATCTTCTGCTGAGTTTCCCTTAATTGAGGCAATGATCTGAATATGTAAGACTGGGCTGGCCAGTGTTTTACAAGCTCTGGTAGACAGAGGTGAATGTAATGTGTAAAATGATGCAAATTACAGCTATTGTAATGTTCTCTTTTTTTCCCCCCAATGCCTCGCTCATTCTCTTTTTCCGGCCTTTGCAATTGTTCCATATTGTTGTTTATCTCATGTTTTAACAGTTACAGTTTGCGTCTGCCGTGCACAGCCGTGTCCACCAACGACCTTTAAAATTGTATAATGAGTTTTCTACACATTACACAATTGGAGCTTGGAGGAAAAGGTCGATATTTTTAGTGTTGTCTGTATTTCTCTAATCAAACCTCTGTCTTGTTTTGTCGGCTTACACCACACTGGTTTTTCTGTGAGCTGAGTTAGAGCTCCTAAATTTACATATTTTGAAACCATTTCTGGTTGTAAAACAAAAGTTAGGCTGGCTGGCACTGCAGTTATATACAATCTGAAATACAACTTGCTTTAATAAAAGCCAGGAAAACCACATTACCACATATCCCAGGCACAGCATATGCACAAAAGGCACCATCTTTCATGAATAGCAGAAAAGTGACAAGGTTCCTTAAGAATAACGATTACTCAGCTTAGAGAGATCCAAGGCACTCTGGTGCAAGTTTAAAGTCCTTTTGAGACTGTTCTCTACATTTTTAGATCCGGTGTAACAAAACATTTTGCTTTGTTTGCCCCTGAGAGCCGCATCCCGACTCTGCTTTAGCACATCTTTTGCAATATATCTTTAATCTTCTCAACTGAGCAAGAAATGAACAGCTACAACTACGACTGCAAATTTCTGACAAAGACAAGTGTGCTGACTTGAATGCTCTATTAGATTGTGTCAAGAAAGACATATTCATGTACTAGAGTTAAAGCTGCACAGAAATGTAGGAAAGTAAACATCGGCAACCACGCATCTGAACTGGCTTTACAGTGTTGTATGTATATATTGACAAAAAACAATCCAATGGCATATGGACATTAAAAAATCATACCGAACACACTGTCCTTTCAAACTGCAGTTTAAAGTCATTCCAAAGTAAGATTAGAATGTGTGTGTCTTGGAGCAACTGAAGACAGATTTGACTTATAATCCCACAGTCACATTAGGAAATGTGAGGACCGTCAGAGGAAATAATGCTTACCAAGCATTTAATACTACCTCGCACACATCAGTAGCTAGAAAACTGCTTTTATTTACCCTGGTTTTTTTTAAGCTCCTGCCACCCACACACAAATGCTAATAGCACAATAGCACTTTTGCGCGGCGGTGCTTGTCTAAAGGTAAAGGGAGACCCATCACCTCATCATTCCCATCAACTCCTACTCCCATCCCAGCTATGACCCCGCAGAAACATTGTTTAGGCTCCGTTTAGATGTACTCTAACAGGCCTGAATGGTAGCAGGATATAGCCCCTCAGTAGGGGGCAAACAGTGAGAGGCAACTGTGAGTGCACTGTGAGTGGGCACTCTCTAACATGTGAGTGCTCTCTGCTGGCAATGAGTGAGTACTGCAGCTCAGAGGAAGAGGTGCTGGGGCCAATGATTTCAACACAGCATGCTCTCCTCCTGACTGGTGGCAGCTTAGTGGGGATGGACATTGCGAGAGATGGCTGAAGGACTGATCATTCATCTCATGTTTCATTTTGGTTTTTTCGGTGAATCATAACCTGTGGAAGGGTAGACTAACGTTTGCTGGTTTGTCAAACACATACACACATACATTGGGGTCTAAAGGACAGGGAGAAAATAATAGAAGCAAGTTACAATATAAAGCAAAACACCATCAGAAATGAGAGTGTAATAAATTACCACAGATTTGAAAATCCCAATCATTTGTCTTTTTCGCCTCGATCAGCCTCCAATCAGCTTACAGGAATCACTACAAATGCATTTGAGCAAAGTGATATTTGCATGGTTTCGTTGTCAAGTCAAAAAGCTAAATGAAACATTAAAATGAACAAACAAAAAAAGCACAAAAGGTGTTTAAAAACCAAATTATTTTTTATAAGGCAGTCAGGCATTATTTACCAGTTTGAGGCAGCCAATGTAGGACAGTGACCTCCTCTGGTTGGAGCCTCTAAATGCTGCCTTCCTCGAGAGTCATCTTGTCTTGTTTGCCCTGTTGTGGCCTTGTTGTATTCTTACTCTTTAGTGTAAACTGAAGGAGGAGATCAACTAATATATTCTCAAAAGAAAAAAGAGAATGAAAAAAAGGTCACTTTCAAATTTATTGGCTGTTTCTGAGAGAATATTGTCTCCAACAGAAATATTCATAGAAGTACAGAATCACTGCCGCCATGTACCCAATTGTTCATTTACTTCCTTACAGGTCTTACACTGCTGTTTTCATATTGTCTGGTAAATTGTTTACATGGATTTTTTTGAAATCCTCCATCCTTCACTAAGTCTTTGTCTGGTACTGTCTCTCTGTCTCCCTCTATCTCCCGCTCACGTCTTTCTACGTCCCCCTCCCCTCCGTTCCTTTTTCTCAGCTCATGTCCCTCTCACCCCTCCATCTCTCCTCCCAGTGAGCTGTCAGAGATCCACACACATCGCCTCCCCACGAGAGAGAGGGAGAGAGAGAGATTCTGATTTTGACACTCTGAGTGATTTGAGGTCGAATGCTTGAGCACATCCTGTTGTCCAAGGCAAAGCTGTAAACCACTAATTGTTGAGTCAAGGTTTTTGTCAAGCAGGCACTAGGCACAACAATCATCACACCAGCTGATGGCTGGAGTATTTTGTGTGTGTGTGTGTGTGTGTGTGTGTGTGTGTGTGTGTGTGCACATGTGTTTGAGCATTTTTTAGGATCAAAAACGGGGGGAAATAAAAAGGTATTAACAAACCCAAAATAAAAATAAGAAAGGAGTGGCATCTGAAATGCCTACAGTAGAAAGGAGCACAATGATTCTTTGCACGAGAGGAAGCAGTGGCATGCACTCGCATACAAAGGGGAACAAGTGGTCTTTACATGGAGTGCAGCTGCTTATTAAGACTCACTCCTTCGTGCATTATTCCTTTCATCCCCACTCAACCACAAAGTGATTTTACTTTGCCACTCACAAAGACGGCAAAAGATTTCTAATGGACAAATCAGTCGCTTCCCCACGAGTTATAATACAATAAACAGCACATTCTATAAAAGTATCTGACTGAAAAACACTGTGTGGGAGAGAGCGAGGAAGAGAGGGAGAGAGAGAAAAAAAAGAATATGAAAGACCTCAATTCTCTCGAACACCATAATAGTGAAATGAGCACATATAAATGTGTTAAGAGTATCTCTTTGCATCTTGTATAGACTGCATGTATTTAATCTGTAAAGCTTATTAAGGCCCTAGTCATTGCTATGCAAAGCAGCACCCAGTGCTTTTCTCTCGCTTTTCAGCCGAGTGCAGTGTTTGGCCAATAGGACTGGCCCCCCGCCTCTCATTCTGCATTCATAACATGCAACATTTGCACAATGTATCTCTCAAAGGCCCTGAATAGAAGGCCTTAATACTCATGTAAACAACTGCAAACCAATTACTTAATGAATCGGGCCCACACATAATGAGGAGCCTCACAAAGGGCTATAAATGCATTTTTTGCACCAAAGCCTCTGCTTTAAACTACAATCCCTCTGCTGTAGTCTAGGCTTAACTGGCAAATCATAATTATTGTCTAAGACAACAGAGAGGAAGCCATTTTTGTATTTTGAGTCCAGCTCCATCCTCCTTTTGATGTCACTCATCAGCTCGCTGACAAAATAAAGCAAATAATTAACAAGTAGGATGGAGAAAGTGGGGAAGGGGGGGTGGAGGGGGGGTACAGGAAGACGGAGAAGAAGAGGGGCAAAGAGATGGAGAAAGGGCAAGAGAGCGAGAGAGAGAGAGAGTGAGACACAGGGAGAAAAGAGAGAAGCAGGGCAAGAGCATGCTGCAGTGTTATGCTTCTGCTTAAGTGCAGGGCTTCTAGACCACTTGTGGAAGCAATAAAGCGCAAGAAGTGACTGTGGTAAGTGGAATGCTTAAATCTAAGCGTCCAGGAGAAGCAAAGAAAAGACAGGGGAAATAGTTGTATGACCAAAGAAAGCATGATGGTGACTAGTAGCTCTCCGTGCTGCTTCCTTCCTAACCCTGGCGAGATTAGACTCAGATCGGACATGCATAACCCACGTGTCCATTTTCTTGTGTACGCAACTTGTGTCTCATCACTGCTCTCTGCATTTTGTTTCTAATTTTATGTTTCGCAAATTTTGTTTAATCACACATATCGCGGGCTTCCCATGCACATTAATGACAGGGAAACAGGCGCCATCTGAGAGGGTCTGGGCCCGAAATTGGCTCATGTTTATTAAAGAGGGTGGTCACTGGGGCTGGCAGTGGCAGACATCAGCAGCTCTGAGGACCACAATAGAGCCAGCCCATTAGGCCCTTCCCTGGGCTAATAGGCAGACTGGGAGCGTCTGCTTGCCAGGCCAGGGAGATACAGACTTCAGCCCTTGTGTCAGCGTGGTGCCCAGTAATCACATGAAATCAGAGAAGATTATTCCTCATAACGTTTACCCAGCCATTACTACAGCCCAAATGGGTTCGCTGTGAAGAGGTGCTCTGAGGACCCGACATGCAATTGCAGATTTGATGAAGTCGTGTTGATATTCAAATGTAACCGTGATGGTGTTAGCTTCCACCAAGCTATTTATCATTAGATCTTCTTTTCCAACCCACTTAGGGCGCTGATTTGAGCAGCCTAAATGCATTTCAAGGGGGAAAAATGAAAGGACATTTGTCCTTGTCAACACTTGAGTCCCCTTCTTCCAAAACAGTTGTCCCTGATTCTCTTCTTGACATGATCTGTTTGTATTCTGACAACAAGCCTGAAGACAGTGATATTATGACTCCAATTTATTTTTTGTGGTAGCTGTTTTGCTTTTGATTTCTAAAACGTGGCTGAACTCGGCGAACGGTGAGTGAGAGGGGCTTTAGGGGCCTTTTGTCTTTGTAAGCGAGTTAATGGGTGGCGGCCCCTTGATCTTATGGAAATGAACAGGGAATTATGAGAGTGGCCATGCAAATGTACATCAACCACTTTGGTGTCTGGTGGCCCATTTCCTGTGGCCCGTTGAATAATAACAATGTTCTTACCAAGGGTAAGGGTCTTGATGTGAGGAGCGTTTGGCCCTCCCCAGGTCCTCTTCATGGCCATGATTTATTCCTTAAAAGAGCAAACAGGGCCCGATAAAACCATTTGATTTGGACGTCTCATCACAAGCTAATCTACATTGCATATTAATACAGAAACTTATGGAGCAGCTTAAGAGAAGAAAAGACTGAGTCGACATTGGTGTTAGCGTCTCTTAACAATGCTCATATGGTCATGTGAGAGGACTGATATTTACAAATTCTTTATTCATATTTTTTTATAATTTACTTGTAGCTCCTCTCATACATTATGAACATGCTACATCCAAATTGGAGCCTATGGTTGCTGGGATGTTGAGAATTTTTGGGACTAAAAGTGAGGCTATTAGTCAAATTGGTTTGGAAAACCTGGACAAATAGCTTTGGGCTTTCTGTCTGACTGTCATTTAGCATCTATGTACACAACAAATAAGGTATTTCTATGGTGTTCTCATGTGTCGTGAGAACATATGGCCAGTGTTGACTCATGGTTAGGCTCCAGCTCCTCGCTTCTTGCCTATTAGAGTGGACCGCATCTCCTACCTGAGAGGCCATAGTCGTCATCCTCCTCCTCTTCAGAACTTTGCAGCCTTTCCTGCATGGCTGATTGTTTAAGTAGTTGATATTCTTTGGTCTCTGTTCAGGGACATACACACACGCAGGCATCCACACACACAGAAAGTCACTGTCAAATATTTGCTTAAAACCCAGGTTTCCAACTTTCAGAGGTTTCTGTGTTTGATGAGACAACACGCTTCAGTAGCTGAGTCTTTTGGTCTCACTGCTGAGCAGAGTGGGTGAAAACACTGTGCTCAAGCTGTTGATTCTAGCCTAGAGTATGTAGCAACAGTTTCCATGAGACAGCAATCAGCATCTCACATTATCTCAGCATCCCCTACCAGGAAGGCAATGATTGATTTTCTGTTTTAAAAACACTCATAATTACTTTCCGGCACACTAAAGTAGGTATCATATTTAAAAGGAGCAAAGAGAGGGAGCCGGCAAAAACCAACAGAGCAAGAAGTACATAATAAATGGGCTGTTGTCTCAATGATGTTGCTAAATCACACATACCAAATCAAAAGATGGAGCAAAATTGTGATCTTGCATGACCCAGTCCTAACATTTTTAACTTCATAATAAAAGTACCACTTTTAAAAAAATTCTAAAAAAACAGAAACAAAAAAACAAAAACACAATGTTTACAGTGCATGGTAATCTCCAGTGTTATTCCACCCACAGCACTTTATACAGCCATGGCTTTTACATGTAGTCTAAAAACACCCCCACTAGATATACAGACGCGCATGTCTTGGCAATTACTATCAGTTCCAAGGTCATGGTATTTGATTGTGACATTGATGTCGCTCACCACCACAGCAAAACCCTTTCCTTGAAAAATCTTTAGTCATGTTTTTTTTTTTTTTTTTGGGACTGGTTATGGCTCTTTTGATTAAGTGTAGCGATTGGAAACTGGACTCATTTTGCTGGCTGTGCACCTTAGGGATGCGGACACATGAAACACCCCGTAGGAAATCTGATAGCCAAGGGTAATATAGGATTGCTTTACATTTCAGAGGTGCAGCTTAGGGATGGGCACACCAACTGCTTCCAGGATGCCTTCACATCTAGTATTTTTTCAAGTCCAGCCTTGCCGGAGCATTGTTTAGAAGATAATGAGAACCGATGACAGATCTCTTGCGCTTCCCACCCTGGCGTCCAGACAATTAAAGCAGCCGCATTATGCCGGGCCAGCGAATTATCAATTTTGCCAGAATGCCTCAGACCAGGCTGAAAACATAGCTAGTGTTTTCTCGGAGATAATTAGAGGGAACTAGCACAGCTCTTCAGGTGGGACTTTGACCCTGGATTCACCTTGATCATCCTGCCTCAGCCATTGCGTAAAAGAGCCCATTATTCACTGCAGTGGGAAGAAAACAAACCACAACATAAGGACAGTGTGAATGCTGGGGCACCGGCGATGCCTTTTTACCTCTAATAGGAACACTTTCCACAGGGCTTTCGTCCTGGCTGTCCTCTTCAGTACTTTGTAGTTCTGTAAGAAAGGGAAGCGCATAGTGAGAAGCAGTGGCAGGGAGGAAGGTAGTTTAGGGATAGAAATGGGAATGGGGGGTCTTTCTTTAGCTCTGAATAGAAGGCTGCATGAAAACTGGGCTGTGAGGGATTTATAAAAAAGCTCTATGGTGAAATTGATTTCTTTTATAAAAGGGTAGTTTTAGTTCTCTGCAGAGGTGGTTTGTAAAAAAATAGCTGTAGTCTAACATTTGTTCCTATTAATGGTCTTGTTACATATTACTGAGCAAAGACAGACTTATCTCAGTGTGGGATGTTTTGGACGTTTGTGGGAATCTACTATCAGCCGCAACAAGACCAAAACACTCGCTGAAGGCAGAGTTTTTGATTGTTAGAAAACGCAAAAGCCATTCCTCAGTAATTAATAAGCAAAACCCAGCATTCAAATATTGTAGCCTAATTGGAATTTGCCATGCTCGTTTTAATCGTGCTAATGATCTTCAGTAACCTTGGATCCGCTGCTTCTGCACCGTTCTGGCGGGCTTCACGTCGCCGTCAGCCAGGAGAGAAGGAGGACCACACGAAGAAGACAAGTCACTCTCGTCCTCTGCTGAGGGCCACTCCTCACTGGACCGGGACACAAGTGTCCTCAGCAGCACTTTGGCCTGCAAGCAGCACAAATTAAAACCACACTCTTAATTGTTCCCATTTTGTGAAGGAAGTGTCAAATTGAACTCTCGCCGATTAGGCAAGTCATTTACTTTGGCCATGGCTGCTCGCACAGAGGTGCAGCTGTAGTGCGTGTTCAAACGCCAAGAGAAAATAACTTCAAATTCTCTCGCTCGTTTAACTAAAAAAAGATTATTTCGCACACTTTCACTCCCGCTCTCTCTCTCAATCACACTTTTTTCCATCCCCTCCTCTCCCTCTCTTCTCATCCATGAGATTAGAGAAGCGCCTAAAGAATGCAATCACCCTGGCGTTAATGTGCAACACATCCCAGATATCTCCCCTCTTGGCTGAGAGAATTGAGACAAACTGCTCTCTTCCTCCCTCTCCAGCTCATTTTTTATCTCTGGGGAGATGAGGATACACAATTAAGAGGAGCTGTTCCGGGAGATGAGGAGCAGGGAGATGCCACACACCGATTTCCTTCTCTTCCCTTTTCCCTCCCCCATATCAAATCCTGCCATCATCATCTCTCTTTTGTGATCAAAGGCTGCCTCTCAGCCTCAGATGGCCATTTGCTACTTTTAATGAGCACTAATATGGAGGGGATGATCAGGAGGATTTTGACAGTGACAAACTTTAAGTACATTGTAAGTTGTTATCAGTAGGTTGCAGTGAACGTCGACAATGTACATGCTTTCATTTTCTGAGAGGGGAAGAGAGGCAAACACATGCCAATCTGAGCTTGCCAATTGGTATTTGATGCCGCTGCACAATAAAAACTGTCTTGATCCTTGTCCCCGATATCCGTCTTTGTTCTTTTTTTAGATTTAGTCAAATGTACTGTGGGTTGAGGGCTCTCGCAGACCCACTGCATTTTAAATATCAATGAATGCAACTGTTAGCACTTGAATATTCAAAGGGCCTCTTTGAGTGTGTGCATGCGAGCTGCATGCTCCCATTTGTCGGGGTAGCCAGGCTGTGTGGCATTACGTGAATGGAAATTTCTGTTTGCTCTTGTGTGTGGAGAGTAAGCTGTTGTATGAGAGGACAGAGAAGGGGAAGAGTGTGTGTGTGTGTGTGTGAGAGAGAGAGAAATAAAGGGAGAGATGAAGAAATAGAGGGAGGGAGAGAGAAATAGATAGAGTAGATGGAGTAAGAGTGAGAGAGATAAAGGGAGAGAAAGATTTTCACTCAGGCTTTTCCTGATGCACTTGGACACAATGATGTAGATGGCAGTGCCTCTCTTCCTTTTGTCAGTTCATATTTTCAAGAGGCTCTACAGTCTCCCTCTTTGCCTCTCTCATTGCGTCGGGGACACTGGAGCAAGATCTCCAAGCCACAAGAACCCCAACAAGATGAGTCCGCAAAAATTAATAACACAAAAACCTGCGTGGATATATATATATACATATATATGGCCATTCCTGCAGATAGAATACTACAGTTTCTAAAAAAGTGGGATTCCTGACAAATCTCTTGACATTATCTTTAGGCTCTAAGTGTGAATATTAATTGCAATTTCTTTCTTTGTTTAATTGAGCATGATCTGCACAAGGTCAATGAGTGGGAAATTTAAAATAATCCTGTCCGTTGTGGAGAAGGTCCAAATGGCTCCCTCTTTCAATCGGACCCAGCTGATGGCTATACTTTTGGCTAATACCAAATTAAAAGCAAGTGTTTCTCAGATGAATACGCCACATGAGATGAAAGAAGCCAAGCAGGGGCTGTAATTTGCGATTAGCGCACGGGTCAGGGTTTCCCTTCTGTCAGGCAGCCGAGGCTTGGTTTCAAACGCCAGACACAAAGAGGGCACTCAGTACCAACTACAGGTCTCTTTTAAAAAACACGCAAAGAAACAAAAACATTAGCCTTTTTGGAGAGAAGAAAAAAAGAAGCCATTTTACTCCTGTGGTGTGGGTATGATAATGTCTGCTCGCTTTCGGGACTGGGCGCCAGTGAATGCAAGTGTGTGACCTCCTGTTTGTGTGTGCAGTGGCTGTGTGTGTGCCTCCAACGCTACCTGGTGGCTGTAGGTGGCATGGCGCTCCAGCAGCAGCGGCGTGAACAGCTGGACCAGGCGCTCAGTGCTGAGGACACGGCGCTCCTTGAGCAGGAGGGCGTGCTTGAACCAGCGATCCCACAGCCGAGCGGCATCAGGAGGGAGGCTGGCGCTGCGGTGAGGGTGGGGGTGGGATTGGTTGGAGAGAAAGAGAGGCTTTCTTATCGAACACACAGTAGGACATCTGTAAACAGTCATAATTAAACCTCCTCACAGTGAAAGTTTCTTTGATTATCAGGGAAATTGAAGTAGCTTTAAATTTTGATTTGAATATAATAGGTTTGTCGCACTATTTTTTAGGAAGAACTCTCAAATGGCTGCTTGTTAGTCTGTCAAAAACACTTTAGAAGATATAGATCATTAATGAATTCCATTTAACACAGAATACACACTGACAGGAAAATAGCTCCTGGTTGAAAATTGGATAAAAAGGTCAAAGAGGCAATAGGTATCTCCGCAGGAAAGAGGGACACGTGTTTCTTTGGATTGAGTATATAGCAGGGAAGGTCTCTGTGAAATCAATAGAGTAGTGAAGCAGAGCATGGATTTGGCTCAGAGTATAACTACTCATTATCCAAAGGACTGGAAGTCACAGATAGGGCATTTTAATTTACTCATGACATTCACCCGTGCAGTGTTACCGCACAAGGTGACACCAGAGATGACCTTTACATTTGTGGACAAGGGAGACTGTATCGAATGGTAGCGTGCAATATTTCAGCGCCGGTCATAAGTGCATGCCCCCTCCCCCACTGTCTGGTCAAAAAAAAAAAAAAGCTATCCACTCTTGGTCTGAAAAGTGGAATTCACCTTTACTGTGAGTCTGTTCACTGTCTCTCTGACAAGTAAAGAAAGGTCTATTGACCTGTAGCTTTCAGCGCATTGATATTTGTGCTCTGAATTACTCCATTATAGCACTATTCATTATTGGAGATGAAAATGTCATTCTCTAGACAACACACATAATATATTACACTGTATCACACACAATATATATACCTATATTTGTTTTTTCTCAGAATTTTATTTCAAATGTAACATAATCTAACAAGTGTATATGAGTAATACAGCTTTATGCACAAAACACCTGATTTTGTGATTGTGATTTTTTTTTTTTTTTTACAATTCAACAATTATATATTTCATTAAGCTATAGATTAAAAAAATTAAGCTTACAGAAAATACTGATATTGGTCTTTGATGTTAAAAAGCAGGACCCTTACCTTATTTCATTAGGCTCAGTGCTGGACTGGTGAGCACTCACTACATCCCGTGGTAGCAGGCAGCCCTTTGCTGTGCTCCATGACAACCTCTGAAGCTCATGAAGGATGACTGCTCCACATGCTTCAAGGTCCTCGTCATTCAAGCTCGCTCCACCGTTACAAAGGCTGTCCAATATATAGAGAGCAGTCAGCTATTGCCATGGAGCCCTGGGCTCAGCCCGCGGGTCAAGAGTACATGGAGCACATCCAGCAGCTGCTAACACTTCACACACACCCACAGACAGAGTATAGTGTAATCATACACATCAATGCACATACACACTTGTTCGCATTATATCATAGCAAGACTAAACATGATACAGAGGGTCACAACACAAGATGGCCACTCTCTTTACTACTGAAGATGTTGTTGACATGATTTACAGCACTCATGTTTGCACAGATGGGGATAAGTATATACTGGGTTTAAAAAGAGTGACAAAGCTTTCCCTTCGCCAGACATTTATCCGTACTTTACAACAAGAATTCCAATTATGGTAAATTAATCATGCTATGAAATACAAAAGGCTTATGAAAAATAAGCCCAGTCTAATGAAACACATTCTCCATCCTCCATCTCCCTGACTCCCAATAACAATTCAGCAGGATGGTTACTAGAACAATCCCATGTGTTTGAAAACCCCTCAGAAAGAAAGACGTGTGCATGTCGTTGATGACACTTCATCTAAAGTGAGAGCCCTTGGCAGAAGGATAATATGTTTTCCTCGTCTGCACAAACTGCTCCATGGCCGTTAAATAAATATACACAGCATTTAGTTCAGACAGGGAGAGATAAAATTGTAAAGTTTGAAGAAAGACAGGAAGGGCATACCTGATAATTCTATTGAGTCGTCTACCATCAATTGAAGAATCCCCATACACACTAGTCCGTTCACAATGGAGTCGTCCTTCGATGTTGTCTAGCAGATTAAAGAGTCCTTCCTGGGAGAGACTTAAAAAAAACAAAACATTGCCCATTAATGCAGAGAAAGGAAATAAAAATAGAGGAGGTCATGTGATCGATAGGCCTGCATTTGTAAAAAAAAAAAAAAAAAAAAAAAGACAGAAAAAAAGAGAAAGAAAAGCTGTTTGATCCAAAAATCTGTGATACATTTTTCCAGGCAATTTCCTTGAAGTACTCAAGGACTGCTGGAGGAATCTGATTATTACAGTGCTACCGCATGACTTCAGTGCAGGACTTGATCGATTTAAAGCGTGTCGGTTGATGGTGCCACGTGTAATAACAGGTCGAATGGGAAAGCTTGTGAAACCTGACATTAAAAACTAGAGCTTGTAGAATTAGCTGACTACTGCTAGTAACACTTGAAATCAGCTACATGCAGCTTAATATCAAAATTTGCTTCACGCTAAATATGGAATATGATTCAATAAATGAAAATATTAATGACTCTGTAACATTACCACCATAACACATTAAAAAGTGAAAGGGAAAAAAAAATCTAAAAAAGAGGGGCCTCAGGAAGATTTCTTTTGGTGAGAGATTTACACTTTAATCTGGTTCTGTGTGAGGCTGCAAAATGAGAAATGGATGCCTAATGCATGTGGATATTGAGAATCCATCTCTTTCTTGAGCATTAAGCTCTGGGTGGCCCTCATTGAATTCTCCCAGAAACCCCAAGCCGAGAGATCCTGAGCCCCCCTACATAAAAGGGGCCAAAAAGAATTTATGACAATCTGTAATGGGCTCCTGGGTTAGGGGTCAGCAAACAATTGCTCCCTCTTTTTTGCAGGTTGTTTCCTGGTAACATCCTGATTAAGCTGGCAGCTTGAATTATATCCATGACATTCTGTAGTGTGCAATCCGTCTGTGCTAAGTCCTCTTCAGTGTGGCTGAAGTAGCATAGGCAAAAGCTCTATCTTTTTTTTCCCTCTCTCCCTTATCGTCAGCATGGGCCTTGAAATAGTCATCTTTCTCTTTCCACTTTATTTGTCAATGCTCTTCAAAAAGAGACCTTTAGAGAGGGAATTAGTTGTGTTTTTCTGCAAACCTCTCTCTCTCTCATTGTATTGTTGCCAGCTTTCATGTCAAGGTCTCCAACCTCACTTTAGATGCTGCCGTTGTCCGCGTGTCGACATCATCAGGAGCGCATTGTTAGCTAGGAGGAAGAGGTCGGCCTCTTTGCAGCGATATTGCTCTACAGTGTACAGTACTGACTCCGAGGTGATTTAACACATGGAATGGCCTCACCGTTGAGTGATTGGTGTCAGGAGAATCTCAACGTGCTGGCAAAGGCAGTAAACACAACACACACAGGAATGGAAAAATATACCACAAGCAATAAGAACACGCAGGGCGCAAGGGACCGCCTGACTAAATTTACGATATGTTCCATTGCTAGTACTGTGTGACTTCATGGAGACTAGAATTTAAAACAAGAAAGACACAACTGAGTTGAGTTGGTAAAAAGCACAATGCCCAAATGACACTGTGAAACATTTACATTATTTTAGAATTTTTCGTATACTTGATTTTGATTTTTAACAACTCAACTTTAAATTGCATGGCACGCTGTCACCAATCTGGCAGAACCATCATGCAGTTCAGGGACGACATATTTGAGAGCAGGACACAGTGAGGCCATTATGTTGAGTCTCGAAGAAAAAAAAAAAAAAACCTGGAGGATATTTCAGTCGTATACTCTCACTCACCCCAGCCATGCTGGAGGAGAAATATAATGGGATAATCTAATGAATTGCCCAGGCTTGTTTTTCCTGACTGTGAGCTGAATGGAGGGAGCGATATAAACTCTAACCTTAAGAGAGCGAGAGAATGAGAGGGAGAGAGGGAGAGGATAGAGACTGGATGCTCTCGGAGCTTTACATCAAAGCCTCTGGTTTTCTCCTCATACACACAAGCCCTCCGTGTTAACAATGAAAGCTGCAGCCCCCACCATCGTCTCCCAGCACAGGCTAACTGCAGCTCCTCTTGAGGTCATGCTATAAACAGTATAGTAGACCACACAGAAACACAGTAATGCACGAACAAACATGCTACACTCTCAGACAGAAAAATAAAATCCTTCATACTACTTTTGGTACCTATAGAGACCAGACATTTATATAAAAAATGCATTGGACACTTGATAATGCTCAGAAAGGTTGTTTCAGTAAAATAATGTGTTTTGAATAATATTATTGTGAGCCTATGTGCAAGTGGCTTCTTAATCTAAAAAGTGATGTATATAATAGTAAACAAGCATAATGTATATAACCCAAGGACAGAACATGAAAATGAAGCACTGGGACTAACCGTGACAATAAAGAAAGAAATTACACAGCAAATAAAGTTTTCTTCTTCTTTCTCAAGAGCATAAGAGCTCCTGTTCATAAAATACTGCATATTGTAGGGAAAATGCACAGGCTTTTGGTGCAAACATTCACATGGGATTTTCTGTGGCTCTAACCCCATCCAAAATGATCCTTCAACTCAGAGGCCATCATCACGCTAAGGATTTGTGCTGTCCATATGCCCACCCTCCAGAACACTCTATGGTGCCACAAATTTCCTCCTCCACTGGGGACTTCCTGAGGTCTCTCAAGCAGAAAATTGCTCTGTTACAGCATTATCTTGGATTATGGCAATATTGTTGGTGACAGGTCCTGAGCTCTCCCTATGAGATGCATCGCTGCCACCACCACCACCGCAGCTGCCGCTGAGCTACAGAGAGCACGGTGGCATGGACCGTGACTCCCACAATCCTCTCTGTCAACCTCTGATGTGATGGTGGCAAGGACTGTACGGTGTCTTCACCCGTTCCTATCATTAACAGCCCTCTGTGGTTCAGCATGGCTGAGCAGAACATTCTCCTTTCTCAGCGTGCTTGGCTTTAAATCTTGGAAATACATACTGACTGCATTGTGTACGTTTTTAGATGAGCATGTGCCACAAAGCAATCAAAATGTTAGTGTTTTCCACCAGTGATGCATTATTTCAAACAACAAAGTACAGGAGTCATAGTTACTGTACCTTTCCAAGGTCACCATTGGAGTTGAGGAGTCACAGTTTAACTGTGGTGAGTTCTTGGACCCATCAGAGTGGAGGGATGATTCAGGACTGTGCTGATTGTGATTATCACTCCCTCCTGAAGTAATATTCCTGTCAGGTGCCACACCCTCTGGTAGATCTTCATCCAGCTCCGATTGTGTAAGAGATATGGACAGGTCACTAGCACTGCTCTCTGACAAATGCACATCAGAGCTTGGTGTGCTGACACTCCCACTTCGATCTGAATGTAAACAAAGCACAAAGTATCACTGAGCTAGTTTTTGGTCTTTTAAGGAGCTAAATGAAGTGCTTTCAATTGTCAACTTCAGTAAAGACAAAAAAAAGGATATTACAACAAGCCCATTATTAGGGCTGCAAAGTGTTTGCAAATTTCTGGAAATTTTCCAAGAAATTTTGGGAATTTTTGCACAATTTCAATAAAATAATTGTACTATAACAGTCCATATAGTATACTATAGTGTGAAAGCGAACTTATTTGAATGAAAATACACATGAAAAAACAATGTTTTTGTTAAAAGTATGCCCCTTGAATTTAATTGTAACCATGCAGTGTATTCAGCAGCACACTCCTCCATCACATGTTCATTTTTCAGCAACCCATTACACAGAAATTCAGTAAAATTACAATTCTCTGCATTCAAAGTGCATTCTCCATTCACATGTGCTGCCCACACTACTGCCATCTGTCTGAGCTAAAGGACTACATGCTTTCACTCATAACGTCATCAAATTGCTGATTGCAGATAGTAGCCTAAGGCAAAGGACACAGTTTATAACATATTAAGACCTTCTGCTAGTTTTTGCTTGCTAGTTGTTACCACTCAGTTAACTTAGTTAATTAAAGTTAAACTGAACTAAATAGATTTTTTTGTTTGTATTAGAAGGGTTTTCAATTATTTTTGCTTATGAAATGGTAAAAGGTTTGTTAATATCTGCATATGTTATAGTTAATACAGTCTTGAGCAAATAACCCCTATAGTTCCATTTTATTCCTGCTATATTCTATTATTCCCATAAATTCCTGTTGATTCCCATGGAAAGTGTCCAACTTGAATATTCCAGATATTCTGCAACCCTACAAAGTAATAAGCAAGGAATAGCATTGCAAACCTGGCGTATCTTCAGCTTCTTTTCCAAAAGTGGTTTGAGGCGTCAAATGGCTGAGACCTCTCTCTCCAGCTTCCATTATGGGTGGCTGATGTGCCACCTCACGGGAGTCAGTGTGTTCATCAGGGGAATTCTTAGCCTTGATGGGGCTACTGCTGCAGGGAGATGGATTCTTCTCAGGCCCCGTCAAGGTCACCAAAGGTGATGGTTCTTGTTCATCATCACTTCCAAAAGGCACATTGCCAGCTGCGCCTGTTAAGGCACGAACAGATGGGAGCACCGCCATCGTTCTTTCATGTTTGTCACTCAAATTACAGCCGTCAGGGGAATCGTTTGAGCCTGAAATGTCATCTGATAAATGTGCTCGGATGCTGGCAGCATCCTCTCCGCCAACTCTGAAGTCCTTCAAAAGGCCACTTGGTAGACGTTCGCGGGAGTGCATGCTGCGATTGGGTGAACGATGCAATGCTTGGTGTGAGTGTATACTTGTGGTGCCAGCCTCAGCGTCAGACCCTCTGGAGGTCTGGCGGCCCATAAAAATTACCGCTGGTGGTTGTGTAAAATCCTCAGCTGGGTGAGAGAGGAAGCTGTCCTGGTGCTGCCTTAGCACAGTTTCAATCTGCAAATATAGTGAAAAAAAAAACCCATAAAATATATGTAAATATATTGACACTTTCCATTGCCTCATAAAAATGATATTTTCTAAGCATAAACACAATTCTAACGTTTGAAATTTTTTCTTTAGGTTAAATTCTAAAGAAATTAATCTCAGGCATGTTAACTATCCACTTTACATTTTTTGAATAAGTGTATATTATTTGGGCCAAGGTCAGAATTTTTTTCACAACATCTTTCAGAAGAATGTCTCAGGATCAATGTTTTAACTTTTCATCTTATTAGAAATCCTTTAGACAAGTTTTGATTCATGTCTGCAATGTCACCAAGGGGGAGAGAGAGAGTGGAGCAAAAAAAGCCTCCCTCCAAACATAATAACAAAAAGCATGGCTTCTGTTTCTTTTCTGATAAGCGTCTTAAATACCAAACAGTTAGCTGCTTAATAACATTCACTGTAAACCATGCAGCCTGCCCAGCAGATCCACAAAGTAGGTAAAAAAAGAGGAAAAGTTAATTTCTTGGCTGAGTGATTCCATCGGTAGCTGCAGGGCAAAGTAGAAAGTGTTTCACTAAAGTAGCAATTGATTCTTCTATCAATCTGCGGCACGCGTGTGCTCTTCCAAGGAATGTATTAAATATGAAAATCATATCCCGTTATCATCTGTCTCCAGCTTTCAGCCCGGTAAGCTTCCCTTAATGAATGCTGCAGCCTGAGGGACATGCACACTGCCAGCCAATGGCTTGTATGCATAATGGAGTGACGGTACCATTTTGCTCATTACAATATCGACAGGCTGACGGGGGTTTTGCACACAGTTACAAGTGACTGCTCTAGACAGCATGCTCCAAGTTATTATGAGATGTCTTAGACATTTCATCTAAAAGAGCTTTAACTGCTTTAAGTGAAGGGAGAAAGCAGCTATGGGCTTGAACTACATCGCTTGTACAGATGCACCAGCTAGGATTAGACACCTGTGCTATTACAGATACACAGTTTAAATGTAGACTCCTCTACAGATTTACGAGGCATAATGTCTACTCCCCTTTGTTATTCTAAACGTGAAAACACGGCTTGATAGAACTGAGATTTGCATAAACCTTGTAAACATTTCAAAAAAGAAGGATCCAACATAAAAAAAACAAGTGTGTATTTTGCAACCGTAAAAAATCATTGTAAACTCACACGCACACACAACAGAGGTCACAAAATAGAAGACAGAAGATATAACATAAAATACATGACATACAATTATGTTACTTCCAAACTAAATGCTAAATAAAATACTCGGAGCATATACATTATATGTACAAATGTACATATTAACATTACCTTTTCCGCCTCAGGCTCTTGCTCCATTTTCTTCCTTGCTTCCATAAATCTTGAAATCTTTTTGAAATAGTCTGCCTGTATGAGGTGTAAGAACAGAAAGATACACAGAGATAAGAACAGATAGATAGATAGTCATATTTAACTCATATGTAGCAGGCAAACTGACACTGTATGCAAACAGGAGGAATTGTCTGCTATAATGTCATGATAGTGCTGTTGAAGATTACCTGCATGTGGAGTAAAAGCAAAAGATAAGAAAGCAAAAGTGACAACGTCAATCATCAGTCAGTCACAGTCAATCACAATGGGTTTTCCCAAGTGAGTGTCCTCTGTGTCACTGTTGACACCCCTTAACATTTATCTGACCGGCCAGACTAACTGCCTTAATCCCAACTCCAATTAAAAAACCTAATGGCCTCTTTAAGAGCACTTGGATTAGCTCAAACATGCCACACTTTTTCATCAAAACAATGGCAGTTTACATAAGCAGACCTTTTAAAAGACAGCTTTTGTAATTTGGCATTTATCCACTCTTGTATTTAAATGTTATGCACAACCAATAGTAGCAGAAATTACAATAAAATTGTTAAAAATTCATGCACCTCATTTAACTTCATTTAACTCACTGTCCATTTGAGAATTGATGTTTTTCACTGTACCAAAAACATCAGAGTTAAACCAGAAAAATGGAGGTGACTTTATACAATGGAAACAAAGAGCAACAGGACAACCAAAATAACAACAAACATGTAGGACTCATAAAGCATCAAGAGGAAATAAACCAACTGCTTGAGGGGAGAGAATGACTAAACCTCTGGAGCACTTCAGAGTCTCTATATTGGGCAATTAACTCAGCGAGTCATAATTAGCCAATTTTGTTAATTTGATATTAAGCTGTCAAGCACTGTCGTTGAGTTTTAAGTGATAATCTGACTGGCTCATTGTTTTCTCCCTCATTCATTCGCTTGTTGTGATAAATTGCACAGTTTGAGTGTTTACTATTGTCACATCAAGCAATTGGAAGCAAATATTTCTACTCTGTGTTAAAATTACAGCATGGCATTAAGGCAAATGTGCAGGAACAGGTTCCATTAAGAAATATATATAACCCTAAAAATACTGTTATATTATAGGTCTGTCGGTTATTGCTCTTATTCTAAAATCACAGTAAATTTGATAACCTGTTGGAACAAGTCTTTTTCTAAATACACAGTGTTCAAAAATTGATTAATGATTATTAAATGTGATCAAATATTTTATATCTTTTTGTCAAATATTGAAAAGACTGCTTTTACCAAAAATTATTCGACTGAACAAATGATTTTGTGTGTGTGTGTGTGTGTGTGTATGTGTGTGTGTGTGTGTGTGTGTGTGTGTTTTATACCTTTTGTTGTTGCAGGGGAGCATAGTCTGGACTATATTCCTTCATGCCAATTTCTATGCACTCCACATCTCTCAGAAGCTCAAGGTTTCTCATTTTCGCTCGTGCTTCCCTGTCACAGATTTCCTTGAGATAACTGCGCAGTTTGGAACACTTTATCTGTGAGCTGAAGGCAGTGGAGAACTATTATTCCAAAGAAAAATTATCTAGGGCCATTGTCAAAAAAAAAAAGAGAGCTCGACTTATCACAAGAAAAGGTTAAGCACGGTATGTTTTAAATTTAAATTGTATTCTCAACTCTCGTGTCAAACTCAGCTTTGCTGCTTTGACCTAGTATGTTAATATTTATGAGAATCCATTTACAATGAAAACAGAATGCTCTGCTCACATCCAGGTGCATTGTGCTTGTAACATACTTGAGTAGTAGGCTGATATTTTTTTTTATCATTTTAACAGAAATGCCAGTACCTTCTTTCATTTTTCTAAATGCTAACATAGCTATGCAGCTATACAAAATATGGTATATACAGTATGTACAGTATGTATTGATACAGTGTTTATCAATGTACAGGTATGTGGTAAATCTGCAAGACTAATTTAAAATAAGATTTTTATTGATCCCCCTCAGGGGAAATTTACTTGTTACAGCAGCAGAACAAGCAAACAGTAACTCAAAAATAAATACAAATTAAGTGGCTAAAAATAAGGCTGCAATAACAAAAAGTGGCAATAGAAAAAAAAATAAGAAAAAGTATTTACACTAAGTTACACGTTTTTCCTTGGTACTGACATCCAGTTTGGGACTCTCTACTTGTACTGAATAGGGTAAGAACAAGGTATGGTTAACTCTTTTTTTATACACAGTAATCAGTATAACTTACATTCGTCTGTCAGATCTGGAGTAAGTAAACAGCTCCCTCTCCAGCTCCAGCCTCCGTCTCTCCCTGCACACACAAGTCAGAGGAGCTGTCACACACACACACACCACAGCAGCATCTCCCTGCTTTGCTATGCTAATTGGTGGCTAATTATTAGCAATACTGACTATTCTTATCTATTTGTTCATTAACAAGCGCATTTAATGCTAATTTTGGTTGCATACTATTAGCTAAGTACGTGTGTTAATGTTTAAGGAATTAGCTACATATAAAAAAAGTGTTAGCTTTGCAGGAATTTGGGCTAATATGCGGATGCTTACGTGCCATAGTGATGTCACCTTTTACTTCTGTATTACATGTAATACAACCTTAACTGCACTGTTGTTAACTGAAAGTAGTATCCGAGCTAAACAGGCTAATAGACTAGCTAGCAGCATCTCCTTCTGCCCTGTGTTTGCCGGTTAGCTCAGCAGCTAGCCTGCTATCTCCCTGCGCCAAGCGGCAGGAGGAGGCTACCGGGCAGCCAGGAACTCGAGCCCGTGGTCTCTACCAGGCCGAGCTTCCGTTAAAAAAAGGGAGTGATACCTCACCTGTTATGCATGCTTTGTTGAATCGACGTTATCTTTTCATAATACCGGTCGTCGCTGCGAGCCACGCTGGCCATTTTCGCCACTGCAGAGCCGCGACGGAGAAGAGGAGGAGGAGGAGGAGGAGGAAGGCGGGTGGACGATGTTTACGGTGGTTACCATGAGCACCGCTTCCCACAAGTCCCTGCTGATAAACACAGAGAGCACGTGGTGTGAGCTCTCTTCGATATTGTTAAGTGCATTTGAAAGCAACTGTATATTGTGAAAGTGATGTTTAGCATAAAAGGTGATCCTGCTGTCTCCAAAGTAAGAAAACTCTTTAATATTTACAGCAAAATAACCACATTTGAGAGAAAGTGTGAAACTAGATAAGTTTTAACAGTCATTTGCTTAAATTCAATTTCTTGTGTATCAGGGCAAGCTAATATTATACAAGATAAAGCAAATGAAACGAAGTACTCTCAGGATGACATAGTTCATAAAACCTTACCATTTGCTGACAAAAAAAATGTCTGGGACCTGACTGGGCTAAATACCAGCCATCAAAAGGTTTTTTTTCAATTGATAAGCTTCCCTCTCTCCATCAGATACACATTGATGTCTCATTTACTCACATGGCTACTGTATCATCCCCTGATCTTGTCTTGCATTATCAAAGTTCACCACTGACAGTTGTCATAATTTTCATGTTTTGACTGCAGCAGGATGTCATTTCGTCAAAGCCGCCACACTACATGTCCTTGCTGGGATTCTGAAATTGACAGCCCCTCCAAAATGCATACCCTAATCAAGCAATTTCTCCAATTCCAGTCCCATCAAATTGCTCTTTAGCGGTTGAACTGGGGAGTTTTGTTGTCCTTTTCTAATGCTAATCTGCCCTATTCAGCATCTCTGTATGAGGCTATTTGTTGTGAAATAAATCCCCTTGTTTGCCTCCTGCATGTATAATTGATATTGTTGCCAGGCTTTTTGTTTGTGCTGTGCGGAGCTGAAAGGCGGTACTTTGGAGGTGATGAAGAAAATGGGACTTGTAACATTGCTGTTCCAGCTGAGCTCAGCTGAGGTTGATGCCAGTGATCAACCTTTGTTGGATGTCATACCACGCATTCATGATTATTTTCAGCAGATTATGATTCACAATATAGGCCGCATTCACGATTCACTGTTTAATAGGCTTGTGTTTCTTTGCCCCACTTTATGCATCAGGCAGAAAACTCATCAAGATGTACTTGCACCATGAGAGAGATTGCATCAAAAGTAAAGACGCTCCAATTAGGATGAAAAGCCTGGACTCAGCTTGCGACTAAATGCATGTTGGTGAGTATGGTTTCAGCCACTTTGCATAGACAAATGCATAGGAAAACGACAGGGCTCATGAATTATTTTCTTCCCCCACACTGCGTTTTATCTATATATCTCCTAAACAGCATTTATTTGAGCTCTACAATGAATTATCTCCAGTAAAGTTCCATCCCAGTTAGAAAAAAAATATAGCCCAAATGGTGCAAAATATAAACAGTTTTGATGATAGAGTAGGTATAGTCTTTACAAGTGTTTATCAGTAAAAACAAAAAAGTGCCATGCATACATTTCTCAAATCTTACTACATGAATGGCAGCACTGAAAATATTATTTTCCCTGTTTGTAGTTTCATACAGTGTTCCTGCACTGTTTCCGCCTGCTGCTCCTCTGAAGACATACAATGTGTATGGCCATTGATATGCCCTAACAGAGGTCACAATTTGCATGAGAATTAACAGCTAGTAAATTAAATTGATATTCAGTGCACATCTCCGTTGAATCCGTCAGACCTTTGTTCCCCTGCCTGGCAGAGCCCATGTTCAGCCCCTAGCTAGTCAGAAACATCTGTGCAGTTAATAATTTGATAAACAGCTTACACAAATGCTAAATTATCTTCTCCACCCCCTCCCTTTTTCTTCCTCCCCTTGTGCGAGACTTGGAACAGTTGGCTCACCTCTCTGTGGTGTTGGGTTTATCTGTCTTTTGTGGCTGTTCTTCCACAGCTCTGGTTTTCATGGCCCTCCCTTCACTCCTTTCACTATCACTTAGATACTGAAGCAGTGTTTGGGGTTAATGCAAATCCTCAATTCTCATCTATGAAGAAAAAAGGCGTAGGAGTTGCCTATTGTGGCAAGTTTAAAAAGAACTTAGTCTGAACATTTTGTTATTCATTCATAGTTCTGTCTGGATAGCATTTACAAAAATGTTGAAGGAGAACTGTGACATTTACCAACACATTTTAACATTTACAATGCCATTGTGGGTTCCATTGAGTTAAAACCCATTGTTTGCCCAGAACTCAGGTGACTGCCTGTGAAATTGCAAATTAAGGTCTGACATATTTTTTTCCGGAGAGCATTCTACATCAGAGTGCAAAAGCTTTCAAGTTCCATGTGTTAATTCAATGGTCACTTGTTTCTATAATTGGCTGATACCACTAGTGAAAGAGATTTGACCAGGCTTTTATAATCGCTTCAAAAAGTAGGCACTTGTAGTTGGCACAGGTATAGTTTGATTTTCACAAAGTTATATTAAAAAGATTAAATGTGTCCAGTTGATGATATTAGTAGTATCTGTTCAAAACCGGGTCTGATTAAATTTTAAAAAGGATGCAAACTATCGCAGTCTAATCTTTATATGGTTGTGTGTGTGTGCACGCACATGTGCCTGCATGCCTGCATATGGTTTACTTGTGTGTCTATGTTTTGTGAGTACGTTTTTGTCTGGGAGAGGACAGCAATTAGTTAAGTGCTATCAAGTGGATGAAAAGCTGCAACAAATCCCCTTTTATAATTTCATAGAAAAGAAAGCTGACAAAATAGAACGGCATAGAGGGGAACTAGTTTCCAGTGTTTGCCTTTTTATTTGCGCCTTAAGAAAAAACTGAACTGCAAGAGGCTGTGAAGCCGAATGAAGACACACTATGTGCTTTTGTTTTTTTAATATAGAGCCATTTTTTTGTCTTTATTTTTCTCTAAAGTGTTGTCTCTTCTATCACTAAGGATGAGTGAGGAGATCTGATTCACCATGATGCTGCACTTGTTGGGTATTTGAATAAACATCAGGGCAGTCTCGAGTGCTGTCTGAGAGCACAATGCTTCAGTGTGGTTTTGAACAAAGACTCCCAGGTCTAATGACAGTGGCCTGTTGTTAGTGCACGCACGCCTTGTGATGCTGTAGTTTGCAGAGTGGATTCATTATCAGCTATTTTTTTTTCTTCCTCTTTTTCTTTTTGTTCTTTCCTTTGGGGATCTGCCACTAGTCTCATCCACACTCTTTGCAATCATTTTCACAAGCCGCGCAGTCCATGTCGCAGATCCTGTCAGTGGGCGAGAGAGACAGGAAGGAGAGGATCATCTCTCAGTTTGACAAGAGCCTGTGAGCCTGGAGTTTGACCGACAGCTGATAGCAGGGGACGGCGTGGTACACAGCAGCGAATAAGGGCAGCGTGTGTGGTTGTCAGATGATGAGATTCATGTGGGCTGGGCTGCTCGGGTCAGGCGTCTGACAGCCAGGGCTTGATGTTTGCACCTGTAGTGGGCCTGGTTGGTTACACTGATCTCTGGCCTTGTTAAGACAGTGCCCATCCACCTCCGTGTTTACTGGCTCAGGCTTAGTGCTAGCGAACCGGCTGTCGTGCAGCATGCACTGAAGTGAACCCATTACTGCTGATATACAGGGTAGCTTGTTTTGTTTTTTGGTCTTCTTTTATTGCACATCAGTATCCTGTTTATTGAACTAATGTATACTCAGGTTTTGAATAAGCAATGTTACACCTGCTGTATATAATGTGAAAGTTGTGGGTCTGTTTCAACTGTGCTTTGTGGCATCATTACAAAAACACTGCATGTACAGTAAAAGTGCAATAACAGTAGATGTAATTAGTTCTTTTGAGAAAACATCTTAATTTTGTAAAGTGTGCTATCAAGTTTTTGTCCAAGCAGACAGAATAGACGAGGAGCCAGGAATAGATAGCTCATTATATGAGCACCTCTTCCTACACCCAAAGAGCCAATCCAGTCCTGGATGGCTCATTTGACCCCCTTCTCCAGGAGAGGCCCACAGGGCACATGTCACATCCACATTACGGCATTAGGGAATGCTTTATTTGTTTGCGTGAAGCGCATCCTCTCCTGTCTCTTCCGTGGGTCACACTCGGTTGACACTGCTACTGGATGTCATTGCACTTATGTGGGTTTAGTCTTCCAGGTCAAATTATCCTTCGATTTGAACTGAAATTGGGAATGGCGGAGGCAAGGATAAGCTCGGGCCCGCGCCCTCTGCGCCGTATTAAGCCATCACGGCCGTTGTAAGGCGAGCTCATATAATGAACCCTGTCACCGCTGCCACTGCACCAATATCCCCACAACACAGCATGCATATTGATTGCAGATTGTGAGTGCATGTATGTAATGTATGTGTGCATGCTCGCGCAAGCTCACCTTTTTTCTAGCAAGGAGCAAGGGAATCGTGTTACTCTCCAACTGATTAGAAAGCTCATGCATAGGAAATCACGACAGAGACACTGCTCCCCATCTGCCCGCAGTGCAGGTGAAAACAATTTACACATCGGCAGGCTAATGGATACATTCATAGGGAGCACAGACAGAGAGATGGAGGGGGAGAGGGAGAGAAAAACGGAGAGAGAAAAGGAGAGGGTTTGTAATGGGCCGAGGCCGATGCAGGCCAGTGGCCCTGCTCATGCGGCCAAGCCAGATAGCAGCGTATCAGATAACACATAATCACCGGGGTCAGCGACTAATGAATGCGGTCGTGGCCCACCAGAGCAGGCTTTTGCCCGCGCTAAAGACACTTGTAAACAATTCGGCTGGGTGAAACATGGCAATAATATGTTGATTCAGGAGGTAATGAGGTTCTCCCTGAATCAATACCCCCAGCTAACCCCTCTCCCAGGTGGGCCAGTGAAGAGCAGCGAGCCAGGTTGGCGAGCGCACACCTCTGCCGATGACCTTTCCGTGGCAGTAAGGACACGAGGCAGTCTGAAGAGGACTATTCTCGTATTGCACAAGGCGCTGAGTGTCAGAACTTTCATTCGCAGCAAGCAAATGAACAGGCAGGCGCTGCATGCTAATGAGTGGCAGGCTATTTTCCACCTTTTTTATCTGCACATTATGCTCTTGACTTTGGAGAAGGTGGGAATTAGGTTGGACCTCAGTGTCAGGCTGCCTGATGGCTCCGCTCAGGAAAAACTGGTAATTGAAGCCGATGGCTGCCGCGGAGGAGGTCTGAATTTGGAAATAAACAGTTTCAAGCACTGCACGTCATTTCTAGAGAGATGACAGGGGGAATGGAAATGAGCTGTCTGGATCTAATGTGCTTTCGCAGCAGGGAAAAAAGGGGGCCATCTTTCAGATAACAATTCCACTCATTAGGACTTCAGTGGCACCGTAATGACGAGAGACCAAGTCGCTAAATTCAGAGAGGACAATTAGGAAATGCTGGCACCCAGACAAACCAAGTAAACAAGGACACATGGCTCGGAATTGTACATATACTGTGGCTTGACATTGTGAGATACATCTAATAGCTTTCAAAGGGAGTTGAAAAAGGGAAAGCAATAAAATAGCTTCATACTGACTAATTCTTATCACAGAAGCAACTTCTTTATTATTGCTTATTTATTAGAGTAGTGGGAAATAGACCAATTAATTCCCCTGTCATTGGTAAAGTAAGTCCATAATTATTAAAGGGGAATGCCATAGATTAAAAATGTTATACCAAGCATTTGGATTTAATACTATAAAAGAAAGCATCTGGATGTATATGGTAAAAGAGTAAATATCATACAGGAAACTCATCTTCAAATGGCTGTCTTCACAGTTTTTGGCTCTGTGGTTTGAAGAGCTGAGCCTTTCCCATAGTTTTAATGTAGCATTTTCATAATAACAGATCCTAAACTGTAAAGAAGTTGCTGCGATGAGTCATCGCTAACTTGAAAGCTCATTTTCTCCAACACATTCCTCTGCAATTTCGGCAGATGTGGCCTCTTCACCTTCCTCTCACATGGCCCCCATCCTCTGTACCCCCTGTGGCTACCACCAACTTCTCAGGCTCTGCACTGCTCCAGTGTGCCGCTGCCATGTGTGTGTCCACTGCATCGCTCTCCCTTAGGAGCCACTCCCTCTCCCTATTTCAATTTCCAAAGGATTACCAACAACAATGCATTTCCTCAACAGTTGTGCAAAGTTCCTCCACTCCCCTCCTGCAACGGCTCTTCCCCTGGTTGCCCAAACAAAGCCCTGAACCCCAAAATGTAACTTGTGGACATTTCGAACAGGAAACCATGAGTGGAATGATGGTTGGCTCATTAAAATCTTTCAACATGGCTGCTGGGTTGATCTCTCTCGCTGCATTAGGGTAAAGAATTTGTTTATATACTTTCGAATGACAGCAGCTGTTAATCTCTGATGCTTTTTAATGTGGCTTTTAAAAAAAAAATGCATCCTTCCATGGACGCGGCATGCAACCTTGATGTGGCGGGCGCGACCACAGGGGTTTCTTAGACGCCGATAGCCTTCATGCTCATGAATAAAACAGGGGGTTTAGGGGGCTTCCTGTGCAGCTAATTCACAGTGCCGAGCGTCCAATCTGTTTTTATGGTACTTGGGCGGAACAATTCTCTTCCCCTGCTTCAGGGCTGCATACAGCCAGAGAGCGGATTCTCGGCAGCTTGTACAGGGATAGTAATTTGCCATAATCAGTCATTGTGCACTGGTGAGTTCAGCACAAGCTGAGACACATGATACTTTTTGGTATTTCTTCAATTTCATGCAAATAAACAACGCAGCACAGCTTCTAAAATTGCCCTCCATTTCTAACACGAAAATGTCTGTCGGAACATAACTGCCAGCGCAACTTCCCTGTAGCTGTGAGGTGTGAGTGATTTATGCATTATCTAAGCTCTGCCGCTCTTCTATATGAGTTGCGTATTTGGCATTCGTCGTCAAGTGCAGTGATCATTTCTGACAAAAGACTGATTATGATTAACAGCTTTTAAACCGAACCTCTTGCTAAAATACCAAGCAGCACATTGCACATCAGTCGCTGCAATTAGTAATGAGGAACGCGGTTCTCTTCCTCGCGAGTCCTGTTTGCAGACTCATTACCAGGCCCTGCTGGTTCCTCCAGCACTGAGAGGAAGTTAAACAAAGCGCCACTCACACACAGCCCCTCCGTGGCGACAACAGGCTCCAGACCCATCGCCAAACGCTGAGAAGTGAAGGGCCTGCGACAACAAACCACTACGACACCCTTCACTCTTTCCTCTACTCAACCGCACCCTGTCACCGTCCGAGCCAATCACTAGTACCTCGAGCTACGTTAAGACCTGTGAAAACAAACCACCTAGCGATAAAGCCCCAAACCTCTCCATCTTAATTCTACCATGCACCTCATCATGTCACTTATAGCCTATAGAGTGTTAGCACCTTCCATTCTTGATGTGAATGCACTGATTTTAGAAATAATAACAAATATGAAATATGTGATTCTCAATACTGAACTTGCACAGACAAATGCACGCAGATACAAAGGGGTGGTTGCAAACATGGACCCGTATGTACATATCGATACACTGCAAACACACACATAGTATACACACAGAAGAGGCAGAGGGGACCTAATTAAATGCAGACAGTGACTGTGTGGACTGGCGTACAGTGGAGCTGGGCCCCAAGCCGCCACAGCAACAGTTCATCTCGGCCAATTAGATGTTGCATCAAAGCCAGGGCAGCCATAAAGCGGTGGGTTCACAGGCGACATTGTTGTGTGCGTGGTCAGCAATCAGCAACGTCCCCTGCTGGGATCTGCCGCCGTTGAAGCCGTAGAGAGAGTCACCTGACAACAGCCAGTACAGCAGAGGCCCGCCTGCCTGCTGTGTGATCTTCTCCTAATGTGCATGTGACTGAACCGCAGGCCTCTGGGATGGATGTAATGCCATGGTGAAAAAATATATATCTGAACCCCCACCAAGTTTTCTGGTTATTGGCCCTCTTTCAATCAGAATATGTGTTTGCTTGATCCTCGCAGCACCTAAGTGTGATGCAACCGAGCTAAACATTAAAAGTAACTACTTTTGCACAAGTAATTAATAAAACAAAACAGTTGAATCCCAGCAAGTTCGCTCATTGCTTTATCTCCTGTTTACCAGGGTCACGACGAAGACATCCAATGATTACGTTCCTGGAATGAAGCTTCACATTTACATTCACTTTTTCTGATTCAACTGTCCTAATTTGCATGGTTAATTTTCCCATTGAGTTCAGTGAGAAAATTAGCTCCGAAAATTAGAAAGGGCTTATTTTGTGCATTTGCATTTTTTGTCCAGCTATATATTCTGCGCTCCTGTAAATGAGGACGTGCATTTTATATACGGAAGGATGCCTGGTACGATTTCTTGCCATAAAATGAAATGCATTAGCAAAGATCAGACTTATGCTCAGGTATTATATCTCAGTAGTCAGTCCTATCTAATGTAGATACAGGTGATCCTGTAAGAGCTGCGAGAGCCAAGAGAATGACAGAGGAAGGAGGGTAGTTAAGAGTTAAGTCCAATGTTTAACCTGTTGATGGGCACAGGTACATCGAGTCCCCAGGTCCTCTCTGAGACTGAGCAGCAGTCGTCACTCTGTTTCTCTCCTCAACCCTAAAGCTGCGAGTGAGGCGGGAGTCAGCCCAGGATGGGTTTCCCAGGATTAGGAGTGGGTCAGGGCTGGAGTGCTGCCACTCTCCCTCTCAGCAGCCGAGCCACAGCTCCCTCATTATACCTGAGGAGTCAAAACAATACCCATGGTGCACTGGGGCCTCTGGGACAGGCCCACCCCTTGCACCACACAGGGCGGGGTGGACCCGCTTCCGTAACATTGACAGGGAATAGGCAGATTTTTTTTTTTTCGTCGTCATCATGAGCGCGTATTGAGCTGGAAATGTGAAAGAAGATGGTCGAGGAACAATTCCAAAGAGCAAGAAACATTACGTTTGAAATTGGTTTTCAGTATTTAAACTTATTAAGAGCACTTGAGAACGAACGCTTCCAGTCTTCTGACTCCCTCTCTCTCTCTCCAGCATTCTTGTGAATGTGCCTATTGTAGGTCACAAAGTGTATTTCAGTGTAGACCTAGCCTTCACAGCACATAAAGGCATCCATTAACCAATCACATCAATAGGCTTGGTTAATTTATGTATACTTATTTATATATTTCTTCTTTTCCTTCAGTGAAACATAATTACAGATTATGTAATGTTTAGTCCTGGCATGTTGATTACTGTCCAGTGTTTGAAAGGCTGCAGTTCTTAGTGAATTAGAGAATGATTAGTGCATGGCAAATCTACTTCATTCTAAATATGTTAATTAACAGTCTATGCAGTGGGTGCAGTAGTTAAAAGCACCACTAACCTCACACAAGCTTCAAATGTGAAAACACTCTAAATTGCTTGCCGTGGGTTTCTTTGAAAGGCTATATTTAATTAAATGCCATACAGTAGCCATTGCGGGGCTAATGGAACTTATATGTAAGAGATCTGGTGAGGAGTCACTTAACCATCCATTACGACTGCGGTTTCAGTTCTGCAGCACCGTTTCCTCGCCACATGGAAACGATGGGGATTAAATCAGCATTCTAATACAATTTAGCCGAGATGTGTGAATTGAGAGGAGTTTGGCGAAGCAATGAGGTAGATTTCATTGATTAATACAATTTATCTTCTTTGCCACGTTGCGTTGTATCATTCTCCTCTTTCTAAAATACGTCATGAGATTGGCAGTGATCTATAAGAGTGATTTAATGCAGATTCCATTTAAGTTGCCTTTTTTTCATTTCAGATTCAATGTAAGATGAGGACAGAAGCTTTTGTCAAATCTACATTATGTAAACACAAGACCAATCCAGTAAGACTGAGTGGCTCTTCAGGACCACTAACAGAGCACAGAGCCACCTAGTGTTAGCACTCCACACACAATAGACTCCTCCAGCAGCTTCAGGTACGCTGCTGTCGCTGAATGGCCCAGAAAACACACTGGGGAAAAAAAGGCGTTAGAGCACATATGGGGTTTTTTGTACATAATAATTGTCGAGAAATCCCACGTCGATGTCACAGCGTATCTCGAGCGACACAGAAGAAAGTGTGCGGTTAATTTAAACGAGTGCATTTGGGTACAGCGTTGTCATCTCACACTGTTTGCTATTTCAACTTTTCAATAGTTTTAAGCAGAACAACAAACACTCCCAGTCCCACACAGCTCCTTGTTTCATTGTGGCGAGCTTGCTCCACCAGTGTAGCCTTGTTTCTCATATCTTGGTTAAGGGTGCCCCCATCTGGCCAACAGCTCACTGATGTGCTCACAGGCTGTGTGAGGCCGTCTGGTTGCTCCTTTGGTTCCTCCTACCCTGCTGCTCCTTCTTTGCACTGATTCCTCTCATGAAGGCTAATATGGATTGTGTATGTAAACTACGAATTCTAATTTTTTTTGCATTGACGTAATGTGATATTAATCATTCTGGACATGTGATAATTTGTAATGAGGTATTTAAAAGAACAGAAAACATGACTTGTGAACAATATTTCTTTTTTGCACCTTTATTTTATTACTATCTCTCTTTCCATTTCTCTCTCTCTCTTGCTCACACACACACACACACACATGCACACACCCTCAGGGTCCGTGCAGCAGCAACAGTTGTTTTGGGAGGGAGTCTTACTGTATTGGGTGAAATAAGGGTGTCGGTGTGTGGCGGTGCAATTTGCAGCCTTTGCCGGAGGAGCTCATTTTCTTGTGCGTGGTCACTGGGCGCTGGCCGCCGTTCATCAGTATGGAAGTCTATGAGGTGAGGAAAAATTGTAATGATGGACACTGAGCGGTAGGAATCAGCTGCTCAATAAGCCCCCCTAATTGCTTAGCAACAGTGTTCCAGGGTCTCTCATTTGAGATCAAGAGTTTAGTGGACTGAAGACTCCGCTTTGGAGAAATAGAGCTTGTGCCATTCGATAAGACGGCGGAGAAATGGGCTCTATCTTCTACTTCCTTTGTGCCCTCCCTCCCATTCCTCCACCCCCTCTTCTCTCTCTCTCCTTCTCCTTCTCTCTCCGTCTCTCTCCCGCTGACCCCCCCTCCCCACCCCTTCACCAACCCTTTCCTACCAGGATGATTATGTTACTTTCAACTGCATGATGTATTCAGTTCACTAGATTATTTTCTGTCATCTCAGTTAATTGAATTCTGTCCATCACATATAGATGTTTTCACATTTGCATAAAGGTTAGAGTGGTGAAGAGTGTCAAACTTCAATTTAGACAATGTCACTCAAATAAATATACTGGCCTCTTCCTCCCCCCCCTCCTCTCTCTTGGTTCTCCGGAGGTGGGTATTTACGGATTCCGTCTGAATTTAAATAGATCTGTATTCCTGGGATTCGCTGGCTCTCATATACATGTAAATATGAATATGAAAATGACCGGATGGCTCGCTGATACGGGTTGCGTGACCGCGTGAGATTGGGTGCGTGTGAATCTTTTCAATAATCTGCGTGATGGCACGTGTTTGATTGCGTGTGTGTGTGTGCAAGTCTGTCCACATGGCAGCCCTCCTCATGGCAGGTTTGTGACACAGACAGTATGTGGGCATCACTTTTCTCTACAGAGGCTCTCAGTAAGCACTTCCTCCTACTCCCCTACTCATTGTCAAGTGCCTCTAACATCCAGCCTACAACTGTCATGTGAAAATGTAGGACCACTGTGGGAGGAGTAAGAAAAAGGGCCTACCCGAGTATAATGTGTGAATTTATCTATTTTAGATATACACACATTCATTTTACACACACACACACACTCCATTGAGATTTTAAAGCAGTTTCTCCATGGCAGGCAATCTGTTAAATGGCTACGACTGACAGAGGGAAATGGAGCATAATAACATGTCACACAAGGAAACATAGCAAAGTGTGTAGGGTGGGGGGGGGCAGACTTCTCTGACAGACAAGAAGACCTGGGCCAATTCACATTTAATAAGTGTCCCGGAATATCCAATTATGTTTGCTTTTGAAAATTGATTCATGTGTCTTTAGCGGCAATTTTCATATTAGCCTCTTTCAAATAAACATCTATTAGGTTTATGTATCACATTGGCGTGTGGCGACAGCATGCAGCCAGAGCTAAAATAAGTCTGTGTCAGTTAGTCAATAAATGGGAGCGTGAAGACGACGGACAGATTAGAGTGCTTATCTCTTTTCATCAACTCTGAATGCCGGCTGAATTGAAGGTCAATATCTGAGGATTCTCCAAGCCGAGCAGGTGTCTGGAGAGTATGGATTGGCTAGTGCTTGCAGCGCCTCTGTCCGTCTTTGTGGGCAAGCCAGGGCCAATTTCAAATGTGTCACAGCCGCATTTGAGCCAACAGTTACCTGGACAAAACCACTATACATTATACTACATTCCTCTTTAACACTCCTTCCCCCACCGCTCTCCTCTTCATTCTTCTCTCTTCCCTCGCCGTCTCAGACTTCTCTCCATTAGTCTAGATATGTCACACTGTGGGCTTTGTCACGCCATGTGACACATGGTGTGAGTTATCTGTGGAGACTTGGGAAAATGTCTGCTGAGAGACAGGCAAAGGTGGGTTATTATTTATGATAACATGAAAGACAATTGTGTTCTGGTATTGACTGGGAGATTTGAAATCGTTTTTTTAGGGGTGTTTTTTTTGTCAGAAGCCAGAGGCTGAGCAATGGAGGGAACCTCTTTTTTTTTATTATAAATTAGAAAACGCAAATATAGGGGGAAAGTACAGAAGGTGAAACCATCTTTTCAATGGGCCATCTGTTTACAGCCATTTTCAAGGTTGCTTATTATTGATTACATCTCTGTTTCTCCTTCCAGAGACACAGTCAAAAACGGCGCAGATAAAGAACTATTTAAAACTTACTCAGACAGTGTGCAACTCTATCTCGCTTCTTTTCTCTCCCCGTGGTTTGCAATGAATGCAGAGGTTCGCTCGTTGGAAATGGACGGTGAAAGCCTGATAGGCCGTGAACGGGGCAGATGGCGCTCTGCTCTCGCCTCCGGCTCCCAATGTTTGCGTTTGAGCTTAGCTCTAAAATCACACGCACAAAAAAAAAAGAAAAACAGTAGATAAAACAACATCGGCACTCGTGTGGCGCCACACATGCGCGTATGCAGAACGCGCACACATGTGTGCGTAGTTGAGGTTGGTTACGAGGCTGTGGAGGTGGCGCTTGTATATTGAAGGGTCTTGTCCAGTGTGTCAGAGGGCCCTTTCGGCTACTCTCTTCTCAGACAAAGCTTTGGTGAAGGGGCTCACTCCAACAGGACATGGCTGCTGGGGGGGAGAGAGCAGCAGCAGCACTCCAGACCTACTCGCCTGCAGGAGGAGGCTATCTCAGCCACCTAGTCCACTCCTCAGGCTGGCCGATACCCTCCACCACCACCACCACCCACGGGGAAGGCCATATCTGACCTTATCTCAGCATGTCTGGCCACACACACTGGTAGAGCCACAGACAACAACCTTTCACGGAGAGTGTAAGAAAATCACTAAATTGGCTGCGCTTAAATGTGTGCACCGCCTTGCCAGCCTTCAAACAGGATATTACAGAGTGAGGAAACGGTACTGGACAATCAGAGTGTGGCAACATCGGTGCTAACACAAAACACGCTCGACAATATTGCAGATAGGACATGAATTTGTTTTTGTACTTGGAATTAAACTGCACAAGAAATTCATATACTTTTGCAGCAGTGAATAAAGAGAAAGCGCCTGCTGAGTATTACAAGTAAATGAATGGCTGGCTTTATTTGGGTATGCATCTGTAATGTTATTGTGGGCATTTTTATTCATGCAGGCAAAGTTGTGAGCTCACCCTTGGCTTTTATTTACATGGTAGTCTTTCGTCTGCTCAACGGGAGAGCCTAGCTAGCTGTAGATAGGTCCTTTCAGATACTTACAAAGGCCGCTTCAGCAGCTTTTTGTTGCAGTAACTACCTCTTTCTTCCTCACATTTCGAATATCTTTGGTTCAAACCTGGTGGCCTTGATGAACAAGGTCTATGGAATCAATCAACTGCTTCTCTTAGAAGATCTTAACATGGTTTAATGTTGGCCTTGCTACATTGTCCTTTTGAGATATAAACCTCATCCAACTTACGCCTGAGATCCAAGTTTCTTTTCTGAGGGGTCTTTTTGTGTAGAGTGGATTTCAGAGAGGCCTCAGTGTGGGGGGAAAAAACACAACCAGAGACAAGCAAGGCTGAGGCGTATTGTTCTCACTAATAATGAATGACAGCATACCTCAAGTATTTTTTGTGACTCATTTATTCGCCACAGTCGAAGAAACATCTTTAAATCAGTCAACTTTAATATACATTCATCTTGTCCTCACAGTCAATATGAGGGTTGTGTGAGTGCGCGGCTATTATACGAAATCCATGCATTTAATCCACCTTTATATAAAGGTGTGCCAGCTGTTCATTAATTGAGTCTTTCACTTGTAATATTTTCAATATAACCACCAATGCACAGAGATTGTCACCAGTTACATATTTTTGGTAGGATGAAAAATTTTGCATCAACGGGCTGTAAGAAAAAAAAAAAAAAAAAGACAAATACGTTTTATGAAAATTATGTTTCGACCGTATTTGAGCAGATAACAAATAACACCTGCATTTTTTTTTCTCCCCCTCTTTTGGTTTTGTCATGTGCAGCAGGCAGCATTGTTAGTGAAACAGACAGCTATTCATGGTGGACATATGTGCGAAGCGCCATCAGCGTCTACAACCTCTCCCAGCTTCTGTAAAACAGCAACATCTGCCTTCGGTTTTTATAGCCCGCAACATATGTCCCTTCTTTGGTGACAAAGCTGGCTGTGGCTCTCATGCTGTACCTGTCCCCTAGTCCAAACATACATCTTTAGATACCTGTCAGCCTTTATTATTCCGTCCTCTGTCGCCGCAGATAAGGGAAGTTAAAGTTTAATGAAATGCAGCCCGGCTACAGAGGCCTGGCTTTTATAATTTGTCACAGGCTGGGTGCTGGGAGCTCACTGCTATGTAAACAGAGAGGCAGTGGTCACGGCCATTACTTGCAAATGACGGAACATGGACGAAGTGGCAGAAATGTCACCGTGCGCCAGCCATTTCCCTGTTGTTGTTTTTGCGCTGCTGCCGTTCTCCCCTGTAAGCCAAGATGGAGACATCAAAATTTGAAAAATACAAATTCTAATAAAGCCCCCGGTAATGTTTCCACAGCAAATTACCCGCAGAAAGTATCCAAATGCAGTCATTCCCCGTCTGTATTTTCACATAAAATTGATAGCCAGCATGTTTCTCAGGCTGTGTTTCTGCGTCGCCTCGGATATAAGAACAAAACGTGGCAGCTGTAGGTGGGATGAGCGGCGACGCTTCCAGCAGCAGTGCTCTCGGTGACTATAGCCAACATATTACACATGGGCCTGGGGTAGAAAAGACAACCTGCTCCCTGTCTCGCACGCCGGGGCACAGCACTACTTACACTGTGTCCACCTATATAACCCTAATTGGAATTAAAGATAGGACCGGGAGGCCTGCAGCTATGGTGGTCAAGGAGCTCTGATGCACTTTTATATCACCGGGCTGAAGAGTCTTGTATGCATGACGCCTTGAAGTGTCAGTGGATGAAATGTTTTCCCACCATTCTTACTGTGTGTGTCACTATCCTGAAGGTTTTATTATGATAGGTTATAGAAAAATAAAGTGATCATTGTCCATTATTAAAAACATTATTAGCAGTTCATTTGACCATAGACAACAAGCAGCACAGTGTGGCATAAGGGAAAAGGACCGTCCCTCTTCACTGGTTTGTTCTGCACTAGACAGAACTCTAGGAAACAGCTTATTCTGCCACTTCCATTTTGAGCTCTGTATTAGCCTGGACTGCAGTCTAGCTGAGAGCAGGGGTCCGCACGCTGGAACACATGCACCACGCACACTTCAGCGGCGGCTGATGTCTTAATACAGGCAGGATCTAATTTAGCTGATCCTCTGACATTTATCCTTTAGGTAAACTCCGGCTCTCCCCTCTCGGTCCCAGTGGCGCCCGTGCCAACAAATCGGCACAGGCATATTTTAGAGCACCGGCTTCACGCGTCAGAGTGGCCTAAGTGATGCTGAAGCAGTGTTTCCACCAGTCAGTCCAGTTCATTTTAGTTCGTTATATTACAACTTTTATTTTTCGCATTTTTTATTGTGAAAAGTTGTGCATGGTACCAGCAGAACCACTCCATCCTGTTCCATTTTTTTTGTCACCCCTCTGTTAAACCTGGCGCCGATCCAACACTAAAAGGTGGAGTTAAATCACTGCAGACTCCTCATTGATCAGAGAGAATCTGAACAACCAGGGTCGTCTCGTCGTCTGCGCTCCGGTGCAAGATTTCTGCAAGAAGTCTTCAGTTTTTCTTTCAGCTGTTCTTTGTCTCGCCGCCTTTTCTAAAACAAAGATTTTCTCCTTGTTGTAATAAACAAGCGCATCCAGAGAAGAAAGGACATGAAGCGTTCAATGCCCTCTTCTTGTTCTTGTTATAAGAGTAGAGTAGCTCGGTAATGTGCGAGCTCTGTGGTTGAGTGAGAAGCAGAAAAGTGACTTCGAGCGAAACAGAGGGGAAGGTTAGCTGTAAGTTTTCATCTGGCTGTAAATGTATGGTGTAGGTATAGAGCGTAAAATCATGTTCCTTTGATTACTGTGTCATGTTAGATATGATGATGCTACTTATGTGGTTGGCATGGCTAATAACATTTGGAGTGCCGGTGGAAACACAAAACAGATCCAGGGTTCAGATACAAGTAATTTAAGTATGGTAATTTAAGAGCAGGTAATTTAAGTATTGGTTCCAATGGTACTATGAGAAACTTGACTTTGTATGTCAGTGTCAGTTTCTAGTGAAATATTCCACATTTGATAGTTAATTCTTGGGCCCTTTGTGATCAGATAGAGGAAGTTAACTAACTAAGAGTAGACCCTTGATGGAAAAAAAGGGGGGGGGGCTCTTTATTTATATTTGGATGCAGCCATTTTGTGTTGCAGAAATTGATGGGCTTTAGCACACAATAACATATGCACCCGCTTATGGCAAGGCACACCAACAAAGCTGTTGAGCAGGCATGTGCAAGCATACTCAGAGGTGGGCTGTGTGTGTGTATATGTGTGTGTGTGTATGTGTGGACCGGTAGGGGCTACAATCAGTAGCTCTGTGACAAGGGATGGAGGTGGTGGCTAGCAGGAGGGACAGAGGGACAGGAGTGATAACAGATTGAGCGACTCTGATAAACTCTCCTCTAATGGTTCTGCCTGTCCTTCTCCCCCTCTTTCACTGGCGGCGGATTAGAAACCTGGATAAGGAGAAGCAAACACTGGCAGCTTCTCTGAGTAAGCAACAGAGAGAGGGAAGCGGAGGAAGATAGAGAGAATGAGGGAGAGAGATGGGAGGAGGAGAGACATGAGGAGAATGAAGGACAGAGGGAGAGAGGCAGAGTGGGAAGGGAGCCAGAGAGGATATTCAAGGAGTGGCACTTGTACACAGCCATCCATCGTTTCCCCCCCCACCCACCAACCCACCAACCCCACGATCCCCTTCGCTCCTGCTTTATTTTTGCTTTCTCGGCCCTTGACGATGCAGCAACTGCTTACGGAAGCACTGGAACTGCTCTTTGAGCCTGAAGTCGATGATGGGTTCAAGTGGCGGGTTGCAGGAGGTGTCAAACACGGCCTAATTCTGTGTGGTTAACGGCTAGGCGTGACACGTGCAGGACAGTGTAAACATGGATTAGGTTGATGTCTCAATCACAGCATGGCAGACTGACAGACAGGCTGCTGACAGTGGCAGCAACACAGGGGGAAGCTGCCTCCAGTCCGCACAGTGGTTCATATATGCTGTCTCTGACCGAAACAGAAATCATGAAAGTTTAAGTTGTAAGTTACTTTATTTTTAACTGTAGGACCCCATACTCTTATTTATTAGTCTGAAAACCTCTTGTTTTGACTTTCTGAAAAAGCGTGACTAGTGCAATTAAATATGACTGAGTTTTCTTGAAAAAGTCTGTCACAGTTATTTTGGAGCCAAATTTCAATTCTAGTCCAAAGAATTTAGCCTTTGATTTAGAAATCACTCTATTTTTTTTCAATTGGACATCTTTAAAACTTTGCTCAACTCAGAAATTGTGTGTATTTTTTTTTAATCAAGACATGGATTATTGTATTACTTGTACTATAGTTTGGTTGCACTTCCCCCCGTTTCCCATGCATTCAGATTGCATTTGTGGCAGACGAACCCGAGAGGGGAGTCGGAGGTGAAAACAGCGCTGATTTCACATAAACACAGGATTGACAAGATTGCAAAGAAACGCAGCATTGGAGCAGACCTTTCAATCGCTATGCACTTTTAACTGCATTTCCACGCGGAGCTCTGAGCGAGACAAATAATAGATACGCAAACATAAACAACACACCTTTGAAGAAAGTAAGGAATGAATGCAGAAATATTCTTAAAAACGGACGGAAGTGAGTGAATTCTGGTTTAGTGTGCCTACCAAAAGAAATTATTCACGTGATAAATGCGGTGCAAACCATAGCTTTAATTAACAGACAGTGACTTTTAGATTTACAGCAGTGACCACGATGCGACCCTGCCGAGCAACAGTAAAGAAGTAGATGTTTATTAAGTGAGATGGTGCTTTTTATTGAATAAGGAATGGGTACAACCCCACGCCTGGCTACCATTCAGCTGAGAGTAGGCTCAAAATAGAGACGGATAATGTAACCGTGCAAAATGAAAAGCAAATAATTATATCCAGCTTTAAAGCCTCTATTAGTGCAATTCTGTACGAACAAATGGAAAATTGCACACTTAGTAATTTGTCCATTTGATTATGGCTGCTGAGTATGTGTGATTAAAATAGTGTAATTATATCTACTGTATTGCATTCGTGCTCTGAACAAGACTTTGAAATATCGGGCAATTGTGTAACTGTAGTGACAGTTTGATAGACTGGACACAATACCATATACTGCAGTAAATTAATAGAATGTTCCATTTGCTAAATTGATCCATGAAAAGGATTTACCCAGAGGAGCTGAAAGTTCAAACTGCACATAGCTTTTACAGTGCAACAGGGGTTAAACTATTAAAAAGACAACTATTGACTTCTACCACAATGTTCCTTTTCAGACTGTGCGAACATGAAGCATTAAAGCACCACTCCAGACAGCAGTAAAAAAACTAGGGAAAAAAAAAGCTTTAGTGAAACTCACAGCGCCAAAAGAAGAAATAACACAAATTTCTTACACTGGTGGCAATTATGTTGAGTAGTATCCTAGTCGACAGGGTCGCCTTTCTCCGCGCACAAGACGTCACGCTTCTGAGGGCCAGTGAACTTGACACTGGAACGTGACGCTTCGCGCTGTAACGTCAAGTGCTGCAAACAATATGCACTCACGGCGAAGCACCGCTCGACTCAGGAGAACGACACGCTTCGGTGATTGTGCCTTTGCCACAACTATTTGTGATTGACAAAGGCCCGTGTAACTCGCCGCCCGACTTTACCTTCGCGATCCGGTATCTTCCGTATATCTCGGCGGGAGAGCAAACAAACGAGCAGTAAATAACTCGGTCCCCACGGGCCGTCAATCAAATGGACAAGTGTACACTACGCTGTGTTAGAGAGCTCAGAGCTGAACTAATCCAGTAAATACAACAAAAGCCCCGACCTGAGAAAAATCCTGTCTGAAGATCCAGTCTCAAACCACAGGAGGAAAAGCCGGGAACACAGAAATCTAATGACTCCAAAGCAGGCATGAAGTGTGAAATCCTACTCTTTCCGAGGAACAGCTGAGCCCGCGTGTGAGAGACGGAAGCCGCTAACATTTGCCGCAGCGATGGATAATCATATTTATTGATTCACCGAGTGGAGTCATTAGCTGGTTAACACGTCGCCACCAGAAATATTAGCCATCATTGTGGAAAGCCGTGTTTAAAAGAGCGTCACTTGAAATTCATAATAGCCAAATGAATGCAACTATTGTTGGGTAAGTCTTTCAATAGCTGCCTCGCCATCATCACACTCATCGTGCCAATGCATTACACTGAACAAAAGAGCTTAAGGCTAATTATTGAAAGATCCACACAAACTAGTGAGCTAGTTAAATATTGTCAACTCTAGCCAAATTCCCAATCTTCCTCTATTAATTAAGCCATTTAATCATCCACCACACTAATTGCATAATTAAATCACTGCCTCCTGGGTGTTACTGATGTGCAGTGGGTAATCTGGCGCAAAAATACCACTCATCAACAATGTGGGCTGGTTGATAATGGTAATGGATGGCTAGGACCACGGCGACTCGCCAAGGACAACTTGCTTCGGTAATACACGAAAGGTTATGGTCAGTTTTTACACCGTTGTGATATGGATGTTAGGGAGGAGATTTTTTTTATTGTCAAAGCCGAGAATGACACATTATAACCAATGCGTCTCTGCATTTCTGCTACTATTCATGATAAAAAGACTATTCAGGTTGATATGCAATAAAAACCATATTTTCTATTTAATAATTGTGCAAGTACTTGTTTATCCATCAAATACACTCCACTTTAAGTTTTAACTCCATTCAGAAGACTTTTTTATGTTCAATATTTTCTTTTCTGAAAAAATAACGTTATAATATATTCATTATTTTAAAAGTGACCTTTAACCTCAGTGAACTAGTTCACACCTATTCTAACATGATGCCACCATGTGTGTCACTATTTTGGCATTACTTTTATATATATATAAGTTATGACAGTCTGAGTTTAAAAGAGTCTCAGGAGAACAACTTTGCACAAAAAAAAAAAAAAAGAAAGAAATTAAAATCATTAAAACCAAAGCATTCCTCTGCACTAAACACACGGACCCTCATCCAGATACAACAACATGCTGCAGCCCTCCAATTTAGCACAATTGTGGTCAGTCGACACGAGTGTGACCGGCACAAACACCTTGTGTGTTGGCATTGTTGGGCGCGCTCGTCTCAGCACAAGACTCGGCGGCTCCAGCCAAGTGTTTAAATTCCTGAAGAGCCTCCAGAAGAAATTAGTATGTAATGGCCACACTCTGCAAGAAGAAAGACCCATTATGGCTTTCCACTGACTGTACTTGGCTTTCATTTGTGAGCTAAATGGATGCGCGTGAAGGTGAGAGTTCACTAGCCATTCAAGTATTTGGCTTTAACTGGCTCCAGCACTCTTGCTTTAATTCAAGCAGAAGGACAAGTATGAATAATCGCTCTGGATAAGACTCATCACAACCAGCGGCTGCCCCACACACACATACACACAGACACACACACACTCCACCACTGCCAACCCCCCACCCTCAAAATGGCTGCTGAAGCTTAATGACAAAATACCATTTACATCATGCCTTTTAATTTGCAATTTGCCAGCTTTTGTTGCTGCTATCTGATTTTGGTTTGTTAGCTGCGCACTGTATTATTTTGATGCAAATTTCCTCCCAGCTCATCTCAACTGGTTCTAATTTCACATTTGTTTATCAGAGCTAGAGAAAATAGCTAGGGAGAAATGGGTAACTCTAATCAATGTAAAATAGAACACAAAATATCCGATGATTGCGAAGCGGCGGAGGCTGACAGACTGCGCTCAGAGCTCAGGCTGGTGGATGCAAGAGCCCGTGTGGTATCATGGGGACAAAGAGACCACGCCCAGCTGACACTGTGGGGATGAGTTGTAACAAAAATTGAGGTTTTGAAGAGAAATGTCTGTCATTGCACCCGTAACGAAGGAGTGGCTGATTTATTTAAATACACAGGAGTGTACAGCCAAAACTGCTAATACGAGGCCCCAAGGGGCTTCATCTCATGTAATATATGCACAGGCTAATTTATTGCACCAGGACTAATTTCCATTGCTTGTGCTTGGAGTTGCCTTGCTAATTATGGAATGTTTTTTTTTCTTTTAACCATTTTTTTTCTCCCCGATTCATAATTGCGCATCCACATTCAGGGCCAGTGTCCTTGCAAATGAGATGAGGCCTTGCCATTTGGCATTCACGGCCCCCCTACCCCCGCCCCCACCCTACACCCAGGTGAGCCCACAGCCCACACAGGGCACACAAGCGGCGCTCCATTTCCTTCCAAAAAACACCCACCCACCCAATCACCAATGTTGGATCTTTGATGGGCTCTGCCCCCAGAACTGCTATAACCATCTCAGAAATATCAGATAGGCTGGTGTGTAATTAGACTTGGGACTTTAATTAGGAAAAGTTAACTGTTAGATGAAAGCTGTCACATCTGTGATACGTACTGTTGGTTCAGTGGATGGATCCCAGGGGGGTCTGCATCAAAAGGCCCTTCCCCGCTGAGCAGGCCCACTCTAGCATGTTCTCATGCGCCAAATCAGGCCCTCTGAGTGGCAGCGGATGTGAGGGGATGGAAAAACAGAGGCAAAGGCACAAGTTAACTGCAAAGGAGAGACGGAGAGGAGGAGGAGGAGGAAGGAAAAGGGAACGGAGGAAAACGAGAGAGGGGAGAGAAGAAAGGGAAAATATCGCAGAGCCGCTCGGCTGCTTTTTTTGTGTGTGTGTGTGTGTGTGTCTCGTTAAATGGAGAACACGACACAGACACAAAGGGATCTGAGGGAAAACAATGTCGCTTAACAAGACATCACTGGCTCATCATTAGCAATTTGTTGAGGGCATAATTTTCCCCTGCCCCTTGCATAATAGGTGCCCTGGGATATCGCCGACGCTTTTGTGTGCCCTCATTTGGCTATTTATTTACTTGGCTCGTGTCACAAAAGAGATCTGGCCACCTCGAGCGAGAGCCAAGATAACGCCGTTATGGCTCCACATCACAGCCCTATTAAGATGGAGCTCCTTTAATTGACTCCCCTAGCTCATTGCCTGACCTGGAGTCCCACAGATCCCACCCAACCAATAAGAGTCCTCGTCTCACAGGGCAAAGCTTGGGGCGACGCGACGTTTTTGTTCATTTCGTCGCGGCTGGTGTCGGTGTCAGATGGCCTCGTTATTGGGCGCACTTGTTTGTTTTTATGCATCGTGCTCAGAGTTCAGGTGCTAAAAGAATGATCAGGAGCAATTCTGTATTTTGATTGAGCTGCTCTCTCTCTCTCTCTCGCTCTCTCTCTCTCTCTCTTTCTGCACCGGAAAAAAGACAACAGCTGCAAACCGCTGTAGCAGTGTTAAATATGGTGAAACGGCTTGACGGATATCACTGCCATTAATCACAAAAGCGAGGGAGAGAGAGAGAGAGAGAGAGCCTTATAATTTCATTGTGTGCGTTTCCTGTTTACCCATCCCCACAGATGGTACTGCCAGCGCTCCACAGAGGAGCTCTCACACTGTTGTTCCATCGCCCCCGCTTTCTGTGGCCCTTTTGTGACAGTAAAGACATTGAGCTGTCATTTACATTCAATAGACACATACACTGGGGATGGATGGATGGTCCAATGGATGGATGACCCGAGTCATGGCAACAACGCGGCCATTTGGAAAAACAAAAAGCAGCATTTTTTTTTCTGGAAATGGAAAGAAATTGATGATGCTCGCTCGATGCTGCGCTGACAGATTGCGATCAGTATAATGATGTGCACACACTGTCTGAGGACCCCTCACTTCCTGGGACTTGCCCCTTTTTCCACCCATGGTTCTTTTTGAATGACAGCATTCACATTAGTGTAACTGTAATACGATTGTGTCTGCTGTTGAGGAAATGAAAATCAAGCATTTGACCTTTGTATCTTACAAGTGGCTTAGTCTTCTGCTGTGGTGGCCTTCAGACTGATGATGCAGTAGCACCCTTTTATGCCAGCATGCTCTCTTTGTTTTTGTCGTAATTGTTAAGCCTTCATATCAAGACTAAACAGCTTTAATGTATTCCGTCCATAGCATAGCTGGAATTTGCATGAATTTATCAGGCTTAAATCCACGCTGCCTGTTCTTAGTCCTCCATTGCGTGAAGTGTGTTAAATGTGCACATATGCACACAGCAGCCCCGTGTCTGCCGCTTTGACACAAAATTGTGCTTTGGCAAGGCCAAATGAGTAGATAGTGAAATCGATTTCCACATTGTATTTCACACCCTTTCATCAGGCCCGGCCCTCGTGGCTGGAACGCTTGTGATTTCAAAAGCACTTAACATACGCCAGCCCCTTTGTTCGAGAAGCAAACTACTTCTGAGGAGACATCAATGCAAATAAAACCAACTAGCAGAGCGAAGGGAAACTCGAGCTGAAGAACAACCAAATTACCCGTAGTTAATACGTCTTCATTACAATTTCTCTCTCTCTCTCTCTCTCTCTCTCTCTCTCTCTCTCTCTCTCTCTCTCTCTCTCCAGCATACCAAAGATTCTCAGCGCTAATGATTTTCTGGGTATTAAAGAGGCACCCACTGCTGTCACTCTGGATATGAAACAAGAAAACAGATTATTGTCGAGATCACCCACTGTGAACACCCAAATGATACTTAAAAAATAATGATGTTCTTAACCATACTCATTAACAGCACAGTGCAGGAAAGAACAATACTCTCCTCCAGGAAAGCCAAACAGATTTCAAATTAGAGCATAAAGCAGAGAGGCAATCAGTTTGGAAAAACACTGAGGATGGAAACAAAGCAGACGGTGTGGTGATATGCTGTTCCCACGCACCGGGATTTGGGTACACTAGCAGTGGTTTAAAGTGACTGAACATTTGGCCGTGGCTATTGGTGCAAACTCTGCGTCTTACGTATTTTTTTTTGTAATCACAGCTGACACTTGAAAGGCATCCATTGAAAGGCTAATCCTGTATGTAAGTTGCAGCAAAAAATGTTGACTACTTACTATCTGCATGATGTGCATGAAGTTGCCAAACACATCAAATCATAATGACAATTATTGTTCCCCCCACTGTTCTTCACTTCAAACATCCTCTGTGTACTTACTGTATATCTGCTGTGTTTCCCCACTGAAATAATTGGCACCATGTGGTAAAAACAGAAACGGTAATGTTTGGTATACAGGATGGCATGTAACAGAATTCTTTATTTGTCTAATTTAAAACTGTAAGTTTAGGGCTCACAGCTCGACAGGAAGTCTGTTTCGATGAGTTGCCAATGAATAACCAGGGCCTAATTTCCATTACATAGGAGAACGATTCAAATGTTGGCCTATAAACAGACAGTAAAGGAAGTCCAATGTTCCATAACTCAACCCTTGTAATGGCGTACTTTTCCTGAATAGGACAACTAGGGACACAGTGGGATTGTTCAGTTCTCGCCAAGCCAAAACGATTCTTTGTCAGCCAGGCATAAATAACATAGTGTTGATTGTTCTGTCAAAGTTAATCTGACAGCTCGGGGAAGCAGTCATTTATCTAATGACAGAGTTTCTATGACGACAATCGATCCTCCTGCAGCCTGGTGTGTGCGTGTCTGTGTGGTGAAGGCGGTGGGGTACGAAATATTTTCCATTGGCTGTGTTAGTTGAACACAGTAAAGCACATTGAGGAAGAGGGGACAGAGATGCTCTGTGCTGATGTGCAGCTTTGTCCCTAAAGGTATCACTGTAATGCATTCTTAAGCTCCCACAAAGTTTTAGTTGTTTTATTTATTTATTATTTTAATTTTTTTTTTGCACATATCCAAAAGCTTTGGCACAGTAACATTTCATCACAATACCACAGCATGTCTGGTTTCCATCTGTGAATTTTACCTGATATTATGTGATATAATTTTATTGTGTTCTGAGTGTCGGCATTCACTGAGAAACATTATCAACATTATACATATCCATTAGTTTTCTGATATTCTACAATATTCTACACCATTCACTCATTGTAAAAGTTTTCAGTGATGCACCGGGTTCAACATAAACTTTATCCTTGTAATGGTCACATTTAGAATAATTTAGTTTATCAAAATTATTCTTCATCTATTTGTATTAAAACATATTCAAATGAATTATTACTTAATTCCATGTTGTGCACGACTACGAAGTGTAAAGACGTTTACACTTTTTTTTTTCTTTCTAAAAGGTCACCTCCTTTTTTTGAGTCCTTTTCTTTTCACTGTTTCAGTCATGGCTGAGGTGAGTCTGAAAATCTCACTCCTGTGAATGAGCGACAAATAAAAAAGAAACCAAATTAATGGTGACTTTTTTGCAGTTTAGAGAGGTTGCCAAAGAGAGACAACATTGGGGAAATAGTTAAGCAGTTCACATTATATTTTAGCACTCATCTGTAAATGGAGTCAGAAATATCTCCACTCTTGAAATCTCCAAAACACTTAGCTAAATTCTCACTGTTGCTTTCTTGTTGCAGCAAACAGGTCACGGCGATGACTGTCATGTGACCTTGATGCATCATAACAATTGCTATGTGGTTATAGGTAGAAAATAGTTTGGAGTATGCTTGGAAAGGGGTCCTTGGATGCTTCTGTTATCAGAGAATATTAATTTGCCTTTTTCCTTCGAGTCCTCCTTTGGACTTATTTCTTATCCCCAGAGAAAAATATTGACAGCGAGAGGAAACAGGCCTTTATGATGGTGTATGCTATACATCCCTCATAATGAAGTGCATTAATGTTACAAGAATGCTGAACATTTTTATTTTAATTATATAAGTCTGAGTTGAAGGTCATCGTAGAGCACTGAATGACCCAGTAGCGCCGGGTAATAGCCAGCAGCAGAGAAATTAAAATATGCTCTTGGCAGAAGTCTGGTTGCATTTGCTTAGCTCTGTCAGTACTTTTAACATCCTATTACTTCAGCATAGTGTCCATTTAAATTCAAAAACTACACCGCTGTTGCAACGTGTTTGGTTTCCTTATGAAATGAGGAAATTAAGAAAGCCTTACTATCTGTGCCCGCTAATGTCCAAGAGTTCAGATACCTTGACAGAATGTCTCAAATAGGCGACGTGCAAGAGAAGGAGGAGGGTTGGGAAAAAAAAAAAAAACAAGACTAAGACAGAACCTTGACAAATATCATCCATAACATTAAAATGGCCCCTATTGTCATTACGGACAGAGAGATTAAATTCATCTCATCAGACGTAAGTATGACTGGTGCCTCAATAGGCTGATGCCAAGCGGCAAGCCAAGAAGATTAGCAGGGCACTGATATCATTATTTCCGCCTATCAGGGATTTAGCAGGGAGGCAATTGTAATTTCTAGGCTTATTAGTTCACACTCGGAGGAGAGAAAGCCCGGTGATAAAAACTGACTGTGACAGCCGGGCATTCCAGCAGCAAGTGCTGTCACTGTGACACTGACCAAATGCCAGTGAGCCTCTGTCCCTGTAATCCTGCCTAATGGAGGTTAACACACAATACAAAGAGGTCCTCATCAATGATCACAACAATCCACACATTTGCATTTTTAAGTTATAAGAGCGGTCACAGAGAAAATAAAAAATTAGGGAGGGGTAGCTTGTGGAAATGAAGAGCGGCGGGAAGGAGGGAGGGAATTTATTGGGCACGCGTGGAGATGCAAGCGCACACACACATACACATCAAGTGTGTTTTAAAGTTGTGTGGAGAAGTGGAGCAGCAATCTTGAGGGTGGCAGGCAGGCAGGCAGGCAGATCCTCTTGGCAATTCAAGACATCTGCCTCTCCTGCCTGGGCAGCCTGTGCCAACGCGGGCGCCTGGAGAGAGCCCTGTTTCCCAGCACACTAAAGCCCAGAAGTGTTTGTCTAGCCTAATAAATATTGCACAGTGCTTCCTCTTAATCTCATTAATGTTTGTGCATGTCTGTTGGTGGCTGTAGATATAAACAAGGGATGAGCATTAAGCCCTTAAAAAAAAAAAAAAGAAAAGAGGAAGAAAAAAAAGACGGCCGTCACTGACGCCACCGGCCTCCTCCCTAGATATACAACTGCGGTCGGCTTCCTTTAAGCCAGCTAGACACGGAGCGGCTGAAAGACTTAAAACATACAGGCATTACTATCTGCTCCATAACACCTGAGTTCATCCCCCAGCTCCATTTGTCTCTGTAAATCCAGGCACAGGATTTGGGTGCTGTCATATTTGGGCCAGATGAAGATATCTGCCGCTCTGTTTGGCAACATGTCTCCTTAATTATGCCTAATTTGTAGACCAAATAGCCGCTTATCACTCCCACTGTCTGTGACAGCTTAATAATCTCTAACCTCGGTGTGGGTGTGTGGATGAGAGAGCGTGACCGGGACCTTAATATGATTTGTGTGTTTTGGTGTCATGGTTTAACAGTTTTATAAGCCAGCCCGGTGATAAGTATCATGTTATTAGGGAGTTACATATTTGACTTGATTTTTCTCAAAGGAAGCCACGTTGTGACCAATTGTATTACAATAATGGCATTAATCAGGGTCTCCGGGGAGGAGGAGGAGAAAGGTGATTTGCATTGCAGCAGCTGACAGTTCTCTCTTAATATCTTTGTATGCATAGTAGGCTGCCACTATACGCCGTAGAAAAGGTTATTGTGAGAAGAACAGAAGCAATCTAAAGGCTTTCAAGCACCTTCCTCAAACCATAAAATGTCATTGTAGTCTTTATTAATGACAAGTAGTGGAAAAGGGGCCGCTGATTGCTTTAGAAATCATCAGCGTTGTTTTTCCTCTCTTGATACATTCCTTCTTTTCGCCGCCGTTTTCCAGTGTGATTGTGTGCGCATCTGTGTGTTTGTGTGTGTGTAACATAAGGAGGGGGTATTGGAATGGAAGTAGAGGTGGGCGAGAGGGCCCTGATGGCCCTGCAATGAAATCTGCCTGAGCTTGCCTCTACCAGCTGCAATTATCATTAAGCCTCCAATGGAACTGGTCCACTCCAGAGACACCTAAAAGCCGCCGTAGACCCACACATAATATTGTATTAAATGGGACCAAAAAAATCAATACACAATGCAAATGAAAAGCAGGGGAGTAGGATCCACTCAGTATGCATATTTCCTGTCAAGTACACTTTCTGACCCACTGAACGCCGTCCGTGGCGGAACTCAGTACTTTTGAAAATTACTGATGATCTCTTGTTATGAGCCCCTATCTGCCTGCCTGGCACTATTTGTGATACGCTTGTCTGGCCGCGTGTGCTGAAAACCTGCTCGCGTCCTCGCCGAATTAAAAGAGTTTGTCCATGAACTGACGAGAATGTGCCGCTTATGTCCTTTTTGTACACAGTAAATGGAAATGTTGATAAATACCTCCTCCCATGAAGCACTTGCTCCGTGGCGGGCTGTGTGCGGCGCACAACGGCACAAGAGAGCTAATTATGAGAAGGATGAGCCGGGGTGAGGAGAAGGGTGGGCAGCTACTTATTTTGCAGCCTTTCTTTCCATTGTGTGGAGATATTATTTCCGGGATGTAAACATTTGCGCTGCATTTGTGCGTGCTCGCCTGTATGTATGCGTGCACCATTGGAGGGTGTATACAGTACATGGAAGAAATACTCCAGCAGGAGGGAAAGAAGCCCCTGAATGCATGTTCTCCGTTAGTGCAAACAGATAAGTGCTTATCATATACCTGTAGCCAGGAGGTCATATCCAATATAGCCGAGCAATTCCTCCGAGCTCACTTCCCCTGGTTGAATTTGCAATCTTAACTGGTAGGGTGGTCTCTTCTATTGTGAACAGGGCACACACTGGGCTGTCAAGGTATTCTCTCAGAGGCCCACATTCACTCTGTCCCACAGAAGCTATTTATTCTCTCTCTCTCTCTCTCTCTCTCTCTCTCTCAACACATACACACACACGTATTATTTTAGACCCAATTTTTTGATTTACCAGAATCATTTTCAGATATTAGAATTCGATATCGTACAGCTTGTGTGCCCCCTCCCCTCCAAAAAAAAATGTAATAATATTATTTTCTGGAGTGAACTGTGGTATCAGGATTAAAAATCTCAAACTTGTAGTGATAATCTAAAGTTGTAATGTAATTGCTTGAAGGAGCGTTAACTTGGAATGATGCGCACTTTCTTAATGCACATGTGTAAGTAATGTTTTTTCTTTTTTATAATAAGAAAAAATGAAGTTGAACTATTTTCAGTGTTTATTGATAGGGGTAGAATGTGATTAAAATGTTCAGACTTGGACTCTGTAAACTCAAGTCATATATATTTCGATATATAACTTATTGTGGGTTCATTTATTTTAATGTCTGACCTATGTAACTAGTATCATAAAAGTGATGACAATTCAGTCTGTTCAAAACTTTAATATAGTTCTCAACCTTTTTCTTAGCCAAGACATTAAAAAAAAATTCTTATTAGCTTTTTATGGTTATGTCACAACATCAGATACTTGGATACAGTGAACTTGACTAGTTTCATATATACAGACAATATTGACTGACCTGACTGATAATGCAACGCTTTATCAACACCCACATGTGAACAAATGACGGTCTTCTGACATAACTTATAAATTAATAATTCTTAAGTGAGAGTTGTCTAATTTAAACTCCTTTTTTAACAATGCAAATATAAGAATAAAATAATATTATCGGGGACTTTACAGAAGGGAACTGCTTCAAATGATCATGTGCTTTCAGTTACTTCACTTTCTGCACAGTGAACATTGCAACTAAGTGGCAGCGTCGCATCCGTTTCATCATCACAGAGCAGAGATGAGCTGTTATCTAATTAGCCCCCCAGTTAACACGCTGCTAAAATGAGACTTTCCACAAGAACAATATTCATGTCTTGCTCACTGATGTGCTCGTTCTCTCTCTCTCCTGGTTTCTTTCACGCACTTTCTCTATTTGTGAAATTTGTTTTTAGGTCAATGGTTATGATGTGAACTCATTATAGGAAAGGTCAGACCCATACATAAATGTATACTAGGGTGCGGCGAGCGTGGCCCGTCTCAGAGAAGGATCTCAGGATACTTAAAGGACCTCGCCCTGGGAAGAGAGAAGGGCAGACCTCACAGGAGGTTCACAGGAGCTGACTGTCTGTCTCCACCGGTCAGCCAATCCCATGTCTCACTTCGCTGATTATGCACACTTCCCAGACCTCGCTGGAGATACTCCACAGGGAAAGGGGCGAAGAAGCAGGGTTTTTATACGTCGTCGTGTCTAAATAATGATGTTGGAGCCGTGAGCAGGGGTGCCCGCTATTCCCCTTGGAGTTTTGGTTCGTGGCCCGCCGCCTCTCCGGTTAAGGCTCCTGTCTCTAATGACCCATGTGAAAGACTACCCCGCGCTGCCGTAATGACATATCATACCTCATCACTTAGACCCCACACTGACAATTATAATCATATATATAGCTTTTGCCGCCGGATCAGGCCGCTGTTATGACAAATTGATATGGTGATGAGAGACGCGGCGGCGAGAGAAGGAGCTGGGGAGTGGAGCGGGGACTGAGGGCAAGAGCGGGAGAATATGTCCAAGCACAGAGCACGGAGATGAAGGATGACTGAAGGCACCTAGTGAGGAATTGCAGTATCAGTGTTCCTTACACAGGGTTTCATTCTTCACGCAAGTTATTGTTCATTCACCCCCTTGCCCCTTAAAGAGTCATATTCTGCCCTGTTTGGCTAAAGAACACTTTCTGTCTGTATGGGCCCTGTCACTCCCCTCTTGTTTCTTACAATGGGGGGTTTTAAGCCGCCACACTAGATGTGTAAAACCCTTCCCTCTCTGATGGGGCTAGGGCAAGGACCACCAGCATACTTGGCCCCTCTGCCCCATGATGCACCCAAAACAAAAGTGCATTGAGAGTCTCCCCAGTTTTTGTTCCTCGACCTTCGAGGTACCAACACCCACAAGGCACTGGACTCACTTCCTGTGCTGCACTTTGCTCTACATTTATTACCCTGTTCTGCCAATAACATGTCCTTCAAGCTCCAAGATGGATGTTTGCTGAATGAGTTAACCTTGTGTATATTTGACAGTGGCTATTGGTGGTCCATCTCTTTGAGGCTGACTTGGCACAAAGGGGCTTTTTGTTCCCCATTTTTCTGTGTCTCTTCCTTGTGTTCTTCTTGTTGTCCTTTGTTTCCTGCTTCCCCATCTCTTTTCCTTAAAAAAAAAAGAAGTACCCTTAAGGGCAGGCTTTTCAATCCGGCATCTTTTTATTCCCTTTGCTACACAATTTTTATACTTCCACAATATCTCCCTGCAGTCCCAGCCCCCTGCTCTCTATCTGCAGCCCAGTCCTCCGTGCCCCAGCCCTGCCTGTCCTGCAGCAGATTTAGCTTTTGTTGGCTAGTGTTAATAGGATTAAAATGGGTTACTAGCTCAATCACAGAGAGCTTCAAACCATCCCTAAATGTAAGTGTCTCATGGGGGTCGGGGGGCATTGTGGTTCTGTCTTTCCCCCCTCTGGCAGCCCTCCTGATCGGAGGAGAAACCCCAGGCCTGATGGGGGTGGCAAAGGTTTGGCCTGGAGGAAAATCCGCAGGATTATGTCAGCACTCATTACAATGTACACAAAGACCACGGGATCAGTAGGAGCACAAACGGAGCAGTTAAGTCAAATAGGGTGGGCCAGGGGATTCTCCGCTTCCACCCTGACATTGATTAGCCTTTGTGCTCCGCGACTCCCCACGTTCAGGCCACAGCCGCTGGGATACCGATCGGCAACGTATAAAGTTAGTGCAGCACCGGCTTTTACACCAGCTGGAGTCTCAATGTAGAGGCTTCGTCTTACATCTCCAATTTCATTTACTGCTAAACAAAGTTGACCTGTTACCATAAACTGCAGCATTTAGCCTGTTTCATCCAAAGTCACAATGGTTTACCACACAAACAAAAACAATCTGCCAGCTATGATAAAAATCAATTCAGCCTTGGCACGGTGGATATTGTGGGTATAGCACAGCGTACCCAGCACCCATACATAATTAGACAGTGGATGAGAATAGTAGGGGATCTATTGTGATAATGTGAGGTCACGTCGCTCTTGAACATCCATGATAATGACCATATCCAATGAAGTTGTATCCATTAGGCATGTTGAAGTGTCCAGTACCGCATTCACACAGCCCTGAGACCCGCACACACACACACACACACATGCATATGCCTCATTTGCATAGCGCTTAAACAAAAGTGAAGACGGATAATTAAAAAAATAAAACACAATAAACAGCCGGACAGGATTAATATTCCGCTTCTCATTAAAACACCACAAATGCATGTTGGGTGGAGCATGTGCGTGACTACTACAGTGTCACCCTCGGAGGCTGGAAAACGCGAGGGGCCGTCCAGCAATGGATGTTTGTGTTCATTTGAATAGGCACTCAGGGGCAGTGTTCCACCCCTGCGTTCAGCGAGCATTTTCATACGTGACAATAACACACTCATCCATTCACCGACGCATACACACTTGAAGACAGATGAATGCGTGCGTTTGCGAGCACACACACACACACACACACACACACACACCGCGGACCAGCATGCACTCTTGTGTTAAGCTATGCAAAAATGTTCACAACTCACTAGTGCTCGTGCATGAAATAAATGGCTGATGTGCCAGCGGTGTGTGTGTGTGTTTGTGTGTGTGTGTGTGTGTGTGTTTGTCCACTATGGAGGCATTGCTGCGGTTATGTTACAAAATATGCACCGAAGCTGAGTCTGCTAAGAACACGGATTCATTTTACTGACCGGCAAATGTAATACAAAATCCATGCACCCCGTGTTCAAGCCATTGCACAGATGTTGCATTGCCAATATGTCCTGGCTAAACAACAGGAAGCGATTGAAGGGATTTTGTTTCCATTTCTGCTGCATCAGGTTCGAAAACAATGCACTTGGTCCACACATAGAGTACACAGCCATTCCTGTTAAAGTAGCTTCTCAGTGAAGATTGCTGAGGTCCTTTAAGAATATTACAGCCATATGGGTTTTCCCTCCACACATATCTGTTTATTTATTTACCTAGATTAGATCATAAAATCATGAAATTACCCTAAAATTGCTTTTTTGAGAATGCACACAGCATATATATATATTTTGCCCCTATCCCCCTCCTGTCAGCGTATTCATAAATGTTGCTGGAAAATTTCTTATTCTAGCAATCCTCCAGATAGCCAGAGCCCATTTCCATAGCTTTAAATAATGTCAATCTGGGCAAACCCTGGATTGAAGCCCCTGAGCCGGAAGGCACAATTTCTCCTTTGCCTACAGTCTGATAATTTTCGGAGCTATTGGCAACTTGGGAATTTTGCAGCCTTATCACTTGGGCTCAGCGAAGTTCACTGCCACTAATCGGTGCAGGGATCACTCATTCAAGGATTGCATGATCATGTTTTTTTTCCAGGGCAGTGACAGCTGTCTGCACCGGGGCATTAGCAATGCAGATGAAGCAGCCTAATAGGTTAATGCGTAACACACGAAAATTAGGTTTAATCCCCAAGCGAAATAATCTAACATTTGCAAATTCCTTGATGTGGGAATAGAGACATTGCCTGTGACTCAATTAGGTGCAATGCGGATCAAAGCAAATTTACCTAGAGCATGTGCCCTAGATCCCCAGCACGCAGGCACGTGTATGTGTGCGAGTGTGTGTGTTTGTGTGTGTGTGTGTGCATGTGACAGTGAGGGATATGGCAGCGTGCCTGTCCTCATAATGCCGCAGGCAAACCCAGGGCGGCAATAACATCATCATGACAGGACCTCTGCCTGCTTATTTATTCCCTTTACTTACCTCACTGCTCAAATAATGTCAATGCACACATGCACACGGACATACACACCCTGACATGCTGACACACACGCACGTGCACGTGCGCACACACACACACACAGACATTTGAAAATGAATAGCCTTAGCCGTGGAACCTGCAGAGAAGTGATAACTGAGACGGTGTGAGCAGCCTCCGTCACAGCAGCAGTGTTTTCAGCCTAATTGGAACTAAGTACCAGACACATGTGGGAGCAAATATATGTGGCGATTCATATGCATGTGGTCAGGTTGGGATATATTTCTTATTCAAATCTAAATTGAATGGGGGTTGGCTGAATCCAATCCAAATGTAGCACTAATGTTGGATTCTATCCCGCATCATGCCCCATGATTACTATTAATAAGCTCCTGCCATGTGTACATCGGGAGACCCTATACAGTGCCCTGTAATGGAAATGGAACACCGGGGTTGCGTGTGTGTGCGTGCATGCACATACGTGTGAGTGTATGTGTGTGTATCATTAGCAGGGTGCAGCTGGCCATTAGGGTCCTAGGGTGGGTGTTGTTTTGCTCTTCTCCTCACTGTATCCCTGTCGGTTATTCTCTAATGTGTTACTCTGACCACCGGCACTTTGTTAGAGGACAAAAACATTTCCTCATTGCCTCTCACACAAGTGTGTGTGAGTGAGGTCGAGACTGATTTCTCAAAGCAGGTAGCGAGTAATGAAAGACACACTCTATGCCTTCACGAATTGGCAATCGAGAGAGGAGAGAAGACTTCAGAAATAAGCACTGTTTAGGGGTGGGAAGCGTCAAAACGCACCAATTACTATCCCCAGACAGTTACCCCTCCAAAAAAAAAAAAAAAAAACCCACACACTGAAATCAATGAGGACACAAACTGAACAATCAGCTGCAACTAGCTATCAACAATGGAGTGGAATATGCAAAAATGCCAATTAAATGTGTTAGCATACGCACAGCTTTTTTTTTTTTGTATGATATCCCAACATCTGTGGCATTAGCCATGGCTCTCTTTATGTAAAATAGAAACGGGGAAATGAATACGCAATCTACCACTGTGTTTTCATCATTAGTGCGCTCCAACTCACGGCTCTGCTGCCTCCCAAGCCGCCCGAGTGGGGAGCGAGAGGAACATTTGTGTGCCCTCGCTTGCCAAATTAATTCTTGTCTTGACATCTTAATTCTCAGTTCTTGTGTGTGGTCAAATCAGCCTACTATAGAAAAGCAATCAAGCAATTATTCCCAAATTATATTTGCCCAACACACACTGATTGGTTATTCTTTTCTTATTGAGTAAGCTCATTAATTCTGAGCAGCTTGCTTGTTATGCCTCTGCCATTACTCCTTTCCCCTCTCGTCCCCTCTCTCTCTCTCTCCTCTCGCTCTCTCTCTCTCTCGCTCACCCCCTGCTCTTCATCATGCACACTCACTCCCAGCTCTCACTCCTCCTACTCCCCCCCCCACTCTCTCTCACACACACTCCTCTTTCCTTCTCTCTCCAACAGATGCACCCTATCTTCCAGCCCCAGCCTGCTGATGTTTTGGAGATGACATACACTACAAAAGCCCCATGATCTGTGGCATTGTCTAGTCGGCCAATTACTATTCCCATCTCTGATTAACTTTGATGTGGAACCTAATGAGATAAGGCAGCTTATCAAGGCAGCAGCTGATAGTGGTCTCATTTATTCCTGTGCCTGGCACCCAAGCAAGTGACAAAAAAAAAACTAATGAGGAGGAGTTTGTATGTAAGCTCAGGTCTGAGGGAAGTGCAAAATTGTTCATCTGCAGTTCATCAGCTCCCGCCTGAAATGGCCTCGGCAGCGTCAGCGTGCAGCGCCGGGACACTCCACATAACAGCACTGTGGCTCGCCGTACAACAAGAGCCACCACGTTTCTGACTTCCCCTCTCTCCTCCTTTCTCTTAACAGCTCCTCTTTCCCTTCTCCAGGCTCTAATGGTGCAGCTAATTGCTCAGGTTGTTTAGTTGTGAGGAATGGAGGAGTGTGTGTGTGTGTGTATGTGTGTGCACAAAGCTGTTCCCTTCGCCTGATCTCCAAGAGGTGAAACCTTAATTTTCCACTGCTGCCATCTGTGTCTATTTTTATTTTGCCTGCGACCGTGTGTGCGTGTGCGTTTAATTTTTCCACACGGAGACAAGGAAATAATTTGAGAACCTCCTCTGCTGTTGATTGGATTTCTCTATAATATATTTCACTTGTTTTAAGGATGCGTTCATGATACACATTCTGCTATAACAGCATGTTTTTTAAATATGAATAAAGAAATAGGCATCCATTGAATTATGGCTTGTGAGAATGACATTAAAATACAAACACTCACGTCGCGTCAGTTGCACTGAATAGTTGCTGAGCAGAGGTAAAAATAGTTTCTCTTCTTATTAGAAATAAAATGTGGGAGCTTCTCTAGTTTCTGTGCCATCGCATGGCAGTGTAATAATTACTCTCCTTTAAAAGGCTTGTTCATATTTTCTTATCAACAATACCACTACATTGTAATGAAACAGTCCTTTTAAATAATACTTTTGTTGTGAAGCAGCAGCATATTCTTGTAATGCAGTTGACGAAGGAGGAGGAGGGGGAAAAAAAAAAATACCCTGAAGTGAATTGAACTGCGAATTCTCCTGCACGGACTGTGTGTAGAGAGGCAGGAAGTGTGTGCCTTTTGATTTGGAGTATAAAAGTAAATAATATTTGTACATCTAACACATACTCGAAGTGAATGAGCAGCCCCTGAATGTGTTTCTATGAGCAAGTGGAGAGCTCTACAGACTTTAAAGCCGGAGCCCAATTAAGCCTCGCCTCATCGGGAGAGGGAGAGGAGCTGAAAGCTGAATACATAAGATAATGCAGCCGCACTAAAGCAGCCAGCTCGCTCAGTGTAAAATTAGAGAGGGAAGAAAAAAATCTTGATAAAGAGAGAAGAAAAAGCAGGGACAGACAGTAGGGGGAAGAAGAGGAAAAAGAAGTTCCTTTGGGCCAATTTCCTTTGAAACTGGTTAACCAAATACAGCTATTCATATTCAACACAATTAATAGTGTCTCTTTCTTGTTCAGACGGCACATCATAACGGGCAGAGGGGAAGAGAGAGAAGAGGATTTCTTTCTCCCTCCAAATTGTAGCCAATTTAAGGACAAAGCGGTACCCTCTAGTTCCCCAGAATAGGAGTCGCATGCATAAAAGAAGACTGACATCCAAATCTCATTCAAGGACGCAATTTCCAAATGCTAATCATAATCTGCAGATGTTGGCCACTGATACATCCATTTATTTATTTATTTTGGAAGCATGTCTGTGCCCATTTGGACGGCCTGTGAAATTTGAAACAAAGAGGGAAAATCCCTTCTTTTTGAGGCATGTTGAACAGTGAGCGAGACCAGCCACAGCATGGACATCTGCACCATCTTCAGATGGCGTGTTAGCAAACACACACGCGCGCACAGACACACACACACACGAAACAGTCATTCACATGCACAGAAAGGCAGCACACGCACAGAGGGGGGAACTCAGACACATTCGCATACACACCCATGTTTCTCTCTCTTTTTTTTTAACTTCTCTTGCTCTCCCTTACTCTCCGGGTCGTTTTAGAGTACCTCAGATGTGTCATCAGACATTGGTTTCCATCTGAACCTGAGGGAAAAAAGAAATACTTGACAGAAAGGTATATAAAAAGAGGACACTCTGAATTTTTGACATTCTTTGCACAGCTGCTTCAAAATGAGTAGGATGGAGAGGCAAGGAAAAGCAACTCCAAGACGCGTTTTTGTTTATTTGCTGCCTTTTCTCCCTTTCCTCTTTCAGGGAGATGGAGGCTAGCACAAGGCCACAACTCACTCATCCTTGTATAGAGGGACTCAGTGCAGGGCCGTGAAAGAGAAATAGGCATGGCTAAATTAATTCTGGGATCTGCTCTATTCAGCCCAACTCAAAAAGGATAACCCCTTTTTTTTCCATTTAGATACCAAATGCAAGGTGAAACTCAGCTCAACTTGTCAGCTAGGTGGCATTTAATATGCTGCTTCCTTTGATAGGTAAATAGATACAGTCATAACTGCAGCTGCTAACTAGTAATTAGATTTATTCAACTCGGGGCTCGTGTTGCATCAGTCGCGCGTTCATGTCGTGCTTGTTGACACGTGCTTCTGGTTTTGAAATTTCCCCCAGCTTACCGTTCTTAACATGCTTTCTATTTTTGCAAAAAAAAAAATGTTTCTTTCATTCTTGCTCTCGTTTGCTTACGTGGAATGTTGATTTTTTTTTTTTTACGTGGAATGTTTGCTTCTTTTTTTCTGAGTAGATATCCTGATAAATGTCCTTGATAAATAAGTCATTAGAAAACATCCATTTGTATTGCTACTTACTACCATTCAACACTAGCTGGCATGTCGGATCAGATAGGAATGCAGACGGTGCACACAAATGCTTCGAGAGTGCGTTGAGAGCAGTGACCCTTAGTCAAGACTGCAGTCGTGCAGCCCTCCATCACCACTGATGGGCTACCTCTCCTTATGTAATAATTAATATTCATACATCTCTACATGTGATCCATCCTTGGATGGCTGCTGATGTTATGGAGCCCATTCTGGCTCAGTGGGGTTAATACTTGACTACAAAAGCCATTGATTGAGGTGGCACTAGAGAGATGAGTATTCTGCCGCTATTTGTAATATTTCACAGCGGCTTGGAGGTGCTGTATAGATGCTCGTTTCCCTTTGAAGACAGTCTCTGGATGTTTCCACTGTTGGCTCCTGGCTCGCTTTGTTGACTTTGTCCTGCCTCTCTCCCCAATAAACAATCCTCCCAGCTGATAGCATGCCAGGTTCTGTCTGAAACAATCAGTACTCATGCCCCTCTCGAGCATGCCAGGCCAATCAAAAGACAGGGGGAAGACAAACAGAGCCGTGCAGCTGTCCCCCGAACAAAATGAAGCACTTCCGGGGCTAGTGAGGAGGGCCGGGGCGCTGGGTGCACCCTAAATGGACCATTGTACTCTCCCAGAAAAAAAAAAAAAAAAAAGCTTCAGGATCACACAGCACCCAATTGTGGGCCAAGTGACACTCCTCCACACCCACCCACTTCCCATACCTACAAATCACACATTTACCCCCCCCCCCCCCATACCCCATTTCTTCATTTATTCACTACCTCCCTCTCCCAGTTGCCCAGACTTGGTTGTATTCTTCAGGGAAGGAAGAAAAGACTCTCCCTGCTACAAATAGATGGAATGGCTCCTGTATCCCCCCACCCACCCTTTCTCCTGTCGGCGGCAGACTCTGTGAGGCAGACTCTGCATGTCCAGCCGCCAAAACACTCAACATGCCACAGCAGTCTGACTGGGTGCTGAAAGCGGGGTCTGCATTTTAATATTCAGTGCACCAATTCATTAACATTCTATTCGAGCCTACAATAGAGACTGGAGAGGCTCTGACCCTGCAGTTCCACGATCAAGGTCAGTAACTAAGAAAATAAAATCTGAATCGCATCCTGGCGCACAATTGGATACTCCAGCCCTACCATATCCCCGCTTAAGAAAATAAAATTACACCCCTCTCCCACCCACCCCCACCCCACCCAAACATGATGAACGCATTCACTGTGTTCTCAATAGGGGCACTTTTGAATGAAAAGACCGTGCTTCAAAAGTAAAAAAAAAATTATTTTGATTTTACAAAATGAAAGGCAAATTCATCTTCAGGACAAGCATTTGCAAAGTACTTCTGTCATCGCACTTTTGTAAATTATGGATTTGTTAAAGTTTGAAGTTTTGTTATTTAGGCCTCCGCAATGCCCGTGCACACACACACACATATAGGGGTCTGCAAAGGCACTCACAAAAGCTCCATGGGTTTTGTAGTTCACCCCAGCAGCTTTACAACTCATGCCAACTATGCCGTGCAGCGTCTGTAAAAGGTCACACTCACTATTTACATCCCTGCACATATGGACACACACACGCACACACACAGTCGAGAGAATAAATCTAGCCGACCAGTCGATTATGTGATTGGGTGCTGTGACAAAGGGTGAGCATGTTGCTAACACGTTCCCTGTCAGTGGAGGGGCTATATGTGGGCAGACACAAAGCCTCATTAAAATACATACAGAGCCGGTGCTGCTCCGGTGGGTGGGAAAGATGCTCCATCAAGATGTCGTTACAACAAGGCTATCTCCACCCACTGGCATGTATCTCCCTCACACTGTCCTCCCCCATGCCTGGACAGCACAATGGCAGGCTCCTTTATAGCCAGTGTGGGCCATTCCCTCCATTCCCTGCAAGGTCAGGGCCTAATCCTCGGGGAGTTCTCACATTGTGTTTTAGCGAACTGGGGTCAAACTGTTTGAAATGAGGGGGTTTAGTTAAACATCTATTAGGCAGGCCCAGTGTGTTGGGGTGAGCTTGATTTATGTGCAAAGCTGTTGTGTTCAGCTGTGAGGATACTCAGCAGTGTATTGGGCATGCATGTTCCACAAGTCCTGTTATGTGTCACCGTGAACAAAACAAAACAAAACAAAAAAAATCCCACGACATACGTCGAAGTAAATAACGCGCGTTGACCCGACGTTCACCTTCCACACATGTCCACCTACACATGCGACGCGTCGTCCACGAGAGGAGTGAGTGAACGCGTTGCAGAATAGTTCGCGTGTCTGTCATCTTCTTTGCCATTGAGAGGCACTGTGCCCGGGCAAAAAAAAAAAAAGGGTGGGGGGGGGGGGAGGGGGGAATTAAAGAATAAAAGTTGAAAGTGTAGCTGTGTTGTCAGCAGTGCCGTGTAGGCCAACTGCCCTGTTAGTGAGGCTGACATTCAAAGAGAGTTGGGATGCCGACAACAATCCCACAACCTCCTGCTGCGAGAAGACATTTCGCATGGTGGCCGAGTGCTTTGATACAGCTCTTGTGATCCTCGCTGGCATGGCTTTGAGAAAGCACACACACACACATGCACAGTGCAGAGCCCAGGCCATCACCATTACATACCATTTGAACACAGCGCTTTTTATATATTCCAGAATTTTCCATTATTATTGTCATGAAACCACCCTCTTTCAGCTGGGCATTAAAGGCGCGTTTGTATGGAAATTTGGCGCGTTTTGTTGCCATCTTCATACCAATATTTGGTTTCATCTCGTGTCCATTTCTGAAATTGCTAAAAAAAAAAAATGCATTACGCAGCAACAGTGCAGGTACATGAAAATGCTAAGTGTTTCCAGAGAAAAGACAGCGACAGCGGCCCTCTTGTCATAACCAAATAGAGAATAATTAAAATACAGCACTGTCCTCGTGCTACCCGTTAATAGCAAGGCTGTCTGTATAATAGCAAAATGTGACTGCAAGCAATAAGCAGTAATGCAGGTTAGTGAATATACAACCCACTTTCAAGACTAAAGGCAAACAAGCTCCACTAATTACTGAGGCACTATGCAGTCATTTTTCTGAGCAAGGGTTACTGAATGGTTGCCTATTACTTCACTCTCCCTGCACCAAATGCTTAAGATAATGACCAGTTACTAATTGGTGCTTATACCTTATATCAGTTTGTGCAGAATATAATTGCAGCTATTATGGTACTAAATAATCATTGGAATTAGCATCTTTTAGCAAAAAAAAAAAAAATTGTGCTGAATAGAAGTATGGAGCATTTTTCCAGGAAGAGGTCTTAGTGTCTGTGCACCACCGGTTGATTCATCATTAACTAGAGGGTTCAGGGCAGAGGGAATGCCTTTCCAATCATATTGTGGTGTCAGTGCATCTTCTGCACCAGCTAATGGAGGCACTGATGTAGCACATTCACATCTGTGTGCAGTCTTGTGTGTGTGTGTGTTTGCCTTCTTTAGTAGCATATCAGGCATGTTTATGATGCGTAATGTGCACGCACGGGTTCATGTAGTTGTTCGTGCTCGCCGTGAAGCGAAGGGAGAGGGGTGGGGGGGGGGTCTATATTCTATGCAGATCACGCTCCCCATGCTTCAGCAGCTCCTCCTTTGTGTTGGCCCTTCCGTCAGCTGTTGACTTCCTAAGTGTCTCAGACAGCCATGTTTCTGTCTGCGCCTCTGTCCACTGCCTTGTCCCGCTCACATTTCTGAAGTCCGCTGACTGCTAATGGCCGTGTCCAGACAAAGAGCCCACTCTGTGGCCACTCTGCGGGGCCAGGCCGGGGGCCGGGGACAACCAGGAGGGGGTCCGGGGAGGAGGAGACACGGCGCGAGGGCCGGGTTTGGGGGGAAAAAGGGAGGGCTGAGGCTGGGACGAGCACCCGGCACTGCCTGCCTCTTTACACTCATGTCACGCTTGTGTGACAACCACTCCTCTGTGCTTGTTTGAACTGTCCTTCCCAATTAGCACTAATAAGTCACTCTGTAAGGATGAGCAAGCATAGTGTTGCCCAATCACCCCGCGTTCACATACACATAAACAGATACACAAAACACAAACACACACATTCTCTCTTCCTCCCCCCCTAAAGCTTAGCAGCCCATGAAAATCCCAGGAGCACAACCCCACTAATAGACAGAGAAAGCCCAAAACGCATCTCGTTCCCAGCAAACAAGTGCCAGTAAAGAGGCAAATTAATGACAAGTCGTTTGAAGGGTTTGCCTAAGAATAATTTTACTCTGGCATACTGCTCACTACCACTGAAGAATTGATTAGATCCCTGCTCAATCAAAGTGGCTGAATCAATAAAGAGCAGAGCAGGCATGCTCCAGCCCAATTTATTCACAGCATCACTCTAACATAAGAGTGGCTGAGAAACAGAGGGTGGGAGAGAGAGAGAGGGAGAGAGCGAGCGTCTCTGACAGGTGACGGTGTGAAGGTCCCGCTGAAACTAAAAGCTAGTGTCAATAGCAGAAAGGCAGGTGTGCCCCAATTCATGTCGGGGGGGCGCCGCTGATGCTTCATTACATTAGCTCAAATGTCTTGCAGCCTCCATTCAGGGCTGCAAAGCACAACTTTCAATCACCCGAGATTCTTTCGCTGCTAAACTTTATGTTCAAAAAATGTGAAACCTTGAAGGAAATAATGACTTATTTAGTTTCGCGACACAAATGTGCAGTAGTAAGAACAGACGAGTGTGGGGAGGAAAGCTAAAGAAGTCTGGAATAATGACTTCACTTGTGTTTCCTCAAAGTAAAGACTGGAGGACTTAGTCAAGCTCGGCTGTGCTCGGCTGTTTATTGTTGCCCGCTTGTTTATTGTCATGCAGAAAGCAGAGGAGGTATTAAAGGCAGATTCTGCCCTTATTTTAAAATGTGCTGCTGAAGATTAGAGCGCTTGCCAAACACTGTGGAAACACTTAATTGATTTCCTTTGGACTGTTTACCTCTACTGTAGCCCTCCTAGAGCCCAGCACCCGCTCGCTCGCACGTATGCGCACACACACACACACGTAGAGTACAACCCTGGCCCCATTGACGCCAACACAGGCCTGCCAAGAGCCTCATTAGTATTCACAGCAATGGCATTTGCCAGCCCGAGCGTTGCCTTGGTGATGCTGCCCACACAAGTGATGATAAATGGTGCTTTCAGCTCCTCTGCCTTCCACAGAGCCGAGCAGGGAGCTGAGGAGTTGCTGGCCAGGACCCAGCTACAGCCGCGGCTAGCAAGGCCTCATCCCCAACGCTGGGCAACTGACGCATGACTACACAAGCCCGGGGCTGCTTGAAGGCTTTGGGTGCAGGGGAGTGCTGGGTAAGAGGGGTTTGGTGCCGTATGGGCTGTGTGTGTGGATATGGAGAAAAGAGATTTAGGTTTGCACTGTGTACGTGTGTGTGTGTGTGTGTGTGTGTGTGTTTGTGTGTGTGTGTGTGTGTGTGTGTGTGTGTGTGTGTGTGTTGGGAGAGGGGGAGGAGGGGGCATGTTGGGAAGAAGTGTGTGCTTGAACTTGTTATTGTTGGCTGAAAAAGTGATGTCAGCTTCAGTGTTTCTCGAGTGTGTTTTGTTCCCTGTATTTTTCAGTTATGTGATAATCTGATCACAAGTTGGTGACATATAATATCTGACTTAAAAATCTCTCCAATTGTACTTTGGTGTTGTTGACTCCGTATGTATATCACCAATAAACCTGAAAATAAATTTAAAAATAAAAACTCTAGTTGTAAAGTAATTATTCATTAGGTTTAGTGTGAAAGTGTGTTTTTAAATTACACATCTACATATACATGGCATATACATTAATATTAACACTCACTAAAATTTTATATGTCACTCAAATAAACTGTCACAATAAAGCCCTTTTTTTAATATTTAAAATTTGGTTGACACTAAATTTACAGACTCATTACTTATTATTTTAAAGACAACTTTTAAAATAAAATGATCTTATGCACAAAAGTGATATTTGATATATGCATTTATTTGAATAAAAATTCTGTCATAAAAAAAATATTTTATTACAAAAATCCTCCTAAAGTTAGTGAGTCAAACCTCACTCAAATAAAGAAAATACAACTTTTTTATTATATATAATATGTGAAAACATTCCCTCAGGTAGCTTTAACACTCACTACACACTAAAGCAAAAAATAACTGATTATCCTGCAAATAATCTTTTCATAAAGTAACTCCTCAGCTGAACAAATTCAGCAACAGTCGGAGTCAGCGCAGGCCGAGTTGGTCTCTCCACTGTTTGTTTTATCGCAGGTGTCACAGCGAGGGCTGTTTGAGCCTTGAATCAGCGTCGACAAACAGAGGAATAAGGTGTCCGGCTACACTTGCCTTCCCCAGAGCCTGCACATACATATGTGTAAGCAATGAGGACGAGGAGGCTGCACTGAAATCCTCCTGATCCTAGTTAAATAAAGAAAGATGGTGTTATTCCCACATTATGGTGCAGCGATACAAAGCGCATTAAGGACCTGGGTGACTCGAAATCATAGTGTCTTATTAGAAATAGTTTGCCAAGCGAGATGGACAGTGTCTTTATTTCATGCGCATATGTAGTTTTAGCATAAATAGCAATTATATAAACTGTGTTAGGTTTGTTTGAAGTTTAGCAGTTTGTCCCTGTGTGCTCTCATTGTAAAAGCTCGCCATTATAAAATTACATGTTCATAGAAAATATGCACAAGGTCACGTGTTTTATTTCATTTCTTCGAAATTAAAATAGCGAGGCAGGAGTTTCAAAGGAGAAATATTTAAAGAAACATGAAATTCTGCTGTCTCAATTATTCACTCTTGGGTATTTTTTTTATTTACTTCATTTTATTCTCACAGTTAAAATCAATAACATATCTCTTCTTCCAGCATCAAAGTTGAACACAAGCAATCACAACATTTCCTACCCCACAATTATCTCACTGCTGCTTCTTACACAATCCTGCTCCAGCATTCAGAGCACGACCGAGATGCTCTCTTCACCTGCGTGTTTGAGTCTATTGAATTCAAACCTGGGCAGCGAATATGTCTGATGAAATTACAGTAATTCTCACGCGGACCATGAGCGCAGCCCTCCACGGTCGAACTTGGAGATGACCGCCCCTTCAAAAGATGGCCTGACCCTTCCAAAATCAAGCCTGATTACCCATCTCTAGGACACTAAGAAGCGCCCAACTTCAAACAGAGCAGAGACAATCACGGGTGGGGTGGTGTGGCCTGAAGGGAGGAGGGGGGGGGTGTTCAGAAACCTCAGCCCTGTGCTGTGGCGGTTTGGGCCAGACTGAACGGTCTCAGCCAGGGGGCCGGCACTATTAAAAGATAAATGTATTTCTCTCTTCCATTATTCATGATGTGAGGAGGTGGGGAGGGAGCAGGGAGCCAGAGGCTTAGCACAGCAGTGGATCCCTTCTCGGCCTCGTCAGGGCCAAGGCCCCCGCTGCACCCGCTGCACCCACACCCTGATGCAAGAGAGGGTGAGCGGGGCGGGGGAGTATGGGCGACAGCTGTGAGGTGAGAGAGGGATATGGAGAGATAATGCAACAGTATGTATTCCCGCACGCATGTATTAAATGTCATACTTTCATGTAATTGTGTATAAATTTCTAACAACTGCATAAAGATGCATTATGACTTGTTCTAAAGTTGATATCTTTATTGATATCTCAAATATGATCGCTGCGTGTTTTTCTGCTCATAAATGTTTTTAATTCTCGCTGTCTCTTTCACATTCATCTTATACACACACACACACACACACACACACACACATGCCCGTATCAGAAACCTGGAAGGAGCATCAGACTGTGGCGCTCAATAACCTCTCAGCCGCTGATTAAGTAAAGGGTTTGGGTAAATACTTTGCAGACATCTTGGACTTCTGCACCAGAGTGAATGGAAAAGTGAGCTTTTGTCCAAGTCGTCTGTGATCTGCAAGAAAAGCAGATTAGAATGACCCCAGTGTCACTCATTTGGAGATGAGTCACTGTTGAGAGAAGCCAAACACACTGGAGAGAATGTCAAACAGCAGAAACGGCTAAGCTTCCTCTATCTGCTGCTTTTTATTGTGGGTGATTTAGATTTTTCTCACTGAAGCAAGACAATATATAGGAAAGCAATTCCTCTTATGTTTACCTATATATTTTAACGTGATGCTGTTTTTCCAATATGATACTGTCACCAAATATATTTTAGAGAGATTAAGGGATAAAAACAATACTTATATTGTGTTCAACAAATGCATTTATCTCACATGCCTCATGATGGGAGAAACTACCTGTTCATGTTTTAATCAAATGCTTTCCAAATTGTTTCATAATTACCTATAATTGAACACACACTGCGCAATTTTGCTGTTTCATGCCAGTATCTATTTTCTACAGTTGCAAAAATCGTGCTGGCATTATGCTTGTCTCAACAATGGCAATCATTGTTATCTCAAGCGTCCTCCTGCAAATTATCTTCTAGTCGAGATCTCGAATGAAACAACATCATTTTAAATGCGTTTCCGAAAAAAAATATTTCTACTGTCGCTGACCACAAACCAGCCAGTTCAAATTTCATCCATTCAAACAGAGGCGTCCTCACAATATAAACCAATGTAGTTCTCGTGTCCATTAAAAAGTGCTTTTCCCTTGACACAAGTGGTCCCGGTTGCTTCTGTTTACAAATTTGAGATATATTATACGGGCATAAAATGCACACCGATGTTTGGGAGAAAAGACGAGCTCTATGACAGAGTGGAGGGTGGTCTGAACACATCAGTACTCATGACTCCACGCTGGGATCATTTGTTTCCAGACAAGAGGGCACAAGGGTGGGAAAAAAAAAAAAAGAAGAATATAAGACGGCCAAGGAGATGTGGGAAGGGCGGCGAGGGGGTGGGAGACGGTGATGAAATGCGTGTGTTTGTGTATGTGTGCGCACTTGGACACATGAGTGTGTTTTATCTGTCTCTGTGTACTGTGTTAATGTGGATCACTATTCTTGCTTTGCCACTTTACGCATTCTGGCTTGAATTAGACGCCAGAGACAAAAGGCTTCATATGTGTGCTTGCGTGTCAAGGATTACTTGTTCCATTGAATGTGTCCCCCTATTATCTGCTTATCACTCTCTGTGCTCTTTAATCTCTTTCTTGTCTCTGCTCAATGGCTTCCTCTCACTGTCTCCCCATCACAAATGTAGCCTTTCTCCCCTTCTATTTTTTAACACTTACAAAACTGAAAAGGCCTGGCCTGGTCTGGGCCACCTGGAAGCACCAGTGAAGCTTTCTCCCAGGCCTGGCTCCCTGCCACTAGCCAGCTGTAGCATTGTGAGTGGCCCATCTCAATTAATTCCATGCATTGCAATTGTTGCCGGGCACTGTTTACAGCCACCTCCTACTCCGCCTGGGTAGCCTCTCCGATTGTCCCGGGGCCTCCCTTGTTTAATACTGTTTTGCAAGTTATTAAGCCCTGGAAGTCCATTAATCACAGTTCACGGGCTGTGTAAGCCCACACAAGGCAGGCAGAGGTGGGGGATGGGGAGGCACACTCGCTGTCCTCAATGGGCTTAGACGGTGGTCCATTCAGATCCCTAACGAGATCATTACCACTAACTAAATACAAACCTGACCCCGCGACCCGCTGGGAAATTACGTAGGAGCTCCCCGGTGCAAGACATTAATATACACCCCCACACCTCCATCTCCACCCCTCCCGTTTTCCTGCAACAGTGCGTAAACGCCCACCCCTAAAGTCTCCCAATGCAACCCAACCCCGCTCCCCTACCCCTCCCTCTTGTCCATTCTCACTTTCTTGCCAATGGACAGAAAACTAAACCTGTCATCAAAAGGGGCCTAATCACTGCTGTGGTTGTGGTAAACCAAGCCTGACAGACATTTCACTGAGGCCTCAATGGCCACATCAGTGCCACCTCCCTAGCCAGCCCCCCCCCCCTTCTTTCTCTCGCTTTCTCTCAGTCCCTCCGCTCTCTCTTTTTACCAGGCCTCTGGCCAATGAGCAACAAACACCCGGGGGCTTTTCAGATTACTTGACACACTGTGTCCACTTTTGGGAGGGAGACCACCTGGTAAGCTCATTTTAATACAAAACCAGTTCAGTCTCCTCTCCCTTTTTTTCTCCCCTACTCCGCTAATTCCGCCTCTCAAGCCAAGCTACCACCATGAATTCTGTCTAATCCAGTGACCCCCACAGAACATTCCTGGTTTTACACTCCTCGGAAGAGGCTGGATTTGGGCGGATTACATGCTTCCAGTTCTGTTTGGAGGCACCTGTGACTGGAAGTGGAAGGAAGGAGCAACGATGACAGTGAAACACAGAAAGAGAGGAGGCGGAGAGAGACTCCTCCTTTCTTCTCAACTTTTCACCTTTTGTTTTCACTTGTGGAATCGCGGGCAGTCTCGTCCCCGCTCTCTACCGGTAACTTTTGCATTGTAAAAGGCAGGTTGGACGTCCAAGGCACCACTGCTTTACGGTGTGGCCCTGGCGTGGGGGTGGGGGAGGAGGGGAGGTGTGTGGGAGGATGACAGAGCAGGGGTGAAGGATGTGGGTGGAAAGAGAGGTGGGTTGGGGGTTCGCGCTGACTTTCACTTTAGCCCCTCAGCTTATGTTAAGATGTTGTCACTTTCACCATCTCAAGTGTTGCCACTTCAGATGCCGGAGCTTAGCGTTCGCAATGGGCTCTGGGAGGGTGGAGGGAGGGAGAGAGGGCAAGAGGGAGGAAGTCTGGGAAGATTTCCATTTTAAACAAGCACAACTTTGTCACACTGTCACCTGACTACTATGGCACCCCCTTATGCAATGTTGCCCAACTTCCTGTCTCTTTGCTCCTTTCGCGTCTCCTTCTCTTTCTCCCTTCATCTTTCTCAAGAACTCTTTAAGGCACTGTTTCCGCCCTGAATTCCTCTGCCAATTTGATGGATTGTATCTCACAGCCTTTTGAGGTTTTTTTTTGCGTAAGGTGCTTAATTGTTTCGCTTCTCCCTCCCTCCCCCTCCACAATATCATGGCAGATGCTTAAGCTGTGCGTGCAGTTGTAGATGTGCATATTTTAAATTAGGTGTAATATCCCCCACTTTAATCCATGATAAGATCTCAATTGTTCCATGATGTGAAATGGAGATGCAGCGACAACCGGGGCTAAATTAAATCGAAATCTTAATTTACCTGGATATTATCCTCCAGTGAAATATAATCACTGACTGAATAACTGGGCACACCAGCAAATTTTACTCTTAATGAGTATCATGGAACATATGCTTCAGTGTAGATGCAGAGATTAAGGAAATGCAATTCAGTAAGCTTTAAAAAAAAAAGAAAAGAAAAGAAAAGAGACGAGCCAAAACATGAGCACGATCGGATACAAACATACACTCATAAATGCACTCATATTTTCAAATTATCCACTCTGGAAAACACAACTATAAATACAAAATTACACAGAAAATCTCACAGCATAGGCTGGTTGTAGAGTGTCTACCTGGCGCTGCATCGATTGTTCCTCAACACTGACCAATTGTAAGCTCATAATGATGATCTCTGGCATGACAAGTGATTTTAACCTGCGTGTGGGCCGCCCCCGCACCGAGTCACAGATCAGCTGCCCCACGTAAACAAAAACATTAGGAGAGCGTTCCACATTTAAGAGCATGCTAATTACAGTCATTCCCATCTGAAGTACTTTCTGCTGCAATTTGCTCAGATCACCAAACCTCCAATCCCTCTCATGTAAACAAATAAACTCTCACGCAACAAAGAGATAAAGCAAATAATAAAATAGACACTGGCGCTATCGTAACTCGCTGGGGGCACTGTGTTTGAAGTAGGCTTCAAATAGTATCATACTACTCTACAGTGTTGAGTCCTAGTGTTGTGCACATCCTCAGTGAGGAATAATTACGAGGGGTTGTTGTTGATGCGCTCAGGAAAACAAATCATTTACTTTGTAATGGCAGAACGGAGGTGAATGCAATCCAAATGCAGAGAAATAAAGATTTTTTTTTTGCAAAAAAAAATTCCAAAACATTAGTGCTTTTGTGTTTTGCGCACATTGACTTGACAAATACAAATGTGGTCACAATCCAATTTCTTGATTTGTTGAAATAAAGAGAATTCAGGTAATTGATCTAAAGCCAACAGGTGTCAAACGACTCAATTCTCCCTCCAGTCGCTTGATGATGGCGATTAGTTAATTACCAGCTCCTGCTCAGCATCCCTCCGTTCTCCTTTGGTCTCAACCCCTCACCTTGGCCCATAGGCACCAGGGCTGATCCACAGCAACAGATAGGGGGAGTGAATGTCACGGCAGCCCTCTCAAGCCCTCCAGGTGAGAGTGTGTTTCTCCAGCGGTGGAGGAAATGAAGCAAAAATGATGGAGTGTTTGTTTTCTGACATTTTGTCTCTCCGCGGCCTCATCAGGGCTGAGCCTCGCAGACGTCAAGTGTTAATTTAGGGTTCCTGCCGAGAGTGAGCCTGTCAGCGGCGAGGCTTGGAGGAGGGAGGTGAGCTCTTGCAGAAAATGACCCTTCTGGTCTGATTGTCTTCTGGCCCGCAGACTGGCACTGAGAGGAAAAACAAAGACACGGGGGGAGAGAGAGAGAGAGAGAGTAAGAGAGAGAGAGAGAGAGAGAGATGTGGCTGAGTGCTAATGCACCTCACAGCAATTAGAGAAGCTTACCTGACTGCATGAGCACAGCACGCAAACACACACACACACACAAGGTACACTCAGTAAAGTACACCCCCCCTCTCAAAAAAAGCACATACTGCACAGTCAGGTAAATATATGCACACCAGCTGATGTCAGCACATACACCAACAAAATGAAAGAGTCCTTTTGAAAGAACTTATTCGCTCAACCACACACACACACACACACACTCACTTTCACCATGGCCCATTCCCAGTGGATGGCTTCCCGCCACCTTTTAGCCCAGTGATTAATTGGCCTGAGCTTACGATAGTCCAACCCTTTATTCTGCAAAACTTAAACAAAAAAGACAAGCCTCTCTAAAGATTACAGCAGCACATTAACCACAGAGTGAACCATGAAATTGCTTTTTCCCCTCCTGCAGTGTTGTGACTCTATAGTGGTCACTGCCAGTCATGGGGAAGTTGCACGGGCATTAGTGTTACATCACTGATGGACAACAAAACACGACAACAGGGTGGAGCTTAGCTGACCGACACGGATCAGCTGACCAGTTTGGACAAATGGTAGCACAGACACAGGTACGACAGCGAGAGGAAATATCCTCACGGAGATAATAGGTGACGGCGTTTTATTCACCGAAAGAGTCAAGTTTTTTCCAAGAGAGTCCAATACATCAAATTCACTGTGATAAAGAGGGTTTAGAAGGCTGTCACATTGGAAGGAAAGGTTAATTCTGTAATTATTTCAGTGTGAAAAATAAATAATGTACCCTTTGCCGTTTTCCATCATTTCCTAATTCGCTTGGAAATTCATTTTCTGTGTGTTTTTTTTCACTCCACCTAGCCCAATTCAATCACTCGAGTTCATCTGTCTGTGTTATGCAAATCTGAGCGGCTGAGATTGAACCCATTTGAATACCTGGTTCAACTCGTGAGCGGAGGGGCTGATAGAAATGATGAATTCTTTTGTTTCACCGTGCCTCCCTTTTGCACCCAGTCACGCGGTATCAAGGCTACCTTTTTACATGGTGCTCTCATTTATTTTAGCCCATTGCACAATGCTGCTCTGGCAGTCAAATGTATGAATAAGGAGAGCGAGTCTCTCTCTCTCTCGCTCTCGCTCTCTCTCTAGAGGCGAGGTCTGTAGCTAAGATCATGGACACTTGCAGAGGAGACCAGAGAACCAAAGAGGGGTCATTTGGAGCTGAGGATTGCCCAAATATCCTCCATATCTGTCACTGGCATTTTTTTAGAGAAAGAAAATGTGTGTTTAATTGTTTTAAACAGCATTCTAAGTGGCGTGCTGGACTTGACATATCTAACTGGTCAGGGTTTTGATTGACAGAAAAGACTAAGACCAGTGTCCTGGAGGCATGCAGACCTAACACTATTATTCCAACTTATCCCTAGGAATACGTCCAGACAGCCAGGGGCACAGCGGGAGGCTAATAGACTAGCACAGAGGAGCCCCCCTGAAGCTTGATGCATTGTGTCAAGGCCTTGTCTACTTCACGCACATTAAGGATCACATGCCACAATTTCACAGTACAGCAGGGGGACCGGCCCTCGTCCCAGCCCCTGATTTGCCGGTGATGGATGGTGTTGACAGTTACAAGCCGAGTACCAAGTGGAGCAACACAAAGGTCAAGGTTGAAGCTGCCAGTGTGGTCTGCTTAGCAATGGAAGGTCTCCATAGTGGGAAAATGCTGTTTATACTAAACACTAATGATGCAGTCATGTGGGCACAAAGGGCTTTAGTCATTTGAAGCCATGGCTTTTGTTAAACAGCCAGACTCGCTAACCACAGTACTTAGCAGTCGAGTGCTGGACTGCTTAAAATGCCCAAGGGGAAACACAATGATCATTAATAAATTCCATTTTTAAAGGAAAACAAAATGCTCAGAATCAGACATTTGCATGTAAACCACCTCGTTCTCATGACGGATAGCAGTCTGCGCCACATCACTCCGAGAAGAGGGGAATAAAACAGTTGTTTCCACTGCAGTGTCCTGCAGGAGTGAATTTTTTCAATATAGCACTTCAGGTTGAAGACATTTCTCCGGTCATTTTCCTCCAGTACTTCAGTGTAATTCTTTTTTTTTTTTTTCCTCTCCCCTCCATTTTTTTTCCCCGGCGACTGCAGTATGTGGCAGTCTGAATTGTGTGTTATTACCCAGCAGGAGACAATATCATTACCACATATTTGCTGTCAAGGGTCTGCAAAGAATGGTGCTGTCTTGGGCCTCAGTGATCTAACAACCTCACACAGGGCTCCAGAATTACCCACTCCTGGCTGGGGGAAGTCAAACACTACCAGTTAGAGAGGGTAGTGAACAAAAGAGAGGTACCCTCTCTCACCCCCCTCCCTCTTTCTCTCTCCCTCTCTCGTGAAGATAGAAGGGGACACACCTCCTCTGCGCCAAACGGAGGATGCTATTCTCCCGCGCCTTGATAGAAATATATGTTTGGTTCAAGTGCTGGATGATATGAGACTACAAGGAAGATGTGGACACGGCGCGTGTGTGACAGTCTGTCATTTTAGATAAAGAGACAAATTGCAATCTCTGCGATGTGCTATTAGTGTTGGACAAGTAGCTCATAATTACCAGCAAGTTTTTGCTGGATGCTACCGCTGAATTCTACACAGTGTGTGGAGGAGGAAAGAGGATGGCATATCAAAAATGGGCCTGTCACTAACAACGGAGGTGTATGTGCATACAAAAAAAAAGAGTCAAGTTTCTTTCCTGCTTTCCTCTTAACATATCACATTGTGACAGGGGTTTCGGCATTTAAAAGGGTTCATGGAGATATGTCATATAATGTCTGACGAAAATAACTTCAGAATGGACAAACAATCCCTTTTTCGCGAACACTGCTATTCAGACTTTGTAACAATGTCTTTCTCATAAGACAAATAGAATTGCTATCATTTCCGTTGACAGCGTACAACAAACACACCAACAGTTTATGCATACTGAGTGACAAAGCCATCTATTTTCTTTCCGGAAAAACAGGCAATACACACTCTGGCAATTGAACCACAAATGAGGAGTGAAAAATTCAAACTTCCTCTCCCATCCACCATCATTTATACAAGACATAGAAATATTTGATTGCTCTTGCATATCTCCTCACGCTTAAGGAGACAGGCAGCCAATGCGAGGCAGACGTAAGCGAAAGTCTGGGACTCTGTATGAGCCTATCATTTAAGAATCCAAGGGAATCAAGCCTGCAAACAATCAGGCGGGAGAGGAAAAGAAACTCAGAGAGAGCTTCTTCTTTCAGGGCTTTGAAGGTGTAAACAGAGACCCTTATTTAAGGTTAAGATGTGGCTGTGCATCCTTGATACACCTCTGCGCTGAAATAAGGCAAGAGTCCTTGATTTTTTTTTTCTCACAACAATAGGGCCGAGCTCTTGAGGAAGACACATTCATATTCATGAATTCACGATGTATAGTGGTAAATTATGAGCATGCAGCTCCAGCGTTCTTCAGGAGAGGTGAAACGTTTGAAACTCGCAAACCATTTTAATAACAAAATCATTCAGAGTATTCATGTTAGTTACTAGAAAGAATATATATTATACTGTGCCTTTCTAGAGTGTACACTTTAGGCAAGGTGGAATTTCTCATTAATTAAATTTGATTGCCTGTAGTGCCCTTATGGAGAGATGTAGAATAGGGAAATGTGAATGCCAGGAAAGATTTTTTTTTAAAAAAAAACTAGGGAATATAAGATCAGGTTAAGAGGTGAATGGTAAACAGCCTGGCATTTTATCATAGCAGAAGTAAGGACTTTCATCTTCTGTACAGTACAGTTACACTCACTTTATTTAAAAGTGGACCACGTACTAAGCTCATTACAGTTGAGAATTTAATTAATACTGTGTTCCTGCATTCACTGTTCCGCCAGTGATATCCAAGATCACGCATCAGTCAGATACAGCATCTGACATGATATTAAATTTGAACATTTACACCTTGCAAACAGAGAGCACTCAAAGGCATCAGCTGATAGGACGATATGATAACGTTTTGAAATCGGTGCCACTAAATTAACCTGATTCTAATAGGATTTGAGGTAGATAACATGGAAAATTACTGTTTTCTTTTCAAGGCAATATACAAAATGGAAGCGCTACAAATTGATTTCTATTTCCTACCGAGATGCCCACCTCGCTTCCCTCCCCCCCTCCCCAAGCCATCCACACATTTTCATAATTTGAGATGAGGCGATATGGCATTAATATTCCCTATCTTATCTTGTCACATCCTGAAATTGTTGGAGAGGATATGATTAGCTGAACAATAGCATGAGAAATGCACTTTATGAAGGCTATCCAGGTTTTTATGACAAAGAGAGTGGAGAGGTGGCGAATGGGCCAGGAAGCAGACACGGTGGCAGTCAAATGCCCTCGTTTCTGGATCTTGATTTGTCGTGGCGCGGCATTCAGAAGAGCCCGGGGGCTCGACGATACATGCATGCCCACCGGTGTTGGCCATTCACACATGATTAGCATTTTATTATTGTTTATAGGCCATTTAGGAAGCAGGAAGACAGGCCCGAGCCAATGGTGCAAGGAGAGCTCCAAAGCACAGTGTTTTGGACTGGTTAAATGCACCATTAAGCCTTTTAAAATGAGCTCCACCCGTCAGAGACTAAAAACAAACGTGGCTTTCTGGCTATCAATGGGCACCACTTAGAGGAAACAATGCCCTGTTGAGGCCCACCAGTTTCCTCATCAATGAACATCAAAGATGAATGAGCCCTGGCTGACAGCTTTGTTTTGACTCTGATACCCACAAAGCCCTGCTCAATATCATCCTGGTCCTGCTCCTCTGGGCTGCCCTAACAGGTGCGACCCCTCTTCTCAATGCACCGTTTGACAAGACCACGGATGGGCAGGGGTGGTGGGGGGCTTTGGTCCACATCCGCCTTAATCCATCCTACTATAAAAACACTTTGAAAAACAAACGTTTGTTTGGCCAAAGTCAAAGCCCTGGAGCCTGGGGCTCATCCGTCTGTCTGCCCAGGCTTTCTCCCCTTTATTCCTGCTCGTTTTTGTCAGAGCTTCAACTCTTCCCCGCTCATTTGGACAGGACATTAAACAAGACCCGAGAGGATCTGATTCCCAGCCATTTCCCACAAGAGGAATACATACAGTTACAACAGCCAATTGTTTGGATTATGATAACAGCGCCTGAAGAAGAAGAAAGAGTGGGGGGAAAAAAGGAGTGGGAGGGGGGGGAAGAAAAGTCAGAAATCTCACAGAGCAAAACATTCTGCAAAGGAAAACAACCACGGGCATCAAAAGACACAGACCGCGGATCAAACCTGATTATCATTCAAGTTACTCTTTAGATGGGCGAGCATTTTAAGCCGGTTAATTTCTGAGCTCCCCTTTTTTCTGCAGTGAGAACTGTGCGTTTTTCTGCCAGTGATAGGCTCCCACTACTTCATGGGGAGATTAGAGCTCCTCCACTCAGGGATATAGAAAGGCCTTCAGCCTGGCAGGGAGAGAGAGAGAGAGAGCAAGAGAGAGAGGGAGAGCCAATGTTGAGCATTTTAATCTAGAGTCACAAAGATAAGATGCAATGGCAGATCAATATGTGCTCTATGGTGGCAGCTCCCTGAGAACTTGTCTCTCTGACTGTGTGGTGAGAAGCCTTTTACCCCGCGTGTCCCATGGCTTCATTTCTCCACAGACCAGCTATCTGGAGTGACTGTCTCTCCGTGACATCCCACACCGGGGCACCCAGACACCACGCAAAACAGACAGTGAATATCTAAATGGGATCGCCTGTGAAATTTGCCGCGATAAATCTCTCCAGGAATCACACAGTTTGAATATTCGATATCGCATCTGTCCTTGGCTACCTCAGGGGGGCGAGGCAGGTACGATAAGGGATATTCAGAGGAGTGATTAGATAAAAGAAAGCTAAATTCTTTTTTTGATTGTGGTGGATGCATAGCAATGGTGTTTGCACTCTGCCGTGTCTGTGTGACTGAAGTAAAGTGTACAGCCGGCATTCAGGATGTCAGTTTTACTTAATTTGCTCTCCTTTGCATCAGCGCGCCGTTCCGTCAATCCGGCGTCATCAGATGCAGCGTCAGTGTTGAGGCGCCATCCAAAAAAGATAAAAAAATGAAAATTCTTCACGCTGAAAAGTGAGACACCTTGAACCCCTTTAATTTCCAGCCTGATAAACTGCTCCCACAGCATGTCATTATGTCTTAAGTAGACACAAAACTCATCCGCACTCACAGACGTCGTTAGCACACACAAGTGGGTTTCGACGTCCCTGGCGTCGGTTTCCAGCAGCCCACATCCTCATCTACCCCCTTCTTTCACTTTTCAGCCTCCTGCCTCCGACGATGCTTTTGACACGACTGTGTCCTAAACAGAAACGGATCATTAAAGGAAAAAAAAAAGCAAGGTATTTGTCATGTTTGTTTGTTTTCATCCCGGGCAGAAGTTCAGATGCAGCAAAGGCTCGGAGCCAAACTCAGCTCTGACAATTCACAGCAAAACAGCAAGAAGGGGGGAAAAAAAGGAAAGAACCAAATCTGCATTTGTGAGCACAATACATGTACTGTAAAAGACAACTGCAGCGCTTTGGGTAAAGGGTGGATGCTGCAAGTTGTTTGTGTGTGCGTGCGTTCACTTGGCCCCGTGCACGTGTGTGTGCTGGCGTGCCTGCGTGTTGTGTGACAGCAGACCTCGCCGAGGAGGACTAGCAATCACTCCATTCAGCATCTGCTGCCACACAGCTCATATTGTCATTCCCCAGTTTAAAGGAACCTTGAGCGGCTTCAAAGATCTTTTCAAAGCCTTAATCCTAATAGGTCGCGGTTTGTTCTGTCACATCAAAAGTGTGGAGGGGGGAGAGGAGGTAGGGGGAATAATGCATCGGGGCTGGCAGAGATTCTTAAGGGCGGAAGATTGGCAGAGGATTTGCAGTGCGGGGAGGACTGAAATCTGAAATATCGGACACAGAATGCCTGCTGTAATAGATATGAAATAGGTCTTCTCAAAAGCATGAAAGGCTGACATTTCCAGAAAGTTTGTCATGAGAAGGCCCTTTTATTCCTCTTCGTCTATCTGCGTTTGTACTGCCACCTTGTCCATAGTGGAATTTCGCAAGTGTCACTCTAACAGGTTATAGAATAAGATTGGACATTTTAGATTTTTTTTTTTTTTTTTACCCACCTCTTCCCTTTTTTATTGAATGTTTAGAATTTCCAGTGAGAGACCAATTGAGTTCTGCCTTCTGCATGGCACTCAGCTTAAAATTCTATATTCAGCACTTGTGTCCTGACCTTGTGTTATAACCAACTGAATGAAATCTGGGCCTTACACCTCTGTCATATATAGTATATATACACTATGTAATATAGAAAAATATATATATATATTACAGCTATCATTGGAGGTAATTGTGAGATAAGAAAGCTTACTTGATCAACATATATTGGCCTCAGTGTGAAATGCTTCAGCAGCATGGACGACAAAGTTCAGATCAAGTCTGCCGAAGCATATAGTGGGTGTGAGACATGCTACACCGTAAGTGTCACTTATGTGTTTACTCCTCACCTCTCTGACACTTTATCAGCTCTGAAGGTGTCTTTCATGCATTTCCACCTGATCGACTGGGCAGACAAAGAGATCCGGCCCGCGTTTCAACAGTGCACAAGTGTCCAGCTAATTAGGTGCTCATGGGAAACCGAGCATTGATTTTCTGTCAGCGCGTCCGCCCCCCCGAAAAGAAACAGGGCTGTTTGTCTTTTTCTAATGATGCACCGTGTGCCATTGATAACAGTGATAAAACAGGCCAGAGGTGTAGAATAAGCAAACCTGGACACACTACACCCGTGGGAACCCATATATAATGCTGCTGTTTAATTGTATGGGGTTTTAGGAAATAGGTAGGCAGTGACTAGTGGGAAGTAAACAAAGTTTGTCTGGGATGGAAATGGACTGAGTTGCCTGACAAAAACATACCTTTTCAGCTCTGTAAAGGCGTGAAATCCCTCTTGTGCTTGTTATTTCACACTCCTGTGGCTCCAGCTTGGGCCAGCGGTGGCACGGTAAACAAACAAACACATGTGAATTCACGCAAACCACACACACACACACAGTGTACAGAAGAGAGGGGATTTTGGCAGAGAAGTTGCTAATGACCTCACATTTTCAGGATCCTCACTCGCACAGAATATGAATCCTAGAATCACATTTTTTTTTCGCAAATTATTCCAAATACAGTGCATCTCTAGCATAAATGGAGGCGTAATCTATTTTTCTAGAATCATGAAATAACCAGCGACGCCGTCTACCCTCCATACGTTCTCCCTGAGGTGGGAAACATGGCTTTGTTGAGCACACAGAGAACTGTTGTGTATAAATAATGGTTTCAGTATCACGCTGGACAGTGTGCCAGCCACCTGCTGATCCAACCACACACAGGTGGAGCCAGCCCGGGTGACACAGGGCCGCAGACATGGGCATTCAATCTGCCAGCAAACTAATCAGTGAAAGGGATGAACTCCAAGCTTATCAGAGGGGGTCATGGATGTAGGTGGAGGAGGCAGGGATGTTTTTGCGAAGCCACAGCAGGGTGACGCGGGGCCCCAGAATGGGAAAATTCACAAATCTCAATGTAGGAGGTTGGAAGAGCGCAACCCTCAAGGAGGTGAAGGAAGCTTTGCTGCCTTCCACCCACACGTTACCTGAACGTGTCAGAGTCCGATGCTAACACCTTCATCTCAACTATGATATCATGAATGCCTGGTTCACTTGGCTTGCAATGGATATCTGGCAGCCACTGTATTATTAGTAATGGGCATTTGTGTGTCTAAATACGGTATCACGATAAAGAGCAGCGTTAGAGTTTGATAAAGAAATCTAAACCAGAATAATTAGGAGATGACTTGAATCTTGTGTCTGGTGCTACAGGAGCACACTAGAGTATTGCATTGTCACTCAAGCACTCCCCCTTGTTAAAAAAAACAACAATTCATTTCACCAGATAAATGTCTGTCTTTGAAATGCAAGGCCCCAGGTTGAACAGTTTGCCTTTAAATTCAAGAATGTTCTTTTGCCTCAGCACGGTGATGCGCCCGCTGAATGGAGGCATTATTTCAGCTCCTTAACTGATCACCGCTGGAAACCATTCTGTATCAGCATTTAAAGGTACAAGACTGTAATTCAGGAGGTAATTTCACATCTTAACAGAATCCAATTAAAAGCACGGACATTTCAATTAAACGTCCCCTGGCTTGTCTCCGCGGTGTCACACCACAAGTGAAATTGGAATCAGATTACGATGAGAACCTGAAGAAGTATTTTTTTCCAGCGCAATAAGGATCACGCCTTCTAGATAGAGACCCCTGTCATGCATACTGCGGGGGAAAAAAATAGCCTTTCTTTGCCAACATTAGTCATTTAATTCTCCCTCCTTATTAATTTCACAGCAGATTACCTGAGAAGATACAAAATGCTGTCAGCAAAGAGTTTTAATTAAGTATGGGGTATGTTGCTGTGAGTACCTTATGTGAAACTGCTGCCTTATAATGCTCTTGTTTTAATTACTTCAGAGTGCCCCCTCATTAACCTCTGCGGAGATGTGCTCCAAACTGCAGTGTGCATTACAAACACTAGAATCAGAAATTGCTTATATCCACACAGAGAGATTCGTGTTTGTAAGCATTTGGAAATGAAGACATGAAGAATTCAACGCAGCGTCCTCATCTCATTGCTCAGAGAGAGGCGCAAATTTTCAGCGTTGCAAAATGAAAGAAATAGGCAATACAATTCTAATTATTGTGCTTTGAACTTGTCAATTGTGAGATAACCTTGGTGGTTGAGGGCACCATGACGACCCCTGGTGGGAGCTGTAATCTCAAATTACAGGCTCATATTTGGGTCTTATTTGTAGAACCTGCTGTTAACAAATGGCATCCAGGCTCCCAATATAATACTTATATACTATAATATAACAGAGGGACTAAAATGTATTTAATGAAGGGAATGTATTTAATATATGTATTTTATCTATTTTTTCATAATTACTCTTCACAAACAGGAAATTACGAAAAAACAAAAAAGGTGTGCAAAAACCTGAAATTCAAAAGGTTTCCATATTAGACACTATATAACCTGGTTGAGTCAAACACACGTTGGTTTTGTTTCATCATTTCATTTCTCAGCAGCTGTGGGTGGTCTCACAGCCAGAAAATCAGCAGCCCTGTGGACATTTCCCTTTTGATCCTTTTCATCCTGAAGTTTCTGAATGGTCCGATATAGATAAAAAAAAAAAAAAATGCTCCCAAAGTGGGCTCCTATTCACAATAGGCGGATGGATAACTGTGCCACTGTCCACCCCAACACCTTAATGTGGTTTAACGGGATACATTAGCTTTTAATGGCACTTAATTGTACAAAAAGGAAATCCATAACCACATAAGGAGAAAAGTCAAGTATTTCCAAGCTCTTTATAAGAACAATTTAGAGCAGACAAGTGCTTTTCAAACCTTGGATTGGAATCAGTCCGACAGCCTGGCCATGAGAAGGCCCGTCTTCATTTGTGAGGCTGCAGTGCCACCATTTGGTCATGATGAGGTCTTCTCTGCCAGGCCCTGGCAATTGTTAGATCTAGGCCTGTATAAAAAGAATAAATTACGATGGTTTATACTCTGAGAACCCCATTTTGAAATAAATGATCTCATTGAAAAATAATGTCACAGTTGGCTCCCTAATTGTCTAATTCGGCACTGAACTGTCTTTGAGAAAGCAGTGTGGGGCTCTACAGCAGACTATAAAGTTGAATTGCCTTTGCCTACGGTATATCATTTCAGAAATGAGCTGGACCCGAAATACTTCCAGGTGCAGGATTAGAGAGGGAAGAAAACATCCAGTCCCACTGTTATTGCTGATAGATTATCGTAGGTCCATGCCATCTTAGATAATGAGCAATAACCTGCACTTCAAAAACAGGGGAGGTTTGCCAAGAAGGAATGGTGATTACAATCAATTAAGACTGGTGACAAAGCACCAACAATAACCCTGAGTGTGTGGGTGTGTGTGTGTGTGTGTGCACGAGCTTGTGTTTTATTCACGCATCCTTCCAAACTACCCTGTTTTGTGTAATCAACATCTGTTGTGACAGGCAACCTCCTCCTTTCTCAGAATGGCCCACTTCAGATAATGAGTGTCATACCAAACTGCAGGGCAAAGGCTGATTTTACTCCTCTTTTAACTCCTCCTCTATGGCCTCCGCTCTCGCTACCCTCTGTTCCCTCTCCTATCATTCAAGACATCTATTGTGGAGAACCTTGAAAAAGAGAGACAAACACTCTCACAACATTGTCAGTGCTCAATTTGTGGGGGTGGTAGACAGAATAAAATAGTCTTGTCTTCTTTATTGAGAGTGTGGGATCCTTCACAGTCAACTCCTAAATGCTGATATTTTTTTTGTGAATGCCTTTATTTTAGTGTCAGATTTGAGTTATGCAAACAAAACTTCTTTATGAGCCTTGTCTTATATTTTCTTAGGTTATAGATTCTCCCCCAAATGGCACATGAATTAATTTTCTCATTTCTTTCCAGATTAATACCCCGACATTTGCAGGCCGTACATAGAGCATATGCACTTTTTATTCATGAAAATAAGCAGAAATCCAATGATGTGAGTATCTTGTGTTGGTATGCTTGTTTGCCTCCGATCAGAAATGGTTTAGGCGCCACCTCCTGGTAAAGTTTGTCATGCCTGAATCTTACAGTGATGCTCACTTTTACACTTTTTTTTAGTATCATCGATACTATATTTATATATTTATTTTATAATATTAGATGCCATTTTAAAATAATACCAAGTCTGAAAAAATACTATTATAATGTGATATATAATAGAGGGTAACAGTGGCCACAGTTATACACATATGTCTGTTTCTTAATATTAGTAGTCTGAAAAGATTCTTCAGTCACAAACTTGAACTCCATTTTGACTCTACTGTCTAAGCTCTGTCTTCAATGAGATGTGTCTAAAAATGTGTAAATAAAATAATTTTCCCAGCTTAGCCTCAAAATTAATTGCCTCCAAAATAAGACAGATAGGTTCAGACAAGCGAAAGTGTGAGATTGCACAGAGTGTCAGTTTACTGGGGTAGATTAACGGACGCATCCAATTTCTTCGAACTTAAGATTCATCTCAGAACATAAACACTTTTTTTTTTTTCATTTTTGCAAGATGGAAATTTGCTGTCTGCACAACCATGTAGAACAAATTATTTTGAAAATCCATTAAAGTCATGAGCACACTGAACTCTGTTCAATTTAGCATAACCCTAAGTTTACTTTCACTGCAGGAGAGCTCTTCTATTTAAAGATTCCCTTGTATTCTTATATTCATTAATCAAAACCTCCAGTTTAAAGTGTCAAGTGGCAGCCGCTTGAATGAGCACTGCCGCTGTTATACCTTTTTTTCTCTTTCTAAGAATCAGCATAGCAGTGTGTGAACATCAAAAAAAATACAGGTCTCTTTCATATGGACATTAGGTTCCCTGGTTCAATCATAACTGTACTGTAACAGTTGGCTATGAAAAATAGTAAGGAAATTCAAAGTGTTTTTAATACAGACTTTGACTGTAATGTGAGTTAACTATAGTAAGACATAATGAAGGCAAAGGCATTGGTGCCCATTTCTATAGCATTAAGAACAATTTGAACAAAAGTGATTATTTCACACTCACTCAGCATATTGTTTCAGATAGAGCACTATGCCTACATTTAATACCCCCCCCCCCCTTTTTTTTTTTTTTTTTTTGCATTTACCCTATTTACATTTCACTTCATACAGGAAAAGCACTCCTATAATCAATAACATTAATAATGACTCTTTTCCATTATAGTGTCCCAGCAAGCTATGTCTGTGAGCCAACATGCACAATATCAGAACCCTGGACATTGTTCATCTTATTACAAACTGTTGAGTAATAGCTAGCTTCTTGTAAAGACCAGTGTTTGTTTAATTTAATCATTATGACAAAGTGCACACAATGTATTTGTTATAACATTGCAATAATGCACTAATGACAGACATTGACAACACTGCATTGTCGTTATCCAATTTCCTTCAATGTCAGACATGCATGCCAAATGCATCCAAGCTGCATACTCTGAAACACACAGAACTCTCCTCGACAGTTTAAGTGTGTTGAACCATGCATTAGAATTTGATTATAGGATGCCACAGTGTGTCGTTATTTGCAGTCACTTTGCTAAAATCAACCCTTACATTGTGTGTGAGTGGTTTTGCATTTACCTTTTCTTGAAGGCACTGGAGAAGCTGAAAAAGCATTAAAAGTGCCTGGTCAATGAAAATCTGAGAATTGACAGAAAATTAATTGGCACTACTTTGTTAAGTAATGAATTGTTTATGTCTTTTTCAAGCAAAAGTGGCAAAGGGAAATATATCCCCGATTTGAATTTAAATGTGAATATTTGCTTGTTCTCTTAGTGTTCTATGATATTAAACTAAAAATCTTTGGGTTTATGACTATTGGTCAGACAAAAAAGAAGAAGAAAAAAAGGTGGTTTGAATATGACAGGTAGAGCTTTAGAAAATCGTGATGGCCATTTAAAAAAAACTTTTTCTAATATATGATATACTAAAATAAAATGGGGGAAATAATCTGCAGATATAACAATAATGAAAATAACCCTTGCAGCCCTAGAGTTGTCTCAATAATACAAACAATCTAGTCTAAAACATATCAACTATTTTCTGTGAAGACATCCACCTTTGAAAGTCTCCTTCTCTAACCTGTCCATGCATTTATATATTTTTGTCCCCAGTGAGTTGCATGACCAAATCAAGTATTAAAAACATGCATGATCTCCTCTGCTGCAGTGTTGAACTATTTCTAACACCAGGGGGCGGTTGGGAGCTTTATCACAACCAGAGCCCAACTTCCTTGTATCAAACCTCTATTGTATGAAAGACTGTTAATGAGAAGTCCCTGTTTCAGACTGAGGATTCAAATTAAAGTTTACTGCAGGACAGTGCATTCAAGCACCTTTTAAAGAAGTAGCTGTATAGGAGTTGAAAGGGATGAAAATCCTCTCTGCACCGTGCTTTAAGATGAAACAAATAATAGAGTGTCTTGAAAGGTGAAATAATTCATTATAATGGACGAAAAATAAACAAACAACGAAGGTGGAGCGGTTATAAACAAGGAGGCGTATTCACATAACGTGACCACTCCTCTCTGTCAGGCTGCGCTTCCGTGTTTACACACCCACAGAAAAAAAAAGCAGGGCAGCGGCGGCGGCGGCCGTCGGTCCAATGTTTACCGAGCAGGCATAGAGAGCTGGTGAGGAAAGTGACAGTCACACTGGAGGCTCGGTGTATGCTGAGACACAGGTGATTTCAGCTTCCACGGTCGCATTTTACAGCGGAATGTTCACTCGAAGGGGGCATGGAGACGTCAAGAAATCTACACAGAAAGTTCTGGACCCAAAGAAGGATGTGCTGACCCGGCTCAAACACCTCCGGTCCCTGTTAGGTGAGTGAAATGTCACCGGGCTGTTTTTGATGCTGCATCGACGAGGCTTAAGCTAGTCGAGCTAGCTAGCTAGCTGGCTAACGTCAAACAAGGCGTCAGGTTAGCTGGCTGGCTGTCACTGCGGTGACTAGTGCAAGCAGGCTGACAGGTAACATCAATATACACAATGCCAAAATAAAACACCCTTTGCTGTTTTAAGTGTTTGCCACTCACTGTCTGTTTTCATTTATTTTTTGCCTACTAATATCAAACAAGTCACTGTGATAAGGCATGGATGCTAGCTAACGTGAGCTAGCTCCCCTTGCGGCTAACTAGCCAGCCAATGCTAACTGATGCTACCTTGTCAGGGCATCAGTGGTTGAGAAGCAGATGCCCGCCACAAGCTTTGTTGTCATTTAGTCCTTAGTCGATCCTGGCTCTTTTAAAAACGTGGTAACTCATAGCTCAACACTGAAAAGCACAAACATGAATTATTGTTATATGCTTGAGGCTGAAGTGAGAATAGAGCTTTCCTCTGGCTGGCTGCCTGGTTGAGCTGCTATCAAGTTACTCTGCCCATGAGATATTTTGAAAAATGTAAGTGTGCCATACTGATGGTGTCCTTTGTTTCTTTTATTGGACAAGGAAGTACAGAATTTATGACAACAGTAAAGCTGTTTTGTAGCTGTCTTCCTTCACTATGATAATCAAAATAGACATGAATTTGCTCTGTAGTAACCTGACTGCACATCAGAGTTTTGTATTACACATAATGGAACCTCATTACAATCCACTTTTTATCCATTGATCAACTATCTCGATGCTCTAAAGAGCCTGTGAAGTGGATTTCTTTGCCCCTGTGAGTCTGAATGCCAAATCCACTTTGCAAAACATGTAAGTGGAAGTCAGATGACATGCAAGTTAGGTGATTTGTGTCCATTTTGTTTTGGTGAACCATGACTTAAAAACAACTTGCACAACACAGAGAGGTATTTGGAAATCTATAGCATGACTTCATTTGTATTTTCAATATGCAGATATACATCATTGATTGCATCCCACCTGATTATCCTCATTCTGATATAAACAAGCTGACCTGCATAGTGCTGGGTACTGTAGCATATGAGCATATGCACTACTGTTATTCTCATAGCATCAGAAACAAAATGGGGTCAGTGGGTGCTTTGGGAAAGTGTGGAGAGGAAGAAAGTTGTCAAGAGGGAATTCCAAGATGTGGAGGAAAAGTGCACTGCATTCATTATAAGTGCAACATACTGTACAATGGAGACTTTCCCTCCAGAATTTCAGTCAAAGTAGGTCACTTAGGCTCAGGTATAGCTCCGTACACACAGAGTTAGTCTCTAATAAGAATCAATAATGCAGTTTGATATGTAGTGTCATCACCATGACATATATTTGTACTTGCATAATAATGCGCTACATAGTCAGTGATGCTTCTGGCTTTTATTACAGCTTTGCTCTATTCATATTTTTTTATATTTACAAAATGTTCTAAATAACAGTGACAGTAAAGATATGTCTGCTGTTACAGTCCAATTCACTAGAAAGGAGGTATCACTCTGGCAGCAAAGTACTTCTGAGAATTCTGGTTTCAACCAATTGTTTGACTGAACCTTTTTATAGTGGTATGTTTGCTGCTTTATTGATTTGTGCAGAGCGGCACGACTGTGGCAGCCAGTATCAGCTTAATAGTTCTCAGAAGCTTGAGCAAAACAGTTTTGGAATTGAAGTATGGTTGGATTTTTCTGCTGTTGTAGCACACCTTCAATGTCAAGACTAGTAACACCAAAGTGGAGGTCAATTCAGAGCTCTGCATGTCCTCTGTGTTTCTCTTTCCCCTCATGTGCAGTTAAAGATAAGGCTGGTCTGTTTGTCCAGCAGCTGATAGTAGGGCCTACGTGTTGATGTCCCCCCCAACCTCCCTGATTTTACCGTGCTTTCAGCTAAGGAAGGATTTCCTCCTGGTGCTCCTGGTTCCTGTGTGGACAGGAAGCAGTGATGAGAGATGGGGTGCTGTGGAGAACAGGACAGGGACTTGAGGGAATATAGCAGGCCTCATTTCACTGCAGACTGCATTTTGTATTTTTCTAAATCATGTTGTTCATTATTTTTGTAAGCGTAGCATTTAGCCTGGATGAATAGAGAGTCCGGCTTAATTCCCTCATATAAGGATTGTTGGATGTCATCAGTGATAATGTATTTCTATAACATTAAACAAGACTATCATCAAATGTAATAGCAGAGAATAAGTGTTATTTGTCAATCTAAATTTCTAGGGGGAGAGAAATTGTTTAACCTGCATGCTTTTATCTTTTAGGATGGATGGCATCCAGACAGTGTATATTTCCATGCTTATTTACCATCCCTCAAATAGTTAATACCAGGAATGCACTGATAATGTTAAGAAATGTAAAAAGTGAAGTGTGTCAGATGTCAGACTGTCCGTCCAATATTTGAACAAAATCTGATTTATTGACAGCTTGTTAACCTTCTCAATGACCCTCCAATTTCATTGTCCGGTAAATTATATGAAAAAGTTGCATCTCATGGTCTCTGTGCCTTTGTAGTACCAGAACCAGAAATCTGTTAAACCAGCTTGTTGAATGCTGTTGTAGTATCAGTGGTATTGGAGTTGAAAGGACAATCTGTGGTCTGGGCTATTTTCAGAGTGGCTCTGTATTGGTTTTCTGCTCACTGAGCAGATCTGTGGGATAGAGTGTGAAAGCTGCTGCATGTTAATTTGCTGGTCATGCCTGGCTGAATTTGGCTGAGGTTGTTAATTACAGGAGCCCAGCAAACCACCTGATCACTCACTGCTTCTCTCAATGGAGGCACAAACAGCTTTTCCTCTGACTCATTTCTGCTCAGAGTCATTCTCAAGCTCGGTCCCAGCTCATTCTGCGTTCACTGTTCTACACCACCACCCTCGTCCTCCAAAAATAAGCCTGAAGTTGACGTTCACAATAGTGGCAATAGTGTAGGAAATCTCTCACCAATTAGACTGTACTCAGGAGTGTTTGTCTGGGAGAATACCCATTGATTCCCAAAGGAGATACTTTATTTTTCACCTGCTCCCTCCACAGGGAGGTCAGACTGTCAGATCAGCTGTAGACAAGTGCTGCTGGAGCTGGTAGTGATTCAGTGTCTAACTCAAATATGCTTTGCCATCATGAATGCTCTCTGCTTGAAGGACATTACCCAATCCACTAAACAGAACAAGCCAAAGTATATCCTGAATGGGTGTTTTTTTGTTTCCATTTGTTCTCTTTAACTGGTGTAAACAAGCTCATTTTGAACCTGATGGTGAACTGCATGGGAACAACAGTGGACGCATGCAAGTGTTGTTAGTGATAACATTCAGGTATGTTTGTGGGTGTAGGCAAGTGAGTCTGCAGTCAAAGGTAAAGGTTTTTTTTAAGGAAGCTCTGCACTCCTCTTTAGAAGAAATAAAATGTAGTGTCATTACACCTTACTTTTCTCCGTTTGTGCTCAAAGTGTTGCTGGAGTCAGGGTCAACTGAAAGCACTGCAGCTATAAGAGGAAATCACAAGGTGAAGCACCAGAGGAAACAAATGAGCACAACACTGGAGGGGCTCTCAAGACGGTCTTCTGTGTGGCTGAAGTAAAGGCTGAGATCACTCGACTTGTGATTCTCTCCCTTTGTGAAGCACTCAGCTTAGACTTGTGAATATCTTCAGCCTCTTGTCATCTTTTATCCCACACTATGTAGGCATGATATCGACTCTTGGGGGCTTTAGTTCAACATAGCCACCACAGTAAGCAATCATAAAGAGGCTTTATTAACTTTTTAGGGCCTTTATCGTTACAGTTTTTGCAGTGTTTTTTTTTCTCAAAGTAAATACAGAGCCTGTAAAGCATAGTGGATTAATGACAGCCGATTGACACAAATGCTCTCTTTAAGACAAAATAAAACTGTGCAAATGTATTTAAATTAGAGACCAAAATATAAGACAAGCCTAATGATAAGATAAACCTCGAGCATTTGAATCAGTATGCGACTTCCTTTCATAAGTAGAGAGCAAAAATGATTATTTTTTAGACATTTGTTAGTGACATTGTTAATAGCTACTTGAGTAGGATAGTCTGCTGCTGAGGTTAGGCAACACTAGACAGCCATTAACAGGTCTTTGTCTGGTGCTATTACGATAACAGCTTCTGTCATTATGGTCCTGGCATTGAGTGTCTTAGCTCTCTCACTTAGCATGAGATCTGCAGAGCTGCTTGAGAAGGAGATTTGAAGGAAGAAACGAGGAATGAACCACAGACTCAGCTCTTCGTACTTTAATATTATGGATTAATGTGAGGTTGCATAATTTTAGTTTACATTGTAAATAGCTAACTGGTCTTTTAAAGAACTAAATTCAGATTGATGTTTGTAAATGTTGCAGTGTGATTTACTTTCACTGACCAAATTCATCACCCAGTCCCCAGCCTTATATGCTGCTGTCTGTGATAAGCCGGTAATATCGGACTTCCAATGTCAGTCAAGCTCTAGTCCAGATAGGGAATCTGGGTTGGCCTGCATATCAAAATCAAAGGTGGACTGCCTAACTGATTATTTTTTGACTGCATAAATTAGCTGGGAGAAATTCAGCACCTTATATGTAGAGACAGGCTTCTTAAATATGGAGCCAAAGTTCTGTCCTCTGTCCTGGATAATAGCATATAAGGACCTCATAATTTTAATAAAGACAAAGCAGAGTTTATTTTTTCAGCATCCACCACTACAGCTGACATGAAGTCTTCACAGCATGCAAATGGCAAATGCTTGGGATATGATGTTGAATTCTAGCAAAAATAATTGTTGACTGAGTAATTGAAGACTTCAGGTACATATTTCAGCTTTTTCTAATTTTCTATTATTATCAAGAGGATCATTCTGTCCTTTTTATGTAAAACGATTTGTCCATGTAATTTATGTGTTTGAATGCACTTTGAGCTGCACTTCTTGCATGAAAGGCACTATAAAAATATTGTTAACTATTATTACTACTTGTCAGAGGGCAAGGATCATGGGTAATATAGCTTTTTATTAATATATAGAATTTAGAGTTTAGATTAGTTGGTGTATTGTGAATCTACATGTGGACATATTTGGCCTCTTTTTCTAGATTTAGATTTATTTTCCAATGAGATGAATAAAACAGGGGGAACATTAACTCTACTATCCAAATATTTGTAAATTAAATTTCTCGCCACAAGTTGGCAAGTGTGTGGCTTCCTCTAAACGGGTGTCAGCGTCCAGATAAGCATTTGGCAGTATAAAGAAACCCTGTGAATCCCTGGGCCATTAAAAGTGCTATGCCATGATAAGAAAATCATAAACTTTAGGCTCTTTCCACTGAATACTTCTGACTGCTACTTCTGATCTTTCTAATTAAACACTATTTCTAGACTAACTGCTTGTAGATTTTAGTTTAGTTAGTTTAGATGACTTCTAAATATAAACATTTATTTAACCTCTAGGATGTTTTAATATTTCTAAACTTTACAGAAAGCTTTGGCAATGTTCTTGGTCTTGTTTTTCTCTTTTTAGTCTGTGGTCTTACTGTCATATGCTTCAGAGCTTCCTTAAAACCCACATTTCAAATATGATATAAATCACATGGTGCTGAATGAAAGGCTTTTTTCTTTTAGCTGCTGGCCTGCTGGAGAGTTAGAGATAGGAGAACACCAGTGCTCTGTGTTCTGCAGTGGATGATATCTATGTGATTTTACACAGTGCATGAAAAACCAGTTTGTCTAGTTGCACTGTTTACCTGTCTTGCTCTTATAATAGCCTGCGGTTTACTGTGTTGTTATCAAGATTTGATCTCAAAGTGGATGTCCATTTTATGTTGCCTTTCTGAATGCCCAAGCTCCTGCTAATCTGTTTTGGATTTCCAGGTTTAAAGTCAAAGGAAAATAAACACTTAGCTTTGGGTTACCGTATTAGCAAACACACAGAGTTGTTGAAGAGCAAATTGCAGGTAGGCCACAGTAGTGAAATTGTGGGTGATGACTAGAGGAAAAAAGCAAATTTGAAAACAGAAAAAAATATCATATATACACTAATGTTTTCCCTTTCGTGAGCCCCATAGGGAGGAAGTTTGTGATGTCAAAAAAGTGAGAGATCAGCTGAAGTTGAATGGCCATCACAACAAATAAAAGAAGGTGTTTGGTTCACATTGATTGGGATTGTGAGTGGAGTCAATAACATAGGTTAAACATTGGTTAGTTATTTGGGCATCCTGCAAAACTGCCCTTGTTTTTTTTAATTAAATTTGGCTGATGTTTCTTCTTTTGTGCTTAAATAAAATGCTTCAGCCCTGCCTTTGCTTTGACTACAGCCTGTTTGTATCACATAATGAATGAACAGACAACATGCCCCAGGGAGTATTACTTTACCTCAGGATTAAACATAAAGATAATCGTCATCATAGCACACCTACAGTATGCGTGTGACCTGGCATTGTGGTGAATTGTTGCTTTTTATACGTTTGCTGAAAGGGAAGAAAGATTAGGGAACAAAGAAGATAATACTGTACTATGTAAATTGAAATCAAATTGTTTGGTGTCCATTTGTAACTTGGGGTTTTTGTGTCCTCCATTTGAGGAAAGACAGTGTCCAAAAGGAGTCATTTTACTGGGAAACAAATGTAAGCCTTCTGTTGATAAAGGTAAGGATTTTCGGGCTACCTGAAGAGGAAGAGGAAAAGGGAAAGTTCCCGGTGTAGCAGCTCTTCAGTGCTAAGCTGCCGAGATAAGCCACTCTCTACAGTGTGAGCTCAGACTGGGATAAGGTCAGGCTCTGCCAGTTCTACCATGACTCTTTCACACTGTGCTCTGCGTCGACTCATAGGCCCCAATCTGTTACACAGTTAGACACTGACTGCAAGTGGAGAGGCAGTCATGCAGCGTTTGGCACAGTGGCACCATAATGAAATTATATGCGCCATAAGTATTGTGATTGCAGGAAAGGCCCTTTTCATAATGATTACATTTCTTATTGCAGCTGCTGTTTATAGTGAACCCTGAATCATAAGCCATATGACACTCTGCTGCAGCATTTATCCTGAGCTTCCCATTAGTTCTTCAGTGCCATTACAAGCCTGTTGACATTTTAAACAAGGTTTAGTTTTTACCGACTGGCCTAGCTTATGTGAATTGGAGCTCATTCTTTGCCTCTGTCAACTTAAAGAGAGCTGCATGCTTTGCTCCATTGCTTTGGCCTGACAGCATGTTAATCATTCTCTGTGAATATACTGCTCAGAGACGATGACACATTGCATAGTCAAGCCAGTTATTAATGTTTTCTCTTGACTAGCTAAGGCAGCTCCGCCAACTCAGCCAGCCCCCTGCAGGCTGACATTGCTGTGCTATACTGCAAAGTGAAAGCTTTATAAGCTAAACCAGTCCATAGATGATGAGCCTCTTGTCAATACTGATAGAGAAAACTAAGTGAATTGGCTCCAATCGACCCCCTGATAAGGAACATCAATTTGGAACAGCGAGTGCTGAATTATGATTGACATCTCCAGACTGGCACAGCTTGGAGCACATTCAACAGTATTAGAAGCAGCTGTGTGTTATTAAGGCCACAAATGAGGCTCATACAGCCTGCTACCTATTGTAACTCTGTCAAATCATGTGACAGACCTTCCCTCAACAGCTGGTTTCAGCAGATTTATGATTAAACTCCTTTCCCAGTGGTCAAATATCAACCTCCTCACCCATGCATGGGTCACAAGGCACAAGGCTTCTGTAGCTGATCTCTTTCTGTTTTTTGCCATTTCATTCTTTTTTTTTAGCTTCTCTGGAACCAAAATGTGATAACACATAGAATACAATATACCATTTAAATGTCCATAACATACATTTAGGAAAGAATTTAATTGCTTGTATTTGAAGTTTTGTGATTTAACAAGTGTGTAAAAATGTATTTAGTATCTTAAAATGCAATGCGGCTAATAAATCTTGTGTAGTTTTCTTTCTTTAAAAAAAGATGGGATTACAATATGTTTTTTAGTGTTATTAAACAGCACATTATTTTGAATGCAGATTAGCTGTATATACATTTAAAAAGGGTTGATAACACCTCTCTAATCTTTGAAATGACCCATCTTGTGCAGCCTCTTTAACTTTTTCATGGTCCTTCTTTGTGTTTAGACAACCATTTAGGAGGGGAAGTGCCATCTATAGTGCATCTCTGGTGCATCCACATTAGTTACCACCCCCGTATCTCTTCTGTTGAGTGTTGGCGTCCTCCAGGCATCCCTCTGCCGGGGCCCTTAAAGAGTCCTCTGTGTCTGATCTGAGCACACTGCCAAAGAAACATATCAGTCTTTTCTCTCTCCTCGTCTCCTTTCTGGAAAGAATCTAGTGCACCTGCAGTGTTAGCCAGCCCAGACCTAATGCAAATGAGTGTATGTCTGATCAAAGGCCTGATTAGGCTGCTTTTTGAGTATGACATGGCATATTAATGATTCTGCTTCAGGTGGTATAACAGCATACATTGTCAGTTGCCCAGAGGGTTACTACATATGGTTCAACAAAAACTTTAAACATTAAATGTGAGTATGTGCATGTGTTGTGTGCTGATTAAGTTTGAACAAGGAGCTGTGGGCACAGTAGCCAGACGTTTGGTTTTGATTGTGTAAATATGCCATAGGCTTCAGCTGACTACATGACCTTCACCCGTTTGGCTAACAAGCCCTATGTGCACACTGCTGTGTGCGCTCTCTTAGTGCTTGCTGGGCAAACCCAGTTTAACACCAGTTCATTAGAAAAGCAAGCAACAGAAAGAGACACTAATTATTCAGCTGAAGCTTAAAATTATGCTGCTTTTCTCCCAAATGGATGGAGTCCCTCTTTCCATGGTTACCTTACGTGAAGTTGTTATGCACCAAAGGCATGTCGTAGGGTTATATAATACTGTGTGATACTCAGCAGTTCAATCCACCCTTTCACCTTTGGCCCCAGAAGTCACAGCGAGACACAGGGAGACCTTCGCTGACGTGATGACATCTGAAATATCTGTTTATCCAGCCAGAGGTCAGGAAATAATGACATAATCTTTGCACTGACATTTGACTCTGATATTTTTCCTGGTGGAGTTTGTAACATTTCCTTCCATAGAATATTCTGAGAAGATGCTGTGTTTTTCTGCCCACTAAAATGTTATATTTTGGCCCTCCACTCTGGCTACATGTTATTAATTTCCAGCTGGTCCTCTCACATGGGATTGGAACATCTGTCCTTCCCTGACAGCTAACAGGAAACACATCACAATGGAGAATAGCATCATCCAAACCGAACCTGTCATGGCTGGTCTGTTTGGCATGTGTTTATTAATTCTACTTGAGAAGATTGCAGGTCTCTGCGTCATTCAGTTATCACTGTTAGCAGTATATAGGCCGTTGTTCGTACAGTTTTTGGTCAGTTAACAATAAGGCTGACTTAATGATCCCCTTGCAGAATAGTCAGTTTACTGTGGTTTAGCCAGCTGATAGGCTAACAACACAGTCATTAAGAAGTAGAATTACTAGGATAGTATTTGGGGCAACAATCGACACCTGGGTTGTTTTGTTACTTAATTTGGCTGGGTTTTTGTTGCACCCGTCCATCCGTTCTCTCTTCCCCCTTATTAGTTCTTCAGCACTCTCCCTTCGACAAGGAGATCTATTATGTGTGAATCACATCACTGAGGGCTGGCATGAACTTTGCTTCCTCAAACAGAGGGGTTCTGAAAACAAGAGAGCCAAGCTATCAGCTCATTCAGCTGTAGTCACCAGTGTTAAGACACAAAATTTCCTCCCACCATTAACAGCCCTGTGTGATCACGGCTCTCCACAGCTGCTCTTCATCCAGTGCCGTTTTCCTGTCCGTGACACGAGAGCCTCGCAGACGGCGGGGTGTCAATTGAAGGACACAGTTATCTTGTTGGCCTCAGAGGATACTGTGTCATCCCCTGCATTCCCAGGCCCTGGAGAACAGGTTCTGTCTCTTTCTGTCCTCATGTTGTTACCTGAGAAGTCAGTGAAGCCCATTGAGGGAAGAGTCTCTGGATATAGCGGTTCACAATGCTCATAGCTGTTGTACAACTTCACCCTTTCAACCAAACATTTCCTTTACAAAAAGTATGACCTAAACCAGCGAGCAGGGGAACAAAGAGGAGGATGTATTACTATGCAGCCTCTAGATCATTACTGGCACAGCATGACATTACTAACAGAAAGTTCTTCCAGAGTCCTTGCTTTAATTTATTATCTGTGTCATTTCACATAACCTTTTGCTAGTGCACCGTCCTCAGGTGAATCAGAGGTCATAACTAAAGGCACCAAGTTCAGTGCTCATGCAGTTATCATACTGTGGAGTTGAGCTCACATGAAAAAGCATTTTCATGTAATCAGTATTTTTCTTTTTTTCTTAATATTTTAGCATACTCACAGCAACCAAGAAATATTTGTAATTTAACTGCACTTTAGTTAATAATATAAAGATGTTACTTAATGTTGTAATGTTTGGTACATAATGTCTGTATAAACACTAAACAGATGTCTTTGCTCATGCAGGAGGATTCATGCTCTGACAACCTTTATGCAGCTAGGATAGAAGCCTGACTGACCAGCACGTCTTGTCTGACTATCTTAGTCTGAATTTCAGAGACTTGTCAGGCTTTTTTCACATGGTTAGCATCTACCTGAGATTCTTCCTTGTTGTCAGAAGGCATGCGACCTTCTTTTTTTCAGTTTTTCTTTTCTCCCCTTCAGGCATCCCCCTCCATCCGTCATGCTCCAGTGCCTGGTTATGGTTATTTGAGCAGATGGGGAGCAGTGAGTCTGAGAGATGGAGAGCACAAGATGATTGCCCTTTGACATGATGCATAACATATGAAATTGACCAACCCCCATCAGCTCCTCACACACCCAACAATATTCAAATTAGAGTTGCAAAATTATCATACACACTTCCTCTCTGTTCTTTCTCTATCTTTGTAATGCACACAGGTGCACTGTCTGCACTCATTAGACCTGTCTGATGTTAAGAAATTCTATTATTTTTTATTGTCTAATTGAACAACTCTTACTTGATATCACATTAATTTCTTGAAACTGATCTTTAAGAGACAAACTTAAATAGTGTAATTGTGGAACATAGGTCAAAGCTATTCTCTGCTACAAAGCTACTTTCTGTTGATTTGGGTAAACGATCCTTCAGGAAGCCATCCTAACAGAATAAACAGTGTTAAAAACTAAACCATAGGGCCAAGACTGGGGTGCTTTCAGACCCTAACCCCGGGAAATATTTTCTGGGTCACATTTCAGCAGCTTTGAATTAATATGTAGGAAAATCATATAAGCATTGGATTCTCTAATCACAAAATCTTTCCAGATGAATTTAGCAACAAAGAAGTAGTTTTTGTCTTTTGGAGGTGTTTGTCTGGGTAAAAGCTCACTGCACATCTCCAGTATAGTGGCCCATGGGACTTTCAGGCAGGAGTGTTGTTTTGACAGCAGAGCAGTTTATTATTCCAGCTACCTATACTGACAGCAAGCCAGCTAAGTTGCTGCTGCCAGCTCTGAGATAAACCCAAAGAAACCAATACTAATAACAATGAGAAGAAACCAGTATATTCAGTGTTTCTGTAACTTTTACAGTTTGTAACTTCACCACTGGCGAGCAGACTTGCCTACATCCACATCCTCTGATAGTGGTCAATGCTGCTCATGCACTTTTCACTGGCTGTGAGAGCCACTGCATGGGCGATCATTACTCCCACCATTAAAGTTTTCCATGAAGTTCACAGTGTGTTTGAGGATGTGTACTCATGTGTTAGTGTTTGTGCTTAAGTGAGAATTGACTAGATGTGACTAGGAGAAAGGGGCATTTAATGAACTGTTGCCTTCTGTGAGAGATGGAATTGAAGCATTAGGTGTTTTCTTTGGTGTGCAAGGCAACTGAAAAATGTATTGATCTGGTTCCTACATTTTTCGATGTAGAATGAGTCTCTGGCTGTTAAGACACATCTGGATCCAGCTTCTCGTTTCGTCTTGGATTTCTGAACTTTCAAAGAGCCAGTCGGCCACATGGGATCCACAGATGACGCCTTACTGGTTTTTACGACATCAAGGCTCACAACTAAAGGCAGCCATGACTTTTACTTGATCTTGCCATCATGTGTCTTCATTATATTTGCTTTAATCTCGGGGCAAAGATAAGTCATCTGAGTCTTTACTACATAATTCCAGCACTCCCCATGAGCTGGACTGCTCCTGGGAGTCTTCCAATGTGCCATGTGGTAGACACAGAATTGCAACAGAAGGTGAACCTTAATTGCTGTTATTGTGCCAGGACTCCTCCTGGCCTATATTTGATTATTCAGACCAGGCCTATCTCATTACCACAGTTGTATAAGTATGGCAACTGATAGGGGTTCATTATGTGAAGAATTGGGGATTTTGTCAGTGCCAGTTTGTTTGTGACTGTACACATGTACCACCCATTTCCCTCATTAACTGTTGCAGTCTGAGCTTGGGTGGCCATCAACATACCTCAGCCTGGCCTTGATCCAGAACAAAGATAATCCCCAACACATCCAAGCTGACATGACAAACTCAATATACTAAATAGTGACTGAAAACCTTTTTGAGGAAAATGTAAATTGCCCAGCAGGCTGGGACACCATCATATTTACCGAGTACATTTTTAGTCATGCTTTGACTTTTACTGAAAGTGTAGAAAATCCTGGGAATGTATCACATTCCTCTACTCAGTGGTAATCAACATATTGTGGAGCAGTGTCTAGGTCTGCACCAGAGAGTGAAAGTTGAACATAAATTCAGTAGCACATTGCGTTTCAAGATGGTTTTTTGTACATGAAGTCTTAAATTATGCTTCTCTTTCCGACTCAAACAGTTTACATTTAAGACTGTAGCACAGCATCGGCAGAGAAAGGATGTTCTCCAAATCTCTGCATTTGCTCAGTGGTTGTGACATGTTCAGATTAGGAAGCAGAGTTGTTTCTCAACTCTTCCAAAAAGCCTATCATCATTGCACTAATGATTGCAGGTGAGGGTTGGGTGAAGTTACGCAGCATAAAGAAGTGAAGCAATTCGTCTTGATGTAAAACAGATATATTCTGCAAAATGGGAAACGAGTGCACAGTCATCTGTGCAACTGTGTAGTTAAACATTGTCACTTTTGAATAAAAACAGGTATCTAAAAATAGGTTGGTAGAAGATTTGTAGTAGCCCAACTATAACACTAATCCCAGCACATCTGAGCAACACTGAAAAACTCATATTAGCCTCTATATCAATTCAGCATGACAGACATATTTTGGATGACCTTTGATGGCTTTTGGTTGAGAAGATATACAGAAATTCTGAGAGAGAAAATCATCAAAAACATTGATATTGTGACCAAACAAGTAAGATGATTTATTGTTTATTTAAATGTTTGGATTAATGTATTGTATCATTAACTGTATGCAGCCTGTAAAAGACCAGGAAAGCACAAATATATTATGTCTTCATACAATATCATGATGACCGGATTTCTGGATAAAACATTTACTCAGTTCATGATATATCTGGACCAAATTATTGCCCTGATCCAGATTTAAGATGCATCTCAACAACAAGGTATAATCTTCATTCAAGCTGTCATTGACAATATTTCCCGTTTGTTCCACAGATATCATTGACAAGAGTGAACTGAAGGCGTTCTTCGAGAGCAACTGTTCTCAGATTTATTTTATCTTCTATGAAAATTTCATTACACTGGAAAGCAACTTAAAACAAAAAGGTAAGTGCAAACCTTTTTTGTTTTTCTCTCTTTTGAACTGCACACTCACTAGTTGACCACCACCTTTGTGACGGTTCAATAATTAACCCTCTACCTGCTCTCTATGGTAAGTGTTAGGGTTTATTTCCCTCTGCCCCACATTTATAGAGCAATTAGCATATATGCATAGAGAAGAAAATTCTGCTTATGCCCAGTAAAACTCTGTGTGTTTGAGCCAGCCTCTAACACTTTTTGGGGTAGGGGGATTAATTCCCATCGGGAATATGCTCTCATGGTAACACTGGTTCCTTTGAATAAGTGTTCACGAAATGGCCTGTGTTATTGTTACATTATTGATGAGGCTAATGCAGTATAGCTCCCGGTTATGTGTTTAAAAACCAAAGTACTCTCCTTGTGTTTCAGGGAACAAATCTCAAAGGGAGGAGCTGGACTCTATCCTCTTTATTTTTGAAGTAAGTTATCCCTCTTTTTCTGGGTTGTTGTCTCTGTTTCCACTGATAACTGCTACAGCCTCAGCCTGTTTACTGCTGAACTCTTGGGTGGGACCACAGTTTCCATGGTGCCATTCTACAACTGTGGCCGCTTCCTGAATTTGCCTCAAATAGCCTAGAAATCAAGAGGAGATTGTGCAGAAAAAGGCTTCTTTCAATCATCAACCGATTATGAGAGGGTGTTTTTGAAGTGTGCATGCAGATCAGAGGCAGTACTGTATGTGTCGGTGTGTGAGCGTCACATTGTTGCCTCTATGGCCCCTCCCTGTGTTTTTTCTTTTGCTCTTATGTTGCACATGCAGGTTAAAGTCCCTTACCTTGTTTTCCCACCTGACTGCGAAGGCAGCTCCAGTTTCCAATACAAACAGTCAGCTCTCCAGTTACATTTGCTCAGGGCAGGGCTGAAAGGATGGCGGCACATAAAAAAATGGGGGGGCAGTCTGTCTGCGCCTCTTTTTACAGTATGTGTTGTCCTAGTTTTTCTGCTCACCTGAGAGTGATGTGCAGAAGTGGTCCTTGCATTATGTCTAGCGTATTTGTTGTTCTTTGTTAGCAGGACACAAGTATAGCTTTGGATTCAGGCCCACTGACCAGTTCATTTGTTTATCATATTAGCATCAGTTTAGCGACTGCTGTTGTCTGTCTTTAGCTATGGATTCCTAATCATAATATGGATTCCTGTTGATCAGACACGTCTTATACAACTTGAACTCTGTTTTCATGTTACCACATCTTTTTTGCTCTGTTTGGGAGATGCATTGTGTACTTCGTGCTTTGTAGTACTTGCATTAATTTGTCTGCTAATGTTCATTCAGGTTGGCAATCTTTTTAGAATTTAGACTCAGTTATTCAAGTTTGTAATTTATGGCCCTGCTAAGATGGATGTTCCCCGTTGGTTTAATAAAACTAAGTCACTAGATTTCCTTCCAGTACTCTCAATTCCTTCACTGCCTTTCTGCACATATCCAGTCACCTAACCTGTAAATACAGCCTGGATTCATGCCTGCTACATATTTATGGAGTCATCTTTTCAAAAGGAACTAACATTGAAAGCAGCTTAACCCTCATTTGTCCCCTTTTAGCCCCTGCCTGTGACGATGTGTGCTTTTACCCGTGCACTGAGAAGATAAGCTCGCTTTGAGTGGTGTGTACAGGACAGATACAGGGTCGCTTTGATCCTGAGCTCTACTACACTCTGCGGACTTTCTCTTTACGCTATATTAGATTAGGCATGTTGGATCATATGTGGCCGTGAATATATGAATGGATACATTTGTGCCCAAGCATGCACTACTAATATATATCATGTTATCACAGAGGTTATGTTACGTAACACGGGGACATGACAAATGCAGTAAAAGATTAACTAATATGATACTTTGAGGCAAGTGGATTGTGCATCATAATCATTTTTTCTGCAACAAGCACAGTCATGCATAGCCTATGTTGAGAATTAAACTTTGTGGCAATTTTATCATAAATCAATTTGTCAGGCAGGATTATGCTTTTTGTAAGAGTGTATCATTTGTTTTAGTCACACAAGTCAACCAACCAAATCATAGCCCTGGCAGCCTTTGTCCACAAAGCCTCAGAGCGGTATGGAGAATAGGCTACGAATGGATAATGGCTGGGACAAAAGATATTTTGTGCTTTCCAATGCACTTCAATGCTGTATGACAGGTGAAGAACAACACTGCTCGATATGGCTGCAATGTTTATTCTGTTCAACAAATTCCCTGGAAAGCCACAGTTATGCCCTCATGTCTCCAGGCACATGGGAAATGTAGTCCCTCTCAGTCTCCATCACCTGATTCCCCCCTTGCATTCAAATCTGACTGACCCATACAGTTCATATCTTCAGTGTTCGTGTTTGCTTTGAGCTGGCTATGTGGGGATTATTTTTGCTGTCATCATGAGGTATGCGACCCCTTTTTTCGCGCGTTGCTGTCGGGGGGGGAGTATGATCCCCGATGCTGAGTCTGTTTGAGTAATGGATATCTGGAGGGGGTAATCTTTTGTCCCTCCCCCTAAACTCTGCTGTAACACCCCACCCCCATCGCCACCAGCAGCCATCGCCATTCCCCTCCAGGATCTCTTTGTGTGTGCTGCCACGAAGGCATCCACCATGGCAGCTTATGATGCTGCCCCAGAACTGACTGAGATGAGAGACCTGATCCCTGTGGGAATGCAACAACACTGCTGAAGATGCAGGATGGAATATTGCCTTCTAACCATTTGTATCACCTTTTGTGTTTACAGTTTATTACTGTACTGTAAGCTTTGGTTTTTCACACATAAAACCAGACTTGACCAACAAATTCATTCTGTACCTTTTGTGGCTTTTGTTCAGTATAGATTTAAAAAAAAAAGTCAATTTTTTTGTATTTAAAAAAAAAAAAAAAACTTGTTCACATTGACCCAATGTTAAAATACTGCACCCCTAAACACACATAAATCATCACTGGTGCCTACTAATTGTTTTTAGAAGTTGCATAACGAGTTCAGCGGAGACCTGTTTGTAATCAAGGTGTGACAAGTGATTGGAAGTTATAATAAGTAATATAGTTGTATATGGAACTGCTTGTTAGTCAATTCCCTGGCAATAACTAGCTCGTGAAGACAAAGGAACACTGAAAACAAATTCAGCAGCAAGGCCCGTATAATGAATATGAAAGGCCACTCAGAGGCCTATGGCGGTTTTGAGAGAGCTACAGGGGTCCACGACTTAGGTGGGAGACACTGTATATACAACAGCGATTGCCTGGTACCTGACCATTCTACTACTCATGCAATCAACTTGATCGTATCAAAAGAGCTCAGTGAAACTACTGTGATTAAATTAGAAAACCTGCTGTGTTTTTATAGGGACCATACCAGTGTGAGTAGTTACTTTTTCATGGCAATTTTTTTTTATTTAAGTATGTAATGGTAGGTGTTTGTGTTGTGCAATATCAATACCAGGCAGTTGTGTGACACATTGTTGTTGTCTCTTCTGCTGCACAGATAAATTGCAAGCAAATGTAGATATGTAGAGAAAATGCTGTTGCAATTATGCAGAAATTGTGCGTAGGTGTAATTCAAGGAATCAAAGCAGATGAGACCACTTTCTCTAACAGAACATTGTTTTTTGCTGTCACAAGACCCAATTGAGCTTCACAGGCCTTGAGGGACTCCAGTTTGTTTACGCTCCCATATGACTCAAGATGACCTCTTACCGTCTGAAAGCAGTTGGTGATGGTGGTGCCACTGAGGTTGTGGGACAGGTTACAGGACAGCTCTGGGACCAACAAAACTCAGAGGGAAGTCTGCGCATAGCCACTTTCTCTCCCGGATGTGACCTCACCATGACCTGCAGTCTGTCATCCGGATCTGACTCAGCATTCTGAATTCCCCTCGTCATCCTCTCTGTAAAAGCCCCTCATCTAGATCTTACTGAGCTACCTTCTAGGGGAGATTCTACTTATTATATTAAATTAACTTTATTTCTGATGGATTATGCTGAATTGAATTTCCAGTGTAATACAAAAGCTGGTTTCTTTGAGAAAAAGGAAAAAAAGAGGCTTGTGACTGATTAAGCTTAATTTAACCAGGTCGCTGAAGGTTGAAATTTAAGGCTGGTCAAAATGACAGTACAAATATCCTCTGAAAACCATCAGAACCACTGGAAACCAAAACAGATCATACGTACTAACAGAGGAACAGAGAGAAAGTCAAAAAGAATGTCTAAAGCAAGATAATGCTATTTGATTCCAAACAACATACAAAATGAGTTTGTTAAGACACACACTTAACATTCACAAGACAGTTCAGGAGGAATGAGTCATATTATTGTCCACCTGCCGTAGGTCACAGCAAACAGAAAATATATTATGACTCCTTCATTTAAATGCTACTCTAAAATCCACCATTTAAGCTCTGTGTATGTAAATGGTCAGTAATTTGTAAATAGGTAATTAAACCATTCTTATTTTTAGCCTTTAAACCTGAACTCTTTTAAAGTTCTGTGGTTATACTTAGTATAGATAACTGTTGTTGTCTTGTTGTTGTCACATGCAAGAGCACAAATTAACATTTTGTGAATTCACAGTGGTCCTAGTGGAAGCATGCTGCAGCTTGGCTTTCACACAGTGCAGAGGGAAAGCTGTCAACAGAGCTGACAGACAACTGGACACCTGAGAAGGAGTTTTATTGCACTCTGCTGCTGCCACCTACTGGCTACAAGGAGAATGAACACATCTTAGTATTTTTGTTCATATTGAAGTGGGTTTTGGTATTTTACTCTAAAATAATGTGCTTTAGGCTTTTACCTTGATTATATTTTAGGGTCATATGAGCTAGGCATTGTTATTTAAATTTACAGAGGCCTTTACCAACAAATGATGAGAGCAAGCTAAGAAATTTGGTTAGTATGTAAATAAGAAGTCTGGTTTGGCCTACGAAGCCTTTTAAACAAAGCAGGTATGTAACTGACGTCTTTTCTCACACTGGACATGATGGCCACATGTGATTTTATTGTCAGGGTCTTGGTCCCTCGTAGGTGAAATTATGCTGCAATTCAAAGATGATACTCATTTTCTGATTATTGCATGAAGTGATCGCTGTACGTTAGTAGGTTAGTCCTTTGTGTCTGCAATGCCTTTGTCTCTCTCTGGCAATTTCCTTGTCCTTAGATGGTATAATCATCCTTGAGTTGTGTCAAAAAACCTTATGTAAATTTGAAAATTACAATATTTCTTCTGAGAGTACTGCGTGTCTGTTGCTGTCTTCAAAAAGCCCTTGTAGACCACCTCTTGGAGAAGTGTATTCTGTGTCATGTTCAGACCCTGCGACTGGAAACCTAAGTGCGGATCATGTAAATGTGTTAAGGCTGTAGTTGCACCGCAGTAATGCCCCCATCTTTATGCTGGAGTATGGCTGCAGATTAGAGTAACTCCACCAACCCTCAGTCCGGCAGAGTCTGCATTCGCCTCATATCAGCCAGTAAATTCCTCATTGTTGCGCCCGCCATTCCAGCTCCGCAGGGAGTCTTTCTGAGCTAGCTTCTCCATCTCATTCCCACTCGCCCATCCTGGTGCTCTGTAAGGAGAGAGAATGACAGTGTTATTGTGTCTGCTCGCACACACACACACGCACGCACACACACATGCAGGGAAAGGCTTAAGCAGGCTACCCTGCTGTGTTACCGCCGAGCATAATGTGTCTGCTGCCCCAAGGAGACAGAGTGAAGGAGCCCAGTATGGAGCCTGTGCAGAGATGTAATAATCCCACGCAGGATCAATAGCAAGGTGCAGCCACACGCCTGTACACGCATACCATCACGTCTGTGGATCAGAGAGAAGTTGAACAGCACAGATAGTCATCCAGCGCTCCCCCCTCCCTTTAAGTGATCTATGTCTTTCAGTATCTCCGCTGTCACTGGTAATGACAGGGATTTTGTCTCAGAGGACAAGAAACAAAAGTTAAAGATGGACGACAACAAGGGACGAAGGAAGGGAAGAACTCCAAACATGAGATGATTTCTGGACCACCACCAGCCTAATGTGGCGTAGCACAGGGTAAAACAATTTAATAATATGGCCTCTTTTAGAGCAATTCTGTGGTAGTAATATGAAAATTTTCCATTTTGCCTAAAAACATTTGTATTCACTCAAAGTTATCAATTTTAGTTTCTGATTCAATAATTGTATCTACAATAAGCCTTATTGTTAACAAAGACAATTCTTGAGATTATAAAAGCTGTGACTTGGCAGTTTCACTTTTCATCCATGCCAGGAAGTGGTGCTCTATAGTCTCTGGAGCTCTCCTACTGTCATATTTCTTTTTGTGTGTTTTTTTTTTTTTTTTGACTTTGCATCTGTGGCTAGAGAGGGCTTAATCTTTGCAGTTCTTTCATGCACATTTTTGTCATGCTCTGTATCCTTCTCTGGCCTGTTTTCTCACTCTCCAGGGCAGATAAGCTTTTTATCATGCCGGTCAGAGTAGGTTCTCTGGTTGAGTGGGTCAGAGCTGCATACGTAAAGCAGTAACAGACAGACTTGACCTCTACATTGCAATCATGAAGTCTTATTGGGTCAGTGATTAGGATTTGATGAGAAGTGAGCCATTGGGGCATCAGTTGTTCACTATTACCTAGCCATGCGTGCACGTGCTCACACATCTGCCGTCCCCCCCAGCCTTTTTTTTCCCCACCTCCCCAGAGGGACCCAGTTAACCTGTCGCTGCATTCAAGAATAATGATAGGCTGCTGAAAGGTTAGGGCGCTCTAATTGAGTTGTAAAGCGGTTGTTGGGGAGGTGATGACATTTCTCAGTGCTGTCCTGCGTCTCCGGGATCTGCAGACATGCTAGGCCAAGTGGAGGGAAAGGGCAAGGACACTGCTAATGTCCTAATAATGCTTTTTCAAAACAGTGCCACTTACCAAAACAAGGTGTTGTTTCCTCCCTCTATTATTGCATAATCGACAGATTATTTTCTTGATTAAGTGAGTCATTGTTTGGTCTTTAAAATGTCAGCAAATCATAAAAAATGTCCATCACAAGTTCCCAGAGCCCAAGGTGCTGTTTCTCAATCATCTTGTCTGACCAACACTCCAAATCCGAAGCACATTCATTTTATTAGTACATAAGGTGAGTACAGCTAGAATATGGAGCTGGTCAGGAGTGTGGTGACGGAAAAAGTCCCTACTGTGCAATTTAATCCAGCAATTGTGCTATTGTTATTGCTGAAATGTGCTACTACTGCTACTCTAATAACTACTCACATACTGAACCAAATCACAACCTTTTCTGCTTTTTTCTTCATCAGAAAATTCTACAACATCTGCCTGAGAAAATCTACAACCGATGGCAGTTTCACAGTATAGGTATGTATACACGGCACTTGAATATAAGCTTTGTCTCCCTGTTACATCTGACAGGTAGTTCTGTTCTGTCTATGTGTCTTTCCTTCTTATGCTTCTGTAACCTCTGAGATACACTTTAGGACAAAAAATGTCACCACAACCATGTCTAAGCCTTCCATAATGAAGAGAAAATAATTAGTCTTCGAAGGGGATGTAAATGTGAAATGCAAATGAGCACTTCATTTGAAATGCAAATAAGTAATTGAATTATGCTGGCATGATTTCAGTCCCACACACTGAAAAAGAAAAATCCTTGCAAGAAGCGATAACCTCAATTCTAACCGTTGTTTGTCAGCCATTGGCAGCAGCATTCTAGGTCTAGATCGCTGTTGTAGATTGGCCTTCCCCTCCAGCTTGGTATATCAAGACTCATCTGGGTTTGGATGCCCCAGACAAATTCACCTTTTTGTCAGTCATTGGACAACAAATCCTCATAGGTTTAAGTCTGCCTCTTGGCCTTTTCCTAAACATAGATTTTTTTTTTTTGGCACTCATCAGTTCATGTGTCACTAGTCAAGATGCTGTGCTGTGACTGTGTACTTTGAGAAACATGTGGTGGCAGCTGGATATCTCCTCACCATACATGAGTTCAATTGAAATCCTCAGATAACGTTTTCTTTTGCATCAATTTTTTTTTATTATTCTAAATCCAGTAGTCTTGCTAGAAGGATTTGGGTGTTCCGAATGACATTAATGATTTCTAAATGTTCTAGTTGAGGACTGCAAGCTCACAGACATTTGACATAAAAATATGAACAAAATTTTTATACCTTTTATCAACCTCTGTCTGCTTGCTTCTAATTCCTCCTGTCCTGAGCCCAAAAACTTTACAAGAATTTCTTTACACCTCTATGTGTCCAACAAATACATTTTGATTTAACCTGATGAGAGAGTAAGTACCAAAGAACACTTTTAAAACAAAATCAGCCTGTTCTTCATGGCTCCCATTGTAATATGTCCTTGGTGAATCACTTAGTTAAAGACCTTCTCGATTAAGACTTAAACACAGCTTCACTTTTTGCCAACACCAATTTTAACCCTAATCTTTAACTTAAAGTCCATGTAAGAGTTCGCCAGAATTTCTTCACAGCCCACAAGGACCTTGTACAAACAGTGCTGCCTGCAGGCTGTCAAGAGTATGTCCACACACACACACAGACACACACACACACGCACACACCCATGCACAGACCTCTTCCGCCCAAGGTATTTAGCAATCAGAGCAATGTCTCATTTGATTACAGCGGAACCAGATTGCCTTCATGAATGCATGTCGCTGCCAACTGACGTTAATTTTCATCAGGAAAATGTGAAGCCTTGGCGCTCTCTCCACTAGTTTGTCACAACCGCCCATCAAGGTCAATTTGCCTCAGTGGAGATGACAAGCAGGTCCCTCCTTGTCAGCTTTGTGCCATTTTGTTGTGTCTGCTTGTGAGACCCCTGTTGAATATTTGGATATGCAAATGTCTTAGACAATTGAGATTTTTTTTTCTTTCTTCCAGGTTCTATTCTGAAAAAGCTTCTACACACTGGAAATTCTTTCAAGGTAATGTATGAATATGAATAATAACCAGCCACATGATGCACTGTACCGTGAATGTGAATGTTAATGTGCAACATCTGGCTACACAGGTCACATTTAGCTTTGAAGAAGGATTCCACATAATTCTGTCTTTACAAGATTATTCAATTTTGGGCACCCACTAATATGCCCCCACCTCCTCCTCCTGTCTAGATCCGCTGTGAGGGGATCCGTCTCTTCCTGCTGTGGTTGCAGGCCCTGAGGCACAACTGTGCTGAGGAGCAGTTCCTTATCTTTGCCTGTCTGGTGCCAGGATTCCCTGCTGTGCCCTCCACCAGAGGGCCCTGCACCCTCGACACCATCATTTACAACCCATTCTCCAACCCTCCTGATGGTGAATATATATTCTTCTAGATGTGTGAATTTACAACTCTTAATTCCAAAAAAGTTGGGAACAGATTTTGATGGTTTGCAAATCATTTAAACCTCATGTTTCATTGAAAATAGTGCAAAAAATATCATTGCTTTATGAAAAATATATGCTTTAATAATTTTTTTTGAAACCATCAAATCAACTTTTTTGGAATTGGGTTGTATAAACACATAGCAGGTTCCTTTTTAAGAGAACTCTTAATTTCCTGTACATAACACTTAACTTAAGCTCTTTGTATCTGTTGATGTGAGCAGCCAAGGTGGTGCCTGAGGAGATCACCCCGCTGGTTCCTGCTGTGGTAGGAGAAAAGGTTACGGATGACCAGACCTGTTACATCCTTGAAACCCTGCTCAAGTACATGGTTATCCAGGTAATTAATTATGCTAGGAAAACACAAGTATTTGCTAGATTATTCGGCAGCTACCTGGAGGATTCTTAAAAAGGCTTTATTCTTTTGTCCTTGCTAGCTTTGGAGCAGTTAGCACAACTGTAATGATTTAATGAATATTTTTTAATATTAAAAATTGTATAGTACCTTGGTAGGAGGGTTCTCCCAAAAATTACACTTTGAACAAACATTGATAATCAAGGCACATATACATCACCTGTGTATCAGAATGATCCCACTGCAATGTATATATTGTTTACACATTGTATGTTTGTAATCCTCTTGTACAACAGTAGTATGAAAAACTGAACACAATATCAGTTGTTAAGTGTGTAAAGTTGAAGTCTGTTAAGCTTCTGTGTGCCTAGCCCAAGCCATTTTCCCTCTTTAGACTTTCTTTTCTCAGAGCAACCTTCAAACTATTGTGTTGCAAACAATATACTGTCACTGTCTGAGTGACTGAGCTGGAACCATCTCCTCTCTCTGTCGCCTGACCTTGTCTGCCTTTGTGCTCCGTCTGCCAGGCATCCAGTTTAGAATGGAAGAACAAAGAGAACCAGGACACAGGCTTCAGGTTTCTCTTCAGCCTTTTCAAGAAGTACTACCTTCCACATCTATTCCCCTCCTTCACCAAGCTTACAAATCTCTACAAGCCTTTATTAGGTAAGCTGACAGTGTATAGGTGCAGTATATGTTTGCCTTTATATTTGGACTGTGACTGTTCTATTACTGCAAAGATGTACACACATACTTTACACACATTGTAAACTATAAACGCAGGAGCTTTTCTGGTAGTAAATTTTCAACAGTTTGTAATATCTGCTTATGTTACAGAGAGGGTTCTATTCAGAGAACTAGAGTGTGATATGGAGTGACTGACCCTATAATATTAAATTATGGCATACCCCTCAGCTCCTTGAGTTCAAATGCTATGTGGAAGCTTTTCAGTTGGTATGATTAATTATTCATTTTAATTAGAATTGAAATGTGGCTTTTCAAAACTGTGCTAACTATTTAGGTTAACCTATCACTATCAATACAATTTGTGTACAAGAGAGACTGATGTATGACATGTGCTGTTGTGATATGAGACTCAAAGCAACAGATACAGATGAAACAAATGGATGACAAGTGAGCATTAATATAATGAATAATACTGCTTATTGAGCTCCTGAGGGGTTTTGGTTGAGTAAACAAATTTTGATGCAGCTGGAAAACATGTTCACAGCAAGACACCTGGAGCTGATGAATAATCTTTGTGTTTCCCTCCTGCTCTTGTCCTTTGTCTTGTTTTGTTTTTTTATTCCCCCCTCTGTCACCATCCTTTACTCTTCACTTCACTGTATTGCTCAATTAGACCTCCCCCACCACAGACCAAAACCCTTGTATGTGCCAGTGACGCGGAACAATGAGAGCACCTTCTGCACCAGGGACCAGTACCTAGCACCCCGTGTGGCCTTCATCACCTGGCTGGTCACCTTCTTCCTGGAGAAGAAGTATGTCAGCAGTGCTGCTGCAGTGCAGAGCGCCAAGAACGGCACTGAGGTCATTCCCAAACTCATCCAGGTGAGCACCACAGTACCATTATTTAGCTATTGTGGCAGCAGAACCCCTGAGCACATGTATCGGTATAAGGTCACCTTGACACAAAAGACAATGTTTTTGAGAAAGTATTCACACGCATTAATTAATAATGAATCCTTTAAAGTATTATAGTACACATTACAAGTTGTGAAATTCACTCGCTCACATTTTTTGCAGTGGAATGTGATGCAAACATGTTATTGCAAATGCAGGAGAGTCTGTCACAGACAACATCCAGTGTTAAGTCAGTGTGTGAGTGTATGTTATTAAGTAGCAAACCTGAAGAACACTTGCTCACAAAAAGTATTTTTATTCATAAATATCTTTGGAGGCCAAACACAAGTCTCGAAATGTGTTTCTTATTTATCATTAATTAACAGAGTGGTCATGGGGAGAGAATGAGGGGAATTAAATGCAGTATTAATATTTCATCATTTCATAGTAATCACAAAATAGCTTATTTACTTATAGAAATGACCATAAAATACAACTTATCAATTTAGGAATTTCTAGTCTCATAGACTGTAGCAAACTGTGCAGAGGCAGCCCTCGAGCATACTAAGGGACTCTCATTTCTCACTGTGTCTCTGTGGTGCCCAGACTGTCACTGCAGGCAGTAGCAGCCAGGAGAAGGAGAAGGATAAGACATCAGATGGGGATACGAACGGGCCGGCGGGGGAGCCTGAGAAGAGCCACTCCAACAGCAGCACGCTGTCAGATCGACGGCCCAGCGATTCCAGCTTGTGTAGCATTGAGGAAGAGCACCGCTATGTCTATGACATGGTGCACGCCATCCTGCTGTCCACCAGGGACAATGTGAATTTTGTCAACGAGGTCTTCCACCAGGTACAGTGTGGTCTCCCATCAGTGTTTCTTTATGTGATGTTGTAAAGATTACTTACATTCCAGGTACCATATAGTTTTCATTTTGGTTCATGATAAGAATACAGACTTGGTGGTGACACTGTGATAACATGTACTGTGTTGCCCTCTGCTGGCCGTTTGTTATCATAACGTAAAGATCCTTTCCACAACCAGGCTACCATTTAAAACTTTTCATAACACTGTAATCATTCAAGTCCATGGTCTCCCTCCTAAGGCCTTCCTGCTGCCCTCCTGTGAGGCATCAGCAACCAGGAAGGTGATCAAAGTGTATAGGAAGTGGATCCTGCAGCAGAAGCCCAACTTCATGACAGAGCCTGATAAAAATACCCAGAGAGATGAAGTGGATGAGCGCTCTGAACGGACACTCTGCGCAGAGACTAACAGCATACATGCACAGGTGAAACCTCTGATACAGAGTTAAAATTAAAAAAGGGTTTTTGATCTCATAATGTATTTGATCAGCATACACATAAGCAGTGCAGTATTACAGATTGCAGAGGAACACGCCCATGGTATTATCATTTTTACTTTTATAGCAGTTAGAAATGTATTTTTATTGTATTTGTTGATATGATTCTATCTTCAGTTTGATGGAAATGATATGATGACATCACATAGCAATAAATCATGTCATTAAGCTACAGACAATTGGGGTCTCAAAACAGAACAGATAAACAAGTTAAGAGCATAGGATGCTCTTTGTCTATCATAAGTATAGCATCTTATTTTCTTAGCTTATATCTACTGACCAGTCGACTGGCCTTCCTTGTCTTATTCCAGGCATTACAAAGTCATGGCCACAGACGATCGTCCAGCTGGGGGAGGACCTACTCGTTCAGCAGCGCCATCAGTCGGGGCTTTCTCACTGAAGAGCAGAACAGGGACGTCAAGGCTGGTATCCAGCCCACACTACAGGTCTGTCTCTATGTTGAGAGATCTGATCAGAGCATTCGGTGCTTAGAATCAGCAATACTTAGTGTATACACTTTGTCTATCATTACTGTTGTCTTCAATTACTTTGTCCTTGCTAAACCCTGTTTTCATGTGTGTAGGTGTTCCTGACCAACTCATCAAATGTGTTCCTGTTGGAGCCATGCCAGGATGTACCTAAACTCCTGGACAACCAGGTCGAAGTGTGCAAGGGTGTTCTCAGCATCTACCGGCACATGATCATGGAGCACACGATGAACACTCAGACATGGTCAGTTAGATATTCAGATACACATTTTTCCAGTTATTCTGTCATGGCTCACAAATGTCGTCCAGTTTCATTTGATGATTCTTCATCGATTTTTTTCTTTATTTTTGTGGACTCTGTTGTTTACTGTCCTTGTCCTGTAGGGAGCAGATGCTGCAGGTACTGCTGAGGATCACAGAGGCAGTGATGAAGAGGCCACAAGAAAACCAAAGAAAAGACAGCTTTGCAGAAAGTTTAGCATCTATACTCTTTAGGGTATGTCTAGTTTTACATTAACTGATATACATGATGTTTTATTCTCGTAAGAAAAAAGATGAGGGAGTGAATGTGGACATGTCATTATTCCTATTCTCAGTACTCTTTCACTGTTGTCCACTGTTATTACAGAACACTGAATGTTTATATTTCTTATATATTATTAAATATTATATATATTCCTTTATTAGTAACCACCACAATTTGTTGCTCGGAAACCTTTACTTACTTAGGTGTGAGTCTTGGATGGATTGATTTTTTGACAAAAAGGCAACGAGACACTATATCAAATTAGATGTATTGGTGTGAGAATTCTGCTGTCACATCTTATCAGGGGCTGGAATTTATAGCCATGACCATGTCTGTCAATGCTAATTCATCTTTCCTCGTCTCATCTTGCATTCAGACCATCATTGTGGCGTGGGTGCGAGCCAACCTGTGCGTATTTATCTCCCGGGAGCTATGGGACGAGCTGCTGGCAGTGCTGTCCTCTCTTACCTGCTGGGAGGAGCTGGTGACGGAGTGGGCCAGCATCATGGACTCGCTGACGGCTGTGCTGGCACGCTCCGTTTATGGCCTGGACATGGCCAACCTGCCTCTGGACAAACTCAGCGAACAGAAGGAGAAGAAGCAGAGAGGACGTGGTGAGGGGGGGAGGAACGGGGGTAAAAAAAAAGAAAATGCAGATTTGGATGGCTACAATTTGGGTGAAAAAAAGGTTTAGAATGAACTTAAATCTGGTTCTGGTTACTTTACAGTTGAGTCTTATTTCTCCTACATTTGACTTTATGATGGTTAGTTTCTTTCACTTTGACATGAATAAGTAATTAAAAAAAATACAATAAAACAAAACTTGAAACATCCACTGAGGGATGGATACTTTTTAATAAGCACTTTATTTCATATGAAGTATTATAAAGCTTCTACCTGAGCTGATCAAAATAATATTTGTGAAGCCTTCTAATATCTAAGTTGCAATTCACATGTATAGATTTGGCTCCAATTTGTGAACATCTATCTATGTGTAACAGATTTTCTGAAATGATGTTAAACAAATAATTCCACATCATAACCCCTCATGCTGAAATTGACATATACTCCTGCCAGAGTGCCATTTTTGATACAACCGCTGGTGGTCACCACAGACAGAAAACTTCAAATGCTGTTTTACAATGAGCTCATTCTAGTTCACTTGATACCCACACTATATTCTCTTTTATTGAAATTGCAATCACACATGTCGACAGCTACTGGAGCAGTGTGTGGACTACTCAAAGAACTAATTTTTAAGTTCTAAAATACCATAACCATAATTATCCTTTAAGGCACTCTATGTTGCTTGAAGCCCCAGTGCCTTACATATCAGTAGAGGATGGTGGTGCTAAATCCAAATATAAAAACCAGTACACTGACACCTCAGTAATCAGCAAGTGTTGTTCTCTGCCTGCCAGGAATGATCCAGGACTCCCAGAAGGAAGCAGCAGTGGCTCGTTCCTTCTCACTGAGTTGGAGGAACCAAGGGGAGCAGGGCGGGTCAGGAGTTCAGGAGCCAATGAGGACTCGCTCCGCCACCACGTCAGGAGCTCCTGGTGTAGAGAATGCCCGTAACAACGTCCGACAGAAGGCCTCTGGTACGTCCCTGTAACGTTAGTGATAACAGTGTTGTTGCTGCACGTCACCATACCACAAAGCAGGCAAAAACAAAACACAAAGGGGTGGTGTTTACAAGAGCCTTCACATGTATGTACTATTCTGTATCCATGCTGTGTCATCTTCTGGCTTTGTATGGGCCAACAACACAGTACTGATAAGCGAAAACCACATGTTTTATCAGACGTATTGACTGCGCGTGAAAGCCTTCAGACAGGTCCGTGTGTACGCTAGCCCAGGTGCCGTTGAAAGGCCCAACAACAGAGACAAAGAGGCCAGCAGATGGCCCCCATTGTTCCCCTCACATGTCACCGGTCAGTGTCAACATGTTTCCATGTCAGCTCGATTGCAGGCATACAGTGCAATCTCCCCCCCACACCCCCCATGTTGGCATGTCAAAGGCCAGCTTTGGACACTCGCTGTCATTAGCTCAATTCAGACGCCGCAAACACACCTTATCTGATGGGAATGTGGCAGGCTAATTATAAGTTAAGCTGGAAGGCAGTAGAGTAGTAACTAGCTGCAGTGCCTGTCTTGCTTGTCTTAATTTTGTCTAGACAGAATCTTAATGTGGAGGATAAAAGACAGAGACGATCCCTTTTCGCTTCCCGGCCTTCCACCCCTCCAATTACCAGCAGCGCACTAAAACGACGAGCTTGTTGAGCTAGGAGCAGATGTGTTTGTGTCTGAAGGATGAAGTCTTAGAAGGGGTGTGTGGGTGTGCGCGCACGTTTGCTGACACATCTATTATGCGTCTCGTGTGCATGTTAATGTACCTATTCTGCTAGTCTGTTTATTTGTATCTGCGTGCGAGCAAAGATGGACATTAAACACTACCGCTTCAAATTCCCTTCCCTTTCTTTGGCCTAATTGGATTTCTCCCACATTGATCTTCAAAGGGCCGGCAGCCCTCCTCCCTACTCCTCAAGAGAAGGCCCACACATCAATTGCACGGCAGTTTTTGATAGTTTCATTAAGAGTGTAATTAATGCTCATTAATATGCATAAATGGGAAGCAGTGGTGGGCTGTAGCAGAGACGATGTATCTGTCTCACTGAAAGGCATAATTAAAGTGTGCTGAAAGCAGAGAATAGAACTGTGCTCTTTCATTGCTCTCTTTGAGATTAAGCCTGAAGTGCTATCCAGACACAATAGCAATGCCTCAGCATTGACAACTGTCAAAACTTGGCTGTACTTGCGCATGCAAATACAAACTAATATTGTTCTGAGATCTTGTCTTGATAATGGAGAAAAAGGCTGGATATTTCATTATGGTACTCATTAAGCTTCTCCAACACCCCCAGTCTGCCATTGCTGGGATGGTTATCAGTTATACCTTTTGCTAATTTGTCTCTAAATTCTAATAATCATAAGTCGAGGTGCAACATTTAATTTATTAGTTAATTAAATGCCAACTACTTTGATAATTGATTAATCAGTGAGATTAATTTTTTAAAGAAAAAATGTCAAAATTCTCTGATTCCAGATTCATAAATGTCAATATCTTCTGGTTTCTTCACTCCTCAGTGATAGTAAGCTGAATATCTTTGAGTTGTGCACAAAACCAGACATTTGATGATGTAATCTCTGGGCAGCACGAATTGACATTTTTCACCATTTTGACATTTTACAACTAATTGAGAAAATAATTAACAGATTAATCAACAATGAAAACAATCATCATTTGCAGCCTTAATCGTAAGATAATATAGTTTAGACAGAAATTAGATAAAATGTTGTAAGTTTGTTCTGTACATGGTTAATTCTTTTTCTGTGTTTTAGTGCACTGTTTAGATAAAGCATCTTAGTTTAATGACAAAATCATCCAATTCTTCTGTATCTTAAATACATAAAAACTGAATACACCAATCTACGAAGCAATACACAGCGTATTTATCTTAGCAAAGAGGTTTGGTTCATCAAAATTTTTTTAAGTTACGTTACAGTTGGCAGAGTCATGTTGCCAAACTAGAAAATGGGCCATATGAGATTATTTTTAATGTCACACAAGCTCACATGAAAATGAACAGTGCCAGTCTAAACTTTCACCTGTAAAAAGTGCAGTGCATACAGTAAGTCAGTTCTTTTAAAAAAAAAAAAAAAAAAATTAAGTGATTGTTTTCAAAAATGTTTATATTAGGTGACAATTAAATGTTATTTCTTAATTAAAATTTGCAACTTATATTTTTCAAAAAAGCTTTTTATTAATGTAATGCTTATTTTACTTTTGTTATTTTATTCTACTGTATTTTTGGAGTGTTTAGCTGTAATGTAAATCATTTTGTAAAGTTGTTTTAAAAGGTGCTATATAAGTACAGTTTATTGATATTATTATTTGTAAAACTGTCAAATATCAATACCAGCATTCAGTATCAGTCAGGCTTTAGTCTGAAATGTCAGTGTGATGCTGCATCACATTACATAAATATTTACAATCAGTACATGCAACGAACTATTTTACAGTTTCGGTCTATGTTTGATTTTAATCATTTCTTTAACTCTGGTGTGAATCTTATTTACAGTTCTTTCTCAAAGCCACATGTGCTATTTTTTTTCTGGAATTTTTCTCTCACATTCAGATTTCAACAGACACTGAATTGACCATGTTCGGGTCAAACTCTGGTTTCACTGTGCTTTATTTAGTCCACTTTCCTGATCAAGAATGTTTTTATTAAGTGAAGTACTTTTGCAGCACTCTGTACTTTGCTGTTATTGAATACTGTCTTCTTCCCTTTACCTCTTTTCTCTTTCCACTGTCTTTCTTCCTCTTCCTCTTCTTCCTTTCTTCCCTGATGGAAGCTAAGCGAAGCCAGTCCATCAGCAACTGTGTCCATCTATACGAGGCTTTGCCCACTACTAAAAGCGTTCCTATGCTGCTCCACACTGTGAGCTCTTTCTTGCCTGGTATCTCTTCTGGTAACTCTGCTTGCTCTCACAGACTCTCAGGTAAAGTGTATTCTGAGAGCTGCGTGTGTTTGTGTGTTTGTGACCTCCACTCTGCCTTTCCATCCATCTGTCACTCTCTGTTATGTACCACCAGTTTCTGTGTCTGTGTGACAGTATTTGGATCAGAGAGGTTTGTGTTTTAACAGGAACTTAAGACTGTCTTGTACTTATTGAAAAATGTAAAAAAAAAAAAAAAAAAAAAAATCTCTAGGTTTGTATAGTGTATATATCACGAGTCATCACCACTGCATGTGTGCATGTCCAGATTTCTCTCAAATGTTCTCATGAATATGTCAAATCTTCACCTTCATCTTTAGATACCTAAAAAAAAAGAGGGTGTTTGCATGTGAAGACTTGTGTTACAGTTTTTGTTTGGTGCTGCTGTTCTGCTGCTCTGCCTTTGCCTAACCATTACTATTTTCTCTGGTGTGTTAGATGTGGAGGAGTGTCAGCTGTCAGAGTGTGGGGGAGAGGAGGAGCTGGGAGGTGGGGATAGCCCTCTGCCACGAAGCAGCAGCACCTCAGACATCACCCAACAACTGTCTGACAGTTTACCAGGTATATACAAACACAGACTTGATCGTGTTTTACCTCTCTGGTCTAACACCCACACAGTGAGATGGGATTAAGAAGAGGTAATAGCTGAAGTACTTGTAAGCCAATTGGGTAACTCGATGAAGAAAATAAAGCTCAGTTGCCATTTTATTTAAATACACCCTTTACAATTTAATGCATACAATACAATAGTAATAAATGAACATTTGTTAAAGCCTTTTCTGGTCAGTTTTTTTCTTGACATTGTATCAGATGTCATAAGTGTGTAGGCAATAGATGGTGATGGAATAGTATTACAATAATGGTCTTGGATCTGATTGGCTACGTATTGCAATAATGTGCAAGTTTAAATACATGTTGTGATGTGACATATATGCTGAGAACTCAGTTTTATATATAAAGTTAAACATTTACTACCGATCCTTCATCTCCACATAAAGTGACTGGAGTTTCTCTTATTGTTTTTCACCTATAAAGATGATATTGGTATTTAGGGTTTATGCATACTGTTTTTTATTTCAGGTGTATTATTTTATTTGACAGTGACAATGCTCATTAATCAGCAGAAATAAAAGAATTGTAAATGAGTTGGCCTTGACGTCTTCGTCTGTTGTCCCTGGCAGGATATTAAAAAAGAACTAATTTTTGTCTATCCAATTAAACTCAAGGACATAAAGGTAGTGAAGAGATAACAGCTTTTTAAGATAACTTAATTTTTGTTTCTCGGTCTGCTCATAATATGCCCTGTCGCACTTCAGCCCAGAAGAGAGAGTACTCCCCTACTTCCTGCAGCACTGATAGCAAGACGGCTGAGGGGAAGAGAGAGAGCAATGAGCCACCAGTGGTGAGAAGAATCACCTTGTACTATAGTATTACATCAAGGTAATGAAAAAAGATTTGCCCATATAAGTACCTGCTTAACAGCGAATCTGTGTTCCCAGATCCTCATCCAGCCAAGCAGCAGTCCGGCTGAGACAGAGTCCAATGCTGAGGGACAAACAAACTACACAAGACCCAGGCTCAGAGAGAAAAGTAAGAGATTACATTTTTTTAAAATCATAAATCACTGTGATATTTGTGTAGCTGTGTGTTAATACACTGTATATGTTCTACATGAGGAATCACTGCTTTTAATTTCAAAATTTATTCAAGTGTCAAATAGAACTGACTCTTCAGAATTAGAAGTCTTTCCTTACACAGCCACTACCCTCCATCTCATACTTCTCCCTTTTGATGTCCTTTTTCCACCTTACTCACCCAACCAACCCAGGTGAGAGCATAAGCAGTGAGACTTCCAACGGCTACCTCAATGAAGCCGAGGTTACCTGGCAGGCCTTCGATGAGGAGGCTGACACTCAGTCCACACAGTCGGCCCACATGGACGTGACAACCGACCCCCAGAGCCAGGGGAGTCTGCTGCTCAGCCACAATGAGGCTCTAGCAGGTACTGGAACAGATAAGAACTCATCCTGAGCACCTAAGACAGATCTTACTGTATTTTGCAATCAATGAATATAATTAATTTAAACAAAATAAGCCCAGATAAGCCCTTATCCTTGTACAGTTGATGTGCAGACAAAGACAATGCAATGAAGAAGCTATTGTGGACAGTTAGAGGGAATTGGCCCAAAAAAGGGTTAAAAGGAAAAATAAGTTTCATGCAGTAGTCCTTTGTAAACATTCAGCACAGATGGACAATGAGTTGAAAGAGTTCAGTAGTTCTGCAGGTTCATCATCCCATCTGGGGTGTTGGTGCCTCTTACAACCTCACTCTTTATGGATTAATCATAGCCAGGTAAAGTGACCCAGTAAGGAAACTTGACCCGCATGTCAGTATCTGCTACAATGAATGTCTCCGGCTAAGCCATTTAATCTTCTAAAGCTGCTGACAGCTTGTGTGTTTGTGGCAGTTGTTTTTATTTTCATTGGAAAATAATAATGATATTCCCTCTGCTTTAAATCCTTCAGCTTTTAGTTCATTCCCCCATCAATATTGATGGAGAGATTGTCACCTCTCTGCCCCTCCCACCCCTGTATGTGAACTGTCTGTGTTGTCCTACATGGTGGTCATCACGAAGTTGTCACTCTTCCTTTGTCCCTGTGCTCCCTTCCCCAAACCCAATTTTATCCTTTCCCCTTGTCGTTTTTAGGTCCTGAGTGTGCCCTCCCTCCCCACTCTGCACCCCCGTCCTACCACCACCACAACCACTTCCACTACCCCCAGAACCCGCCCGCCTCACCAGCCCTGCTGGTGCACACAGAGTGCCCACGGGACTGCCCCCTGGATGACAACATGCATCAGTCTGTCTTACACATGCCACACCAATTGGGTACTGCTCCCCAGCTGCTACTCATCATATAGGCCATAGAGTATTCATTTACCATTGACTCTCCATGCTTCCTTTGCTTACATTGCACTCCATATTTTTTTCCTCTTCCTAGATGGCAGAATCTGTTCAATTACTCTGTTTGACGAATAAACAGTTAAATCTGATTTAATTGGGCACAATGTTTTTCTCAAACAGCAGAAAAATATTTCCTTTAATAATCACCTCAGATCTGCTACTCTATCCATTTCTGTGCCTTTTCCAGGCCTCCCCCTCACTATTCCTCTGCTGCACGCTAGGTGGCACTGTCCTTCCACAATTCAACCTGAGTTAATTTGAGGGGGATGCATGTGATTTGTGCCTGTTTCCCAAAAGTGTTTCAGTGCTTTGATCATTTTCAGTGCCCAAAGATCTAAGTGCTTGGATGCCTTTGGGAAAATGCACAGGAAGACTAAGGATTTAGTCAACAACTGCGCAAACAGTGATGAGATGGCTTTGAGGGATTATTAATCTTTCATGTATTATGGACAAATCTCACATTTTAAAATGCTTTTAGAAAAGGTGTTCTGCATTTGTTGACTGAATCCCATATCCTCTATGAAATTAAGTTTGGTTTACTTTGTATTAGGTACCGGCAGCTACAAATATAGGTTTCAGCAAATAATTTACTTTCTAACCCAAACCACCTCAAACTCTCTTTCTGACCATGCAGACAGTAGTGAGTGTCTGGCTGATGATGTCAGCATTATTGCGGGTGGGACCCTGACTGGTTGGCATGCTGATTCAGCCTTCGTCCTGTGGAGGAGGATTTTGGGTATCCTGGGTGATGTCAACAGCATCCGCTGCCCCAAAATCCACGCCAAGGTCTTCTCCTATCTTTATGAGCTTTGGCACAAGCTCGCCAAGGTAAGGTTGGAGAAGCAAAAATCACCATATGATGCTTTTTTTTTGTTGTTGATGTTTTTATTGACTGAAGGTGAACATGTGCCTACAGATCCGGGACAACCTTGGTATCAGCGTGGACAACCAGTCTTCTCCTCCCCAGCCTGCCTTCATCCCTCCTATTCGAATGCTGGCCTCCTGGCTCTTTAGGGTATCAACAACACATGGGCATGACAGACAACACAGACAACATCAATCACAATGACTGGATACTTTCAAAACAGAAAACAAGCACAGCACAGGCACAAACAAGAACTGAGGGTTCAATAAAAAGTGTGTTCTCATTTAATAGGTACACATCATGCAGAAAACATAATAATATCTGTGAAAATCTAACAGAAAAGTTTTATCGATAGATCTGATTGCCACATCCACTGAAATGTCCTAAAAATCATAATCCAAGGTATTTCCATTGAAAGCTGTAGTTATTTCACTTGTTGCAAGTTCATCAATGTGTTAAGCTTTTGTAAACAATAAGTGTTAAGTGTTTCCCTGGGAGAATCCCCTAAAGCTCAGGAAGCAATTTAATTACATTTCCAGCAGCAGCAACAAGTATTAAACAGGACTGAATTATAATGGCAGCATCTAATTGTTACTAAACTATGAAAACAAAAATGCTGCATATTAAACTTCAATTTTCTAGTAAATTTGTAGACATTAGTTGAGAAAAACTGAACCTTTCCAAATCACCCCTGATGCATAACAAGTGTTAAATATGTCTTCAACTAATCATAACAACACTGACCTGAGCGTCTTTCTCCCCTCCACAGGCCACCATGCTGCCTGCTGAGTACAAGGCTGGCAAGCTGCAAGCCTACAAGCTGATCTGTGAGATGATGACAAGGCACCAGGATGTGCTCCCCAACAGCGATTTCTTGGTGCACCTCTACCACATCATGCACAAGGGCATCACCAGCGATGACCAGGTACAGCCAGCAGGTGGCACCTGCAGCAAGGCTGCCAGTTGTTCTATCAATCAACACCAGATGGCGCAGCAGTCAAACTCATGTGACGAGCATGTCTTGGCCCTGTTTAAAAGCTGGAAAATGATGGTTTGAAGTTGCCAGTTTGCCATCTACTTTTTCCTGTGTGATGTGGCTCAGTGATTAATATCGACCTGTTAGTTATTGGTGTATTTCAGGTAAATTCATTGCTTATGTACACCTAATATGTCCTGTCCTTTTTACAGTAATTGTTACTGACAGGAGTGAGGAAAGGGGATGTATAGGTGGCACTGCCAATGTAGGATTGTTGAGGCTTCGTTTCAGCTGGTAATTCTGAAAACTGCCTGCCAACCAGTGGTGATGAAGAATGCTTCTGTGTTTTGGCATCTTCCACCTCCGTTAGCCACACCCTTCCTCGTATTCAAATCTGGCCTAGCTCCATTCCTTCCAGACGAAGCTGAGTGGAGATGAATGGAGTCCCCCCAAAACAAAGGACAAGGATAAAAGTGTGTGTGGGTGGGGGGGGTGTTTTGGATGCGAGTGTGTGTGTGTGTATATGTATGCCCTCCTGGCTGGGTTTCTATTGCGCCTTGGCAGTGCGACAAGCTTATTAGAATGTTTTCCATGTCGTTAAATAATGTTTTGAGCCCCTGCCGCGTATACGTGATTAATTAAGGATTGACGTCTGTCGCGCTCCGTTAGACTGACACGTCGGCCAGGGGCCCAGAGTAGGCTGGCCTGCCTGCCTGGCTGTGTGTATGCAAGTGTGTGAAGGAGCGGGAGGGGAGTCTGGGGAACGTAGTGTAGAGTAGAGCAATGAGGGGGGCAAACTGAGGGACGAGGCAACATTCTCCAGCTTTTGTTGTGGCTCTGTATAATGCGTCGGGGGGCCAGAGCCAGGCTGGCCACTGAAGCATGCTCAAATTGGCCAGAGAAAAGAGTCCTCACGCCACACAATAGAGGACAGCCGCACGCCTGCTTAACATAAGAAAGTGGCTCTTACCCCCCCCCTCCTCCTTCCTCTCTGCCTTCACCCACAACCCCCACCCGAAAAAGGAAAAAACATATACTTTTCCAAATCAGTCATACTGTAATATACTTTTAAAATTTTAAAATCTTGTTTTTCATTCGCTGATTTTACAGATAGCTTGCCTGATTCAAGTATCCATTAGTTCAGGCTTGTCTGAGAATCATCTAATATGATTGTGTATGTACAATTAGTAGTTTTGGTTTTGAACAAATTATTTATTGCATTTGTGTGTCTTACAATCCTTACAGGTTGAGCATTTTCATTAGACGAAATCTTCATGGAGGAATTAGATCTGCCTTAAACAGCCATGTTTTATGGACATGGAGGGAATCCCAGCGTAAATCCTCACCATTAAATTCAACTAAGCTTAGAGAAAAATGACAGTTCCCTTGGAGGGATTCTCCTTCCAACTGACAGAGTGCCAAGGTCAGGGCTATTGTCCTGACTGTCATTCTCTGGTCACTGCTCTCACAAAGGCATCACCATAGCACAATAGCAGTAATCTATCTAATAGTGCTACTGTCTGCACTGCGCACACAAATAAAGTTGTTTTATTTTCCACCTATTCATTTTGCATAGGTGGAAGAAAACATACATCAGCCGCGTGTATAGACTTAAAACAGCAGTTAATCTTGAGCTAACTTATTAAATGCAAGAGAAGGGTTGGGTAATTTTTTTTTCCAGGGGGCCGAACTGACTTAGATAAAGTAAGCAAAGGGTCACACATTGGACATTAAACACATATTGCTGAATGATGTTAAACTACATGAATTTGGTAGACATGACAGGTCACTGTACAATCAGCTGCTTGCTAGTTCAGAAGGTCTGCCTCCTTTTTACAAACAGACAAGATTTTTTTTTTTTCAAGAAAGTGTTGAATGTGTCGATATGGTGTTTTTTGAGGTTACAATGAAAATATTACTTACATAAAACAATCCAATTAAATGTAGTATCAACTTTTAAATTAGCCTATATCTTTCTAGTTGTCTGAGATGCACCACTTAATAGGTGCATATTTACTATTTATGAACATACACGTTGTCTTATGTTTGATGGTCACCTGTTTTTGTAAGACTCTCAAAGTCTGGCGTCATATCTGATGTTGAAATACGGAGCACAGAAGACAGATGTTTATGCGTCAGCCTTTATCTGGAACTGTATGACACAGGCCAACTGACTGAGACGAGACAAAAAAAACAACAAAAAAACAATCCAAAATTCACCAACAGAGAAAAACTTACTCTGTTTCATGAGCTTGTATGACAGCATGTAGTTTACTTTGATTGCTGATTCTTGGATGGTCGACAGTGTTGTAAAAATGTTCTGCCTGGCAATTAAGTTGGAAGATAATTTCAGGGATTTTTGTTCTCCTTCCCTCAAAGACAAGTTATTGGCACGGTTAGCATGTTTTGTTGAAAATTGTCTCTTGATGAACACCATGATCAGCTCTTGGCATATCAAACATATTGCCTTTGAACCAACACTTTTGACAAAATATTTAGATGTCAAAAACACATTTAAAGTCATTCATCCTAACTCATGATTCTGTTATCACAACTGCCAACGTTGCTAAGTTATTTAGCAGTACAGACTTCGCCCTATTGATATAACACTGTATTTTAGTGAGTTTTTGATTATCTTTTTTTTTTTTCCCCTTTGAAGAACTTGCCAGCCAGATTGAGATGGTTCACAGGCCACTTCCGACACTGGAGTCATATTTTGCCGGTGTGCGTATGTGCTGCATAGAAGTAAACAAAGAGTTTTCTCACCTGTCAGAGCAAAACTAGCTCCTCCCTAACTTTGTTCATCCTGTCACTGCAAAAAGCGGTCTTGTATAATTGATATACTACCTGATTAAAATGTGACAGTTGAACCCCTAAGCCACAAATGTGGCTGTTGATTAAACCTCACCTCATAGTCGTGCAGGTGGGTTATATTCCTTCAGCGTGTGAAGGGAAAACCCCAGACAGTCCTCATGATGATAGTGGTGTTGAATTTGCAACAGGAAACCTGGCCTGTATTTAAACTGGAAACGTCCATGTTTAGTAAATGAGACAAACATTTTCCGATGTTGGGCGGAGTGATGTAATACCGGCCTGAACCCTGTCACCCCGGGGCCAGCAGGTGGACAGCGTGTGCTTTCCTGGAGATGAGGCCAAATGAAAAGGCCTGAGGTGGCTCTATTCAGAGTTACGTTAATGCACCTTTTGTTGATGCAGGGGCCATTCCGACTGCCAGCACAGAGCCACATGCGGGACTCAATTCCCATTTCTATACACACACCTCAAATCAGGTTCCCTCTACTTACACATACAATGGAAAACACTTTGCATTCTACATTTGTGGCTTCCTCTAAAATGCTCATTTCAGGCAATCAAGCAACAGTTTGTTGCATGCTAATTACCTCTGACTGCAGTTCACATTATGCTTCAGAGGTCAATTACCAACAAAATGAGGGTAAAATGGGCCCTCAATCCTAAAGCTCTTCCCACCAATTTTCCACATGCAGGGCATCGTGTTGGTTTGACCTCCTACTTATTGCCTCTGTGTGTTTATTCTGTTTCTCCTTTGTTCACCTACATTCCCTGTTTACCAAAGCTTCAGGTGATTAATGTCATTGAGAGAGACAGAGAGAGAAATTGTGTGTGTGTGTGTGTTTGCTAAGGTGCCCCTCGGTTCAGCTAGAAACAGGCTCGTGTTTGAACTGTCTGATTTACACAAGTTTATGGCCAGGAAGGCAGGTGTTTCCAGCCTGGACCTTGGCTTTGTACACAAATATACACGCGCCTGTCTCAGATAAGATAGAGAACAATTATTCTGCCTTACTGAGATGCTGCATTCTCATACCAGTGCGTTTTTATTATTTCACAATAAGAATACTTCTTCTGCCGATGAAGAAACCACCCTCTTCACTCCATATTTACCATCTTAATATAGCATGGAAAACCTGTCAACAGCTTTTTCTGCTCTTGTCTAGCATGGTATTACACTGTACATACTTGAGCAGTTTGTGCAGAGCCCTCTGCAGTACAGCATATGTCAATGTTGAAAGAGCACCCATCTGCCACTGAGCCGCCTGTACCTCAGCAAAACAATACCATGTCTCTGGCTTTAATTACAGGTTTGCTTGTGTGTGTATATACACGTGACTCACGAAGTTGAGGTCTTTTGTTCTCCCTCTTATCCTCTGTGAACAATCCATCTGCTGCCTCCCTCTCCCTCTCTCCTCTGTCTTTCTTTCCCACTCTGTTTTTTCCTGTCCTTTAGTGACATGTACTGTTGAGTGCCTTACTCTCCTCAACACACTTAAAATGCTTAGCCTACCTGTTGGAGGAAAAAGCTTTCTCCCTGCCATATCTCTCACACGGTGGCCCATTTACAAAATATTTCTGCTTCCCTCCACCCACACTAATAAGACCATGTGCTCATGCCAAATACAAAAATCCCATCTAACTGTGAACACACAGAAGATACTCAGTTTTGGTTCTGTTGGACGATAGGTGTTTGTTCCTGTATCAATTCAAGTCAGTTGTTGATGGCTGATAATATAAATATCAATGTGGAAATTGCAGTTTTCCCCCCTATTAACATTTATGTGTGTGTGCTTGCATGCTTGTCTTCAGGATGTTTTGAACACCATCATCCGTTCCTGCTCTCCTCGTTTCTTCTTCCTCGGCCTGCCGGGCTTCACCATGCTTGTTGGAAATTTCATCACTGCTGCTGCCCGCGTCCTCAGCTCTGGCTACTCAGAGGTACACACACACACTTTCAACATGCAGATTTATTATGTGAATCAAAAATGTTTTCTCAAACTAGAAAAAAGTTGTTCAATATTACACATATTAAAAAAAATGTTTAGGAATGTCACTGACAGTGTTTCAGAACAAAGACTTGCAGAAGTGCAGAAACAGAATTGCTCCTCATAAGTACTTGATCTTCGGTAACTGTGATATTCATTCACTCATTCATGACTGATAGTCCTACGAATGACATTGTCCCTATTGTAAAACATAAATGCCTTGAATTTTGCAGGTTTTTGACTTTGACTTTGACTTGAATCAAATTGTTTTGTGAATTTTCGTTGTAATAAAATGGAATGTGAAGGATAAAATAACAGAAAGGTTTAAAACTTCTTTCATTTCTTTGGTTGGCGATAAAATCAAGAATTCAGTCTTTCAAAGGTGGAAAACCTCACTTTCGTTGTTTCATTCATGTTGTGTTAGACCCCAGCTTTATTTGAGAGAGCAGCTGATTACCTGATTACCTTGCTACTAAAGCAAATGGCTGTGTCAGACAGTTTGCACAGAACGCGTTTCATTAAATGCATCAGAGCATCACCTTTAAAGTATAAACATGACTCACAGTCACGTTTAAATAATTGTCCATAATAACACGTGTTCACAGTTATAATGGACTTGAACGCATGCTTGACATTTTGCTTGACTGTGGCTCCATACAGTCTACGCTGACAGACCAATAATATGACCACCCCATGTTACCTTATGACCAGTGTGTACAGATTTAAATCTTAACATGAGCAAGTTGGTGTGAACTGTCTCTTACTTCTCTGAGCTGTATGATATGTCAAGAAGAGTTTACAAGTGTCGTTTCTCACTGTTTTGGTTGTCACATAATTTCATATCTAAGAATAGATTTATTGTATGTTTTCAGCATGACATCGGCTCAACAGGTGCAACTGGGTGTACAGTCTGCTTTAGAGCTGCTACCACTGCGCATTTAATCAGTCATTTTGTTGTCCAACGCCTACCATGTGTCAAGAGATTCTGTTGAACATCAGCAGAATCATGAATAAAGACCCAATTAATTCTGATGGATCCCTCCAATCCTTTTTCCCCGGATAGCGACCTTCCTGTTTCCTGGAACTGTGTTGTTTTCATGTAGCTTTAGGGAATTAATGATAGCATGTTGGGTTTTTTTTTTTCTTCTTTGTTCTCATCTCTGCCAGGCTCCAAGGATGGAGGCTCAGACAATCCTGGGCTCCCTTGTGTGTTTCCCCAACCTTTACCTCAAGATTCCCCTACTGCAGCGTGTGCCTGGCTCTGATGACATCACCCTAGGCAATGAGGATATCAAGGTAAATGGTCAATATGTCCTATACCAGATATGTACAGTAAAGGCATTGAAAACCAAAAACTGTTCACTGTATTGTGGATTAGTCACCTGCAGTCTGAAGATTAGTACTTTTATTATACGTTTTACACATTTCTCCTAAAATATGAACATTTTGGTCTCAACATTTTGATTTAGTATAAGTCCCATGTCTTACATTACAATGACTGGTATTTTTTTACAAATATTAAATAAAGTGAATGGCCTAGATTGTCATTTGAGATCATGTAGTAAATACTGCACATGGTCCTTCCTGTACAGGATTATCTGGTCAACATTCTGCTAGAGACGGCAACGAAGGAACACAATGAAGGGGCCAGGTATGATTGACAATAGTGGCGATGCTTATTTTTTCTTTTGTTGCGTTCTCTATTTAATGTCTTTTTACATATACATGCATGATAAAAAAAATAAAAACCTGGTGCAGGGTGTCTGCATCAAGTATAAAAGTCTTTAACGCCATTTTCCAAATTATTAATTTCGTAGCTTGTTTTAAATATGCGCATGTGTCCAGGTCCAGGTTGTATGCTAAAGTTTGCATGAATTTAATCAATGTAGTGGGATTCAGTGTAGTTTATTTATGGAATCCTGCTGGATTTGAGGTCATCTGGAAAGGACAACCATTAGCAAACTCACTGACCCAATAAATGACTGCTGCTTGATAACATTATGCGAAGGTCCCTTTACATCAGGGTGTTGAACTACCGAGCTAATGGGGAATTGCAAATTTTCATGAAAATGGTTGAAGGACATGGAGTTTGAACTGTGGCTGAGGCCCATCTCTGGAAATAACCTTGAGCCATAGTGCACTGTGTCGGAAGGCAATAAGTGTAGCCTCGATGGGGATCTGAGCAGGCCGGTCCCACATGCTAAATGCTAGCCACAAAGCCGTTATGGGACGCAGAGAGCAGCTCTCCAGCGTACATTTCTGTGCCACACCATCATCCCCACCCACCACCACTACACCTAGTGTGTTTGGGTGTGTGTGGTGTGTTTTATAGGGAACAAAATTGTTTTTCTAGCTCTCATATATGATTGATATTACTCTTTGGAATCCATTGGATAGGATTCAGACACTCACTCATTCTCTGGTGCTATGTCCATCTGAATTGTGTTGCATTGATGCAGTAGTTCAATCACAAACTAAGACTGCTTAATTGTGCTATCTTACAGTCAATGTACAGTTAATGTAAGTTATGTAAAATGTATGGAAAGGCTCTTAAGACAATTGACCAAAAGTCGTTGTGTCCTTTAGTTTATACATGTAGAATATTGTCCAGAATGCATTTTAGTTTCAGAATAAACTTCTGTCATTCAGGTGCATTGCCGTGTGCAGTCTGGGTCTGTGGGTCTGTGAGGAGCTGATGCAAAAGAACATCCATCACCAAGTAAAGGATGCCATCAATGTTCTGGGAGTAACACTAAAGGTCAGTGACCCTCTAAGGCAAGGAAGCTTCATCGTATCATAAATGCCTTTGCAGTTTGATATCAGCTAACTTGGGTTTGCAATATGATTCATAAAATACAACTGCACTGCAGCAAAAATTCTGAATTGAATCACTCACAGTCAGCAACAGTGTCTTTAATCAAGTTGATGCAGAAAGTCTGGATTTCATCACAGTTTTTCTTGTGTTACCCCACAAGCCCTATACTGTTTAGCTCTAACAACAAATTATAGCTGATCACATAAAAGGGCTACAGGACAATTTCAACATAGCGAGTGGAGAAAAAGTGTGAGAATAAAACATGTCCAGTGATGTGACTCATGGATATATTTTGGAGGAGTCCTCTTTTTCTACCAGAGTGAAGAGATGCAGAGAACCATTGGAGGCTGTTTTTTTTGTTTTTTGTTTTTTCTTGCTTTTTTTTTTTTTTTTCATGGAAAAGGCTTTGGGGCGGTGGCGTAATTTCCAGGCTGCTCGCTCTCAGTAGATGTGGGCCAATTTAAGCAGCTACATCTCCCAGCTTCCTGCTCGAGCAACCCCCCCTTCTCTAATGGAGCAGTAATCACTCCCCTGTACAACTTGACACACAGACTCAGCCAGCCCCAAAATAGAGGGTATAGGCTGGGTGGGGGATCTAGGGAGGAGAGTGGCACTGAGAGTCTCTTTTCTAAAAGCAGGTGCTGAACTCTCAGGGCCCCTTTTTGTGTTTGGCCATTTCTGCACTCCCCACATTGTCTGCCCTTGTTACATGTTGAGAGGCATTCAGCTGGAAGAAATGGGAAATTCTATTTCTCCACAAAGAATTTCAAATCACTGAAGAAATCCACATTTGAAAGAAAATTGTCAACAGCTCAATTCTCTCCTCCAATGAGTCTGGAGAAAATGAGCCATGGTTTGAAGTGGAAATGAAATTATGCTGATTATATGCACCGTAAATGAAAAGCTAAATTTAAGGGAAATTACTCAGAATTTTGTCACAGTCAGTGTGCGCCTAAAACTTTTTCCCCCATCTTGTCCCTCTGCCTTTTTAGAATTTTAGTATTTAGGTGAGACAAATCCAACAAAGGAAAGTTAAGAATAAGTGATCCTCCCAAGCTGGCTACTCTGGGAGAAGTCTGAAAATAAATTTAGTAACACTTTGTAATGTGTCGATCTACGTTTTGTGCTGACTGTAAAGACACACATATTATTCAATTTTTTTATTATGATTATGCTTTTAAGTTGAGATTCAGCATTTTAGATGTAGCTTTACATATCAGGTATCAGGTGTTTGCTTATATCCTAATTAATTAACTCTAATTATTAAATTAATAATTATTAAATGATTAAACCATTTCAGCAGCTTAAAATTCCATAGTTGCAGTTTTTGTTTTGATCTGTTATGTTCATGTTTGTCTTGTTTAACATCTAAATTTTTCTCTCCATTCATGCTGCTTATTGTAAAAGGAGCCACATCCTTTGCATCATTGATCAGGTCTTGTCTTGTCCTCTTGTTTGCTTGTTTGTCCAGTTTGGGAACAAAGCAGTGGCTCAAGCAGCCTGTGACGTGTTTCAGCTGCTTATCTCCCACTGGGAACACCTCCAGAGGTTGGAGCCCACTCTGCCTAAGAAAATCATTGAGGTAACACACACATGTGCACATTAACACTTAAATAGCCAGTAGCCATTAGAGTCCTGTGAGAACACATTAAATGTAAGATGAGAAATTCCTCTCATGTCACATTAACCTTAAAATGTAAGTCTCAGAGTTATTACTCATGCATATGCATACTCTCCATCCTGTGGCTTCACTTCCATTTTAGCACACAGCCCTGACTCAGCTGATGAATAGGAGTGTGTCATCCAATTATCTTTCTCCTTGTTTTGTCCTAACACAGATCTTTGTGGCCACAATAGCCTTTTTGTTGCCGAGCGCAGAGCACTCAACAGTGGAAGCAGACAAAAAGGTACATGTAGAAAAGGAGGGGACGTGAAATGGCTGAGATCTAAAGGCCCTTGATCTCTCATGTTGGAATGGTGCAGTTGCAGAGGAATGTTTCTACTGTCTCTACTGTTCTGCTCCCTCTTTCTCTCTATTTTCTGTCTTTGCAGCTCTCATCTGTTACCTGTTATTTCTCTGGAACTGTCCCACTCTTTTCTGCGCTTACATTTTTTTGGTTTGATATCAATGACTGGAAAAGGGAAAAAAACTAAAAAAGGATCTTGTCTCTTTTTTGTCACTTCATCAGTTGATGGTGTCACTGCTGCTCTGCCTGTTGGACTGGTGCATGTCTGTGCCCCTGAGTTTGCTGCTGGAACCCATCACCATGCCTTTACTGGAGGACCGCACATCCCACAAGGCCCCACTGCTGGACTACATCTACAGGGTGGGTATCCTCTCTGGCAGCTGGGAGGTGGGACGAGTTGAAAGTTGCAGTTACAACAAGCGTGCCTGTCTTCTAGTATCCTTTAAAACACGCATAGTGTTTGCCTGCAGACACAATAATTTCAGCTTTGACATCTCCACCCCCACAACACCAAATGGGCTTGCCACTTTAATTAGACTCACCTCCACTGTGACCTCATGACTATGCCTCATTTAACATTGTGGTGGCACAACAACATAGAAGCACCCGTCATAGCTGACGCATGCAGGTTGACATTTATCATAGGCAGGAAACTCTTACAATTTCCTTTGTAGTAATGTATACTGTATTTTTTTTTTTTACAATAGGTGAAATTTCCAGTATTCTATCTATTTCCCTCTATTTGTCCCTCTTTATTTTATGGTCTGACCTTGAGGATGAGGGCCAAGCTTCAGGCACAAATGAATGAGGTATTATTCATTCCCTCCTGTCTGGGCAGATGCGGTCAACGGCAGATCTTTGTAAGGATGTCACCCCTGATAAGAAATGGTCCAATTATTCAAACAGGACCCTTTGTCCACTTGATAAGCTCGGGCTATAAACGCTTGTCCTGAAGATTTGAATGGAATATGTCTTAATATGAGAGCGACGGCAGCTGCTATGAAAGCAAAGACAATTAGGCATGATTGGTTGTCTATCGGCACACAAAAGGCACAGCCCCTCTGGGTTTCATTGGAAATAATACATTAAGCAAGGCATCACAAGGTGTGACATTATTAATGCAATATCAAGACCCAAATCTATACATTTCCACAATGCATTGGTTGCTAATTTTTCTCCATACCAAGCAAAGAATAGCTCCCCTAATAGAGGACATCTTCCTTTTCACTGGCCAGCATCACATACAAGGTCACACCGAAGATCTATTTGTTTTTCATGCTTCACCGTACTTTTACAATTTCATATTTAAAAATAAAAAAGCTTCAGTTTGCTCTATCACAAGCCATCAGGCACATTATATGCACCTCGTTAATGAAAAAGGTTGAAAAGTGAGTTAAAGTTATTTGCAGTGACCAACTGCATGCAGAGCAGTGTAAAAAGCAACATTTCACTAGACCTCATTGGTTCACTGGAGTTCTGTTCAAGCTTCTCCATCTGCTCTATCAGCCTGCCTCAGCAGCCAGCTGCACCTCCTGTGTGTGTGTGTGTGTTTAAGTACGTGTGTGCGTGCTTGTGTGCACACCTATATGTCTCTGTTTGCGATTTTATTATTTGATTTGTGCGTGTGTGTACATAGGCGTACCCATGTATCCATACAGTATGTGCCCCTCTAACTACAGTATGCTTGTTTCACTGTGCGTTACCTTCCAGGAACTGTTGCTATGCGAAGTGCAGTCACTTAGTTGTCAAGCACAGCTGTGGGCCGCCCCCCCCTCCCTCTCTGCCTCTCCACCTCTCCACAGAGGAACCTCTTTGGAGCTTTGGCATAGCAGCTGTTTGGTTCAGGTCTTTTCAGCATCAAGCCTCCAATCCCTCCCCCAATGCACCCAGAGGTCTGCTGAGTAGAATCATGCACATACTGTCTACATTGCCCCACACAATACTGTTTCAGATGGCAGGGCCAGCCTGCCTCTCTGAGCGTCTCTCGGCCAAGTTTGAGCGTGTGTGTGTACTGAATGGGATTAGCCTTTGCATGGCTTTACCCAAGTTGCTCCACTCTGAATGAGAGGCCCCCCTCATTTACATACATTAAGCATATGTTTTGCTCACTCTCATGCAGCACCTAACCTCCACTCAGATTATACTGTATACAGGTGTGTTTGTGAGTGTGTGCGTGGCTGAGTGTGCATGTTTGTGGTGGGAGCTGAGCACAAGGATAAAGTCTTAATTAAATCAAACAGTGTAAACCTGTCCAATGGCTGTAATCAACTGCCCCAGTGCGCCTTATCTATCCCTGCCAACGGATGCTCTGCCATCTGTTATGTAGATCGATACACTCACACATCACAGGAGAAATGGATTAGTGGCAATAAAGACCCTCTTTTCTCTCCTTCTCTCCCTCCCTCCCTCCATCGCCTTATGATGTAAATGGACCATATATTCCCCTTTCATATGTTCCTGGATCATGTCAATCTATAACAGGCCTGCTGGAGTGTCTGTGTGCATCGTCTCACCAGACACCACCATATCTAACAGGATGGTGTCACATCAGAGCACAGTCATCAAAGCACCTATTACTGTCATACTGTAGAAAAACTGGCCCCTACTTCATCTGGATAAAATCACTCAGCCCTACACTTTTTTTCAGGTGCTGCACTGCTGTGTGTCCGGCTCCAACCTGCACACCCAACAGAGCCACTACCTCCTCAGCCTGTCAGACTTGTCCAGTGACTATGACCTCATGTTGGGTCAGGTTAAGAGCTTCGAGCCGCCACCATCTCAGACGGCCACCACTGACTTCGGCAACCTGCTCACTGTAGCTGAGGGTAAGGACAAGGAGCCGTCTACATGCTCGTTTTTATTCCCTTTTTGTCAACTGTGTGCAAGATTGCATATCGTAAAAGGATGATGCTGAATTAATTACATGCAAAGTATGTGTGCATGTGATTGCATTTATGGATACACATGTGTGAGAGAGTGTGCTTTCACATCATAGCTTATTCCTAGACAATATCTCTGTTCACTTTACTTTATTTCTGCTCCATACTGTACCTCTGACAGACCACAGAGACATATATTTCTCCCCCTAAAATTTTTTTTTGAATATTACTGGGAAAAGCAAACTCTAAGTAGCCCCTCCATTTGGAGCATCTCCATTAAATGTCAATACCTTATTAAAAGTATGAAAAGGAAATCAACCATCACCGGGACTGGAATGTTCACATTAGTACTCAGCCCTAGAGAGAAGACCCATTATGGGGTTGAGATAAAAATGTGATTTTTTTTTTCCTTCTTTTTTGTGACCTTGTGATTCCATTAGGCAATGTATTCCTCTCTCTCCACCATGTCCTCAACTTCTGAAAAGTCCTTAGAGCCCAAATACACAGTGCATATGTCTACTGAAACAATGTAAGAAATTCGAACAGTGGCTTTTGCCTGGAAAATTTCACCACACCTCTGCTTTTTTTGGTGCACAGCTGCACAGAGTCTTAGTAGAAATAACAAAACACTATCAAAAGGGCAAACCAAAGAGTGCCGGCCTAGTTATATTCATGCCCCCACCTCATATTGATCAAGTCACATCAAAGGGCCAGCACATCTCTAATGCAGCTTGGCCTGCTTTCTAAAGAGCTTTCTCCACTTTGATGGGGGATGATGGTATTGATAGCACTGTCACAATGCAAGAGTGCATCTTCTTGTTTTTCCCACATCACTGCAGAATAAAGCACGGCATGCCTTTCACTTGGGAGTAAAAACCTGTGCATTTACATAAATGCAATTCACTAAGTAGAGTCCTATTAAGCAGCCTGTAAAGATGGTGGTTCTCATTAGCACTCAGCCAGTCTCAGCGCTTGTCCATTGTAAGAAGACTCAATGGGCTTTTCAAAGTTGTCTCTCATGATTAGATGCTACCTACTTAGAGGTGTGCTGGCCAAGCTTTTGTGAGAAATGAATAAAGTACCCCTATTAGTAATCATAAATGAGATTTGGCTTTGTATAAAAAGAGCTAACAGAGATGATAGCATGTCTACACACAAATGTGGGGCTTTTGAAATACGGTTCTGCATTGGACCCATTATAAAAGATAGCCCCATGTGCTGCTTTATTCTAAACCCATCTGTAACTTTTACCATTGATCACTTTTTCACATGTATTTTCCTTCAGAGGTGGTCTCAGTGTTTTTCTCTTCCTGTCCTCATTCTTCTACCAGAAAAGCGGCGCCGGAACATGGAGCTGATTCCCCTGACAGCGCGGATGGTCATGACACACCTGGTGAACCATCTGGGCCATCATCCACTGAGCGGTGGCCCCGCCCTCCTCCACAGCCTAGTGAGCGAAAACCACGACAACCCGTATGTGGAGTCGTCGGAGCTGTCCTCCGAGGTCTTCAAAAGCCCCAACCTGCAGCTCTTTGTCTTTAATGATAGCACGCTGGTGTCCTACCTGCAGATCCCTGCCGAGACCCCCACTGTTGGTCAGCCCCCCCAACCTTCCTCCCAAGTGCGCATCATTGTCCGCGACATCTCGGGCAAATACTCATGGGATGGAGCAATCCTCTACTGCACCACCCAGGAAGACTCTGTTGACGGGGACGTTTTTAATGCAAGTGATCGTCCTCTTTCTACGACCACCACTGTCGCTCAAAGCCGAAACCAGCCCAACTCTCCAACAAAGGGTCCGTGCAAAAATCATTACTCGGCCTCGGACTCCCTCTCTGACTGCTGCGAGGAGGAAGAGGTGGATATACTGGATAAGCTTTTGGAGGACCTGGGCCAGTGCAGCCCAGAGTGCCTGCCCCAGCCACAACTAAGACTCAACCAGCCAGCCCCCTCACCCCATGGCATGAACCAAGAGCAGGAGAGTTCCATCCTGGGGGCCATTCTGCGTCAAACTCAGCAGGAGGAGGAGCAAGTGAGGAGGTGGGATGCCGACGTGAGCTTTCGGGCCGCCTGCCAGAGGGAACCCTCCCACCAGGAACCAAAAGCTCCTTTCTACTTCTGCCGGCTGCTGCTTAATGACCTTGGCATGAACTCTTGGGACCGCAGGTACACTACCAACTGCAGTTGGCTACAATCCTTAGTCTGGTTTGTATCATACTAAAGGAAAACAGAGACAAATGGAGGACTGCTTTTTGCATATTTGTCTCCCAGTGTGTTTCTTTATCGTTCAATCTCCAGACCACATCTTAAATGTGACCAGTATGACAGAAAAGACAAACCACAGAATTGTATTATAACCTCGGCAGTCTCTTGCTATTTTTGAACCCAAGTTACTTCCTTCATCCTCAAAGTAACTCAGCTGTTGGCTCGTTACTCAAAGAGAGAAAGAGCAAAGTTAAAAGCACACTGGAGTCTGGAGTGTCTTAATCTCCTCTCCACAGGGTAAAAGTGCCCAGCTGTTTTCACTAAGGTCTACCTAGCAGAGCCACATCTTTGCTTCCCTGTAAATTAAAAGCTTACACCTCTTAATGGTGATGGTGCAACATGCGCACAGCTAGTCGGAGATTGTTGTTTGCACCTGTGCCTTTTTTGCCTTTGTTAGTCTTGACTGCAAAACAAAACTTTGCTTGAAAAACCTTTTTTTAGATAGTACACTAGTAGATTTTGCCACTTTTCAAATGGCTGTTCTTTGTTGCCAGCATGGCATGGTTTCCTGAATTGTGTTTTTTTTTTTTTAACAGAATTGAAAATATCATGTCTAATCAAGACTGTTTTTGTCCAACAGGAAAAGTTTCCATTTGCTGAAGAAAAACTCCAAACTCTTAAGGGAACTGAAGAACTTGGATTCCAGGCAGTGGTAATGTCTTTATAAGTTCAATCTGAAATTTGATATCATGTTGTGTCCAGTAGAAATTAGATTTGTCTGAGATACCAAAGAACTCAGAATTATCATTGTTGCTCTCTGCTAATCATCAAACATTCACTGCAGCCCTTGCTCTTTGTAACTGAAATTCACATTAGTTATAAGTAGGGATGTTCCTAACAACTAATTTCCTTGACCATGAAATGAAAGTTTACATTTAGAAATTAAGAAAACACTCAATTTAAACTATAAGGTTAAACATTATCTGAACAAATATTCTTATTTTAAATGCAGTTGAAGTGTTTACCACTTTGTCATGTTTATTGTGTATATTGAACCATCTAATTCTAATGTGTACATTAATAAAATAATACCTTTAAGCGACTAGTATTTCTGGTGCCAACTACCGATTGTAGCAATGTATAATTGACTAGTCAACTAATTGAGCACGTCCCTAGTTATAAGTGACACAGTTGCTCAGAGTAGCATCATGTTGCCCCTTCCCTCCATTCCTCTAATTTGAACTCTCTCCTGCTGATCACAGGCCTCAAAGTCCCCCACTATCACTCTTGCTGTCCTTCTCTTACTCTGGCTCTCATAGTCCAATCAATAAGTATTCCACATTGCTAATGACAGGAGCGTATTCGAATTCCCTCAGGATTGGACTTCTTTCTCCCAGATGGCCAGACTTTGTTGAGCAACCTGTGCGCAAGCATGCAAAGTGCCCTAAATCTACCCCAGCATGATGTACTGCCATGGCAACAGGGGAAAGTAGAGGGGTTTGCTGCTGTTCTTTTTTTAAAATCATGTCAGAGCTGGAGAGATAATGGAAAAAAAATTCTGACAAACTTGTTTTTTTTCACGTTCTGCTCTCCAGATTTTATTCAACAACTCAATTACACTTATACGCTCAATTTACCTTGATAAGCGAGGTGTAGTGTTTTGAGTCATTGCATTCACATTTCAAAGCATTTTCATCTGAAGTGGCTAGAGTAGTGAGAAGCTTTTCAAGTTCTGTTGGCGTTTGTAAAATTGTCGCTATATGTTTTGTTCTGCAGTCGGGAGACACACAAGATTGCTGTGTTCTACATTGGAGAGGGCCAAGAGGACAAGTGCTCCATCTTGTCAAACAGTGCAGGAAGCCAGGCCTATGAAGATTTTGTGTCTGGACTGGGATGGGAGGTGAAAACAACCACACCCTCAAATCAACACATTCTCAATCTAAATGTGCACACACAGTACAGGGTCACTCAGAAGACTAAATTGTACGTGTATCCCTTAGGTGGACCTGGCCACACACTGTGGCTTTATGGGGGGCCTCCAGAGGAATGGCAGCACAGGTCTAACGGCTCCTTACTATGCTACCTCCACCGTGGAAACCATCTTCCACGTCTCCACTCGTATGCCATCTAATTCTGATGACTGCCTCACCAAAAAGGTATAAAGTCCTGTTTGTGCTTATGATTGTTAACCTTTTTTAAGATGCATTTTGACAATTCCTGTCTGTCTGTGACATTTGGATTAAAAAAATATGTATTGTATGAATTGCACACCTGAAGTCCAGATTATGACAAGAAAAAAGAGAAAATACTGCTTTGCCTGATGCAGTGAAATGGCTACACAGCCCTGTCTGCCCATAGCAGTGTCTTGTTGTAGCCTTCAGCTCTGTGTTAAGCTGTGATCAGGAGGTGTGACTCCAGAGTGCGGGCATTGATTAGTGACCCCAGCCAGGCAGGCCTGAGGAGTAGAGAGTCGCAGGCGCGTGAGTGAAGAGAGGGCATGTGCCGTGGCGGTAATGACTATGATTCTGCTAGCCCCTGCCCCCCTCCCTGTGTGCTGTGACCAGGGCCTGGATTCAGCCATTAGCTCTCCCTGCTAGGGCAGGCGCCGGCCGGATGCCGGCAGGATGCCGGCAGGATCCTTTTATCCAATTCCTGCTGCCGCCACAGGAACGATCGATTGGGTTCTGCAGTGGGATTCTGAGCTGTAGTGCACCAGTAACAGTTAGCACGAAGAAATGAGCCGCAAGGCCCCTGCCCGTGCTGCCAATCTTCTCATACAGTACCCTGCTGAGATGGGAAATTCATCAGGCTCTCCTCATATCCAACCCCCCTCCGGTCCTCCACAGATCTCCCCCCTCTCCGTTTCACAAATAACCCCCTACTCATTCCAAACCTATCCTGTACCTGTGCTTAGTGACTTGAGAAATTAGTTACACTGAGTAAAGATTTTGACTTTGGTTGGCCAGAGTGAGGCGCTGGAGGGGCGGCCATGCCTAGAGAGGAGTATGCTGCCACTCCACTTCCATTCATTTTGCCGGGAACTTCTGTAATTGCTGATGCTCACCTTGCACGGATCTCCACACCAGCCACGGGCCGAACTGAAATTTGGCAGGCTGGCTGCACGCACGGACGCTTCAGAAAAAGACGGGGGGGGGAGCAGAGGGAAAAGAAAGTGGTATGAAGAACTGGAATGAGAAACAGGCTTTGTCTGTGCCCAAGTAGGATGTTTCCCTGTCAATTTAAAAATAACACTTTTAGTCCAGCAGTCACCCACTTTACTGCCTGTAACCATAGAGGCATACTGTGGGAGACGGATGGATGGGGGAGCTCTCACTGGGCAGATTGCCTGTTTGAAGACGACAGAGGAGGGAAAAAAAGCGGCTGAACCAAAAAGAAAAGAGGGAAAACCATGAATTCCTCAATCCAATTGTGGGTTTTAGGGCAGTGCAGGCTGCAGCAGTAGCAGCTGGCTTCAGTAATGCGGTTATAGAAGCGACCTGCAGGGTTGGGGTCAGGCCATGTAGACCGTGTGTGTGTGTGTGTATGTGTGTCTGTGAAAGAGAGGGAGATAGACGGCTGCCTTGGCTATCACATTCACCCCCAGGCACCGCAGCTTAACTGGGCTGCTGCAGGTTGTTTTTATAAGGAGCCTCTTGTGTTCTGGGGTCTTGCGGACTGCTGTCTCCATGTGTGTGAAGCCCATTTAGTGGGTGGGAGGTCAAAGAGGGCTAATTGGACAAGAGCCTTTGACTTGAAACACATTTTATTAAAAAAGTCTCAAACATTTGGATGTGATTAACAAGGGAGTAAATAGATTGGTGCAGAAGATGATTGACTAGAGCATAAGCATCCTCATTAAACTTGTGATTAAGCTCATCCAAATGCTAATATCTTAACCCAAATTAACATCCCAGTGTTGATTGTCTACTGCAAATGCATATTCAACATTTTCTCTGAAATTGTCCCTGCGACTGACCTGGTTGGTACCTGCTGATCCTTGGACAGACAGACTGAACTGGCGGGCTCCAGTAATCAGCATGCCGTGGATTTGTTTAAGATTACCGTATTACCATAATTAAGGGCTTATAATAGAATGTGCTAATTGCATTTTTGGTGGCGAGGGCATGTTTCTTAATGGCTCATTAGGCCCACAGTACATTGGCAGATGTTTTCTACTGAGTAGAGGCTCACTTTTCAGTGTCCATGATACCCCAGAAAACATCACTGGACTACCAGCTAATAAGTGATCCACACTTGTCAGTGAATATAATGTAGCAGTGTCCATCTATTTTACCTTTGGATATGGGAAAACTGTTTACCGATTTCAAACTAGCCTCAGTCAATTTCCTGTCGTTTAAGTGTATCTTCTTGCCCTGCCCAGTTTCATTTGTGTTTCGTGAATAGAGTGGAAATGGGAAGCAATTTAATCTCTGATGGAGAAAGTTAATTGGATTTGAATTATTTGGTTTTGAAATACTCAATTTTGTGCATTTTGCGTGTGCAATTTGAATTTGTAATGAAAAAGCTATAAAAGGAGTCAAAACTGGAGCCCAGGCCTCTATTTAAACCATTGTTTTCTAACAAAGTTTGCGGAGCTGTAAGCAGTCACCTTGCTCTCGCACCTGCTGCATTTATGTTTTATCTTTAAGATACACCAACAGTGGCCATACTGGAACAACAGATACACAACAATTGCTGTGTGCCACAATAAAAACATTTACAGCTCTTCATTTATGCTACCTCTGCTGATCTGTCAGCAGTAAATCTTTTTTTTATCATTATTATTATTATTATTATCACCATTGTTGTCACCTCCTTCTACATACCTCTTGTACCTCAGTTCACTTCTCAGCCTTTCAGAGGGGATGTGGGCCTGAGATACTGACTAGACAAACCCAGAGACATGCCCCAATCTCACTAAATTTGTCCTCCTGTCATCATCACCGTGGGGATGAAAATTACCTGCACCTCGCCAGGCACTTGATTAGACTGATTTTGTTTGTTTGGCAGCTGCGTCACCTGGGAAATGACGAGGTGCACATAGTGTGGTCAGAGCACACCAGGGACTACCGACGTGGCATCATCCAAACCGACTTTGGAGACGTGCTGATTATCATCTACCCAATGAAGAACCACATGTATTTCATCCAGATCATGAAGAAGCCACAGGTAAACCACTGCAATCAGTGGGTTTTGTTTAGACTATCATCCACTACACACATGCAACTCATTGGAAGTGGGGAGTCACTTTCATGGCATGTGGTGGAACATTTTTTTTAATTACCTGCTTTTCCTTTTGTACTAACATGACAAATCATTTTCCAAGCAAAATAAAGACAAGGAAGCCATTATATTTTCGGCACTGCACTCGTTTGCAGTCTCTGCTCATGAACCCATCCCTTCTTCTTGCTTGCTATTCAGACTGTTGTGAGTTTTATGAGTTTCTTTCTCCTGTTGTGGTTTCGGTCTGAAGGCTCTCAGTTCCCCCTACTCCAGCAGTGCATTATTACCCACACTGTGGGTATGTGCTCTCAGAGATGGTTACTCTCCTTTCTTGGCTAGCTTTCATCTTGGCTATTCTGCACTCGATGTGTGGCCTTCTAAAGGACAGTGAAATTTCTTTGTCTGAGAATGGCTGGCTTCAGATGTTCAAATAGATCCACAATATTTCCTATATGAACATTATTCAGCTGGGGAAAAAATTTACATAATCTAATCTGTGTTTGTATTTGTCACTGTTAATGCTTTGATTGTCTTTAATTTTGTCTTTCAAGCAAGAGATGACTGAGAAATACATAATATAAGGCAGGAACAATAAAGTCTCAGTTTTGCTCTATTGAGACAAGGTATACAACCCCAGAGCACCTACCATCCCTGTGAAGAAAGGACTGCAGTGTTCCTATAGTTCTTTTCATGTTTTGTGATCATCATCAACTTCTTTTATTTACTCATTTGCAAATGTTCATATAAAGTGAGTTCTCAGCTGTGTGTTGATACAGCAGCCCCATGGATAATTCACTCATGTCTCTATAGTGGGTTATCATAAAAACAATTTGATTTCTCAAGGGGATCAAAATTATCCCACTCTGAGTGTTATGCTTAAAGCTAACTGCATTCATTAAGACCCTGTGACAGACTGCTCCGATTATTTATGTTGGGCAATTTAACATTTAAGCATTTCTTTCAGAGGAGTATGACAACAGCAGTGCATTAAGTTTAAATACTTCAGTGGTTGCAGATGGTTCACAAATGAGCGTGTCAAACAAATTCGAGCCTTAACCCAGCAGAGGGTTTCTACAGCCAAAACACAGTTGGAAGGGGGGGCATGGCTGCCACTGTTCTGCCCCCCCCTACTTCTACCCCCACCCCATGAAAAAAAGATCATTTCTCCAGTATACTACAACTTTTACTGATTTCACCTCCAAGAATCTGTAATCTACTCAGGTATCTGGTGTTAGTTCACAAATTGTCACACCAGTTTACCGGTTTGTGATTAAGTTAATTAGTTATGGTTAAAATCCATGTATAATTTGGCTGGTTATTATACTGGCTGAACTACCAAGTTGAAGACAGCAGGACCTTTTGGAGAGACTTTGACATTCACGTCAACTTCCAGGTCAACGACCATTGAGCTTCAGTGATTAAGGGCCCCCCTTCCAATATGCATGAACAGACGCGTGTACCCACACACACTCACACACTGCTGCTAAAATGCATATTGCTCCTTTGTATTTGTTCGGTAGCTCAATATGAGGCCATTGTTTAGTATTGATTGTCATTTTAATTTCATTTACCTAACATTGATTCGCATTAGATATGTGTGGTTGTCATGCAAAGTTAGGTAAAAAATCCAATTTCAACTTGAACCCTTGCCCTAAACAGATGGAGAAACGGTACCAAAAAAAAGAGCAAAAACATTTTTTGTCAACCTTTTCAATTTTTGGACACGTACATATACAATGACAGGACACTGACCAAATTAACTTTTTATCAGTGAGGAAGTTTTGATGCCTTGTGATGCCTCTTGCACTTTTTGTCTTACTCTTTTTTTCTCTCTGAACTTTCCCAGGTTCCTTTCTTTGGGCCTCTGTTTAATGGCGCCATCATCACTGGGACGCTGCTGCCAAGCTTGGTGCGGGCCACCTGTATCAATGCCAGCAGAGCTGTCAAGTCCCGGCTGACTCTGTACCAGAGCTTGTATCCTTTACTCCTCATGCCTTCTGCTTCATTTGCTCTTCACTATCCCATACGAGGATGGCTCATCAGAGCAATGCAACAATTTCTTTCAAAAGCCAACTGATCATTACCCATAAAGATGAGACCATTAAGGTTATTACATTTAGTGATATTTTTAGAATGATTTCATTAGATGTATAACACCACTGAGCTTACATTTTCAGCACCACCAGTGGCCCATTTGGGTAAATTCATTGAGACATGTGGCGTGCTTGTCTCGTCAGCCAACGTACACAGCTGAGTGCTGACACTGATCTTTATGGGCTGGCTGATTTACATACAGCTATTAGGCCGGGGCTGTTTCACAGCCTGGAGCATCATGGGAGGTTGTGTGTGGCTGTTTTGGGCAGGAACACAGATAATGTGTCATCATCTATCACTACCGTTTTATGGAGCACAAGGAGAGCCGAAATAAGAGCACCCTCAACAAATTCACCCAAGTGCGTACAGACACGAGCGCACACGCACTCGCTCTCATCCCTCCACCCATCGGCCCAACAGTGTGCCGTTAAGAGCCTGACTCCAGCTGTAGTTGTCAGTTGGTTTAAAGGGAGTGTAATCACCAATGGAGATGAATTAGCATGTGAATGCCAGCAGCACAGAGTTGGGGGGGTGAGAAAGGGGGGGCAGAGTCGGGATGGCCCCTGGAGGGGGAAACCTGATCTCCCTTAACGCCCCGCTCCTCCTCGGACAGCATGTACGGCACCGCCTCACCAGAACCACGCTACCCCTCTGGCGGTTGCTATAGAATCCTCCCCCAAGGAGGTTTCATTTGGGGGGGAAGACCTGTATCTATTGTTTTTAAGTCATTCACATATTTTTTTTAAAAAATCAAATATGATCAAGTTCCTGTGTCACAGTCTTTTCCAACAAGAGCTTTTGGTCTTTAATTCCACTACAACACGCCCTGTGCATGTTATTTACAGCTGGGTGTGTGTAAGTATGTGTCTGCCTGTATGCGTTTCACAGTGCATCACATCCCCTGGTCCCCCCCACCCCTATATCAGCCCTTGTCTGTGTGTCCCCGGGGGCATCCTGAGTGACAGATGTCCGTTACCCGACGCCAAGTGAATTAGCCCAGTGTGACTCTCAATGCCGTGTGGGGGGGGCGGGGGGGCCAGCCACAGGCCTGCCTGCCTCTGTGAGCCTCAGGGGGTGAAGGGGGTGGGTGGGACAGTACCGGGCCTGTGCTGTGCCACAAAAACCTTACCTGGCATTCCTTAGCAGAGGAGCAGACAGCACAAAGGCATGATCTATGAGAGGAGATAAGCACTGCCTCTGGAGTTCTGGCACTGATAGGCTGCCAGGCCTTGCACACTCCAAGAGTGGAGATGAATGAATGTGCCAGGCAGAGCACACTGCCAGCATGAGTATCTGTATGTCTGTTTTTTCTGCTGTTTGTCTGTCTAGCTAGAGAGCTTCTGAGGACAGAGCCAAAATGTTATGTTTGATGTGTGCTATGTGAAAGTGAGAACCAAGTTTTTATCATTTAAGAGAACTGGAATCACAGACTGACTGACACAATGTCCAGCAATGGCATGAACCATAAACTAAATTCTTGAGTGGCAAGTGGAGGTTCTCATTTCTATGCTTTCATCATTGAATTTGCTGTTGTATTATACCAGCCTTTTGCACTTCTACCGCTCCAGTCCTCATTCTTCCATCTACTCAGATTATGTGGCTCCTTATCTTTCACGGGTCGAACAATGACCCAACCTTTTTTTTTTTTTAAATTCTAGGATGTGTTTTTTTTGTTTGTGCGAGATGAAAATCCTCATCCTTAGTTTACCCCTTCACAATGCCTTAACAATCCACAGTCCGCTCTCTGCCTGTGAGGCCACTCTCCAAGGTAATTAGTTGAATATTTCTTCAAAGAGAAGCTATATGGCCCCTGTGTGTCCAGATAAAAGGCCAGTATGGCGCTGCGGCCCCCTCTCTCGCTCTGTCACAAGGCTCGAGAGGACTCCAGCAGTCTGCAGCAACGCTCACAGGATCTCTCAGGCTAATAGGATTTGATATTGAAAAATGACCACCAGCAACATTTTTTAGAAAATACACTTGCACAGATAGGCTACAAGAGTGTTTTTCAGATAGATACTCCCTCCATGCTGTTTTTCTGTCCCACTCCTCCTCACATCTGCTGTCTCTCCCTCTCTCCCGTTCCTCATCTCTGACTTCTGAGGATTTATTAAATCTGTGTAGGTGCATTTGTTTTCATGTACAAGTCTGATTGTCATTTTGAATTTGTGTCACTTTCTTCTGCCAAGACATGGCCAAGGCCTCATTGACATCATATCACAAGCCTCTTGCAGACAACTCATAATGTATCATCTATTATTTATATGCCTGATGGAAAATGCAGCTGGTCTGGCTTTGTGTGTTCTAAGTGTATTGTCTGCAACTAGTCCATCCTTCACAGCTGCATTTGGAAGACTTGTGACCACAAAATGTTCAATCTAATGAATCTATCTATCTTATTAAAGCGCCATTCTTTTTATTGATTCATCAGCAACAGAGAATAGAATAAGTGAACGCCATTTTGTTTTTCTATTGATGGTACTTATCACTGCATTCACACTGTCTATGTCATATTGGCTTGAAGGAGACAATGAGTCTGTTTGTGTCAACTGTACTCAGCCCTTCACTGGATGACTTTGCTGTCTGCTGCCGTTTACTTTATGATGAAGATCCTTCATACTGTCACTGTAGAATAATGTCTTCATCCCAAAGCTGGGATTCATTTCTCTCTTCAACAAGCACTTGAGTTTGATGTGCTGTCCATCACTCTTTGCGATGGCAGTATTGTTAAGGGTAAAAACTGTCTGCGTGTGTGTGTTGAGAGATGGCAAGTTTCTAATAGGTGAGACAGTGCAGAACTGACCTTGATTCAGAGACATAGCCTCCCTACTGGACAGAATCAATAGTTTTTGCACACTGCCCTTAGTCCCCATCCTCTGTTCTGACACACACGTAAACACACACACACACGCACACACAGATCCATCTCCAGGCAGCGATCAATAACCATAATCTGTTTCTGCCCATCGCCAGTCATGCGAGCCAGGCTTTTAGGTGGTGTGTGTGTGTGTGTGTGTGTGTGTGTTTGTAGCAGAAAGAAGAGAAGGGGGGGCTTGATCCTTTCAGTGGAACCCAGAAAGCTGCTGAAGTCTGTCATGTTCCCTCACAGGCTCATGTGAGCATGTCTGCAGTCCCCCAGCTCCCCTGAATGCCAAAACGAGATGTCCATAATTTCAATGGCTGTATACTGACAAACATAATGGATATGATATCCTGTATGCACTCCTTTGTGTGCATCCCCCCCGCCCCCTGACGCCATCATAATTATTACAGTCACTGCATTGACAACGACACATTCTCACACCCCTTCTGAGCAAGTTATTGTCCCACTCTCACTGTGTCTTTGTCCGACGTCAGTGCGTCCTTTTGTATACTGTAAGATTCCTCACCTCGCGGAGATGAAAGTGCGCCTGTATGCATGATAGGATGTCATGAATAGGATCTGCCATGTTAGTGTTGTCTCACATGAATTATTTAGCATCGTTGATAGGTCTAATTTGCCAGCTGTTGTGCCATAACTGTCGGCAGCCTCATAGATAATACTCAGCAGTCTATATCACTGTGGAGCACAGTGCTTGACTGGGCACAGTGAGACGCCAAGCTAGTCATTATATGTTGGATTCATGTAATGGTCTGGGCTGATGTGAGTATAACTAGCCAACTTCCTGTTTATGGAAAACAGGCCTGACCAACAAAATGGTTTTATAAAAAGTAATTTGTAATGTAAAGTGAATTTCTTAAAGGGAGACTGAAGAAATCATCTTGCAGTGTATTTTAAGGTTATAATGGCATATCCTTATTACTGGACTCAAGCCTTTCAGATGGAGGTAGTTGCAGAGTAGGCAGGTAGTAGGGGGTTGGGTTAGGGGCAGTTTCTGAGTTGAAGTGTCCCTACTTGGAGTTGGCCAGGGTGGTTTGGGCGGAGGCTGGCATTGGTTTTGATAGAGCAGTTGATAGTTTATGCAGTATTCGGGGAGCTACGCAAAGAGGAGGGGTCTGTCCCCCACTGAATGTTTTAACCTAATCCCATTATCAGTGTAGCGCACTGCCTCCCATCTCTTCCCCCTCCTTATCCCTACCCCCCTCCCACCCTTCTCTCCAGCTGACCAGCTGTTCCTGCCGGGACTCACGACAATGTCCGATGTGTTCAGATCACTGAGTACCCCCCCTCAACGCACACACAAATACAGAGCGCAGTCCATGCTCAACCAAAGCAATTGCCTAGCCCATTGCTGGAGCCTAGGAAGGCCTAGAGGGAGGAGGGTGTTAGTTAGGGGAGACGGGGGTAGCTTAGGGGGTGAGGAGGGGGCAAGCACAGGCCTGTCAAACCAAGAGCCCTGACTCAGGAGGCAGCCCAGCTCGGATGGCATATGGCGTCTAGCTTCATACAACATGCAAAAGTATTCTCTCCCTTCGCCCCCCCATCACTCCCCCCCTCTCCCTGTCTCCCTCCCCTGCTGCTAATGCAGAATGACTCATAGCATTACTCATTTTTTTTTCCCTCTGTCCCCCCCCACCCCACCCCACATCAGTTCCTCCTCCTCTTGCCACCCAGCCTGTAACAAAAGGCGTCCGCTGCATGGCACCCACACCCTGAAAGCCCTGGGGGCCCAGCACAGCCCAGCCCAGCCTGCACTCTGAGGTCTGAGCTTCATGGGGGCCGCCCCTTTTAAACACAGGTAGAGCAGGCGTGGAACCAGACGGCCAACAGCAGGGACCCAGAGCCCCGCCTGGGGTAGCGTACACACACTGCTGGTGTCAAACTGTTGGTGCATTTATGTTTGTGTTTATGTTTGTATCTGGAAGTTATCTTTGTTCTTTAGTGTCTCTGGTATTACACAATGACATGCTTTGTGTGTTCGACTGTGTTTATGTATTTGTGTGCACGATGCATCCTGCATGTGTCATCTTTGCCAAATGGGTAGTGCTCCTTTTAAATGTAATTACGTTGAGTTCTGCTGAGATCTTTGACCTTTTTCCACATTTTGATTAATTTTCCTACAAACCCCCATTTTTTGATAAAAAAATACGAAAACACGTAGTGTTGCCTGGTGTAACCCAAAGAATGTCATGCTCTGTGTATTTTTAAACTTGAACCCCCCAGCCTCACACCCCTCCCCTTCTCTCTCCGTCTGTTATGCATTCATGTCTGACATCTGTGTGTTTGTGAGCGGCAAAGTGAAAGCCAGCAAGACTGCCAGTTTTTTTTTTTTTTCGCCTTCTCTGTCCCATCCCCAGCTCAGCCTTAGATATGAGGTAGAATAACAAGAGCATCACACTTGCCATTTATCAATTTTAGGGCATATCAGTAATTTCTGTTTGGATTCTTAAGTTTCAATGCCATGCAGAATTCTTAAATAATTTTGACAATAATCAAATTAATCATAATCATTGTTTCTGCTTTAAACAAAAGTACATTTCAAAGTACACAGACAATCCAAGTTTTGGTGCTTTCAGTGCCCATTTCTAAAAACCAGTCATTGAAATTCTAATTGAAAAACATGTCATCATTTATAGAAATTACAAGTTGTTGAACTTCTTTTTTGACTACTACAGCCTTATATTTCAAAATAAAGTACAGAAAGCATAGCAACAAGCACGTGATTTATTAATTTTAACATTGATAAAATGAACTAATAGCTGATGTCAATAACAACATATCCATTTCTCAGAATGACCACTGTCTGTTTTTAAACTGGTTTGTCATATTGCTGTCTTCTATTTCTTGGGTAGAGTATATTAGAATAGAGTAAATTCCCACAGATAGGCGCAGCAGAAACAATAGTATGACTTTCGTTGCATTTATTTCATTTTCCCTAAGCTTGATCATGTAGAGCTAACAGTGAGTAATCATCCCAAATTGGCTACTGATATGTAAAGGAATGACTGACTGTGTTAGTTTGGGTGATAACACTCACAAACACTGCAAATGTCACACACTAAATATCAACAAAAAAATTGAAATTGCCATAATGGCATCCTTGCTAATAGGTCACAGGGTTCTGTCCATCAGCCAGAATACCCTGACCCCAGTGTCACCACCGGACTAGTACTGACCACACTGGCGTTAAGACTTGTTCGTTGTGATTGATGTGTGGCGGTGCCGCAGCTTCTAGCACTGGTGTAAAAACCTGTCTGTCTGCTTTAAGTGATAAGCATCCAGCTAGCCATTCCATCTGTTCCCCTACCCCTGTTTAATTAATGAACTTTCTTTCTCCGCCCCGTAGCCAGCCAGCGCAACACTAAAGCAAAAGCTGTTAGCCCTCTCAGGTTATCCAAATGGATGCATGTTCTTGTCCCCCTCCCTCCTCAATGGGTGCGTTCTCATTGATTAGTTATGTTTTGTTTTCCCCTCTTTTGTCTCCGGGTTCTTGAAGGGAGGGTTAATGAGCTTTCCTGGCAAGCTGTAGCGCTTGGAATCCGGGGATAAATGGGAATAATTTTGTTGTTTTTTTGTTTTGTTTTTTTGTGATGGACTTGGCAGAGATGTGAAGCCTCGTGCCACCATGTGTGTTTGTGCGTGCGAGTGTGTACGTGAGCGATAATGCGTGTTTGTTTGGATGTGTATGAATGGCTTTGAGGCGGGGGTATATTGCATTTCATCCCTGCTGGTCCATTATTCCTCTTCAGAAGCAGGGAATCTGGAACACTCTTTAACAGTTGGCTCTGTCACTATTCATCTTCCAGCCATCTCAGCAAAACTCTTGTCCTGTCCTCCTTTTTTACCACCAAGTACTCTCTCCCTTCCTTTATGTCCCCTCTTCCTTCCGTGTCTCTTGTTACAAGGGAGTGGACAGCCCTTTGTCCAGCTAAAGCTGCCCTCTTTTGTTTGCGCGGCCTTTTTTATCCTTGTGCTAATCGCCATGGTCGTGTGCCTGAGTTGGACCCCATATTTCACGCTCAGCTCTCCTTTGTTTGACACACCGCCCCTGATAAGAATCCCAATTCTAGGGCCTCTCTGATATTGAAATCCAACAGCGGCGTAGAAAGAGCCTTCAATCATCCATTATCTGTGCTCCAGTGATTACCATTCAATCTCCCAGGGTCCATGCTCCTCATCACCGGCCCCAGAGCTGAGGCCGTCCCCTGAAAGAGCCCGCATCCCTTAACGCCTGTGTCACATGCAAGCATATCCATAGATATTTCTGATGCCGTCTTGAGACAGCGCCGCATTGAATGCTGCTGGGAAATGTCAGTGAAATGTCACTCATCGTTCTCCGCTGGAATCTCTCGGTCTCTGATGTGGCCCTGGGTTTTTTCGGCACTCTTGTGAAGACACCTTGTGACATTATTGGGTTTCTTTGTCCTTAAATGGCCATTGAATTTTCAGTTCTCTTTTTTGTGAGATTGGGATTGCTCTTTTTCTTTTTACATAAGGCTGCGTTGCTTTTAATGTCACAGACTTAATTGGCTGTTTTAAGAAGGAATTAGTTGATTATTTATAAGTTGCACATTAATGCCTCTTTAAATGGTTCAAAGGCAGTGTCTGCTCCTCTCCTGGCCTGTGGCCATTGTTCTCTTTTAGAGGATGTCCTTGTGCCTCACAGCATTTGCATTTTTGCACTAAATGGAATTTTCTGCATTGACAGACAAGGCAAGGCAAACAAAGCAATAACAAAAACAAAACATTTAAGTATGCATCGCTGTGCATTGTCTGCCTCTTCTTACAGAAAGCAGCCTTTGATGTGTTAATACTAATAGTCTGTGTTTCATTGTCAAGTGGTGGTTGTGGCTGAAAGCGAAGCACTGAGAAATACTGGCCAAATCTTCCTGTGTCTCTCCACTGCATCAGGCTGTAATAATATTGAGTTTGATGTCAAACAAAGACAAGGTATTGTTGGTTGCAGATGCAGACACCACACTTTCAAGTCACGGGACCTTTTTTTATACAAACTAAATGCATCTTTGTCGTACAGTATAACATTAGAATTAGGATTGACACAACACATGATTAACATTTCTGTTTCCCTCGTTCATCCTGCTTATTACATCCACCAATGAGGTCATGTTTTTTGGTTCAGTTCGTTAGTGGGTTTATTTGTCTGTTTGTCAGCAGGATTATGGCAAAGCTATGGGCATGATTTTCGTGGAACTTTGTGGAAGGGTCTCGAATGGCCCAAGGAAGAAACCATTACATCTTGGAATAGATCCAAATCACAGGATGAATACACAATTTCTTTTTCACTCTCATTAATAATGCAAGACAGGCTTTGGTGGAATAAATACTGTGCATCTTACAATCCAATAGATGTTAGTAAAGTTCAATAGCAACAAAACAGCCAGTCATAGAAGTACAATGACGCCATAACTCAGTCCACTGTCACCTGTATCAATCATCCTCTGGGGTAGCCTACACATGTGGGTGTTCAAACTATGGAGCACTGTGGACGGTGGTTTCGTGGGTGAACCAATACAATTAAAATACATTAGAATACAAAACATTGCCACAGTTGGAAAAAACTTTGTTCTAAAACTGTAGTGCAGCTATGGAAACATAGTTTTGTTTTGTTTGTTGTTGACATAACTCTAATAATTTTGGAAATATATCCAGACATATATAGTGGTTGCACAAACAGATTTGCGCATCATTGAAGAGTGGAATATTGGTCATAGTGGAGGTCTGCGCTCTGCGAGTGCCCCTCTCATTCTTATTGTTGTGGTTGAAATGTAAGAAAAGCTTTGTGTTGCAGACATCCACTTATCCACCGCTCTGTGTTTAGATACACAACAGCTTTCAGCACCTTTGTTTAATGTAGTGTACACATCTTCATTAGTTATGTATAGCCTCTAATTACTATTGATGAGACTCTAGCTGATTTGGGTACAAATCTATAGCTTTTGTTATTCTAATGAGTGTTATTTACCCTCAGATCTCCAAGCCAGGGGGCTTTGGAATGGGGCTTTGTGCAGGCAGATATAGCCGGGCCGCTCTAGCTACACCCACTTGTTTTTGTATCTGCCGACTTTGACAAAATCCAGTTTGCCCCCCCCCCACATCATCACCCGTCTGCATGGATGTATAGCACTTCCCGCTCCTCCATCTGTTTTTGTCCACCCATGAAAAGGTCCATTATAATCTGCAGGATGCACAGTTGACGTGCCGCTAGCTCCGCTTGAGCCAATCAAAGCAGCGCGCTGAACTTAGGCCACGAATCTGAGGGGCCCTAACCCCTCCCCCAAGTTCATTTTGATTATCCAGGCTCTCTGTCGTAGATCTTCAGCTGAACAAGTTTTTATAACAACATTGTCTCCATCATCCCTTTCCCCCTATAAAAGCTTCCAGTCTGAATGGGGCTGTATGCATGCCCACTGGATGATGGCAGGCTCCTGATTAACCCTGGAGTGACTAGCTAATGTCATTGAAGGAGGGCCACCTGGCTGTGAGACTGTACAGTCAGCTGCCACTGAAGGGCCAGAATAGGAGACGACCAGGTGTTGGGCTCCAGCCCCCCTAATTGTTGCCATGTAATAGCCTGCTTGACTGCACAATATAGCCCAGGGGCGAGGATTAGGAAAAGGCTGTTGCCAACACAGAAGTCCATTTTCTTTTTTTGCCCAAGGTTTTGTGTGTGGGTTTCTCTCTGTGTGCATGCTCCTGTGTGTATACATATATACATCTCCCTTGCCATCCTCCTCATCCATTACTGTTATAGCAGGTAGAAGGCTGGGCCCCTTTTCCTGGCTGTCTCCCAGCCCCTTACCCACCAAGCACATTCATTTCAGACGTACACCACTAAATACTCGCTTTCAGAATTGATAGGCTAAGTTGTGATTTTAGTAAAGATGTTAGACCTATGTATACAGCTTATCACTTCAAAGTAACTTACATACTTATTTTCTACAAATTGCTCTAATTATTTTGCAACAAAAACCTTTGCATCACATCCTTGGCTTTTCAACAGTAACATATTCAGCCATCATCATTAGCATAATTTTAACTAAATGACGTAAACAAATTGGACCAATAGTCCAGTGTCTGTATATATAATTTTTAGATACGAGTCCATATCTCGTTGTAATTACAATGGCATTGATTGAAATATGTCCAAAATGAAAATATGAGGGCAAATGAATTCACTCTTGCCCTTGATAACTAACCCTCGCTGCTCTATGCATTCACCGCAGCTGTGATCATATGTAACCTAGCGCTAATCATTATCATTCCCGCTAAATGCCTGGTATTTTGCATAAGGCCAGGCCGCCTAATTGGCCCGATGAACCCTCCATAGAGAGAGCAATGGGGGAACAAGAGACTTCAGTGTGTCTTGGCGGGGTAGCAAACAGAGATGCTTGGCGTTAAGGCATCACAGTTATTCTGTTGCACATGCCACAAGCATCATTAAAATTGCAGAAGCCTGTGTTCATTTTGTTTTAATATTTCATCAGTGCTTGTCTGAGCGGTGTTATCGTATGGTTAAAATCAGAGCCATTTGGCATGACCCAGAGTTGGCACACTCCTTGTGCAAATTAAGTGTCAGACTAGTTTTCTAGTGTCAAATAGATTATAGGACATCACGGTAATTTGATTGCTGCTGTGCTTTGAGGTGTGTACAGGTGGGCAGAACCCCAGTTTGGGTCTGTAGCCTGATGATAATTACCACGCTCTAAATTTCACCATGAAAGTTGGAAGAAAGACGAGGTGAAATGCCTCATAAGTAATCAGATGGATTTCAATCAAAGTCCAGGTCTGGCGTGCCCTTCCCGGTTTCATCTTTGACTTTTTTATTAAAAGTTCAAATTGAGATCAGATAGATGCTGTTGTTCCCTGTCTCGATTCTGAACAATTCGAATATCAGGAACTGAAGGAAAAAATATGACGCGTATTCACCTCAGATAACTCATAAGATGCACACCTTTGTCCTGACCTAATAATGTTTCTTGAAGGCTGAGGCATTCATGTCACTCTAGCCGTCATCGCTGACAAAGGAGACCTTCAGAGAGAACTCTCACCCAGCCAGTCACAGAACTGTATCTGTTAATCTTCATCCCTTTTTGCCCATCTTATTATGACTTTCTGTTAATGCACGGTGGAGGCCTGTGTGACTGTCTGGCTATAATGGGCCTGTGTTTGATTAATCATGTCGATCCATTGTGTTTCACATCTAAGGCTGCTGCGTTAGGACTCATCAATGGAGACCAGAGTCCTTTGAAAAGGAGATTGGTTACAGACTCAGCTCATCTGAATACACAAGCCCAGTAGGCTTTGATGGCAGTCATGTTGTGTTGAACAAACCATGCTACAACAAATTATGATGTCACCTGGTATCTTATGGCTGTCCTGTTTCTCTGTGTGGTGAGGATGACTTGTTGCTTTATTATTTATAATCTGTGCACCCCCAACAATCAGCTGGTCCTAAGATAGTTTAGAGGTCAACATTGACTTTGGTGTAGGTGCTGGTCTTATGATTTGTTGTGGAGCAGAAATCGATTTTTAGTGTCCCCCAGAGGAATGGTGGGCTGCCAGAGACTTGAGAAAATGGGTGACTACTTCCTCCAGTCAGCTCATAAATAACCTGCTCATGCCAGCTAGCAGACATCAGATTTTGTCTGCAGCTGTGGCAAACCTGTGTGAAATCACTGATGGGCAGTGATGATGTCACAGGTTAGGAGTGATGTCACAGCCATAACTTCCCATCCCGCTGTCTGAATGCCAGATGGACTGTAGAGAGGTGTGGAGGTTGGAGCTTAGAAAGCCCTTGCTGTGGGAAACTCACCCCTCAGGAGGTGTCATTAACCTGGGTTTACTGTTTGACCCGACTCCTTTGGGGCTCCTGAGCTCCAGCTCTTCCTGGACCTGCTCCTAATTAGGCTACTTGTTAGAACTCCCTGAAACCAGCTATTCCTCTAGAGCATCAGATGTTGTGTATGTCTATGCACACCCAGAAAATGGACACGCAAACACCTCCACTCATCATAATGCATCTGTGACACATTCACATTTTCTGTGCTGCTGCTGTGTCTACAGAAAAAAAGCTGTTTAATGAGACACCAAGGTTTGAGTAGCTGCCATATAAAATGGGTGCGGGACACACACACACACTGTACCATCATACTGGCTAGTTTCTGTCATACACGCTCTCAATTTATCCATCTCAATCTGTTGTTCCTTCCCACTCTGCCATTATTCCAGCAGCCAGCTTTATTGCCACATTCACTCGCTCCGTCCCTATCCTTCTATCTCTCAGTGTCTCGCCGTCTAAATGTCTCTGTCTTCCTCCCCGTTTTCCCATAATCACCTCACACCTCTGAGGGCCTCTGCTGAGACGAGCTTCACACCTCAGCCCTCGCTGTGACAACAGGTACCGCTGGCACTCACCGCCTGGCCTCTCTCCAATCAACACCTGCTCGGATTTATCCCTTTTTCTTGCCTTCCTCTTTTTCATCTTCCCCCCTCCCTCCTTTCTATCCCTGCTTTCTTTCTCCATAGTTCTATCACTTGTTTTTGTGTCTCCAACAATCCTTTTCCCTTTGTATCCCCTGTGTACATTTCCCAGCCTCCCTGCCATTTTTCTGCCTCTTATCTCTTTTCAATAATGAGTAGCAGTTCATCCATATGCAGTCTAATCATTTTCTCCATACCAATGTCTCCTGGAGATGGCACTGTGTGATCCCCTGTTGATTTAAACATTTTCATGTTACACCAGCCTGCTGTGATTACCTCTTATGGAAGTCAGTGTAATGACTGGTAACAATAGCCTGTATGCAACTCATTTAAAGATGTGTCTAGTCAATCTTTGCCTCCAATCATTTTCAAATCTGACTCTTTTTTTTCCTCCACTTAATTCACTACCTAAGCAGGGGACATAACCCATATGTTTGGGCAGTATTTCTGTGAGAGTGTGTATGTGATATGAGGAGGTTAGTCAGTATGCCTTTCAACAAAAAAAATAATGACCACATCTGTTTTGTTTTTTTTTACCCTGCTTACACTGGCACCCCGGCACAACCAAGCACCCCACCCCCTACCCACCCCTTCCTCTTAACAGGCCAATTATGTGACTGCTGGGAGTCAATGGCGCTGTGAGCTACTCCTGAGCTCCTCTCCTCACCAAGGTCAAGCTGATTGGCCCAGGTTAATGGGCAGATGTGGGGCTAAGAGAGGAGGGGGTCAAGCACCTAGAGGCACCCTCCACCTCATCTCTAAACTGTCCCTCTTAACTACAAGAGCCCCTTTTACCGCCACCGCTTCTACAAACAGGATTAAGCTTGGCTGCTGCCATAGAGGCCCAAGGAGCGTAGGAGTTTTTCCTCCCTACGCATAGCAAAGGGGGTTTTGTGCCTGTTTTTTTTTGTTTGTTTTTTTACAGCCATTAAAATGTTGTTCCTCAAGTAAAACTGTTAGAACACAGTAACTCGGTCAGCCATGTGTCTGTGTTAGATTTTAATCAACTTCCTTTATGGACAGTGTTTCAGTGTTGCAGGCTACACAGTTTCTGGGATAAGGCATAATTCTCAGAAAGGACTTCTGAGCTGCTTCCTGTTCTCTTGCTTGTCATGTTAATGTAATATCCTCAGAGATCCAGAGTTGATCTGAAACCCACACCCCTCTCTCTTCCATCTCCTTGTCTCAAGTGCAGTTAAAGTTGATGGCCACATCGGTCCATCAACTTTAACTGCACTTGGCGAGCATTTGCCTGTGGTCCTGACTCATTTAACTGCAACAGGCCCTGTTGAAAATTGAAAGATTCAGTTGTGCCTTCTTCTACATAAACAAGAAAATATATACACCCTGGTTTACAGAAGAAAGCAGGCCAGCAGGAGATTGGAACACAAATAGCGTAAATTCAAAACTGGAAGTTTTCTGCCTCACACAAGAGTGTGTATTGAATTACAAATATGCTCTCTGGTACTAAAACAGATTGTTTCTTTCACCAAACAATTGATGTATCTGGCCTGGCTTTCATATGATTAAAGTCTTTTGATATCTGAAAGAACACAGTGTCTTTCCTATTGAAAAACTACATCAGTATTTTCTGATATGAAATGTGGAGTACCTCAGGGCTCTCTTCTTGGCCCTCCGCCTATATTTCACCTCTTGGCCAAATTATACACAGTCATGAAATTATTTTCCACTGCTGCGCTGATAATACTCAGCTGTATGTGGCTGTTTCCAAATTATTAAATTAGAGGCTTGCTCGTCTGCTGTGAGAAACTGGATGTCATGTAATTTCCTGCTACTAAATTCTGATAAAACTGAGATGCTGGTCTTTGGCCCTGCTCAACCTAGTCAAGTCCAGTCAAATTTATTTATACGTCACATTTCATACATTGTGACATTGAGATTAAAATACTAGCTAACCATAGGCCTGAGAACAGGTAGGTCTTGAATTTGCTTTTAAAGGACAGCACATTTTATATCAGCGGGCAGTTTGTTCAGGAGCGTGCACCATTAATAACTGAATGCACCTTTATCAGATTTACTTCTCATCTGGGTACGGTTAGTAGGCCTGTGTCTGATGGTCTAAGAGTTCTGGAGGGTTTGGAAGCAGTGAATTGGACGGATGTATTTATTATTTTGACTGTTTGCAAGCTGCTTTAACAAGTGAATTTCACCTGAGGAGGATCAATAAAGCTTATCTTATATTGTCTAAGCCAAACAGCCAAAATCTTGGTGTTACGTTTGATCACACCATTTCTTTTGATCAGCATGTTAGGGTTAGGATTAAATGACCATTTTTGTTTTGTTTTTTTTCCACCTATGCAACAATGGTCTTTTCTGTCCTTGACAGATGCAGAGACCCAAATGTACACCATTGTTTCATCCACACTTGATTATTAATTAAAACTAACTAAAGTTTTGTTGTCAGATCTGCCACAGGCCAGTATTACAAATCTTCAAATGGTTCAAAATGCTGCAAATACAATTAGAACAGCTTAGTCTGATCAGACTTTAAGGTGCTTCTAATGACTTACAAGTTATAAATGGGCTCACCCTTTCATACCTGTCTGATCTCTGTCCCGTGCTCTTAGCTCTCAGAAGGGCTCCTGTCAGTCCTCAGAGTTAAAAAGAAATCAGCAGGACCTTTTCCCTAACTGCTGACATCAGACAGTCAGACTGTTGAGACTTTAAAATCCAAGCTTAAAACTTGTCTTTTATCTCAGCCTCATTTAATCTGTTAAGCCTAGTACTTGTAGTTTTGCCTGCCAACAGTCATACAGTGAACAAAAAGCTCTGCATCTTCCTAAGCATATGAGAATCCAAGCTGTATGCCTATCTTCCTCCTTGTCACTTCTTTTCACTCATGCTTCTCTCTTTCCTGGTGCCTCATTCCAGATGTTTGGATCTGGATCTTCATCCATCAGATGATTCAGCCTCTCCTCTTTCTCTCTCTTCCTTCATGTGCATGCTGTCCTTGTCTCTCTCTCCCTCTATTACCCCTTTCACACTAGACAAAAAACCCACTGACATTGTATTCATTCCTTGGTCAAATGACTTTGCATTGGTCACAGGTATTTATCAGCTCCAGCTCCGATCAGCAGTGATGGGAAAATGACACCAGGGTGGACACGCTAATTTTAGTCCCTTTTCCATTGTGATACTGTGGAAGCGATGAACTTCATTTATTGTTTTTTCAAAGTGTGGTGGCAAATGAAATGGCAGCGTTGTTCAGTCTATGTTGAGCTTTAAAAAGAGACTCATCTAAAAGATATCAAAAGTAATCACCATAGGACTGTTTTTGGCGTCCATGCTGCTTTTCACTGCTTCCTGTTTTCTGGAGCACATTGCCTTTTATGTGTTTGGGTGGTCCTGTTTTCATTTCTCCATGGTGGAGAGGAGGTCATGTGGCTCAGGTCCTTTCTGTTTGGAGGCACCTCAAGTTGCTTAACACCCATATTCTTCATAAACTTTCTGTCTGAAGAGGGATGGTCTAAGGATAGAGGGCATGCTGTGCTGTGCAGATTGCAAAGCCTGGCAAGTCTAATTTGTAATATTAAATATAAATATATAGATAAACAGAGGCACTGCACTGTCAAAATGATTGGCACATTTTTGACAAGGGGAGGGGGCAGCCACCCTTCCTGCACCCATCATCTGACTTCTGTGACTTAAAGGTGGATAGAAATGGAGCTTAAGCAGTGAAATGTCAGTATGGGGTGACTTAAGACGCCTTCTAATGCTCCTTAGCCTAATCTGGACTGTCACCCCCTGCCCTGCTTTATCACCAGATTAACTGTGTGTGTGAGAGTCACTATTTATCTGTCTGACCTATTCATTCTGATTCTCTGTGCAATTCCTGCAAAAGTAGAATTTAACAAAAAAAACTGTCTTTGCACGATCTTTCAAGTGATGAAGTACAAAGCATTCTGGGATTTTTGCAGGGCTACTCAATCACACTTGGCCTGAGCCCACTCTAGTTTTGATGCTGACAGCCTTCCCTGTAGCCTGATGTGGGATGGCTGTTGGGATGGTCTTCCTGAGGCGTTGAGTGTTATCTTGTCTTCACCAGATATAGCACTGGTGTTCGCTTGACATTCAGACCATTCTTTTTTTTTTTGTCATGTCAGAACCCCTGAACATCCTTTTGGAAAAGCTTTAGATGGGCTGTCACATGGTGGTCATTAGGTTCACTCTCATCTCCTGACCAAGGCCCTTACAACATTTACTGAGTTTGGTTGCATTGTAAGCTCTTAAAAACATTTCTATTATCTGTGCACATGGAAAGGTGAAAAGGTGCAGGTGAAGTGATGATGGTTCATGCTTTTCCATTGATTGACAATTGGTGGCAGTTACCCTTTAAGAAGTGTTGCAATGCTTCAGCTAGCACTTCTAAACATGAATGTTAACAATGCAGGTTTAAACCTTGTTTTAAAATCCAATGTTTTATGTGAACCGAAATACATTCACATGTTTGTTTAGCCCCAAGGATACACACACTGTGCTGGTGCTGGTGAGAAGTGCTGAGAAAACACTCAATATAGGCTGTTTACATTCAGAGTACCTTCAAGAAGTACTTTATGAAGCCATGATGCATAAACGTCCCTGCTGGCTGTGTGTGCTCAAAAGATGTTGAGTGTGTGTGTCAGAGGCCAGTGGTGGCGTGAGGCCTTTTGTCAGCAGGAGGACTGAGGAACACAAAGACGGAGGCTGCACGGTCAGGATGCCGCTCTCCAGAGAGACACCAGTTCAGAGGTCAACACAGGCTCTCTTGGGGAGCAGTGTGTTTGTGGGTGGAGGATGTTAGTGTGTGTGTGTGTGTGTGTGTGTTTTTGTTGTGGGCCTACTTATGCACAAGCGCCTATGTGTGAGCATGTGTACATGTCTGCATGCGTTGGGTGGGGCTACACACGGCACAAAATGGATCCCAGTGGACAGGCATTTTCAGGACAGGTCCCTGTGGACGGAGAGAGTAGAAGGGAGGGAGATGATGATGAGGGTTGGTGGCTGTTGGCCGATGGGGTCCAGCAGGGATGGAGCAGCCTGCTAATGAAGAGCCATCTGAGGCCTCCATTCACCTTGAACATGGGCCACTGCAGCTGCCCTGACCTTGGCTTTGATCCACAAAGATGCTTGACCCCCACCATTCCCCCAGAGCTAACCCCCCCCTGCCATCTGGACAGCATGCATGCATATGTATACATTCGTGCACACACCCATGGATACATATGCATGTACACGTAGGCTGACTCGTACGCACATGCACATACGTTTTCACAGGTTTGACATTGTTGGATTCTGCCTCTGGTGGTGTTTGTTTAGCCACATACAGGACTTATAATTTGGCATGTCAGCTGCTTTTTTCAGTATTTGTGCATAACAGACACACAAGCATATGTGTTTCAGATGCACACCTATAGTCAGACACTTCGTGAACTCACTGCCTTTGACAAAAGAGGGAGAGGGCATGCAGGGGACAGGGTAGAGAACAGCCATGATCCACTAACCATATACCTGGATGTATAAATACTGTAGTTAACAGAATGTATTTGTTTTTTCTCTTTATAGCTAACACTCCCTTCTCACCCTCATAACTCCCTGCTGCAACCTCCATGTCTGTAGATATCAGTCCTCTACCATGTAGTCTTACATTAACTCAGATCCGGGAGATTTTTTTTTCTCGTTGCTATCCCAATGGTTGCCACGCTCCATAGATATTACATTGGTTTCCCTCTCTTCTTCCTAATAAGAATGCAGCCACTTGGAACGTAGGGGTTCCTTGGAAATTCCCAAAGTGGCGCAACATGCTCCCCTCCCACACACTGGCTTGTCTTACTTGTCCGCCCAGTTCGGCTGCAAATGGCAGTTATGTCACGGGTGACTTAAGTTGCAGTCCATCTGTGGAAATGTAGACCTGTCTGCATTTTCCTTTTTATATATTTCATCCCCAGCTTTATAAGATTTTTTTTTATAGCAGAAAATAGAGTGGGGCCTTGAGTAATACATTTCATCAGAAAGGCTTTCATGACACACATATGGCATTTTGTATTTTGTGAGAAGAGAAGTTTTGTCGCAAACATGAAGCTTAGTCAGGTGCTCATCAGCAGTAGCTGCAGCTTTTTTTTTTCTTTTTCTTTTTTTTTTACCCAAAAGTAGGTCAGTGTCAGCGGGTTTGGTGTCCATGACATGGGCATAGCCTTTGCGTCACTGTTCTGGACGTGTCCCTTGATTAAGTTACTGCATGGAGGCAGCAGCATCTGTGCATATGCAGGGGAACAAGCTGTGCCCATGGCTTAGTAATTAGAGACAAGCAGAAAGATGAGGGAGTGCGAGAGAGAGAGTGCAAGATTACCCCTCACCGTGCATCAGGTCTGATTTCTGTGCAGCAATTTTTTTACCCACAGATAGCATCGTACATTTACTTAAGTGAGCTGATTACGGCTCTCGCTTTCACTCATCTCCAAAATACCTTTTATTAGTCTCCCTCCCTCCCTCATCGCCCGTCTTTCACTCCCAGGCAGCCTGTCATATATTTTCTCTCATCTCTTGATAATTCCGCACTACATCTCCCTTCATTTTATTCTTTGGAGTTTTTTTTTTTCTCACCCACTATAATCCATTTGTCTAACTTGGATAGAGGGCAGCGGAAGGAAGTAGTGGAGGAGAGGCGTGTGTCAGAGTCAGAGAGAGCGTCTGCTCCAGCTGGAGTCAATATTTGCTTTAGGAATCTCAATAACAGGCCTCCAGTCATCTGCATCTCTGATAATGGACAGCCATATGGCTCTGTTGACCCACGCTGTGCCGAGGCTCTCTTTCTCTCTCCTCCTCATCCCTCTTGTCTTTTCGTTTGTCGGCTTCCTCCTAACTTGTCTCATTTCTTTTCGTTAAGTCTTTTCTTCTGCTGTATTTTGTCTTCCGCGTATTACCTATCTGGGCACATTTTGTTCTTTTACAAACATCCTTCCCCTCTGTCTGTCATCCATAAAAGCCTGGATATGACCCACCACACAGAGCTGTGACCCAAGTTACCATGGCAGCAGAGACTGGGATGCCCACTCTTTGTCCAATGCTGTTTCCAGCAAGTGACAGAGAGCAGTGACGTTGCTTGTCTGGCTATGACAGGAGCTTAAGAAGGAAGTGCTTTTACATGCTTAAAGCCATGCTGCTCTGCATCTTTTGAATGGAGACGTTGGCCATAGATAATGGAGATACAGTATATCAGTTTACAGGTCTTCTGGCCAACTTGTGGAAGAAATATGAGTTATTACTTTAATGGCTTTCTTGGTGTTCTGTCCTGACAAGTGTCCAAATCTTGTGTTTATCCAAGAATCTCATTTTTCAACAAGATGCCAAAAAAAATTGCTGAGCAGAGTAGACTTCCTTAATTTTTTAGGTATTTCTGTTTGAGGAACATGTGTATTTTAACCCACCCTCACTACTGTTTGTCTCCAACTTTTGCCTTCTGTGGTTAAAAAAAAAGCTCTTTATGTTATTTCTTTTTAAAAGACATGTAAATAAACCGTATTCAACTTAGAAGACTGTAATTATTTGGTTCATGGGGCACATGAAAGCAAACATCAATGCCATTTCCACAAGTATACAAGTCCACCCTGCTCCCACTCGTCCTCTGATACCCTTTCCTTTGTCTTATTCTGCCCTATGTCCATCTCTTTCTGTCCCTGTGAGCAGCTTGGCCATGGTTCTCTTTGGTGCCTCCCGGCTCAGGTGCCCGTCACCCCCGCTTTGCCACGGTTCTCTCAAACCCATTGGTCATGGCTTGCCTTGGCCCCCGCTGTGGCGGCATGTGCCCACAGCAGGCCCCCTGCCCAGTCACTGCCTTGTCCTATCTATCTAACCCAGACCGGAGTCTCTCGGCCCAGTCCAGCCTATCTCAGCTCAGCCTGGTTCAGCCTTGGCGTCGGCAACAGCCCAGTGCCACTCCACGCTGGCAGTCGTAATGAGACGGGGTGGGGGGGGGTTCTGTGTTGAGCGACTAGAGTTGTGTGTGTGTGTATGTGTGTGCGTGCGAGAGTGAGGATGCATGTGTTTGTCAAGCAATTTGTTAGGTGTCGTCTGTCAAGGAAAATGGCCACAACAGACAGCCGTGAGAATAATCAGACTCATTGTCAAACATACACACACAGTTAAATCTGAAAAGTGCTTGCTGTCATTATGCCATCAGATACACCTTTTCACCCCGATAGTTCCCCACACCATATTTTGTCCAGCACTTGCCTCCATTCCACAATAGACGTAGTACAATATATCTATGGTAATAATATGATAATGGCCATCAGAATGTTTTCCACCCTCACCCGGCAGCCATTTTGCAAGGCTTATTTATTTATTTATTAATTTGAGCTTTCCCCATTTCAAATCCGGCCATCCATCCTGCACGCTGGCTGCCCAGGCTCCAGTCACTGCTTGTCACTCTGAATTTCAAATGGCTCCAATTTTCCCCCTGATGGCACGGAGAAGTGGCAGGCAGCACATCGGGGAGGGTGGTCCTAGACATGCTGCCTGCAGCAGGGGTTCTATTAGAGGAGGAGGGGGGTGGGTGGTAGAGGAGAGGTTTGGAGCATCACGCCAGTAGTGATGTATTCTTTCTTTTCTTTTTTTATGATTATTTTGGAGACTGCTTTCTCATTTGGGGATGTGTGGCATGGCTGATTGTTCCATCTTTGCTTCTGGCTGGGTCGCTGATGGTGTAGCTGGTAAAGCTGCCTCTCGCTCCCTCTCACACTACATGTATATGTAGTGCAGCACTGGAAAAATGTGATTTGTGACTGTTGCTATGACTTTGTTGTTCCGAACCCGGTAAACTGTGCTGTGTAGAGATGGATATTTTGATTCTGAAATGTAATGCAAGTATTAGGTTTAAACACACTCAAACACTAACTATATCTTGATATTTAGTTTTTTTGTCTCCAAACTGCCAATTTTTTTTGTTCCTTAACAAGAGCTAACCAGCTATGAGGAGCGGGCGCTCTACTTGGAGGCCATTGTTCAGAACCACAGAGAGGTGATGACCTTCGAGGACTTTGCCTCACAGGTCTTCTCCCCTTCTCCTGGCTATCCAATGAGTGGGACAGGTGAGAAAAGAACCACATTGCACTTCTGTCCTCCTCCATTTTCTTTCCTCTCCAACTTTTTCTGTCCCTCCATCCCACTGTCGCTTCACTGCATTTGTGCATTTTCCTCTCTTCCTTCCCTCTTCTTCGATGTCCCTTTTTCCGTATCAGTCTCTCCTGCTCCTCCTCCACACCTGTTTGCCCCCATCGCCTCCTCAACCCCCCCATTCTCTCCACTCTTCTTCCACGCCTACGCTCACTGATGAATATCAAACGACGGGCCCGGCTCTTCACGCCATCCGACCGACTTCAAACACTCCGCTCTCTCCACTTCCTCGAGCCCCACTCACGCTACTTTGTCCATCTCTTCTTGTTTCAAACTGCATCTTTCCATGCAATTACTTTCCTATGAATATAAGCAGCCTTGTTAAATGGCGGTTGCATGAGTGTGTGCTTGCGTGTGTGTGCATGCGTCTTCATGAGCTCATTCGCCAACACTTAAGAGATCCAACTGACAAACAGCAGCTCGCGGATGTCAGCACAGCACTCTTATCAGTCCATGATGAAGAGAATGGAAAACGTGTCTTATCTTGTTCTTCCTACTTGTACCAGCTCTGATCGATTTGCAACAGCACTGAAATCAATACAGCATTGCACTTTTCCACTCTATTGAATCCCGACACACGTTCTGTTTTGACAAGGAAAGCACTCCACAAATACCACATCATCTTGTCATTTTCAAATCTGTCAGTGCTTATAAGAAGGGTGGCTTAAAGTGTATGTAATATTTTTATCCTGTATGTTGGCATGTGAGAATTAAATGTCTGAATTTTCCAGACCGTGTGCCTGTGAGTGTGTGTGTGTAGGACTTCAGATTCTCAGACAGCAGGTGTGATATTCAGGCTGTTGAAGACAGCGAAGAGGTGGTCAGCCACATTACCATACTGTTTGCCCACCTCTCCTGCAGAGGTGTAAAATCTCCCCGGACTGACCTCTGCTCACCTCCTCTCATCTCCCAGCACCAAATCAGCTTACAGGAAGGGACCTAGGAAAAAATAGACAGATACATGGGAATAAAGAGAGCGAGCTGGCAAAATAGAGGAAGAAAATCTAGCTGACAATTTCAACCTTGAGTGTGGCTAGACACAAAGAGGTGACACTTATCATCCTCATTTTCATGTCCAGACCACAATGCATAGTTTTTTTTAGTGTGGATGCTTGGTGTAAATGTAGCAAAAGTTTTATAACTGTACTTGTGTGAATGCACGGCTGCATCCACAGCAATCATAGAGAAGAACAGAGAGGTTAGCCAGGCTGGAGAGTAATGTTTCACAGCATGGGACATATACTGTGGCTAATGTGAGAGGCCTTAACATAATGAAGTCTGTAAGGCTGTTGTGTCACCCTCGCTGCTGCGGAAACTCGTTCTGAACGGCAATTTGTATTTTGCCGGAATCTGTGTGCGTAAATAGATTAATGTGAGGGTGTGTGTGTGTGTGTGTGTGTGTGTGTGTGTGTGTCCATTCATATTTGATCCAGAGCTCACTTGCTCCTTACAGTGCTGTAACACAGTCACTTTTATGTGGGTTGGCCATTATAACAGAGCTGCTGAAGGAGGAACCTCTTAAATAATGTCGAGTTTGAACCCACAGAACTGCGTTTTAATTCTGGTGGAGTTGTCCAAAGTTAGCCCGTTTTTATTGATTAAGTTTAACAATTTAAGTTTTAAATGATGCAGAAAATCTGAAATATCTTCACTGAAGCAAACACAGAATATGCTGCAACTAATAATTGGTCAGATTTTTTTTTTGATTAATCTTTTTAGTTTATGAAATGTTCCAAAAAAAAGAGCACAAACAAGCACAATTCCCATTTAATAAACTTGAATTAGTGAATGTTTGTTGTAAAAAATATGACGTAAATAATTAGTTAATTGTCAAAAATGTTACATATAAATTTTCTTTTAATCAATTAATTAGTTCTTAACTGTATTTGTATATTGGAGGCTGCTGTAGATAAAACACCATTTTTCAAACTCATAGTCATGATATATTTAATGCTTTAGATATATAACACATCCAAGTGTCTTCTTGTCGTTCTGTCTATCATGCCTGATCGTCTGTGTCCCATTAAGTGTATAGCATCAATGTAGCAGTGATGGCTGGCTGACACTGCTCCTCATTCTCACCCTTCTGAAATGTGCTACTGCCCTCCCATGCCTTTCATGTGTGTGAGATTATGTGTGCGTGCGCTCGTATGCGACTTTGTCCATCCACAAATGTCTGTCCGTTTCATCCTGCTCTGGCTCCCATTGCTGCCACTAACATGTCATCCATGCTCCATGACAGCGTGCAGGCGTTGGCCGGGGATGGTTTGGGACATGGAGTACCCCTGGGCCAAACTGGACTGTAAGACTCTGCCTGCTTCCTCCACACTAGGCATGACGCCCAGCCCCAGCCCACTAACATCCATCCATTCGTTCATTTAGGTCACCGCGAACCCCGACCGTCATCAAATAACTGGGGGTTGCGCTTGATTTAGCCTTCAAATTCAAATCCAAGCACAGGTTCTGCATGCTGATTGCTAAGTGCTCCCGCAGCGTCTCGCCACTGCTGCTGCAAAGCATTTAACCCTCTGCCCTCTCCTGTCTGTCATCCGCCTCCGTCAACCTGAATGCAACCTCACCCCTCATCCGGCCGTTTTGGTCATGGCTTCCTGCATGAGTCGGCCCACCTGTCATTCATCCACAGTGCTCTGCCCTTGCTGTGTTACACCTGCACTGCTTTGCTCTGTTTTTATTGTTTTCTTATTTTGTGTTCATCCTCTTTCAAAATGAATAACTGCACACAAGAAGGCAATGCTTCTCTCTAGTGGATAAAACAACTTGAAAGCTGCCATGACCCTGTGAGCTGCCCCAGCATCTTGTGCTTCTCTCACCCTAACCCTCTCTAGTAGTAACACTGGTGGTAAATTTTTCAGCCTGCTGGTGCCTTGTAAGCTGTTCATGCTTTGGATTTCAAAATTGTCCGTCTTGAAATCTGTGGAAAATGGACAGATTTACCAGGTACCGTCTGACATTGTGGCCTAAAAGGTTTCTTCAGAAAAGTGGCGCTTGTTGATTAAACTCCTTACCCAAATCCATTAACCATGTGTGACCTTTAAAACCCTCCAGTGACGACTAACCCCCGGCACCACGCAAGCTGTCTGACCATCCCTCCGAATCACTGACGTTTCAGCAGTGTTGTGTTGTGTCCTGCTGCAGTGTGGTTTGGTTGTGTGTCCGCTGCTGTCTCACATGATGCTCTACTCTTGTTTTTCCCTTTTAGATTAAAAAAAATATATCTTAAAGGTCCAAATACTGTATATGGCGAAGGTAAGCCCCGAGTCAGACCGGAAGCTTGTTTCCGTCCAGCGGACTACCTGCCCTTCGCTCGTTCACTCATCCTGGCTGCCCCCACCCCCCCACCCCACTCCTCCTTTTTTCATTCAGTACTAACCACGCTTTATTTACTGAGTGCTCTGACAAAAGGAAGGGGACAGAGAAACCAGGCTGTTTATTTGGGGGGGTGTCCTACTGTTTAGGCCAGGCTGGTAATTGAAAGTGATGCACGGTGGGGACAATTAGCACCTGACTAAGTAGCAGCATGAACAATACGGCTACACTTCTGGCCCTCGCTTCTGCATGTGGCGCGCCTTTATCTCTTCCCCCAGCAAACACTTTTCTCTTTTCTTTCTTTCCTTTTTTTTCCCTCCCCAATCCCCCCCCCCCCCACCCTCCTCATTTCCTCCTGTTGGAGTGTGCTTGCTTGCCTGGGGCAGACTCTGAGACTAACACCTGCCGCACTGGAAGACGTCTTTGTCATCTAAAGCCTTGTTTGAACTGCTGCAGAGGGAACCAATGGGATAGCAGGGCCATTTAAAGGCTTTCTTTGTTTTCTTTCTCTCTCAGGCTCTCCCTTCTTCTTTCCATCTGAAATTAACCTCAGCATACAGCAGATTGGGCCGAGCGCGGAGCGGAAATGCAGGGGTATAATGACGATAATAATGACACATTAGCCTCTTCTGGATCTGAATTATTTTTCATTCAGTAACTTACTTGAAAATTAATTCTTGCATAAGGCCATACAGCGACAAACATCATTTAGAAACCCATGTAACCACAGTCATTAAGTGCCACAGTGGGAGTGATGACTGTTTAGTGCTGCATGTTTTAATGGCCGCTAAGCGAAAGGGACGTCTGTTGAGTGGGCGGTGGACTGTACCGCGCTATTGTCTGCGTATATTAGCTTTAATAGGTGGTTGCCTTCCTCCTGTCCGTCATATGTCTTTACAGCACGTGCAGCTGGAGGTTAGTTTAGTAAACAAAAGTGTTTACTGTAGGAATGAGTAGAAGAATACGGGAATGCAGGGTTTGTTCTGTCCATAAGGCCAGCCCACATTTTTAGCCAAGCCCATCCCCTTTTTTATATTCATATGCAGATTTGAGAATGCATGCTCGGACCCCCCCCCCCCCCCCCCCCCACCACCACCACCCCTTTCACACACACCTCCCATCTAGCCCTTTACAATACACACACCCGATGTTTCATCCACGGCCCAGCCCTCGTCTCCCAGTGAGCCGCGGCCCTGGATGCTGCCTATGTCCACTGTGCTGCTGAGTGTCTGTTACTCCAGCCATCTGCCATTCCTTTTAGCCGCTGCAACTTGAGATGCCTCCGAAAAAATGGCAGGAAATAAAAGGATCGGAAAGAAAATAGGCAACCAGATGCCATCTCGACAAAGCAGAAAAGTTGTTTAAACTCGAGGCATGGGGCAGAGGCGGGCTGGGGGGGGGAGTGAGGGGGCCCGCAGTTTGGGGGGTTTGGTCAGGGCCACACTGAGGAAGCCACGGCGCCGTTCACAATACTTGATTGTCCTCACCAGCATTTGATGCCCATCTCCCAGCTTATTACTATTTGCCATCCTGTAATCATGGATGTGAAGTTTTTTTTTGAAAAGGACAATGTTTGACAATGGGAAGGCTCTGCATGTTCACAACAAGAGCATAATGTGTAATTTTATTTTCATTCAAAGCATTCTGCTGTCACACTGTGAATTGAATACTTTTTTTTTTTTTTGCCCGTAACTACAAAGGTTACCTCTCATTTTTTTATATCCTATAAGCATCTGGAAAAACTGTATTGAGCAAGGAAGGCAGCTTCTCTTTTAACCAGCTTTGCTTATCTACAGCATGTGACAAAGGCATGTGGTTTCTTAAGATATTTTATTCGCTTCTTCAAATCTTCATTCTAATGACTTAAACGGTAGAGCAAACTCAATTCCTCACGCTTGTTTCTTCTTCTTTTTTTTTTGACAGTTTGCATTGTAAGTTTTGTGAATGTTGGTGAAAATCCGATGAACTGGGCAATCTCGTTTGCGGGAGCAGCCACGTGCATGACAAAGCATGCTGGGATAAACAGCACTGGCACAAAGCCCCAGTGATCCCCTGCCATGTCTGACCAACTCTTGTCCCTCTCTCTGGATACTAACTCTCCCTCCGTCTCTCCTCCGCAGGCTCCTTCACCGGCAGCACCGAAGCCGGAAACTCCGTGGGAACGACAGACTCCGTCGACCAGGTTTCTCCAACTATGCCACGTGCCACAAAGAACCGAGTTTCCGGAAAACTCCGCCGATCATCCAGCGCTATAAGCAAATCCTCCAACTGAGCTCTTCAACCCCCGTCCCCCCTTTTTTCCTCCCCGAGTGCAGCCTTTAAATCTTTTCTCGATGAACCTCGCACACCCAGCCGCGACTGCAAGAGAATTTGTGTTTGTTTGTTTGTGTGTATGATTTCTCTTTTTATTTCGTGTCATATGAACATGTAACTGGAGCATATTGCAATTTTTTAATTTAAGTGGCAATCGTTGATTTCGTTCATACATTTCTATTTGTCGTAGTGTTTAACTGCTTAATCAAGATGGACGTGTGACTAAGCTATTTATGTTCATCCTGGTGGTTTCAGCTTGAGAATCAGTGACATAGGAAGACTTGGCTGAGAAGTCTTAAAGCAACCTGTGATTAAATCAAGTCATTTTTATTCTCATTCTCTAGTGCAGACATGATGCATTAGAGTGTTCTTACTATAGTAAGGGAATGGGAGGCTGCTTTACCCTGTTTCTATATCTCATCTATCTCAACACTTAATGTGACAAAGCACTGAACGACACAGCTGTAAAAGGCATCATGCTAAAACTGCACAAGAGATTGGTATGCATTTATAAATGTGTCTGCCTTTTTTTACCTCCTCCTGCACCTGCCACAACCTTTCTATGTCGAAGATACCACTTGAGTTTGTTGGTGGACCATCTCCCTACACCGAAAAGGAGACAAGACTGATGCATGGGGAATACGTCCCCAGAACGATTTGTCCTCCCTGCACTGCTGCACACTCCCTCTGTGTGTGTGTGTGTGTGTGTGCAGTCGAAGACATTTTAGTAGTTATGAACCCAGAGTGGACAATCAATGTCTTTCTAACTTGAGCTGAAGTTTGTTTTTTTTATCACTCTAATTTTCCTTTTTAAATGAATTCCGATGGATTCTGTCACCATTTGATTTATGCAACTCTGCTGGAATGAGAAAAGACTGCGTTTGTAATTGTTTTCTGATGTCGTTAACATGGGATCATGTCCGGTAATTGAATAAGTTTCCTCCTGTCTCTTTCCTCCGCTATCAGTTTCCCGTGTCCCGTGAAGCGAAGCCATCGACATTCCAACGTTCCCGACCGACGTTTTTGCACTCGCTTGTCATTGATTAACTAGCATCGAATGTGTCTCTCTGTTCCTGGATGTGAATCGCTTTAAGTTTTATTTGCCGATGTCTGTTTGCTAGATGTACATAGAAAGGACTATTTGATGAATTATTTTGTTGTCGCGTGGTATTCATGTGCTGTTTGGAGGAAAAATACCACCAGAGCCTCAGGTGAATCTTAACTCCATGCACTGGTGTGTGTATGTGTGTGTGTGTGCGTGAGTGAGTGCGTGTTCATGTATGTGTGAGTTTCTGAGGGAGCTTCTCACAGTGCCTGTGTAATGTCTGTCCCCACACCCAGCCCTGCTCCCTCTAATCAGATTTTACTTCCTCTTCTTCATCGTCTGAGACAAACCATGAAAACCCTGCCTCGCGTCTCCTCGTTAGCAGTCTAAAACAAAGTGTCCCCCTCCCCACGCCTCTAAAGGTCACTGTCACTGTGCTTCCCACAACAGAAACAACAACAACAGATGGATTTTGAACCGCCGGGGTTCTCTGTTTTCCTCTTCATTATAGGTGGTGTGCTGCTCTGTCTTTATCTGCGAATGGAAGTGGCAAGGACTCCTCCTCTTTCCCATGATCCTCTCCCCATGTTGCCTCCTGAGGCCTGGCGGGAGGGGTTGGGGGCTGGGTTTTAGGTGGCATGCCAGAGCTGAACTCTAATAGCAATCCTAGCAACGGCCTGGCCGCCGCTCTCACTTCACCAAACCTGCCTGCTCGGGTTGTCATGGTAGCCAGGTGTTCCCCACACACACACTAACACACACACATTATACACTCACACCCTCTGAGGGCTCCACCCAAGCTGCAACACTATCCCCATCTGTTGCACTACTATGCCTTACTTTCCCCCACGCTCTCCTGTCATTTTTACTCTCACATCTCGCCTCCTCCTGTTGTTTGTTCATTCCCCGGAGCAGAAAATGGGGGAATCCAAACAGCGGGAGGATTGACAGATCCATTTTTGTGCTTTTTTTTTTTTTTTTAAAGAATGTATAGATATAGGCCTGGATCAACATCTTTGGTTTTTATTCTCCCCCCCAAAGCCACTTGAAGGAACCACCCAGGATGCTGATCTAAAGATTGTAGGTTATAGATGATGTCTGTTGAAGGGGCCTGTGCTCCCCCTTTGGTGGCTTAGTAGCTGGACACGTTAGTTCGGACCAAGATAAGGATTGTGTGTCTTATATACGTGAAGAAAATGAGCTAGTGTTAGTCCTAGTATGTTTTTTTTGTTTGTTTGTTTTTTGTTTTTTTGCTTTTCTTCTCGTTTTTGGAAATCCTTGTACATTGTGTCAAATTTGAGGGCTCCCGCGACCCTCTGAATATAAATATATTAATGCCTGTAATATAATCTTTGTATAAGAGGAAAAAAAAAAGCTTGAAGATTTCATCATTACTTGTCAACATATCAAACTGTTTTTAACGACCGAAGTCCTGCTATCTTTATTAGAAATGTGAAAATTGAACATTTCATTAAATCAATTTGAAATTCTGAGCATCTTTGTTGTTTTTCTACTACTACACATCAGCTAATTGTGGAGATTTTGTGGAGTAGTGTGTGTGTGTCTGTGTGTCTGTGTGTGTGTGTTGACATGATGGTGCTGTTACCATGGGCTTCCTGACCCTGGCCCTGCAGTAGTAGCAGCAGCAGCAGCAGGGGTAACCTGACCCTCCTCCCATCTGTCTCCCCTGCTGCTCAGCCCCGCTTAAGGGAGGCCGAGCATAATGGAACCTCACCGGGAGATACAGGTGCAACGGTGGCAGCACCTACTGGTGCCCTGCCTCGCCTGGGTCACATAAAGACGCAAGAAAAGCACTTGAGCGTAATTGGATCCTTAAAAGAGTGTTTGTGAGAGAAGGTGAGAAAGAAGCCTAATGTTACCTCATTTTCACCCAACTCTCCGCTGCCATCATTGACTCCGTTTGCAACAGAACAGACAGGGGCTGCATGTCCCAGCCCCTCCAAGCCTGGTTTTCTGTGTCATTACTACCAGATTGTATGATTTCATGTGTTATTCTGCCGGCTCTCTATTTTCACACTTCAAATATCTCTCTGTCTTGATGCCTTGTGGCTGAGGCCTTAAGGGGGAGTAGCACAAAGTTTGGGTTGTTCTTTTTGGACTGGAACAAGTTTGAAAAAAAAAAAGAGACTAAAGAGTTAAAGGTTTTTTTTGTTTGTTTGTTTCACCATCAGTGATAATAATCTGAGGTTAACTCCATTGTGACAGCAGGTGTCTATGAGTCTGACCTCACACAGTTGGAGGCTGCCTGCTAAATTACAGCTGACTTAATGCTTCACAGGTCCTGGAGGTCAGATATGAAGCCAACTGAGCCCTGATGTGTCCTAAATTAAGAGAAGTAAAATGGAGCTTGCATGAGTCCTGTGGAGCAGACAGATGTTTTACTGCTGCAGAGGTGAGCTGTGATCCACCACCTCTTTGTCCTCCTGTCACATCCTGACACGGTATTAAGGAGAGAATTTATGATTAGACCCTAAGTGCTTCTCTATGGCAGCGAAAAGGCGTCTATTGAGCCAGTGCAGCAATGATTTACTGAGAATCAGTCTGATAAACGGGGAATTGAAGGCAAAGGTTTGGCCAAAGGGGATTTTCTGAGGTTTCTGAATAGATTTGTACTATTTTGTGAGTGTGAGAGATTTGAGGGCTCAGTTGTTTAAACTTTCAGGGTGTGACATTTTTGTGTCTTCTAAGCCACCTGATTGGCTTGGAAGCAGGATTAAAGCTGCACTTTTTAACTTTGATAAATCTCATTGTGATATAGACAGAAAATGTATGTAGATTTTTTTTAATGAAATAAGGTCCTGAATCCTAACAATACTTAAATACATAAACTCATAAATGGGGTTAAGTATAACGGTTTTGTGTGTGTGTGTAAAGGTGAAATTGATAAAGATCCTTTGAGTTTTTAATTGTGTTTTAATTCAGTATGTGTCCTGAACACAAGACTGCAAAAATCAGAGGCCTTTTTTTAACAACATTTCAAATTAGTTCAAGTCATATTTAAAGTTTTAAAAAGTACATTTTTACATGCATTCGTTTCATGTCATGTCACGTGATCATGTGGAAACAATTATGTCGATAGAAACATATCATGGACAAATTATTTCCTAATTTAAATAACTCTAAATTAATGTGAGTAATGTACAAACTTCCTCCAGAAATGTGGTGATTTTTAGTTCATAAACGCCTCGTAGTTTTTTTCCCACTATATCTGCAAAAAGTGAAAAGACACTTTGAGTCCTTTTGAAAATATTTTTATTTCGATAGACAACAACGATATACACATACAATCAAAGCGCTATAAAAGCCAACATTTAAGAAAAATAACTTGTCCTTAAAAAAGATTGCATCTAAGGTAAGAGCTTTACGTTTTTTTTCCGTTTTTTTCCTTACAAGAGCTGTGGAGATTGAAGATTAAAACCCGACCCACGACGAATATCACAACTCATACTGTAAATTTGACAACAACAAAACAAAAAAACGAAAACAAAACAAAAAAAAACATTTTGGCTATACGACATGTAAACTGCCAGAACGATTCACAGGAATAAATCACAACAAACACAACAATAAGTTACATAAAATAATTAGAATAAATAAATAAATAAACATGTGATGAAAAATATTGCAACAATCTTCAATAATAATAATAATAACAATAATAATAATAAAATATGTGCCAGCATTCAAAATTAAAACAGTCTATGTTGACTTTTTTTAAGGCAGTTATACAGCAGGATTTGGATGTGTATGTAGGCTATGTCTAGGCTTATTTGTCTACTAAAGGCATTTGTGGTTCTACTAAACAGGGAATGCTTCAGTCCCTCTTTCCCCCACCACCACCACCACCAATACAAAGTTGACAAGTCTGTTGTAAAGCTGCAGTGATGGAGCAAATCACGGTCTGTGAATCCAACAGGCTCTGATGGGGGAGGGGGAGGGGGGGGTCTGAGTATCTTAAGACATTTCTTAGGTCTAGAAGCTATCATTGAACACATGTGCTGTCCTAGAAAAATACCCTTTAACAGTCAAACTAACGCTTTGTATTCTTTTTTTTAATCCTCCTTGATAAACTAATTTGAGAAAGGAAAATCTCAAAATAGGCCTATATATGTAATTCAAATATATATAGAGAGAAGCATTCAACAATCACTGATTGGCATGAAAAGACACCTCATGAAACACCACTGAAACATCAAACCGCCCTGCCTTTCATTGGCCTAACTTTTATGGCAGTGAGCATCACAAACTTTTTTTTTCTTAACCCCCCCAAAGCCACTTGTTTTCCCCCCTTCCCTCCCCACCCCCTCCCACGAAAGGCACGAGTGTTGCGGAGTCTCTCAGCAGGCGGGGCGCACCGGCATCTGGAGCAGGATCACCTGCCTGTTCTCCGACGGGTGGCACTTGTTTATGTGCCTGGTGAGGCCCGGCGAGCTGTAGAGAGTGGCGGGGCAGTACTTGCACGGGTAAATCTGGGAGGAGTGCATGAGGCGCAGGTGTCTCTCCTGGCCGGCCCTGCTGGTGAAACTCTCCCCGCACACCGGGCACAGCAGGCAGTCCACCGGGCTCAGATTGAGGGGGCTTTGGTTTGAGGCTTCCTCTGAGGATGATGATGATGATGCTGAGGAGGAGGAGGAGGAGGAGAGCGGGGGCTGCTCCGCCGGCCGCTCGCTGCTGCTCGGAAAGCCGTGCTCCTCCAGCACTTTCTTCTGCAGGGCCTGGTGTCCCATGATGTGTTTTCTTAGGTATGCCTGTCGCTTGAACCTCTTCCCGCAGAACTGGCAGTCGTACGAGCCGTCCTCGGAGCCCGACTCGGACAGACCCGGGCTCGGGGTGTCTCTGTCGCTCATGTCTTTGGCTTCGTCGGACTTGACGCCCAGAGGTGGCATCTTGGCCGTCTCGGGTTTGACGCCCTGCGCCGGGGACATGGCCGCCGCCGCCGCCGGTGGTGCTGCGCCGGTGCTCCGGGGCTTGTGCCAGCGGCGGTGAGAGGCGAGGTTGGCCGGGCAGCTGAACATCTTGTCGCACTCGGGGCAGCGGTACTCGACCCGGACGATGCGGGAGCACTTGTGCTGAGCCAGGGAGAAGGGGTCCGCGTACGCCTCCTTGCACAGCTGGCACACGAACTCCCCCAGAGGCTTGTTCCCTCCGGAGGACTGCGCCCTCGGCTTCATCTCCACCGGCCCCTCTTTGATTTTGAGACCGAGCACGGGAGAAGTCGTCACCTCGTCCTCGAAGTTGAGTTTTCTAATGGCTTTGGGTTTCTTGGAGGCGGGTTTGGCTTTGCGCTCCGGCCCGTCCGCCGCGGGTCTCTTGGCCCCGGCGCGGCCGCTCGGTGCCGGGAGGCTGCTGCTGCTGCTGGTGGTGGTGCCGCTGCGGCTGCTGTTGCTGGTGCCGATCTTCAGGTCGACCGGGGCGTACAGGAGATGGTCCAGGCCGGAGAGGGAGGCGGGCGTCGGGAATGACTCGGCAGAAATAGGCGAGCCCAGATTGAAACTTCGCTCGAAATATCCCCTGTCGTGCTCCTTGCTGATGGGCCGGGTGGGGCTGTAGAGGGCTTGGCACACCGCCTCCGGGTTGCCGAACTGCGCCGGCTTCTCCAGCCTCGGCACCGGCGCCTCGGCGGCAGCGGTGAGATCCGGCGATGCCGCGGCGCGGTCCGGGCTGGACGCCACGGACATGGGCGGGGAGGGGACCGCCTGACACGGCAAGGCAGCTGGGGTGGGTGGCTCCTGGAGGTCATCTTCGTCCGGCCGGGTCCTGTAGGAAACATGTGCAGATTTCTTGTTTCTTTTCACCAGGAATCCTTTGGGCATCTTGGCGGGTTGCAGAGGAAAGGCACTTCGGGGAGGCGGGTGAAGTCTCGAGTATCCAGGTTTGTTAAAAATATGGCAACACTAGAAGCTTGTGGGACTTTATCTCCCCCAGTATATCGATTCTTCTGTTGCTGAAATGTTTTCGTCTCCAAGGCATAGCTCCACTCTTTTTATGCCGGAATGATGCTATTGTTCTCGCCCCCCCTCGTTGCAGCATCCCCGACCAATCGGATGGACGCAGCATCCCGGTGGATTTGGTGGTGGGAGGGCTCAGAGCCGGGCTTTGGTGGATTTCGTTGGAGGATGTGCAGATAGCTCAGCAGATGCACCGGCGGTTTATTACATTAATGTGTGCGCTCGGCCCCTCCCCGACGGAGGCACACGCCGGGACCCTCCTCTTTTTACGGTCTGATGGGCCCCTATACAACTGCACACGTGCCACGGCTTTGTGGCTCTCCTCTGGGGGGCCCGGGAGCTGCCAAAAGGAAATGTCCATCACTGCCACAATCATCACAATTTAGAATTAAGACGGGGATGAGACAAGCTTGGTTAAATACCAACCAAAAGCTCTGGTTCCTTCCCTTTCTTCTGCAGTGTTGTTTGATGAAATCCACCTCATGGACGCAACTATAAAATCCCTCAGTGCAGTTTTTATTAATATTTACTTCCACCTGGTTTACTGCTTTACAGCTTTACAGTTCTCTCCACCCGAGCGCCAGCCTTTTTTACGCACGACTTTTACGCACATTACGCACGCCCTGCAACAATCCAAATAAGCCCGTTTTTTAATGTGGACCTTTATTTTATCACAGTCTTAAATAAACACTACAGAGGGAGTGTTTCTTTATTTTAGGGCACGTGTCTGTCTCGGTAGTTTAACTCGACATATAAATCAGACATCTCGCTGCATACATAAGTAATAAGAAGGCCCTCTGGTCTTTGTGCACAATAGCCACGTCTGGATATCCCTGTCTTTTTTTTTTTTTTTTCGTTTGAAAGGCAAATTGACCTCTTAACTGTGAAACGGGGACTCACGGCCAATCTGGCCCACAGCGAGGCGCGTGCTGGGCGGAATCAGGGCTGCAGACAAAGAAGGCCGCACCGAGGCTCCTCTTGCAAAAAAAAAAAAAAAAAAAAAAAACTGCACAGACATCCGAAGCTTAGAATTGTTGCAGGGATGGAGCTGTTTGTTTGTGCAAATGTGCGCTGTTTTTCAGGATGGTGATTGTTGACTGGAAGGCTCGTTCTGCTGAATTAAGTTTGCATTGAATTAAATCTAATCAAACAAGTAAAAAATTCTTTGTATCTTCTTAAAACAAAAAAAAATGTTTAAATGAAATCAAATTCTGCAGCCTCCTCACAAAAACAACTTTTCACAACAAATGCATGTGGCCTGTTTTCTTTAGCTCTCCTATGGTTTCTCCTCATATATTGTGCATTTGTCTTTTTTTTTTTTCGTTATAATGGTTAAACTGCAGGCTGCAGTGCGCCACTTGGCACAGGGCGCATTCTTTCCCCTTTCAGCCTGCAGACCAGGGAGGAATTAATCTCCATCGTCGTACATTGTTCCCCTCATTTGCATAAAGCTGCAGTATGACCAAGTCAAATAATTACACAATCGGAGCTGAGCCGCAGGCCTTTCAATAGGCCTCTGTGTCCCGGTGCCTTCTCACCTGCCTCAAAACACACCGTTATTTTGTTTTTTATTTTTTGTTGCTTAGAGAGGGTTAAATGACAGATCTGCCCAAACTGGGGGGAAAAAGTCAAATTGATCTCGAACTAGATGGAAACTTTTTCAACTTTTATGCAGTGATCATATTCTAAATCCTCATCCCCAAACTTCAATTTCCTCGTGTTTGCTCTCCTCTGCTCTTACTTGTTGTTCTTCCAGTCTGCGTCCATTAGTCGTGCTTTGTTGGGGCTACACGCTTTGATGGCATTTTAACGAGTTCCTCTTTCCCTCCCGTGATCATCTCTGTGGCGTGTGCTGCCCTGGCGGACGGGAAGCATAGGCGCCTCATTACCATACAGCTGCAGCAGGGGACCCGACTATATGGAGGGCGAGCTCTTATCACATGCTATAGGATTTTGAAATGTTGCTCTCATTGTCTCTTTTTTGCCTTTAGGCTTAAGTGTTGATGTAATTACATATATGATATATGATGATGTGATAAAAGTTGCAAATATATGCAAAAGTAGTGTGTTTTTTTATGTGATGTTGAATCAAGTTTCTTTACAATCTACTTCTACTAATAGTCACTTTAAAATGATGCCCAAGCTGTTGCTGACCTCATGGTTCAAAACTTAATTGTGTAACCAGAAGTTGACTATTTCTGAGGTTCTGGCCTCAGAGCCCAGTTCTTACTTCATTGCACCACCTACAGGATGAAGGATTAATGCTGGGAACTGACAGAAAGTTTAACCTGCAATATCCAAAGCTTTGCTCTCAAATCTCTTCTCAGGCATCTCAGCATGTTGTTCCTGTCAAACATTAACCGAGTTACAGAGGGAGCTGTGGAGCAGTTTGGTTGTTTCACTGAGATTAGATTACCTCCCTTTTTTTTTCTCACCCCAGATGCACTGAAACCTCCTGTACATTCGAGTGAACGATCGGCTCCAATGCTTTGCCGAGCCAGGCCAATCTGAGAGTGCAATAGGACATGACGGTAATTGGTGCTCACTACACGGCCACCTTCAATGCGTTGTCAATCAATTATTGTAATGGATTAGCTGAGGTCCTATTCTGGCTGCTTGTAATCTGATAGAGGCCTCTTTCAGCACCATGGAGAGAGCCAGCGAGGGACCCAGATTTAATCAGGCCCAGCCGTGGACGCTGGGTGCAGCCTCGGCTTCAGCCTTTGTCCCCCGAAACTGAGAGCAGGCAGGCACCAACAAGAGGACAATGACACAGTAGAACAAAAGTGCCAGAGTTTAATGAACTGATTGGTTTTTAAATATAGTTCGAGATGAGCTTGTCCAAAGCACATTTCAACTATTTATAGAGGCAAGACAGCTCAGTTCTCCTCTATTCTCCTGTTGTGTCTCTGTTCTAGTTAGTCATCAATCAACCTGTTTGTTAGTGTGTATGCCCTTATTTCTAAATATGCATATACTCACTATATTTCTTGGTTTTTCTCCGCTATAGGTTTACTATGATATATCTGTTGTTTGTCCTTTAATTAGTCATGTTGCTATTTGTTGATCACAATCAGCAGGATCCTCTGTGTCACTTACACATTTTCCTGTCATCTCCAAAGAGAAGAGTAGATTCAGTACAGTCACAGAACCCTGATGACAGTTTATAGAACCTGAATCAAGATACTGAGTCTGGATGATTACTGTGTTGTCTTGTGTTTTCAGAGATAAAACAGTGTAGTTTTCCATTAAAAAAAAACATAATTTCACCAAAGTCAGCTGTGTGACACCGTTTGGGTTGTACATTGTCGATTCCCAATTCCAAAGACCTGGAAAACCATCTGTAGGCAATCTCAGGGGAATCAGCGTGTCACTTTGAAACAGCAGTCAGTCTGCATTTGTAAAGAGCGACAATAGTAAATAGGTTTGTAGCAAGCTTTGAGAAAGGAAAAAAAAAACAAAGCCAAACTGTAGTATCCAGAAGATCAATGGGGAAATTGGCCTGTTTGGCCATGAAAGCGACACAGAGGTCACTGTCTAGACTTTAAAGTGTGCTTTAGAAGGATGCCCACGAGAGCACAGGTTACTGTGAAAAGCCTTGTAAAGTGGTATAGCTCTGAGCTTAAGACTAATGGACATCGGTGTTGACTGGGAACGTCCCTGATGTCATCTGTACTTTTGACAGTGATGCTGATGACTCTGCGAGGACAAGGACGGATGACCCTTTTATGTCACTAACTGGAAACTGGTCTGTGGTAGCCGGCTGATAAAATGATCTGTTTACAATATGCTATATCCAGCAGTGCAGCCTTAGAGTGAGATGATGGTGAAATCCACTGTTGAATAAGTGTGAAATGCCATATCGACGGATGCAAAAGGTTGCAGATGACCTCAGGGAAAACCACAGGTGCCTTGATTGGTTACATGTAATGTTGTGTGTGCACAGACATATGAACAAAGGCTTCAAAGGGGCAACACCAGCTTTTCTTTTCCTTCTAAAGAGCCTCTTATTAAAAAGAGGTCTTCCTGCATATCAGTTGCCGGAGTCCCAGGGGCATGTTTAGCTCTAATTTACTCATCAAAAACATCAGAGTGTCTCTCAATAATCTCTGCAGTCCATTGGTTGTTTGGGGGTGGAGTCCCCCCCTGTCAGAAAGCATGCCCTGGAATGTTAAACACTAATTCACCTCTGAGCTGTGGAGGTGGATGAAGTGATTGTTCTATCTGGGAGCTGATTAAAACGGCTCCGGCCCGTTTCTCCCCTCTGCGTTCACCTCTGACGTCCGACCACATTCATTTCTGTATTCATGAGCGTACGAGAAAGTGCAAGCGGAGCGGCTGCCGTATTACGGATAATAAGGCCAGCGGGCACCACATTCGCTGCCACAGGTTTCCCCCTGCCCCCGGCTCATTCAATTACTTCACAAGAGTCCTCTGAGGCACAGCTGCACTATGGGGGTGAAGAGGAGTAAATTGAGGTACATTCATGTAGACACACACACACACCTCACAGATACAAAGAAGTGGAGGAGGGCTCACACACTGCAGCAAGAGAAGCCGGCATATAAAGGATCTTACTGACAGGCGGTTGGCTTAGCAGGCAATACATGCAAGTAGATCATAAAAAAAAAGGTCCACCCTCTGTTGCTCACTGGCTGACTGAAGATTGTAATGATATTGATAATGACTCCGGGTAAGAAAAATGAAATCAGGGCCATTGCTCATAGACTCCATACATGAGGTCACCATTATCTTGATGAGAGTGCAGACAGCAGCTGTATCATCGAGCAGCATGAAAGATGGATGCTGGCGGACCTAATGGGCCATATCCTTTATCCATTGACAAAAAAAAAAAGAGCTACACATTGGTCATCTTTCTCGCAGGCTTAAACGATTAGTCAGCTTATCTCGCTTATTCATGCATTAGACTCATGTAGAAACCTCTGTTAACAACATAACTGCCTCGTTGCTGCAATTAGTATTCACAGTGTTACATTGTGAACCACAGCTTTGAATGTGGAAGTTGTCTCTCTTCAGAAGGCCGGTTGCTGTCCGTGGTACTGAACCTCTGCCCTTGAGTTTACAGTGGCTGCTGCCTCTCAGTGCCTCAGGCTCCATAAAAACACACAGGGCCGGGGGGAAATAAAAGTTGCTGCCCTGTTGGTGCCTTTAAGGGCCTGAGTGATGAGAGCCGACATGATGAGCATTCACAGTCACTGTTACTGTCAGACAACTGGCAAAAAGGAGTTAAACACAATGTTACATTTTTTACAATGTTATTTTTTTTTATTTTGGAAATACATTTATTTGACTTCTTACCAAGTATTAAATATGAAGAAAATCACTGTTACTGTCATGTCAATATGGCAGCAGCTTAGCTTAGCTTAGCACTGGAAACGATGGTTCTGTCCAAAGATGAAAATATAAGCTCATTGTGTCAAAATGTTGTGGTTTTATGGGGAGAGACTTCAGGAAGTTAGTTCACCTAGTCAAGAAATAGTCTAGCACAAATCAATGTTTTTGCACTTCCTTGTTCATTTCCTCCTCCTGATGCTGTGGCCATCAAGTGCGAGTGAAATATGAAAAAATGCGTGGCTCAAGTAGGCCATGTAAGTACACCCTTAACATATGCCCCTTAAGAGAAACCCCTTTTGCTGACCTTTGACTTCGGAATGCCACATTTCCCAAACTAAGAATTCCCAGAATTTGCATGCTCTTCATTAGATGGCATAATTTGCATTCTCTTGTAATTGTGCTGCTTCCTTGATTATTAAATGATCACCCTAATTAGGGAGCATAATAGGGTTAATCAGACTCTGCTCATCACACTTATTATTATTCCTGCAAAAAATGAAGGAAAAAGATACAGTACTTGATTAATTATATCAGCCTTTTCATCAGCTGGGCTACCATTCCCCCCTCTGAAATTAATATCATGTTGTAAATGGAAGGAAGGAGCTGGCCGGACACAGACAGATGAAAGATTTCACTCAAATTAATTAAGCACTAATTATGCGGTGGGAGTTGGGAGCAGTTTGCATAATGAGCTCTATCAAAAGAGATCAGTCATGGAGAGGAGCCATAGAGTTTCTATACAGGCTTCAGATGATACACAGACAGCACTGCACAGCATGAAGAGGGCTACCAGAGAAGTGGGAAGAGGGTTAAAGTACTTCCCGGCTTGTGTCGCGAGGTTGAGGAGTGGTTTGTTTTGGTTTGTCTGTGAACCAGAAGCTTCCTCACTTGCCGTGTTTTGTGCCTCAAATGTCGCTCTCTTAAAGATATTACGTCTGTCCTGGGGCTGTGCGTGTCCTTTTTTTTTTTTCCCCTCTCTCGGCATAAGCATCAGATAATGAATTCCCCGCTCCAGCGAGAGGCAATAAGAACAGAATGTCCCTTTAAATTCAGGCTAATCACAAACAACCTGCATCCACACTCCAGGGAGCTTTAAAGACCCTAATCACCCCTCACTCCAAGTCTTGTGGTGTTGGGTTATTGTTGATCAGGGACTATACTGTGGCTATCTATTTAGACAATGGGAAAAGGGATTAAACAGACAGAAACTCTCTATGTCTTAATCGCCTGTTTAATCACAGCCGCTGTGTAGTGTATGGAGTTGAGTTACTTGAACTGATTTGTGCCACAGCGGCAGCAATCATGCATAGGCTAATCAGGGTGCACAGCCCGGCACTGCCCTTCAAGGTCTCCGAGTGGAATTACAAAGACTATGATTAGTTAATCAAATGAAGAACCCAATGTCCTTTCTTTATTTGTGTATACACCTTATCTAAATGGAAATTGTATAGCTGAGGCACTTCCAGAAGGACACATCTACATGTGAATGATCCTCCTCGAGCCCTCGGCGGTGAATGCAGAATAAGATCTTTCACTCCCAATCATCGTGTTATGGCATCGCGGAGACTTTTTACATGTCTGAATGATAGTTGTTGTCAATGCTCATGTGAATGATGCAATCACTCTGTCTGTTGTGGAGTAAATCAGGAAGCACTAGACGGCAACCCTTCAAATACACATGATGATGTGAGGCAGAATGTCAAGATTGTATCATTTTGCAAGTGGAGGAAAAAGGGAGAGTTGACAGGCGGTGGAAGGAAGGCAGCTTGTTGATGGTACACAAATAAATACAATCAAACGTGCAGAAGGGCCGACATCGCATGCTCCAGTGTTCGAATGAGACGGCTTTTTCCTTTTGCGTCTCCAAGTGGCTCCATATCGAACGTTTGAATGATGAATAGTACATGACATCCCTAAATGGCTAATTAGCTCAGAAGGGGTCGTTATGTTAATTAAGATTTTTATTCATTGTATGTTTTTTGGCAGCGTTTGCCAAAAACACCTCATCTTAACAACCATAGCTATCATAATACATGCAACATTAGTAAGATGATGGATATGGATTGATGGATTGGAAGGATATGGATTACCAGAATGAACCGTTTTAGCTGGCAACAATAGCCAAGCTACTTTCTCGAAACTCTCGAAATTGACATATTATGCTGTTTGGTGACCAAACTACTTTATTTAAATTAACATGAAAGGAGTTCTTCAGTTGGCTAAAGTTTATTAAAGCTATAGAAACAGATGGTTGAAACGCAAGAGATATGGCTAAATTAAAAAAAGTATTATCATCTTGGTAAAGCTTCTATTTTGTGTACAAATCATTTTGGGGGGCAAGATATTTGGGGGCCATAGACCCTCATAAACCTTTGATGAGTAGAAGAAAACCAAACCTTGATTTGACCCATTAGAAGAACCAATTTTGCATCATGAGAACATCTTCAACATGTGACACTGAATTACATTTAGATAGATTTAAATTCTATTATGAAGTCATTTTTTTTAGCATCAAAGCGAACCTTTCTCGACCACACGTCCTTCTGTCAGACACGTCGTTGGACAATGCGACTGTTGTTCCTAAGGAGAAAAGAATTTCCCTCCATCGCATTGTGACAACTTCCTTCCAGGGGCGGCAGACTTGACCTGCTCGCTCCTCCTAGAACCACCTCTATTATTTGTCGGTGACAGCGGCCCTTTGGAGGGGGTGCGGGGGGGGTCCCTGAAAGGTACAGGGTCGTGGATGTCCCAATCCATCTCTGTCTGCCAGGCGATTGATTGTGATTTAGTGCGTGGGGCAGGAGATGGTGGGCTTCCATTCTGATGAGCGATAGGTGGGAACCCTTTGACTCCTAGCACATGGCAAGCAAGAGGCAGGGCTATGATGAGGGGTCAGAGGCAGCTGGTGGGGGTAACTGGGGTGGATCTGGGGGTTGGATGGAGGCAAGGGGGGTGTTGCGCGGATCACAAGAGAGAAGGTGTTAGAGATCCAGGACAAAGCCCCCCAACCGACCGCCTGAGTCTATCACTCGGCCCATCCATCACCCGTCCAGCTTTGTGGTTAGCCCAGCGGTTGCTAGCTAATCGTTTCATCATCAAGGATAATGGAGATGACAGTGAATACGGAGCAGCAGCAAGCCTCAATACCAGCTGGACGAAAATAAGTCGAGACTCCTGCCTGAAACACAACTGATGTTAATATCTCAAATGGAGCCTCGCATTAGAGGCGCAGGCTCGGTGACGTTTTGTTTGAACATCAGTTAATGGTTACACATGAGCGTGCGGCGGAGCTGGCTGGATGCCTCGAAATGATCAGCTTCCTTCGTTTTTTAATTCTGAATGAAAGCACCATGAATCTAAGGGGAATTCCCCCATATTGTGCTCTGAGAAACCGCGAGGAGATACGCGCTCTGATTAGGAGACTAAAAACTTGTCTAGTGTGAAGAAGACATGCTTGATATCCTGTCAGCTGCTCTAATTTCCCAGTTCTCTTCTAAACACACACAAGACTCCAGATATGCATAACAAACACTATCTGAGTGCAAATCAGAGGGAAATGGCTTTTATTTAGAAAATAATATAATCTTTAAATCTGAATACTCAGGAGTGAAGTTCAGGGAGAGTATTCTTCTCATTCTTCACTGAGTTTTGTCTCCCACTTCAGGTCTGGTGTTGGATACAAGCTGTCCTTGGGCGGATGTTTAAACCCAGCCTCGGCCTCGCTTCAGTGGGCCGCTCTGGCAGCTTAACTCCATAATCAGCCTGAGAGGCCTTGTTAGGACCAGATCTCGAAATTGGAAGACAGGCACGAGGTGGAATTATTTGTATTTTAAAAATCACCTGTCAATAATAATAATGCAACATCAGTATTGTGAGGGACGGCGCGGTGAACAAAGGCCGGCGCATTGTCAATCACAGGAAGTTGTGTCAGCCAGGTGAATGTGTAGCCAGTAACCCGATCTGCTGTTGACAGAACAGGGACAGGTGCTCCAGTCAAACTAATCCATACATGCATGCTGGAGTCTAGGTCATCCATTAAGGCAGATTGATTCAAAGCTTTGAAAGAGTACTCCTCAACAATCCCAGGCCTGGCCTTACCTCTGCCGTTGCCATGATTGCAGTAATGCAAAATGGGCTGCGTCGGAAAGGGAAAGGAATGCTCAGTGTTTGCTCAGCTAATGCTGGAAACATTTTGTCACACAAAGAACGAGGGAACATCTCTGGAAATAATGTTTGAATTTTATGAAGGGGAAATTAAATAGCTGGGTGGTTTGTCATCGGAAGCATTAAATACACCAAAAAATACTTCTGCTTTATTTCACTTAAGTTTCCTGCACACAAAAAATATTAAGCATGTGTGGTTTAGGGAGGTTTAAGAGCAGAGGGTGGAGGTGTGGGGACTTATTGTATAGCCTGTATGCCCATTTCACATAATAGGCTTGTGTAAAAAAAAACATATAAACCAGAATTCACTTTGATTCAGTGTTATTATCAAACCCACTCCCATAAGGCCCCAAATGCCAAATAAAGGTTTACAGGCAGAGGCCAGACATCTGCTGCTCTCTGATTGGTTGACAAGCCAGCAGCAGTCTCACCTGTTATCCACAGCCCAGTGCATGGTAAACACCCTCAGTCAGAGCTACGGGGAGAAGGAGCCCATCTGGTCAGCAGCATTAACAACCAGCTCTTTAACAATGGCTTCCAGGAAAAGGAGAAGGGCACAACAGGCTATATCAGCCAATAAAAACAGGCTATGCATGACATTTAGCGCCTGATGCGGGGCTTAGCTGTATACAGGTTACCTACTGCCCACACCAGCCCCTGGCAATAAAACAAAAGGCAATCTCACAGAGCGGTGGGGATGCTGTGTGTAAAGCCCCGTTTCACCGATTGATCTCATAATTTGTGTGCAGAGGTGCAGACAGAGCGTAAAGTTAAAAAGTATGAGGGGGATCATTTTCAGGGGGCTTTCATATAAACATCAAACAAATAAACAGGCAATACTTTTAGTTATGCAAACGCTGTTATTCTCAAACATGTCATAGCCAGTGTCACTGCATCCAAGAAGGGGGCCCTATGACAGCTAATTTTATTTTGTGACGCTTTTTTCCCCCGAGGGATGTAAATAAGAAACATGCAGATTAGAGAACAGAGCAAAGATCTAGTTGTCAAAGTGTTAGTACAATCATTGGACAGCAGTGGTTATTTGACTAAACAGTGCCATCTTGTGTTCAACTCAAAAAACCTATGAGGCGCAAATGACATGGAAAAATCAAATAGTTGAGATTTTCCTCAAAATAGCAGCTGATCTGTTGTTAACATGCCTGTGTCTTATGACAGAAGATTATGAACAGTTTCATGAATAGTGTCCATTTGAATTGTTTGCTTATTTTTTTCCCTAAATTTGCACACTGTTCAGTTCTCTCATGCAGCTTTCTGCGGAGCTGCAGCATAGTTCACATTAGTAACCCTCATCCACAAAATGGACTCTAACAGGTTAGCAAACAAGGGCAACTGGCTTATTAGATATTGGACGGAGCTCAGTTTTTTTTTTTTTTTTGCAACAGCCTCCACCTTGCATGCAAAGGATGGAGACAAAGTCTGTAAATGAGATCTGGGGAACACAAAGAGGGATGTGAAGACAGAAAGGTTCGGGATGGAGTTTGAACAGCAAGCAATGGGCTCTCTACAGCTGCTGGCACTAATGAGGATAATTACCCCAGTAATAACATTAGCCTATCTGAGGGAATGGAGGGGAAGGACAAGTGGTTGTGTTTGTGTGTGTGTGGGTGGGTATGCAAGCGTGTGTGTGTGCATGTGGTTGCTGTATGTGTGTGTGCATGCGTGGCCGGGCGCGTGCCTCTCCTTCTATCTCACTTGCAGTCTCTCCCTCATTCCCTGAATCTCAATATCTCTTTGTTAGCCCACAATAATTGTATTTGGGCCTCATATCCGCCATATCAGATTCGAGTTTGTACAAGGTAATTAGCAGGGGAAGGGAAGCCTCCACACCAGGAGGACAAATGCCCCCATGACATCATTCTGGCTCCACTCAGGAGGGGAAGCTTTTTTTTCTTTCTCTCTCTCTTCCTCCTCTTCATCTTTCTTGTCATTCAGCTGTCAAAAAAAGGAACATTGAATAGGGGCAAAAAAAATGTAGTGGCAAGCTAAAGTTGATGACATTGAAAAGGCAGAGAGTTAGGATTAAGAAGATAAAGAAATGAAGAGAAGAAGGAGAGAGAAAGGAGAGAAAGGGGTGGAAAGTGATTTGAGATGAGATGGAGGGCTGTGTTTTCGCCGCAGGCCCGTAATCTCCAATCAGCTTTGACTAACAGACAGCGGGGGAAAGTTCCTAGCCGTTAATGCAGCTTGCCATTCAGAAGAAGCCGGTGTATCCAGCTGGGAGTCGGGCGGGGGGGATGAGGGGAGGATTAACTGGCACTCAGGTGGAGAGAGATGAAGAGAATCAGACGGAGACCCTACGGATGGTCACACCCTCTCTCACTACATCCATCACTCTTTTTTTTTTTATTCAGTGAACAAATGTACTGTCCTGTGTGTTTTCTGGGTGGAGTGGTGAAAGCAGGAGGAAGTGATCGAAGCTTTAGTCGAGGGGTGACTTGCATCAGTTCTGTCAAATTAAATGTTTTGAGGATGAGTCAACAGTTTCTCTTATTAGTAGTAGTACATACAGTATATTATTCAGTTTATCATAATCATACAAATTTAGTAAACTCTATACAGCAATTTACACATGCGGTTTATTTGTGTGCCATGGCACAGTAAGAAGGTGAGTGAAAGCAGATGTGGCTTCAATTAAACTGAAGAGACAGCTATGCAGTGAGTTCTGACTTTATCTTTTATGTTAGTTTAAAGATATTTTGTCCTCAGGCCTCCTTGTTGTGGGTCATACATACTGACTTAAATGAATCCCAGGAGATCTCCAGATGTCAGTTGTCCATCACTGCCTTCTTCCGGATGATCAAAGGGCACCTATTTCTCCTCAGCACAGAAGAGCAGATGAGGAAAATCTAATGCAAAATATATAGTATCTTTTTTTTTTAAAAAAAAGAAGTAAATAAATAAGCCAATGATTTTGCAGCTGCTTTAGTGCAAAAATCTATTGTTGACTGCAGTGAACAGTGAACAGTAGGATGCTCAGAGACTCACCCTTCCTGTCTCGACACTGTGAGCTGTGCTGATGCTGATGTTTCTCCCAAGGAGTCGTGGAAGATGCAAGAGTAGACGTCTGTGTCAGAGACATGGAGGCCCTGTATCTGAAGCCAGGTAGAGACATTGGGGACTGCCTCGAGCCTGAAAAAAAGACAGGATTAAACCTCAGCAGATGATAGAAATTTATTCAACGAGAGGAAATTTGTATGTGTGGTATGAGAAAGCTATTTAGTATTGACAGTACAGTATCGACTCTCTTTCATTAGTATTGTTCTCAGCAGACTTGTGGAATAAACTCTGGAGCTGCTTTGTTTCTCGAGCATCTAGCCGGCGCAGGACTGTCTGCGAGTGAGTGATGGCACAAGAACACACTGCTATGTGGGTGTTAAAAGGAAAGTCTGTTCATTTTGTTCACCACTGTTTCATCTCCGTGGTGAATATAGCTTAAATACATAATTCATTTGTGCTTTTTGAACACTTGTTTTTGCCATTCGTGTCACGTATCCCAGAATCCCTTGCATTGTGAAGCCGTCGCGATCTTGGCCAATATACTGTGATAATATCATGAGTGACCGTGTGTGATTCTAATCTTCGGCCTTGGAACATAAAAATAACATCCACCAGCTGAATTCGCGTTTAAAGGGGTACTCCAGTGATTCTGCATCCAGAACGCTGGGTGTCTCACAAAAGAAAGACTACAAACAGAATGGTTAAGATCGCAGCAGTAGAGGCTGAGATAGAATGACTTTCAATCCACAGCAAGACTTGAGCACCAAAAACACTGCATACAACATTTCCCATTATGAGACTTAGTGGTGTCTTATATAAGATAATCATGGTTATTTTTTTACACTTTGAAACACTCATTCCAGAGCCACAGAAGACATCATAGAAATATTTTTCACAGACTTAGTAGTTCTCCTTATGATAAATGAAACGAACTTCATGTGTGAAATCAGGGGAATGCCTCTTTGATCATAAACATATATGTAGAAAATTGTGACAAAGGGCCTCTTAAAGGGGAATTTCATCCCCTTTTATGTGTATGTCCAATCAGTGTTGATGGTATATATAGTCAATGGGAGGAGGAGATGCAGTCCTATTTCGGCATGCCCAGGCTGAGACCTCACAACCAAACACAGTAACGTTCCCAGTGTAATTGGACCGGTTTCTAGGGCCTTGAACAGGGAACTGTGCCAGAAGAAATGGAGTACCCCAAGATTCAATACTAGGACCCCTAAAGTTGTTCCCTATCAAGACAACTATATACATGCATTGAAATCTTTAAAAAATTAACCTTATCTGGACTGATAATAAGTGTAAGAAAATAGTGAAGTAACCAGAGTTGCAAGGTTCTTCTCCAGTGAGCATTAGGGTTGTGTTACAGCGGGTATGTCCACCCATCTGAGCCACATACAGGCCCCTTTTCCTGACACACACATGTAAGTTCTGGCTCAGCCCTCTGTCCCCCCGTTGGTGTTTTCCTTTGACAGACTAGGTTCTCCCCACAGCAGCCATAGAAATTCTGAGCCCCATCTGGGTCACACTGCTGCCCCTCCACGTTAGCACACTGCTCACAGTATCCAAAACCATCCTGCACCCGACCTGCAGGGTAGTCATCAGGGACTTGTGGGCAGAGGTGCTGGTTGCACTCCCTGCAGTCCTCACCCTCCTCCCACAGACGCAGCCACCCACAGTGCTGGGGTGGTAAACCAAGGGACATTCATACACACATGCATATACAGACACACAGGCAAAGCTGAGTCATTCTGCTGACCTGCATCAACACACAAAGCTAGAAACAATCTTTTCTCTGAGGTAAAACTTGAAGGCCCACAGACCCGAAATAAAACTGTTCAAAACTGATCCAAATTTATAAGAGAGATGGCAGTCCTGGTTGTTGTTGTTCTCAGACAGTCATATAGTCACATGTTGTTCCTCCTCTGACTTTTAAATATTTCCTTCTGCCTCCTCTCCTCTGGCCTCTTCTGAATGGTTGTTATTATTACCTTGTACCCCCGCTGAATTATTTTGCCATTTCATTTTCCCCCTTGAGATTTCTTCATCAGCTCCAGTTCCTGTCTAACAAAGAGACAGCATTTGCAGTGAATGAAGAGAGCAAACTTCATTTCTGAGGTATCCGACTCCGTCTCATCTTTCTTTCCTCCCAATTCTGCTGCCTTTCTTCATGTGCCAGTGGGCTCACCAGTGTCTCTGTGCAGGGCAGGACTGGCAAACAGGCTTCAGAAATGGCACAGGATATAAAAGAATTCTGCTAAATCTGCACTCCATAGAAACGTCAGGGAAAACAACAACTGTCTGTATGAACGCAATGATCACAGTATCTATGTCATAGATATTACGTAGCATACAATGATTTTTAAGTTAATAGGTAATGCAGCTATATTTTGCAGGCCCTCTATCTAATGGTGTGTGAAATTCTTGGGTTTAGAAACATTTTCTGCTGATTTCTGTTCCTATTGCCAGAGCCTGGATTTGTATTTTTGTGTTGGATATGTATTTGTTTATAAATAGAAACTTTTGGAAAGGAAGCACACCATATTAAGAACAACCTAAAATAATATAACGATTATGATGAGGTTATTTTTTATGCTGATGTATGCCTGTGTTTGTCCCATCACATTAAGTCTATTCTTACCTCAGCTATTTTTGCACAGTCTTGAAGTATTCATACAGTCAGTAATCACTTCTACATCACCTCTCGACATAATGCCCACCTTGAATTTTTTGACACTGCTTCACAGAATATGAATTTTGTCTGTTTGATTATTTTAGTTTATTTCCCTCAATCTTTCCAATTTTATGATGGTTTCAATCTTGTATTTGTCACATACTAAACATGCAATATCGAATCATTGGGCAGTGATATACTTAATGATACAATGATATAATTTCCTGAATATTATTTTGGATCTGGTGCCTTTCTTTATATATTAAATACATTAAGACATGTATATACTGTATATGTTTTTTCGTGAGTGAATCCATAAAATCATTTAGAGATCTTGAGGCATGGTTTTTATCTTCTTGTTGTAAAAACAGTAACATGGACCTGACTGATCATTGTAAATATGTTATGTAAGAAAATATGTGAGTCAATTATTGATGGCTGAGTTGTAGGTTTTGACAAGTTACTTTTTGTAAGATAAAGTATATGTAGTCAGTTTATCTAAACTGGATTTGCATTGCTGTATAAAGCTTTACAACTTAGATGGACTTTTAAAGTAACGTGGCACTTCTCATTTGCCCTCCAGCCTGGTTGAGGTGGTGCACAGAGGTGGATGCACAGGACAATCAGCTCCCTGTGTGAATGGTCGAAGGCGTGGCTTTATTAAAATGCTGTGTGACGTCACGGTGCATGAGTCCTCACGTACTACGGCACGACTTTACAGGATCGTGAATGGGGCGTTAAAGTACGTTGTGAATCCGTTTATCATTTCAAAATATAAAGTAAATTATGACAAAATCAGTGTATATGCTCTTTTAGTTATGGTACAAGGCATTAAATCCCCCATTAATATGTTCATTTAGCTCACTGTTTAAGTTAAAGCCAATTTAACGTTGCCTGGCGGGAATTTGAAAACGTCTTTGATTTTATTTTGAAAGAGCACGCACAGGAAACCGTGCGCAAATCATTAACGTAACTCTGTTCCACGTTTCACAGGAAGTAAAGAAATGTCTAAGGGAGAGAAGGAAAACTTCAGTAAATGAACTGACAGATAAACCTTCATTCAGCCTTCACACACTTCTCCTGCCTTTCCTGACCAGCTTCACCGAGAAACTCTGCCGAGAAGCTCAGTTTTTACTCTCTCATCGGGAAATTTAGTAAGTGTTTCACTGACAGCCTGAATCATTTAATTCGATGTGGTCTCATTTTGACAGTTTGTCACAGAAGTTGAACCATTGCTCTCTGGGTTTGACTTCGATTTAGTCTTAAGTAAAGATGTAGCGACTATATGATGATAGTGGCATTTTAAAATGTAATATTAACAAGAGGGATTTTTTTTAGAAACTAATGTTATTATTCATTTGTTTTGTTTTGTTTTTGGATTCTCGTCTCAAAAACACACAATTGGATTTTGTGCTTTTAAATTAACACACACCAAAAAAAAAGTGTAAAAGGGAAAAGAAGAAGTGTAGGGATGTAGCCTAGATGTCATGCAGTTACATGTATACGAGTCTATGCTGTGACAAACTATTCCCATACAGGATTCATGGCAATACTTCTGAATGGACTTAATTCATAAAACATTTATGCTGCCATGTAGAAGTAAGTTACATGATATTTAGCATTTGTGAAGACTCAAGTGTGCTCTGTCGAAAGATAAAAAATGGCTTACAACAATAAAAAGTTGTAGCAACAGACGCTTTATCATTTAGACACTATAATTGTTTTATGTGGTTAGACAGGTCAAGGCTTGACGTGGGACAATATGGGCAGGTCACAAATCTGTCAAATAGCCTAACAAACCTTTGAGGTGTGCTCACAGGGGCTCAGACAAAAGGATATCCTGTTTGTCAAGAGCTGGTTTAGATTATGGCCGCATGTCATAGCTGCTTCTGCTGCAATCAGCAAACACAGCCAGACAACTGGGATAAAATAACCACAACATGGCTTTGAATGGAGGGTTGATTTATGTGCTTAGATTGTATGTTGTGTCTGACAGGTCGGAGAATGGCAGAGAAGGTGCTGGTCACAGGTGGAGGTGGCTACATTGGGAGTCACTGTGTGGTGGAACTCCTTGAAGCCGGTTACCAGCCTGTTGTAGTAGATAACTTCAGCAATGCTGTAAGAGGTAAGATTCCTTACTGGAAACATAGGTTGATTAATAACTGTGTACGTCAGCATGAAGTGTTCCAAGTGTGTTATTTTTATTGTAGCAATACTCATATCTTGTGTGTGTGTGTGTGTGTGTGTGTGTGTGTGTGTGTGTGTGTGTGTGTGTGTGTGTCTCTGTCTGTCTACGTGCATGTGCTACTTCCTGCTGTGAATGGAGGAGAAGGGGGTGTGCCAGAGAGCATACATAGGATAGGGAAACTGTTGGACACCAGCATTGAGTTTCATGAGCTAGATCTTTTGGACAAACCTGGCTTGGAAACACTCTTCAAAAAGGTCAGAAAGTTAACTCAGCTGATACTGCTTGACATTGTCCTTAGCGGATGAAACAATCAATCTAATAAAACACGAGTAATTTTTGGCAATAACATTATTAACATTTTGCTTTTATATACTGTGTTTTTTTTTCCCCCACTGAAACATGTCCCTGCTGGCCACCATACATTCTCAGACAGTACTGAAAATAGATAGTGTGGCATAATGTTATCATACTTTATATGCGTATTAGTTATAGAAAGTGTTTCCACATGGGTCATACCCATCACATATGACTTTATATCTATCTGTGTTGCAGCATTCTTTCAGTGCGGTGATGCACTTTGCTGGACTCAAGGCTGTTGGGGAGTCAGTGGAGCAGCCGTTGCGCTACTACAGAGTCAACCTCACCGCCTCAATGAATCTGCTTGAGGTCAGTTTTCACGTTTGTCGTCTGATCTCAGGCTGCCCTTCATTAAATCTGCACTCATTTCAGTCATCCCTCTGATCTAATCATTATTTGCACTAATCCTCATCTTTGTTCGCTGAGTGCATGGCCGTGTGTGTTCATTTGATACAGGGTTGGTAACTCTAACACTGCACCCCTCATAACTTTTAATGTGTGGAGCTCATCGTGTCCGCCAAACTCAGCTTTTATGCATACTGCTAAGATGCGTGTGTGCGCTCTGTGGCTGCTGACCGTATGCTTATGCCTTGTTTGTTTGCATTTGCATGTGCCCCAGGTGATGCAGGCTCACAGGGTGCACAATCTGGTCTTCAGCAGCTCGGCCACAGTGTACGGAGACCCTCAGCACCTTCCCATCGACGAGCAGCACCCCGTGGGCGGCTGCACCAACCCTTATGGCAAGACCAAGTACTTTATCGAGGAGATGATCAAAGACCACTGTCAAGCTGAGAAGGTACTGATGAAGAGGTAGGAAAGCATTCACAGATGCACACACACACACATGCGTACAGTGTTTCATTATGGCCTCCATGTGAGCAGGGCTGGAATGCAGTGGTGCTGCGTTATTTCAACCCAATTGGAGCTCATGTCTCTGGCCAGATAGGAGAGGACCCTCAGGGTATCCCCAACAACCTGCTGCCGTATGTTGCCCAGGTACATGAACTGTCTGCCAAACAAACGGCTAGATCAAAGCATGCAATGCATATTCTCCTATGTGTTGTTGGCTTTGCTCAATTTATCTCCCTCATAGGTTGCCATTGGGAGAAGAAAGTGCCTCAGTGTTTTTGGGAACGACTATGACACAGTGGATGGGACAGGTAATGGAGACCTTAACTTGCAATGCACAGATTTAATAGGGTTTGTTCTTTTGGACAGGGGGATTCTTAATAACAAGTTTTTATTAATGTTCAGGTTCATTCAAACAAGCTTTTCTTTCTCTTGCCAGGTGTGCGAGATTATATTCACGTAGTCGATCTGGCAAAAGGACACATAGCAGCTCTGAAGAAGCTGAAGGATGACTGCGGGTGCAAGGTATGGTTGAGAAAAAAACAAAAGCGTTTTAAAACACATTTTCAGTCATTTTCCAGTTCACTGTGTCTTTACATGATTGAGGTATTCATGGGAGTGCTGCCATACGTGCGTTTTTGTGTCCGTAGGTTTACAACCTTGGAACAGGGAAAGGCTACTCTGTGCTCCAGATGGTGAAAGCCATGGAGAAGGCATCGGGGAGAGAGGTGAGTGACATAAGAGGTCTTTTCTCTCCAAAGTAAATTGTTTTCGGGGTTTGGGTTTGTCTTCTGACAGTAATTGAAATGACTTGGGGCAGTAATGGTGGGCCACACCACGTCATGTTATCCTGAGAGTTTAAGACATTGACTATGGAGGTGGCTGACCTCTGACCTGCTGAAGTTCCCATTTTTTAGTCTAAACCAACCTCCTTTTTGTTAATTACCTTTCTTCTTTTTATACCCTTATAGATCGCCTACAAAATTGCTCCACGTAGGGGAGGAGACGTAGCATCGTGCTACGCCGACCCTCGCCTAGCTGAGAAGGAACTGGCTTGGAAAGCCGACTTTGACCTGGAAAGAATGTGTAAGGCAAAATTTATTGCTCAACATCATCTGATTCTCTTCCAAAGAAGAAAAAAAAAATCAACGTGTATTTTTTTGTGTGTGTGTGTGTGTGTGTGTGAAATATCTTCCCTGATGTTATTCTTCCACCCCCATGTAGGTGAGGATCTGTGGCGCTGGCAGTCCATGAACCCCACAGGATTTACCAAGGGCACAGCCTCTTGATGCACCTCAAGCCTTTTGTTGTCCTTCTTCTAAATCACCCAGCCAAATCAAACCATCAACTTCCTCATTTTTGCAGAAAGCATAAACAAATCACGAGACCTCCGGGGGACCTGAACGCTTTACATTTTGCAATGTTTAATTTCCTATTTGTTCTCTACTCATGGTTATCCTCAAATTACTGTTTAGATGAAACATGTAAGAATGTCTTTTATTTTTGGGTTATTATTTCAGATTTACAATGGATATTTTCTCTATTAATGTACTTACCTGTGAGCCATAACAATGAAAAAATAAATTAATTTTCTTCCACCCTGTTGTGAAACCGGGCTGGGTTTTTTTTTCTTTTTTTTAAAGATTGCGCAATGAGTTGTGATGAATGGGGCTACATTATGAGATTAAATGGTTTAATGTGACAAACTCATTCTGGTTAAAAAAAAAAAAAAAGACACACTAAATATGATGAGCTTGAGTTAAAGTCACTATTGAGCAACACAGGATCTTTATAGAAGCCTGATCCACCAGTGTGATATGGTCAGCAAAGGTTTGAAAATCCCTGCAGAATTACTGTGCTTGATTTTACAATGTTGTCTTCAATGTTAACATTCTGTTCATATAGCACATTTAAAGGGGGCACTAGGGCTTTAAATGGCTCCTTGAACCCTCGGGCACCCAGTTAATAAACACCCACGTCAGCACAGTGCTCCAGTCGCTCTAACCGGGTTTCGGTCTTTAGGGCTGAGCAGGAAGTGCCTGACTGTGGACCCTGGACGAGGGAGAGAAAAAAAAAGAGCACAGAAAAAAAAATAAATTAAAAATGGATATGGTGGCGGACTTGGGGGCGAGCAGACTCTATCGGGCGCCGGGTGAATCGAGTCACCAGTGAGTATCGATGGATTTAATATCAGGAAGGGGGGGAATCACGGCGTGGGGCGTAAGCGGGTCTTGCCGACACCTCACGCCTGGGAAAGAGTCGCTGGGCTCGGGCAGCAAAGGCAAATCCTCCCCGCTGCTCGCTTTGCGCTCCGGACCTCCGGCGAGAAGTGGGGGCGGTCTTGAGAGGATGAAACCGGGCGTGTTATCCCCCCCACACACACACTCCAGCGATACTCTTGCGTGAACGTATTTATTTTATCAGCTCGCAGTGTAGTTGCAGGAGGTTTGTGTGTGTGCGTGTGTGTGTTGGTTTTTTTTCCTATTGTGTGCTGGCTGGAGCCTGAAGTGGGCGTCGCTCCAGGACAGACTGGGCTGCTCCGGTGCGCCGCTGCCCGCTTCCCTCTCGCAGGACTGCAGCACTCTCATGTCGGTTTGTAGGTCGGCTGCTGTGTGTGGATGGACCGGGGGTGGTGGTGGTGGTGGGGTGTAGCTCGGGTAAGATTTTAGACCTGGTTTCGTGTGACATGAGAAGCAGTGTGTGAGTCCTGCGGGCGGGCTCATCGGGCGCTGTGGAGCCTGTCAGCGAGCATCCCATAATTAAAAATGAATGCGTGTCATCCACAGCCTACATGAGGATGTGTAAATAGGTTATTATAGAAGGAGGAGAACTATTCTGCAAATGAGGTTGCGGCATTTTTTTGCCCCCCCTCTTTGGATGACATGTCCGGGTGCAGTGTTTTATTTCTTCTCCGGTGTGTTTGCAGCATCACGGATTTGATGCGCGCTTTACTTCCCCTCAGGGATGATTACAGGGTTTTGTCACCCGATGCTCTCTGACTGGAGTCGGGTGTAGCCCATTAGAAGAAGATTTTGATTGAAGGCTCATCCGGCCAATCACGGCGCGGAGTGAAGTCCGGGAGGGGCGGGCCGTCTGCGGAGCTGGAGAAGGTCCAGTGCAGAAACAAAGACGGGGTGGGGGGGTGATTGACAGCTACATGGACGGGGTGTCACTGCTGTGTTTGTTGTGTGACCTGCAGTTAATGTTTTGGGTTTTGTAGCATAAACATTTATTTAGGTGAGCTGACAATCATAAAGTCAGATGTCCCATGATTTCATATTACTATGTATGCGTATAGGCTTATGCTCAATTCAGGATCATGATAATGCAAGTGTCTCACTCTCAGTAATGGTTGTCCACAAGGTCTGCAAGGCCTCTATGATGTGTTGTTTTCTTGTAGAACTAGTCAATCAATGCTGCATACTCAGCCTGCGTGAGCTCTGTCATGTTGTCTCCTGCAGGCAGCCTCAGAGGTGGTTCAACACCGCCGACATCACAGTGGCTCACCAAAGCAACCTACTGAAGCAGCTCAACCAGCAGCGCCGCCAGGAGCTGTTCTGCGACTGCAGCGTGCTGGTGGAGGGCCAGCTCTTCAGGGCCCACCGCAACGTCTTGTTCGCCAGCAGCGGCTACTTCCGTATGCTTCTCTCCCAGGGGCCCGACGGGCTGTCCGACTCTGTCAACGCCACCTTCGACGTCTTCAGCCCCGAGACCTTCACAGTCATCCTGGATTTCATCTACTCTGGCCAGCTGGACCTCTCCAGTCACAATGTGATTGAGGTGATGTCGGCAGCCAGCTACTTGCAGATGAACAATGTCATCAACTACTGCAAGAACTTCATCAAATCCTCCTTGGACATCAGCATGAAAGAGGAAGACAGTGAACGCTGCCTCAGCTTGTCAGAGACCTGCAGTTTCACCAGTGGAGCAGGAGAAGAGGCCTCAGAGCAGCAGCAGCAGCAAGGCCCCAGCTCTGTCAGCCCACCACCGGCACTCTGGACCCGGGACAACTCCAGATCCCAGTCCGGCTTCATGGGGAAGGACTCCGACCAGGAGGCATCAGCCTCGGCCTTGAAGACTAATCCAAACAGCCCCGCTAATGAGCTCAGCGGCGAGACAGAGGACCTGCACGACCCTCAGGACCCTCTGTACACCCTGCCAGGATCAGAGCGCCGGCGAGGTAAAGGGGGGACCAAGAGGAGAGCAGCCAACAGCACTCGCTCTAACCAGCATGAAGACTTGGACATCCAGGAGGCGAGGACACAAAAGGCTGAGAAGGCGGAGGAGCTGTATGCTACTCTACCACCTATTGTAGGAGTTATTGGACACTTTAATAAAGGTGAGTTGGACTGTATGTGAGAAAATGGAAAATCAATAGTTCTTTTACCTTTAGAGCAGCGAGAAAAGGAATAACATACTTCATCATAAGCGGACTGGCACGAGTGTAACCATCAAAAATTGCCAGAAATAGCGATATCCAGTTAATAAATAGAAAAGCCAAAGCTCTGAAAAGTTTCTCTTCCTCTTTGCAGACTCCAACCCTATTATGCGCTTCAAATGCCCCTTTTGTACACACACGGTGAAGAGGAAGGCAGACCTGAAGCGTCACTTGCGCTGTCACACTGGGGAGAGGCCGTACCCCTGTCAGGCCTGCAATAAACGCTTCACTCGCCTGGAGCATCTTCGCAGCCACTTTGAGACGGTAGGTTTATTTACAACCAGCAGGTGAAACCTAAACTCATTCAGAAACATAGAAATAGTGATAAAGCTTCCAGGCTGCACCATAGGGTTGAAAAACAATATATATGTGTATCAGTGTTCACAACCACCTACTCATAACAATACAGCTACAGAAACACCAACAGTAACATAACCAGTACTTGGCATATTTACATTCATGTGTTTTTCTTCTACATTTTTTTTTCTTTTGCCACAGATCCATCAAGCCAGGAAGCTAGTGTGCAGGAAGTGTAAGTGTCAGGTGACAGAGGACACTGGGCATGTGGTGTGCGAGGGCACACGACGCTACCGCATGTGCACCGCGTGCATCCAGGAAGTGGGTTGTGACGACATCCCCATGGACAGTCTAGAGGGGAACAACGAGGAGCCGGCCCTTTTGTTGGGGGTGGACGGGGAGGAGGAGGGGGACACTAAGAGGAGCTGGATGGTAACAGACGACGACGACCTGGCTGAAGACTCGGGGGCCGACCTCATCATCCAACAAGTGGACGACAGCGACGAGGAGCTGCAGTGAAATGGAACCAAAGCATGCGTGTGCTGAAGCCATGCAAGAGAATTTATGCACAAAATATGTGATCCACTGATGTAAATCCACACATTTATGATATTTTAGTTGTCTAGAAGTTAAATGCAACTGGTTAATCTTTACTTTCAATGAGAATGTTGACTTTTGTGACAAAATGGAATGCTTTTTGTTACGCTACATAAAATACAGTATGCAGTATCCAAAGCATGCATATTCAGTGATTTCTTTGCTCCAATTATTGTTATATGATAACTCTTTCAAAGATATGTTTTTTTCATATGCATGGAAGAACAGCTTTGCTACTTTTTTGGGACTCTGCTTTGATAAAAGGCTTTGACATTTGAGCAAAACCAAGTAACAAGGACAGAAAATTGACTCTGCTATTTCCCTACTGCATGTACGGAAAGTCAGGAACAGGATTTTTTTTTCTCAGAGTCTCACAATTGCAGTGCTTTCTATGATTATGTTTGATTATGATATGCACAGTCATATAAAACCAATTATAATTTATTTGTGTTTTTTACTTTTTGACACATTAAAGATATTTTTATACATGCCTGTGTCTGTTTCTTTCACCTCCCTGTGTCTTATTCAGTGTGAATGGAATGTACTTTCAACACTTTTATAAATTATATTAAGGACACAAACATTAAATGAGAAAATAATGAAGTACACAAAAGCGATGAAACAGAAGCAAGTTCTATGTTTTCAAAATGAAACTTGCATTTCATTCTTTCTATACTCTTTTTGTTTTGTAATTTCAGAACGTTTGCTAGTGTAAAACAGTAACACGGGCATTCTTTTTGAAAAACTGCATTTGTGGATAAAAGAATTCCCAATAAAATGTTTAATAACATTAATTGTGGTGTCTTTGCATTAAAAAAAATATAGCATGGCATCTTTAAAAGACAGCTTTAAATTATGTTTTAAGAACATTAATGAGGTATGTATTATGTGGGATTTTTAAATCTACTCAGATTTCTCAGGCTTTCTGGGGTATAAAACCTATATGGAGCTGGGCATTATTATCATTATTATCTTATTATCTTAAATAATCACATTTCAAAATGATCTTTCAATACAAATTCCCGGCCGACAGATGGCGCCTATGCGGTGCTTCTATAACCCGCGAGTCCCTTTCCTCTCCTGCTGAAGAAGAGGTGACGTCAGAGCGGAGGCTGGACCAACATGGCGGCCGTCATGAGGCTTGTAAACAGAAGCACTTTAAGTTCAGTGATGGGTCAACACTATCTGGCGTATAGCTCCGCGTCTAAGGTCCGAGCAGTGAGTTTTATTTGCTTTTGTCTTCCACTATGTTGGACTCTGCACGTTTAGCCAGCAGCTTTGGATAGCACTGTTTGTTAGCTAGCTGTTAGCCTCCTTTACCCATTCAGATAGATACGTTTAGACTGTTGTTAGCTTTCTTCTTATCTTAATAGGTCAGAGATTTCTATTGTAACATTAACAAGAAAAGCTGTGTTACTTAATTAAATGTGTGTTTGTGTAGGCTGGCGTCAGAGCAGGTCAAGATCTTCCAGAAAAGGTGAAAATAGTGGAGGTGGGACCCAGAGATGGCCTTCAGAATGAAAAGGTAACTTTATGTGAAGAATAAATGTTTCATTTGATTCCACTTCAACATCCAGGAAGCGTTCAGTCTAATGTTACAACTGCTCACAAACTGCCTGTAACTGTTTTGTGAGTGTTGTACAGAGACAGAACAGGTGCATACCTCCTGTGTTGTGTAACCAGGTGAAACTGTGTCAGTCATGCATTTGTATTTTTCAAGTGTTCCTCATCTTGTTGCTTTCGTGCTTCTGCTCTCAGACTATTGTGCCCACAGAGACCAAAATTCATCTGATTGACATGTTGTCAGCATCAGGGCTGCCAGTGATTGAGGCCACCAGTTTTGTATCTCCGAAATGGGTTCCACAGGTGAGTTTATTCTCCCCAAGCAATTCACATGAAGAGTGCTGACACACCCCACTGAGGGAGGTGCAGAAACTGCAGTGTATATGAATGGAGTGGCTTGTTTTCTCCACCACTAATTGGTTTCTGTCATTGTTCTGCTAACGTTAGATGGCAGACCAGGTGGAGGTGATGAAAGGGATCTTGAGGAAACCTGGGGTGTCTTACCCGGTCCTTACCCCCAACCTTAAGGGTTTCCAGGCTGCTGTGAGTGTCAGGCATCATAACCCAATACACTTTCCCAATAAATACCTAGACATGCTGTATATTTAGCTTTTTATACAGTGGCTGCCTATAATTTTCCAAAAACGCCTTTCCCTTCTTCTAACTTACTTCAGGTGAAGGCAGGAGCTTCAGAGGTAGCCATATTTGGTGCTGCATCGGAGCTGTTCAGTAAGAAGAACATAAACTGCTCAGTGGATGAGAGTTTACAGCGCTTTGACGAGGTTATGAAAGCAGCTAAAGAGGCTGGTGTGCCAGTTAGAGGGTAGGATTACTGGCTTGTCCTTGATTGCTAACAAGAATTGTGGGATTTTCTTTTTTTTTTCATCTATGTTTTTTGTCACTACAGTTATGTTTCATGTGTTCTTGGATGTCCGTATGAAGGCAAGGTGGCGCCTGAAAAAGTTGCACATGTGAGTTCTCACTTTATAGACGTTTATATCAACTGGCAGAAATCTGTTTATCATTCCTTGCCAAAAACGTAAACGGTGCTTAAGCAGCATCACTCATTGAAGCAGCTCAAATTTTGTCTCTTATCCTCCAGGTGGCTAAGCGTCTGTACTCCATGGGCTGCTATGAGATCTCTCTCGGTGACACTATTGGAGTGGGGACTCCAGGTAGCATGAAAGAAATGCTGGAGGCGGTGAGCAGAGAGGTGCCAGTGAATGCCTTGGCAGTGCACTGCCATGATACCTACGGCCAGGCCCTTGCCAACATCCTTGTAGCCTTACAGGTAAGACTTGCCCCTGGTTAATTTAATGTCATTTGAAAATGTCTGAACAATACAGGTGTGACAGAGTCCATGTAGGTGATGTATTGCTAGTGCAGTGTTAAGTAAACTATTAGTTTCAAGGTAAATATTTCCTTTGTTTGCAGATGGGAATCAGTGTGGTAGACTCGTCAGTAGCTGGACTGGGCGGGTGTCCCTATGCCCAGGGGGCCTCTGGGAATGTTGCCACTGAAGATGTAGTCTATATGCTGCATGGACTGGGAATTCAAACCGTAAGAAGTCACACTTTGTTTCTCTTTGATGTCCCCTGTCTTGTCTAAAGATGCTGCTCTTGCTTTTGTGATTACTTACTACTCTTCAAATGTTTGGAATTGCCTGCTACAAAAACTTGATTCAGTACAGTCAGAAGGCTGAGAGAACTACTACATATTTTTGAACGGTCTTTCATTCTTTCAGTTTGAAGAAAGGCCTCTTTACAAGTGGATATTATTTTGCATGAAGGGTTTGCAGAACTGACAACTGAAAGGGCAGAAAGAGACTAAGATTCCTCTGAGCAACAGTTAAATAAGATTTTAAGAAATCAGCAGTAATTGGAAAAAAAAATTGGTAGCTAAGCACTAAAATCTGTGCCTATTTGAATAGGAACTGGTGCCTGTTTCAGGGTCAAGTGCACAAGAATGTCTACAACAATATTAACAGAGTGTTGTTTTAGCGAAGCAAATCTTTAATCTACAAAATAGGAGTTGGAGGTTAGTGTTTAAACCTATTTAAACACTCAGCAGACTGCAAAAGGGAAAGGAAAAAGAGTTCCCAAAATATTTGCAGCCAAATTGCATCATTGTGGTTCAGTAATGATCTGAGGCTTTTCTTAGGCTTTCTTGGGCTCACTAAGGCTTTTCTGAACTGAAAAACAAATTAAAAACTAAAGGTCATTTGAGGGGAAAATGTATTCTCCGTCATGCAACACTGGTGACGTTGACTAAATGCAAGTTCTAATCATTTAATTCAATCCTATTTTATTAAACTTGTGAAGCTATAATAGTGAAGAAAAGAAGGAAAGCATCAATTTAACAGGTGATTCCAAACTTTTGAGTAGTATTGTAAGTAAAAAGGAAGAAGAAACGGACATATTGTTTGTTCTTTCTTTTCATTTCTCAAATTATTCATTTATTATTTATTTTGAGGAAAAACTTTTACAGGAATAAAATGCACAAAGCAAATTTTTGTACCTGATCAGAATTTCATTTGTAGTTCTAATTATTGTGTGTGTGTGAGCTCCCTCAAGTTTGACCTTTTAACTTTCCGTCCTCATCTCAGGGAATTGACCTCTCAAAACTGATGGATGCTGGAGCTTTCATCTGTCGAACCCTCAACAGAAAGACCAACTCCAAAGTGGCACAGGCAACCTGCAAACTGTAGACTTGTAGAAAATCAACCACTGACTGTCCGTTACGGCGTCATCCTGTAACCTGGAGCCATCATCTTCTGTATGTTCATTTCTTCCCACTTTAAATTTTGTTCGATTTATTCTTTACCAGTATGAGAATATTATTTTAATATTTCGTTGGTACTGACCCCTTCTTCTGTTTTAGAGTAAAGTATCTGATTAGATATCCACTACATGACAGCCTAGCTGGAACGGTGCCTTATGTAAAGTCTGATCATACAGATCCTACCTATCTAAAGCCATGCCTTCACCTGTTTCTTTAAAAGTGTGCTTACATTTCTTTCCGGGCAATGAAGCACAGACTTTGTTTATAATATTAAATGAACCAGTAAAAATACCCAAGGGATGGATTCACTCACTGTTGATGTCAGAGACACAAGTGTTGTTTTGATTTCTGTCATCCTCTGTATGCAGTGATCACCGTCTTTAAATGAATTCTCTACATAGGGAGCATCTGTGGAAACCATCAGTCTTCATGAACTTGGGAATTTTGTTGGCTTGTGAAAAAATATCGTTCACTGATTTTACAGTTGATTTTTATTTTAATATTTTGAATTTCTAGTTTTACTTTAATGTGTTTAGTAAAGTATTTATTTTTGAATGACTGTCTTCAAATTCAACATGTACATTTACACCAAGATTGTGAGGTTTAAAAATAAACAGTATTTCATCAATGAAATGGGTCACTGAGCTTAAATTTACTTCATTGTGATTAATCCACGGGCTCTGAAACGTAGCTTTAGACAATACTAAGAGAACTGTGTGTAAAGAAAGACTGCTACTAAAATCAGGAACCTTGGATGTGTAATTTCTGCCCTTTTCACAGTCGGCATCAAAAAGAAACCGTTTTGAAGTTACTGGTTATATAGGACACTTAGAGTGAGAGCTAATCTTTGGAAATCACCAGTGATTTCACAGTTTGCGGAAAGGATTGAGAATAAACAAAAACTTTTCTTCACCACACCTTGCAATAACCAGACTGACAAGTCTGACAGGCGGACTGAGATTCTTACTGCAGGCCTCTGCGACACTTAAAAACATGCATCATATGTATCAGAGACAGAAAAATAACGTGTCACTATGACTCACAGTTGAAATGGCTAATGCTAATTGATGAGCCTGGTTATGGTTGGTGTAAGAAACGGAGTTGTGAGTCATCGTCAATGGAAAAATTCCACTCCTTAGATACGAATGATCAGACAGTAGTGTGGGAGAAAAAAAATTGTTTGTATCTTGAGGTGGTGTCTTTTGCATATGTTTAGAAAGCTAGTGTTTGCCCCACGTGTTGTGAATTTCCCCACTGTGGGACAAATAAAGGTTAATCTTATTTTTTAGATTACTTGCTCTGTTGTGTGTATCACTAAGATTAACACAAGATATCACTAAACAGCCCAATACTGATATAAGACCAAACAGAAACACACATTCAATAAATTTATTATATTTAATTTATATTTAAAAAATACACTGTTAACAAGTGCAGAGACAAAATACATTTCCACCTGATGTCCACAGTGGACGATTAGGGACTTACAGAAACACATGATAGTTAGATAGATGAGCCATCTGCTTGCCCAACCGTTCCTCCCACCTCCTCCTCCACTGTGCTCCGGCACTAACAACACAGAATCAAACAGCAGCATTCCTTTCGCCTTATTTAAATCAACAGTGGTCTTGGATGAGGCGAGATTGTGTACAAGCGCGTCAAAACACAGGCGGTCTATGTACAACGTGTGGCCGTGCAGCACAAACCTGAGACCCAGCTTATGTCCGCCAAATCTTTGGATAAAGAAATATAGCAATGATATACATATATTGTCACACATTTTATCTATGAAAATACAGTTTAAAAAAAACTTATTTGGCCAGTTTGCAAACCTTCAAGTATTACTCAGCCATAACTCTATGACTTCAGAGCGCTCACACTCTGATGCAGGATTGTTTCCCATTCTGTGGCTCGTGGTCATCAGCACAGCAGGAAGCTATGATTTCAGTTCAGTTAAATAAATCTGACATTCAGTGAGAACAGAATGACCTGACACACCACTGTAGACACTGGCAGGGAGTGTGAATACCTCTGCCAGGTGTGTCCCGCCTTCTTGTGTGCGCTGTTTCCTTCCCCTCCTGTGTCAAAAATTGAGTCACAAGAAAGGCAGAGAATGTTCAAATACGGGTGAAGGGGTGAAGCTGACAAGGCACACAGACCTTTATTGTATTGAAAAAAGGAAGCCCACATATCAAAAACAAATCAATTTGACTCTGGCTGACTTGTAAATATTGTGGATGATGACTTGGAAACCAAAGTTCACGCTCTCGAAAAAGGAGTCTTAGATGTGGACACAGGGGCCCGCAGGAAGAATCCAGCACTGATGACTCATCCTCCAGGGTTTGACACATACTGTAGTCTGGCTCATAGTTCTGAGTCTGTCTATGAGGTTTGGTGTTGGGTTCTAGCCCGAGCACTGCCGATCTCTTGATCTTCAGTTCGGCTTCCATCACGAAGCCATGGACAGATTAGGAGCAGACGCCCGGATCTTCTCCTCCAGCTTGAGTCCAGAAGGCCTGTATGAAGACTTGTACGCGCTCTTGAAGGACGGAGGCTTTTGCTTCGAGTCCGGCCTCGTCATGGGCACGTTGCAGTTGTTGAAGGGGTCGTCGCTGTAGTTGTCTTGATGCACGGCCACGTTGCGATGGCGCCTCTTTATCTTGTTTGCGATCCGCACGACGCGCTTGGAGATGAGATAAATGATCTCGCAGATGTTGAGGACGATGCAGAGAGCCGACGCTCCGACCATGAAGTAGGTGAAGACCTTCTTCTCGGTGGGGTGGCCGATGTAGCAGTCCACCTGGTTGGGGCAAGGCGACACCTCGCACTTGACCAGTCTGGGCAGGTAGAAGCTGTCATAGACGCGGTGGAGGATGTAGAGGAAGGAGACCTCGATGCCCGTCTTGACGAAGAGGCTGATCAGATACGTCCACCACAGGCCGCCGTGTTTCTTGCCCGTGTTGTTGTACAGCTTCTTGCTGTCGCCGTGCTTGGCCTGGTACTTGCGCTCGCGGTCGTCGCGGTACGCCACGTGCATGACCACCATGAAGGACGGGCAGGTGACGAAGATGAGCTGCAGGGCCCACAGGCGGATGTGGGAGATGGGGAAGAAGTGGTCGTAGCAGACGTTGGCGCAGCCGGGCTGCTTGGTGTTGCAGTCAAAGTCCTTCTGCTCGTCGCCCCACACTCGCTCCGCCGCCACCACGTACACCATCACCCTGAAGACGAACACCACAGACAGCCATACCCGCCCGAACGCCGTGGAGTACTTGTTCACCCCACTGAGGAGGGCTTGGAAGGTCTTCCAGTCCATGTCCCCTGGTGGCAGTCAAATACGTCTTGTGTAAAACTCTTCTCTCGCTGGCAGCAGTTTAATCTTCACACCTGGATGAGGTAGAATGAACAATGAGTGAACATGTTCTCATTGTCTGAATATTGCTGCTTTCACTCTGTCTCACTTCAATCCGAGCCGCTTTAATAACAAAGAACCTTTTAGTCTGGCTTTTTAAATCAGCCATTCATCTTCCGAAGCTGATTTAATGCAAAAACATCTCTCAGCAGATCTCATTTATCAATCCAGCCTCTAACACGAGCTCAGAGTTTGGAGCAGGCCTCGAGCCAAACGGTGCCAAACAAGTCGGACCAACATTATTAACACACCCACAGTTTATGTGTATTTTCAAAAAAGCAGCTTGACAACTTCACAACTTTTATACTAATGTTTATTTAAATAAAGTCAGTCTCCTGTTGTGTGTGTGTGCGTGTGTGTGTCTGTGTCAAGCAGACTTGAGTCGTTTGAGTGTAACAAAAAGCAGACTTTTACGCACAGACTCTGTGAGTTATTTGGACACATTTTCTTCATATATTCAACTCTTTAGCAACATATAACACTTCTACAAGCATCATTGATAAATGATCGTTTCATAATCTGATGTATAAAAGCCATAAAAGCGACACATTTGAGGACGCTCGCTTCCAATTGGCTGAAACGCGAACTCGAAAACGCACGAAGCTCAGCTCATTTCGGACACATCTAAAGTTCATAACATGGAGTTTTTTCACTTACCCAAGAGAAATATTAGTCCATTTTGAGTTGAAAGACACGCTATTACATATATTTCCAGCCAATTTCTTGCTGCTTTAATGTCGTTTTAGTCCTTTAACGCACAGATTCGGCTCCAGTCGACAGGTAGAGGAGCGCAGTGTTGAGAAATGCGCCTGTGGGTGTGGTTAAAGAAGAAAGACTGGAGCTGCCCAGATGTTCCTCTCTCTCTCTCTCTCTCTCTCTCTCTCTCTCTCTCTCTGTCTCTCTCTCTCTCTGTCTATCCCACTCACATGCCAGTGTTAGGTAGCAAATCACATTTTTTGCATAACAGTTATCTCCAGGTGATGTGGATGGCACCTGGAGACAGATCTGCGCACGAGCAACCAAGTCTGGAGACAGATGTCCAATCACAGATGTGGGGCGATTTGAACACATGGTTTCAGGTGTGTGATTGTGACAACGTGGGGACCACCTTGTCTTCCTAGAACACTGGAGGGCACTTTGCTTTACAATGCCTGGGAGGATGCACAAAGATGAATGTTTCACATGTCTCAAACCACAAACACTCAGAACTCAAGTTATAGTCTGTCTGAAGTCTTGTGGGGTTAAATGAGGGAAAGGCTCATGTGAGGGGTGTTTGTGCTTGTTATAAAGTTTACAGATGACAGATTTAGGCTCATTGTTTTTGCATTTCCAATGTTTCCAGGAAGGACTTTCTGCCTCCCTGTCCCAACGTGTTCCTGAGTACTTCACACACTATACGTAAGAGGCAGACACACCCCGGGGTGAATGCATTTTTTTGTTATTGTGCATGTCTCTTTTTGTGGCAAGTTTCCTGAAGTTTAACTAGTTCTAAGCAGCATATTTTCTCTGATGCGTGCTGGTGGAGTGAGAAGAGGTCAAACTGGAGCAGTTGACATGTTACTCAGTGAATTCAAAGCTATTGTATTTCCCTGTTCCTCTGTCTTTTTTCCCCTACACTTTCATTTTTTCCCCTACTTGTTGGTGAAACACCCAAAAAGGTGTATTGTGTTTCCTTCATTCTTTTTAAAACCAGCCTCTACTCAGATGACACTGTCGCAATTCATGCACTCCCAGCTCGTCCTCGTCGTCAGATTGTGAACTGTGTCCTTTGTCTCCGCTCACCCATCCACCTGATTTCACAACCACATTTCTTTCGCATTTCCTTACACTTTGCAGACGACATTTCCAAATCATGCTGCTTTACTTTGTCTCTGTTCTGTAGGGAAACAGCAGTGCTGTAGGGAATATTGTATATCCTTATCCTCTGTACCAGAGCTTTCCGGAGCTATTGAGATCCTTTATTGACATTACATAAAAGGAAAAAAAAGACTTGTTCAGACATCATTACATTCAAGTCAAGTCAAGTCAGGTATACTTGTATTGCCAATCATATGCAGTGTCTCAATGGGCTTGTCTCAGGCTCACAATAGTAATGGCTCCCAACCCAACCCAATGTTTCCATGAAGATAAGGAGACACTCTTCAAAAGCCTTTACTAAGGACAACATAAGTTACAGCTGTAACTTACAAGAGTGTAATATAGAACTGCTGAGACACCACATGCATAGATTACAAATTTAGGTCAAATGATGATCAAGCTGTTTTTGTTTTCACTTCAACATTTCTGATGATGTGAAACTGAGACATGGCAGCAATTCAGTTGTTTGGCTAAAACATGGAAAGTAATTCAATCAGATATGATCAACCTATGTACAAATAATAAACACTTTTTATGTTATAAAAAGCTGCATTTTTCAAGCACCAAGAGTGAAAAGTAACACCACAAAGAGATGTTATCCTCACTGAATGAAAGGCTTCATCTCAAAGTCTGGCAGCTCAACGTCAAAAGTCTCAGCATATTGTTAGAAATATCAAGTGCAGCTTTTCAGGAAAGTCACTTCTGGCATAAAGCTGCGGCACGTGAACATCTGTAGCAGCAACGTTAAGAACAGGCCAGTAGACAAGAAGCTCATTCGAGGCGGGGGTGGTAGTTTTTCTCCTTGGCCCCAGATGAAGAACTGGTCCAGGCAGTCTGCCGGGGACACACCTGGAGGAATGCATCCTGTGACTCAACCTCTGCCAGTTGCAGGTCTCAACAAGACAGACCAACACAACAGGATAAGCACATCTCTTTTCACTGCGGGTACTGTGAAAAAGGAGGAAATGTACCAGAGAAAGCGAGGACGAGGAGAAGGGGAGAAACGCTGCCCCACAAGAGCTGGGAGGGTCTTGTAATGGGAGTGATTGTTGGCTCATTTCCAGAACCACCCAGTCAGGCTGGACTAACAGAATAAGGACAAAGAGAACTGAAGCTTGCCTATATGTTCACGCAACACTTGGGACTGATGATTAACTTTGTCACTTCGTCCAGTTAATTCTTGCATTATTGGTTCTACAGAAAGGGGATGTCATCTCCACTGTGGGTTGAGTCTCAGATCACGCACACAGAGAACATGTGACTTCCTCCTTCTGGTATCCATCATTTAGATATTTATGGTTTCATCTGCCGAGGATTCAGATATCCATCTTCTGCCAGCCCCGACACAGTGGAGCTTTCCAGCAGCAACTCGTCTTCCTGAAACTGGTGCCCTACTTGCCATGATAATCCACAGACACTCACTTTTTAATAGATTTCATCGGAGCAACTGTCTGCTGACACAGACATTAACAGTTCCAATGAAATCTGTTAACATCTGCTCTGTGGATGATTCCGTTCACTGTTTGTGGAAAGACACTTGGCTTTGTTTGAGTTCTTAAAATGTCACTCTTCATTGCTCTGAGCAGCACGAGCTAATTCTTATCTTCCTCTGTGCTACTGAGTTTGCAGCACAAGCTTCAGAGGCAGATATCTCAAAAACCTCAGCAGAGAGCACTGAATATCTGCACGGCTCAGATTAGGGAAATCTGCCTTTTGGTCTATCACACATTAAAGTGTAAACATCCATTAAGAGGCTGCATGGAGCGACACATTCCTGCGCTGGGTGGATCCACGCACGTCAGCACGGATGAATCGAACTGAAGAGTGGGAGACTCCTCCTCTGCCCTTCTCCAAGTACCAATCAACCTAAACAATGAGGGGGGCTGATCCTGGCAACCGAGTGCCAGCGGGGAGGGAGGGCTTTGCAAAACACATGGAGAAAAAAATGAAAGAAGAAAAAGAGTTTGTCAAAGCACAGAACTCGAGCAGGATCAACAAACCCTTCAGCTAATTTACATTGGCTTTTACATGTTATAGTATTTCTGCACAGCATAGATCCACTGTGAGTGATCCTTTTAAATTGTCTGCCTTGATCTTAAGAAAAAAACTCCACATTTTCAAAACATGAACATGATCTTTAATGAAAAATAATATTAACAGCTATTCAGCCACACTGCACCTCAACACTGTGAAATATGCACATCCTGATATTATTAACAACTGTGTTTACAACACTGCATTTCAGCTATGTTGCTCTTTTCCGCCCGGAGGAAGACAGCAGCTTAAAACAGTAACAAGCACGACAGTACGATCTTTCAAACCTCTTTTGATAAATTATGCAAAGTACAGTATTCACAAAGAGTTACATATGAACATGTGAGGAAAAGGAAAACAGTCTCAACTAAACATTCGGAGGTCAGGAACTGAGCAGAGGGAAAATCTTACACAGAGAACCACATGTGTTTGTAAAACCATACTCTCCTAACCATGGTGACTCATCTAATTGGTATCAAGGCTGGATCTGACCTGACACTGCGCCACATAAACTTTTTTTTTTTTCTCTGCAAGGACTTCAGAATTTCAGCTGCAAAGATCTCTGTAAACGCTCTGACCTGAACCTCCAACAGTGAGCACATTCCAGATTAATGACACATAAGACCTGTGGTCCAGAATTTTGTTTTCTCTGACACAGGAAACAGTGAGGAACTACTTTGTTTGTAGTTCAGTGTCTGAGCAGAGAAAAGCCTGCTGACGAGTCTTTTAAGGAAGTGCCTGAGTGAGGAGAAACGTATTTCCTTTCCAATGTCTTTGTTTCATATAAAGTCTTTTATTCTCTGAGTCTCAAGCTACGGCGACGCTGTATGAGGGAGCAGGCGTTTCTGGGGTGTTTTTGCCCTTTAGAGTGTTTGCCTCCATGAAGTTGCTCCCACTGGACAGCGTGTTGGTCATGACGTGGCGAGAGTGGTGGACGGCGGTGAAACACTCGCGGCAGCGTTTGCCGACCAAATAGAGGATCTCAAAGATGGAGAGGAGGATGCAGACCAGGCTGGTGACCACCATGAAGATGGTGAAGATCCGTTTCTCCGTGGGCCGGGCGATGAAGCAGTCCACCTTGTTGGGGCAGGGCTTCTGCTCGCACTTGATGAGCGAGGGGAAGTCGTAACCCTCGTAGATGTGGTAGAGGAGGAAGACGAAGGTGGCGTCCACGGCTATTTTGAAGACCAGAGTGAGGACGTAGGTCCACCACAGGCCTCCGCGCTTCTTGCCGGTGTTCTGGTAGAGACGACGGCAGTTCTCGCCGTACTTGAGCTGGTTCTTCCGTTCCCTGTCCTCCCTGTAGGCCACGTGCATGACCACCAGGAGGGAGGGGCAGGTGACGAAGATGAGCTGCAGGGCCCACAGCCGGACGTGGGACACGGGGAAGAAGTGGTCGTAGCAGACGTTGTGGCACCCGGGCTGGGCCGTGTTGCACTTGAAGTCCTTCTGTTCGTCGCCCCAGACCTTCTCGGCTGCCACCACAAACACCATGACCCTGAAGAGGAAGACAATGGAGAGCCAGACTCGGCCGAAGGCTGTGGAGTACTTGTTCACTCCACTGAGGAGGCCCTGGAGGAATGCCCAGTTCATGATGAGATGTGTTCACAGCCTGTCTTCTCTTCCCGCTGATGGAAGACAGAGGAAGCTCTGAAAAGGACAATACTCAGGTATCTACCAGGAAAAAAACAAAAAGAGAGAGCGTACATGTCAGAATTAAAGAAGGCAGTTCAGACAACAAAGACACAAACTAAGCTGACACCGGATCATTAACATATAAATACACATGCCAACATATGTTTAAGGCAAAAGGTACAAGAGATAAAAGGACAATGAATATATAAAAAGTACATCAAAAACTTTATTAAACAGTAGATTTTCTTGTCATGGAAGTAAAAACTTTTTACCTCGTCGCTTTGCTGAGATACAATCAGACAACTCTTACTCAAACCAGCCGCTCACTGCGCTTTCAGCTCGGGACGTTTCGTGCGTAATTACGCGTATCCAAGAAATAATCGGCGTCTAAAAAGCGACTAACTCGGACAAATCGGAACAAGTTCGATTCATAAACACACACATCCGCTTGTTATACTCACAGTTTTAGAGGCAGTTGTTCGGTGTCGGAGCGGAGGAGCAGGCTTTGGGATGAAGCTCGCCGATGAGTCTCTCTCTCGGAGGATTTCTCAACAGACGACGGGAGTGGAGGGGGTGGAGCTGTTCGCCTGCCACTTCTCAACACCCAACCTGCTCAGGTGTGGCAGCCCCACTCTAATACTTGTTTGTCCCGATGACTGATTTTCTATTTGTCAACTTTGGATAACTTCAGGAACACAATCAGGAAATGATCATCATGATCATTTGCATGATTTGCATGGAAATATCATTAAATGGATTTAGTAATATACAGATAAAATAATATTGTATCATACATGATTGTAAACAGTGTGCTAATTTAAAACCAACTCAGATGTTATACATGAGAATAAATGTGTCCATAATTATTTATTTGCAAACTTTTAGCATCAACACAAATAGTTTTTCCCCCTCAAGCTCAACTTTAAATAATAAAACAAACACGTGCTCTAAGCAGGTAATGATGTAGCTGTAAACGTTGTAAGCCAACAGTCAGCAGATTGAAGTGACATTCATTTCGTACAAAGTAACACATCAAACTGTTCTTTATTTAAAAAAAATGTGTTTATTGGAATATTTACATGGCAGATCATGGTGGGTTCAAAAGACAATGAACACACTGTTGCTCCAAGACATACAAACAAGCACGCGCTCCTTCTTTCTCATTCAAACATATTCTCCACAGTCAGAGATGATGACCTTCTGCTTCGGCTTGCCGTCTTTTGTTCCCTGAGCCTGCATGAGGAAAACAGATTTTTTTATTTTTCAGCTTTTATCACCATATGAGCAACTATTACTAATGTAACATGTAACAGTTTGTACTTTAATGGGTGGACTTTACTCTAGATAACATCTGCGAACACTATGAACACAAATATTATCTTTTATTTTTGTAACTTAAATTTAAAATTTTTAACTTGATCCTGAAAAAAAAAAAAAATCAGCTTCGATCTTAGCATTAACAGCCTTAATGTCCCCTTTGGGTAAACTAGCAGAGTTCAAAACCCATTCCATAAAGGTTGGGACATTGTGTAAAATATAAGTAAAAACAGAATTAAATTATTTTTATTTTGCAAATTATTTTCAATCTATATTAAATGCTGTATTTTATTGATAGTTTCTGATCTATTTGCACTAAATCTGAACACTAAACATTTTGCTTATCTTGCACAGCACATCTACCTCTACAATATGATTCATGGGATTAGTGGATTAGTGGTTTTTGGGAACTTGTTTGTTGCACTGTATGTTGTTTTATGTCACGTAATCTTGTTGTTTAATGTGTTACGTGTTGTGTTGTTGTTTTGTTTCAACTGTAGCTCCTAAAACAAAAGAATTTCCCAGTTTGGGACAAATAAAGAACATCTATCTATCTAAATACAGGACTGTAAGCACACTGTGAATACAGTTGAAAAAATGAGACATGTAAAGTTGTTTTTTTTTTGCTGCCTGTAACATGGTCCAAGAAAGTTGGGACAGGGGCTTGTTCACCTCTGTGTTACATCACAGTAAGTATTTGGGAACTGAGGACACTAACTGTTGTTTTAAAAGTGAAATTCTTTAATAGTCTTGCTTGATATACGACTTCAGTTGCTCAACAGTCCAGGGTCTCTGTTGTCATATTTGGAGCTTCATAATGCACCACACATTTTCAGCAGGGCAGTTTAGTACTTGCACTCTTACTATGAAGCCACACTGTTGTAATACATGCAGAATGTGGTTCAGGATTGTTTTGCTGAAATAAGCATGGACATCCCTGAGAAAGAGTTTGTCTGGATGTCAGTATATGTTGCTCCAAAACATGTTGCTTTCAGCATTAATGGTGCATGTGCAAGTTATCCACTAACACACTCCCATACCAGAATGTCCACGATTTCCAAAAAACATCTGAAATGTGGAATCATCTGACCACAGCACACTTTTCTTCTTTGCATAAATCCTGTCAGTACCCAAACCATCCCTTCTACCTGAGGCAAGCACAAGCATTGAATGTTGGTTTTCAGGGAGAGCTTTCTCCTAGTAGGTAGGAATTCCAAAATTTCTTGTGTGCATTGAGAAACATTGTTCTTAAGCTGTTGGACTATTTGCCCCTTTCATACCCAATCATGATACTATCACCTGTTACCATGAACCTGTTTACCTGTGGAATGATCCAAACAGGTGTTTTTGGATCAGTCCACAACTTTCACAGTCTTTTGTTGCTCCTGTCCCAACTTGTTGGAAACATGTTGCTGCCATCAAATTCAGAACAAGCTGATATTTACAAAAATCAATGAAACTGATGAGGTCAAACATTAAATATATTGACTTTGCATTGTTTTCAATTAAGTATATGCCAAGCAAATAATCGCTTTCTGTTCTATTTGCATTTACACAATGCCCCAACTTTTTTGGAATCAGGTATTTAGTTAAAGAACACATTGGGGAAACAGCTAGGGTTTTGTTTGTGTGACTGCTTTTTTGTTGGGACTGATTTTAGGCTTTTATTATCACTAAATTAACCCACTGTTTAATTGTGGAATGGAAACTTACAATTATATAAAATCATTTTGCAGCATCATTACCTCCATTGCACGGACCACATCCATCCCCTCCACCAGGTCTCCAAACACCACATGTTTGCCATCCAGCCAGTCTGTTTTGTCAGTGGTGATGAAGAACTGAGAACCATTACTGTTTGGCCCAGAGTTGGCCATGGAGAGCTGTCCTGTGAGCACGAGAAACAAAGTTTGGCCAGTTATACACAGGATCTACTAATAAACATAAACATGAAGTTCATACACAGAGAGACCATACACACATTAAGAGCTTCTTAGAAAAATCCTCACCTGGAGCGGTGTGTTTTAGGACAAAGTTTTCATCGTCAAACTTCCGGCCGTAGATGGACTTGCCACCAGTGCCATTGTGATTGGTGAAGTCACCTCCTTGGCACATAAACTGAGGGATGATGCGATGAAAGCTGCTGCCCTTGAAGCCAAAGCCCTTCTCGTGTGTGCACAAGCAGCGGAAATTCTCTATAAAAGATATTTAAAAAGATGTCACTGTTTGCAAACTGTTTTTTTTGTTTTGTCTTTTAACATGGGGTTGGTATATAGTTACATATTTGCGGTTTTGTTTTACTCCTGTTGAATTCATTCTAGTTTCTTTTTTAATTCTCTATGCAAGCAAACATAACACTGTGCAGTTACAATATCTGTTTTTGACAAAAATGTGATGATGGGAGCCTCACAGTGCACAGCATACCATACCTGCTGTCATTGGAACAATGTCAGCCCGAAGGAGGAAGCGTAGTCTCCCTGCTGGTTTGTTTCCAATCTTGATGTCCATGTAGACCTGAGGATTAACTCTGCCTTTTTTAGCCGGGGGCTCACCCTGCAAAAGGAAATCATACTTATGTCGCCATCTTAACACAGTTAAGAGTCAGAGGCACCAGCACACTTTAGAAAGAAAGCTGCCTCACCTCCTGTGTTGCAGTGTTGGTTGTTTCTCCACCTGCTGCCTCTCCCTCAGCCTCCTCTGCGGTCTTCCCTGAGAACTTCTTCAGCCAGTCATCGTCAGACCACACTGAAGGAAAAGCAGCGTTATAAACAGATCTCAAGGTTCAAATTCATGTCCAGGCAAAGGTTTCTAGAAACAGTTGTTTTTTTAAATCAATCACCTGGTCGAGAAGATCCTTCTTTGATTCTCATGGGCTTGGCAGTGTTGACCCGAATAGTCCGTCCAAAAAGCTCAGACTCATTCTAGGAGCAAAAAGAAAACACATTATTAAAGAAGGAAGGTCGTTGTTTGGACCTTTTGGGCAAACGACTCATGACGACTAGGTCTCGGAAAGAGAAATCAAAATTCAGTGACATGGCAATGCAGCAATATGATCCACTTACCATGTTGTCAATAGCTGCTGCAGCATCCTACAGAAGACAAAAAGAATGAAAAGGTTAAAAGAATTATTTACCATGAAAGTCCCACCATGTTTACATTCAAGTGTCACACTAGCATTAACCTTATTCTAAATGAGACAGCATGCCACTGAGATACAGGATGCTGATAAATGTAATCAATTCACATTCCTGTTTACATGCAGATACAATATTTCACATATGCTGCAACTACAGTGCTGAATGTATTTTTGTGATTTATGACTGTACATAAAAGTTCACTTATGGTTGTACATATTATTGCTACCAACACACCTTACTGGACTTAACTGAACCGAGGTTACTCTAAACAGAAATATTACCCTATTCAGGTTAACATAATCAATTTTCACTGTTTATTAATTGTGACTCTAACAGAGTGCTCTCTTTTTTAGGTTATTATTAGAATATTGCAGTCATTAGTGTGTACATCTGCAGTACATACCTCTGCCAACTCAAACTCAATGAATGCAAATCCTCTGTGCTTTTCTGAAAATGGAGCACATTAGACACATTAATATAGCTAAAATGTGTGCCTTAGCCACTGGGTGTATTATGACATAGACAGTGCAGTTACAGTCACACTCAATACCAAATCTTCTGATCTTACCTGTTTCATAGTCTAACGGGATCTGAATGTCTGTGATGTCTCCAAAGGGAATAAAAGCTGCATGTAAGACTTTCTCATCCACCTCCTCTGCCAGGCCACCTGACAGAAACACACCGTACTGACACTGAGACCAGCAGAGAAATGCTGCTCATAGTTCACATGAAAATAAAGACATGTTTGTTTATAATGAGAGAAGACGACCACGGATCCGGTTTACGTGCTACGATCAAGACACAAGACGAACCAATGGAGTCCTGATACTAAAGTTGTTTTTATAGTTTTATCTCGTTTGTTCAGAGTTCATTACACACTTGACATGACACTATTTACCCATGTTGTTGTCGAAACTGCAAAGTTTAAAACCAGCGAAGTTGCCATGTTTTACCGGCTAAATCTTTTACCTATCGGAGGTTTTCTTCATATTACGTGCACTTTATATTTTTACAATTGTGTCGACTTTTATTCTTTATATAGTAATAACTTTAGTTCGTTTGCTAGACTTAATGAAACAATAAGTCGAGCGTGTTTTTAAGAAAAGTAACTTACTTACCAACATACAGCACTCGTTTGTTAGCCGCCATATTGGATTTGACCCTTCAACTTTCACCCCGGCAGCTTGTCATTGGTGCAGAGAGACGGAAGCCCGCCCCCCTATGACCAAGGTCTCTCTGGCGCCGCCTGTCGGAGGAAACCCTGTACAGCTGGCATCACTCCAATTTCATTTCTTCATATCATCATAGTAAACGAGCTACAGTGTGCAAACTACTACAACAGCCTTTTTTTTTTATAACAGGTAGGATCAGGTTCTACCATTTTTGTCTTTCTCAACCTTTTCTTCCACAAATATTCTTAAACTGTATAAACAACATTTCTGTTTTTAATCATTCAAGAACATGAAATTCTACAGTTTTTAAAGCAGACAGGGTTGGAATTTGGGCAGAATTAGATAAAAGTGTGGAAAATCTGTATTTGAGCTTAAACCTTTTACAGACACATGAATGATTTCTGATTTTAATTTAGTTGTTTCAGACTTTTTCACACCAGACATTTTGACTTGTCACAATGGGAAAAGCACATTGCACAATACCAGAACCATGACACTGAAGCAGCTGAATGGCATCATTCATTTTATGATTTTTTTATTACAGCTGTGGTTTTCCTGCTGTGACATGTTAAATGTGAAAAAAGCACTGTTGAATATAACAGAGCCATCTTTAAGCTTTTCCTACTACGACAAGTCAAAATGCTTATTGTGAAACAGACAGTTTTCTGAGGAGACATTACACTATTTTAGGCTATGTTTTCTTTTACTATCACTATGTCAAAATGGCATTTTGTGTGCAGCAAAATAATATTAAGTTTTAACTTACTTAATTGTTAATAAATTGCCAATGCTTATGGATCAGTTATGAGAAATTAATAAAGACAACTTTTGGAAGGCCTAATTGTGAGGAATCTCTCTGGCTTGTGGTTCCATATTTTGTTTAACTTAGCCAAGAAAATAAGTCACTTAAGTTTCACCCATTATCAAAAAACCTTAGGGAGCCCCCTGCTTGCAAGAGATTTAAGCTATCAGCAGGTTCTAGGTCATCCTCCTGGTTAACAGTGGAATACTGTTATTTGTGTTTTTGTCCCTTTATCCCTTATCTTGATGTGGTACACTTGCCAAGAAACCCAGTTCTGGAACAAATTCCTACCTCCAATTGTTCCCTGCATATTCTTTGTTTTCTCAGGATTAGCACCTTTCTCTCCTTCCTGCTCTCTGACAGCATTATGTTTCCTTCTCATCCTTCCTGCCACTTATATTACAATAAATTGGTGAAAAATATTTCCATTTTCGTGCACTCAAAGCCAAGCAAGAGTTGTCAGGACCACAGGTCTAAAGTGGATTTCATACTTATGATTCCAAAATGAACACTTTCTCAATCACACTAATGTAGAGAAGAATGTCAAGAGGAAGGAATGACAGAAACATTTCAAAAAGCAAAGCTGACACCTAGAAAACTGTCTTTTATTTGCATTACATTGCATTTATTTACAAAATTAGATGCACTGAAAGATTTATCATTTTTAAAGCATAAAATCAAACCATGCAAAAGTGACAGTTCTGTAGTTGTGACCTCCAGGTAATTTCAAGAACTGACCATGAGATTTCTATGCAAGGGTTAAGTGACCATATTTCTAACTGATAATTTGGTACAGAAAAAACTTTTTTGTCTTTCTGTCTTTAGTGCAAAAATGCTTTTTTAAAAGGTAAATTAACAGTTTTCCTTTGACCGTTTCTTGCATTAAGTATCTATCCAAAGAGGTAGCACCCTAATTTATACCATTTTAGCTCAGACAAAAGTTATGATACTTATAATTATACTGTTTTCGCTACTCCTGCAGTGCCCTGGCTATTCTGGCCCTTGTCCTTCCTCGGACTTCTCTGCGCACATACACATTTAAAACTGAATAAAATAGGTTACATGTAAGCATTAAAGTAAAACAAGAGTGGTAACCTTGATATATCATCCCTTTATTGAGAATACCACACACCCATAATAACATGATAGGATGGAGGAGTCCATCATTTCAAATCAAACATAAAACTTTCAAGCAAAGAAAAAGAACAAGGCTCAATTTCCTTTTCGAAAAAAGGTTTCTCTCCTTTGCCACAAAGTGATTCGAGATTCACTTGCATTATTGCTTTTGGTAATTTCAAAGTATTACAGAACTAGAAAATTAGGAACTGTGACATTTTTCAAAAGGTTCAAGTATATATTTTAAAATTAACTTTTCTTTTTTTTTTCGTCATTTTTGCATAATTGTTCAGAGGAGTCTGTTGTCTTGAGTCAGTGTATTGAGTCTCTCCCCATTTCTGCTCATTTTTCTGTACCCTGAAACGACAAAATGACTTTATATTACTACAACAAAACTTCAATTATGTATGACAATATCACCAAGTATGAATACCTTGACTCTTTATGTATTATCATACCAATTAAATACAGCAAACAGTGTTCAGGATGTGGCAGCAGCAGTAGTAGTAGCCATGCCGCCCACTTTCTGAGTGGCATCTTTCTTTGCCTGGTGGGCTTGTAGCACAGCAACAGCTTCTTCCACCTGTGCAAATATAGCATCACATATGAATAATGACACGGTGCAGTAAGTGGATAGCAGACATGTCAGTATGGCAAAGGTAGGGGTAGGCAAGTACCTTTGAACGCAGAGATTCATGAGACTCCAGCATATGTAGCAGCTCAGAGTTGTCAATCTCCAGCAGCATGCCGGTGATCTTTCCTGCCAGGTTGGCATGCATGGACTGAATCAGTGGGAAAAGACGCTCACCTGTTTGGAAAAATGGATAGTAAATCAACCTAATACAAACTGAAAAGCTTTACAGTTCAATCATGACGATATGATATTCTTACCTAGCATCTGTTTCTGCTCCTGAGGGGGCGCAGCAGCCAGCATGGAGGCTGTGAGAGGCTCCTGGCCCTGAACGTGCACAGCTGGCTGAGCCTGGAAGAGACAGGTAAAGAACATAGGAAAGAAAATTATTTATAGGTTTGATGTCACAGGATGTGCAAGATGGTGTGATTAATCTCTTGCCCATACCTGCTGTAAGGCAATAGGTTGCACCACCTGGGGGTTGGGGTTACGGACACCGGTGGCATATTTGTAAGGAGGCATGGCACGGGGCCCAGGGACTCCCATTGAGGGACGAGGAGCCATGGCCTGGCCAGAAGCTGACAGAGAGGAGGCAAAATGGAGCAGAATTTATACGGTGTCTTGACAACCTCCACTGTATATATAGTGTCAATAAAATGCTAAATCCAGAACCAGTGAGTCAATGGTGATCATTTTGCTCAAGTGGTACTGGTGAACACACCTCGTGGGCCCTGTGCGCCACTATTAGGTGTCATGTGTCTCAGGTTGGCACGGGGTCCTGGTTGACGCAGCGAGCTGGGGATCCCTTGAAATCCACCTAAGAGTGACAGAAGCAGAGACAAAAACAATGAGATGTGATACAAAACTTAACAGCATCAAAAATGTTTTATATTTCTAATAGGCTCCGTTATGGAATAACTATGTTTTTTATGTAACTGAAAGTATATGAAAAATGGCACATGCTCACCTTGACCTCTGCCACCTTGTTGCTGCCATCGAGGGTTGGGTCGCATTTGGGCCAGCTGATTGGGTGCATAGTAAGTAGTCCTATTCTGGGCCTGGTGGATGCATAATTGTATTGCATTAAAATCAAACCCTACTGAAAGTGCACTACATTTTTAATTTGTATTCACTGAAATAAAATGGAAACAAAAGTAAAAAAAAGTTGGTCCAGTGACCTTTGGGTAATGCAAAACTTCAATTATAGCTTATCGCTTTCTATTACAAAAGTACATTATTTTAAAACATGCATTAAGTGATTTTTTTGGCCACTTGCAACTGTAAACACAACAGTGACATATTTATCCTTTTAAGTTTATATGGTGAACTTAATACCCCCAGGTGCTTAATTACACATCCAGTACACACTAAGCAACATTAGCATGTCCACTGACCACGTGCATATGGACAATGTTAGTCCTATATTCACTCTCCTTTTGTCTCTGGCTTTGGACTCAACTGACTCCTGAAGAAAATATCAGGCTCTTAAGGTGGTAAATGCTCCACCATGTTCACCAGCTTGTTGCAAACTTTGCCATTCTGCAGTTTAATATTACTCTAGTATAGTATGTAAACCTTAAACAAAATGAGCCCACATACTAAAAAGGAGTCAAGTGATAATTATCTGTGGGTTAGTCACTTAGAGCGATCCCTTTAACACACACTTCCATCACAGACTTTGATTCTCACACCTGTGGCACAGCTGGCATGAAGTATCCACTGGTGGGCTGGAACTGATTGATGATGGCGTTGGCCGGCATGGCCCTCATGCCGGCAATACGCTGCATGTACTGGTTGGTGAGGTGGGCTTTGCGCTCCTCTTTGCGCTGAGCCAGAGCCACGTAGAGGGGTTTGGAGCCAACGATGCGTCCGTTCATCTCAGTCACAGCCTTGGTGGCCTCTTCGGGGGAAGAGAAGCAGACGAAGCCAAAGCCCTTGGAACGACCCTCCTCAAGCATCACCTAAAATATAGACGTAATGGTGTCTGCGTAACTTCAAACACAGTATTGTCATGCTGTTGCTATGTTTATATTGCAGTGATCCATTAGGTCTCCTCTAGTGGTAATGCTTTGCAACATCTGTTTGATCATTCTCACCTTAGCACTTGTAATAGACCCGAATGGAGAGAACTCCTTACGCAGTTTCTCATCGTCTATGGTGTCATCCAGGTTCTTAATGTAAAGATTAACACCCTGAAGCCAAAGACAAACAGTCATGATATATAGGTAACTTAACTGAAACATGTATTGAAATTCAGGATGGATTTAATCATTAATTAAGGGCTGCCTTTCTACAGACCTGATAACGACTGATCCTTTCCTGCTTCAGCAGCTCAAACTTCCTCTTCAGCTCCGCCTGACGCTCCATCTTCTTCTGAGCCCGGCCCACAAACACAGTCTTGCCGTTGAGTTCGGTGCCATTCATGTCTTCTACAGCCTTTGGACGAAATCATTATCATCAGAGGGAATGAACAATAGATTATAGACTATAGATTATAGAGATAAGACTCGCTTGATACATTTCCATGAGGCCAAAGTACCTTGTTAGCATCTTCATGTTTCTCGTAACTAACAAATCCAAAGCCTCTGGATTTGCCGGTGGGGTCTGTCATCACCTTTACACTGAGTGTTTTTCCTGCAGAGGTTAAAGGTCAGATAAGTGGATGTAAGACAGCAGAACTAAAGCACATTACAGTTTGGAGTAATAGTCATGAATCTAGTCACTTTTACCATATTTGTCGAAAAGCTCCTTCAGCCGATCATCGTCCATATCATCCCCGAAGTTCTTGATGTAGACGTTGGTGAACTCTTTGGCTTTGGCGCCAAGTTCAGCCTCCCGTTCCTTGCGAGATTTGAAGCGACCCACGAACCTGAAGACGGAGGGAGAGCAGCGATACACACTCTTTTAAAACAGCCCTGTTGGAGATGATAAAACAAACCAGGATCCACCTCTTTTGACCTGCTTTTTCCGATCTTAAACATTCTTGATCCAAGATTCCGGGGTACAGAAAGTTCCGCAATGACAGAGGAAGACCTGACCACGCAAGCACGGTAAGTAAAAGAGAGTACATTCTTTTACAAGAACAGGGACAACATCCACAAAACAACTTCACAGCTACAGTTCATCATGTGACTCATCATTCCTGGGGTGGACAATGAAAAAAGCATTCAACTGCTGTTAATGTCACCAGAGGCAGGCAGATATGTCGGCATGCTAGACAACACAGTGACAACCATCTTTAATCTTGGTCCAAAACTTGATGAGGAGGTGGATGGAGAGGGGTGGAGGAACAGAGTCTCACAGTACAAAGGAAAGCTGAGGAGGACCAAATGATCTTATATACCTTGCTATGATGACCTCTCTCTCCTTCCGCCATCCAGTATTGCATTCCTGCATTCGATCCATCACTAAAACACACAAGCGTGGTCATACACACACACACATACAAACACTCCAAGACGGGTGACCAGCGAGTGGACGAATGAGGCAACAGAAAATAGCGTCTGGTGGGAAAGATAAGAGTAAGTAAGAGTTTTTAGTTTGTTATCTATCAGTTTAGAGGTTATCTTCATACTGGCGGTAGTGAGAGATGAGCTTATTAGTCAGATTATTCACGCACAAACTCACCAACTGAAAAAAGACACGACAGGTCAGTTCACTCAACACAAGTGTAAAACACACATGTCAGGTTTATACATCAAGACACAAAATATGACACAGTCTGATACACATACACTATTACTATTATCACCATGAGCTCAATAAGTACTGCACCTTCTACATATTTAAATGTCATGATCAAATGCTATTAAAATAATTTCAAAGTTAAAACTAGATTCTTCATAGCGACAATGAACACCCCTTTGTCCCCAGTTCCTAGATGATCAGACACTCACACCTTGCGGTCATTCAGAAGCATGCCGTTCATCTTCTCGATGGCACGGTCGGCGGCATCCTGGGTCTCAAAGTGGACAAAGGCGTAGCCCTTGGAGCCATTTTCATCGCACACCACCTGGAGCAGAGGAACACATACGGGTAAATATGCCTCATGACACATGCAGGCAGTTCCTCAACTTTAAAGCATTGGAAGAATTTGGAAAAAACACTAACTAAATGTTAGATGAGAAGATCAACACCACGCTCAAATCAAAGTAAATATGAAGCTGTAGCCTCTTATATATATCATCATAGCTTATCATAAAGACAAGACACTGCTGGTATGGCTCTGTCCAAATTAATACCTTTAATCTTGTTTTTTAAATTCATACAATAAACAAAATACAAAGGTGACATTTTGTGGATTTACAGGGGATATTTGTGGGGGGTTTTTTTGCAGTTTTTCACATTGGTTGTCACTTCAACAAGATCTGTACAACATGTCAATTAGTCAGCTATTAGGTGGATTTTGTTATCTTGGGCCAGAGCCATTCTAGCTGTTCTGTTGTTTAAAGCCTCATTTAGAGTCACATTTATGACAGCTGTACCTTGCAGGAGAGGATGTTGCCAAAGGCAGAGAAGGTGTCGTACAGGGCTTTGTTGTCAATGGACTTGTCAAGGTTCTTGATGAACACGTTGCCCACTCCAGACTTCCTGAGGGAGGGGTCTCTCTGGGACCACATGATTCTGATTGGCTTCCCTTTGACCACGTCAAAGTTCATGGTGTCCAGGGCTCTTTCAGCTAGAGGGAGGGAGGGGCAGAGGGGTGGAGGGAAAGGTCATGGGTGGTTGTTTACATGGAGCCATGAGTCTGAAAACATATCAGTGGCTAGTACGTATGCCATATATCGTCCAACGCGGCCTTGATAACATTCCCAGAAAAATAACATGAAGCCACAGTGTGTCCTCCCGTGCAGTGTGTGTTACAAAGGGGAATCCTGGCCGCCAGCCCAATAACACAAGGCACAAGTAACATGGTTAAGATACTGCAAGCGACCATGTGGCTGATGAGCAGCTGGGACAGGTGTGGGGGGCAACTGCAGTGGGTTAGCCGGGAGCACATGGCCCCCTTCTATCTCACCACATGCTGCTGGGCCACGTCCCACCTAGGCCAGTTGTAGTAGCAGAGAGGCAGGCCCTCAGATAACACAAATGGGCTTAAACTGCGGCGTTAAAAAGTAATAGGTTCCATTCTCCATTTGCTCAAATCAATGTCTCTTCTGAACCCAGTTTAATCACTAAGATTCAATTCATATCATCTCTCCCTCTGTATTTTGCTTTAAATCTCATATAGGCTCTCATGTCCATGTGGGCACACATGCCAAACAGCCTTTTGTTCGGTCACTCCACAGACACACACACACACACAGGCCAGGCTTTCCAGCTAAAAGTGTCTGGTAAACAAAACGGAGCTGCCTTGCGTCTGCTGGCATCAGCAGTTTGGCTTGCAATTGTACTTCCCAACCCGTGTGCTCAGAGAAGGTGTGTGATCGCTGTCAAACATGTGGACCTCTGGAAGGTTCAGAGCGGGAGTCTTAGTCAGAAAAGGCCACAGAGATCTATGTAGTACACGGTAACTATCCGTATATTGAGTGGTGCCTTTCAGACTGATAGTGAAACAGTGTGACATGTTAACGGTGTAGGATTACTTTTTATTGTTAATCATTCCTGTCATGTTAAGACCTTAATTACGAGCAGGCAGATTTTGGGCTGCTCAGAAAGACCTTCTATATTTAGAGAGGGGTCCTGAGAGGTATGTGCTGGCATGGGCTGTGAGTAGAGCATTCTCTACCATTGATGGGGAAGAGACACATTCAACAAGAATGCTCAGATGAGCAACACCAGGTCTCATGAGTGTTTACACATACGGCTGTGACGTGAAGTAATCCAATGGAAATCGTGTACAACTTTCACTCCTTGTGATGTCAACTACTGACCAGTTAAAGCTGTGCTCAGGTATACTCTTCGTAGCATTTTACAGGCAGCAAACTATTGCCCCACAGGCACATGTCAGGACTCCATGTAAATACCCAACAGCTACCACCCCCCCCCCCCTCTCCTTTTCTACACCTCCAATAACAAATGGTGTCTTCTCACTTGTGGCTCTTATTACATTTACTCAAGTGAGTGATACTACCTTCCTGGGAGCGAGCCAGCCGTAACCTATCATTACTCCAGCTTTCGGTAACCGACTCGAGATAAAATTGTAACAGGTGTGTAACGTTGATACAAGAGGCAAAAAAGTCCACACAATGTAAACAGCATCGGCGGGCCCCCGGAGAACGACCACAACACCTGCTGCTATTGCTCAATGCTTTGATAGCATTGACTGGGAATTGAAAAGCGTTGTGAAGAGGGCATGTTAGATACAGTTGTTGCATAGAGATTCGCTTTAGACATGAGGTTCGACAAGCAGTTTAAATATTACAGGTAAACCCAGTGGGCTAAAAATAACACTGGAATTAAAAGCAAACTGAAGCAGGATCAAGTCTTTTATATTATTGCATGTGTCAAACAATACACACAAGCATGTCAGATAGGTGCTTATTGTTGAGCTTGTGCTTGTCTCTTTTCATGCTTCCTGTGAACACACTGTAGCAGCAGAGGGCAATGGGAATTGGTTTCACTCAGTGGCCCTTTAAATAGGAGCAGAAATGGGTCATTTTTGGACTGAATGAGTGAGACCTGCAAAAAGGAGCTCACATTCCTGAACATAGTGATATAACTGATGGGGATAAAATAACTTTATTAAGTCAAACTCAACCTGTGTGTGTGTGTGTGTGTGTGAGGGCTTTAAGCATGACAGTGACATATATATTACAAGGAGCATGGAAGAAGTGGGCCATGCTTATGTGGGTCAAATGAGTCTGTGGAACTGTCCTATGATTAGACTATATCTGAATCCTGGATGAAGTGAAAGTCTTATTTTTTAATGCATTGCATGATTGTGCTGTTTCAGGGCTGACATTGAACGCACATGGTGACATTGTCAATAATTAAGGGATGCATGCAAGAACACACCGATCCCTGCTCCACATGTGTGCTTCCTTACCGTCAGCAGGCTGGGAGAAGTTCACATAAGCATAGCCCAGGGATCGCCGGGTGATCATGTCTCTGCAGACCCGAATGGAGAGCACCGGACCGGCGGGGCTGAATTTCTCGTACAGCATCGCCTCCGTGATATCGGGGTGCAGGTCGCCGACGTAGAGGGAAGCCATCGGATAACTCCCGGTAGCTGTGTTCATATCTTGACAAGATTAAATGAATGCAAAGCTTCCCTCAAAAAAAAAGAAGAAAAAAAAACAGCAGGAAAAAAAAAGGTATGAAGAGTTATCCCGGGTCCAAACAGCGTTTCAATTCAGACACCGAGAGCTGGTGTCAAAGCTGGAAAAAAAATCACCACATAAAAAAAATGTCTTCTTTCAAAAAAAAAAAGCCAACTTCGGGTTAAGCCCGAGGCCTCTTTGTTTATATATGTTTTTTTGAATTATTTGCTATTTTTTTAAACGTTTCTTTTAAGTATGAAGGTACTTGTTTTTATGAAGATTTTGTGGATTTTATATTTTTTTATAGTCTTTTTAAGTTTTTCAGGAACAGTGAGTTTGGACACTCACGGTCGTTTTGTGGCCGGGGAAAGAGACTGCGGGACGACAAGCGTGGGCACTTTATACAGAGAGCGAGAGAGAGAGAGAGAGAGAGAGAGAGAGAGAGAGAGAGAGAGAGAGAGAGCAGGCGGTGTGCGGAGGAAACGCCGGCCAGGGTCAAACTTGGGAGAGGAAAAAAAAATAAAAACACACAGCCGGCACGTGGAGTAAAAGGGAGAGAGCACACTGTAGTGGTCCAACTACAGAGGCCAGCTCCCCACAGCGACATCTGTGTGGGAATACAGCAGAACACACACTGTGGACAGAGTCTGATGTTATCATTAAACATGTCATTTACTGATGATTATTGCAGGAAAAATATAGGATTTTTAAGGGAGATAGTTATTGGAGAATATATTGAAGCTTATTAAAAGGGAGCTGATGACTCTTGCAAAAAGAAATTGATTTTTTTTAAGGGAGCTAATGATCATTACAGAAAGAAATCAATTTAAAAAGGGACATAATTATTGTAGGAAATATTGAATCTGAAAAAAGGAGCTGATTATTGCAGGAGGAAGATTCTGGTTCAAGTGAAAACCTGCTTGCTTCTTAACCTGTTTCATAACTTTATGGAAAATTATGGGGAATATACCAAAGACCAAGTGGAGCACATAGAACACATTTCTGATGTATGTTTTCAAATACATATTTTATATAAATTTAAGAAATATGGTCAGATCTGGTTATACAGTAACAGGACACAATATTAAAGCATTAGAATTGTTATGAGTTTAAAATTATCTTTAGTATGTGTGTGCTTCCAATATACAGTATAGCTGCCCACTGCCCTTGTGTGTGTTGTGTTTCGTGTGCAGTTTCCACCTACAGATAGGTTAAATGCAGAGGTCAAATTTCCTCAACTGCAGGTCGCATGATTGTGTGTGCATTACTGATGTGGGACCAATAAAGGATCTTAATCTTAAAACCTTTTGAAATTGGCTACTACCTTTGCATTTGCTATAGGTCACACCACCATTTTGGGGGAAGTGGTGTCACATGGTCACACCTGGATGTGTAGTATATGTTGCTTAGGGACTTAGTTAAGGTTAAGATGAAAGCTGTATAAGGAAGAGTCTAGGCCATTCAAAGTGCTTGTTACACCTGTATTACTCTGGGTTCTTTTGGGCTGAACCCAAAAAAAGTATTTAATATATACATATTACAAGACAACTGTATTAGTGCTCAATATGTTTATTCAGTGCAATTATGAAATAGTATTATGAAGTTGCAGTTATTCTGCTCTGTCCATCCTCCTGAGGGTAAGAGAGAAATCAAGTTAGTCATTTACACACATGGAACTTAAAGAATGACAAACTGGAAACCATCAACATTAGTTACCTCAACAAATCCATAAAAACTAAGCGCAGAACCTTCTGTCTGGGCTCCTGTTTTCTTTTCAGTCTGTCCATCCCACATCCTCTGATCACACCTTCTCCTTCCTCTTGTTGCTTCACCACCTCTTCCTCATAACTCAGTGTCTGGGAGCCATCAGTGCCTTTGGAAAACTGGAGTTTTGAGCGAACTACTGGTCGACCCTCATTTGTTCCTTCTGCCTGCCTTTGAGCCAGCTCGTCTCCAATTTGATAAAAATCATTCTGATATAGGTCATTTCCAGTCACATCATCTGACAGAGGGACATCGACTTCTTGTGGAGCCTGTGTGTCAAATAATGCAAAACTTGCTTTTTCCAGTTTTGATGGAATTGCCCAGCCATCAAATGATGTGAGAATACTCAAATCATGATCTTCAATCTTGTTTGTGGGTGTACTCAGATGAGACTTCCGATCTGTGTCAGAGAGTTGCAGCTCAGGAAGGTCATTTGTCTCACTTGCCTGTGACTGAACGGTCACATTTTCCTCAGACTCTGAACCCATATTCTCAGTGTGTTCACCATCTTGCACCTGTCCAGGTAGCCAAAGGATCAGTCTGGCAGGGTCCTGACTCACCACCACTACACCCTGAGGGGGAGAGGAAAACTTGCTTCTTGACATAGACGTAGCAGAAATTATTGGGTCCTCTGCACCATCAGACTGAATGGAGTCAGTAACAGGAGTGCTGGATGTTTCTTGTGGTTCAGAGACAGTAGGTTCAGGACTCATCTCTTCATCTTTGTCCACAATAACTAAAGGGCCAGTGCTGACGACAGCCTTGGCATCTGAAATGACACGTTTGGTGAGTCACTGTTGAATTAGAGACCAGAAATAGCCCAAGTCCATTTATTGTTGCACCTTTGACAAAAACCACAAAGCACTGACCTTCAGGAAGGTGCTTGACTGACAGGCCTTTACACTTTGAGCTGCAGCACTCGCACACCTCTGCAGCTCCACTGAGATCCTCCCATCTGAAACAGAAAAATCTCATCAAGTAATGAAAAGGTCACAAAATACAATTTACAGTGTATATAAATACCTTGACTGGATCAAATTATAGTTGCAGGATTTGGAGCCAAATGTGGCACCCTGGTCTGAGAGGATGACACTACAGTGGATGTACAGCTTCAGAGCAGGAAGAGAGTTCATAAGGTCAGACAGTTGAACAGCAGATGTATAACAGAGAAACCAATTTATTTAAAAAAAAAAAAATCCCCACCTCAGAAATGAGATAAGACGTGTTCAGAACAAAATTAACCACATCCGCTCTGTTAGAAGCCACAAATTGCGCGACAGCATGAGGAGAACCCAACGGGGCCGTGCATCTGCCGAGAGCAAACATATCACAGGTGACTGGGACATCATGGACAAACATTACAATCAGTTCCTGACTGGCTGCTTACCCTTTATTCATTATGACAGCATGCCTGGGTCTAGTCTCGGGCTCAGGGGACGAGGAGACAAAACAAGACTGGATGAAAAGCTGCTGCTCAGGCCTGGTTTTGGCAGAAACCTGGAGGTTGACAACCTGGCCTCTTTTATAGGCATTGGACTCTGCAGTGCTGGTCCAGGATGCTGCAGGGAAAAGAAAACACACATTTGTTTACAAAGGAAACAAGTCGAATGGAACATTTTTGACTTGTGTTGTTACGCACGATTCATTGCTTTGATGGTAAAGGTCTCGCCATTCTCAGGACGTGTCTTTCTCAGGAAGTTCGGATTAGCATATGACCTGAAAAGACATACATTCTCCTTTAGTATGGTTATTTGTGACAACTTACAAAAAGTTAGTCAGTAGATGCACCTCTTTGGGAAGCAAGAGATGTCCACTGTGGAAGGAGTTTGCCACCATGTGGAGGGAGGTCTTTTGAGGTGCAAGTGGAGAGAGTTGGTGAACATCACCATGCCATTTTGCATCTGTAAAAGAGTCTGGTCTCAGAAGAAAATCTTTACAGAACTGTCAAAATAAAGTGACTAATAAAGGATTTGGTCAACTCACTGTACGTGCAGTTCCACACTCATTCAAACTGTAAGTGAAGACAAATTGGTCTGGTAGCTCTCTGTTGCTCAAGCAGCCATCACCCAACTGCATCTCCTCTCCAGTCAGCAGGATGCCATTGGATCTCTTATCCACCAGCACAGTCAGTTTTGATTCATCGCAAAACACCTCCACTCTGGGAACGTTCATGGTGGGAGGTAACTCAGCCAGCATGTGAAAGTCAGGGATGCGGCTTCGCCATGAGCTGAAGATGGTGTCGTATGGAGTGAATCCAAAATGTCTTTTAAATGGAAAAGGCGCGAGGTCTTCAAAAAATCCTGGAAAATCCTGGTCAAATGGGTCCTGTTCATATATTACTGAATGAACGGCGATAAAACATCCAACAAAAACACAGAGGAATAGCTCTGTCGTCCCCATTGCAAACCTCAAAGTGGGCCAACCACTCTGATTACTCTCCTACCTCAGGTGTGTCATTAAGAAGGTGCAGCAGCAGGAGGGACATGTGCTGCCAATCAAGCTAATGAGGTGACAGGAAATTATGCAGCCATTAATTCTAGTTTATGCTTTCTGAGAGTTTAATTGTGATACAGGAGGCATTTAGCAGCCATAATAAAACTCTTTGGCACCATGCCAATATTATAATCTTTCAATATATATTGTGTAAATAATGATAATAGTAATAATTATTATTTATTTATGTGGGAACCAGGTCACACATACATATTGAAAGGTCTTAAGAATCAGGATGACTAACTCTACGAACAGCACATGAACTACTTTTAAACAGGTTTTTCCATATGCAAAACCAGTAAGATGATCATCAACAGTGATTCATCATAGGTAACAGGTTTCCAAAAGCAAGGGGGGTCCTCCAGCCACTATTAGGTAGGTGATCTAAAACTATCAAAACTGTTAAACTGTATTCAAAAAAAGAAAAGGGAAATAACTGTGGATCCCATCCAGTATGATGTGGTACCTGTTGTGGTACAAACACATGGATCATTTATGGGCCCACTCTATTTGTTTATATATCATAATTTTGAAATATAGTTATATTAATATTATATTATAATATAATTAAGTATGGACAATCAATCCACCTACTAGGTAATGAGGAAAGAGTTGCATGTGTTTGTTTGTTTTTTAAAGCAGATAACTTTTCCCTCTCGAACAGCAGTGTCGTACAGTGAATGGGGGCGGGGCTTCTGCGCAGGTAGGCGGAAGTCCACGCCTGTCCGTCCGCAGGTGAGCCGCGGTGAAAGAAGACAACAAGCCGTCAAGCAGCGAAAAGCTGTCAGAAATGACTTTAATACAACTTGGGAACTAATGTGATCTGCGGGGACATCTGATACACCATGGTGAATTTAGGTAAGCTGGCTTTAAGGCGTGTTTCACTATAGAATATACAGGTAGTCTGTGTTGCGTGCTGAAGTTTTTAGGCGTGGTCTGCAGTTGTAAACGGGGCTGCAAGAAGAGACAGCCGACCCGAGTTTGTCCTGTCAGAACTTTATGTAATATCTTATTTTTCTGTTAATTTATATAATTGAAATAGAGTTGTTAAATCTTACAGGGATGTAGTCTAGTTTGGAGTTTCACCTAAGTACAAATGGAACTTCTTGGGGTCCATGATTAAAAACTGTTGACAGGTCAGATGTGGCCCCATAGTATAGTATGGGCCCCACACTGGGCATCACATTATTATTGAAGCAATGGAAGGAAAAAGATCTAACATCATCACCAAGCAAGATGAAAGAGACATGATGTCCCTTTCAGAAAATGTATCAGAATCTAACTCTGATAAATGTCTATATATTTACTGCATGAATGTGTATGTGCTGTGAATATTACAGTGTTTTGTTGGGGTTAAATACAGTAACAACATGTGATGATGTGTATTGAACGGCAGCTAATGACAATATTATGACCAAAAACATGGTGAGTTTATCCAAAGCATGAATGAGACAGGCCACATGCAGGTATCTATTTCTACCTGACCCCTCAGGCCAGGTGCATGTGGTGAATGTTTGAAGACCCCACCCAATACATTGTCCCCGTTCAGTTCAGGAGGGGCTTTGTGTTGGGGGGTGCTTCACCTTTATTCAAAGGAAGGAACGTCATAGTGCAACACAATCCCTCCCTCAGACCCTGTCTCTGAATTGTCACCATAGCTGCAGCATTTTGCAGCAGGCGGTGGATGAGATCTGCAGTCACCCCCCTGCAGGGGTCGGGGGTAATTGTGGTAACCGCCTTATTCTCAAGAGCCGTCTCAGCGTGCTAACCATCAGCCCGCTTCCTTTTCACTTTGCTGAAACCACAACACTGCAATGTAGTTGCTCTCGCACACTCTCACTGCACTTACAGCTCGTTCTAAATTTCAGATCATGTCTAACAGACTTGTAGGCACAGGAATTTCATCTTATATATTAAGTTGTTTTCTGTTGCCCAACACATGCTGATGTGCTCACACAGGTGGTGTTAAGAATGTATTAGTCTTTTAGATATTAGTCTTTTATTCTGGCAGAGGTCACAAAGGTCAAAGTAACGTTCTTCTGCTTCCTCTAGGAGTATGCTGCGTCAGCCTCAAGGACAACAAAGCCCTGATGAAGATGGGGCTGGCGCTGGTGCTGGTGGGCCACGTCAACTTTCTTCTCGGAGCACTGGTGCACGGCGCCGTGCTCAGGCACATCAACGTGCACGCTCAGGCCCGGACCATGGTGTACGCCATCTCTAATGTCATCGCTATTGTGGCCGGCTTGGTGGTAAGTGACAGGACATGTGTGTAAAGAAGTTTGATATTAAACTAGGTTTAACCTCAGTGGACTGAAAAAGTATTTGGTAGTTGGTGGTTGGGAACTCAATGTCTGATCATAACGCAGTGTCCTTGAATATATGACCTGTCTTTTTAACCGAATTTGCCCTTTAGGGAATTATCAGCGGAATAACGGCCATTGTCCTCTCCAAAAACAAGAAAAACCGGATCCTGGTAAATACTGTTCCCCTCTCTTCGGCACAACTTCTCCCTCCTCCGTTCAGCACGTGTCATTTGCTTGCTCTTGTTTGAACTTGCCCTTTGTTTTTTGAGTGATTGCATTTGTGTGGAGACACATAAGATAACTATTTACATAGGTAACACACATGCAAATACAGAATTCATTCAAATACTGGAATGTCAACTCACCTGTGATCCTCTCCCATCTACTTGACATTGAAAAGCATCTTATATGAGGAAATATGTCTTTCACATACGAGATAAAGGCCTGTGCTTTCACTAACATACTCGTCTCATGTCGTCCTTGCAGCAGTGGGTCCTGTTGGTCTTCAGCTTCTTGGCAGGTCTCTTGGCAGTTGCCTCCACACTTGGCTTGTCAGTTTCCGTGGTGAAGGCCATTATTAACAAAGGATGGAGCCTGCTAACACACTGCAAGTTTTCTGATGACGTCAGCTCCTCTTCCAGCGTCACATACGAATGCCCTTTTGACCCCACCCGTATCTATGTAAGTCCAATATAAATATTTGTCCATCAGCAGGTTCGACATGAATTGAAAAAAGAAGTATTTATTTATCAGAGCTATGTGCTTTTTTTCATCGACCAGTCGACCACAATCATCCTGTGGGTACCTCTTATCTTTATGTCCGTGGTGGAAATGGTGTTCTCCTTCCGCTGCTTTGCCGTCTGCACTTCATTCCTCTACCTCTGTCCGTGCAGGAGGAGGCCGATCAGGGCTAAAAGGGTAAGATCACAGACTCTGTAAGATATGTTATGTCATCTAACTGGGTCACACACAGTTGGTAAGTCCACATTGTGGGACAAATAAAGGAATATCTTATCTTAATTTCAGTCAGACAGTAGCTTTTTTTTAATGTGAAAACACAACAGAGATATTCAATGCAAAAGAGACAAATACATTTATAAGAGAAATCTGCACTTTCCTGCCTGACTTTGTTTTTCAGAACAACATTTTGTACTGCACCATTTGAGGTTAAACATGAATGTCTCTAAAACAGCAAACAAATTATCAATGAAGTAATGCTTATGTTCAGTTATTGCATCATACAAGGTATAATTTTAATACAAGGCTTAGTTGTGGGATAGTAGCACTAAAAAACAGTAAATCAAGCCAAAGTCTTAACAGTAAACTGACCTGGCTTCATTATATCCATGTATAGCAATGTGACATTGAATTTAATACAGACGAAGAGAAGCCAGTGGTGTAGACATGCTGACAAGACAAACCTGAACAGAGCAGTGTGGTAACTCTGTTCCTCATGTCATCCGGTCTGTTCATGATCACATGGCTTAATCCTGAAAGTGAAATCACACAATCATTATCAACATTGGTCCTGACAAAGTCATATAAAAATTCTGATGTGCTCATTTGTTATGTGTTACCAACATTGCAAGAAGATTCAAAAACTCAGGTAAAATTTTGAATCTGAGAAACACATGTTGTCTGGACTGACATGTCCTACCAGCAGCCAGCCACAAACCAACTTTGCGGTCAAATGTTGCAATTCTAACTTTATTGTGAACACTTTGTGAGTGTTGTGACTGATATGTCACAAGTTTTAATTGCAGCCCAGCACTGATACAAAATGTCAGCCTGTATTTTTTTCTTCTCTTGGCACAGTTGTCAAAGGTACAATACCATGAAGTGTCAAGTTTTGACAGGTTTTTACATGCGGAAGAATCAAGATATCTCAAAGTTCCTCACACAAATGCTGTATATCTGAGAAAACCATCACACCTTGTGGTTACATTTTTAAATTTTATTTGATTTTCTACTTTAATTTTCTGTAGAGATTTAAGCCGTGGACAGTCATCTGTATGTTCTCATTACCTTTGCAAATACTATTCAATATATGTGCATAAATTATGTATGTGCTCAGCTGACTGGAGCTGTGAGGTCCTGAATGTGACTTCTCTTTAGTGAAATTCCAAATCATGTAATGTTTCAGGTGCGAATCCAGAGAGCTGTTGAAATCCCTGCATCGCCTCCAGCACGAGATCCAGAGAGCGATGCTCCAGCTGAGCCTGCAGAGCGGGATGAACTGCTGGACAGCGTCACGGCCGTCGAACAGAGTGACTGGCTCTGAACCAGCTAAACCTAACAAGATAGGTTGCAAGCTGCTGGGCTTAAGTGGACAAAGCACGCCATCTATGAAGTTGTATTGAGTGTCTGTTACATATTAAATGTCTGAAGACATTTGTGGGACTTTAACAATGCAATGGAATTTTATTTCCTTCTATATCAAACAGAGGGATTTTTTCTTTTCAAATACTACTGTTGGTTTGGTATCACATTTTGTTTGCATATACTGGTATTGTATTGAAAATACAGAGAGCTGTAACCTGTGTTTTGACATTAAAATTATTTTCTTTTTAAATGTTGTCAATATTCCATTAGACCAGACATAACATTTTATAATCATATTCTAAAAGTGTTACAGAATAAAGCTCCATAACTTTTTAGGACAGTTTTTATTGGTGTTGAAAGTGTGGTCAACACACACACACTGTCAGATTTAAATGACATTTGCGAGCGCTCTTGTGGAACACTTTTACTCATGTTTCAGAATACAAATATATATACAACAAATGAATTCTGGCATTTGTCTTGCTTCCCATTTTACAATGAGCGTAACTGGGCATTCAAGTCCAAAGTCCAAATTTCGGTAGACTAGCTAACTGGCAATGGTGTGACAGGACTCAAGTCCAGGGAATTTACCAAGGAATATGTCAATGTGTCAGTAAAGGGCACACACTAAATTTAATTCTAAAATATAAGACTGTAATGTACTTACACTATGACGTACTGTAAACGGTGTTCAGGTATATGTACAAACCTCTTAACCCTTGTGGAGATCTTAAGTAGGCATGACAAGTGACACAAATATATTACAGAAAAGGATCTATTGTATAAACATGCTTCAACTACATATTCAAAGACACGGGACAAAAGTGGGACTGAAAGACAAAACAGAGTAGCCAAAATATCTGATTTAAATAAATTAAATCCATCAGATATATAAAAGCATAACATGTACTTAGCCAGTTTACAAAGTTGTTTCACAAGGGAAAAGCAAATGTCATAGCATAAAAAGATAAAGGATAAAAAAATGAGAAAGCATACAAAAACAATACTCAAAAACACTGACTGAATTCAGTCCATAAACAGCAAGGTTGAAAAGGTGTCCTAGAAAATGTTTAAAGATCCCCCGTCCCATTTGCAGGGGGTGGGGTCTCATTACAAAGGTATAGTCCTTCATGGAGTTCCACAGCAGCAGCCTGCAAAGATGAGTTATCCAAAAAATCCTGCTTTAATATCCATCCTGATCAGCTGCACTGGCATCATTGGCTGCTGAGGACCTCAAGGTGTCTTGGACTCCTCTTTAGGCCTACAGGACCCAGAGAAAGGAAAAAAATTAAAGCTCCCAATAAGTCACTTCCTGGACAACATGGTAATTAAGTGTGTGCAGTGTTTTCTCACTTTGAGGTGTCCATTTTTTCCTCCTCTGGCACCTTCTCTTCTTCTTTTACTTCTGTAAAGATTGAAAAAACAAACAAACTCATAGCTACCATGATAACACAGTCTCTGTATTTTACAGAATGATCTGACTTTAAATGTTAATAAGATCTGTTTATGTAACAAAATGATGAATGGGGTGAGATGAAAATGAAAAAAATGAATAGATACCTTTTGTTTCCTCCTCACCTTTCTTCTCCTTTTCTTCTCCCTCTTTCTCTCCTTCGGTTTTGGCTCTCTTGACTTTCTTGAAGCTGGCTGCATTTCTGCGGCCTCCTTCGCCTTCATCCTCTGAGTCGGAGAACTCCTCCTCACATGCTATCCTCTTGTCATGAGCACGGACTGAAGATTAACAGACGACAGGGTTAAGTTTAAAAAAATGAAGTGCCCCTGTTTCTAGTTGTGGTGTGAATGTGGAGGAAAATTGTAACTATGCTTGAGCTTCTTACTGGAGATGCGTTTGTTTGGGTCATCCTCCTCCTCATCTCCACTGTCCTCCTGTACAGCATCCTCAGGGATGGCTTGCATCTGAACACCCGGGGCGTGGGGCAGCATGCGCAGGTTCTCAAACAAGCGCTGCCTAGAGGACAGAATGCAGGTTGAACACACTGATCACAAACAAATAGGAAATGAGACAAGAACCTGTTACATGGACGAGTTCTCAACCTTTCAATCACAATACTAGAAAGTGCTGCTTTAAGTAGATAGAAATGCTGTTGAAACCACTGAATCATGACTCAAGCGATACAAATTAGGCAGCTTGACATTTCATAAAAAAAATAAACAGATTGGCAGCTTCATGCACTCACTTGATCTTCTCCAAGTAGTCGTTGGTGTTCTGATTGGTCATGTTGGAGGGGCTGATGTGCAGCTTGAAGTCTGGTCCGAAGTACTCAAAGTAGTCATTGTATGGCAGCTCTGTTGAGATCATCATTAGTGGATTAATATGAAATCTTTTTATCCTTTTCTTTCCCTTTACTAAAAAGCATGCAACTACTTCTTTCTTGCTTCTAAGAATGTAAGAAAATGAAAAAACATACAAAAGTTGCCACAGCCCAGAGTAGTGTCTTAACGTTGCTAAAACAGACTAATCACATTCAGTGCAACATGGGCATTAATACTCACCGTTGGGGATGGAGGTATCAAGGGCTACAGCGGTCTCATATGTCCAGCAGCGTGCCACATTACGGATGGTGTAGCCTCCGCCACCCAGCATTAGCAGCGGCAGGTTGAAACTCTTCATGTACTCCACACACTTGGCATGGCCTGAGCACACAGCGTTAAAGAAGATAATAAGTTAGGGGAGATTTATTTGATTTCTCAGTTAAATTTCATTCAAGCCAGTTGCAGCTGTTGCATCAGAAGAGAAACTGCGGAGGGAAAGGTTGACTAACCTTTAATGGTGAGGTTAAAGCAACCGAGCCTGTCCCCTGACAGAGAATCAGCTCCACACTGCAGAACCACGGCACTGGGTTGGTACATCTCCATCACCTTGGCCATGATCTGCACAAATAACATCATCCACTCTCTCAAATGCTTCTGTCCATCAAGGGGAGATGTCAATTACCAAAACATTACTGTCAAGTCTTAATTTACTCACAGGCTTGAATATGGCTTCATATGACTCATCGTCAATCCCATCCCTCAGTGGGTAATTCACAGCATAGTATTTACCCTTCCCAGCACCGATGTCCTGCAGAGAACAAAGCAAATGTCAACTCACTGTACGACTAGGATGATGGGACTTTTTTCTGTCAAATACTTTCGAATTTTACCCTCAGATCGCCGGTGCCAGGGAAGTACTCTCCATACTTGTGGAAGGAAACTGTCATAACACGGTCTGTGGTGTAGAATGCCTCCTCTACACCGTCTCCATGATGGATGTCAATGTCTATGTACAGCACTCTCTGGTGGTATCTGGAAAGAGGGGGAAAATCCTATCAGTCCTAAAATTTTTTATTTAGCCTATGAGAAAACATCTAGGGGTTTTTTGGAAGTATTCTAAAATTATCATTTATTCTGAAAACACACTGACTGGGATAACAACTGGAACCTAAACTCGCCTTAGTTTTTTAAAAAAGACATTTGATCAGCCATGCACAGTATTATCCACTCATGTAAAACAAACTATTGTAAGGCTGTTGTACTCACTTCAGTAACTCCAGAATAGCCAGGACAATGTCATTGACGTAGCAAAACCCTGAGGCCTCAGACTTCTTGGCGTGATGCAGACCTCCAGCCCAGTTGATAGCAATGTCTGTCTGCTGTTTGTTCAACTTGACTGCGCCGGCTGGAGCACAATGAGGAGGTGAGAATTAACAGCCTGCTGACTCTGAACTGGCATGATTATTGTTCGATACAACATGTCTGTCTGAGCAGTATTCAGAGAGAAACAACTTACCAACAGAGCCACCTCCTGAGAGCTGGCAGAACTCAAATAGACCATCAAACACCGGACAGTCCTCTCCCACATTAACTGCAGAGCGAGGGGAGAGAAATAATCACATTATGTCTATCGTCCATGTCTGGACAGTCAGTTAGATGAATACAAACACAATACCTAAGCTACACAGACCACCTCTATGAACAAACTTACATCTCTGCATTTGTTTGCTGTACTCTGACATGTTGTCCGGCCGAATTGAACGCAGGAATTTGATGTAATCGTCGCTGTGATACTTGGTCATCTCCTCTCCGCTGGCTTTGTGCGGACGCTGAAACACAGAGGACAAATCAGTGCCCGAGACACACATGAGAATCTAAGAAAGTCCTGGAATTGGATTGAAAAAGTGCTGTTACTGTAATTTAACATACATATATCTCCATCTTTCTGTAGAGGCCATAGTTGAGCAACAGGTTGTGAGTCATGCGGATTCTATGGGGTTTCATAGGGTGCCCCTGTCCATAGTAGTAGTTTCCAACATCACCTGAAATGCAAACATATGAAACACAACGTGTTGGATTATTTGTTTATTTTTCATGTAAACTGAAGAAATGTGAACATAAGTAAACACTAACAGAAAATGTTTCTGTGCAGAAGAGGCTGATGCACTGAAAACACAGTGGATGAAATCAACAACACCATCATGGATGCGTGCTATGATCCCGCAACTTTTCACTCCAAAATACCGAAATCAAATCGCTTCGATGAAACTACACGAAACTACCCATCTGAACACACACTGGTGCTTTATTACTCACAGCGATCAGCGTCGAGCAAAACCTTCTTTTCCGTCGAACTACTTGGTGTTTGAACGCAGCAACATGAGCCATTTTAATGTTAGCTTAGTGTTGACGTTAATTGCGGTGACAATGAAGTAACAGCTACTCATATCCCCTTTGTTAGCTCTCTAGCTAGTTACGATAACTAATCAAGTTAAAGTATTAATATCCGCTAGATTGGCGCCTAAATAGTATGTTATGATCAACCTGCACATTTAGGAAGACTGAGCAGTTAGTATTAAGGCATAAATAGTCTGCATGGAGTCGGCGACACAGTGTTAGACTGAGATGAGGAGAGCCGCCTGCTACTCAAGCTAGCTCGGTTAGCTAACGTGCCAGGTTAGCAAGAGGTGAAATAAACTGCAGCCTTTGTTTGCGCAAAGTGGCCGGATTTCATTCATTAATGCGCCCACAGTCTACAGGAGAGGCAAACGAGTACTCACCGTCATAGTAGTAGCAAACTTTTTTCTTTGTTCCTTGGGAAGTAAGCGCCATTTTAGTGCTCTTTGACTGGCTTTCACCGCAGGAGACAACAGCGACAAGAGGCGGATAGTTTGTATCGCGTCCAATCAATGGGGTGTAGTGTTAGCTGCTACGAACAGGGGGCGACAGAGCTACAGTCTGTCCCGCCACGATGTAAAGACTAAAAGCCCTCATACACAATGAGTTAAAAAGTATTAGATAATTCACTTTAGTAAAAGTTATCATTATGCAGCTGAATGGTACTGCGTTATATTTTACAGTATACATGAAGTTTTTGGATCAGAACTGATGCATCAATGCATGTTAATAATGCAAGTGGTCAAGGACACAAAGGTCAATGATCAGATATTTCTATCCACTTTATATCCTGTTTGGCTGTTTAATCTATGGTAATGTGTCAATTTTTTTGAGTTCAAAATTTTTGAATATAAAATTTCAGAGCAACTAAGCCATCAAATAATTATAGTGCATTGAAAGTTTTCATATGTGTCTCTAACATATTGTACAGTAAGAAGATATAATGGAAATGTAAAATGAAAATAATGGCACAGGTACATTCGGTGCAGTACTGGAGTAACTGTACCTAGTTAAATTTTACTACTGCTGCTCAGTAACATTAAAAATAGAGGGACTAGTGCACAAATAAAACTTTTGAATATCTTTGTACATTATGAAACTTATGCCACAATATACTCTGTGGTGGTTCATTTTAGGTGACATGTGTGTTGGATTTTGCTTTATTCTATGTCAACATCGAACAACATCCACATAAAGCTTTTTATTGTAAATAAAAGACAATTTGAAAACATTTATTAAACTGCAGAGGTAAAACAGGTGAAGCAGTTTGACAGTATTTACATCTTGATAAAGAGCACCAGGAGAGCAGTTACTTATCCAGCTACATCAGACAATTCCCAGTTTAATCAAGCAGCATGGTGATCACTCTCCTTGTGCTCTGCAGTGATCCAGCTGTGACAAGAGTTTCAGGTTCACAGTTCCACATATGACTGTATCATATCTAAGAGGCCCCTTGAGAATAAGACAGATGCAGAAACAAAGTATTTGGAAAGTCTCAGTGTGTATCCTATCAATATAAAGGCATGAACTCTAAAAGAAATCCAGCAACCACCTTCACAGGCTGTGCTTTTAGTTTGAATATATTTAATATATGTCTGTATGTCTTTGTGCCCCATCAGGGCTATTCCTGGTACTGCCTCTCTGTGGCAGTGAAGAAATCATCCAGAACACTCCTCAGGTACTCAAAGGTGGGCCTGTCCTCTGGGCTTTCCCTCCAGCACATGCACATGATGTTATAAAGCCCTTCTGGACAGTTTTCTGGCTTTGGCATTCTGTAGTTCCGCTCCAGGTTCTGGATCACCTCTGGGTTGGACATACCTGAACAACAGGTAAAATGGAAGAGTAGGCAATGGATGTTTTCAGCATTTATAATCCATGTTAGACATTTGGTGATGTTATGACATAATCTTATGATGAACCAGTATGAGTATTTACCTGGATAAGGTATACGTCCATATGTCACTATTTCTGTCAGGAGGACCCCGAATGACCACACATCTGATTTTATGGTGAAGGTGCCATAGTTAAAAGCCTCTGGGGCAGTCCATTTGATGGGGAACTTTGCACCTGTGAACACAGGAGACAAAACGGCATGAACACTTGGTGGAGCTGCTGATCAGATTTTCATCACGTTTTGATTTTTGTGATTCTATTTGAAGTCTTCCCTTGTCAAATCTACCAGAAAACTTTACAATAGAAAAACATTTTATGAGACACATTATTTCTCAGCCTCAAAAGAACATGTAATATAAGAATTTCTACAAATCTTTATACCCTCTCTTGCTGTGTATTCGTTGTCCTCAATCAGTCTCGCCAGTCCAAAGTCGGCAATCTTACAGATGAGCTCCTGAGACACCAGAATGTTGGCTGCTCTCAGGTCTCGATGAATGTAATTTTTTGCCTCAATGAAGGCCATGCCATGAGCCACCTGCAGGGGACAGCACACCATCAGACAAACCACCACGTCTGTGGGTTCAAGCATAAAACGCATGAGTGTGAGGGAACTGTGTGATTTTGGATTGGGTAGTATTTGTGTGTTTTGGACAGATGAACAGAAAGATTTCCCAAACCAGGGAGTTCACCACTTCCCCAGGTCAGTCCCTCATACCCTTTACCTCTGTACTCCACCCACGTACTCCACCCAGGTGCACAGCTGTGCCTGCTCTCCTTCCTGATACTTACAGCTGCAGCCCTGCCTTTACCTTACTGGCAGACCGACTGGCTGATTGCTTCAGTGACTGTGTTTATGATTCAAATACTACATGAGTCACTTCCTCATAGGCAGACCACAGAGGGAAATTGATACTATACCTAATGTATGAGGTGTTTGGTGTGTGGGGTATTTAAAAGAATGCTGATGATTTCTGCAGAATTCAACACCTACACTTAATAAGCACATGTGTCAATTGTGTCTGTGTGTGTGTTCAAATATGGGACTCTCTACGTTTTGCAGGGTCAGTTGTGCACGTTTCAGACATAAGAATCTATCACATAGGTATGATTGGCCCCTGGGGTCTTGTCAGAAACATGAGATGTACGTATACGTGGGATGTGTATTTCATAAACTTTTACCGTCACCGTGACTTTCCAGTCAGGGAAATTAACGCCTCTTTGCTCTCGATTCCTTTAATTTGATCGGGGTGTGAATCAAACTTTAAACCATCATTTTACATTCATTGAATTAGATATTTGCTTTCATCTCCCGTAGCTCACATTCATTTGAGTAAAATCTCAAGCCCCTCTGATCACATGCATACATGCACATAGATTTAAAGTCTAGGACATAAGGACTTGGACAACTTCATCCGGTCAATTATCACTTGAAAGTGTATGATCAATGACAAAGACTTTAAATGATGGTTAAAGTTACTTGCTTCATGCTTTTACCGTAAACACCATCAGTGTATAACAACTGGCTTGACGGCGTCTTTCTGTAAAATATGTTCACCACAAAGCTCTGCATAAAACTCTACGTCTCTGCACCAACCTCTAAGGCGTCAGAGCATCTGCCTACTCCGGATGAAGAATCTTTTCTCTTGTTCAACTTAAGCCTGTCTTCCTGTGGTTTGTGTTTTCTGTTCCCACACCCACAATACATGTAAGTCAAAGTTCCCTTACCGACATCTAACATTTCAAGAAGCAGCCAGATGTGGACACGATTAGAGTTTGACATTTTGGGAAACACTCCTATTCACTTTCTTGCCGAGAATTAGAAAAGATGATGGATACGCATGTATGCTCAAAATGAACTATTTGAGTTATTTGAGCATAGAGATTGGAAACATGGGGAAACAGCTAACCTGGCTATGTCTGAGGGTAAGAACAGTTTGCCTAAAAGCATTTCTAAATCTCGCTAATTAACACATTATATCTCATTTGTTTAAAGCTATGGTAGGTAATGCATTTAAGAAGCTTTTTTGTTATATTTGTTGAAATTCTCTTTACAACAGCAATCAATAAATCCAATGCTCTGACAAAGAAAAGCAATAATCTCATCCATGATATGATGATGTTATAGGTTTTCATACATGTGAATAGGTGAATGAGGTATATGGTTAATGACAACAATGTGCTACGAACTCAGCACAATACACACAATACACACCCCCTGAGCCAAAGAACAAGTGAGCAGCTAACCTAGGAGACAGAGGCCTGAAGGGAGGGGTTGGAATTTTTCATTTGGATACTTTCAGAAATCTAGCATCCTCTTACTGGTTTTTCCAGTGTTGCCAACCCCAGCTTTAATCCATTTGTTTTAAACCTACTGGAGGTTGCTTGATAACCTCACAGTGACAATAATGCCACATTTACACCTGAAGTACTCAGAAGTTTCAGTCCCAGCAACTGCATCTCTCAAGGAACTAAAAGGTTCCTTTAGATTGTCGCTGTCTGTGTTTTCACCTCGGTCTAAAAACTCGCAAAGCATAGTCACATTAGTCCGCTAAAATATGAAAAAATGACGACACTTGTGCAGCTATACAACAATGATTATCCATCTTATGCCAGACATTTTTCATGGCTTTCTTTCTCATTTCAGGGCCTGTTTTGTTGTTTCTCACGGGAAACTCCGATACATGATTTGCATGGCCTTCACACTTTATTATGAATGATCTTCACACACATATTCAAGTTTTGTACGTCTGTCTGACGTCACCCAAGTTCCCAGATCGTCTATGAAACTCAATCACACACGTGACGTAGAATTTTAACCAATCTGCCAATTCAAGGGGCGCATGCACAGGCAGATAGCTGTGAGCTTAATACTCGCCACATTGCAGAAAAAAACATATTTTGAAACCTAAATGGTGGCAGACTTGCTGCTTGTAGCAAAGCTATGATCAAACATCTGGCTTGTCTCTGCTTTATATTGTATATTCACATCACAACACAATTTCTTATGAGTGACAGAACACAATGGGTATCATTTAGAGCTGTGACAGAGCATCTTACTGTCAGTTGCTAAAGAGCCAACAAGACAAATTCAGAGAAATTAAAGCGGAAAATCATTATCACATATTAGGTTTCAGGTTTTGTCACAATGCCCTGATTTTGATGGTTCAGCTTAGTCTGCACCTCGGTGAGTACAAAAAAACATGTAATATGACTGTGACATGCACGCCTGCACACACACCCATCAGGCTCTGTGTTATTACAAGATTAGTGTTGAATGTGAACCTCGTTACAATGGCGGCCACTTTCCTGTGTATGAGGATCACGCTGAGAGAATAGGAAGTGAAAGAATAATTGAAGGGTATGTGGTAAATGGAGTGAAAGGAGACAGACATAGACAGTGATAGTTAAAAAAAAAAAAAGGTGTCTTGCCTGTGATGCCATGTCTATCAGAGTGTTCATGGGCAAACTGCTTCCCTCCGTTGTTTTCAGGTAATCCACTAGGCTACCTGTAAAAATGACATTCAGGTTATCTTTCAAAAAAAAAGCATGCATTCATGTTTTTATTGATGTTTTTATATTATGTTTTTATTGACTTTCTTGCTGCTGCTAACTGAGCTGAACTCTATGAATTTATTTCACAAATCATGTCAACCTCAACACGTGCACACCAGCAACCTATTTCTGCAAATACAAAACTGGGTAAACTAGGTTACCATCATTAGCACATCCTGAATATTATAGATGCACACACTTGTTTATTATAACATATTTGAAGGTGCGTGTTTGAGCAAAAGTAAAATCATGCTTTGTCCAGATGACTAATGATATTTTCCTCGGGTCAAAAACACCACGATTCCCCACAGACATAAATAGACGGAGTTGGACCAGAATAGCAGCTCCAATCAGGGAACATAACACCGTGAGGAAGTACACAGAGCGTCAGTCAGATTGATGCATATTTTCTGACAGCTGACTTTGTCTTGAGTTTGATTAGCGCAGAACAATACCTCTGCACGCCAGCCAACCAAGTCAAACCAAAGGAAATGCTTTAAGAGGAATGACTGTGCCAGGAAAGAGGAGGCCTTTGCTCCTCTGCTTAAGTCCGGAAGACTGCTTTTGAAGTCTGAGAGCCAGAGGAACGCTCTTTTTGTCGAGGTCACAAAGGGAAGCTGGGATGACACGCCTGTTATTTTCCATCTTTGTTGTCTTCGGTAATAAAAAAAAAAAAAAAGGGGGACAAATTGAAAAGACGGGAACTCCGAGCCATCCTTTCTCTTGACAACAGAGGCGACAATTGTGTCCTGTCCACACGAGGATCCCAGACAAAGAGGCAGCCTCATGTAGGGCCGATGCTGGTGGTTTACAGGCCACACATACACGACCATACAAAGGCACTCCATTCAAATTCAGCTGTGAGGCAGCTGCTGTGTTTGTGACATCTCTCTGTGCATTTTGTTATTGTTCCTTAAAAGGAGACTTTTGAGGTTAAAATGAGACAGATACCGGATCACTCCCATATGACTGATTAACTATTACTCTGTTTGTAACGTGAACAGCTGTTTGCAGCTGTTGCTGTTTATTACTCATGTTTGTGATTCACAGTCATTTCGGTTGTATTTTGTTATGTAAGGACACAGGGGGAATGATGATCCAGTGACAAGATGCTGAACAAACTGGCTTTGTTGAAGTTTGTTTACCACCACAATCTTATAGTGTTCCAGTTTTTGTGTACATGTGTTTGTGCATGTGAGCGTCTGTGGATGCATGTGCCTGACACAGACTCTGGAAAGTCGCCAGGTCTCATCAGGGCCGAACAATAACTCCGGTGAATCACCCTCTCCTATTTGAAACCCCCCTCTCTTCTCAGACCGGCCAGGAGAGACTTCCCCTCGGCGAGTAAACACCCGTAACCTGTCTGGAGGGGCCCGTGAAAAGAAGCGAAAGTTCATGTTTGCTTTGCAACATTTTAGCACAGAGCGGCGATACGCTGGAGGGTCCTGAGCAGGAGGCTGAAAATAGCCCTATCAGAAGGCAGGCCACTTCAGCAGAGCGGCGTGCTTCGGGAGGCAAGGCTCACAACTTAAGCTTCCTTATTTAGATTTGCTCACATTTGTTTACAACTGCAGGTGATTGTACCGTGCATCTCATATCATGTCATTTATCAAAACCAAATAAAGGCAGCTGTGGTTGTGCGATCAAAAAGCTCCACTCCAGTCACTGGGGCACAAGTCTGAAAACACGGTGACTCATTGAGAGGGTGAAAAGCATGCAGCAGCCCAGTCTTTTGTTGAAGCATGTGCTCTGGCACCCAGAGTCCAATAACAGATCAACATGTTTGATCCTGACTATAGAAACACTTTCTTTGTGTTTGCTCCAGGCACAGAACTTACCCTGATGACACCATCTTTGTAACAGAGCGAGAGATTAAGGAAATGATCTTTTCAGACAGGCTGAGACATATTGAAGGTGACTAAACTGACCTGAGAGAAGCTGGTATGATCACAAAAGGATTTCTTATTTAATTTAATTTATCTTGGGCATTCATGTCTGGAAACACCCTGGGACAAGGTTTTACTTTGCTTTTCATACATTCATTGATATCAGGATTCCCCTCTTGATACCTGGTATTATTGCTAAAAATGCCCCAGGCTCTGACACACAGAGTATTTCTACCCACCATTTTCCATGTACTCTGTGACAATGTAGATCGGCTCCTGAGTAACAACAGCGAAGAGGCGGACGAGGTGTGCGTGCTGCAAGTTCTTCATCATGTTGGCCTCTGCCAGGAAGGCCTCCACAGACATCGTGCCCATCTTCAGGTTCTTAATTGCCACCTTCCTCTCATTATTGTAGACACCTGAAAATATACATGTAGAAATCACTGAGTTTCTTAAAAGCAGTGATTACACAAGACTAAGAGTCTGCAGCTCTGTGAGGCTGTACTTAGCTATAGGCCTACTGGTGCTTTGAGCCTAAATGCTATTCTAACTTGCTCAAAATTACGCTGCTAACATGCTGATGATGGAGGTATAATGTTTACAATGCTGCCATGTAGTTTAGTATGTTAACATGCAAACATTTGAAAAGTAGCAGCTGAGGTTAATGGGAATGTCATTCATTTTGCAGTTATGCAGTCATAAGCCAAAGTATTGGACTAATTGATAATGGCGCCAGAGGAAAACTTGGATTGCTTGGATTACACGCATGGATTGATGGATTACAAAAAAATCATCACGATTCATCTTGAGAGGGAAAAAGTTGAGAGTTGTTGAGACATTTCACTCAAAGCCCTCGAAGATAAGTCGGGGGATCACCAGAATCAGTATGATTCATTGTCTGTGGCAATAGCTGTAGTTGTTGCGTTATTTCACTCAAAACCAAAGTGTCAACTTTTCGTTGGTACTTGAATTTAAAGTCAGCAGGTTTCATCTTCTGTAAATGTCTGCACACATTTTCATGACAGTCCACCTACTAGTTGAGATCTTTCAATCTGGACCAATAGGAATGACTGACCCACATACTTTGCCCTTTATAGAGCCGTGCTGCTCGCGTGATTAAAAATGTTTTGTACAAGTGTAATTGCTACACTATAATGAATGTAAAAGTAAACCAGGAGAGCTTTCATCGCAGCTTGTAATTGTTACAAATACCGTGGTTATGTCATGAGTTATGATCAAATAAAATGACAACAGTTCCACATGATTCTCATGTAAACAGGATCTCGTTCCAGTTCTGGTACACTAACACTCCCGTATATCAAGTCAGCCAAACCCACAGCAAAACCAGTTTTATCTTCAGTCATTTCAAGCACTGAGCTTCTCACATCATGCAGGAAACAGGGAACAAATTATAGTCACTATTCAAAGCATCTCTTTTTATCTACAATGGAAATCTTCCCTCTACAAAGGACGGTTATCGCATATTTTCACGGCACCTAGCAAGAATAAACACTTCATAGCAAATGCAAGTCACTCCCATTATTCAAGTAAGTCCAGTGTGAGTATAAAGAAACAAATACAGTGTCCAGACTACATGCAAGAGGATACTGTAAATAGAAAGTGGCTGTGAAAGTTCCATGGTTGGCAGTGTTTAGCTCTAATACAGCGGTTTGTTTGGGACGTTGAATTGTGCTGGCAAATGCGGATGGAAAATAATAAGGGGGCTGTGGTGCAGATTATTTCAGCTGATACCCTTGTGATCAAAACACTTTGCCTTCTTGTTTAACTCAATGCTCCACAGTGACAATGGACATTCATGCAAACACTGTAAAGAGACAATTCCTCCGATCTGTGAACTGGCTGGAAAGGAAGAGTCATGTCGTTTGAGCAGTGCTGCATAACAGATAATACCTCACGTCGTTCTACAGTTAGACAGTACACACAAACCTACAATTAAGGCTGCGTTGGGGAAACTATTCTGCATGCGCTGCAGAAAAACCCCGGCGAAAAGGCTGTCTAGCGGACACACAGTTGAACCCACAACTCGATTGAGCAACTGGGCTTCACACACGTGATGTATCTGTGAACAGCCGTTCAAACTCTTATGTAGAAACGTGACACAGTCTTTTATCACACGTCTCCTCTGTCGCTCACCCATCCACACTTCTCCAAACTGCCCTGCTCCAAGCCTGCGCTCCAGCTTCAGAGACTCCCGAGGAATCTCCCACTCGTCCTGCCACCAGGGCTTCTGTGGTGCCCTCGACTGGCACGGCTTCACCAGCTTTGTGCACAACCCATCTGCATCACCTGGATGGCAGAGAGAGAGAGAGAGAGAGAGAGAGAGGTTTAAAATTAATCAGATGAAGCCCCCCAAGGTAAACAGTAATTTGGGTTAACCCCTTGATGAGGCTGTACACACGTGTGTGATGCTGGACAAGCTCTTTCAGCGAGTTAAAGGAGATCTTGGCTGTGATGTAGAAGCCTCCGTTGTCCATGTTGCGGATTCTGTAGTGCTTGACTCCTTCGCCGGTGTTGTGGTCCAAGTCCCTGATTGATAAGGAGTATGAGCCTGGAACAAAGAAGAAGCACGAAAGGATGAAGATTTCACCTAAATTGTCTGAAAACGACAAATCAAATCTTACAATACTAGTTTGATTTTAGCAGCACAGGAGCGAACTCCATCAGCTTTAACACTGATTTTAACATGCAGTTGACCCACTTATGATCTCCTCAACTGTTTTACAAAACAAAAAGATATTGATTTATGCTTCCACATAATGGGGTTTGCCATTAGAGGCATGAAGGAAACATGCATGTACAAGTCTTGACATTTTTAGCAGTTAAGTGAAACTGAAATTAAATAGATGAAGCAGATTTGGAAAGAAAAAGGGGTTTGTGGGAAATGGGCCTTATTTTAGAATCACTGCAAGTAATAACAAGACCAAGTGATAGAAGACACCAGTTTCATATGTTTCCTCACGTGTATGGCTGTTGAATAAAGCTACATGTGACACCTTTAATCAAATATAATAGACCTTCTCTTGTACACTGCTGAGAGACAGGCTTGTGAACCATTGTGTGTAGACTGTGTATGAGTCAACGCTGTGATGATCACTTCACCTGGGGTTGTTTCACTCTCTCGAATGAGGAAGGAGCCCAGCGTATTCCCGGGAGTGAGGAGGAGTCTCATGGCTTCATTTCTAGAAATGTTCTTAAAGAACCACCTGCAGCACAGACACACAATATGCTTCAACGCTTTCAGCTAACCACTTCCCTTCCCAGCGTGCATTACGCGAGATAAGGTCGAGAGCAGTGTCATTATGTTTCCTGTATGACGTACGGTTCAGTCTCCACGGTGGTCATTGCAACAAAGTTGTATGGGATGAAGCCCTGCTGGCCCGTGGTGAGAGACTCCGCCAAATACCACTCTGGATCGTCCCTGGATGGATGAAGATATAGTAATAATACCATGAGTGAGTTTACATATCTGCCATGCCTCACAGCAGTCTATGCTTTGTGGGATGAAAGGAGACACCTACAGAAAGCACTTTCAATCAGCCCCCAGAGGCGAAAGGGGTCTTTGCAATGTAAACGATCGCTGCATGAAATGGACCGCATCATATTTAGTAGTTGGGGAAATGTCTTGTCTTACATATCAGCAGAAGAGACAGGAGAGAAGACACATGCTCACCACAACCTATGTAGAATATTCACCCCAATTTACCTGGCTTGTTAAACCTTTGATTTGTTTATAAGGGGAATAGTTCACCTCAAAGAAACAACCCACCTGAGATATTTTTGTCTAAACCAAACTCCAAGTGCTTTAAAAAAAACAAACATATTTTCTGTATTTAATTAAACATTCAATTACATGTTGTGCCTGGTCTGGTGCCATGCATGTAGAAAACTAGATTTCTTTCACTTTAATTCAATATATTTAGGGTTGTTTGCCCCCGTAGAAACAGATCCACCTGAAAAACAATCAAAAATAATTTCTAATATGTGTGTAATCATAGAATATTCATGTTCCTTATTATATTACATTGTGTCATTACAAACCCCCATAATTACAGAGGAAATGACTTTACTGCCCTGACTGAATGAAATAAACCTCCATCAGAGTTTGCTGGACCACCAAATAAAATCCTCTTGAGTTTTTCCACATTTATGGAGCCATCTTTTTCTCTCTCAAGAAATAAAATCAAATTAACTCCCATGCGTTTTTCTTAATATTTTGTTGGCAAGTATTTTATAGCTAACCAACTGGCTGCCATATCTGTAAGCACAACATGTATCTTTATTTCCTGTATTTATACAGGGGTATAGGTTTCCTCTTTCGAACCCGCCATGTAATCATGTGACTAAACTTTTTTTTTTGTGCCATTTTTGCATTTATTCAATTGTTGACACGAGAGAGAGACAGGAAGCATGGGGCGAGCGGAAGGGGGTATTGACATGCAACAAGTCCCCGGCTCAGAAAGGCAAATACATGATATGTGTCTTCGGTCATTGTGAAGGTTAGATTTTTGGAGCTTTAAATGGTAGTGAACGGTAGTGGTGGTTATCTTGCTGCATATATAGTGATCTGACACACTTAAGTGAAGTTTCGGGTGCAGTGGGGATGAATGCATCAGATATGAATTGTGGTCAGGGTCTTGGTCTTTTTACCAAGCTCGACTACATGTTAATCATCATCTTACTTGTTGAGGATCTTGAGTTTGTCGCCCTTCTCAAAGCCCAGGTCCCCATCATGGTTGGGTTCATAACTGTATATGGCCACCACGAGATTGTCTGCAAGAATAATATTGTAAGTTTTAGTTGGATGAAACAAAGATGAAATTCATTGTTGTGCTAGGTGTTTGAAATTCTTTTGATATTTTGATGAATGGCTGCTACTGAAGGCTGCATGGCAGAGGTGAATGGAGAGAGTTTGCAGTGGTTTCCTGTTATTAACGTGTGGCTGAAGGTGAGGTGTATGGAAGCCACATTTCTCCTGTTTTGCAAATAACAATTTCCAGTTGACTTTTCTTTTTGGGAGGTGTGCATCAAATTGTTTTCCATGATTACCGAAGTAACCGTATTATGTTTCCAAAGATAATACACCACACATGGAGTACCAAAGAATTCCAGCTTACAGTGATTTCTGATTAGCCGAGGCTCTGCAACAGGCAACACACTCAACTTGAGTGTTTGCCAAGGAAGATTAGCCAATGAGGTATCAGATATTGCGCAAGCATTTTAGACACATTATCTGTAGTGTAAGCAACTTGGTAAGGAAATTGGTGAGGGAAATGTAAAATGTTGCTTTTGTCAAATATAAGATGCACACATAGTTGTGACTTAAGGAGTGATAAATTAGGGAGTTGTAAAAATGTGAAACATGCAATTAATAGAGATGCAATATAAACTTTTAACCTTCAATTTAATTGGGGTTTAAGCTTTTTAGTGCATTTCCAATATGTTTTAAAATGATTTCCTTAAGTAGACTTTCTATAATGCTTTAACACTGCCTGAAGCTTCTAAATTTATCATGTGCTGCATGTCTGTCTGCCCTCTCCTCTGTTGCCATTAAAACGGTGTCGTATGTTTTACCTGACTTGACTTGACTCACTACATAACATATAAGGGACACACATGGGTATATATAGAGAAAGATAGACTTGTCACCTGGTAAAGGAGACGTAGGAGGCGAATGCTGCGATGGGTGAAATGGAATCAGCTGGTCTATGTACTGGGGAGGGAAAAACAAGATTAGACATGTGTTTTTAAATTCAGCTTTACAAAGAACAATAGAAGATTCATGCAGTAAAACAAGTCACATTCACAGTGAAAGCTGTGTACTTTTAGTGTTAATCGCCCAGGTCTGGCTAATTAATCGTCAGCATTTTTGCTTTGTTTTTTTTCCAGACAAACTGATATGTTGTAGCACATACAGGTGGTTTTCTCCTTCATTTCTAATCTCATGGTACGTCTAACTAATTCAATCACGCCAGACTTTTGTGGACTCAAACATACAACAACAGATTGTGGTTCATAATTTTTTTTTTGGTATTGGTTACATGATTTACACAACATGAAAAAAAGTTTTAGGAGTCCATTTTCACACCTTCTAATCTGTACTGTTCTGCAGTCAAGTGGTCACTCACTCTCAACCACACAAACAACCAAAGCTTATGTCAAGCTCACTTACACATATACATACGCTACAATGTACTGACATGTGTGAGTAGACATAAAATAAAACACAAATGCATACACAAAATATTCACACTTACTGGATTGCATGACTGGGGAGCTATGGGACAGTTGCAGTGTTCGCAGATTTCATCCAAGTTCTCGATCCACTCGCTGTCCGAATAGTCCGAACTGCAGTTACATCCCATCTTTCCTGCGATTTAGAGGTTCAGGTTGTTTTTTAGAAGGTATGATACAGGCATCAAAATGTTCATCAATTGATCGTTACTCTTTTTTTTTTTTCAATTACAAAAATTCCCTGATAGAAGTGTTCTCTTTTTGGTCGGCATCGTAGACAGCCATTGCGTCCCCAAATAAAAGTCCCTACCAAACCAAGACAATTATACATACATTCATATATATATATATTTTTAAAAGTTTTCAAAAAAAACCTCTTTCATGATTCCATTTAAGACTTGTAGGTGGGGAACACTGACAGAAGACACAAAATGTTTGCATTTCCGAAAACAGCTGTAATCGGCTGTGGCTGAGGACCTCGCCTCAAAATGGAGGCTCGGTGGCGAATCAAGCTGGAAACTAAGAGACTTACACCTGCAAAAGCTTCCATTTCAACACTTTTTTTGACATTTTGACATCGTACATGCACATGCACGCAACAGTCAAATGAAATCGCATAAATCACATTCAGAAATGCAACAATCAAACTTTCAGCGTTGCAAATCACAGGCCTTTACATGTTCTAATTCTAATTCAGACTTGAATGGCAGGAGCAATGAAAGGCTAATCTTGTATAATCCAGCGTCTGCACGTGCTCTGTATTGTGTTTTTACGGTCGTGCCCTGCTCGAACTGGCTTTCTCAAGCTCATTTGGCTCCCATTGGACCACTCATGGAACAGGGTCAGTGGGCTAATCAGAGCAGCCGTCTGTCCGAAAGGCTCCGAGCCATGAGAAAAATCTGAAGAGGTCTGACCCAGCAATAACAACACACCACTGTACTGAGAGGCCAAGGAGCAAACCACTGAAGGATCACTGGAGTATGGAGAGCTTTTTTTTTGAATGATCAGCACTCCTACGCCTGCAAAGCTAGCCAGCACTCAGGGAGTCATACAAACAAAGTCAGCATTTTCCACTGAGGGGCTACCCTCTTCTTTTTATGATGTGCAGCTGAAGACCTTTCCAAACAAATACTGATGATTGTTATTGTTTGCAAAGGATTATGGGTCTGTAGATGATAAGTGAGGTCTGTAAGACATTCAGCTTCATGTGAGTTTAGTAATGTGTGGACTAATGAACCATGGCTTTTCAAAAGACATTGGGAACGCCATAAACCAACAAACAAAATTTATATTTTAAAGAAAAAAGTCATATTTATGCTGATTTTCTTCCTGTTTGATGAATTGCATCATAACCTTTTGACAGTTTACATTAATTTTTTTTTACTCTATTTCCAGTCATCATCACCTATGTCATCTCTCTCGTTTTTGTAGCAGCTATGAATTTATAAACCATGTAAACGCCTGAAGTTGATGCTCAATTTTAATAATAAACTTGATGGATGGATTAATATGAGCATGAGAGAAAACATCTTACTGTTCTTGTGTGGGCCTGTCTTCTTTGTAAAACTGCATTTTTATCAAAGGTAACAAAGACACAACCAATATCTGAAGATGTTTTGTTACTAGCTTTTATGTTGAAGCATACAAAACCCACATGGAAACAAAATATGTTTTTTATTTAATCGGCTATTACTTCTGGGTGTGGCCATTTTTCTTCTCTATACGTCAGTTTTCAAAGTACAATATATTATATCAAAAAGCCAAAAGCTCAAACTCCTTTACCATCACTAAACAACCCCTCTGATTTATATAGCATATTTTATATAACACATACTGTATGATAATGTTTGTCTATCTTAGTCACAGTCTTTCTTTCTCGATATTCTACTATGTAACACGAACAGACTCACAAGTTTGAAACTTACCTCTTGAAATATGAAAGATCTCTTCAAGTGTCCAATAACATCAGATTTCAAGCTCCGCCATAGAGATATTCTTATTTAAATTTGTTTTTTTTAAAAGAAGAATTTATCAGTTTTTGAATTTGTCACCGCTGGAGCCGGGGTGTGAAGATGTCATCATCCGCTGCTCTTATTATAACTAACTCAGTGCAAGGAGTGCTGATGTGCATCTGTACACTCACACACACACACACGTAAGTGAGTGGAGAAGAGCAACCCAGAGAGTTTCCTGTCGTTGAAAGGTTGAGGGTTGCTGTGCAGGCTTCTAACAGGTGCTTTAGCGTGCAGCTGTGTGCGAGCAGGGGAGACGTTACAGGCTCCATAGTAAAGGGGTCAGGACAGCACCTCTCCCAAAGTGGAAGCCGAGATGTGAATGTTCCAATACAGTTCGGCAAGGAGGGGGTTCGACAGGCTGTGTGACGGTGGCAGGGTTACATTAGTCTATTTTTGTACTACTTTTGTGAAAAACATCTGTAATTCTGTGTCTAAGATGAGGAACGCCATCAATGTGGGGTTGAGATGACGGCTCAGGCCAAGAGGGTGCTTGAGAAGATGGAGGATTTCAATAAGCAGATTGATCTTAACAGTATTATAATGAATTATTATTTATGATAAAACTATATTCCAAAACAGTTGGGACACTGTGTAAAACATAAATAACACAAAATGTTATAATTATCTCATCCTTTTTGACACATACTCAATTGAAAACAGTACAAGTCAATACATTAAATGTTTGACCTCATCAACTTCTTTGATTTTTGTAAATATCAGCTTCTTCTTAATTTGATGGCAGCAGCATGTTTCAAACAAGTTGGGACAGGAGCAACAAAAGACTGTGAAAGACTGATCCAAAAACACCTGTTTGGATCCTTCCACAGGTAAACAGGTTCATTGGTAACAGGTGATAGTATCATGATTGGGTATGAAAGATTCATCCTGGAAAGACTCAGTCGTTCACAAGCAAGGATGGAGAGAGGTTCAACACTTTGTCAGAAACGTGAGTGTATAAAATGTTGTCGGTAAACACATAAAAACATTCTGGCGATTTAGGAAGGTCATGTTTCCTGTGCTGTGGTTTCAGGCCTCAGATTTAGTACCAAGACAACAAGCAAAAAAGGCTATTTATATATATCACACATGTGGTTTGTGTCTCTTCTGCTTGTGGCCAGCAAGCCTCTAAAAAATTGACTTTGGTTTTTACAACTAAATCAAGAATGAAAAAAAAAATTATCACAAATTGTCACAAATATCTCACTTACAAAGGCAAAAAAAAAAAACCCTCCCAATGTCAATCAGTGAATGACCCCTCTCTGAATCGCTATCTTAACCAAAGGTCTTTGTTCAGTGGTGGCTGCAGCACGGTCACATTTAGCCCTCGAGTAGACACTTGAATTAACAAGTCTCTCAGGTTCATAACACAGTCTGAGCCTGCGCTGCTGCGTTTTCTGCCTTTCAGGCAGCTCTGCTTCGGGCCGCATCTCTTCTCTTGTGGTGAACGGCTGCTGCTACAGAGCATGCACTGGCAGGAAGTCAGTCCAAACTTCACAGGAAGTGCACCGAAATATGTGCTTAGAAGACTGCCACAGCATAGATTAAGTGTCACTTGCTTGAAACCACCTGAGCTCACTCTTTTTCCGTTAAAGCACGTAAATGAGAGAGTGTAAATCTAAGGGTGGGTGAAGTAGTCTCACTGACATTTTGACAGGGATGTGTGTTACAGATCGTTTTACTGAGCTGATTTCCAATAAGACAACTATAAAATAAAAAGAGACATATACACATCCATTTTATTTTATCTATTTCTGACGGCAAAATCTGACCAGACACAAATTCCTCATTAATAAGATCTAATCATATTGTGGATCTCCTGACACAGACCAGAAAGAGCCTCGCCATCTTTGGAGCTTCTGGCAGGCCTTTTCAGCCTTACAGGGTATTCCTAGTTTCCCCTCAACCACAATTGTCACTGCTTCCAAATGTGGTTGGAAATCACTTTCTGTTACGCAATCGAACAGAGATGCTATCAATATGCAGAAAGTTTTCCAACCCTCTTCCCGCCCCGCATCTCGATGCAGGTGCTGGCCTCTTTCGAGCGAGCGAGCGCCGCTTTTGTTTTGCTGCTGGTGTTAACTCAAGTGCACTTTAATACTGCCTTTATCTAATTCACATAGCATGCTTTTTTTTAAAGCTGTTTTTTTTTAGTTCCAAAACAAACTATATGCTTTATTTACACAGTGATATTAGCTTCTGCTCACATGATGACACGTGGTGTGATTTGGGGAAAAGGTCAAGAGAAAGTATCTGCAGGGCAGAGCTGAGTGGCATGAGAAACACGAGTCCGCGGCGCTTTGCTGTAAAAGCATTCAAAGAAGAATAAGACCTCGAGGTAGTCTGTGCATTTTCCATATGATATTCATTTCCACTATTGAGGTCACACATGAGGTCATGTGTGTCCTCAAGTATGCCACATTATGTACATTTCAGCAGCCCTGCTTGTGCTCTCATTTCACATAGTGGCCGCACTCTGCCAAGGCATATTTGGTTTCTTGTTCGACTAATTATGTCCAACAATGTCTCTGGTTCTGCACATCCCTCTAGGGCCCCATTCATATGTTTGGATATCACACCAGGTCATGAATGTCTCGCTGAAGGAAAGAAGAGACTATTGTGCAGGACGGCTTTAAGACCAAGGACGGATGACGGGGATGAATTTGATGAAGTATGTGGTGACGTTTAGCCGAGATAAGACTGATAGTAACAGTTATGAAGAGCTGGTCCACAGTATCTAAACATGTCACAACCAATATTTTAAATGCTCATAAAACATGATTTACAAGATAGATATGGTAAAGTCTCTTTATTATTGTGTTGTATGTGCAACAGAAAATAGCAGTTTACATTTTAAGGCATTTTTGCTTTCATTTGTCATATAGATACATTCATTATTACAGTAGCATGTTTTAACAATCTGCATAGAATGACAAAAAAAATTGTAGGTTTTTTTTTACATTTAACACAGTTACAATGTCAAATATTACTCAACAAAAATATTTCATTCTTCCTATTTGCGGTCACTAATAATTTTAAGCCATATAATAAACCATTTAATTTTCCCTAAATCGCCCACTGAGCTACTAAATACACTTGGTCACTGTCCAGCCATATATAGTTTCCAGTCCGTGCTCTGCAGCATCTGGACATGGTAATGGAAAACAAAATGCATTAGGCACAGCCTCCTGGGTCCTGTCACTGCCGTGGTGAGGCTGCGGAGATATTTTTGGTTTGTGAAGAAGAGGTGTAAAAATGCTCGAGTGTGACCTCTCACTTCCTTTGAGGATACAGATAGGGACAGTAACCCAGATGAAGCTTCAACAGCTGGAATCTGTTGCTGTATTAAAAGACTCTGTTTACTTTAAAGTGTATTTCAGTCAACTCCACAAAAAAGCTCAGTACTAGTAATGTAAATCAGTAGTTCCCAACCTTTTTGGCTTGTGACCCCTTAAAATGAAATCTACTTGCAGCCCCTCGTCGCTGGATGTAACCAGTTGAACCAGAGGGTGGTCTCAAGAGATGACTCAAGGAAAATCTTTTTTTTTTCTGACTCCTCATCTGGGCCCCGACCCCTAGGCTGGAAACTCACTGACTCGCCATGAAGTCATCTGACCTGTCTACCTGTCTGAAAATCTCCCCAAGGCACTGTCTTCTATTGTGAAGTGAGCTTCTTCTTATTTCTAAAACCATTTAAAAAAAAAAAAAAATCATTGTGTATAAGATACTGAACATAATGCCCATTCCATGTCTGCCTTTTCATTTCAGTCTAGTCTTACATCTATCTACTCTGATGAGCATGGCCGCGTGCAAAGAACAGTCAACAAGAGCTGCCCTTGCTCCATCCACCTGGAAGGTGTGTTGATATTAAGGGTGTGTGCCCCTACAGGTCTGCACACTGACGCTTCCTCAGGCAAGTCAAGCCAAGGTGCACATCAAAGGAGTCACTTCCACGCAAACCTCCAGAGGAGTTAATAACCCTACTGTCTAGCCAACACAAACACAGAGGAGGAGATGGCAACATCCTCAGTGACACGAACAAAGGTGGAGGTTTTTTAACAGAGCGAGAAGCGTCTGGAGTTGATGTTCATCTTGGTGAGGCCCAGGTGTTTGAGTGGGGTGGACAGGGCGAAGGCAGCCTTCATGGGGATGTCGCACAGCAGGTCCGACTCCTCGCCGCACTCCTCCAGCTCGTACGTGGCGTCGTCCAGCATCTCCTTGTGGCGGTGGCACACTTGCTCCACTTTCAGCCGGTGGATCTCTGCACGCAGGCGGATCAGCTGGCGGGCCAGGCGGTTGTCCTGGACCTGCATCTCCCTCTGAGGACAGAGGGTTGGAGGGGTCAGAGGGGTCGGAGGGGAGGAGATTGGTGAGAGAAGTGAGCATCAGTGAGATACCATGAAACACAGGGAACTTGTATAGCTCTCATCACAGGTGTTATCTTCTTATCAAGGTGTGTAAATCACTGGCATGTGTGGCATACGGGCTGCAGCCTGAGCGTGAGAAAACAGACATCACAATGTGCCACAAGTCTGTTTGCTTAGGATGTAAGGGCTGCATGAATTCACTCATGCTATTATCTAATTTAAGCAAGGCATTCATGCTGGGCACATCACTGACACCTGGAGAGGTGAGTGAGAGGTGAAGCAGGGAGGCTGATCTGTCTCACACACTTGCTGGATGGGGAAATTTGCAAAGTTAGTCAGGTTCAACATTATCAGCACTACTCACCAGTTCTTTTCTCAGAAACTCCAATGCATCATCAATAGTGTCAAAACCACATATGTTGCGCACAGCCACTTCTTCAGAACTTCTCCGAGTCGCAGACACCGACACGACCTCTCCTCCAGACTCCGGACTGTCCGACCTCCACCCCCGGCTCTGGACCCGCTCCTGCCACTCCTGATAGGACGGTCTGCGGGTCTGCAGCTTCAGCTTCTCCGTCAGAGCCTTCACGCTGTCCAGGTCCTCCGTGTCCCCCTCGGAGGACTCATCTCCAAACTCTTTAAACTCCATGGACGCAGTGATGAACGCGCTCCTCTCGGGCATGCGCTGTGCGGACTGGCAGCCCGGGCGATTAGAGCTCAACAGGTCCTCACCTCCTTTATATGGAGATAAGAAGCAGTGACCGCCCATCCAGCACAGGACACACATGCAGGAGCACTTAAATCTTTCATGTAAGGAAACCAGAGATCCAGCAAAGCTTAGTCACGTTTTGATTGAAAATATAAAGTTAGATCTGTGCAGAATTGGAGAGTAAAAGTAATTTTGAGATTTTAGAGTCAGATGTGATCTGTTTGGATACTTTTTAAAAACCTACAACAAGCCTACAATAAAATATTATGCTGCTTGTACTTTGCAGTTCTGCTATGATTTCACCAGTGCTGAAATAGTCTTCAGATTCTTTATTTAAATACATGACAACACTGCAAAAAGATTTTTTTTTTTACAAGTCCTTCATTAAAAATCTCACAGAAGTAAAAATACATTACTATCACCAAATGCCATATGCATATGTAATGCATGTATTATTGCAATTTATTGTCTGCATTATTTTACTGGCTTATTATAAGTGATGCATTATTGTGTAAGAGGCGTTTTGATGTTGTAGCTGATCGATGTAGAGCTGCTATATTAGTGTATATAGTTTAATCTATGCAGTGGCTTGGATTGTAAGCCTGCCACGTGTTTGGATGTAAAATCATCAGATCAGCAAAGTAATAAAAACTGTCAAATATATGTAGTGGAGAAAAAAAATGTTTCCCTCTGAAATATAGTGGAGCTGAAGTAAGAAAATAGCATAAAATGAAAATACTCTGGATTTTTCTTAATTGCATTAGTAAATGTACTTGGTTACATTCCACCACTTGGTTACTGCTCTTCATTTAAAAGAGAAATATTGTACTTATTTTTAATTTTGTACTTATATTTATTTTAGTGCCTTACTTACAATACATATTTTGCAAATAAATGCAAACCATCAACAGTAGGCTCTAAAAATATTTGCTTTTTATGCTTTCATATATTTTATATACATCACTAATACTAATACAATACAATAATATAATATAGTCCACATATAGACTACAATTACAAAGTAAACTATTGAATGTAGAGCCTTTCCTAGTAATTGAATATTTATAAACTGTTTTACTTCTGCTTAAGTAAAAGATGAAATACTTCTTCCACAACTGCAACCAAAAAATGTTGTCAGCCTTTTTGAGTTCAACCGGCTCTCTAAGTTTGACTATGCTGCCATCTGGTGGCCCTTTGTGGCACAACAAGCACATCGCTGCTGCTGCCTTTCACTCCCCCTCAATGTGCAAAAAGTTTTACCAGAACTATGTGACACATGTCAGTGTTGCTCTTTCTCAGGAAACGTGCACTTCCGTCTTGTGTGGCCTCAAGCAGAGGGTTTCTATTTCCACTCAGCCACCTGTGTGTGTGGGAGAAGGTGTAGCTGCACCATGCTGGGGACAAAATGACTCTATTTATAGGCTCCTTATCGTCCAACAAACAGAGCGAGAGAGAGAGCGAGAGAGAGAGAGAGAGAGAGAGAGAGAGAGAGAGAGAGAGAGAGAGAGAGAGAGCGCGCACTGGAGGCAGTTTGCTTTCATTTTCTCACAAGAGAGCCGAGGAAGTGATTTGAAGTGGTCAGCACAAAGATCAGCAGCCGAGCCTTTTTGAGCGTGTGTGTCGGGGAGTTGATGGAGTTTTCTGAGCACATCAAGACAGCCAACGTGGAGGATGTGGTCCTCCGACAGCCGCTGCACCCGCCGAGCAGAGGCACCCTGTGCGTCACCGGCCACCACCTGCTGTTCTCGGACAGGGAGGAGGTGGAGGAGGAGGGAGGCAAGTCCAGGCAGGTGTTACTGCTGCTCAGGAACATCGATGCCATCGAGAAGAGGTGAGGACTGAAGGGTGGCATCACTGCTACAGCACACATCTAGATGAGCATCACACAGTGAAGATGTCATATGTTGTCATTTGCTGTCACTTGATTTAACATAAGTCAATCTGCTTTTAAATACTTTCAAAAGTTTATGGATAATTTTAGCAGTTATATATACCAATAAAGTTGGTCATGGTCAAACAAATAAACACACTAATCAACATCACTAATCAACCAAATCTGTCTCTCTTCTGTGCCAGTGAATACTCCCTAATGTCTCATTCATGTCTAATTCCATTGTTCCTCAAATCTTTTTTTAACCAGTGTGGAAAACCTTTTGGCCTATTCGGGCCTCTTCTCTAACGCAGGCCGCAGTGAAAGGTTGGACATCATCTGTGTTGCCATGTGTCTGCTGTCTCCTTTGCCTACAGTGCTGAAATAGGAAATTTGCTCACAAGTTTGCAGCAGCTCTGTTATCTCATCACCCTTACACACACAGACACCGTGTCGTGTTTTTTTTTGTTGTTGCTTGCTGCTAACAGCTTTTTCTTAGCATCATGAAAGCCTGAGCAGTGTTGAATCCACTTGATATATATTTTTGGCCAGCAACGGCTAGTAGGGTTTGCACAGCCAATTGTCAGCAAGAGAAAGCCACATACACACACACATGCACACACACATACACACACACACACACACACACACACACACACACACACACACACACACACACACATGCACATACACACAGCCCAACTGACTGGGTTTCCTTTTCTGCTGCAAGTCAAACTTTTTGCACTGCTAGAGGGAACAGGGGTGTTGTTTCTATTGATTTGTCTAAGAATTATATTGGTGTTTGTGTGTGTGTGTGCGTGTGTGTATAGGATGTCTGGATCTTCAGGGACGATTACCATCAAGTGTAAAGATCTGCGTGTGCTGCAGCTCGACATCCCTGGCATGGAACAGTGCCTCAACATTGCCCACTCCATCGAGGTATAATAAATAATCCATTAATCCTGCCTGGCCCTGAAACAGCACACTTAGATAAGGAAATCAGTATTTTTAGTGGATCTTACATCACGCTATTTCTGTTTCTTCCATTCACGACGTGTCTTACAACAACCTCTCTTTCTCTCCCTCTAGACCCTGTCCTGTCTTAACAGCGTGTCAGAGATGTATCCTTTCTTCTACAGACCCTCTGATCTCAGGCTGCAGGACCAGTGGGGTCTCTCGTCCCCTGAAAAGCACTACAGTCAAATGAAGGAGCTCGTAAGCAACATATGAAACTCTTATAATCTTGTTTGTGCTGCACAGGGAATGTAATCCCACATGTGTAAAACATACACACACAGTTTCACAGGCAACTTGTCCCAACAATGATCCAACATCCACATGACAGGAAAATGCCAGGGAAGCTGAACACAGGGGTCAAGAGTCAGGATATCCCCATTGCTTAGCTTCTATTTGTTTTCCATTAACTGCAGAATGTGCTGCACACAGCTTGAATTCATGCTTGATAGACAGACACCTTCCTGTGGGAATAGCATGTTTCTGTGGTGAGGGGTGGACCCTGAGGGGCTGTGTATGAAGAATGTTCTCAGAACGTGTCAGATATCTGTAATTTTCATCAGGTGACTTGTGACTGTCTTCAGCCCAGAAAACAACTGGTTGGAGCTTGCATGTTCACACTCGTCCGTCATGCGGATTCCTCCCTCTTCCATGGGCTGTTTTGTGTTTCCAACCACAATTTGAAACTGTAACAGTTAATAGTTCTTAATATACAATATGGTCAAAGTTTGTCAAGTTAAACGGTTTCTTGCTGAGTTAGAAGAGAGAAGATTGATACCACTCTTATCTTTGTTGAATATGAAGCTGCAGCCAGGTGACCATTAGCTTAGCTTAGCATAAAGAATTAAAACAGGGGGAGGAATTAGCATGCCTCTGTCCAAAGATAAAATAAACATCCACCTACCAGCACTTCTAAAGCTAAATAATTAACAATTGTTTGTTTAATCAGTGCAACAACAAATGTGTGAAAATAAGTTTTGGTTTGACGTGCCTGGGTATTTCTTGGCATGCAGCGGTGTCTGGAGGCCCTGGAGCCTTGTTGTTTTTGGGAAGGTGCCAGGTATTAAGCGGTGACTCCAGACAATAACAACTTGTCAATTTTACAGTTCAGTTTTTATATGGATTGAACAACTGTTATCACATGTTAATTAGTGAGGTTTTGATTTTGCTTTTTTTTGCTACCTCCGCACAGAGCCAGGCTAGCTGTTTCCCTCTGTTTCCATTCATTATGCTAAGCTAAGCCTTCTGCCTGCAGCATCATAACAACTGTATGAGTCATCCTTATCTAACTCTTGGCAAGAAACAAGTGCATTTCCTCACAAGTCAAACTATTCCTTTAAAGTTTCAGATGTTTAAAGAAACATCTCTCAAGCCTAAAGAACAAGGTGGAATTACAGAAACCCTCTTCAGCTTTGTTATTCTGGGTAAAAATGTGATTCTGGTTGCGCCATATGAAGCGACAAATTGAAAATCAAGAGTGAAGCACTAAGTGTATTTGCACTCCAGGTTGTAAAGAGTGAACAATTCAGCAGTGTTATGAGCACAGGAAGGTGGATCCGCCCACGTCAGACCTGCTTCCTGTTGCTTTAGTATCCTTTGCCATAAAGCTGTCACAGACCAAGCAGGACGGTAAACATGATGTGCTATGTGCAGTATACTGACAACATATGTTTTAAATTTCATAATTTCCCAACTGTTTTTCTTTCATTTATTCATTAACTGAGTGCCACTGTGACTAGTTCCCACCATCCTCTCCCTCTTCTGTTTGCAGCATGACAGGTGGCGACTGAGCACTGTGAACAGAGACTACTCAGTTTGTCTCTCTTATCCTCCAGCTGTCATCGTCCCCAAGAACACAGACGATGACACGCTGAAGAAGGTGGCCAAATTCAGACAGGGAGGACGCTTCCCCGTCCTCTGCTACTACCACAAGAAGAATGGCATGGTGAGGTGCTTTTATGTATCTCTGTCAGCCGTCAATTCATATATGCAAGTGAGCAATTCTAATCAAACTGAAACCTTCCAGGTGATCATGCGCAGCAGTCAGCCGCTGACGGGAGCCAATAAGAAGCGCTGCAAGGAAGATGAGCACCTCCTCCAGGCTGTGATTGACGGCTCAGATAAAGGTTACGTTATTGACACACGCTCGAGTCAGCAGGCACTGCAGGCCCGGATGACAGGCGGAGGGTTCGAGTCCAAATCATCTTATAGCCACTGGAAGAGACTGCACAGACAGATGGAAAGGTGTGTGCATCTGAAAAGTGGGAGTGGCTGCTGTTAACCATTTTATGCTCCTGGTCTGTCCCACCAAACTAACCTCCTTCACCTGATTTTCATCATTTGTATGAATGTACAGGGGTAAAGCACTGCAGGAGAGCTTAATTAAACTGGTGGAGGCCTGTGGTGATGCGTCCCATAATATGGACCGTTGGCTCAGTAAGCTCGAGAACTCAAAGTGGCTGTCTCACGTCCAAACTGCCCTGTCAACTGCTGGCCTGGCGGCAGAGTGTGTGGAAAGGTAGGAACTACACCCACGGTGTGTGTGTGTATGTGGTGGGATCACAGTTTGGGTGCACTTACCTCTTGTGTGTATAACTGCAAATTGTATGCTGTGAAAAAAATGCACTACGAAAACTTCACAGGTGGACAGTAAAATCCACAATAATACTGTGTATGTACTGGTTTTGTCCAGGGATGGTCATTCAGTTCTGGTTCATGGCTCTGAAGGGACAGACTCCACTTTGCTTGTCAGCACTCTGGCTCAGCTCATCATGGACCCAGGCTGCCGCACGCTGGAGGGCTTCCTGGCTCTGCTGGAGAGGGAGTGGGTCCAGGTGAGTGTATCCCAAAAAGAAAAGGTAATTTGCAAAGACTGCAAAGGGAATACATTCTGCAGGTCATAGAAAAAATACTAGTAGGACCTAAGTAGGAATAAATAGAGACACATGACCTGACCAAGTGCATGATCACTTCACCGAAATAACAAAGTATGCATTTTTTATTTAATATCCTTCAGATAACAAATGCTTTGGATGGCTTACAAATAACTGAGTCTCACAGGCTCGCCTTAACAGGAAATGCCTTAAGAAAAAAAATCATATTCACTGTGCTGCATGGACTCAAAACTTGGTGCTCTTCACCTTCTTCCCCTGGTGTCTGTTTCCAGTCAGTACAGCATTTCTCAAAATCTTAAAACGGCATGACAAATCATGGCCAAAATTGTTTTTTTATTTCGAATTCTTCAGATCTTTACATATGTTATATTCGTCAAGGGCTCACTGTTGGTCTACACAAGAATCATTTTCAGATCACAAACCAACCAGCTAACCCAACAAACATTTACACTGATAACTGATGTTTGACTAAAATGGAAAATTAATCATATGGAGGGAAGTAGTTGTTCAGGCTTCAGCCTTTGACAAGACTGAAGTACATAGATCAACCAAGTCAAATAACTTGATGAATAAGATGAGTTATAAAAGTAATATTTCAACTGCCCCAGCATTAACCTCTTTCAAGCTAAAGACTTGTCCGTAATATAAATGAAAGATCTGATGTTGAAATGGTTGAAATTTAGACTCAGTGTATTTTGCGTGTGTATGTTTATATGACGTAGGCAGGACACCCGTTCCAGCAGCGATGCGCCCACTCGGCCTTCTCCCACGCCCGTCTCCAGCAGGAGTCCCCGGTCTTCCTGCTGCTGCTGGACTGCGTGTGGCAGCTGTGGCGTCAGTTCCCCTTGGCGCTGGGCTTCTCCGAGGCGCTGCTCCTGAGGCTGGCCACTGAGGCCTACGCGTCCAACTACGGCACCTTCCTGTGCAACAGCCATCAGGAGAGGTCAGCCGTACTTCTCAGCGTGATTGGGCATTTGGATTTGGCAGCTGACACAAAACCCCACTGTTTTATTCCCTCGAGCTAACGTTACCTTCCACCTGACTCTTCCCTCTCAGGTGTGCTCAAGGAGTGATGAAGAACACACACTGTTTGTTCCAGGCCCTGCTGAGGCCCAGGGAGAGAGATTACTACTCCAACCCGCTGTATGAACCCACAGAGCTGGCGATCTGGCCCTCAGTTCATCCTCAGTCCCTGCAGCTTTGGCGAGGTAAGCTTTGATTGGAACATGTATTCATTTTATTCTCCTGTTTTTTAACCTTAATCAAACACTGTATCCTCAAATTTCATCACAGTGATTTCATTATTGCTTACTTTGATCATTGTATTTAAGTGTCGACACTGACTCAAACCCATGTCTGTTCCGAAGGCTTTTTTCTGAGGTGGACCCCACAGACGCGCCACCTCGAAGAGGCTCAGGAGGAAATAAGGAACATGGTCATTGAGTGGGGAAAGCTGGCGCTCAGCTGATGCCCTTTCAGCACATGAACAAGTGAAAATGCTCAGCCTGAACATGTGGAACGTGTTTTAAGGAAGAATGCTCCCAATGCGCAATGCCCTTTGACCCTGGAATTGTTATTATAGAAGTCTTAACAATCTACTGTGTTTTGATGTACAGTCATTTTTTTATTCATTCATAAAAAGTGATTATAAAAGAAACCTATTTGTTGATGTCTTTTGAGGCTGTTTTGCCGTCTATCTTTTCAAACCTTGCTATAATGCTTTATATACAGCTTGAGGAGTGTTATGTGGTCTCCATGTTTTGCATAATTTTGATGGGGTAATTATTTTCTGGCATATATTCACTCATAAATATTATCAATAGAGGAAGGCTGTGTAACTGACACACCCCCCAGTCCTGTTAAGCTCAGCTAAACACTCTTCACAATGCAAATCCCTGTGCACAGCAAGTCAGCATGTTTGCACACACGGAGCTTTGCAAGCTGGAGACTGTAGTCCTGTTCAGTCAAGAGCCACAAGCCCCGGCGATTATACAAAGTGGACAAGAACCACATAGCCCAGCATGACTTTCTACACCTGCTTATTTATCCGGTGGTTACTGGGTGAACTCAAAGTGTGACTGAGAGGACGTAATCTTTTAATTCTGACACTTATATGACTGGAAAAACTGTCTTATCAGTTCTTATTTCATAATTTAGAGGAATAGTTTTGGATTTTTTTTTCTGGAGTTGCATCAGCTGGTTTTGAACCAAGAATCATCTGTTTGGGATTTCTGGTTTTGTCAGGTAAAAAATATTTCCTTTATCCAATTTTCAGCATCTAATTTATTTTAGCACAACTTGTATGTGTATGTATATGCACCAGTGATCATGACCAAGATGTTCTCTGTCATCACTATGGTCTCGTTAAGCTCAATGTAACTTTCCTAAGGACTGCTGCTGGAGATGCAACTGGGTGTGCGGGTCTGTGCGCCCACTCCGGCTGTGCTGGGCCTCTTTTGCCGAGGATGTCTCAGCAGGGCGAGGAGCTTGCCCGGCCGCAGCTTCACCTGTTTGCCCAGGCAGATGAGCAGGTGGAACAGCCAGGAGACCTGCAGCCCCAAAGCTCCTCAGGAAAACCCCCGAGTCCTCATCACGGGTAATACACATTTTCTTTCTGCTCATAATAGCTACTTCCTCCTGTTATGCATACATTCAGTGAAAGATGGACTTTTCCACAGCTACCCAAACACTGAACCTGTGAAGCTGCCGTTGTTTTCTACCACTTTCATTGTGCAGCCACTATTTTGTACTGTTTGCCACAGAGATGTTACAATAGGGGTTGAGTGCCTTGCTCAAGGGGACTTTTTAACAGACTCAAATCACTTTCAATCAGAGCCTATGTTTAAATTAAATAAAATGCAAGAGTGAGTTACATAGTTGCATCAACGGCATGAGTGGAATACTACAGACACGTGCTGTGTTTTTTTTTCTTTTCAAGTTGTTTTCACTGTGCACCAGCCGTAGGACCCCATTTTAACTCACCACAATAGGCTGTGAACAGACAGTTCTGCTGGTCACATAAAAGAGCCAATGAGTGACTGTGGGGAGAATAATAACCCCGCTGTCACGTTTTGTCCCGGGATAAAGCTTTGGAACAAACAAAGAAGCTGGAGCGTGGTGTGCCAAAAACATTGATATCGTTTTTATAGCAAAGATATTAAACTTTATCTCTGTGTGCAGGTGGTCTGGGGCAGTTAGGTGTGGGACTGGCACAGATACTGAGGTGAGATATGTAGATTTTCCTGAGACATTAAACTTTGTTGTAATGTTTGGAATGTATTGTTATCATATGTTAATATAAATGATGTTAATGTCCAGGAAACAGTACGGAACAGAGAATGTAATCCTGTCAGACATTAAGAAGCCTCCGCCGCATGTCTTCAACAGTGGTATGCAAAACTAAATTCAATTCAATTTTCTAATCTTGTTTTTGCTCACACAATGTACATCCTAGTCCAATTTACATTTAATTTAATGCACATCTTATTTCATTGCTGTTTATATACTTTTTATTTGAAATCTCTGCCTTCTCTTTTCCCATCAGGCCCTTTTGTTTACGCTGATGTGCTGGACTACAGGCTTCTCCGAGAACTGATTGTAAATAACCGTATCACTTGGCTCGTCCACTACAGCGCTCTGCTCAGTGCTGTAGGCGAAGCTAATGTGGCTTTGGCACGCAAGATCAACATCACAGGTCTGCTGGATACACACCATTAAGTGTGCCACCTTTTTAGGGATTATTATGCTTAAACTCCCATTTGATGTTCTGCTGTCCATCTAGGTCTTCATAATGTGCTGGACTTGGCCCTGGAGAACTGCCTGCGACTCTTTGTCCCCAGCACCATCGGAGCGTTCGGCCCCTCCTCTCCGCGTGACCCTGCCCCAGACCTCTGCGTCCAAAGACCTCGAACTATCTACGGTGTGTCCAAAGTGCATGGAGAGCTGATGGGGGAGGTGGGTCAATCTTAAACTGCACACACAAACACATGCACCAAGTATTTCAAGACATGCATTTGCATGATTTGGTGATGTCTCAATTTTCTTTGCATCTTTTTCTTTAGTATCTCCATCATAAATATGGCCTGGACTTCCGCTGCCTACGTTACCCAGGTGTGATATCAGTCAACACAACGCCTGGAGGAGGAACAACAGGTATTGCATCACTGACATCTGCATGTGCCACATAGATTGAGTGCAATCAGCCTGATGTTATTGACTAAGCTCTTCAGACCTCTGTCTTCACAGACTATGCAGTTCAGATCTTCCACGACGCTCTCAGCACAGGTCACCACGAGTGCTACCTGCGTCCCGACACCCGTCTTCCCATGATGCATATCTCTGACTGCCACCGTGCCACAGTAGAGTTCATGCAGGCTCCGGAGTGCCAGCTGTCCCTGCGTACCTACAACATCACCGCCATGAGCTTCACGCCAGAGGAGGTGGCCCAAGAAATCCGCAAGCATCTCCCTCATCTAAAAGTTACCTACAATCCTGATTCTGTCCGCCAGACCATCGGTATGACTTAATATTTGCGGTACACATACAAAACCCATGTGGGATGATACATCTTTGCAATGTTTTAATTAGTTAAACTTAGTTGAAATTATTGTTGACTTATTAAAATGATTCCCATTGACAAAATGAGGATCCACCTGACTGAAGGTTATAATGATTTTGTAAATGTTTGACCTGAAACCAACAAAATGATGATTTTGTTCATAATTTTATCATTAACATTTTGATTGTTGTAAACATTTTAAGTTAAGTAGACAAAAATATCCCAGTTTTGCACATGTGATGTCATTTCCTCAAGTTGTTGAACATATACTGTATAAAGGTGAGGAACCTGTATCTCCTCAGTGAAGCAGTCAGTCAGTCACCCCTGCTAATCAAAGGACCTTAGGTGATCGAGTCCTACTTGCCAACAAAGCAGCAATTTGTACATGTGGTATCTTTTTAAATGCTTATTGAGGTCATATTAAGTCAAAGACAATTTATTGTTATTTTTCTCTGCTAAAAGTGTTTCAGCAGCAATCTCTCAAGTCATCTGCATCTGATCTTCTACTCTGTGTCAAATTTTGTGATTTTTTTTTTGCTATCTGCCTGGAACCCTATTAGTGCTGCTTGTGGTTATATTTTTTTAAATACTTATATGTGTTAAAATTGATGTTGTGGAAGTAATGTGGTCATCTTGCTTTTCACTTTGCAGCAGACAGCTGGCCTGTGAGGTTTGATGACTCCAATGCCAGGAGAGATTGGGGCTGGGCACCCGCCTTCGGGCTTGAGGAGCTGGTGACAGACATGCTGCGCTCCATTCGAGACAAGAGGACAAATGAGGGTTTGCCAGTCAGCTAGCGACAACCTGCTCCACAAAGACTGACCAATGCCCTACCCCTGATATTTCTTCAGCCTGCATTTACCAACAATACACTTTCTTTCACTTCACTTTCACAAGTTGTCTAACCACTATCTGCCGTTACTCTGGAACATTACTGCAATGAGCCAGGGCCTGTTTGTAAAGTAGGATTTCTAAGTCAGAAGCTCTCATTATACATTGGACAGTGAAACGTCATGCGCATGCATTCAAACACGCACATTTCAGTCTTTTTCAGGGAATCAGATATTGTCAAACCTTCTCTTCATCTCTGTTGGTTTTAATTGTTATCATGGTATAAGCATCACTTTACACATTGGTATGTTGCCTTTCTTGGAACAGAAAAATACTTATTTCTTAAACTTTCCAAATGTCATGTCCACCAATGGACACAACAGTCTGTTATGTTTATTAAAATATTTAATACAATATGGACCAGTTGCACACTGAAAGTAATAAATCTGTTGTACACTTTGATTTCAGCATCATCTGGAATGGCAGGCTCAGTTAAAACTGGACTGTAATGACTCATCATGTATTCTGGCTGTCTTAAAGGACAGTCTTTTATAATATAGTCTATCAAGTGAAAATCACACACACTGTATACAACCCCAATACCCTTGCTGTGGCAACTAACAGAAAGCCTTTATTTTACTTACTTACTTATTTTACCTTTTTTTGCCAGCTGTGTGATTTTGATTATGAAGGAGTACTAGTAATAAATTAAGCCTTATTTACTGTAGATAACTTTTGAAAACCATGTATAAAAATGCAGTGTATTTTGAATCAAAACTTGAATAATAAAAACAAAGAGCAGTAATTATTATAAACTCTTGACCTTCATGTGTTTCAAAAGCATTTTTTACTTCTGAATGGGCCATGATGATTTTATTATCATGATATTGATGACAATATTATTGGTTATGGTGGTAACAAAGTACAATTTTGAGGTATTTGTACTTGAGTATTTCCATTTTAAGCTGCTTAATACTTTTCAGAATTATTGTACTTTTTACTCAAAATTTATTTCATCATCGTAATCTGCAATGTCTGATTTTACATTCAAAACATATAATCAACTAATAAAATATATGGCATAGTTATAGATTCATCTACTCAGTAGTTTATGAAGAAGTAATTAAAACTGACCCTACCTCAACAGATTACAATAAAATGCTGCACATATATTAATCATCAATAATTATAAACCAAGAATAATAAAAGATGCATTACTAAAAAAGGGGCATTCTGCAAAATGAGAGCTTTTAGAATTGCTTTTTGGTGATGATGCTAATTTAACTAAGATTAAAAAAAGATCTGCACAACTTTTCACAGTTTCATTTTATGTACGTATAAATAGATCAGGAATTATCCTCCTCTTCTCCACTCATCCCAGTAGATGCAGTACTTGTTGCGGCCTCTAGGGGCTTCATCCGGTTGCCTTTCACCGGAGCTACACACGTCTTTCTGAACAGCACCGGTTAATATCCATTTTCTCCCATCATGGACGCGGGATTCTTCCGCGTAAGTTTAAACTTATTTCTAACTTTTTAGCATCTTGTTGATATGTTGTATTGAGCCGTGTTTCTTGTTTAGAACATTAATATGCAATATGTATTTAGGTGGAAGGCCATAACTTCACGTTACAGTCAGAAAGGGTATAGTCAGGGCTTCGTCTATCAACTGATTGCAAACCAATCTTGGATTTCGATAGGAGTCGTGTTTTAAATTGGCTAAAATTGGTCTCTACAAAAAGAATATTTGTCACGCTATAGCCTCGTTTAACATTATATTACTTACACACAAGAGTCTTTCCACATGCATTATCAGGGACACACACATTTGCAGGAAATAGACGAGCCAACCTAGCTAGCCAGTGCTAATTTGTTGGCCTCGACAAAGATGGCGTCTGCACAGTTAACGTTACTGTCTCTGTGAGGTAGTCACGACCACTGCTATGCTAACGTTAGCTAGGATAAATAGACAGAAGTAAATTAGTTAAATAACAAGACTAAAGTCACTTTTTATGTTCTGTCCGTGTCAGCGCTGTTGTCGGACAAGATAGCCTCCAGCCTGTGGTTAACATAAGCCTGTCTGGATCCCTTGGAGGATTAAGTGGGCTAACTGTTAGCTTAGCTAGCATTAGCTTGTCTGACTCAGTTTGACCGTTTAAATTCAGCATGGTCCTCTGGCCACGTGAGCTAACGTTTAATAATATTTACATATTTGTCGCCATACGTTAGCTCAAGCAGCATAATGTTTGCTAACTTAACTAACTCGGTGGTTTGGTCACTATTACCGGCGTGTAACCACCGATGAGGTTGTTCTGTGACTGGCTAAATGTGCCATCCATGTTCAGACGTAAGTTGATATGCTTGTAGACTTGACTGTCACCTTGCACTAAATAAGCCAATTCATTTAATTGTTAATTTTTCTTTAGGGCACAAGTGCGGAGCAAGACAACCGTTTCAGCAACAAGCAGAAGAAACTGCTGAAGCAGCTGAAATTTGCAGAATGTCTGGACAAGAAGGTAAAAGATCACCCAAATCTACAATAATTTTGTCACAGCGTTGGTACTCATTTCTGTAACATACAAATTGTTGCATTTAAAGTGCGATTACTGGTTAGATTTGTAATGTGGCTGTCACTGTTGCCTGTAGAAGTTTGTTTTTAATTGCGTGAGACTGTCTAACTCACAGCTCCCTGTAGACATTGTAGCCTCAGGCCTTGTAGTCATCACTTTGTCATTACTAACTAGATGTTGTTTGTTTCATTTTCCCTTAGGTGGACATGACCAAAGTGAACCTGGAAGTCATCAAACCTTGGATTACTCAGCGAGTGACAGAGATCCTGGGGTTCGAGGATGATGTCGTCATAGAGTTCATATTTAACCAGCTTGAGGAGAAGGTAATGTCCTTAATTGTGTTTCTTTTTTTGTTTTTCAGAACTGTCATAATTTTGAGGGCATTGCTTAGGCAGTAAGAAGGTATTGCACATCCTAGTCAAATTGAAATTGAATGGCTAAAGTAACAATTGGTGTAAAGCTGATTTCTAATGACATAGCCATGTTTTGCTGTTATGTGACAAAGTGCCTTTATTCAGCAGTCTTCTAATGATGATGTGATTTATGATTTAAAAGGCCTGAACCAATATGGATGTTATACCTTGCATCAGAAGTATAGCACCAACACCTAATTAGCTCTCTCCTGAGCCCAAAGTCACTGAGCCCAACTCTCCCTTCATGATGCAGTGTGTGGTTTGAGGTGAGTTATATGCAGGGATCACCAATATCATGTCAGTGAAAGACACAACTGAATGCCATAATCATATTCTCCGTAGGTATTTGCATCATTTGCATCATTCAACTGCTAAGATCCCTTTAAATACAACTGGAATTACAGGCTGAAATCAGGGTAGTTTTAACCATTTTCCAAGAGCTATTGTTAAGCGTAATGGCTATCCTTCTTTACGTTCTTAGATTAAATAGTATTTTAACACCAAGCTGGAAAGTATTGTCTCACTGACCACCTGTGATTGAAAGTGTCAAACCTTTTGCACCTCTGTGGTCAGATCAAGTGCAACAGAAAACACCTGTTGCTATTGTAACCACACTTAAGTGATGTGAGGGTGTCATGAACACACCTCACATCACTACATCACTGTAGCAACCTGAGACCTTCAGCCACTGGAGGTCAGCAAATGTAAGATTTTAGAATTGTATGAGTTATTCTGTTACAAGTCTGTTAAACATCTGAAGACACCCAGCATCTCTGTTAGGTATAGTCGGATGTGGAACAGATTTGAGATTTTCAACAATAGGGATCAATGCTTTTCAGTTTGGCGTTAAGCAATTTTATTTAAAAAAAAGAAGGTAATTGAAATATCTGCAGTGGTCATCTTTTTGACTTTAAAATCCTTTTTACCAGTGGAGCTGTAATGCTCTACTTATACAAAATATGCTATAATGTTTGATTTTTGAAGACCAAATTGTGCATGTTCTTCATCCCATTGGCTTCTTTATTTTAAAGATGATGTCCAAGATTTCTCTTTTAGTCATATTGTTTACCCCACTGATGTCAGACCACCTGGGATGTCTGGGTAATGGGTAATTTCCATTGCACAGACTTACTTTTGGAAACAGTCAATGGGAATACAACCCAGTTAATTTACACACAGTGTCCTCCATTAGACTGTTACTAGGATTCAGTCTGATAGTGTACTTGAATGCAGGTTTTGGCATATATGCACATAATGAATCACTTTCAGTCTGTTAAAATGCTAAAAACCACACATGTATTTATTTTATAATGATATATGTGACACCAGCACTGCACATAAAAATATCATTTATCTTTTCATTTGATCTTTTTCTTGCCATAGCCTTTGGGGGATGGGGTGGGCTGTTCAAGCTAAGTTTAAAGGGTGCTGTTGCATAATGGTAAGAAAGGGTATTTGAATTGAGATTACGGTATCTCACAATAATTCTATCAGTTGTTGAAATAAAACTCTTTTTTTGTGTAACTGTGTACTCATTATTGCTTGTTCGTCTCTTGCAATTTAGATAAATGATATAACATTAAGCTCAAGGTGGTTGAGTCTCAAGCAGTAGGGAGGCGGAAGCAAGCCAAGGGAGCTCCGTGCCCACTGATCCCACGGGACTCACTGAAGACACCGGAACTGTACTTGCAGTGTTGGGTTTTAATGCACTCTGTATTGTGGCTATTTGTTTAACTCCTGAAGTGTAGACTGTGGGGAGACCGGAGAACATGGGGTGGGTAGGGACACAGTAATGTAAAGTAGTGGGGCTAGCACAGAGCAAGTGACATAATGACAATATTTTTTTGTGTAATGTTTCTTTTTTTGATAGATTGAATATCTGGGAAATAACAGTCAGACCTGGGTTTAACAGCAGTATTGCATGCAGTTTTTTTGTATCTCTAGATATGTCTCCCCTCAGCTAGCCCGCATTCTCAGTTTGATGAGTTTGGGAGTACGATTTTAATTCAATCATTTTTATTTTGATAGGCTATTGAGTCAATTTTTGGACCCAGGTATGTTAAATATTCTTGTCAGACTTAAATGTTTTGAGTATGGTTAACTACATAGTCACAGGTATAGTTTAGTGAGAACTAGAAGGTAGGAAGTCCCTTTTGTGGGATCCTGCCTCCCTCCTGATATTTTGCCTTCCATTATTTCAATGGCCATATGGTCTTTTCTCTCCTCCCTTCGTGTGTGTGTTACAGCACCCGGATAGCAAGATGATGCAGATCAACCTGACAGGCTTCCTGAATGGGAAGAATGCCCGGGAGTTCATGAAAGATCTGTGGCCCCTGCTGCTGAGTGCCCAGGACAACATTGCTGGCATCCCCTCTGCTTTTCTGGAACAGAAGAAAGAGGAAATTAAGCAGAGACAGGTGGGTTTCTCCCTGAGGTAAAGTTGGGCAAAATGTCTGTTGGCTAATGGAAGGTCATGGATCTTTGGTTGCTGACAGTGCGTAGGAAGTTCAAGTAGCCCAGGCAGAAATAGAGTGGAGTAACTCAGTCTGAGGATGTCTTGGTGGAAATGGTGTACATAGTTGCTCAAACACCCTGTTGTAAAATGTTATCGTCTCCTCCTTTAAGAACCATATACAGAGACAACAAAACAAAGCACATGAACATTGCAGGATTGAAGATGATGTTGAAGTGATGTTTGCTCCTCCATTGTTTCACTTCTTGTAGATTGAACAAGAGAAGCTAGCTTCTCTGAAGAAGGTCGATGAGGATAAGAAGGACAAGGACATCAGAGAGAGGGCTCAGTCAAAGAGCCCAAGGAAGTAAGAAAAAATGTCTTCAGTATTGAAATTGGATTAGTGTATTTATCACGTAACACGAAAACATTCTTTTATTTCCTTGTGAATTTCAACAGTGAAGGATGAATAAAGGAATATCTTATCTTCTCTCTCCAGGCGGAAGACAAGGTCACCGTCACCACGGCGAAGGTCGCCAGTGAAACGGGAAAGGAAACGTAGTGCCTCACGTTCCCCAAGACGCAAGCCCAGTCCAGCTGGTGGCAGTTCACCCCCACCACCCCTGATGCAGTTGCCCACGAAACCTTTGGAGCAACTTGTGGAGCCAGAAATATCAGGAAGAGCCATGCCGGAACCAGTCATCCAAGAAATGTCCACCACTTGGTTTGTGGATTTCTTTCATTATGTAAAATTTTAAGTTTTGTCTTTTATTCAGAGTTAGTATTTATTTGTTTGTAATGGTAGTTTTTTAAGTGTTTTTGTGTTTTATCGTAATTCTTTTACATTGCATTATGGTCAGTTTGTGTAGTAGTAATGACATGGAACAGAATGTGGACAGTGGACTGGATTAAAAACAGTAATATTTACTTCTTTGTCTGGCCTGTAGTGACACAGTTGTGGAGGTGGTGAAAGCAGACTCCGTGATTGAAGTCAAGGAACCTTCGCCAGAGAAGATTCAAAAGAAAGAGGAAAGGCCCAGGTCCCGGGAAAGGGAGAAGGACAGCAGGAGGGAAAGACCCCACCACCGTTCTCGTTCTCATTCCCGCTCTCGTAGGCGACGCACTCGTTCCAGGTAATTTCTGACATTTGTGATCATAATTTATTAGGCTGCCCTCTGGTTCTTCAGAGGCTTTAACCCTTTTTGGAAGATTTTCTGATGTTTTTATTGTGCTCTGACAGTTGCCTTATGATTTATGAATTAAGGATTTCTTTGTTTTGTACTGTTGTTACAGTGCCCCTTGACGACAAAAAAATATCTTGATGGGGGGGGGGGGTTGAAATATAAAAAAAATTGTTTTGGCTATAAAGTGGCCCCAAAATGAATCAGTAAATGAATGAAATGAATAATTTTCAGCATGTACCACCAAAATGTATGCAGTAGAGGGTTAAGGTCTAAGTTGTCTTGTGTAAAATGAAGAACTTAAGCATTCTTTAAACATCAATAAGTTTAAAGATTTCTATAAATTCTTCTCTTTACTTTTTTTTTTTAGATCTTACTCCCCTCGTAGAAGACAGAGTCCAAGGAGGAGAATGTCTCCTCGGCGTAGGAGTCCCGCCAGACGTGGCCCCACTGGCTCCAGACACAGACATAGACGCTCCCCTGTCCGCAGGTCAGTGACTGCAGCTTACTGGTTAAATGAATTATGCCTTTGTTTTACGAGCTTAGTTTTCTTAACATCTCTTCTTATTTTCACTTCACATTTATGCATAGATCCTGGCCATACAAGCGTGGAACCAGCTTTTCCTTTTGAGAAAGTAACGTTTTAATGTTATTGTGCATGTGTCCAGCAGGAGGCGCTCTCGCTCTGCTTCATCGTCTGGCAGCAGTTCGTCTGGCTCTCGCTCACCTAAAAAGACAATGAAAAGAATATCTAACACACCACCCCGAAAACAGGTCCATCATCCTGACACTTCCATTAGCCCTGCAGGGAAGGACAGACGATCACCGTCTCCAAGGGCCAGGAGGGGCAGAGGCTCTCCATCACCCACTAGATCATCTGGTATGATTTTTCTAATTCTTTCATTGCTCTCTAATGACCACATGGCACATTCAGCTCCTTGGCTCCTTCTCTGTCTTAGAAATTAGATTTCATTTTTAAACAATTGTGATACTTTGAACATGAGGTTACAGTGAACCAAATTATTCCTGTGCATTTTAAGTGTGTATGATTTCAGGACTAAGATGTTATTTCAAGAGTTATACTAAAGGTGGCATTTAAATTTGTTTTTCAGGTTTAAAGCGAAAACCAGGAGGAAGGGTTGATTCTCCACCTGATAATGCCAAGCCCAGACCGTCTGAAGGGTCTGAGTCAGGTAAGCGTTAAATTATGTCTGTTGAAAGAACTGTAATGGCCTTTCATTTCATGAATTCGGATGACACATGGAGTTCCCAGCCACTTCTACTTGTCATAAAAATGGACACTGGTCAGATTTCCCCGGTTGGTTTGCCCTGGTTTTCAGCAGGAAGGGGCACGATGGCGGATGTACACCTCTTAAGACTCATTGCAGCTCGACTTTGTCCAACGTTAATTTACCATACATGGTATATGCATATATGTGCCATTACAGAGGTGGAAATGATTATTTGTGAATATGCACTACAGGTAAGCTAATCACAGAAGTTTGGTCTGCCTGTGAAGGATGACATCTCTAGGAGCTTGTGTGAAAATCCAATTTCAGCCTCACAATAAACATTCTTCCATTGGCTTGGAACCTGGTTTTTGTTAAAATTCTTTTAGACTGCTGCAAATGGAGATTGTTTGTGGTAGAAGGTTGATGAAGTCCTGTCCAAGTATCCCATCAAGGTGCTCTCATTTGTTAACTTGCATTGATATTTCTGTGTAATAATTCTGTTTTGGTCCCAGTTAGGGTAGTACTACAAATGGTGAACAAAAAAGTGATGAAACTCACTTATACTAACACAAGGGACAATAGCAGTATAAATACATGGCCAATTTGCACTATGCCATTAAACCTAATGAATACTAAAGCCATGGGGATATAAATCTTTTTTCTGTATTATCTCTTAACTTTTCCATGGCAGTCTGTTTCACTGGTTCTGCTAACACTGATGGGACATTCAATGCTCTACATTTCAGAGGAGGATAAAAATGAGAAAGGGGCAACAGCAGATTCGGTGCAGCAGCGACGTCAGTATCGCAGACAGAATCGACAGTCGTCTTCAGGTTATAAGCGTTTTTATCCCCGTTCTGTCCTCTCCCATACCCAACCCTCTCTCTTTAACCAAGTCTCTGTCCATGTCATCTTGCACTCATCGTCTCATGGACTTTTGAAGCTGTGCCCTAACCCCAACCTTGGTGTTTTTTCCTCACCGCATACAGTTAAGGGTACAATGAAAACCGTTGTTGATGTATTCTTTCTGTTTGGTTTCAGATACAGGCTCCTCCTCCTCAGAAGATGAGGGGCCCAAGAGACCAACAGCAGGGCCAGGTGCCCGAAATGGTGAAGTCAGGAGGAGACGTAGCCGTACCCCCTCCCCACGGAGGCGACACAGGGATGTCTCTCCAAGGTCAGACACTTAGTACATATTTAAGAGTACTTATATATTTTTGTCTGAATGATTTAACTTGATGTTGGACTGAAATCCAGGTCGACCACGCTCATATGTAATATCTTTTGTGTTTGTTCCCCACCAGGAAAAGGCGTTCTCCGTCTCCTGGACGTAGACGTCGCTCCCCTTCTCCCCCACGACGTCGTAGATCTCCCTCTCCTCCTAGACGAAGGTACAGGCATGTTCATATTATCTCGAGAGCCATCACATCAACATTAATAAATGACAATTCAAAGACTTTTTGATAATTGAATTTGGTGCTTTGCAGGTCTCCTTCCCCACCACCCCGCCGTCGTTCTCCATCCCCCAGACGATATTCTCCCCCTATCCAGCGTCGCTATAGCCCCTCTCCTTTGCCGCCACCTAAGAGGAGGATGTCCAACTCTCCTGCAAAACGCTCCTCTCCAGTGGCCAGGCGCCGCCCCTCCAGGTCCCCCAAGCGCAGAAGTTCTCCCGTTCAAAGGAGACGCACGCCTCCATCCTCATCATCTCCACCCAGACACAGGAGGAGCCCCATGTTGCCTTCTGTCAGGCCAAGCAGAGATACACGATCTCCTGGTGCAGCAGCCAGCCGCCTCTCCCCATCCCCTGCAAACCGTAGTCGCACTGTTAGGGGTTCCCCCAGTCCTCAGGGACATTTTGAAACCTCCACAGCATCTCCAGCTAACCAGCGGAGACAGCAGTCCCCCTCACACAGTGGCAAACCCATCCGCAGAGTGTCCCGCACGCCAGAGCCACGCAGCAACCAGAGGTAGTCAAAGCAGCCAGCGTTGCAGAATACTGCAGTATTATATGCATTATCTTCTTGTATGCTGTTTGTTCCATGTGCCATCATCTTTGTCCTCTCCACAGACCGTCTCCGAGTCCCCAGCCTCTGAGGAGAGCATCCTCCAGATCCAGATCTGTGTCCCCTCAACCAGCAGCTCAGAAACGTCCAGCAATTGCATCTGCCTCCCCGTCACCATCTCGCTCAGCCAGTGGGTCTCCACCACCAGCCAAAAAGGCCAGCAGTGGTTCCGGAAGTCAATCCCCAAGCAAGGTTAGATATTTCACCTTATTGGCTACTATGGTTGTCTAAGATCAGTTGCATATATAGGTTTCTATCATAAGTATTGAATATCATGGTTAGTTTTGGACAGTGTGCACAATTGACACACTTCCTAGAAAAATTTGAAAATATTAAAAAAATATATATATAAAAATACCCATCAAGTCGTTACACGGACTGCCACAGGCCTATCATTTTTTTCTGTCCAGTGACCTCTAACAGGAGGCAGTTGGAATAAAGGCTTTGTTTAGAGATGAGCCTGCTGTGAAAGTATGCAGATACCTTGCATTTGTGTAAATAGTTATTCAGCAAGCCAAAAATGTCACACTATGATTATTTTAGCCACTAGTCATCCAGCACCACCTTAAAAAATTCCTTCAGTCCTAAATACACAGGATTGTGAACTTTTCTCTGAAGATTAAATTTGCAACATAATCCTGTGTCTTTAACACTTTTGATGACCTTGAATACAGGGAATTTTTGAATGCTTTCTGAACCACAAAAAGAGTCTGTAGATTGTTAAATAAAATCCCTTGAAATTATGTCTTAAAATGAGGGGACACTCTAGTGTGGCATAATCCTTCCTTGGCACAGTTAATGCTTCAGGCATGATTCCTGTAATGTTGTTATTCAGCAGCACTTTTTAATGTTGCAGAATTCGGATGTTGACGGAAGTGGAAAGAAAAAGAAAAAGAAGAAGGAAAAGAAACACAAGAAAGAGAAGAAACACAAGAAGCACAAGAAGCATAAGAAGGAGAAGAGCAGTGGCACTGTGACTGGAGATGGACAAGAACACCAGGGCGTGGAGGAGGATGGAGAGTCAAGAAAGGTTAAATCTGTTTCTGCGATTTGTAGCTAGCAAGGCCTTCTGCTTTCTGCTCCATGGACAACATATTAGCAGTAGTCACCCTGTATTTGTGTCTGTTGAGAAATGTATGTTTCATGCTGTTTTTGTTTTAGGAATCAGACAGTGAAGTAGAGGACAGCTTGGATGACTTGGAGAAGCACCTAAGAGAGAAAGCCCTGCGCTCCATGAGGAAGGCCCAGATGTCTCCATCACAGATGTCCTGAAAACAAGGGCCTTTCTCATTTTTTGAATTTTCCACTCACTCTTGATGTTTGTCATAAACCTGGTTCAGTTTCACAGTTTGATTTCACCGGGCACGGCTGCATCGCGTCCTGACTGCAACGTGGCTGCTGGAGCTGATGGCAACTATTGTAGGCAATGCTTGTAATCCCACCGGATGCGCCACAGTGCAGATTTAGAAGTGGCTCTCTTCTTGACAGGAGCTGTGTCCATCTGCACAGGCATAGAGCTCCTGGTCATTTTTCAAAATAAAACACCCCATGCAGAGTCTTAAAAAAAAAAGACAAAAGGAAACCATTTCACTTTGTAGCCTACTTATCCCTCAGTAGAAGCACAAAAATCGTGGAAAAATTACCCAATCAAGATGGAACAAAGCCACATTGCAGACGTGACGTCGTAGAGCCGTGCCTGCTGGAATCAAGGCGTTAGAATGTACAAATTGTTAAATCTTGAGTCTTTTGTTTTCTTTTTACTGGTTTGGTACATCTAAAGAGTGTGTTTCATTAAGAGCTTGATTTGTCACTTAGTGTATGATCTAAACTGTAAAGAAGCTTGTGTTGTCCATAATTTTAAATTCTTGAGCAGGGGGAACGGTTTGAGTTGGTCAGGTTTAAAATATTCTCCACAGCCTACAGTAGATTCTATTGAGAAATGATTGCATGTGCAGTGATTGTCTCTAATGTGCATGAACCACTGACCTTATGGAGTGTAGAGAAAAACCAACATACAGTAACATACTGTTACTATTGCCTTTTATTAGTGGAAACAGTTGCACAGCTGTGTGAGCTGTTAGAGGCCGTAACAGAATGTCTTGTCCCATATTGTAACTGAATAGAGGTGTTTGGCATTGTTTAACCTGCTGTTTTCTTGCTCTGAAATGGTCTTGTTTCAAGACTTAAACAATCTGATGTGATACAGTTTGCTTTAATTTTTCAAAACGGATTGATATGCAAATTTTTTTTGTTGACACCCTTGCACCAAGCTAATGTCTGTGGGACTGCTTTATGATTTGTATTTAGTACCCCCTGGCCCTTGTCATATTGTCATCCTTTCAGAATTAATTAAAACCTTTTTATAGGATGTGTGCTCTCCTTAATGATTTTTTTCACTTCAGTTTGGGATCTGACAGTAACACAGAATTTAGATACAGTACAGTCTCTCAATCAGTAGTTATTGGACTGTGTACAATAAGTCTCCATCTGGTACAGTTGGGTGTGTAACATCTGTCACTGAAATTAGACAAGTGACCCACAAAGTCAAAACCAACCAAGACACATGCTGCAACATAATTAACAGCTGATCTGGTCATTCTAGCATTAACTACTTATGAACAGCCAAATTACCAACATAAATTTGTCAGTGAGAGTTGATCACCTACTGATTTTTAAAGTGAGTGGCTTTTAAATGTCAAATGATAAGTAACTGGAAAAACAGACAAAACACAATGGACTAAGTAAATAATAGGATACAAATAATACAAATCAAAATAAATACAACAAAGATAAAGTAAATGTTAAAGATATGACAAACCTCTGTAGATCAGTGTTTTTAAAGGGAAAGTAGTGCTGATGGAAGATTTAAAGCGGTTTAATATCTTGACAAAAACCAGAGCACGTCTCCCTCCAGGAGCATCTTGCAGCATTATTCCCGTGCAGCCGCTGAGCGGCTCTCAGACATCCTCGTCCTCCTCCCTCCTGAAACCCTCCCACATTTTTTGTATGTTTGCGCTCCGGATGACATCACGGCTTTAAATATTCCCGTTCCTTCTTTCCCAGCTATCATCCTCATCCTCATCTCCGCTCTACCAACATAAAGAGCCCAGCTATGTCTCAGTAGCTTTAGCCGGCTCGGTGCTCCACAGCAGCCTTCAATCGACTGTATCCGTCCGCTCAGCTAACCGCACTTTTCGTGGCTCCTTGGGGAGAAAAAAAGAGCGCCTGCTGGGCTTCAGTGCGGAAAAAAGAGAGGAGGAGAAGAGGACCGAGCTAAAGTCGGGCGTGGTAGCGAGGAAAAAACTAAAATTTTTTGTTAGCAGAACTTCAAGCAGAAGCGCCCATAATGTCGCTGTCGGTACCGCAGAACGGAGTAAAGGCGGATAACGAGCCCGTTATCGAGCTGTTTGTGAAGGTAAGACCCGCAACGTGAACCACATGGGAGAAGTTTTTCATTTAGACAAAACTCACACAGCATCGCTTTGTGAAGATGATTATTTCTACCAAGGGAAACAATGTAATGTTGGCTATTGTTGCTACAAAACGTTTTCTTTTTGTTCAGCTAACGCCGCTTGAGGTCAGAGGCTACAACATGAATAGAAACAGTAGAAGAAGAATTGTCGCGCTAAGTTTCGTGTTGAGGTTTTAGATCCAGGACCTCCCGAGCCTCCGAGGCCATGTGGAGCCCGCAGTGTCACCAGCAGGGCGGATGCAGCTTTCCCCCCCTTTATCATGGGGGAAAGAGGAGGCTGCCATGCTGGAAAACAGGCGCTAATTCTGTAACAAAAAGAGTCGATTCAGCACTGTAACATCTGCTCATTTGATGCAGCTGCGTTTTAATGGTTGATAAATTGTCCCAAAGTGATCTGCTATATTGTCTCTATCCAGCCATCAATAGATACTGGAACCAGCCATTTGAATGTTAAGTTTGGTGTTTTGATCTCCTTGTCATCACTCTGCAATCAAAGATCCCTGGAAGAGTTTGGTGATGCTGTTGTGATAATAGTTTACTAAGTTTATTTTGCTTATACAACAAGAAAATTAAAGGTAATAATCAATAATCAATCAATAATAATCTGTCACTTGTGGTTTTCTAGTTGTTTCACTGATTGTTGTTTAATGTTAGTATTGCTTTCTTGGAAGCACAATTCATCACATTTCAATGTGGTGATAGATCAGGGAGCTTGATGGATGATCTTCAGATGATTCTTGTGTTATGAAATCAGCCCTGTAGTGCTTTCCCTGAAACTGTAATCCTCTGATATTCTCAGCAGTGACGATGGTGATGGTGGACAGTTCTGAACGGCTGCTTTCCTTTCTTCAGCCTGCTGCTTTTTGCAGGGCGGGAAAATGGCAGAGGAAAGGGAAAAAAGGGGGGAGCGTGGGGCTGGGACAGGGGGGACTGGGAGGGAGTAATGGGGTCCTGAATAGACTAGGAAAGAGGGGTGGGTGATGGTGTAGAGGGGTGTCACTGACAGGAACAGCAAACACTCAGTAATAGTGGTGATGCTGGATGCTTGCAGCCCAGAAATCTTTGTCGATGTTGAATGAGTGTAATTACTTGAAAGAGAGGATTATCTGCAAATCTGCTTTATTTAACCAAATCATGTTTTTGTAGCCTTGTGTACCTGCCCACTGTCTGGATGGGTTACCAGTAGCTCAGGCCTTTAAAAGTTGCACACTTAAGTTGCTGTGGATTAGTCTCCCAGTTTTCCAGATGTACTAAGAAATAAGATCTGTCCTTCTTGTGTTGTTGACTCCTTTTTAAAGAGAACTGTTTTGTAGTGAGGCACAGATGAGGGCCAAACAGCAGGCCCCTCACAGCAGAGGCAGGACGGGTGGAAAACCAACTGGCCAGCACCATTTCTCTTCACAGCCTCCAGGTTACATCATCCCCAGGCCTGGAAGGTTTACACATGTGGCCAACTCTTCCCTCTCGACCCCTCCCTCCTTGGACTGTGCAAAGAAGTTTCTTCCATTGTGTGTTTTCTCTTGTGTGTGTGTGTGTGTGAGACGGCCATTCGTCTCCATCACCCCTTGGCGGCTTTGCGTTCTGTACATGTCCACATCTATTATTGATGCCGTTGTTCTTACTGTGCTGCGTTAAACACAGTCACGGGAGACAATGGCAGGCACGCAGGTTGCCATAGGCACAGTGTGTTGAGCCGGGCCTCTGGGAACAGCTGATAACGAACTGTGTGTGCTCTCGACACACAGCGGTGTCAGATCTGTTAGGGCACTGCCACATATCAAAGCTGTCTAATTGCTGATTCTCGAGCACGAGTTGCAGCCGTGTCTGTACAGACTGAGCTAAAGTAGCTGACTGTTCCAGTTTAGAGATTCTTTGATGATCTTGCAGATTTCCCACCTGCAGTGTTTATAGCAACAGTTGTCACACTGCTGTGGGAGCTTGTGTTCGGCCCCTGCACTTGAAGTTTGTCATTGTCAATTTATATTGCTCTCAGTTGCTAAAGAGCGTGATACAACGGCTTTGTAAGGGAGGAACAACCCTTGCCCTCATCACTGTACAGCAGATTAGATATTTTTTTGCAGACATGAGTAGTAGACAGCACTTGTGCTCTGTAGAGGGTGACTCCCCAGCATCCGCCCATGTCTGTTTCACTTGGCACTTGAACATATCACATACCTAAAGTGGTCATTTGAAACCCTGAATCTAACGTATGGCTGACATGAAGATGGATGAAAAAGTGGAGCTGCATATGATTATATAGAATTACTGTTATAGGATTTGAGTGTGGTCCATCCATCTGTGTCTGTTCACTACAGCACTACCTGATTGATTCAGTTAGGTGGTTGTCTTGTGTTACGTCTCCAGGATGGTGAAGGGCATTCATTGTTGTTAATGTGCGTCAAGTCTGTTTATGTTTTCATTCAGTTTTTCACAGCTCTGGATTAATTAAATCATGCCAGCGTGTGATTCTCTACCAGCATATGACCCGACTGTATGACGGCGAGCAGAATATAGATGAGTCAAGAGAAACAGGTTTTATCTCTGCGTCTGTACTTGCGTATGCGTCTCTTGGCTGCGAGCGCGCCAAGGTCACACTACTGGTTGCAAAGCCTTCTGCTGCCTCCAGACTTCCACGCTCTTGCCAGCAGAGACGGCAGAGCCAGTAAACACGGTGAAGTGCTTTTAAGTCTGGACGGCATAAGAGCCCGTCTGTGTTTGTGTATGTCCGTCAGCACAATCCCATGGGAACCGTCGAGCAGGACTGTGACATGAGCGAGGTCCCAACAAAGCGGCACTTCTGCAGGGGATGATCTACATAGTCGCACCAGTCTGTGGAAGGAATGAATGCTCAACACATAACACAATGCCCACTCAGATATAAGTCTCTCTTCCCTGGGCTTGAGGAAATGTTTTATGCCGTACTCTGTAAACTCTTAGACATGACTCTGTCTCTATTTAAAAGGCCTGTGGAAGAGCTGCTCGTGTCATATTGTGCTATCAGTTGCGACATGTGACAATCAGACTTGTGCCATGTGATGTGCCGTTTTATGGAAACACAATGACCTTTTTCAGCGAGTTACTGTGCTTTAGTTAGCGCTGTTGCATAAAAATTACGTGCAAGGTCAAGCGTGCTGTTCTTTCAACACTGCACATACCAAGACATACATTTCAGGCACAATGTGCTTATTGTTTGCATGTTGCTTTTTGTATTAAATAAAGCATTCCTCTCCCCCTCGGTGGTATTCTAGACAAGTGAATACTGATATTTTTACAGTAAAATCAATAAAGCAGTTAATGTTTCCCAAGAATACAGCAGTGCTGCAGTCAGCATCATGAGTTAGGGGACAAGGATTAATGGCTTGTTTCTCTTGTAGAGTGCTGTGCTGTTACTGTGAGCTGTTGTTCCTGCACCGTGAATTTGCTTTTGCAGCACCTGGCCTGGTCACTGCTTCTTCATTGTTACTGCCTGGTTGACTGACCCTGGACAGCGGCCAAAATCCATCTGCCAGTGTGTAATTACACCAGTTTGACGTGGGGCTTTTCTGATCAATCTTTGTGTTGTTTTTTTTATGGGACGGCACATTCAGAAGTCCATTTTATGTTCTTGTCAGTTGAATACAGGCTTGATCGTTCTCTGTTCTGTTGTGTGTGAATAAAAAATGTTGTGCTAATATATCCTGAGGAAAATCTTAGTTCGGCCTGTTAGGAGGAGGAAGAGCTTGTCTTATTTGTTCTGCCCAACCAGGAAACCGGTGGCTAATGAGGCATTTCTCCTATGAGCTACAGAACAGGAAGTGAGGCCACCCTAGAGCAACATAGATCAGAGACTTTGCAGATTTGGTCCCAACAGAGAGTCTCGTTAGTTCATGGACTGGCGTGTTTTACTTGTTAACTAATGGGGCTGTACAGGTTACTGCTGGAAGTGTAACCTATGAGGACAGAGAGGAAAAATGATCCTCTGACTCTTGGGTGGACTTCATGCTTCATTCTTGCTGTCCACTGGTGAAGCTGTGGCTGACACTTGACTGACATCCATGGGGTTATTCAGCCGCATAAATTAGAAGTGCTTTAAGACTTAGACAGACATATTTGTATTACAATAGTGAGTGTTACCATGACTTGACAAGATAGAGGCTTTCTCATTTTTAGTATGGCCAATCCCATCAGCATAGGAGCCAGGAGGCTGCAATGAGGATGTAGGTGCAGCAGCTGCTTTGCTCGAGCAGACAAACTCACTGCACTGCATCAGGTTGATAGAACATTGTATTTGTGTTTCATTAGCTTCCTTGTGTTACCCATTTTACATGCTGCTGCCTTTTTAAACATATTGCCTTTAACTTACATTACGTTTAGTAAAGTGAGCCCACACTTGAATGTTTTACCCTGTCAGCCACGAATGGAGAGCACAGAATGTAAACACACAGTAATGCAATGTCAAATAGAATCACCTGACATCAGCAGCTTCATCATAAACAGATGGTTAGGAATTTGGAAATGCCAGCTATGTTATGAATTAACTTTACACTAATGCTGTGTGGATTCTCTATCTAAGCACTATCTTGGAAACACTTTTCCAACCAAGTTATCATATCAGGTGAATTTAAACAGGTAGCTTATAGGCTACAACAGAATGATATAGTCCAACTAGAATTTTCGAAAACTCCATCAATCTGGCTCTGACCTCTGATGTCTTCCCTGAATACCTAGTCAGATGCACTGAACCCAATTGCAGTTGAAACCGTGTTGTGTTAGAAAGGCCTTTAATCTTATCCTGCTAGACGGCTTAAATGGACATTTGGGACACTTGATGGCAGTGATGATGAGTCAAGAAAGATGCCCCTGTCATCCTATCCTCCATGTTCGGGTACTACACTTTCTGTTACATATGCTTAAGTAGGCTCTCCTATGAAGAAGACGGCACGTGAAACACAAGCAGACTGGATCATGTTGAGACTGATTGAGTTACTCGTGTGGCGAGCAGGGCAGATTCTCCTCATTTAAGGGGTCACACAACTCTTCTGACAGTGAAGATGATGTAGCACAGAGCCGCAGGTAGAGTCAGAGGCTCATTTTTCCTCTGTATCCCCAACTGGTCTATTATATATATTGTTTTTTTTAAACTGCATTATATAAAGTGGAAATTCCAATTTAATAATTTCAGGATATACCACTTTGTATTCCTACATGTAGTGATACTGCACATAAATATAGAGTCTACGCTCATGCAAACTTAAATGTATTTGCATGAGCTGTTCCTCGAGTGTTTTGCATGTCTGATTTTTATGACGTGAAAAGCTGTGCAGCATGTCCCGGACTGGTACTGAGTGGCAACTCAATTGCAGGTCCGCATGGCCGGAGAGAGACACGCTTTCTGCTCAGAATTACAGATGAGGCCAGTGTTCGTGTGGCCACCGTGCAGGCGTTCGCTGCCATGCGTGAGTCTGCCCTAGTCATTAGCCCAGAGTCTGTGAACGTGTAAGTGGGTGGAGAGTTGGAGCCGGCGCTGACTTCAGTATGCAGCACGATGTTTGGGTTAGACACTTGAAACAACAGTCAGAGCGAGGGTGATTGTTGGTTCATGCTGATCTCCCACATGGCTGTCTGTTTGTTTTTCCATCATTTTGGATCTGTGTTACTCATCACCAAATACTCCTCCTGTGCCTCTAGAAACCCGACCTGGCTGTTTGTCTTATCTCTTCCTCACCAAGGCTGAATACAGTAGTTATAACACTCGGCTTACGTCACTGCCGTAGCACGATTATGCAGTAAGCCTCTTTTGGACTCTGCTCTCCAAATTTCCACAGTTCTTAGACAGCGCCCATGAGCTCCAGCACAGTAGGCCTGTGTCTGACTGGAAGTCTTGAGGTTTCCACTGAGTGATGTCAGTCTGACTCAGAGCCACACCAACGATGTGATGGTGTTTCCATGTTCCGGCAACTTCTGACTCCTCTGCACACTCATATCTGTGACAGTGGCCAGACTGGGGGACTCAGCTCATTGCCCACCCAATCCAGCCTGAGTCACTCAGACAAGGAGCCAAACCTGAATACCTTCTTGGTGAAGGCCGAAATCTATCAATAGCACTGAGTATTGAAAGCTGTTGAGTACCGAGTGGTGGCACCAGAGGTGAGTTTAGGTTGTTTAGGCTCTAAGTTCTTGAAAGTGTACTTGTATTTAGAAAATACAAATCTGAGATGTGTGGCTTCTTCTTCTAGTGATACTGAAACTGGTTTTCATATTGGCACCAGCATTGGCAAATTTCAAATGATCCCCAGCTTGGGCCTCAATAATGATTGTCATTATCTATTAACCATCAATTATTTTCCCAATTAATATATTGAAGAGATCTAAGTCTTCAAAAGTCTTCAAATGCATAAGATGGTGCCCTCAAATCAATTGTATTGTCCCAATAGTCCAAATATATTCAATTTACCACCTTTATAAGGAGGTGTTTCGCTTTTTTTACCCTTATTAAAACTTTTTAAAATAAGAAGTGTCTAGATTTTTTTGATTGAATGCTTGATAATTAGAGTAGTTATTTTATTTTCCATCAGTTTAATCAATTATTCAGCTCTGTACTTGGCCCTATTCATACAGGTCTTCTAGAGTCTGGCTGCTTTTTCCCGAGGCCTGAAATTTTAGATACTGGTTTCATTTGTTCAGGCGTGTAAAGGCTGAAAATATATCAGCTGCTTTAATCTAAAATCTTGTTTGTAGCCTTTGGTGTTTTCCTTAGATGATCTATAATTCATGCTGAGGAGCTTCTGTCCTGCCAGATATCGACACAGCTGACATGCCTTTGAGCAAGGTACCACATCATTGCAGCTGTTCTGTTGCTGGCCTTGACCTCTGACCAGCCTGTGGAGTAGGACACGGAGTTAAGAGTTTACTGTATGGGTTATGAACCTAACTTATTCCTCAACCTGGTTCAGTTTGGCAGAGTGGACTAAGGCCATCACAGCCAGCTTTAGGTTCAGCTGCCCGGTGTAGTCACAGCCCTGACCCCAGCCCTGTGTCCTGCATGCTTGTCCGGCAAACCGGGAGAGGCAGTGCTATGACGTTACCATGGCTGCACCCTCTCAAACAGACATTCCTGCTGTGTGTCAGAGCAGGAGGAAGAAGGCTGCGCTGCTTGTTACATCGTCAGTTCCTTATTCGGTCAAAGTGTGGCTTGAACTTGCCGAGCAGCCCACCCAATTTAGATTATGAAGCTGGGGAGGGGAAGGCTCGGGGCGGCCGTGTTACTAAAATTAGGCCGTGAGCAGAGACTGGGAGGACCGTGCCCGGTCTGAACAGCATCCATTGTCCCTGAACGCTGACTGCTGTGGATGTGATCTCACCCATCTTGAAAAGGGAAACTTATGATGAGAGAACTCCTAAGGTTTTTTTTTTTAAGTCAAGCAGAAACCTCAGTAAATAACTGAGGGAGGTGGGAGAGTAAACGAGGTGGAGGTTGACTTGAGCAGCTCTTGTGTTTTATGTGCCTGCTCGTAAACTGTTATAGGACCAGACTTGTGAAGAGGAGATGTGCCTGTTTAAAAGTGCACATACCTTCGAGCTAATCAGTAAAAGCGTAACGTCATCCTCATTTCTGCTGAGTTAAGTTGGTTATTACGCCCCTGATTACACGAGCACAGATATAGGTGGATTGATAAAGATGCCACTGGCCCCTTTGCTGACTGAGGTCTCATTGTACTCTGTGGGGCCACGCTGTCCTGGACACCAGCTCCTAGATAACATCCGACTTGAGCATGACTCACACCCTCCACCGCCAGGCAGCTGTGTGTGTGTTTGGCATTAAATAAACAGGCATCTGTTGACTTACGGTCCATCCATTGAGCCTAAATAAAGCTCGAGAGTCTGTTGGCAGTAGTCAGCTGTTGCCGCTTCTGTCGCCCAGACGTCGTTTTAGTCCGTTGAACATCGAGGGGGGAATCACTGCTCGGATCTCTGTGAAAGATGGTGCAACCGTCTGCAAGATGTGAGTCATTTTTGACACAGGAGGCGAAACGGCAGGATACACACTAAGTGTTCCTGAGAGGGCTGCTCGTATTAGAATTCGCTGGTTTACTTCTTGGAAAATGTCTTTTTCAACCGACGTGCTTTGCCTTATAAGGGCCTGTTCAAAATCATTTCTTGCCTCACTTGTGTGTTTTTATTGGGGTGGTTTTTTTTCCCCCCCTTGCTAAGTGGTGACGTGCCTAAAACTCTACAAACAAAAAGTGCTTTGTGTTGTTGCTCTATAGAAAGTTCTCCAGAAGCCCTTTTCTGAATGTCACACTATAATAGTGGCACTCTGGAAAGTGTTAGCAGGGTGGAGGAGGACGACCTAAACCTCTTCACACTTGTCTTGGGCATTAGGCTTCATATAAAAATCTAGTTTTTATTTCTGATTCTCATCAATCCAGTCAGGCCACTCTTTAATGTGCTGCTGTGAAAACACATTTATTGCTGAAGACCACCTCCCTTGAGTCCATACAGTGAAATGTAGGGAAGCAGCTCCGCAACAGTGCAACAGTTTATATGTCACAGGCGGAGGAAATGCAGCTCCGCCAGCGTCATCACTTAAACTAAACAAAGCACGCTCTTCGGCGGGAGTAGCAGGACATTTCTGGAATAGTTTCTCCCTCCTCCCAAAATGCCCAACCCCCCCACCCCCCACCTCACACTGACTCCACAGAGGGGCCCAGGATAAGGGGAGAGGGATAAAGGGGGAAGAGGAGGAGGAAGAAACAAGCAACGTGCCAAACAGCACATAGCCTCTGAAGCTCGATATCTTACCTTCCTCCCACTTAATATTGCAGCCTGTTCTCCTTCATGTCTGTTAGATCTCTAGTTTCCTCCCTATTTCCTGTAATATCCAGGGTTTTCTCAAGGTTTCTGGAGGGCTTAGGCTCTGTGGTTGCAGCGGGCAGGGCGTGTGGATGTGGGTTATGGGGGGGGGGGATCCCCTCCCAAGAAAATTTCATGTTATTTGATGAAAATGCTATTTCACATAATCTTAACTATTATCATTATTATATTAATGAAAACCCGCAAAGATTGTTTAGATAGTTTTTCACATTACACCCAGTCATGAGCAAAGTGAGAAAACTGAGACTCACTGATGAAGTAAGCGCGATGTCCTGAAGTAACATTTCACATTTGTGAGTGATCACAGTGTCATTAAAAAAGAAACCCCAAAATAACACTAGTTAAAAAAGGCCTATAGTAAAGAGATATGATCTCTATATGTTGATCCTCCCAAAGTCAGGGTGAAGCCACTACCCAGCTGTAGGGTTGGATACCTGTCTTTATCTTAGCTATACTCTTATCAGCCTGATTCTTTATCAATACTCTCATCAGTTACTTACTAAAGATTTTTTTTTAATTATCATTCTTCAAATAGAACAAATTCAGAATGTGATTAGAACTTATTTTATCCATTATACATTTTAAATATAACTAAATATTGTTTCTAGAGCAACAACAGTAAAGTTTACAAGAGCATAGTTACTATATACACTTAATAACATCTCACTGGAAACAAATCTGAAATGTCAGTAAAATCAATAATATTCCTGTAGTTTGCAAAGAATGATGAACACAGACATCGGTCAGTATCAGACCTCCTTCCTGTCCTCTGTCCTCCTCCCGCTGCTGCTGCTGCTGCTGCTGCTGTGATTCACTGCCTGCAGGTACCACTGTTACAGAGAGGAGAGACTGCTGTCTCAGCCAGTAGTAATGTTTACAGGAATTTTGGCAAAGTTTAAGATTTGTGATTTGTGTTTGTAACAATTCACTATTGGCTTAACAAGCATGCTGTGGTGGTTGTGTAAGACAAAAACCACTGCAGACAAAGCTGGTGGAAATATCAGTTCTGCCTTTTCTACTTTTTACTGAAGCTGTTGTCAGCTCAAGTAAAATGTTACCTTCGCTTCACCCAGTTAACTGTCTTCTCTCTTTTCATTCGGCTAAGTGAAAAAACACTTAGACAGTGCACCTGAGTGTTGCACTCTCTCTCTAGCTGTCTCTCTGCAGCAGAGTCTTCAGCAGACAGCTGCAGAGTGTCAGCTTTGCTGCAGACTCCAGAGAGCAGGAGCACTGCCATGACTTTGAGAACTGAGACGAGACTGAGAGGGAGAGAAAAGTGCGAAATGTCTTTCCTGGCTGCTGTCGCCTTCTTCTCGGCCACTTGCAGAGATGCAGAACTTGACAATGAGCTCAGCTTAAAAGCAGCTTATTGTGTTGAAGTACACTAAACGTCTCCCTTGATTCACAAATGGCATTGTGCTCTGTGGTTTGCATTTCTGTCCCCGCAGAAAGAGAGCTGACCCCAGAAGGTTTTACCTGTGGATTGGTAATCCCTGCACACTGTGATCTGCTTTCCATGTCATATGTGTCTGGCCATTGCCATGGGAACAGTTGCTGTGCTGCATCGCCACCCTTGATCCAGACCTGAATGGATCTCCATAGGTGTAGCGCTGTGGGGAAAATGGAGTAATCATCCCATTGATGTCTGTTCTGATCCCGCTACAAATCGGCTAGCGCTAGCCCAGTCCTATAATGGCCGTGAACCATGATACCCTAGACATTTCATGGCCGAAGCTTTATTTTCGAATTGAATCATGTAAGGTGAAAAGGGGACTTTCATTTGCTGAACAAAGGCAGTGATCTAATCCGAGCTTTTCAGATATTGAATTCAGAGGGGGGAGGGAGAGGACAGCCGCAGTACAATGGGAGCCAGCAGGCAGATCAAACAGAGCCATCCCACTGGGCGTCACGCAGAGGACAACAGCAGCCAGCCTGTCCACACCAGCAAGGAGCTGCTGGACTGACAGGACTCCAGAACAAAGTCCACTATTGAAGACAGCATCTCTTATTCTGAACAAATATTCTTCTAACATCATTTGAGTTAAATGCTGATTTGGATCTTATTTTCATTCAGCAACTTTCGCACATCTGTCCACATCTTGCTTTGCAGTATTAATGTGAAAATACTGTTGATTTATGTTTTTCATGTGTAGCCACACTTTGCATCTCCTGCAGGACAGATGCAGAGTGGAGAACGGCAGTGAATGGGAAATGAAGAGTGAGCGACTCGGCAGACAAAAACGAAACAATATTCAGCCCTTTTCAAAGAGGCTCTGCTACAGTAATGCGCTGAATGAAGAGGTGCATTCCACAGCACCAATACTTGAATGACCTCCACGCTCGTCCTTGTGAATAGATGAATACAGTTCATTCTTTTTGTCCTGCCTCGCCTGGAGCGAGCGACAGACTTGGTATCCACAGAGCTGCGTGGCTGTGGCCGTGATAAAGGTTGTGATTTATGTCTGGTGGTGTTTTTGAGAAGTAAAATTACAATTTCTTTGTCAAGGACCATGAATGAAACGGAACAAAAAAAAAATAAATCTGATTTCAGTTTCACAGTGATGGTTCTGAATTTTAAACCTTACTTGACTTGCCTAGAAATTAAATAGGTTTTCTCAGAGCAGACATTAGTGTGTGATAGACCAGCTCTGCAGATTTCTTTAAGTTACTGTGCAAAGCTCAGTTAATCAAATGAAACACTTATTCTACCTTCTGAGTTCAAACCATATTTGTCCTTGTGCTCGTCACTCCATACATGGCTGTGAGCAAAGCGAAGCATCATTTCAGCTTTGTTCAGACTGCAGTCACATCAGATTGGTTACTCAAATCAGATCTTTAAGACTGACTGTATGCAAGTGATCGATTTGTGTTTCCAGACATCACCAGCCATTCTGCATGGGTTGCTGTGGTAACAATGTAGGCGTCAGAAAGAAATGGAGATCCATCATGCCGCACTGTCAAGTTGCAGCGCAGAACTCCTCCTTCGCACTCGACAACCTCTTCTAGCAGCGGCGTGAACTCTGCTCAGCCGTTCTGATTGCTCTGGATTTGACATCGTCTTGTGCCCTGTGATTGTGATTGACACTAATGACGCTTTGATTTCAGCGGCCTGACTGAGACACATCTGTAGAAATCAGATTGGAGCTGCATTTCAAACCTTCTCCAATTGTGGCTTGGATCCATTTTTTTTGCTCTCCACACTCAGAATCAATCTGAGTTGGCCAAAAAAATGATTTGGGCTGGCTGTCTCAATAAGGCCTCAGAGAGTTCGAATATGAAAGGGAAGCACATGACACAGGGCCGAGTGGCTGTTGGGAAGATAGGAGATATCTCTGACAGCTTGCAGCTCCCTCCCATAGCCTTTCTGTTTACTGCTGCGTGTTACAGGGAAACAGAACTCACCGCTGTTGTTGCTTTTCTCATCCTCCATGGAGCCATCGGTTCAATCAGCACTCCAGCATAAAATAAACATGTTGTGTTTCATTGGTTGAAATCTCTTAATGCTGTTTTTTGATCTGGTGCTAAACAGCCACATGCGCCACTTCCATTGATCCCCTTTCCGCCATCACTGCTCGGCCTTGTGTTTGTGCAGTCTAGCAAAAGAGGAAACAAGAGGCCGTCCTAGCCTTAATCACTCCAGAAGTTTCCTCTTACTCGTGGACAGTAGTTCTGCAGATTAATGGACGGGAAGTGTGCTGAAGCATTTAAGACAAGGGGGTCAGCTCGCCACTCTTTTCCTCCTACTCGAGTCTTTTTTTCTTTTTTCAAGGGCTGCCTGTAATGTGTATCAAAGAGTCGTTGTCTGAAATGGGCCCTCTCTGGTTGAATGCAGTAAAATGCTCCAGGCCGTAAAAGTTTAAAAGAGATGTGATCTCTGTCATGATTGCCGGAACCTTTTTTCCTGTCTTCGTCCTCAGCTGTAGGCCAAGTGCTGTCAGTGTTAAAGACCTGTTGCAGATGTTTTTAAGATCTTTGTCTGCTGTCATGTGTTTTATGCTTGCAATCATGCAATCTGGGATCCACCCAGTTTTTAATGGTCTTAGTAAGATAGAAACCAGTGCTATCATTTATGTACTCAGTCGTCAGGGATGGTACCTGCAACATACTCCTGATATCTAATCTCCTCTTCTAACTTGCTGTCTTTCTGTTTATTCAAGGCGGGGAGCGATGGAGAGAGCATCGGGAATTGCCCTTTCTCCCAGAGACTCTTCATGATCCTGTGGCTCAAGGGAGTTGTCTTCAACGTCACCACGGTCGACCTCAAGAGGTAAGTCCTACTCCCGATCTCCATCCTCCTCCTCCTCCTCCTCCTCCTCTTCTTCCTTGTCCTCCTTTCATTGGCTGTTTAAATATGGATTTGGATGTGGAAAAAAATGCTCCTCTCCTTTTCTTCCTTCGATAGCCTCCTACAGCTTTTTTTTCGGGATGTTTCAACAGGCCTCATCCGCGCCGTCGCGCTTTTGATCCAGCCCCACCTCTAACACGCTCCCTGCTTCCCCACTACTTATTTGGTTTTCCCATGACCCTTTCCCAGGCTGGAGAAAATCGGGAGAAAAATAAACACACATACTCTGGAGAGGCTATTTAAGGTTCCTCACTCCGCTTACTTCCTGCCTACATTTTGGTGGGCAACATGTTATTTTTCACCACTGGGATCAGAATAACGGTTATCCCCTGCAATTTCCACTGCATTTTTATTTTTCCTCCCCAGCTGCAAAGTCAAACGTGCTCTCACATGTGGATTCCAGCACCAGAAGCTTTTTTACCAAACCCACTATGTTTTCTGTGTGTATGATTCATCTAAATGCTCCCTAAATGGTTTTTTTCCACTTGCAGAGGCAGCTCAGGCAAGTGGCAGATTATTTTCAGGCACAGTCAGATGGACGTCTGGTTTGGACGGTCTTTCTTCGTCATACGCGTTTGACTCAGATATTCTAGATTTCTGACGGGGCGTGTCCACTTCTGGGGACATGGAGACCACTGCTCTGCTGTCAAAGCACAGCAGAGATGTACTTGATAAATGCTACACCTTTTTCTTTTTTAATTTTAAAAACAGCTATAAGGAGGAAAGCAATGTCCATTTGACTAGTCATTTGGTTTTTACGCGTGCCTGCACATTGAAGAAGAGTGCATAGGCTTGGCTATATTTGCATATAGTTTCCCTGGCAGAGGACGTGAACACAAAACAAACCTTGCTGATATCCTGTAAAAGGCAATGGAGGACGTCCGCCTACTTAGCAGTGTCTGTTTACCCCTCGCTCCTCAAACGACCCTTTGTCCAGCTGGAGTCTCCACTTGACTCTCTGGTGCTGTATTTTTCATTTCTTTCTAGAGGAAAAGTAATTCATTCAATTGTTTTGTCCACGCTGCACAGTGTCTGTAATCTTGAGTAATCATAAAACAAGTATGTTTTGTAAAAGAAGGCGTGTGTTTGCCGTGTTTATGGCTGTTTTATTGTGGTATTCAAATGGAAGAACAGTGCATGTTGTCACGCTTGTAGAAGGACATGAATGTCACATGTCACCGCCTTGAGTTGAAGTCTTCTCTGGGCTTAAGGCTGTCATGTTAATATTTGTTTCACTTATGAAATCCTGCAATTCTCAAGATGGTTTGTTGCCTCTTCCTCGGTGATGTCATTGGGTGAGGGTGCCGCTTCCCCTTTGCATGCCGAAGAGTTGAAATCATTTCCTATTTTCTGTGCCCTTAGATGGCTTGTCCCTGAACTCAGTCACCACCGTGAACATTAGCACACCAAAGACCTGGATCATTTAGGAGCCTCTGGAGTAATGTTGATGCTAGATCAGAGAGGATCCACATCATCAGCTGGCTCACACCAATCTATTAGGCTCCAGCAGCTGTTGAGAAGCCGCTGTGTGTGTTGTGTTGTCCTGACACTGAAGAGATTTGAGCGTCTGGGTTTTCACAAGTCAGTCAGTCGTCACACTGCTCGTTCGACACATGCTCATTTTTGTTTATGTGTGTCAGTGTCATCTGCCTGCCAGAGACATCTGGTACAAAATGTGCTGGTTTGAAGGCCACAGAGAGAAGGGGACACACAAACAAGGCTCATGGAGACAGACAAGCGCACACAGCTAAGGACAGTGAGCAGCTGTAGTTGGACAATAGGAGGGCTGGATGGCTGTAAAAGTGTGGTTTAAAGTGCAGCAAGCTGTCATAGAGCCACAGCACTCTCAATGGCTTCAACTATATAAAGTGAATATACACTGTATTAATGCATTTAACCAGGAAACAACAAACCAAATATGAATCTTGTGTCTCGTTTACTTAAATGTGGGGATGAATTCTACTTTTATCAAATCAGCAAACATGCATTTTGATCAAGTAAAAGGTTAAAAGGTTGCATGGCTTGGTTCTGTTGGCTTCGATCCACTACAGCTGCTCCGCTTCTCTTCCAGGAAGCCTGCAGACCTCCAGAACCTGGCCCCGGGAACACACCCTCCATTCATCACCTTCAACGGTGAGGTCAAAACTGACGTCAACAAGATCGAAGAGTTCCTTGAGGATGTCCTCTGCCCACCCAAGTGAGTACTTTCTCACCCCTGTGGCAAGACAACAGTCATGCCATGAGCACACTGTCGGCTTTTGAATGCTCCGATTTGCATTGAGTCAGATGTTTTACTAAAAGGATAAGGCTTGCAATATTCTTTTGATTCTTTTTATTGTCAACAAATCCCATGAAAAGACCAAACCCAACAATGTGTCTCTCAGTTCTTTCTGACTTCTCCAGCCGGTCTGTGGCTCTCAACCCACAGCCCATTTGTTCCTACTGGAGACAATAATCTTCAAAAATGGGTCACAAATATAAAAAAGCAAAATATCTAGACAATGAGAATAAAACAACCAGGCTGTGCAGTATTTAGCAAACATTACTCACACAGGAATAAATAGTGCATTTGTTGGGAAATAGTGAAATAATACACATATGGTGCTCTGGTGAATATTAACAGCAGCAGGATGATTCATTGTTGGCTTTGGTTTTTCTTTTTTTTTATGGAGTTGCAGTAAGAAAAATATGGAATATAATCAGAATTATTCATTAACCACTTCATAGTGTGCATTTATATGTATGTTTACGTCTATGTGTGCAGGTACATCAAGCTTGGTGCAAGACACCCAGAGTCCAACACAGCTGGTATGGACATTTTCGCCAAGTTTTCAGCGTACATTAAGAACTCCAAACCAGATGCAAATGAGGGTAAGTTACCTGTGTCTGTCTTTGACACAAACACACACACACTCACACTCAGGTTGGTACACTAGCTAAGTGCAGATATAGAAACCTTCCGGCTGTATAGGGAGAGCTCTCTGGTTGGTAGCTCTGCCCTGATTGGTGAATTCCATCCTCACTCAGGAACACAGAGCTTTTGTTCTGCTGCCTCCTCTTCGCCCTCACGCTCCCCGTCTCACCTGGTGGAGCTTTCTGGAAAACCACAGAGGAGCTATCCCGTAAACTAGATCTCACAATCTCATCCTGTTCTTGGTTTCTGCTCCCTGCTGTAAGAGAGAGCTCATATCATAAACTTAACAGATAAGATTATTGAATAATATGAAAAATATGTATTCTGTCGCCTGATAGATCCTGTTGCATCCTGGGTGAAACAATTTGTGGAATTGTTTGCCTAGAAAGTTGTTTACGGTGTTCACAAAAAAAGAAAAGATTTTGTGTCATGTTTTAGTTGGCTGTTCTCCACCCTGGGAAAATATTGAACCATGGTGAGCTGGATGTGAAAACCGAGGCTGTGTCAACAGTTTGAGACTGAATGTCATGGTTCAATGATAAGTGCTCAGCAAAGTAACGGGTCAAGTCTGCTGTTGATCTACTGAATCGAGCATTCATATCATATTTCCTAACAATGAAATGAATTATTAATGAATAATCCATAGATGGAAGCATGTGGAATAATGACACAGTATAACACCTGTGCAACCAAGTGCAATTCATTTGAAATGTGTGGTGTGTAATGAGCTTCTCAGAGATGGTATTTATTACAGAAACAGGTAGTATATAACTGTAACAGCTTGTGTTAGATTGTACAGATGCTGACCATATGTTGGCTTTTTGTATTTATAATGTACACAAGGGCTTGTCTCCTGATGAAATGCTGCCCCCATGTGGTTGATCAGCATATAGGTGTAGCAGCAGTAGGCCCAAGGAAAAGCTGCTGCTGGATGAAAAGATTGTTTACTCATGTTGAATATTATAATTATAACTTAAAAACTATTTTACTGATTTGAACTGATTTTATTCTGATTTTAACTTTTTTTCAGGCCTGGAGCGTGGTCTTCTGAAAACCCTGCAGAAGCTGGATGAGTATCTTCGCTCACCACTGCCCGATGAGATCGACCACAACAGCATGGAGGACATCAAGGTCTCCAACCGCAACTTCCTGGATGGCGATGAAATGACCCTGGCCGACTGCAACCTGCTGCCCAAGCTGCATATAGTCAAGGTGAGAAAGGGACTGATCACTGAATCCTTGTTGTGTTGATTGTGCTATCTTGTTGAAACATGACGCACCCATGGATCCGTCATACCAGTCATATTGTGGATGCTTATGCTTCCCAAAAAGCCACATTTTCTGTTGCAAGTTTTGAGTTGTGTTGATACAACTCTGTGGGGCTGCAAATAATAATGATTTTTATTATTCATTCATTTCATTTTTATTTATTTATTTTTTCAGTAATAGCTCCAATCTGTTTAGTTATTTCTTTCACATTAATTACAATTATTCTCAAAGTCTCCCAATGACCACTAATCATGAAAACACTGAATTGATTTTAAGGCTTTTTAATGATTAGTTGCTTACAAATAACTAAAATGACTTTTGTTATGAGTTAATTGTGTGATTCCTTAACAACAAATAATTCTTAGTTAGATTAAATCTGAGCTAATTCAATGAATTGTCAGTATAAACTGCATCACAGTGCCTCACACAAGCTGGAAGACACCATCTATTCTGCTGGTGCTTTGACTTTCTAAAAGAATTTATATAGTGCAGTTCGGTGAGATTTCTAACATCTGGTATCTTCCTCCAGGTGGTGGCCAAGAAGTACAGAGGCTTTGACATCCCCAAAGAGATGACTGCCATCTGGAAGTACCTGAACAACGCCTACACACGCGAGGAGTTCACCAACACCTGCCCCAGTGACAAGGAGATCGAGATAGCCTACGGAGACGTAGCCAAGAGGCTGGTCAAATAAGCTCCTCTGTCCAGACCTCCTCCCTCCACCCACCTCACTTCCCCCCCCATGTAGCCTCCCCTCTACGCACTCCCTCCACCCTTCCGCCTCCCCAGCACCGGGACTGATGTGCTCATTCATGAGAAAGAAAAAAAAAAAACTCTGGACTTCTTTTCCTTCTCTCCTCATCTAGAGCGAACCCCCCAATGCATGAACCCTTGATCATTTTTATGAAGACCTCTTTAGTTGATTAAGCAAAAGGTCGCCATTGCTCCACCTTTCATCATTAATCGCCTTTTTTTTTGTTTGTTTGTTTTTCATTTGCTGATGAATGTTGTGAGACGGTGAGGCGTCGGAGAAGCAGCCAGACATGCGTAATCAGTGCTTATCAATGTCGGGAGCCTCGTCAAACGCACTCCCCGATAAGTGACCTTCAAGCTGACCTTCTCTCTGGGTGCACAGGGGGAAGGTGGCGAGCTTTTTTTTTGTTAATTATCTGTTGTCTGTTTAATATTGAAATAGCTCTTTGTAGGATTGCTATAAACTGAACACTGAGAAGCAGTTTTTTTTCTCCTTGTCTTTTGGCTTATTATGAGGTATTGTAAACAGTGTTGAAGCTTCAGTGGCTCAAGTATTTACAGGATGAAGTTGAGGCTAATCCAAACCCGAGTGGTTGACATATCAAATGAGATGATGCTTTATTTTAATGTCGAGCCGTTTAAAAGAAATCAAAATAATTGTAAGCGCAGGTAAAAACCTACCTGCTATCACATGCTCTGATTTTCCTCGTTGCCTCCAATGGGCAGAAGTCTTGTAGCTCAGCTCAGTCGAACTGTAGGGCATTTCCTGACACCGGCTGCAGAAGTAACAACTCAGGAAAAATCATACCTGAGGTCTAAGAAATATTCAACCATGTGTAGCTTACAGAGACGTGTAGACCAGCCTTTTGTTAATCACCACATTGCCATATAAAGTGTTGATTTCGACACTGAGCGGCAGACAAAAGCTCGCCGACTCTTTCTTCTTTTGGAAGGAAAGTCTTCGCTTTGGTCGTGCTGACTGTAGCGGCAGTTTGGATTACACGTGGCGGACCAAAAAGGGGCACATAATTCTGGTCTCACTGTGGATAGGATGACTCCAGCTATGTAAACTGGTGAAGTCAAAAAAAAAGACAACAACCCAGAAACCACACACTCTCATTGTTTCCTTCTTCATAGCTTACTGGAATGAAGGACGCTAATGTGCAGTCAGGCACCAGGAAAGGCGACACTAAAGATATTTATGACAAAAACCAACCGAGGAGGGTAGCAATGAAACGAATACCTGCTCGAATTTCACTTGCTCCTCAGTACGTAGATCGATCATGAAGGTAGCGAATGTACGTTCCGATACAGTAGCTCCAAAAGTGCTTTAGTGCGGATATATAGCTGTTTTGTTTTCTCTTCTCTTTTTGCCATGTTTCTCAGACATTTTGTTCTGAAACAAATTTGATTTAAAAAAAATGAAAAAAAGGAATTGTAAATATTTGTTTTGATTGCTCAGAATTCAATGTGTAAATTTTCTACATTTCATCTGAATTTTGAGGGGGAAAAAAAACGGGGCCATTTCTCTCCCGCTTGGATTCTAATTCTAGACAAACCATCTCCTCTCTGCCTTACTTGCTTTCTTTTTTGCAGGAAGATTCATTGCATTTCAACACAAGTGTGACATTGTACAAAGAAAATATCCAAGCTATGTCATGGCTTTTTTTTTTTAACAATATTGACTGAATTAAAATAAACTTCTTACTGGCACTCTGACTTGTTTTTGTATAAACCTCTCAATGTTTATTATACATCTATCTTTTTATTTACTAGACATTGGGTTACCTTTGGCCCTCAATTTTATTTACTGTTACATGTTTTGACTGTTTGGGCGTTGGTTTGCATCAAATTTGAAAAGAGCAGTGAAACGTGACATCTAACATGTTGTATAAGTATATATATGTGTATATGTATAAGTGCAATACAGTGACACAGGCTACTTTTACTAAAGTCATCACGGATTTTGTCTCATAACCTTAATCTTTGTTGCATAAACAGCCCATGTTATCCAGCCTTTTATCTTAAGTCCTCTTCACAGTTAAGCTTGAAGGTTATTTCTTGACCAGCTTGACAATAGAAAATAATATAACCCAGATTCGAAAATCAGCTGGAACACTATGTGACACATAAAGCAGAATGTGATAATTTGCTAATCCCGTTTCACATATACTCAACTGAAAACGGTGCAAAAACAATATATTTAATGTTTGACCTCATCGACTTGAGAGATTTTTTGTAAATAGGTGCTTCTTCTGAAATTTGATGTCAGCAACATGTTTCAAACAAGTTGGGACAGGAGCAACAAAACACTGTGAAAGTTGTGGAATGATTCAAAGTTTTTTAAAATCAGCGTTGGGCAGTCTGGCTTACTTGATGACATCATTACCGACATCACATGACCAGGAGAGCAAGTTGGTCACCGACATGAGACTGCTGACCTGTTAGTGATTGACCTCCACTGAACATCCCATGAAGCCTTTGTCACAGCAGACATGGTGTCTTGGTGTTACTAATGACATTAACCATGGCTCTTTTCTAGCGTCTCCACGAGCCAACATGGACAGTACCAAGGCCCTGAAAGTGAACTGGACCTCAGCCATCATTCCCTCTATAATTTATGTGTGCTTCTCCTACAGTGACATGTCAAAATATCTTCAGGGACAAAAATACATACTGTCTTTGTTCCTTCTTCAAACATTGTGACATTAAAGTTATATAATTTCTGATGCAACTATTCAAACTGAAGTTTCATTGTTACAGATCAGGTATGGACAAGTTTTAGGTCCAGTTCTTTAAAAGAGCCTAAATGAGATTTCATAATGTCGTATTAAGTTTCATTTGATTTGAAACAAACATTTGAAGCATGTTACCTGCAGTGTAGACACGGCCTACGTCTTCCACAGAGGGGATGTTGAGGGTCCCCCAGCAAACAAAAACAGGAAGTTTCACAGTTATTTCACTCTCTTATTTAAATCAATAGAAAACCCCCCCCAGAATCTTTCAATGGAAAAATGAATGTCGGGAATGGTTTTTGGGAAGCTTTGCATTCCTGCACTGTCATCTACATTAAAAAAACATCTCATATTTCTTGCTTTTGCTTTTAGGAACCCTTGGGCCAAATCATGTTTGTTTACTGCTCTCCATCTTCAAGGAATGTCTCATGTGGGTGTCCGCCCACTGTGGGCTCCTCCTCCCCACTGAAGACACCCTCTGGCTGTCGGCTTGATGATGTTTTTCAGCCAATTCCCTACTGTTCTGAAGCACAAACAAGTCTATTCTGCAGGGCCCATTGCAGCCAAAGTTTCGCAAGAGAAGGGAAAAAAAAAGGTGTGGGGGCGTACAGTTTTTGGATGCTCTCCAGATCATTAAAGTGTCATGTTTCAGCCCCACACATTCTCCACTGCCTTATTGGTGAACACTGAGACATGGTCTCCACTTGTAATTCACAGTGAGGAAACCCACCCAGACGCGAAACAGACAGACAGACGTGTGTGTGTGTGTCAGTGTGAGGTAAGAGAAGACACAACAAGGCTGGCTATCATTCAGACCACACACTCATTACAAGCAGGGTGAGTTAGTCTAATTGGGTAATGAAGGTGAGGCCAGGAGGGGTTGAGTATTGTTTCTCAAACATGTTGATTATGTGTGTGTGTGTGTGTGTGTGTGTGTGTGTGTGAGTGTGTGTGTGTGTGTGTGTGTGTGTGTGTGTGTGTGTGTGCGGAAAGAGCAGGCTACATTACACACCATGAGAGGGAGCCAACAAGTCAGCAAAGCAAGAACACACACTGGTTGCAGCCGCAGTTGTTTCATTGGATTCCTCTTTGTTAGAATGAGGAAAAACATGCAGCTTCTACATGAAGAGCCCTAATGCCTTCACCCTTGATACACAATTTTGCCATCATGCTTTTTCTTCAACGGCCAAATCAATCAGCTGCGTATTTTTCACCACTAAATAGCTCATTGGAGCCGTTTCTGTCTGGCATCCACTCTTTCTCTGCAGTGCCAGTCGAGTTTGCAGGTTTTACACAACACCCATTTATACAGCTGGCTAAATATTTACTCTGGTAAAGTAGCTCGCTCAAGGGTACACAGTGATATCCCAACTGGGTTTTGGACCTACAATGTGTGAAAAAGCTTCTTTGCATATGGACTCTGTGCACCTGACATTTGATGTGGCTGCATACAGGTTGCTTTGTATTGGGTTTAGCCTGCTGATTGACAGCACACAGGGCAATATGTCGACAAATCATGGCTGCAAGAATGTTTGGATTGGGATGGAAATAATAATTTGTGTTATTAAATATCTTTTCCTTTTTAATTTGCCCATTATATTCCATATAGATTATCTAACCTCTATCACAGAGGTTTTCAAAGTGGGAGGCTGGCCTCCGCAGGGGGGCTTTTTAAAAAAAAATGTAATTGGTCCAAAGTTATGTCAAACAGCAAAATTAGGCTCTTTTGGCTCAATTGCTGAGTGTCTGCAAGATCAAATAACATAGTCATGGTCCAAGCTTAGTCTGAGGGGAGGCCCACAGTCTCCCTGCTCTATCATGATGTGTTTAAATTAAAGGAAAAGATAAACATTATTTTCACTGTCAGTTTTCAAACTTCATCACTTCCAACACATTTTAGAGGAGTTAGACGGGTGGCTGCAAATAGTATTTTAAAATATGTGTGGGGATATATACATTTTTAATATTTAAATGATAATTATTTTCATTTCCCAGAAAAAAAATACTGAGGGCTAAAAGAGTCTAATATAGTGGTTCCCAACCTTTTTGTGACCCTTAGAACAAAGCAGCGACCCATGTCATGTCACACATTATGACCAGGTCAAACTGGGATTTTTTCCACTGTTTTATTTTACAATTTTTATAGATTTTTTTTAAATTCAGTAATTCACAAGAAAAACACAAAGATTGAGAAAACATCTGAAAAAATGAACAGAACTTTGTGGAGCAAAAACTAATTTTTTTCAGCTCATCTATCTTTATAATTATCCTGTGACCCTTCGGTTTTATCTTGTGACAGCCTGTGGGGTCCAGACCCCAGGAGCAGGAATCAAAAATACATGTGATTACTGTAATGATAATTATGTGGTCAGGAAAGTATTCGTTTCCTATTTTTCATTTATAGCATTCGGCCAATTAAAATGAAAACGAGGAAACGTAGCCGATGTCAAGCTGCCAGGAGTCGAGCTCGTGCTTCAGGGCACACCTCGCAGTGAAATGTAAAAGTTTTTAGCTGTGTAAACACAGTGTAAAAAAAAAAAAGGCATACTTGTGTGACTTGTAAATGAACTAATAACATTAATAATGGCTGTATTCCACTCAGGTGTGCCAGTGTGGGTGTTCTGGTATTGTACATGCTGGCTCAGTGGCGGGGTACTGGCGCACTTGAATGGAACCAAACCATAATTAATGTTATTAGTTCCACCTGGGCTTTCCCTGCAGTGAGAAGACACAATGCCGGTGAGTGAGAAAGGTCTATAAAAGAATTGATATGACACCATTGTAAGTGCACGCTGTTGCTGAACAGTAGCTCGTTAACATTGGGAATTACCTGTAATGTGGCCACAGGTGTGAATCAGCGGGTGTTGAAGGTTGAAGCAGAGCATGTTGTTGTTGGATGGTGGTGGAGTTCAAGCACTTGGAGACCTCACAGCCTCCATAATGCTTTCCATGCCCTTTATCTGCTCCTTATATCTTCAGCACAGTTTGGCCTTTATTCAGAAAATATGTTGGCATCGGCTCTGGCCCTTCTAAATACTTGTCGTCTGTGACTAGTTAGCAGGAGCGCCGAGGGTAGGTGGATCGTCCAACAAGGCGTGTTTTTCTTGCCAAACGTCTTCAAGTCGTACAAGCTGTCATTGGCCCATCATCTTGTATGTCTTTTTTGGCAGCAACACATGGTTTTTGTCTGGTGGCATATAGTTACTCATGAATAGGCCCGTATATGCTCTGATAGCTCTGAAAAAACACATCAATAGGCCGTGGGTGATGCAGAGTGGCACCATCATGAAACCGGAGAGCATTTCTATATATTTGGTTTGTCTAAATGGGTTCCAAATGCGATGGATCTCAATAGTTTGGCAGTTGATCAGGTGTCAAAGCTGGAATATATGGTTCACATGTTTGCAAAAGGTGTGTTTGAAAGGTCAAGTTCAGTGAAGTGTATCCTCAAGTGTAGTCATGTTGCTGCAATACAATGCAGGTGACAAGAATTTTGTTTGTGGTGTTCACACCTTTTTTAATAATCACATGTAAAACTGCAACAGCTAATCTATCTTTACATAAAGGGTCTCGTTACTCTGGATAAACAGCAGAAAGTTTTCAGGCACTAATTCAATTTAGTAGGAAAAACTCCCCGTGAAACTACTCTATTACAAATAATATTTAATGTTGGCAAAATGTACAGAATTGTTAAAAGAGTCCCACAGAAAACAGACCCTGTGAGAGTTGTTCTCTTACATATTTTCAAAATAAAATAATAATGATTCTATTATTTTAAAGCAGTGTTTTATTGTTTTCCATGTAGGACTAATTTGAACTGTTTTATAAATATTTTTATTTATATTATTTTATTAGCTTAATTTCTTACAATGCACTAGATGTTACTCTAGTTAAGTAGAAGTACTGTATTTCCAATTGGAAATGTTCACAGTACGTTCCATTGACTATTCAGAAAACTTCCTGGAAACACACTGTAATTTTTCTTTGAGCAGCATATTTTAAATTCCACTCTTCTCCTTTGTATTGAGGTAGACGCAGATGAATATCTCAAACCCTGGGCAAATAAAACTTCAGCATCTGCATGGCTGGATCTCACCACAGGTAAGTGAGAAAATGTGTTCATTAGTAATTTGAATGACCCTTGAATTGAACTTGACCACAGTTTCAAACGTGCCAACAGACAGTGTGTGTTCTTCTTAAGAGGCTGCTCTCCATTGGTTGCAAACTGCCTCTGTGACAAACACTGTATGGGTCTAATGTTACCATACAAGATGAGTTCATAGTGGAGTTCATTGTGGGCATCAGCCACCCCATCAACTCCCAGACCACCAACTAACAGCCCAGCTTATCTGCCCCGCTCCAGTGCCCGCAGTCAACCAGTCGGGGTGGGATTTGTGTGCTCACATTGTTTATTTTAGCCCTCATTAAAATGTGGTGGGGTGGCTTTCTCTCTCCAGGGCTCGGTGGCTACTGTGGTGGGGAGATAGGGGACTGTGGTGGACCCCCTTGGGCGGCCCACAAAAAGCTGCCTCACCCCCTTCCCCTGCTTGCCACTCACCCCATCTGGGTCCTGCAGTCACACCCTGTGGCAAAGCTGCGGTTTAACTGCGGCTGTTGGCTGGTAAAGAGGCACAGTGAGGGTTCGAGGATGCAAATTCAAGTAGGGGGAAAGCGCCGTTCACCATAATTGCCACTAGAGGGTACTCAGCCACAGTGAGCTGAAAGAAAGGGGGGGACCTCTCAAAAGCTGGCAGCGACTGTTCTCTCCAGGGGTTTGTTCTTATCTCCTTTACATGGTCAGCACTTTTTCACAGGAAGCGCGAGGGAGTGTGTGTGTTTGGGGATAAGTAGAGATGTGGATCTTGAAGTAAGTGGTTTTGAAGAGAAAAAGGGCAACCATGAGCCCCCTTGTCAGCTGTCTGCTTGAAAGACTTGTGACCTCAGGTTCTTGGTGCCTCCAGGGGCCTTTGTCCAGGTTGTTTAGTCTCTTTATAAGACTACAATAGTGGCCTGTTTTATTTTGTCTGTGATGGAAAAACTATTAGACATAAAAGACTTTGCCCTGTCAGCAGCCACACCTTAACTCCACACAGAGGAAGATTTACCTTGCAGTTTATGTTACGTTAGTGTGTCAAAGCCTGCGGCGAGTATCTGTCTGGTATGTGGTGAATTATTGCTGTGTCTGTGCGCCTGTGCATGTGTGCATTACTGTGTCTATACTGAAATGTGTGCATTTTCATAACCGAACCATACTCCTGTTGTTCCTTTTAAAAGGAATCAGGAAACGTCTGCTGGGCGTGCTGATGATCCCAGGTGTGTGTGTGTGTGTGCATGAGAGACGGCGTGTGCGTGAGTGTCTTTGTGCTAAAGTGAACTAGCAGGTTCCCTTTCAGAGCCATATAGCACATCTAGGGGGAGTAGAGAGGAGGAGGTCTTTGAAGTTTGGGTTCTGCCATCCGTCTCCAGGCCCCGCTGGCTTTCTTTTCATGCCAGCCACCGCGGAGGCCAGGCCTGTAAAAGAGACACGCCCCGGCTGGCTCCTCCCCCGCCGTGTCGTCATGGCTAAATGACAACAGACTACACTCACGTGCCCCGACTGACAGCGAAGCTCCTCTTTGTTTTGATTTTGGCTTTTGTTCCGTCTGCGCTCCCTCATAACAGTTATCAGAAGCAGCTGAAGGGCGCAAACAACATGCTAGACACCAGAGAGACGACCCGAGCATGAGGCAATTAACTCGCAGCCGACCTTATTGGATCAGCGCGCGCTGCAGGTGCCGGCCCTCGGTTCCTCTCTGATCTGAACCGAGGTGTCTCCTTTACTCGCCAGCAGCCATAGAGGATGCTATGAGATCCAGTTTTAACACAGGAGGAGGAAAGGAGGAGGAGATATATTGATTGCCCTTAGCTGCTCCTTCATAGTCTGCATGCATGGTTTGTGTTGGCTAAGCCCTCTGGCCTAATGGCTTTTAGACTTCCATTAGGTCGTCGCAGGCAGCGTGGTTTAAGTAAGTAACAAAAGGCTCTGTCAGAATGCTTTAAGCTTTAATAAGACAGTCAGTGTTACTTCTACAGCCTGTCAGCTCATCAGGAACGCACAAGTCGAGATGGCGGAGCCAAAAGGCTGCTTCACTGTCGTCATTCTGCTTTTCTCTGTAAGCCCTGAGCCGGATTAGCTCGAAGACTTTGGGGAATTTGTTCGACTGAGCAGTGAAAGCTGTGGCTCACTCACCCCGTAAACTCGCAGCGTCCCCGGACTTGCGCACAATAAAACTCCCCATCTGACACTGACAAGCGGGTGAAGAAGTGCCAGGAGCTGTGAGCGTTCGTACGGTCGAGTTAACGAGGAGAGACCTGTGGCTCGATACAGGGAAAAGGGGCTCAAGCAGGACTGGGGTTAGAAGTGCATCGTTTGGCAAGAGAACCGCAGACCTCAGCTGCCATGAAAGGCACAGTCTGTTTTTTTTGGGGGGGGGGGGATTTTTTTGTTGTTGTTGAGCTGTATTCTGGTTCTGCTTCTAAAGCCATCTTGTTTTTATAAAAGTTGTTTATTAGGAGCAAGGTCACTCTCTTTGTGGTGAAAGGCGCTGTGGCCCACACTGTTTCAGATCACTGTAATTACTGGTTGGGCCTGGCTTTGATGGTGCAAACACTGGCATTTTGATGTGCAGAGAGGCTGCATCAATCTGATTGGTGCATTGGTTGACACATATGCCCAAATGTCCAACAGCATTTCACACACGAGCCTGATTCGTTTGTATCTCTTTCACCAGCCTGTGTGTATACGCTGCTGCACTGACCCACTTCGCCACACAAACTCCTCTGCTCTCTGTATATTGCATGGTGTGTTTCCCCTCTGGTCTGTCTGTCTTTAATGCCACTGTGTCCCTGCAAGCCCTCAAAGTCCTGGGCTTTGATGCATCGGTTACCACATTTTTCCACGGGGTTGACTGTCGCTTGCCGGGAAGGCTTCACGTTGTGTGTATGTGTGCCTGCATGCACTTGTGCCATTTTTGGAAGCGTCCCTGTGTTCTCTCTCTGCACCAGCGCTCGAGCTACGGAAGCCTCCCGGGTCCGTTTCTCCTGCGGCTGGACCACATACCCACAGAATCTTGCTTTGGTTGGAAAGGCGTCTGTTTTTTTTCCCAGCCATCATAAAGAAGACAAACTCCTCTACTGTCTCCCCATCCTATATTAACAGGCTGTGGTTGGCCCCCGGACTCACCATAACAGGTCTGCTCTGGGTTGCTGCTGGTTACAGTAAAAATCAACACCTCCTCTACCCCAGACTGAGACTTTTCAATGTGCGGATACAGTTTCCCTCATGTGCTCTTAGCCTGCTCAGTCTCTAGGAGGTGTGTGTCTGTGTGTAGAGCTAAACTCTCTCACCTTTAAGGGCCTCTTACCAAAACCTCCAAGGGCCATTAATTAACTTAAATCTGCAGGTTTCAATCTTAGTAGCTTGCTTCGTAGAGCAGATCCAACATGACATTATGGATTAATGTACAAAATGTCTTCCTTCCTTTCATCTATATTCTCAACTCATATCAGTGGATTTGTTGGCAGTGATTTTTTTGCAGGATTACCCCCTCACCATCAATCCCACCTGAGGCCTATCTCAGAGCTACTCCAACACCAGCACAGATTTGGACCGGCTTCTTATTGGCTGGCTGCTCTCTGGTCTGCCAACCGAGCAGGAAACAATAGAAGGCCAGAACAATGAGCTGGCTGCAGATCAGTAGGGGCTCGCTTGGCCTCTCCCAGACGCTACGTCTTATTTCCTTTTTGATTACTCACGCCTGCCTGATGAGCGGCACACTCACACTCCTCTGTGTCTGCCTTTGCCCGTGAGAGAAATCACAAAGAAAAGCCTTTTTGTAGGAGACTGGTTTTGATTTGGAGGCTGGAATGCCTTTGTGATAATGTCGCAAGATTTGTTGGCAGGGGCGTGATAGATGTGTGTGAGACAAAGGGAGAAAAGCTTTGAGGGGTGAGGGGGGGCCGGGTTATGATGTGTGTATGTGTATGATTCAGACACATTCAGGTATTAGAAACTACATTTCTGGATATTGTGTGTTTGAGTGTGTTGGTTTGGTTGGATTTTTTTTCTGCTGATTTATGTCACTTTCCACTGATGGCCTTCCAGCATCTGCCCATAAACAGCCTTTAAAAGAGGGAATAGTAGTGCTGGCACTAAAGACCAAACTGCATTGCCACCCAAGCGTGTAGATCGCCTGCTGTGGGCTGGGTCCCCTTTGCCTGGCCCTCACTAGCTCCCACCACTGCTCGTAACCTTCCCCCCCTCCTCACTCGCCAGGCCGGAGGTAGGAAATCAAACCAATTACGGTTGTATTTAAAGAAAATTGGAGCAGGGCCGGAAAAGTGGGGGCATTTCCAAAAACCACAAAAAGAAAACTGCAGGGCGACTCTGGTAAAATAGAGAGCGTGGAGTAGAATAGCACGTCCCAGAAAACACAAGGAGAAATCTTATAAGGAACAAATATTTTATTTTTCAAAATAACACATCTACAGGCTGTCGTATACAAACTCAATGCACACCAATAATTCCTATTGGTGTCCTCAATAATCTCTTTCCGTGTCTGTCTCAGTGAGTGAGATGGATGGTTTCTGCTCCCTGGTGGACCTGTGTGATGGATGGTCTTTAAGAACTGGTTTGTGTTTATGTTCAGCTCTGCCGTGCCCTGCTGCGAGTGGCCTGCCAGAAGGCCGCACCTCATAACGTGGCTCGCTACGCCAAGACCGTCCCAGAGCCCAAAATCCTCCTTGGCTCGCTCGGCCGCTGCAGCTCCTGCTGGGGAACAGTATAGGGCCTCTCATAAAGCACAAACACCTGTAGGCTTCAAACTGGGGAAGGATGAAAGTATTTGCATGTGCACAATCCTCTGGCCAGAGCATGTCACAGTCTGCGACCATCTTTTACAGCCAAAACAGCTTGTCTGGGATCAGTGTTGTAATTGCCGCCCCCTGATCTCATGTAGTCTCTCTGTTTTACCTCTCTCTCCTTCTGTCTCTCTCTGATCCTCCTCCACGCTGTCATCTCTCAGGAAAACCCCTTCATTATCAAGCCCTGAATGTAAATGCTTCATTTTCCATCCCCCCACAGGCCCTCTTTGTTCCATGGCCCATTTGGCTGTAATATTTCAGCCGAGTGTAAACCCACCATGATGTCACCCATTGGTTTGTGGACTACTGTTTTGAAGCCTCGGGTTTGGCTTAATGGAAGTTGTCGTTTTGTTTTTTTCGGAGCCAGATGTGACCATATTATGAAGGACAGGGCGGAGCTGGGGAGGACACAATCACAATTGTCAATCACAAGTTAGCCACGCCCCAAAACACACCTTGATTCATCATCTGTTTTTGTCTACATGGGAACATGATTTACAAAATAAACATCATGCTGTATTGAAGAAGAATTGGAACTAGCAATTGAGACCATCGAACCAGTAGAAAAGTGTTTATTGAAGTAAAAAATCAAGCGAGATGTAGGATCATTTTCTCATAGACATATATAGAATTGGACTTTTTTTGCAACCAGTGGAGTCACCCCCTGCTGGCTATTAGAAGGAATGCTGGTTTAAGGTATTGGATTCATTTTTCAGATCTTTAGGTTCTATCGACTATTTATACTGTCTATGATATCAGCACTCAAAGGCAATTATTCCTAAATAAGAATGCTTCTTCACACACTCTGAAGACATATATCTTCCTCCTGCCTCATAGGCAAAAACAAAAGCAGGAGAGATCAAGGTGTCTGGTGTCTGTACATCGACACACACACAACATTTTGCTGCATGGCTGCGCATAAACTCACACCCATACACACTCATACCCAATGATATGCCTTTGTCTGTGCAGGTGCATGCACAGAAAAGAGTAACACACACATACACACAAACTGTTTACTTCACATGCACACACCATAAAGAGTGTAAGATGAGCTCCCATTAAGGATGAAAACAAACCAGTGAGTGGGAGGTGTCCCCTGAGGAACTCCACAGTCACTATAGTGGAACTGTGGAACCATGGGAACCGGTTAGCAGAGGCCTGCAGGGCACCCACAGCCAGACACGGGGGTGTGTAACACTGCCACACACACACACACACAGTGCAGACGGGAGACAGAAATACCAAAGAAATAGCTTATAGCAACCTCACCTGTCTAACAATAACAATAGCTGACACTTTATTGGATGTCAGCGGGAGCTTGATCTTTTCAGACTCGGCTTTGATTGCCTTGATGTTTACGATCAAAGTGCCAAAATAGGACCAGCAGTAAAACTGACTGCTGCAGAAAGAGTGATGATATAAGAAAGATGACGACAGACGCGCTTTTGTGAAGCCCTTGTGTTGCCTGACGCTCGATGAGGGAAAAGATGTTTGCAAGGTTGTCGCTCTGTCTAACAGTTTATGAGTTAGAGGAGGCTGTGTGTGTGTGTGGTGCCTCGGTGGTTTTCACTGATTTCTTTACAGCCACATGAGCCCTTGCTGGGGAAAGGATATTAGTCATCCAGATTGGCGGTCAGTTCCAGAATGACATTTTACTTTTAGAAATGGCAACAAACAACTGAAAGCACACGTTTATCTGACTGTGCTGTTTCCAAGGAAGATAGTGGGAACAAGAAAAGGAAGGGACGATGCAAGCTTTTAATGGCCGCTCATGTTCCCACGTGATCCAAAACAGACTTGAGCAATCGTCCTCATTTTGCTCGCCACTTGCGTACATGGATGAAAAAAGTAAGGGAGATAGAAAGATAGAAAGTGTGTATGTGAACCGCCAATTTAGCGTGTTCCCCTGCTTGAACAGGAAGTGAACAGAGACCTGGTCCACAGGGATCCCTGTTTCCCCTTCTTGCCTTCTTGCCCCCCCTCAACTCAGAACCCCACCACTATGGGGGAAAGCCTGGCAGAGAGCTGCTGTGTGTAGTGTTTGTGCTCTCTCTCTGTGTGTGTGTGTGTGTGTGTGTGTGTGTGTGTGTGTGTGTGTGTGTGTGTGTGTGTGTGTGTGTGTGCGCATGTTAATTTCCTGTTTTATAGAGGAAGCAGTGTTTGCATGTACAGATCGTTCAGATTTTCTCTGTGAGAAAAAAAGGACAGAAAAAAAAGATTGTGTCAATTCTCATGAATCTGTATGGGAAACAACTAGTATTGTTTCTGGGAAGCTGCCCATACTCTCTCAGAAAAACCTATCTTGCTCCACTTGTAATATATCAAATACGATGTGTAACTCAGTCTTTGAAAAGCATGACATCTCATTATTTCTCTGTCAATGGAAAAAACCCAAAACACGACAAACTATTATCCTCTCATATCAGATGTTCTGCGTTCTTTCTTTAACTAACTAATCAAATTAAGGCCATGGCTGGTTAGACACAGAAAGCTGCGGTCATTATGCAACGACAAGAATTCGAGTCATCAGGGCATCTAAATGAAAATTCGCTCATGTGGTCTTAACCAGAATACCCTCTAACCATGGTCTGGGCCACAGATCCACCATGCACTGATCTGTTGGGTTTCTACATACAAAAGACCCTCTTCTGGTTTTGACTCATTAACATGTCTTGGTTTCCTGTGACGAGATGTGAGGGGAAGGATGACTCAGTTCAGCAGAAGATTGTTTATCAGTGCTATCAGATGCGTCTTTGTATGACTGCTAGCTTGTTCATTCTTTTAATCGCTGTTGCTTCCGATAGAAATCCAATTCTTTAAGAAATGTTTTTGAACAAATCTTATACACAGTATGTATCTAGTATGTATCCTATTATTATTATTTTTGGCATTCCTGCTTTATTATGGTGACAGCTGGGGACAAGAAAGGCAGGGGAGCAAAGGGCCAGAGATGGAACTGAACCCAGGCTGCTGTGTTAAGGACTTAATACATGGTGGGCCTTGGAACAAAGTGTAAACATCTCGCATCCTCATTAGACCTTTTCACTTTTTTAAAGGACAAGAACATTTATGAAATGTAGACTTAATGTTTCAGCCTGCAACTTTTCATATTTCATGTATTTTTATTTTTAACATTTTGCCTTTATTTCATTGGTTGTTTGGTCCATACGGAAAATAGTAAAATAATCACAATTTCTTAAAATCAAGGAACATCTTAAAAGTGCTTATTCTGTCCAACCACCAGTCCAAAACTCAAACATATTACATCTACTATGAAATAACACAACTGCAACCTGAAAAATCAGTTATCAAACTGATTTTCCATTAATGACTGACTAATCAATTAATTTACCCAGTCTCTTCAGCTCTATTAATCTTAAACTTTTTGATTGCTGTGTCTTGCAGTGCTGCTTGAAAAAAAAAAGTTGTAGTGTTTTCAGATCAGATCTGACATGCAATCTTTCAATCTTCAGTGAGCGACACCATCTCACACATTATGGTGACCTTAAATTTAAGGCTCCCTCGATCGACCTGATAGTGAGACTGTTTCTGCGAGAGCCTCTCGTAAGCTTTCAGAGATCCTCTGGGCCTGAGCGGGAACCGAGTCCTGGCCCCTGTGGAGAGGTGCTCCACTGTGGGAACTGGGAGCTACACAGAGCAGTCTCTGTAGACCCAGCATGGATGAGAAACTACCTTCACTGGGATCCCTCTGAACTAGGAGCTCTCTCTCTCTCTCTCTCTCTGTCTTCATCTCTCCCTCCCCATCAGCGAGGCAGCACTAGTCATCATCAGTGTGAGAACGGTTGCATCACGGCTCTCGTGGTTTCTTAGCCCCTGGCCCCTGTGTTTCTCGGTCAATCTGTGGGAACCCTGATTTTGGACGGCAGCCTCTGTTCCCACCACCAGTCCGGTTAGAAAATAGACTTCTGGTCATGTACCAGGCACCCAAACCGAGCCAGTTCTAGCCCGCTCCTTCTCACGGGTTTTGGGGGAGGAGAGGTCAGCGGCTGCAGAAGAGGCCCTAATGGGTTTCGTATGCAGGTACCGCAGAAGCGACACGGGATACTGTGCTCATGAGAAATGAGAGGGTTTTAACGATTCTGCGCTCTTTCCAAAAACACTCCCTCTCTCCCCTCTCTCTCCTTCTGTTTTCCTCCGACTCTTGCATCTCTCTCTCTTTGTCTGCCTCTCATTTAAAATTATAAATAGCGCTTTAATCTTTCTCATCTTTCTGACTAATTGAAGAGAAAGTCGTGTGAGGGACAAAGCCCAGTTTTGTTAGGAGAAAAATCAAAAGACACTGTTCTGTTCTTCAGAACAAATGATTGACCGGACAAAGTATTTTTTTTCCCCCCTCAATGATTCTCATTGTTTCCGTTTTTTCCTCTTCCAGTGACGCTCACACAATCACGCTTCCACTTCTCTTTACATTTCATCCACTTAAAGTGCAATTTTCTACGTCGTCTTATAAACCAATTCATCATGCCGTTGACTACAATTACATCCAGACGAGCAGCCTCATCCAGGAAAATGTTTCCCCTCTTTCCTGGAGAGTTACAATTTTCGGAAGAAGAGCAGCATAGTGGGAGCGAGGGAGGGGATGAACAAAAGCGGCTCAGCTCGTGTACGTCCATGACGAAGACGGAACCAGATGAGAGCTCCTCTGCTCCCCACATGTGGACGAGAGCGCCGGGTCTCACAGAGTGTGTGAAGACAGCTGGAAAATTCCCCTGAGCCCGCTCTAATTGAAAGCTTATCATCTTCTCTTTGTGCTTCCTGAGCGGTTGGGGGGGGGGGGATCAGTGAAGGAGCGTCGTAGACAGCGACTCTGTGATGAGACCTGCAGGAAATAGTTGGGAGTGTTTGAGACGGTGCAGATCTGTCATACACTCACACTGTGAAGTGGGGCTCAGGCTGCCCGGGTGGAGGTCGGTGTGAGATCTGTCAGCGGGGGATCGTGTGTGTGCGGGTTTCTTGTGCGTGTGTGGAAATGCTTTGAGTGTGCGGAGTTAATTGAATACAGTGTGTATCAAGGCTGCGTGTGTGTGTGTGTGCGCGTCCTGAGGCTTTGTTGTTGTGCCAACGCTGCCCCCATAGAAGGCCTGACACAGACACGGCAGCAGCCACACAGAAGGAAAGAAAGAGCCGAATGAGAAGAAAGGATGAAAGAGACGACGGGGTAAAGATACAGGAGAGAGATAAACAAGGGGAAATAAAAGAATAATTTGAAGAAGAAAAACAAAGCATTTAGCAGTGAAAGCCTTTCATGGTACATCAACAGGTGGCATTAGTTTAAGAGTGAGGAATTGTGGGTATTGTGTTTCAGGTTAACCACATGAGACATCTGAAATCAGACCACCCCACAAGGTAGCATCTCAAGTGTTTAATCTTGTGGCTCGGCTTCAAATGGGCCAAACAGATGCCATCAGCGCCGCATAAATTAACAACCACATAGCCGGCGAAAAAGACGACCGACATTCCAAACTTCTCCTGTATTGTTTTTAACAAGTGACAACTTGCCGACGTGCGCTAACATGGAGGCTGCCAGGGCGGTGTTGGATTCCTGAGCCGCGCTTTATTTACGCTCTGGGTACCACTGTGTTGACAGCTGAGGCATTTTCAAAACCCATGAGAAGCGTGGGGTAATTGCCAGCGAGAGTCTCACTAATGGAGGAGAAGATAATAATTATTAAAGGAGGTTATTGGGAACGTACTACCGACGGCTTCCAGGGTTATGAGTCGGAGGCAGAGGCATGCGTGGCATTCACATGAGGCAGAAGAAAAAGTTTGTAGGATCAGAATGTGCTGGCATGAAATTGGGTCCCATGAATGTTTATGGTTGGGTTTTTTTTTGTTTTTTTTTGTCCTGCTCATTTGTCAGTTGATGTGATGGTGTCTGGGTTTCTGGAGGTGAATTATACCCTGTGACTCTGTGTTTAACGGTTTCACTCTCAACACCCTCCCCCTGTTTAACCATAAAAGACCTAACAATCCAGACTTTGGAGAATTGAGTTTCAAAATTAGAGAACTCTTACGCCGTGCAATTGTTTTTATAGTAAAGCGAATAATGTAGAAGAATGTGGCCGTAAATACTGAACTTAAGTCTAAGGTGGGTGTGATTTTCTCATAAGGGCAGGTGGTGCTTTCAAGCTGAAAGAAAAATGATGTGTTGTCATCACTCTTTGCTGGACGTCCTTTAATTAAAATGTTTTTTGAAAGTATTTTTAATGAAATAAACAGCAGTCCTGAAGACAAAATGAAACATGTTTTTTTTTAATTAAAATGATTAAAAACTACATTATCCGCAAACTTTACAAGCACTCAATATGGAAGCATTAACGATATCATTACATACATAGATGAGATCCTTAAATTAACATATCAGTTTCAGATGTACATGCTTTGAGCATAAAGAGAAATGAAAGGAGCAAGATGAATTAACATTTTTGGTATATGAAAAGGAAAAAGGGGCATCTTGTAAAAGAAAAAAAAACAAAAGGAAAAAAAATAACTTTGTGCTCTTTAATCCAAATACACAATAAAATACAACTCACTTGTACATTTTGGCTTCCTAGTTTTGCATAAATAATGATATTAGAGATCGAGACATGACTCATTTGCACACATGTCTTTCTAATCATTAACATCCTGACAGTATTACAGGCAGTTGTGAAGGTCTTTGGTTTTTTCTTTTTTGAAGGAACCACACACAAATACACATGTGGTTTCTCTAGCTGCATGATTTTTTTTGCCCATAATAAAGTAAGGTCCTCTAAAGGCTCCAGAGGAGAGACATGCTTTTCCTCTAAATCAAAGGGAGATAGGAATGAGACATTGTTACTGATCTAAAAAAAAAAGAGGAATAAGGCAGAGGGTCTTTGTATGAGATCTTCAAAACACCTTGCATAACTTTTTTTTTATTATTATTACCTGAGCTGCAAATGCAAGCCTTTTTGAACACTTCTGATCACTATTCACTTTGAAATTAAATCTCATTTTTATAGCATCTCAATACTCCTCTTTCAGAGCTGTGAAAGCTTCCTTCTCGAGGAAGACTTTTTAGTGGATATTAGACACCTGATATCTGCTGTAAATACCTTTCCTCAGCTCGAACCCAGATGATCTGTGCAGGCAGAATGAATTATTGGCAGAGCCATAAGCCCCTGGCACTGATGATCACTAAATTAGACCAGAAAAGACAGAATCAGGGCCATAAAGGCTTCAAAGCACTCGCTGATTACACAGAACAAAGGGACCTGTGCACAACAAGGGAAGGATTTTTTTTTTTGCTAAACTGCCCTTGGTGTTGGTAAGAAGATACCACTCTGATCCCACCTCCTTACTCTATCCCTTCATCCCCACTCTTCCTCCTCCAGGGATGGAGGGATCGCGTGTGTAACTGCAGGGGAAAGGCCCTCTGGACAGGGGGAATGTGCACACTCATCTGTGGTGCAGGAATGTGTGTGTGTGTGTGTGTGTGTGTGTTTGATCATGTAATCATTAATTACTTGGTGAAGGATTTGTTAAAAGGACACTTCTAAGTGTGTTCAGCAAATACATGTGGAAGGAATATTTAATATTTCGTTCGGCAGAGTTTCAGCTATTTGCAAATACATAACCAAAAAAAAAAAAAAAAAAAGAAGAAGAAGAGAAATCAAAGTTCAAACATAGTGCAAAAATTAAGCGAATGGCTTATTTAGCGCAGGAAGGCAATTTGGAAATTGTTTAAAAGAGTACGGCTCTAGATACACCATCTCACTAACAGAATCTGTTGGGCGTGGTTCATAAGGAATAAAAGTTTTTAGTGCATCAAAGCTACATTGGAAGACAAAATAATTACATTAAAGGTTTTGTTTTTTTTATAATTTAGTAGCAATATATTACACAAATTCCAAATTTATACTTAACAACAAAATATGGTATATATACTGTATATATATATAAAAAAGGAAAGGTAGAGAGAAATGCTTAAGGATTTTGGGTATATGCGCACATTTCCTCACAATTTGGCTCAAATAAATATCAAAAGTAAACCGTGTCATCCAGTTCAAAAATACCAGACCAGGACTATTGTTTTTTTTTCCAGAAAAGGGCTTGAATAAGAAAATCTAAGGAACCAGTAAAGAGTAGACACAACAGGACTTAAATATTCCTGCAGGAAAAGAAACCAATAAACGCCCCGCTGTGTTCGCCTTTTACATTCCTCAAAATATCAGCCGTGGTCCTGTTGAAACTGGATACACTGATGACACAGCAGAGGAGAATTCATTTCTTAAACACGTGAGTCCTGACAGATAAAACTGATCTCCTCTCAGCGATTGTGTTGAAACATCTGCGGCATACCGTATAGCACCAAAGGCCAATGTGTCCATTTGGATAATAAATTAGGCAATAAGGTACTGCATGAGCACATGAAACAGCCCTGGATGCAACTGAAGATGTTTTGCACAACTGACACTTTTTTTTGCAACATTTTTTTTTACAGAAATTAAAGCTTAGAAGGACCGATTGCTACAGCAGTGCAGCCATGCCATGGATGGATGTCAGAGTCACATGGGGAGCAAACATCCGGTCCGACTGCTCTTCTCCACCCAGCGAGTGAGTTGGATCAGTCTGAACAGTTGATTGATGTTCGCTGCGGTTTTTTCAGTTTATCAGCTGTACTGACTGATCACACCGCCATTGTCTTTTCTCTTTGATGAGTACCTGTTTACACCAGACAGGTGATCCTGAAAGGTGACTATGGCTTCTCTGGTTTTACCCTCGTGTCTATTTACAGTTTCAGCTGAACACGATCTCAACTTTTATGGCTTTTATAGTCCTTTTTAAGAGTACATGTTTTAGCACAGTGCAGGAGTTTACTCAAAATTTACAAAATACATGGAAGTCTTGAGAGAGTTGGTAAAACGCGGAAGAGTCTTTAAAAGCGGAGTGCCGGAGAAATAAAAGACAAACATGCAGCATTTTTCTTTTTTTTTTTTGTTTGTTTTTCTTTCTTTCAGTGTTCATCTTTTTTTTGTTGTTGTTGTTCATCATCCTCTTTACTTTTCCTCCCTCACTTCTCCCACACCCTCCGATTGTCTAGCTGTCTGTCAGTCAGTAAGGCCTCCAGACGGACTCATCCAAGCGGCCCGAGGCGCTCATGGCGGTGGGGGAGTTGCTGTGGCTGCCGTCGGCCTCCACGCCATCGCTCTGGGTGTTCAGGCCCGGGTTCATCAGGCTGTTGGTCCCTCCGGTCCCCGTGGCCCCAGAGCAGGACAGCAGGCGGGTGGGGGAGCGCTCACCCCCGGTGTTCCCCGGCGCCACCATGGAGAACTGGTAGGATCCAGAGCCTGTGCCGTAATACAGGTAGGAGTTGGACTGGAAGTTCTGGGTTTGGTTGTTTGAGTAGGGGGGCGGCAGGTAGGTGTGGTATCTAGAAGAGGCTGACATGCTGAGGCCGCTGATGCCAGTGCTGGAGGTGTTGGCGGAGTAGGGGAAGGCCCCGGGGTAGTGCATCCGGGGGTCTGAGAAGCGAGGGTCAGTCAGTGGCAGAGACGGGAAGGTGGTCCTCTGTGGGAAGAGGTCTGTAGTCCCTGTTGGCGGAAACAACAACAAAAAAAAAAAGGTTGGAAAGAGTCAACAAAAAAATCCGGCATGAATGAAAACTGTGATTATGAAACGAGGAGTTCCGAGATTTCTCATTTTCTCTTATTCTAAAAAACGACCCTCAACTTCCCCGAACCCCCAATTCTGAGCTCAGATTTCTTGCGATACGCCTGTCCATGGAAATGTTTGCTCAAAGTAATGAACTGAGACATTTTTTTGCTTAATAACAGTCATCAAACACTGACAGCACATCATCCCACAGCCCCGTGCACAAGACCAGAGTTATAAAAAGCCCCCCCTCCCTCGCCGCAGCCCTCCTACCACTCCTCCAAACGGAGAGCGACGTACAGTATTCTGTCTTTCTCAGAGCAATGAAAAGAGGCATTGTCAGTGCTGAGGGGTGCTTTGTATAAACACCGACGGCTTGTTGCGCTGTTATGCAACTCATCATAAATCACAGGCGACAGAGGCAGACGGTCACAATCAGAGACAGACGAGAGACGGAGAGGCGCAAGAGAAAGGAAAGCGAGAAGGAAGGAAGAGAAAGGGGGAGAAAAAAAAGAGTGTTTCTGTGTGAATATCCGCTAAACTAATGCGTATCACAGTCCGGGACCTGTCAGAGTTAACTGCTGAGTGTAATCTCACAGGTAACAGAGCACCGTGAACCCAGCTGTTAGGACTTCAATTTCACTGCACACTTTCTAATTTATTCAGCTGACAAAAGGGAAATAAAAATATTGCTCAAGGGTTTGACTTGGCAGTTTGCTTTCTCTGAGATTTGGGGCCGCTACTGTCACCAACTTAGTTCCTTAAGTCAAACACCATATTGCCCCTCTCACTTAACTGAGGAGGATTATCTTACGTCCTGAGCTTCGGGATATGAACCCATTCACGGTTCTGCAGTCGAGTGGGACTTGTGAACGCTGCCTGCTGCCACCTGCTGTAGTATTTGGGTTTGGGTCTTGGTGCTGCTATGTTCCATATTTCTGCTGTATTAAGTGATTTAGAAGTCATTAGTATTATTAGAGAGTCAATGAGGCAACTGCTTTGTAAATCTATATTGTTTTTATCTGTTGATTTCTCAGCTTGTATGTCATAGCTGTTTTGGGTCCACAAGCACTGCTTTATAATTCTCATTTCTCCAGTCTTGCCCGACAAGTTAAGCATGTTGAGTCTTAACTGTTTTATAATTAAGCATCATGACTCTCAGATACTTTGGAAGAGGGTAAAGTGGCCACCAGCCAGGCTCAAATACTCTGGAGCTGTAAACGCCCTCACCCTGGTTGTACGCCACAAGGACTAGGGAGAGTTCCTCATTCTCGATGTCAACACGCAGCGAGCGCGGTCCACACCTGCTGTTCGTACACACACACTCATAGAGTCACACACGCCTCAGTCCATGGTTATTTGTTTGTCCGCATGTGGCTTTCATGGGTCCAATGTGGCCACATGACTGCAAGTGTAAAATGTGGATTTGGATGGCAGAGAAAAGAGAGCTTGTATTTGTGAAATAGCAAGCGCTTGCACGCCACAGCCCTGAGGGGGGAGAATGCCAAACTTGCGTGCCACAGTCTTGTTGAAATGTCTTTTCCCTATGTCTGGAGAACTGGGTCCATTTTCAGCTACAAAAAAAAATCTGTTCCTTTGCAATTTCCATGGCCCCTGCTATACTCTTTTTTTTTTCAACAACACATTTCTGCAGTTGAATTTCCTCTTCTTTTTGGGATGAGGGAGTTTGGTGGTGGTGGGGGGGCTGTTTCTTTTTCCAGAGTCTACCAGGCACCGGAGTCGGGCTGCGTATCTGATTTCACGCGAGGAAAATCCAAGCCTTCAGCTGCTGTTGATTCGGGTGAAGTGGAGTCGGCCCACTAATTCCTACCGGACTCCCAAAAAGCTCTCGCTCTCTCTCTCTCTGTCCCTTCATCTCTCTGTCTGTGCTAAATTTAGGCTTCAGGGTGAAGCCAGGGAGGGGATGTGTGGCGTGGGGACTTGATGGCCCTCGCTGCTGCCGCCCACCCTGTGCATGATCTGCATTTAATTGGAGTCGGTGGAAACGTGTTGGCTAAACTGCGGTGGGGATCGACTCCTGTGTTCCGTCAAGGGAAACTGGACTGGACACTTATCACAACACCTTAATGGGCTTGTGCAGCATCAAGCTCCTGGCTCCGAGCCAGGAGGAGCCTGCTACCACCTTAAACTCTGTACAGCACAGTAGCTCCCTCTGGAGGAGAGGGCTGAACAAACTGTTTTTGTAATTGAGAAGCAAAGTTTTGCAGTCTGCTTTTTCTCCTTCTTAACCCTGTTGCATACCTTCCTGCATCCCCACCCTCCCCCACCCAGTATAAGTACAGGCTGCGCTGTTGTGGCTGTGGTAACCGCGGTGTATCTTTGGCAGAGAGGGTCTTCCTAACTGAGCCTAGTAGTAGCTGCCTGTAACCTCTGCGGCCCAAAACCACACATGATCTCCATTAGGCTCATCTGAAACGTGTTGACTAAATTGCAGGGACAGCAGAGGGGATGGACCCCAGAGGGCTAGCTGGCACAGCCTGCTGTCTGTGATGTTCCCAGTCTACGAAGCGGGTAGCTGGGAATCAGGGCTTTTATAGAGAACATAGTGTTCCAGCCCTCTCTTTTCCTCCTCTAGCTTTGAAGCATAGCTCCACGCACTTATTTAATTCTGCAACACCAAAGGGTGGAGTCCTCCTCCTTTCTTTGCTCAAGAAGTCCACTAGTCCACAGTCAAGCGTGCAACCCAGATATGACAGGAGGTTTGCCTCGTTTGCGTATGGGAGAAACTGATTTTGGTTGTTAACATAAGGGCAAGTTCAAGGCAGCTGTGTGTGTGTGTGTGTATGTGTCCGCGTGTGGTGGCCGGCGATGGGGAGATGCAAATCCAAGCGCTCACCTGTGAAATGTTTACTCAGGCTTGATGCAAACTGTGACGGCCAGCGCCCAGGGAATGGTGTCTCAGGCAAATAAGCGGAGGGAAGGTAAAGTGAGAGAGAAAACCCCAGGCTCGTCCACTACGTGTAAAGACACACTGTGATGTGCAGCGAGGCTCTTTTCTAATCTCCTCTCTCATCATCTCATAAGAAACATTGCTGCAGTGCAACTCCTTCCAGAGGCAGACAGCCGCTCTTTGATTTCCTGACTGGTTGGGGTGGTTTTAACAGCGCATGCCAAGAGGATGAGCAGTCACTTTTGATAACAGGGTGATGATGACAAAGCAGCACAGTGCCAGGGCTGAGCTGCTGCTGCCGCCGCACAGGCCCAAAGAATAGGAGACCCAAATGAACACAAATGATCTCCAGGTGTTGTTTTAAGCACCAAGGCTTTGGGGCCGGAGCATCATGTCGAATGCAAATGATAATCACCTCTGGACTGCGGCACCACGGCCGACAGCCCCAAAGCCTCATCCATGTTAGGCACTTCATCATGTGAGCACAGGGGATTTTGCATGTCCCCAACTTGTGACATGCAATACAAGCAATGAGGTGAGGGAGGTTTGTGATGACAGAAAACCTGAGATTTTCCTAATGCATCAACAAACAAGGTGACATGATTAATATGTTTGTTAAGTAAATCGTTTTCTGTGAGAGATATGATCCTCGCTGGTGAAGCCACTGACATGACGTGTGTTTTGCGGATCCCTAGGCCATGTAAAGATAAAGATATATGAAGACAAGTAGTATCATAATTTATGGGACTTTGCTACATCTCTGTCACGTTTTCTTCACCGTCTGAATGTTCTGGTATTTCAAACGTATGCTTTTACCAACCATCGCTGTCAACCACATATTTCACACCATCATAATTGTCTTGCTCTGCAGTGAATCTCTGGCTAGAAAAGGCTTTGCGCAAATATGTAAATAGGTAATTCCCCACTCTCAATCCTCAGCTTCAGGCATTGTGTTATATCTGCATTGTGGAAAAAAAAAAGAAAAGCCTTTTTATTCTTTCTTCTGTGTGTGTCTGAATGTGTGTCCTCATAACAGCGTGAGCGGATGAGTCAGCACGTCTGGTGCGGCGTGGTGGTTTCTGGGTAGGGGATGGGTAGGAGACTGAGGGGGCTGTCAGACAACAGCAACGATCCAGATCACCAAGAAACAAATGAAAGAAAGAGGGAGTGGGAGGGAAGGAGGAAGAAGACAGGCAGGGTGGTGGCGCTCTAGGAATGTTCTGGGGTGTAGTAGGGCCCTACGGGCAAAACGAAACAGACTCCAAAATTGTCACAACGAATGGCACACCCTGTGTTATGCCCGCCTTTCCCGCTTCTCCTCTTCAGTATTGTTTGTTTCAGTTTCAAAGACTGTCTGCCCATTAAAATAAATTAGTTTGGAAATCTTCAGGTTTGCTCTGAGATGCTCTTTAAGATATACAATTTGAAAGGTGTGAACTCTCCTTGGCAGTCCAAAACGCCTCAATTACCTCCTCTGTATTTTCCGAGCCTGTTTGCTCACACTTAGTAATTAAGGCCGTTGCTTACGAGCGACCTCACCCCTTAAGCTGATTGCCGATCGAGATGCACAGTGTGATTATGTCTCAGCAACTACCAAACATCCTTGACAACTTTTCTCACCCGCAGATTGACACACTTTCCTCAAATCCACATCAAATTTAGGCTCAAATCACAGACACCTATGACATAGTGAAACAGTTAGGAAGAAAGTCAATGTCTCACCTGGCCATGGTCTCAGGTCCTCCTCCACCTTGCATGTCTTCAGAGTGGAGGTGTCCATTTGATCCTGCCACAGGGCTGGTGTAACACACAAAATAAACAACAGGTTAACATGAGCATCTGCTTATAAGAAATAAGTCAGTGGAGGAATTTTAGTATTTTGTGGAATGCAGAGAAATGTGTGGGTTGTATATCTGTGTGTGTGTGTGTGTTGAAGTCTGTGCCATAGAAATCTAAAGCAAAAGCCAGAAAAACTTTTCATGACAGACTTGTCAAAACTGTCTTGACATCTGGCGGTTTGGAGATGTGTCTTCCTGTCACAGGTTGGCCTCTGCTGACTGAGCAGTGAAGACTGGGAAGAGGAGGGGTGGGTTTTTTTCTCACCAGAGTGAGAGCAGGCTTTGGAAAAACATGCTTGATGGCTGCATGGGAGATATTTTTGGGTCTTTCAGGCCAGACTCTGGAGGGCCAGCGCAGACCTGTGAAGCGCAGGACACTCGCTCTCCTGTCCGGCCAAGCTGTCAGGAAGCGAAGGAGGGTCAGAGGACCTACTGGCCCAACGCGTGGGACCCTGCTTCACACTCAATGGCTACACCGCAGGAGGGGGGGGGCTGTTTGCTCTAGGTCTGAGACGGTGCAGTTGCTACAAGACAACTTGCACGGAGCTCTGTGGACATGGGCAGTCTCAGCACGTTGACTGTGTCTACGTGCTCTTAAACAGTGTTACAAACTTTTTTCCTCACATAAATATTTCCATTATAAAGACAGAAACCTATATATTATATAACCTTTTCCTCATGGTGTTCTCCTTTTAATGACAGCAGTGGTCAGCCATGTGGTATCACTATGACTCTGCCCTCCGCTGTTGAGATACCGCAATATAGTAAACTCCTAACCTCCTGTAGTGGCAATTAGGATGTAGGAGGATGCCAGAAGCGGAGAGGAGGGGGTGTGGGGGTGTTCACCTATAGCCGCACTGGAGCTCCTCCACTTCCTTTGCAAAGGCCCAAATCAGCACTCAGTCACTGAGAGGTCCTGCACTATGCCGCACAATGGCAAATTCTTACGCATAAATGGCCTTATTCAGAAAGGCTTCCAAGCAGCTGGTGCGATTCGCTCAAGAAAATAAACATTTCCTTCAAATATTTTGATTGGCCAGCAGACAACGTCAATACCAGAGGCACAGATTACCCCTGTTAATAAGAGGACCAACCCCCTGGGCGGAGCTGAGGAGTGGGAGAAGGCAGGGGGCCGAAACGGGAAGCAGCGGCGACTGCGTCACTAATAGGAAGCTTTGGGGTGGTGCCAGCGTAGTTTTTGGGGAGGACACAAATAAACACATGCGCTGCTTTTGAAGTGCATGTGCAGATGAAAGGGGTGGCTGAGAAGATGTTTAAGCCAAAATGGCATGCATCCTCGTGACTCCGGATCCAGCAACGCCTCTGAGACATGTAATGCGCCTGCCGTAATGAAGCGTGTCATTGAGACACAGTGAATGCCGGTCCTTGTGCTGGCTTCCTGTTTCGCTTAGGCCTTAGGCGTCGCAACGGGGAGAGAATGTGAGAGAGCAAGCAAGAGAGAAAGAAAGACGCCAGCGAGGGAAGGAGAGAGAAAGAGAGCGTGTTAGAGAGGGGAGGAACACGGCCTTGGCTCAGCTATGTGGGACATTTGATATGTCTTTTGAGCCCTCACTTATAACGTGAGCAAAAACAAACACATGGGCTGAAAAATCCGACGTTCTCTTTGAGAGCTCGTCGTCCTCCCACCCTCGCCCTCTCCCCAGACTCAATAGAGACTGTTCATGGCACACATGTAGTTTCTGTAATTGCTGAAATGTAAAACTCAGCCAGACTCTGATGTGAAATTATAACTTACACAAACAGTCCAGACTGGTAAAAAAAAAAAAAAAAGAACTTGCTCTCACTTCTCTTTTTCTTTATTCTTTTTTTTCACTAAGAAGGCAGCTTCAAAAGATTCTTTTTTTTATAGTTGAAGAACAAAAACATTTTCAGTTTGAATTATTCATCTCAGGGTCACAAAAAGAGAGTAACCACAAGTGAAGCTTTCAGGCACCATAACAAATAAACTCCGTGGCGGCCATTGACATATTATGTAAATAGTGGAGCGCAGAAGTTAAACAGAGTGTCTAAAGGACTGGTCCAGATTCCTGCTCATTTTGGTTGTATTGGCCTCAGAGGGCCAGCTTCCTGCTTGGGTTTGGCAGAAATCAGCATGAAACCCAACTAGCTTGACGGCTATACTCAAAAAGTCCACACCGCAGCTACCTGACGGCGCTAATTTCCTGTCTCGCTCTCGCTTCTAATTGGCTGATCATGTCATCCTGGATGTGTGAATTAGCGCGAGCCTCTCGGCCGCGGCAGTAGCGGAGTGCCGCCTCGAACCTGGGGGGCCGGCCAGCTTGTTTATGCGGAGTAAACAGTGTGGTCGCTGTGGACGAGGCGGGAGGGGCACGGCTGCATCGGCCTGGTCCTCCATCAAACAGGACTCACTCGAGTTAAGTCCAGTCCAGAGGGCCGCAGCCTGAACATGCATGAGAGGGCCAGAGCACAGCTGCAGCAGATGTGTGCAGGAGAAGTCTGTGGTAACATCATTAATAGATTTTTTTTAAATTTAGAATTTTAATTAAAATTTGCAGGATGAATGCTGATTTTAAAAAAAAGTGTAATATATTATTTCTGCAAGATCCTACTGACGTTTTTTTTTAAAAATAATAACACATGGGTCACACATTCAGACAGACAGGCACACACACTCACACACACATTTGGGCCCTCATCAAAGCGTTGAGCACTTGACTCGATGGCGGAACAGTATGCGAATATCTGATATTCATCTTCAGAGAGGAACACACAGGTGTTGGAACAAATAACATGTTAAATGATACCACCTCAAAAGTGCCAGGACTTTTTTTTTTTTTTTTGGATGATTAAATTGCTGCTGTATTTCTTTCTGCCCCCGCCCCCGCCCCCTCCTTCTCTCTCACTGTTAAAACACATTTAAGTTAAAAGAGGCGCTTTCGTCTGGGTTGTCTGTTAGAGGCTGTGCCAGGGGCTTGTTGAGTTTTGTCTGCATTTAAAATGGAACAAGGTAAAAGTAGAGTCTGTCATCCACTTTGCACTTTGAGGAGAATCAAATTTTCTATCATCTGTTTGCTTTTCTGAAGAGTGGAAAGAACTGCGTATATATCATAAATGCAATGTCACGGTTTGATGATAAAGCATGAACGATCTTCTGCATCTGAGGAAGATAGAAATCTGCCACCCACAGACTCATATAGTATACACATGTACCTCACTTGAGGTTTTGAAAACCAGAAAAACAATTTAGTACTTCATTGTCTGAGCGTCAGATTTGCCCCACTGCACTAGATGAACCACGCATTTTAAACCACACACACACACACACACACACACACACACACACACACTACTCCCTCCGCCCTGGCTGAGAATCATTCCACATGTCTAGCAGGCTTACCTGTGGCCACAGAAGAGCAAAAACAAGCAGCAAATGCAGCGTCTGCCAGCGTGCAGGAATCCTGTCACTGCATGCACTGTAATGAGCTCTTAATTACCCTGTCTGTCTGGGGCACTAACAGAGAACTTGCAACACTAGCACAGATTCGTGTAATGTGTGTGTGTGTGTGTTTTGTATTTTCAGTGTGCCTATGGTGCAATCGTCTGTGTGTGTGTGTATATGTGTGTGTGTGTGATTTAAGAATCCAGGTTAGCACTGAGCAGATGTCTGGAGACACGTCCTGTTGACACGAAAACTGAGACAGTATTTCATTGCTCAGACAACAAAATGAAGCAAGGAGGCTTTAGGAGGAGATGACACTGTATTTTCTTATTTAGTCGTCTTCAAGGGGGAAAATGCGAAGTTCCAGCCCCGGATAATGGAAAACATCTTTTGTAACAGCGAGACGGGAATCCATTTAATTATAACGTGTTGATGGGCGATCTATCACCCGGCAATTCTCAAACAAACAGGCCCCGGGATTTAAAGTATCTGCAAAATACAACAGTGTCTGGCAGGGCTGCCAAGAGCAGAGACGTGTGTGCTGTTGATATGTAAACACCTCGCTGTGTCTCTGAATGGGATTTATTACAACAAGTCTATTTTTGTTTGAGCTTCGCTTGTAATACCGTGGTGTTGTTGTCTGTGCATGATTCCTACACATGCGGGAGCGCTGTGTGTGATGTGCGCCGTGACATACTGTACATTTCCAGTCGGCTGCTCAGACGCTCCAACAGATAGGTGAGGTGGGAGGGAGCAGGGCCCTCTGCTCTGTTATTTAATTATTTTACCACTCTTTGCCCTGCGGTATGCCGTCATGATGGTAATACCACAGATTAAGGTGTGTGGTTTTTACAGCCCTTCCCCTTGTCTGTCTCACTCGCACACACACTTCTTACAGACGGCCTGCAGTCGCTGGCAGCTGTAACGTGAAGCTCAAGGCCTTTACCGCCCCTGACAGCTCCAACTGATGTTAATGTGTTGTGTCTGCTCAGTGTATGTACTGGTACATGTGTGTGTTGCAACATCGCAGCCCTTTGAAGCCTGACAAGCCTATGACGCTCTAATTCCTGCTCTAATCCTGTGCGAGGCAGACGAGAGCAGAGCAAAGAGCTGCTCTTCGTCTGCTGTCTGGACCAAGTCTGTACACCTCTCCCTGCCGACCGGAGCGCTCCCCGCCCCCCCACCACCACCCACCACCCGACGCCGTATTCAAGTCAGCCCTCAGAAAGCTCCCAGTATAAGCTTAGCTGCAGGGGGCTTTTTATTGGCAGACAACCTAGAGAGCTCACGCCAACCTTTAAACCATCAGAAAATTATCATCACAGTAGCTGTATTGTGTTGAAGCTCCGCTGTGTTTATTTCCAGCATAACCGGTCGGCGGTGTTCCTAAAATGGCTGACATGTTTTCTCCTCAGCACAGGCTGTGCGAGGGAACAAAATCAATATCAACAGTTAGTAAGGACATGGTGGAGTGGGGTAAAATACCCCGTGTTCTCCGCAGTCAGCTGTTAGATAGGCCCATACTGGTGACTCAGCACTGGCTAAGCTAAGCACAAGGCCAAACACCGGTGTATGGCTGTGAAACGCACTGATAGAGTTCCACCCACACACGGCCCAGAGCTCCCAAACAAGCCCTCCTGTACACAGCAACATGCTGATACAAAGGTAATGAGATTCATTAGCTTGCATGAGAACTGGAGAGTGGGTGGGAGAGGAGGGTACAGCGTGTGTGTGTGTATGTGTGTGTGTGTGTGTTTAGTCTGCGTGCTTCCAGACATGGCATCCTGTTAAAGAGGCTCTGACATATGACGGAGAGTGAACACTCATCCTCACTCCAACCGTCACCCACGCAGCTGTCCACAGCACACACACACACATACACATAAGCATGAAACAGCCCCCTCCTCTCCATCGTACCACCTCAGTCCGAGTCTCAGCCCCCCCACCCCCGCACATTCGACCAGTCTGAGAGTGACGTGATTGCCAAGGTAGCGGGCGGCTGTTACATTCCTGAGGCTGTAGTGTGTGGTGTGCGGAGGCCAGCCTCAGCACCCAGGCCAAGCTCGGTTGGCAGCACCCGCCATGCCACCTGGCCACAGACTCAACCCTGCACGCTGTGGGGCCCCGACCCACCAACGCAGGGCATCCGGGGACAGAACTGACACGAACTTCCACTCGGATGGCCAATACATATAACAGCTCGCAGATTAGTGGAACAGAACTCGAAACCCCCCCCCTTCGTGGAGGAAACGCACATGGAGTGCTCTTGGCTTTTAGTTTAACGCTGGCTGAACGGCGCGCGCTGTGTGCATGTTTAACAGATTTGTATTAAGGATTACTTACCCTGTGTGGCCACATAAAAACTGAATATGTTTGTTTTATTAAAGGAGTTATTTACTTCAAAGTAAAGTAAGGCGCTTGTGATTTTAGTGTTGTGGTGATTTTGGTTATGTGGTTGTATGTATCAGTGGTCCTCACCTTGTGTGGTGCTGAGGTGGGGTTGGTGGATGGGGCGGGTTGGATTGTTCCCTGGGCCTATTCGCATACTCCGCTGGTAGCGCTCGATCTCCGACAGCCTGTCAGTGAACTGCATCTTCTGGGGGTCTTCCATCTTCACTCTGTGCCCTGAAATGGCGACATGAAGAGGACGGGTAAGAGAGAAATCGAGGACTTGCTAAATTTACCATCTCCACAGCCAGGAAAATATATTTAAAAAATGTCACTTTATGTTTCCAGAGTTGTACAAAAATAGCAAAAACAATAACAAGAGTCCTTTTGGAAAACCTTTCCTTTAAAGTTCTTAATGGAGCAGTTTGACGTGTCCTGGCAAAAAATCTCCTGTTCATATGTCAAACCTGTAATTGGTGTAAAATTGACTTGAAAGACCATCAATATCCTCCATTGTGATTCACAAGCACTCACACTGAATGAAATTATATAAACAGGGGCCGGGGGAGACACTGTCACCATGTTTTCAGCTTCCAAATACAAAAATATTTTTTGAATGTTAGCAGACCTTGAAATACATTGGCTAGACACTAAGTGTTACCCAAGCTGCACCTGCTGCCGCGTCATCAGCAGATAAGGCAGATAACGATAGTGGTTGGAAATGATTGCTCGAGGAATGCTGTTTTCCCTGAAACTGAAGCGAAAGAAATAATAAACTATGACCTGTTACATTAGACTTTTCTATTAAATGATGAGGCGAAGTGACCTTTGCTTAGCTTGCTTAAAGAAACAATAAATAGTGAGTAGCTCTACCCCCCAATAACCACCCTCACAAACGCCCACACGCACATTCAGGTCTGACTGACACAGCACTTAGTCAGAAGGAAACACCCAGACAAGGCTACCAGACCATATAGTCATCAGTTTTAAACATAAAGAGAAAGAAAGAAAGACAGAAAGAGAGCCTTTGTAGGTGTGTGTGTGTGTGTGTATGTGTGTGTGTGTGTGGGTGGGATGTGAGAATTAACTCTGAGTAAGCGAACCGTATCTGCTGCATCTCTTTTATCCAGACTAACCAACACACTTAGCGCCCCTATCACTTTGATGTCCCAGTCAGGGAGATGGTAAAAAAAAAAAAAAAAAAACACAACCTCTGATCATGCCTTTTATGTAGACACACACATGTACGCTGACATGTGCAAATACACATGTTCTCGCACACACATGTGTGTGCACATGCTCTACATGTGAACACACCTTAAATGTCAGACGTGAGTCCGGATGAGGGCTATGCCTCTAATGGGAGGAAGAGATTTTAATGTAACTATCAATGCACCAAAACTGTGTGTGTGAACCAGCATGTATACATTCTGTGGTTTTCTCCCTGGCATCTCTACAGAGTAGCCTAATGTGAAGTAATGGCTGGATTTGAATATTTTATCACTATATAAAGGGGGCAAGGCAGACGGACCAATATGGATTTTGCCCGTCCTTTCTCTCCACTGACCCATGGGCAATATATCTTCCCTCGGAGGCTGACCCATGGGTAAAGTTTCCTCTCGTTTACCGCTCTGTCCATTTGTTTGTGCCCACCACCTCCCCTCCACCCCCTCTTTACGAACTATATAGAAATATCTAACATTGACGTCCCCCTGACACACATGTGTACGCACACACACAAAAAGGGTACGCATGCAGGCGTGCACTGATGCGCAGACGCAGCGTCTGAACACGCAGGGCAGGCGCTGAAATCGGCATCACTGTCGTCCAAAAGTCAAAGCGCAGCACAGAATGCTTTCTATTTACTTTCTTACTCACAGCCACTGATCAACAGTTCTGTTGTATTTGACGTGTGTGAGAAAGAGAAAGAGTCGGTTATGACTAATCTGTCTGAGCAGAGACAGCAGTTCTGTTACTCTGCTCTCGAGTGTTTTGTCGTCTGGAGCGTTGGGATGTCGGACACCAAAGGAAAGGAACAGTGTGTGTGTATGTGATTCCATCCACGGGACCACCAGTTTGCTCCGTGCCGTTACTCAGAAACATATCCTGGGTGGACACACACACACACTCTGTGATATCTTTTTTATTCACGCTCACACTCTTTAAACTGTGATGGAAGGAATGAAGGCCTGCGTTCTCACTCTCTCTTTCTCTCTCTCTCTCTCTTTCACACACACACACACTCGCAGCACCAGGTCCAGGCTTCATCACCCACATAGACACTGTGGCTACTGTCTGTTCCAGGCCAGAGCAGGGGCGGCCAGGGGAAGCAGCCCTCCAAATATAGCCCCTATATGTGTCCTTGTGTAGTTATTAAGAGATTTACACCACCTCAAACGGCTGAGGTCAGGGAAATGATACATCCCACCGCTCTCTGGTCGGAAAAAAAAAAAAAAAAAGACAGACGGGGCAGGGGGGGAAAAATGATAATTGGTCAGTTTTTTCTGTGGCCAATGGTGGTCTAAGATGAATTGACTGGCTCTTTAGGGATGAAAGTGATCATTCAGCTGCCCGCAAACACACACACACACACACACACACACACACACACACACACACACACTTGAGCCTCGCTGTGGATCCCGTGGCCCGGTTCCAGTTGGCAGGGGCCGCATTTGGCGACACTGTTTGGAGCTTCCAGTAGGGGGTTTAGTGGGCTGTGAGAGGGTGATTTTTTGGGGGGGAAGCGGAGGTTTCATTAAAATGAGGCCTGGAGCTCATTAACCCGGGGCCCACAGCCACTGTAACACCGCTAATCAACAGGGAGGCGGCTCGGAACTTTCTTTTCCCTCTTCCCCTCTGTTTTTCTCTCTGCCTTTGTCTCTTGGCTTCTTATAAAATAAACCTATCCAGAGGGCAAGACACTCACATGTACTCTCTGTCATCTTTTGAAGACACTTTTTGGACCTTTAACTGTAGCTACTGACAAGTCCTTTTATTCTGTTCATTAGCATCTATGTGCATTTTGCAAGGCACTTTTGTCTTTTAAAAATACCACAGAGCTTGTAATAGGACTGCATAGGTAAATCTATTGTATGTGCATTTCATGATAGATAGGTTAAGGGGACTATTTAATTCTTATTTTTTCCTTTTTCTTAGTAAAAAGTAATTTAGTATTGATTTTATATGAGCACAGATAAGTTGATTCAGTTGATTGATTGAGTTACAGTGTTTGTTTCTTATTAACATATGCTCACACTGCAATGTGATTTAAAGTTATTTTGATAAAATGAATCATGCGAGGGCCCTCCTTTAAACTTTTTGCCTCTGTATTTCACCCCCGCGCGTTGACTCTCGTTGAAAGAAAACAGCGTTACTCACTGCAGAAAAGTTTTTTATGACTGATCTAAATCATTACAGCGTCTGCGAGAGAACACCAGAGAGACTCATTCTCTATTCTTCCAGTTGAAGCTTGTGTTGTAACGCCCTCTCCTTGGCCAGTTGACCCTGCCTGTAGCCGCAGTGTGTCTGCTCCGACCGCCAACATTTGACTTCTACTCTGCAGGTCCGGGGGCCAGAGGGGTGCCGACGCTCCGCACCAGCCCCATTTCAGAGGGGTTTCTGTGGTCGGATGAATATTTAATGTGTCAGGGTGCACTTAGGAGAGAATGCCCTTGTTTTTTCTCTCTATGATATCATAACCACAAGATAGAGCTGGGAGATGGGGGCCAATGCACACATGAGGCCTAAACAGCAGCGCTCAATACACACCAAGAGCCGAAATGGATGCTAAAGGTTGTAGATTTACTAGCCTCCTTTCAGAGTAGCGGTCGCATCATCTGAAAGCATTATGGAAGTCTATGAAGAACAAATAAAATGCTTGATATAAAATGTCTGGTATTAACGATGTACTGAAAGGCGGTGGCTGTGTTTTGAAGAAATGGGTGTGCCGTTTTCAGCCTCGCTTTGTTTTGTGTGTGTATGTGTGTGTCTTTTTGTATTTCCTGATAGCGTTTTATCTTCGCTGCAGAAGAACTTGAGATGTTGCTTTGCCCCAGTGCTTTGAAGCGCAAGGAGACAGGTTCAAGCATCAGAGCTGTGAAAAGTGTGAAGTTACTTTTCATGAGATTGCACTTGGTGCTCTCAGGCCAGACCACATGAGCAGCCAACTCCACTGAGTCTTGCCCGGCCTTGCCTCCACAAAGCCTATATCAGCTCAACACAGAGACAGTGTTTGCTCAGCGAGGTGACAGCCAGGCCTTAAACACCAACGGCACAGCTGAATGATCACCCAACACGACCTGTTTCCTTCCTTCATCCCCCCCCCCCACACTTTTTTCTCTCTCCTTCTCTTTCTCTCTGTCTGTTTGTCTCCATTGAAAGAAAGAAACATATGTTCCCGTCCGAAGGGAGACACATTAAACACAAGCTCTTTTTAGTAAAGGGCTGGGTGCTTTTTCAGGGGCAAAGTGAAACTCTATCTGGACGGCAAAGGGCAATACGTGCTTTGGCACCGGCCCAAGTCTGCACTGAATATATTTGAAGTGTAAATATTTGTATTCGACGTATAAATGGACTTGATAGGCCTCTGATAACAGACTAGAATTGATGTGGAGTGCAGGTATCACACTTAATACTGACAACTATGTCTGGACTGTAAAGCCTATGTAAGTATGCTATAGGATTACATAGAAAAATGTCTGGGCAGTGTGAGAAGCTTGTGATTCTACAGCAGAGGCTACTGCGACAGCAGCTGATATTCTCCTGTAGGTTATAAGGTTTTCTTTTTTCGTGTTGATGACTCAAGTCAATGGTACCACAACTTAAAATACAGCTTTCCTCTTAAGCCTATGATGTGTAAATGTAGTGAAAGTGAAGTGCTGAAAAGATGTGAGCACAAGAGCGGCATCCTTATCTAACTTCTGAAACCCCACAGTGAGATGTGGGGCGACAGTTGAACATATGCGCAGTGAGGCCTAGTTGCCTGCGAGCAAACTTCCGTTTGCCCTCAACAGACACTGGGGACGTTTCAACATCTGTTGAGCAAAGTCTTGTACACCTGTCTTCCTCTTCCTCCTCTCTAGTAGACCTGAACCCCCTGCGTTTTCGTTCCCACCCTGCTTCTTTCCGCCGCCCTTTCTCATACTTCCCTTTTCGTTCTATTACTGGCATCAGAGCGCTGCTCAGAAAGCATCTCTGCAGCAGCGTATTTGGCACCGTGTTTCCCAAGGCCACCAATCACACAGTTGGGTATTTACAGTGGGACGAATCAAAGTTCTTGTTTTGAGGCTGACCCTGAAGGATGTGGGTTTTACCCTTGGCTGGTGATTGTGGCTGTCTCGTCTGGGCCTAAATGAGTCGATGCTAGCCACACACAGACATTACACTACTTTATGCTCATTTACATAACACTCTCGTAACACTTTCAGAATGAATGCATTAAGTTTTACGACTATATCATTACCACGGATTGAATGCACAGACTATTTATTTCTCGGGCCATAAACCAAGTGTGAGGTGAAGTCTGTGATAAACATGGCAGCACTGAATACAGTGGCAGTGGAGGCTTTGTGAAAACATTATTTCCATCTAAAGCTTTCAGGAAGAGGTCAGGAAAAGTTTTTTGGCACGCTTATGTGAGTAGTTCACCGTCTCTGACCACAGCTGGGGGAATGGTCCGGTCCCTCACGCAGATGCACCAGTCTCTCTCTGGGGACATCAGCAGTGTGAAAATCCCCCTCGCGGGCCTGAAAACAAGCTGCTCACAGCGGAAGTTTCTACATGAGACTGTTTGAGCAAAGAGCGCAGCCTTCCTTTTCTGATAAGGGGATAAAGCTTTTTGCGTGTGTCTGTTTGTGTGTGTGAGTGTGTGGGTGTGTGTGTGTCACACAAGGACAGCCCTACAGTGAGGCAGGTTGAGGCAGGCAAAGCGAGTGAAGGGGTAACAAAATAAGGCCCAATGCACCCGGATTCTCTAACAATGCAACAAGGCCCGTAGCCCATTGAGAGCAATCATCCCTCTTTTGTCCCGCCATTCCATACAGTGTGTGTGTGTGTGCGTGTGTGTGTGTGTGTGTGTGTGTGTAGGTGTGTGTGTGTAACTGTCTTTTACTCTGGAGTTGAGGCGTGTTGGGGTTGATATGAGCGGGGCTGTTTTTCAGGCCTTTTTGGCTGCTTGCCTACAGACTTTCTAGATTTCCCACTGCTGCTGCTGCTGCTGCCACTGCTCCGGCCTTGTCGAGCACAGAAGGCCTATTTGGCTCCGGTGACAGATCATATTAAAGCAATAAGCTGCTTTGAGTGTGTTATTTTAGCTCTAATGGTGAATGGGGTTGTTGTGCGTGTCTGTGTATGTGTGCGCATGTTTGCCTGTACGTGGTAGTCAGGTTGTTCTAAGCAGCGAGGTGCCGGGGGAAAGGTGGGGGCCTTGCAAGGCTGTGGGAAAGGAAAGCAAGCTGCTGCTGTCACATACATCAATGCAACGCCAGCAGATGTGTCAAACGGCTTCGCGTTCACACCTCCGTGCATACTAGGTCACACACAATAATGTGCAACAAGCATGCATTTGCCCCTAAACACACACACTGTCACGCACACACACAGTTCCACAGAATGACAATTGATATTCCAGGTGGGTCAAAGTAAATGTGTGAAATGTGAAATGTGTGAATTTTCCACTGTGTGGGCACCCACATATTTCATTTTCAGTATTTTCTCTCTGCCATTTTCATGTTAGTGGACTGCTACAGCAGTGTTGAGGTTACAAAGATTGACCTCAACCTTTTCTGTGATGTTTCCAGCCTATTCTGAAGAGCCCAGGCTTCCCTCTGTGTTTACCCAGAGGATTACAACCTTCTCCACTCCTGGAAGCAAAAGAAAGGTCCCGCTACACCTATTATTTGCTCACTGTTCCTAACCATTAAGGCCCGAAGAAATAAATATCCAAAAACCGCTGGGTGGTGATACACAGCGTCTTTTCCAGTAACCAGCAGGTGCCTTCTTCCCACAAACCTCCCCCCACTGCCCCGACACAGAAAACGGTTTATTGTCATAATGCAGCGGGGGAGAAAATATTCCTCCACTCATGGGCCATTTATTTTTCTAAATGCAGAACGGAACTTTTATTGAATTATGGCTGAAAGGTCGTAATGGCTCCCTCCTGTATGGGTCAGTGTAAATAAGGAAGAGTGAGCACACAGAGTGGGCATTTTACTTCCCTTCATAGGTAGGTAAACAGGAAAGACGCTTGGCTGGTGAGTTTAGAGGGGAGTGTGTAGGGAGTGGGTAGAGAGACAGAGGGAGAGAGAGGGAGAGAGAGAGAGGGCTGAATAGCGTTGGCTGAGTTCGTCTGTGATTCAGAGAAAAAGTCTTCTACTTGCATCATCAAAGGGAATTAAAAGCGCCGTCTGGGGCCTCTGTAAATAATTCGGTCGTCCCTAGTACGTTCTGCTGTTCTATCTGGCGTCAGCAAATATGGGGTGGAAATTTTCGTCTGAGTGGAAAAAGGGCATTTCACCCCGGGGCTATTGTGTGTGTGCCTCCGACAGTCATCAACTGGCCCCGAGGAGGAGACATCGTGCCGTTTGAAAATGTTGAGGACAATGTTCTTCTTTTTTCCTGTTTTTAGCAGAAACTTGTGCACTGACGCTGCAGCAACATGCCGAAGAGCAAACAGAGGCAGTGGCAGAGGGGGGAGAAGAGGGAAAAAAGTACCAGTAATAGACCAATGGGTATATTTTCTTTGTTTATATCTCAGTTTAGTTGAGGTATTTAGACTAATTAGCTCTGCTTTCACAGGAAAGCCTAAGTACAAAAGCCTAAGTAGGATTACCAGCAGCTGTGTGTGCACATATATGTGTGTGTGTGTGTGTGTGAGTGTAGCCCTCAAAGGGAGTTGGCCTCAAAGCTTCTAGATGTGGTTAAGGTGGCAACAGTGGTCAAAGAGCTTCCATCTCAGTCCTTTATTTACTCTCCCACAACAACATTTGATTATATTACAGATGCTTTCATCTCTGTGCTATCATGCCTTAATGACTCTGACAGCAACAGTGCTCCATTCATTCGTATCTAACTTATAAAGACACACAAACGTCTCGCAAAATAATTAATACTGGAGTGTGATTGGTTATCCCTAATAAAACATCTTGCGCGACCACTGGAGGAAACTGTCCTCATGCGCCACCCATCACAGGCCTCAGACCTCAGAATGTGGCGTTTTGTTCCGACACACAAGTTTCTCTCTGAAATCAGTCCAAACCTATTCAATTTGCACTGCAGCATTCCAGTGGATTTATCAGTTGGCCAATATTTGCTCTACTTCTAATCACTGAGGCCAAGTATGGCGCGTCTGGAGTGATCCCAGGGAAGATGAACACCGCAGTCGATGGCCTCCAGTCACTGCGGATGCCACAGAGTGTCATTTCGCTTAAAAGCTCATAAAATTTATCTCGAAGTGGTATTGAGGCCGACTATCTTCTCTACCAAATGATAAAAGAGGCTGTTGTGAGATTCATTTTCAGGAGCACAATTGACGCCTGTGATTGTGTGCTTGCGCAGGCCACTATGTCTCCAGGTCATACATCTGGAAGTCACGGTGAGCTGTTAGCAGTCAGGAAAGCACCCAGCATCAGACATGCCACTGTTTTTTCCCCTCCCCTGGCACTGATACACCTGTAGGCCCTTTCTTTCAAAGACACCCATCTCCATTTTCAAACATCAAAGTTGCCTTTGAGAGAGCAATTCGCAGCGAGGGCGAGCCTTTCATGTGATTTGTGGAGCATGGGCGTGGCCCGTGGGGACGACTTAAAGAGATGGACGCACCTGGCAGGTGTATGAGCTGAGCACACGCACACGCAAATGCGTACGCGACAACACGCATGCGATCTTTTTGTTGACTTTACAGAGAGACTGCAATATCACAGGAAAAATAACACAGCAAATGTCATTGTTTGTCTATTTGCATACTTTGTACAGTCTGTGTGCCAAATGCAAATAGAATCAACCCGCCAACTCCAGCATGCACCCCCCCGCCGCCCCGAAACCCCCCCCAACACACACACAGCCATTCTCCTCCTGGAGCTCTGAGAACACACCCAGCCGAGTAAACAGAGGCAACAAAACACGACAGCACTTGTGTGATTTTGGTGGATGTGTGCACCTATGAGAAGGCA